>OY720640.1:126601055-127968186 GCA_963169105.1 Ceriagrion tenellum | reverse complement strand
GATTAGAATTACGATAGCTTAAGTTCAAGCAAAAATACTGGGCCGATGTGGAGCTATTAGTGGCTTAATCTCATTGCAAATGCATGTATATCAAGGCAACAAGGGAATACCACCAGTGTCTTCTTTTAGTTTATCGGAATTCTTTTCGTCGTTTTAGGGACAGGTGCGGGTGCCCGAGTCTACCCGAGAAAGATGATAGAGGATGCTGATGAGACCCGGCAAAGCCATTTCTTCTCCCGTCGACGTCTAAAATTCCACTTCCAGTAGACATCTCGGCCGCACGTGCCACTCCGCAACACTGTAAACCAGAGTATCCAGTGCATTCAAGAAAGTCTACCAGCATTCAATTTTATCGCTGTACGTAAAGACCCATTTGTTAGTGAAGTAGTGTGGTCGTATCACCAACGGAGTGGCTGTTATAATTGGTTTTTAAAATGCGTCATGTTTTCCTAGTGGGTAATTCCTAATATTCATGATGAGAACCAACTTGACTGGTACCGTCTTTATAGGTGTACTGAATGCTTGCTGGGAAGCACAAAACTAAAATACCTAATATTTTTGGATGACATAATAAAAGAATAGGTATAATTGCTGAAATTATTCGATTGTTTAAAACAATTAGCTTGTTTTAGACAACAATATCACGCATGTAAAGTATTTCAAGGGTACAATCATCTTAAAGAGTATTTTAGCTTTATAAAATTAATTTTACCTGATCCAAATACCACTTTTGTTTTGCACCTATGCTGGTGTGTCGAAAATGTTTCACTTCTTCTAAACTTCAAATATTTATAGAAAAACCCGATTTTTCTAGTCAGATAAAATCGGAAGCAATTTTATTAACTAACAAATTACTTGCGAAAGAATATATTGAGCGAGAAAACACAATTTTCGTGGCTTCCGCATTATCTTGGAATATTTTTGAGCAGAATACAGGTGACTGAAACGAGGTTGCAAACCATAAATTTCCGCTCTCGGCACATGCTTTTCAAAGATATATATTTCATCTTCAAGAAGACTTAGATCGCAATCTCCCAACACGGGAGAGTGTTTTCCCGCTTTCATTCCGTTTATCCTTTTTTTTCCGCTCCGGTGGAAGATCTCAATCCTCGGCCCATTGCACGCATGCCTGGTTGCCCCTGGTACACTCTCGACTATACGGGATACGCACCAAGTTAAATTCTTATCAAATCAAAGGGAGGACGTCAGGAAAAACTGGAAATCTTGCAACGGAAGGAGATAACTTCCATCCAGAGGTTTTTCTCCCTTCATACAGAAAACTTGGTGGAGTGGTTTGCCCACGCAGCGATAGTTTTAATATTTACCTTTAGGTTAAGTTAGGTTAGGTTTTAGATTAGGAATTTTCGCCGCATGTAAACTTTATTTCAAGAGAAATAAGCAGATATGACAACGAAATATAGGTTTATCATCTATTATCGGAAGTGACCGGAGGTTGTTCAATTTCCCTTAAAAGTTTTCCTGACTCTTTCGGTGTATCAGTCTATTGACAGGCCCCAATTGAACTGTTGTTTCCAGGAATTTCTGTTTTGGGCGAGAATAACCATTGCCCTCTTTCTCCATAACACATATCGCAAATGATTTTTTATGCAAATTGTTTCTCCTCACGTCATATCTACAGTCTCACCTACAAAAATGTTTCCTTCCATTTCCCCTCTTTCCGGTGCTCATGCATTCTATTATTACTTTCCGCAAGCAAGTTCTCTGTAATATGTGACTTATCCAATTTGCCTTTCTCTTCTTTACTCTTTTCAATATAGTCTTCTTCTCTTTAATTCTCCTCAGTACCTCCGCATTTTTATGCTTTATTTGTCCATCGCATCTCCACCAATGTTTGCCATTGACAAATATCAAGTTTATAGATATTTTTCTTCCCTTTTCCTAATTTTTCAAGTTTTCTATCCATGTATACTTCATTCAATACACTTCAAAAACTTTTTCCTAAAATCTTTTCCGATGCTCCTAGTAGTCAGTAGTTCCAAAACTTTTCCGATTGCCACATTTCCCCTGAGAAATTCTGCCCCTACTGTCTTGTATACGGGATCCATTCATGGTGATAGTGCAAGCACTTAAATGAATGAGGTAACTTGCTCAAAATTCCTTACATTTTCACTTAATTTTTATTTTTTGGTCCTCTTTTGAAAGTCTCATCACCTCCGATTGGCCAATGTTAATTTTTATTCCATACTCGTCTCTTTGACATAAAATAACTCAAATGAACGTAAAATTAGTTATGCCATTATTTTTTTTATTACAAGCTGATTGCATACTGCTGTGTGAGCATAAATTTTCAAAGGTGTTCGCTTAACCTATGCATAGAGAAGGCCTTAAACTCGTGGAAAGTGAAAGGATGCAGTTTTTGGGTTGATGCAATAAAAGGTTGATCATATAATCGTTTCTGTAATTTGAAATGCCAAATAACGTTTTGATACCCTATCATACTTCATCATTGGCTTCACCCGACTGTTGCCTGCAAGTATTATGCAGGTACCTGTCAAGAAACAATACAATTTTATCTTGGGAAAAAATTTGTGACACGTAAATAACCCACTATTCCTAACTCCTATAACCAACAAGAAAATCATTATGAAGCATCTATGCACATTTGAGTGTGGGCAAAATAACATTCAAAAACTTTATATCAATGTCATAATACTTATTATAAGATATTTAAATATGGTGTTTGATTACGTTATAAGTGTAGCGTTGGACAATTAAATGACCTGAGGTTGCAGTTTCTATGAAGGACACTCAGCAATAAAGTGCTTAATTGTTGAATGCCAAAGATTAGCTAATAAAATATCACGTAACGTCGATATTAACTCTAATGTTAAGTCATCCTATTGGCTCTGATATTTTCCCGCGTACGAGTCATTGAGTAATTCCCGAATGTAAGGATCAACTCATATTTTTTATATTATTTATCTCTCATTCTATTGCCGCCCATGCCTCCCAATCTGATGAGGACCCATTCATTCCCGTTCTTTTATTCTAATACTTTTTTATCGCTCTTTTCTACAAAAGAATATTAGTTTCATGACACTTCATAAGTTTGTGTTGGCAAAATTTTACTGAGAGGAAAATTTCCAGACTTTATAAATTGCTCACCTGGAAAGTGCTTTTTCCAAATGAAAAGATTTCCATGGGGTTTTCTGTCTTTATATCAATTGGAATTGAACAAGGCATTGCAAATGAAGTTGCGTTTTACTCTTTTGGGACGACAAGGAATAAGAAGGAGAAGGCTATTTAGGAGAGTTTCTTCTCAAGCCTAGTAATTATCTTCATGAAGTGGTTTTCAAATGCAGTGTGAGTCTTCAATAAAATATTTATTATTAAACCCAACCAATTGGATCCAAACTTGTTTGTTTTCGAAAAACTTATAATAAACTGTTCTCGTATCTGTATTTGGACAAAAATTTGAAGAATATAGTTAAAATCTAAGAAAACCACGATCTTCTTGGTAAATAATATTTTCAGGTCGTAAAGGAAACGAAAACTATTAAAGGCTAATGATCCCACCATCACACAAAAAGTTCTGTGAAAGAAATGGAGGTTTAGAGTACGCTGCGGGTATGAATGAAAAGATATGAGACTCGAGGCATTTACCGCACCCTCGAAGGGAAGAGATCGGGAACACTGCGTACCAATATAAATTACGCGCGTTCCCTGTCAGCAATTTGTAAAACGGCCGTGGGGAGGGAGCCGAGTTGAGTGGGTGGGTTGAGCGGAAACGCCAAGGAAACGAAATATGAAAATGCCCTTCGGTTTCGCTCGCTGGATTCCAATCACCCGTAGCAGCGTCCGACGACCAAGAGATTAGCAGCGGTGCGGAAATCACCGTCTTCGTTTATACCTCCCTTATTTTTCTTTATTTCCTCATTTATTTTTTTAAACGCTTCATACATCCAGCTCGTCCGTTTTTAAGGAGAGCAAAAGTTATATTCGCTCGGGAGGACGAGTGCCCGGGGGAGTTAATTGACGTCTTCACCGAGGTGATTATTTAGTGGCGCTGCCTTGGTCGAGGCCGGCCTGCCTGCCGGGGGCCTCCATTTGACCTCTCATCCTCCTCCTTCGCCCGCCCCAGCGACCTCGTACACCGCCGCCGACGCCGCGTGGATGGACGGACGGCCGCTCGACGCGGAGATGTTCGCCGGGGAAGGTGTGTCTACTCCGAACCGAATCCGAAGTAATTATTTACCGCGGCTTTTAAATATCTCTTTTGGTCCATCCGTGGCAATAACAAATCACTTAACGTCCACAGCGGTTAGTTTGGAAATGATTTAATTTTCTGGAAAAAATCTTTCGTTTCCTCCTTCATCAAAATCTCTGGGCTGGATACTTTGAAAAATGGTTGCCAATCCCCCTGGGAAAATAATTTAAAAATTATATATTTCCGACAAATGGTCAAAATAGAGTTGTTAAATGGAGTGCCTAGGTATAATTCGGTTTCGCCGCGCTCGTAAATAACTCTTGTGTTTCACAGTGTAACAGTACGCTCTACGATGTATTAGTACGCATTAATTCAGCAATGATTATAATTCTTTTCGGTTGATATGAATTCCTATTTCCTGTTATTTTTTCTTTGCATATTTTTCCGACTGCATTTTACGGCATATGTTTTGGTAATAACATTTTTATTAATGATGTTCTCTCGGGCTTCACACCGGGTCACACAGTTTTTAACTGCCATCACTGTGTAACCAGCTGTGAAGCCCGAGAGAACTTCATTAATACGATTCACCAGGAAAATTTTAAATCATATATTAAATAACATTTTTATTAGTTGGCGAATAAAATTCAATGACTCCTCAAATAAGCATGAATTTTACAACTTAATACTGAACTGATGAATTTCGCACTCGTTGCCTAAATTATTTCATAGCTCTAAAATACCTCCACGAAATACCCTTTTTTTAGACAAAGGCCTCGATTCACATGCTTTATGAGAGTGAGATTCAAGCTATATTTGAAGTTACTCCTGAACTTCAAATACCAAATTATATTCATTATTTGTGTCCGAAAATTCTATTTACTCGTAGCTATCGGATGACTTTCACTGTCTACCTTCATTATCCAAATGAGATGACGCTTCTTCCCTTATTTATGAACAATTACTTGGTTAGATATATAACCCTGCTTCATTATTATGGATGTTTAGCGGTAATTAATGACTTTAGCAAAATACTTATTGACATCAACTTCGATCTGCCAAATTAGATAGAAACTTGATGTTTTTGGTATGATGATGGAATAATATATTTTTATGACTTGGAAACATTATTTCCATGCTCGCACAACACTGAAATGCCTTGTCTTTTAAGTCACTGACGCCTAAAATTACTTGCGATAGTTTTCTTTCTGCTTTGTAACAATCTTATATTTAGAGCTATAAAATGAAAAGTGATTGCTCATTGGAGATTGGTACGCTATATTTGACATACGAACATGGTGACATCAGTATGCCCCACGTTTTAAGTGAGCACAATTCCCTGTCGTTCTTACCGTTTGCTCTATACTTTTCTTCAAGATTCATTTCATTGTTGGATGCTTACTTCTGCGACGGTTTTGGGGAGTAAGTGTACTAATTCTATATGTAACACATTCTTTGCCATTTCTGTTGTGGCCTGGGAAAGTATGGAGTGACAAATGGGCATATATTCCCATCCATGTCATGGGAAAAATATGTAATGTACAAAAGAATTTCGCGTCCCGTAAAGAGCCGTGTCCTTTTTTATCTTCATTTGGAGCTGTGCTCGGAAAGAATGCATCCGAGTTTCCGCGCCGAGACACCAATGGATTAAGACCGCAATGATATCGAGTTAAAGGGATCGGTAGTAGGGGAGGAGGAGGTGCGAGGAAGGGGAGAGGGAGTGGCCGAGTGGCCAGCCGACCCCAGCAACTCGGCCCGCGCCCCCCCGTCGCTCGCTGCCCGGAGGCCGCCGACAACCAGTGACCGCTTCCCCTCTCCGGTGCTCGAATCCGGTTCCCACGGGATGCTAGGAGGAGGTCATCCGCCTCGAATGCACCGCATAGCGCAGCACCACCCTTGGGTCTCCGGCCGTCTCACCTTCCCTAGCGCCGACAGCGCCCTAGGGCTCCCGATTCGCCGGACCCGGCAGTCGCATTCTCAAAGAGACACCGCGACTCCATCTCCATAAATGCACGCCCGGTTTGCTTTTGCCCTCGCCCTTATGACGCAATCGATACCATCGGAGCAATACCTTCATTCGCTCAGACGCCGGACGTGGTCACGAAGAGACGTCGCCACTAATTTGGACGTGGGCGATGGAGAAAGCTATCGACTTCGAGCGGGCTGAACTAGTCCTTTTGACAAGGAGTCTTATATTTTCTTTAAGCCATAGAAATCTTAACTGCTCATGCTCTGATGATAGTTCAATGACAGTCTCGAAATAGAAATGAGAATTTAATAATGTCAGTTTCTTTGCGCTTTCTCAATGGATAGCAAATGATTGTAATTGCACTCCCTGCAAAAAATTCTGTATAGTTTCCTTATAAATACCTCTATAGAATTTCTTAATAAGTTCTGAAGATATTTCTTAAAGTATTCAAACGCCATTTTACGGAATTCCCTACGAGGTTCTGCAGAGCACCTTAGGATTTTCTGCGAAATACCTTAGAACGTTCTGCGGAATTCCTTAGGACGTTTTACAGAAGCCCTTTGAGGCTCTGCACAAATCCTTACAAGCCCAAGGAAACCTCACATATTTCCGTAGAGTTGCTAAAGTTCTACAGAACAGCTTTTAAGGAGTTATTTTGCTCTGCAGAAAATAACTCTACAGAACATTTGTTCTGTACGGAACATGAGAGCCTGACTCTACAGAACATTTGTTCTGTAGAGTCAGGCTCTCATGTTCCGTAAAGATCCTTAGAAAAGGACATGTTCTGAAGAAATAGAGTCAATTTTGTAGAATTCCTTACGTTCTACAGAACAGCTTCTAAAAAATTTTTAAGCAGGGCTCATATACCTCAAAAAGTTACCAAGCGCTTCGAAACACTTAGTAATAAGACTTCCGTTCAAAATTCTTGCTTGTGAAGGTGAGCAATTTTGGACCGCAAGCATTTTCAAGGACAGGATGCAACCCAGCGCGATGGGTAATTGGACCTGTCGATGAAATATAAGATTCTTATTAGACATTAAAATGGAAGTGCATTTAACAGTCACGATTCATGAATCTTCAAAACAGCACGTCCCACTATATGGCACCGCTGTACTTTACTTTTACTAGACCATTTACAAATAGTTCGGTTGTCATTCTATTCAGTTAAAGCGATGCTCACCTATCTCAAATGCTACCTTTGACCGTGGTGTTCTATTGTCACACAATAGGTTTTTCATGGTAGATTGGTAGGTATTGATGTTTCGTGATTCTAACTGAATGCTTTTGTTTTTGCTAACGAAATTAGAAAAAACCTTGATTTCCCATGTCTGTTATTGCCAAGAACGATTGATAGAAAGAATTCTTGATTCCTTATATCCAAAAGCTGAAGTTATCTCTACGTTCAATCGGTGGAAGATAAATATGTATTGGGTTTTGTGAGTGCTTTCGTCTCGTCTTCTGACCAGCACTGTGGCAGATGTCTCCGTAGTTGCTACTTTCTTTACCAATTTGGTACGCTACATTTATGCCCTTTTTTAAGCTTACTCGTTATTATTGCAAGAAAAAAATTCATTCTTGCAGAAACGAAAACATTTTAATTACGTGACTGGGATTAAAAAGTGAACCTGATACATGTATTTTTAAAATATTAAATTTACTGCATTTGCCATTAACCTACAATCATAGTGAAATACTTTCTCTGTCCGCTTTTTATCTGCTAGAAAAATAAATTGTCTAGAAGCTTTTTTTAAATATTCCACTCATTTTAGGCTGTACCATACTAATATTCCTTAGTTCTTAAGTACTCATTTTCATTCCTCTCCGCATAACTTTTCCACTCTATTTCCGAGCGTTGTCATTTGTGGTAAAGACATATATTGGTCCTTGCAAGGGTGATGACTTTATGAGGACCTTTCCTCGGGGAAATATCTGTTGGTAAATCCAGATACTTAAGAAAGAAGTAGTAACTTTCATCATCGCTTGCCAACTGTAGCTCTCTTCTTCAATGATTATATCTTTAAACCTCCTGTTACCTTTTTTCTCCTAACTTTTCTGCTCAAGATGACCTTTACTATTTTGTGGAACTGCCAAACTAAGCATCATAGAATTAGCTTCACATTTAGGAGTTTATCGCATTCGAGCCTTTACAATGGGACACATTTTAAAATTATGAGTGATAACCTGTATTTTATCAGTAGGGTGGGATGACTTTCAATGAAAAATAGGACAGTGATAGAGTATGAGACGCTTTTAAATAATGCATTTTTCTTTCTTGGAAATTCATTTTTTCTAGGTGATATAAATGCCCCTGTATAAATATGAGAATTAAGAAACCGCACAGATGAAAAGCGCCACTTGAGGCTCTACATATTAAATAACCAGGCCTTAACCTTTCGAAAATAGAAATCATGGTCTACAGTTTTCTCTTCATCCTACTGAATGGATGTTGCTCTTTCGGTGTCCATGCATTCGTTTTTTTCCAACACCCACCTATTATCTCTGAGAAATATCAGAATGAATTGTGTGGAATAATAGATATCTTTCGGACAGTTCACGAGAGGAGGATACATCCTTAAAGGCTGACAGAGGAGCAAACTCTCAGGAACATTACCTATCACGAATTAAGTTTATTGTTACTTCAATGTCTTTTTTTTCGGTGCCCAGCCACGCAAACACGGACACTTGATAATGTTTGACACTCTGCATACAAGATAAAGCTGCTGCGGCAAGCGCTTGTCCACTCGCAACCATTCATGATGGGACATCAATGGGCTCTTGAACTTTTCATTCTATTAATCACTTAGCCTTGATAATTTACATCTCTGAGGCTCAGAATTAATGCTTCGGTTAACGATAGCCATGAGATAAGGTAGCCTATGTACGGGGTAACTTGATGTTTAGAGAGAGTTCGGGGTCAGTGTCGTTTTTAGGGGAGTGGTCTCTGGAGGCGGTGGTTGGGCTGTAGGCAATGGGTCAAGAGAAAAGTGTATACAACGTACATACATAGATACACGTATTCTAATCTAAGAATACGTGCATTGCTTTTTAATGGGTTATCGTAAAAGGCATCCATCCAGCTTCACCTGAGGCTGAGAGAAATATTTTCACAAGACTTATACATTTCCTGAAACACATTTAAATCGTTTTCGCTGATTTAAAACCAATCAACAGTTTAATAAACTTTTTGCATTATAAACCTTATTCAGTCATCTTCCTTTCTACATTTCTTTATGCATACCTGCTGGATACTTGGCTTAATTTAGGCAGCCGCTTAATTGGAGCAAAGTGCGCCGGTCCCAATGTGTCCCAATTAACCAGAATCTACTGTGTTTTCTAGGTATAGATTTTACATTGAAGAATTCCTGCGTGAGGTCAAACATCTGGTCATGTCATTCTCACTTGCAATTTCACTCAGAAGCCAAAGAAAGGATTTCCGCTCCGGGTTGTGGAGCAGGAGACTCTCCCTGTACCCTCTCTCTTTATCTCTCTCCGCAGATTCCCTTGGACAAACACGCGCAAGAGGGGCCTCCCTTTCCACCAAATGGAAGCAAGGGGCAAGGTGCACGGTTAGTGGGCGGCAGTCGAGTCGCGCGTGCAAGCAGATGCGCAAAAATCCGTGTCGACGCCAGTCTGAGAACGACTCTCGTAAACCCCTTCCTCCCTCACGCGCCTCCCACTCACGGGTGGGGGGGGGCACGGTCGGTCGACACGGGCATGTGCCGAGCACGCGAATAGGGCACGCGTCCCCTCGTTTAGGAAAAAAGGCGCCTTCCTCTCGTCCCTTTTAGTCGCCTCGAAATGGCAACGGGGGTGCGTGGATGCGGTGCTACCAGCAACTGCAGCACCGGGGATGGGATGTGCGTGCCATTGCAAGATGCGTTGCGCAAGCAAAAAAAAAAATCAGTTGGGCTTGGTTGGTAATGGGAATGGCTGCTAACGAATGAGGTCCTTACCCCCACTTAAGGATGGGCAGGCTGGGAGGCTTAGGGTGGGATATTTAGAGAATGAAAGGACGGATGGGAAAAACCTGGCGTTGGCATTGTCCTCCTCTTGAAGAAATGCCGACATGGGTGGTTGAAACGATCTCGGTTTTTCAACTGATTTTTGCGATAATTTGAAGATTTATTCTACTAAGTTATATGAATGGATGAAAGAGGAATGATTTGCATAATAGCGATTATTTTATATTTCAGTGCTATTCCAACACTTAGCCTATTGACATATATTTCGCTATTACTCGATTATTTGTGTACAGATTTTATGCCACCACACGCTAAATAGCACATTTCTTATTAGCTTTATTGGTGCAAACACATTATAAGACCTCAAACCGTGTCCCATATCTGAAAACAAAAAAAAATAACATCCAATTTTATCCTAATTTAGAGTACCGCGCGGAAAACTTTCGTCAGAGCATGGTTTAATTAACGAGAGAACTGTCCCTGTAGCCGCCGGAATAGTAAGTTCTAACACAAAAAAATTTCTGAAGTTTAATGTGGTTCAAGAATTCTATTCAGCAAATTCTAGTAAATTAATAAATCTTGTAAACTACATCCAACGGTTACCGCTGCAACCACCTTAACAAATGATTCAGAATTTATCAGAGTCGTATATTTACTGTTGCCTAGCTATAATTTTTAGTTGGTGGGAACAATGAATGGGAAAACCTTCATTAAACTAGACCCAAAGAGTCCAGCGTTCTTCCTTCTCTACGATCCAGAGTATCGCAGCAGGTGAAACAGAGCCGTAACCGACAGTTTGAAAGTTTGTATGCGATCGAAAATTCAGCATTAAATTAGGATTTTATTGTAATAATTTAGTATTGAGGTGGCAGGAGTGGTAATAGTGAGTCATTTAAAGGACATTTTCTTAACTTTTAAAGTAAGCTCAAAAAATATCTTGGGTCGAAATTTGCTAAAGTAAATCTTTTTACATCATTGCAATAGTCATATGCGCACTAATATAAATCACATAAGGTTTTAAATTTTGCGTTTTAATTAAAGCATTGTTACCACTTGGGTTTAAGGCGCTAAATTTGAATATTAGCAGCAATATAATTATTAAATGCATGTATTTTAATCGGTTTGATACCTTGATAATTTTAGCAAACCATACAATTACATGAGTCGTTTGATTTAATTAATTACATTCGTTAATACAAGTTATTGTGTTTTATTTGCTCGAAATCAAGCCGTGCAATTGATGAGGACCCAGGAGGCAAACACAAACCAAGCTCTTAAAAGCAATTGCCCAGTTGAAGTACTGTCAAAATAGTAGGTATCAAATGAAATACTACACCCATGCTAACCAAGCATGGGAAGAGATTTAATCGATAAGCGTTAGCCACTGCCGTTTTTCGACAAATGAGACCTATAATTTTCACCTTTTTTCCCCTCGACTTTCATTTCCCCTTACGAACTTTTGAATAGTCCTCAAGGACGCCAGGCCATATAAGCTAACCGTGGAACATCCTGCGTCGGTGGCGCCTTTGAAGGGAACAAAATGGACGGTCGAGGGGAACGATGCAGCTTTGCGATAAGAGGAAAAGAAAGATTTTCCCTCCCCAGTTCACTTTCCAAAAGAGGGTTCTGGGGGCAAGTGGTGTGTGTGAATGCATCTTTGTCCAAGAAAATTGAAACTTGCGCAATGACTCAGGTGGTTTTAGTGCTGCGGCGGCGACAGGGTTTGAAAGGGTTCCAGCGACAAGGATAATTGTCGGGGCAATTTTTACTGACCGCAGTGCGGTGAGCTCTGCGTTACATGAAAGTTTTGAAAGATCCGGCTGCTCAAAAGACCCAGTTCTCCCACTTCAAATGTATAGTGACGTCATAATTGCACTTATACCTTATTTTTGGACGCACCACAGCCATTGTGAGTTGTTGTTTAAGGGAACTCACAGCAGTCTGCCATGTATCCCTCGTATAAGTCCGCAGTCAGCGATATTAAAATTCACTGATGGCAGTAAGGTTCTAATCTGTCTTTTATATAATTCTAATGGGTGAAGAGTTGATGTGTCTCGTGCGCAAAAATTCAGAATTAATTTTTAAGAGGCTGAAGATTTTCACTCTTAGTTTGAACATGAGAAACATAAACGTAATACGCCACCCATAGTATACCGCCGGCTGCGACCACTGTACTATTTCCTTGCTCGTCTCTCCCGCAGTGTATATATAATGGCGGGGCGCACAGTGCCAACCTAACCCCTTCCAATTGGCATCGGCGTATACGCTTCAATTATTCGGTTAAATGATGGATCAGACGAATCCTTAAATGAAGGCCAAATTTAGATAAGTAACGCGCGCACATTTTATAGGCTTTATTTACAACTGTATCCAAAATACTCTCATTGTTTCCTCTTTAGGGATGAGTGATAAATTATCACCAAAAATTCAAATTATCTCAAGCAGTTTTCATATAAATCAAAAGTATCTTCTACAAAGTCAGATTTCACATTCCCAGCACCTAAAACTCTAGCAGATGATTTCACCGCATTAAATGCATTAGCTGCTGTCGAATTATTTCGTGAAATATCAATTTAAAAAATTACAAGAGTTCCAGTATTGATGGCCGATTTCTTACACCACATATCTACTTATCAAATGGCGTGGCTTCATGACAATAGACAGACAATACGACGCTACCGGAATACATTTGTGTACCTCTACAATAGTGGAGAGGATCAGGGATACAATGTAGTATATTAGAGAAGACATAATAATGCGATACCACATATCGTTACGCAGTAAAAAAATTATAATTGAAAATGACAAGTTGGGGCATCATTGTCGATGATTTCGATGAATCTACTCAACGCAACAGCAGACTCCAATGGAAGTGGAAATTGAAACGGAGAGCGGTCAGCGATACGATAAATATAGCCTGACCTCGACGGTAGACAGGGGAGTCTCCATTATTGCGCGCGGTTACATATTTGAGCCAAGTATGTATTCGAAGTAAAGCCTTTTGTAGTTAAAACAAAAAATAACAGCGGAGGTGTTTCCGTGGATCCCTAACGTCTAAAGTGATACTCTGAGAACTGCACCAAGTTAGGGTAATTATCGGTACCAATTTTAGGGATTTTAAATGCATTAATCAAGTCCCTTCCAAGAATTATCGAAACGCAAAAATGAAAGAGACGTTTCCGTTGAAAAATTGTTACAAATTTAGACCATAAATCTCTCATAATTAACATCATGCTGGGGAATTTGAGAAGTCAGCCACATCTGCTATATTACTTTGGTATCAATGCTACGATGGGATTACACGCTTAATTTTGTAACATCCATGTTAACTACTGATGATTTTGAGACTTCGGCAAATCTTATTTCCCTTACATCCGAGAAAAAATAAATAAAATCTGGGCATATTTATAAGGGTCATGCTTCTCTAAATAGGACCCGAAGATGATTCCCAGGGTCCTTGAATTTTATTAGCTGAGAGTTAAACTTTTAACTGCAAAACATTTTAAATCTCTGCTGAAATTTGAAGTCGGTGGTGTATTTAGATAAATACTGGTATTTTAAAAATGATTATGTCAACAACACCCATCTCATTCTATTAAATCATAACGAAGGCTTATTTATTAAGTTTTCTGTATTCATTTTCAATCTTCAGTTATCAACAATGTCATTTTACTCCTCGTTTCATCGATTTCCCAGACAAGTAACTATCTACATCAAAGTGCATGGAATTCTCCAAAATAGTGATTATTTTTGCCTCGTGAGAGATTATGTATTCAAATGCTAATGAAACCCAGTTTCCGTTGTCTTTTTTGTAGATTTAATTTTGTAGATTTTTTAATTTTTGGAGAAATTCAATCGATGACTAAACGGAGATATGATGATAGTTACGCCAACCTAGGGCTCGCGTCTAGCCTAGAAAACTAGAAAGATAGGTACGCGGTGTTCGACAGTGCGATGATTGATGAAATGGGAGTGAACGCTCCGTTGCCTGTGCCCGGCCGGAGATGCAATAGATTGCCTGTGGATGGATCGCAGATGTCCGAAATGTTCGGAGAATCGTGGGCGGCCACCCGAAAATCCTTAGGTAGAGATTTTTGTAAAAAACAGGAGGAGCCCCAGTCATCACCGGGTTGACCCCCGTAGCTGCGAGGCGAATTGGCAGGGGTCCTCCTCCCCCGACTTATCCTTTTCTCCCATTCCCCAACCGACTTCCCGCCCACGTTAAACATCCTAGGAATGAGTAGGAAAAACCCTTTTTAAAAGGGGAGCACTGGGCATCACCTGTTAGTGGAATCGTGCCGACGGAGGTGTGCGCCGTTGGTTGGTCGAAAGGTGGGGTGAACGTGAATGGCAAGGGCTGAACAGCTCAAACTGCGCATGCTCCCAGCTGGCTGTTTATGAGATCGGCAGCACGCGCCGCCGCGACTGTTTTTCGGCATCCATGGAGCATTGCGGTTGAGTGGCCAAAGGTGGAAAGGGTTCACTCATTTTCATGCAAGGCCCCAAAGAAACATTGGCTCGAAAATACCAACACCCGGCCTTCCTATGACGCTCAGGGACGGGCGGGTGGTAGAGGATGCGTTCGGGGTGTCGCGCTGCAGCTGGTGCCAAAGGATGCAATCCGAGGAAGGATTATTTTTTCCGGAAGGTGGATAAAAACATCGACACAGAGCTGCGACCGTCGAGGTTGGGCCCAGGTTATCGGCTGCTCGTGGAGACACGGCAATGCGCAGGGCAGCTGCGATGCGAATTTTCTATGCCGTGCTTGTTCCATGCATTGCCAATAAGTTCTGGGAATGTGAGTCATGACGGTAAGCAATTAAGCGTCGTTCAAGTCTTAAATTAAAGTTTATTGTTTTGGAGGACGCTGGGTTTGTTGCCGTTTTAGAGATACAAATAAATAAAAAAGATTGTTTTTGTGGCCCAAGTAAGTCGAATCATTATGTTTAGCTGTTATGTAACTTTGAAGGTATTGTAAATGTTTTATATTCGGCCACAGAGAACCATATGCATATTCCTGCTGATCATATACATACAGCAACTGATTCTGTTAGTAGTAATATGAAAATGTGAAAATTACATCAAGCAAGTTAGATGATGGGACCAATCAAAATAGTTTTTACCGATCTATTTTCAGTCAGAGGCTGTTAGATTACAAAAATATTACCAACCCATTGCCATCCTTTGAAGACTGCATTTCGTCAAATATTTTTGCGGAGCCTTGTTGAGTCCTAATGCTACGTATTGCTTTCTGCGACATTCTAAAAATAAAGTTCACAGTATTTATCCATTAAATTCTACCAATGTTGTCAGGATGGGATTTCCTAGGCACCCAAAGTAAAAACGGAGCTAAATAAGCTTTTCATTTAGATTTCTTGATATACTTAGAAGCAGAATGAGTAATCTAAAGAATTATCTCTACAATTCACTAGTAATTTGGAATATAGTTCATCATAGGGTGACTCACGTAGATGCAGCAACATTAGCAGGGGTCCTCATCCCATCCAAACATTCCCTCATTCCATCTCTCTAAGGGATTCTCAGACCAAGCAATTTTGACTGATATAGTTGAGTCCAACTTGTCAAGCAGAGTCAAAATTGAGTTTGCTACCTGGAGCCCGATATTGAGTACGGAATTTAAAATAGATAGTATTGTCTTAGAAGGATTCAATCGATCGTTCTACTTGTACTGGTGAGGGCGCTCGCATGTTTCTCATATCCTAGTATGTTTACCATTATTTTAAAAGAAGCAATTTATGGCAGCAGGCGATCGAAGCAAAAATCAGGACATTCCTGTACTATATTTACATAATATCACCGTCAGAAAATTTATGATTTCCGTAAGAAATCAACAATTTCCAAAAGAGAATATCCATCTGTGGCTATAAAAACTAACGTATTCGTTCGACTGTGGTTGGGTGGAATAGGGACCCTAAAGATAACTTGCGCCATATCAATCTATTAGATCGGCTAGTGTGATTCAATCATGCTTTTTATAAGGAACGTGAGTAATGTGATGGCATCGTTGTTCATGTAAGGAAGGAATGGTCATAATGATACGGGGAAATCACTGTTTAAATACGTACCATATGAGATTAAAAAGTGCAGTTGAGTTGAAGTTAGAACAAAGATTTTAATGAGCATTGCAAGGTGTCAGAGTTATGAGAAGTCGGTCGGAAGAACGGAGGAAGGAAAATTTATCGTGGCTGATGAAAGTGATGAAATACAAGTTTAATACATTACGCAGACAGATAATCATAAGCATGAGCAGGGATTAGTAAAACACTTAGGGCTGCATGACGGGAATTTTCCCTCAGTGATTACTCAGAGGAATAAGATTTTTCTTCAAAGTTATACGCAAAATATTTCCTTAATCTTTCTTGAAACATTTCAGATATCCCATTACACATCTTGGTGAGTAATGCCTACGATGCCTTCAGTGAAAATACATAATGTCTCGTAATTTTCAAAGATGGATAGCCGAATTAGTAAATGCGACCTCGCACACCTCCTCATTGTCATTAATCCCCAGGATTATTTTTCCATCACCCAAGTTATTTCCATAAGGATCATTTTATATAATCCAAACGCATGGTATAATTTGGGATCATATCATTTGGTTAGAATTCCTTTGTGCCGATAGATACCTGGATTCCAATCCCAAGGGTAAAGGTCTACACCTGTAAAACGCTAGTCGTTCATTAGAGACATAGGCACAATATAAATCATGATCATTCCATTGGAATTTATCTTAACAAAAGTATCAACAAACATATATTCCCTTAAAACGTTAATTAGGGGTTGAAAATGTATTATCGACCAGGAAACTCGTGCCGTCCACGTGAAAGACGCCGACCGTGGAAATAATATATCGACATGGCTTTAATTGATCCCTCTTTGATTAGCGTTTTTAAATCACTCCGTTCCTTTTCCCTTCCCCTCTTAATGTTAGGGTTCCTAGAGGGCTCATGGAAACGAGCTTTTGCGCGTCCGACCCTCCGGGGTTCGGCGGCCGGTCCTCGTGGTTGTCTCCGGCCGCTGAGGAGTGAGCTAAGGGGGAGTCGAGGAGTAAGACGTATCTCCGAGCAGCGGAGAACGAATCTGAAAGGAGATTAGTGCGAAGGGGTTTGGGAGGAGAGAGATGTGGGTGTCGGTCGGAGGGTTCAACGGGGTTGGGTGGGTGGGGGGGCGTGGAGTGCCCCAAGGGTGGTGTGGAAGGATAGTCGGACGGGTCAGAGCGGCTCCGTGCTGTATTGGTCGAGGTGCCGGTGGTGTCGACGAGTTGGGATGGTGGAGGAGTGCTATTGGTGCTGGTTGCCTTCTTTAGGACCTTGGGTCATTGGTGTGAGGAGAAAGGTGGCGGAAGGGGGGGGGGCTGCGCCATTTGACCGGCGGTGACCCCTTTCAAGCGGAGTAGACGGCCGGCGAGGGGCGGGTGGGTGGGTGAGTGTATAAAGGGGTCTGGACGAGAGGGCAAAGGCCCCCGAGGGCCGGCAGATGTAGATATGTTCCAAAGGGTTTCGCCGGATGTTTGGAGTGAAGGAGAAGAAGACATAAGACTCGGTCGAGGGAGGGAAGCGGGAGAAATAGAAATCTTTTCTCCGTAGTAGTCGTGGCCGAGGGTGGTTCGAGGGAGGACGAGGAGCAGGATAGGGAGAGAATAGGGGTCGGTTGAGGTAAGGCGCCAACCTAACTCCACCCCACCGCCTCCGCCCTCCACGCACGTACTCATGTGCTACCCCTTATTTTCCTTCTCAACTTGCCTCGTGAGTGCCAGCAGAACAATCGTCCATCGGGATCCCTGCCCTCGCCAACAATGCTGCTTGGGGGGAAGGGGCGGGCTGGGTCCGAGGGGGAGGAACGTATGGCGGTCGAAGGTTACATACGGACGTGTGGGCGAGGTGTCGCATGGGCGTGCATTGACCGGGCGTGTTCTCTGTTGCGGCGCCACCGGCGAGGGAGACCAGGGCACCAAGAGTTAAACTTATTAACTCATATTCGGTTGTCTTGTCCTGGTTTTCTCATATTCGTCTATTTTTTTGTGCATAATCAAATACATTGATTTATAAAATACAATCAATTTTGGGGATCGGGTTGGTGTGGTGGCTAGAGTACTGGTTAACTATACGGACGGCCAGGGTTCAAACCCCTGCAGAGGAGGATGTTTTTCAGAGGAAACCCGATCCCTACTTGAGTGTCTTGTAGAGGGCACTTCCAAGTACAGTACTCCGTCTGTCGGAGACGGAGCTAGTCGCCACAGCCCGAGAGGTAAAGTCGTACTAAGAACACTAAGAGGTGTTCGCTCTGCTCACCAATTTTGAGTAAACCGGGACTAACCACGGATTAACTTTACGGAATTTGTTTAGTTAATCCGTGGCTAGTCCGTGGATACTTAAAACTGAATCCTGAGGTTGTTACGCTTATATCAGGTCACTAGATTAAGTTAAATTAGGTAAAATATACTTAAGAGATTAAGTGGATGCTAGTTTATGAGTTACCCGGAGGAATTGTTTTAACCTCACACTCTTTCAATCACTGGAACTGATGGAAGCGACAAAGAATTAAAGACGCAGAGAAAATGATGGGTACAAAATTTAATATTTTTTGTCACCATTTACAACTATATTAAAAACATAGATGACCCAAGGCACCGTATCTTCAAAAAATAAATAATAAAATAATATTGAAATATTCTATAGTCGCCTTTCCCAAGAAAAGTCCCTGCACCATCCGAATGCCATACATTTTCCACGACTGCTTCTTCTCGAGAGCACACGCTTAATTCACAGCTAACCTCGATATAAAAGGACTATCCACCATCGGAAACTACGCGGACATATTGGGTGGTTGTGGAATAGAAACTTTTAAGCATTTATGTAAAAATACATCACTCCTCCTCTCGCGCATCGTCGTTTCAGAGGATCTTTTAGCCAGATTTGTAATTTTATCCATTATTTTTTTACGGGAGAAAATTATCATCAAAAAGTAGATTAATATGATGACTACAGAGTGATATTTTTTAATAGGATCGACTAATCAACTGTTCATAGGTCTACATCCTCTACATCCACCATACGGATCTGATATGACTTTCGTTCAACACTCCGCGGAATACAGATTTGAAAATAATTGTTAAAGAATATGCTTTTATCTATTTGTGGAACGATCCGCAGCTCAATCAACCAGTGACCACTTCTGCAGGCTTTGGATGAAGAAATTACAAGTAAATAGAGTATTGACAGTTCAGGAAATATAGAAAGCGATCAGGAGGCCAGAATTTATATTGAAGTCAGTTGATTCGGATTTTTAAGAATGAGATTTAAACCGTGGTCCCCTTGGCGCCTTTCGTTAAGAGCAGGCTAATGCCGACGCCGGGTTTCTATCCTCCCTTCCCTATCACCTATGGCGCAAATGACCTTAGCTGTCGGTCGCCTCCCCTAATATCCAATCCAACATTCTATTTTACACTCTCAATGGCAGAGAAGAACCAGGTGGGTTGTTCAGATCCCGAGACGCGACGAATTCAAATTCGGCCCTAGTGGGCCCAATCTTAGCAAAGAAGGTTTACCAGGAGGCAATTGCCTATGATGAGAGAAAAGTGGTAGTAATCCTATAATTAATCATTGATTACGGACGATCAATTATCTTAGTTTATTGGGGAAGCAACTATCAACTGGCCTTACACAGATGGGTAATGGGAAAGTGGTTACGTAGGAAGGCAATTGGTAAGGGTAACTGCATTTCATTTCGGAAAGAAGTGGTGGTGGAGACGGAGATATTGATTATTCGTGGTTCATAGTGATCCACAAAAATAAGTTTTGTCAAAATATACCAACATGATGCAGGATGAAAAAGTTCATCTTAATGGCAGAGTGAAATTCAAAAGGCCGACGCCTTTGATGACATAGATGATGTAAGATACGCATATTTCGAAATTAATTTAGCATCATTTTGGTTACACGAAAAATAATTATGAAATCTAGCTAATTATTGTTTGTGTACTCGGCGAAAAAAATCATGTTGGAGTGAAGGAGAAGAAGACATTAGAGTCGGTCGAGACAGAAAAAAATCATTGCCCTACTAATGAATTTGATGAATTTAATTTGGCTTCTCCAAGAGAAGATGAGCAGCAGTGCTCAATTCAAGTTTGATGCAGTATTATTAAATATTATGTGGCATTATTCTTTGTTTAGATAAATGGATAGCACAGATCGAGCGTGACTAAATAGCAAATCTGTGCAACCTCGATCTTTTCATATCCTCTTAACATCTTCCAGATCTTTGCATAACACCCACATCCCTCGTGTTTACTCTCGTCTCTCCATCCACCAAAATTTGTGAAAGTATATTGTCTTTATAGTTGCGGTAGTTTGTGGATGGTATTTTATTTTTTCCATCTTAAATTGACTCCATAAATTGTTACTTGGTCTTCCATTCATGACTCAGTTTTTTTCGAGATCCTTCCGCCGAAATTCAAGCATCTTCTTGTGTATGAACCGAGAGATTCATGTTCATCTTTATACAATTGCAACTTTCACTTTGATGAAATCATGCATTTTCCCATCTGCAATACTCGCATTTTTAAATGATAGTAAGAAAGATTAGCATGAATCTAATATTTATCAGTCGAATGAGGCTTTGATAACAAAGACTGCAGCAAAGACTGAAAGAAATTAGACTTTCGGGAAATAGGACCATCGTATTTCGAAGGAACAAGAAAGAAGTAGCGAGTGTAGTGGTATGAGTCAATTGAAGATTCCACCAAAAGGAGTCTGTTAATGGCAGCATAAGCATAGGAGGATAGAGGCATATGGTTAAAGCATGCATGAAAGAAGCATACCCTCAGATATTCCCTCAAGAAAAAACTTGGGCAACGACTGCAGAAGAGGAACGAAGTTTTGAATCATAGAAAATCTAATGTATTAAGAAAATCAACAAAGGATAGGTCACGATGAGAATAACAAATAGGAGATAATCAACAAAAGCCCTCCAATGCAGAATAGGTATACTTATTGCGGACATGCTGAGACAAAACCGCCTAACGGATACATTTACTAGGGGAAGTAAATGGGAAGAGTTGTAGAGAGACTGGAATAGAGGCAGCTACTTATGAAAGGATATCCATTATGAATAAGTGAAACAGATATTTCGACGGAGAAAAGGGTGGAGAGCTTTAGTTGTACATACTATTGTCGGGTCGACGACTGTTGATGATGATGCCTCGTGTTAGATCACTCGCATTGTATTACACCATCAGTTGCATTCAATCCAGTCTGACCCAAATACTTTGGACACATGGGATAAGGAAAGGGGAAAAGACGTGGCAGATGGAACAGTGTGCGTGCGTGTTCTTTCGAAGGCGCACGATCGCGGTGCGCGACTCCCCGTAGTCTAGTTGGAGGAAGCGTGCGAGAGGGCGTCCCATTCTCGGTCGCGGTGACTGAAAAGAGGGCAGAGGGGGTTGGTGGGCTCGTGTTTTTGTGGGCGATGTGTATTCACCCCGCTTCTTCACCACTATCGTGAAGGAGCGGATTGTTTCGGCGTACGTGTGTTTTTTCAATTTGAGTCCGTTTTGTGTGTTCCGCTCGGGATGCGCGTGGATTGGAGTGATTGGTTGAAGGGGACAACGAACCCCTCGATGAGCGAGAGGAAGGAAGGATGAAATGGAAGGAAGGAAGAAATGGAAGGAAGGGAGTGTGCGTGGGCAGGAGGGGTTTTTTTTTTAACTCTCGCCGCAACGGAAGGAAGCGAGGTGGATGGACGCGGACTGCTGTCTCTAAACAACCCTCTGTGTCGTGTGTCACTCGAAAGCGTACCGTGAACACTTATCTCATTCGAAAGAAGCATTTGGTGAGGAAAGCGTGGAGAGGGAAGAGATAGAGTAAGCCGTCTGGGTCCGAATCCACGAGTAAAGATCGTCTTTTCACGACGTATTGAACAGGGATATTAACACAGAGTCTGATAGAATTGCGTGAAGAAAGACCTAGAAGCTATAGACGGATGGTGCGACACTTGGCAGTTAGAATTAAATTTCAATAAATGCGTTGTTATAAATTTTTGGCGGAAGAGTAACTTAACCAACGAGATGTACACAATTAATCAAGCCGAACTAATAAATGTAGCGTCAGTTCAGTACTTACGAGTGACCCTTACTCAGGCCTTGTCGTGGGGGAAGCACATACGAGAAATTTGTGGACAGGCAAGCCGTAAATAAGGATTTATTAAAAGAATATTAGGAAAATGTGACGAGAAAGTAAAGGAGCGATGTTATTTTTCTCTCGTGAGACCTCACTTGGAGTACGCCGCAAGTATATTAGTTTCAGTATAAGTAGTTTCAGATATAGATCGAATACAGAGGAGGGCAGCTAGATTTGTTAAAAATTGTTATGATAAACATAGTAGTGTTACAAAATTGTTAAGGGAATCAGGGTGGGAACCTCTATCCAATCTAAGGGAGAAATATAGGTTAAATCTTTTACGAAAATTTGAGATAGCCTATTTTTTGCCAGACGTTCAAAATCTTTTGCTACAGCCAAACTATTTTGGTGGAAACGATTACTGGAATAAAATTAAGGAAACAGACTGTAGAACCGATAAATTTAAAATATCATTTTTCCCACGTACAATAAGGGACCATAATAGTTGGGATAGATCAGTTCTAGGATACTGAATAGGTTTTTTCAGTAGTGCTAAATATAATAAATAACAATAAATTAAGAAATATAATTTAAAAAATGTAACGTGGAAATGAAAGCTCTAGGTGGGCTCCAAGGTTGAAACCTGAACGGAGCCACCAGCATTTGTACAATGTTCCCTTCATATAAGCAGTGATAAGATGTAATTACAAATTAAAAATACAACATCAAAAAATTACATTAAATATAAACATAGAAACACAGCCTTTAACCATTTTTTTTTATTTTCAAGTTGTATTTTGTTTGGTTATTAATGACGGACTTTTAAGAGTGAAGATCAAAAAACAAAGACCGACAACAATATTTGATCACATTCAAAATTTTCATTAAACAAAGAAACTATCTTAAACATTATAAAAATTTTACAATAATATTTGGAGAAAAATGTTGTAAAATGTAAAATGTTGTATAATATTTAACACGAAATTCACATAAGGCATCAGAAAAAAGATTCAATATTTTATGGGGTAGCAACCATTTTTAACCATTTTTAAAAATATTTTACCAGATTTGTAACTTTTTATTATATTTGGCAATGAATTGAACATTTTAGGTCCCATGTACAGAAACGATTTTTTATACAAAGTTATTCTTGGTTTGGGTAGTATATAATCCAAATCATTTCTTAAATTATACTGACATTTGCCTTCAACACCTGGCATATTTCCACTTCTGGCATAAAATATTCGCAGGACCGTATAGATATACAGATGTCTAAGTGGTAATATTCCAAGGCTTCCAAATAATGGATATGTGGGAGCATAGTAGTCATTCGACGTTATAATTCTTATTATTTTTTTCTGCAATACTAGCGCATGTTTTAAGGTGTTAATATAAGTACCTCCTCAGCAGATAATGCCATAGTTAAGCTTGGAATGAACAAGAGAATTATACATCGTTCTTTGGAACTGAAGTGGGCATTTATTGCGAATGCAATAAAATTTGGATAGGGCAACATGGTATGTAAAATGATTATTAGCTACTAACCTCGCATGCAATCTCCAGCATGATGTGCTCGTACATGATTTATTATTATTGTTATTTCTTTTATTTATTTATGGGCCATTTTGTCCATGAGGCAATTACAAATTACAATGATAAATTAACACAATAGTTGAGAAAGAATAATAATTATACAAAATAATTACATTTAAAAAGAAAGAAAAAAAGCACTTATAGGCAAGAACATTGAGTGCGGACGGCTAACATATATAACTAAATACGGTTAAGTATTGAATTTTATGCAGTGAATCGATAAAGTTCATAAGTCAACCAGAAAATATGTACATATAGCATTACACTATACCAAATATAGGAAGTTCAATGATACATATATATTTAAAGACATTGTAAAATCTTGAACATGAAGTTTTTCTCAATATTTATTTCGTGAAAGAACACCCTTTTGCAGTAGCTTATATAGGTTGTTTTTAAATTGATTAACAGTTTTGGCGTGTCTTATTTGAACAGGTAGTAAATTCCAAATTCTAGAGGCGGTTACTGCAAAGGATTTACTCAAGTGGGAGGTGCGGTTCTGAGGGATATGGAGGTCACTGATATGATTTCTGGTGGATATGTTGTGAAGCTCTGATTTTCTTACAAACCTGTCATTTAGGTAGGGTGGAGTACCGGTGGTTAGGATGTTGAAAGCCAAAGTCATCAACAGATAGATAAGACGCTCCTTATATTTGAGCCAGTTTAAGCGAGTATAAGAGTCGCTTACATGGTCCCATTTTTTTAGATCACAAACGAATCTAACAGCTGCATTCATAGTGACCTGTAGTTTGCTATTATTGTCGTCATCAAGGTTTGAGAGCAAAGGAGCGCAATATGTGGAAGGACTAATGTTTTCACCAAAATAGAACGTATATCAGGGGGTAATATCTCCTTAGCTCTAATTAGTTGGTGTAGAGATCCTAGGCATTTACGCCTTACATGTTGGGTTTGTGGCTTCCAGCTAAGGGTACGATCAAACGTAACACCGAGGTTTTTGACTGTTTCTTCATACAGAATGGTACAACTTCCAGTGTGAATTTTTTGCAGAGATTTAAGGTCTATTTGGGATAGGAAGTGATTGCTCCCAATTAATATTGCTTTTGTTTTGCTTTCATTTAGCACTAGATTGTTATTCTGCGCCCAGCAGATGATTCGCTGGATATCCTCATTGATGAGTGAAATGGAAGAGATTATATCTGATACTGATGAGTGGCGTCATTGGCATACAAGTGATAGTTGCAATGCTTAATGACATCGGGCAGATCGTTTATAAATAACGAGAAGAGGAGCGGGCTGAGAGCGGAGCCCTGGACAACACCGGTTGAATTTGGAATCCAATTTGATTACGTATTATTTGCACCCACCGCAGCTTGAGTGCGACCGTTGAGGTATGACCGGAACCAGTTGACGACGCTCTAAGAAAAATTTAAGCCACTCAGCTTGCGGAGGACAAACAGAGTCAAAAGCCTTGGCGAAATCAATTAGAACCAAAATCGTCCCTTGACGCTTGTCCATTGCGCCTCTAATGGCCTCGGTGATTTTCAAAAGCGCCGTTTTGGTGCTATGGCTAACACGAAAACCAGACTGCAGGGTATTTAATAGGTTATTTTCGGAAATATAGCTCTTTTGTTGCTGAAATACTATTCGTTCGAATATCTTGGCAAACGCACATATAATGGCAATTGGTGTGAAATCAGCCGGTTTGTTTGGCTCAGAGCATTTAGGAATTTGATGAATAAGTGAGTGCTTCCAGGTCACAGGGTACTGTGAAGTTTGAAGGGAGGCATCAAATATGTTCAATAATGAGGGAAGTATGACCGGGAGAGTCTTTTTGATACAAGAGATGGGGATCACACCATGGCCTTTGGTATTTGATGTGATTTTTTTGCATGCGCTAGTAACTGAGGAAGGTAGAACGTGAGAGAAGAAAAACTGTTTTTGATTAAATGGTGGGGGAGTGTGGGGTTTAAGGGATGTACTCGGTTTGCTTTTGACGAAGTGGTAATTTAATACATCTACTCTACTCTAGATGAATATTTAGAGTATTCTTACTGGTTTTAGGAGGTATAATGCCGAGATTGCGAATGATTTTCCACATAGTGGTGGAGTCAGAATATTTACTTAAGAGTCCGTTTGAAATATAGAGATTTTGCATTACGTATCATATTCTTCACTTGGTTGCGCAGCGTTTTGTACGTGGTGAAGAGACCCGGATCTTTATAACGCCGAAACATAGCCCTAATAATACTTCTTTTTTTTATTTTTAACTTAACCTCTGGAGTAAGCCACGGTGTCGGTGGGTGGTTGACACGTTTACTTCGGATTGGAGCGTGCGAGTCCAGTGTGTTTAGGAGAAAGGAATGTGGCTCCGTGGCTAGTCCCGGATAGCTTAAAATTTGAAAGGAATGTAAGGTTGTGACTTTGTTGTCAATCGAAATTTGCTCATTGACGGAGGACCAGCTAACCTTGCAGAGATCACTGATGAATTTTTCTTCGTCATATGTTTTGAAATTTCTGAAAGTTATAATTTTTGGCAGGAAGGATGGAACCATCATTCTATAGGTTAGATATATTTGATCGTGACAGGAAAAGAGGGGGATCCGATGTTTGACCAGGGGATGTAATTTTACTGAGGTCGTCAACACAGATAAGATCTAATAGAGTGCTGGTGTTCTTCGTGTGGTAGGTTGGCTCCATCGGAACGATACTCAAATTACATCCTTGTACTAAGTTAAGGAGAGAATCTTTATCCGCCGTTTCTTTTAGAAGGTTGATGTTGAGGTCACCCATAATTACGATGTTTTCATACCTAGGGACCGTACTGACAAGAAAGTTTTCGAATTCAAGCAGGCCACTTGCTTTTGGTGGTCTGTATACAACTGGCGCGAATAGTTTTGAGTGTGGGCAGCTGACTTCGAGAGAGATATACTCAGGCTTGTTTTCGTATGTTTTAGACGATCGACCAACACATTTGACTCTCAATGAAGAGTGAACTTAAATTCCAACCCCTCCTCCTCGTTTTCCTTCTCGATCTTTTCGGTATAAAACGTATCCGAGTAGGAAAACCGAGTCCGAGTTTATTGACTGCTGAAACCACGTCTCGCTCACACCAATTACATGTTAATTGTTATTACAGAAATAGGACCTGAAATCTTCGATGTGAGCTGGGAGTGACTGAGCATTTACGTAGGATATTTTTATGTTCTCGTGCGAAGAGAAAGGCGTACTGGTGGTGCAGTTTCCCTCGCAAGATTACCTATAAAAATAACCTAGGTCTTCTTCATTGGTTATAATTTTGACGGGGGGACCTGCTTCTTTCCTCGCCAGAATTTTCCCCCCTCTGACCCAGACGAACTTGATCTTTCCCGCTTTCTTTAGCTCTCTGGTCGACGCAAGTAACTTCTTATTGGCGAGTGAGTGACTCATCAATGTATATTGGGTAAGAGGAATCCATACCAAGGTTGCGGGCATTGAAGTTCTTTTCGAGCTCGTCTTTTGTTCAAGATTTCATCCCTTACACATTGTCTTGTGAAACGGACTATAATAGGAGGTACTTTGATGGAATTTTCCGAATTATGCGAGGAACGTGGCCTAAAAACTTGATCAATGTCCTCCAATTTCACTTCCACACCCAATGCCGTCCCGAGCTTCAGAATTGTCCCGCTTCAACTGTCACCGGTGGTTAATGACACACCACACCACATCATGGTTTGCTTTGAATCTTGGGTTTAAAGATTTTTATGTTGGACTCCGATTCTTTTCTGAATACTGTTTGAGTTGCACTTCAAGTACTCTAACTACTAAATGGAATGCCATACAGTTCATATCTTTAGCAGCAGCCAGCAACTCCACCATTCCTCTATAATCATTTATAATCCTAAATTGGCCATCTAACACCTCTATCTAGGAGCAAATAACCTCAGTTGTCGGTCCCTTCCCAAATCAAGTAGTACATGTGCGCAGCTTGTCAGGGTTTTTATCCAATATTTATTAGAGAGAAAAACTATCTCAAATACTTTTCAAAAGTGAACGCATTATTTTGGTGCCTACAAGACCGATTTGCATGACATCAATTCTGGCTCCTGGAGGGTGGAAATATCTGGAGGAATGTGTATGCTTATCAACAATTTATTGACCATGGTACCAGATTAGAAATTTTTTGAATAGCCACGATAAAATTTTTGACCTCTGATTGAATTCTGTGCTTTTGCGAATGCAGAAACGCAATGTATGCTCGCATCCAATGATGATAGTTGGGTGAATATTCACTGTAAATGATTCTGACATGCGAGCTGTCATCACCTGGTAGGGCACCGCCCGCTGGACTTGGCGGTCTTCCGCCTCTGCAACAGGAGGCGTTGGACGTCACGGGCGCCTTCCTCTGCCTCCATTTCTCCACCCCCTTTGCCACCCTCATTTGCAACTCCTGCTCTCGTTTCCCTCGAACCACGCGCACCGCTTGACGACTCGTGCACCGCGCAGTGCACCCTCCCAGAAGAGAATTGGTCGGTGGCGATGCTCCACACTGCTAAGTCTTCTCCGGCAGGACTACGCGATCGGCGGCAAGGAGTCGTGTTCACGCGCCATTTCAAACTTCGGCCACGCTAAGGCTTCTCCAGCCCCCACCCGCGCTCTGCCGTCTGATTTACTGCGCAAACCGGTGCTCAGAGTGGCAAACATCAGTTTAACAAAGTCTTTAAATTTCAAATTGGTTGACATTGCATCATTTTAGTTTGAACGTTTTGCTAACGAACTCTTCAATTTACCTCTTCCAACACTTCTTGATTGTCCCGCAGCATTCCCATTTCGTAGGATATCGTGAATCCATGACAGAAGTTCAGAAGTGTAATCTCCCTGTTGTTTTTGTATGCAAAATTACTTATTTATCGAGAGAATATACCATCTTCTGCCTTATAGTATGTCAATTGATCAAAGGCTTGGCTCAGACTTAAGTTTATTCAATAAAATCTGGTTAAAAGATGTTTACTCCACATCTTCACCGTTTAGCACTCTGGAGAGAAGAGGCAAAGTCAAGAGTTATTTAAGAGAATAGAAGTAAGAAGTAGTTGAGAGCTTTACAATCAACCATCGTTGTACGCGACGTTGCTGACTCTGAAATGGGCATTCATACGACATTAGGACTGAGTTCCATGAGAATGCATCATTCTTATATCCGGAAACATGAGCGAAGACTTCATTCGATTGAGCAGAATTAATATCAAAACTGGTATTATCTTTTGCCTATAGCATCAATAATATTTGATTTATGCGTGGTTATACGAAAATGTATTGGTTCTAGTGTAAAATTGGTGACTAAATAGAGTTTCACTCCATTACAAACGTTCTGCTTGATGGAATGATGAAAGGATCATAGCCATCTTGTATAATTAACTGTTCCTTCTGTTAGGAGGATAATTCTTGTACTTATACCTATTGTTAAGGCTAATTATTTTATTCGGGATTAGAATTCTTGTAACCGTAGAATGCCATTCTTTAATCGTTCGGTAATCACGTGAATCGAGGATAAATAGGAAATCTTAGCTGGCCCAATGAAAATAAAAATAAATAACAGCGAAATGTTTATTTACCTACTCCATTGTTCCCTTGTAATATCGAACATAAACACCTAAATTCAGCATATTTTCGTTGGAATTCAGTTCGTTCTGGAACATAAAGGGAAACCTCTTTAGGGTTACGTATCACTGCACCCTGTAACTTCAACCCCTATTTTTGAGACGAAGAAGGGAAATTGCTTCGGCTCGGGGCCCCACCCATAATATATTTTACCCTTTTTAGACAAACTCGGTATCGGCCGGTGGTTGAGATGATCCTTTGGTGTAAAAAATAATGTGCACCCTTTTCCCCCGCCGCCACCCTGCTGGGGCCTTCCACCACTTAGCTTGGCGGGGCGGGGGGTTGCAGCGGCGGGTGGCGGGGGGTGCGAGGGCTTCTGACGCGGGGGTGGACACGGCAGCTGCCACCCGCATTTGGAACAGAGAGAGGGAGAGAGGGGGGGCATATAGCACGCACACGCCCGATGGGTTGGAATTGTTGAGGACCGCTTGCGGCGAGCATTTAAAGGCATTGGGTCTCGCCCAGCTTTCCATTTCTATTTTAATGAGGGGGAGGAGGGTTGGCGATTGGCCCCGTGGTGTGGGCCGGCAGCGTGCCCAACACGCGCCAACTATCCCTTCGACACCCCTGAAGAGCGATTATGAAAAATATATATTAGGGTATCAGAGGGCTTAGGATTCCTCTGCACCTTTGCATTCTTTCCTTATTGTGCGCTATTCAGCCTGAAGCATTTTTCCGCTACTATCCTTAGATTCCCAACCCACATCCTGCATTTCCTATGCCTCTGCCGTCATCATAGATGGCCCACAGGACCTCTTTACTCTGTTAACATTATAATTTTCATTCAATCCATCACGGATTTTTGAAATTGAAAGAAATGAGGGTATTTCGGATGAGACCGATGCAGCGAAGGAGAAAAACGCTGTGGACTTAATTCTACCCAAGAATCTTTTTCCGACTTAATGTATGCTATGAAGGTTGAGAATTATCATGTTTCTTAACATTTATACGAAGAAAATATTATAATGGTGGGTTGGAGGGAAAAAAGAGAAAGAGAAAAAGAGATATATTCACATTTAAATTAAATGAACTGTGGTATTTTTAGTATGTTAATCTCAGTAAGCCCCCACTCAACACGCAAAATAAGTGTTTCCTTTTTCAATATGCTCTAAAAAGCCTTTGAGAGTCATTCGTTCTTACTAAAACCTTTTTAGTGGAAAGGATTTCGCATTCAATGCATTTTAGCATTTTTACGCTAGAATAATCTCACCGTGAGCAATAAACATTCTTTGAACCCCCAGAAGACTTTTTCGCTATAAGAATGCATTATTTTACAGTGTTTTGACACTAGCAAAAAGGCGTGGTCTTTCAAATGCTCAAATCTAGTTCGGTGTCAAAAGTTGTCTCGCCAGTTGTGTTCTTAAGAGTTTATAAGCATAATGTTGCACAATATATACATAAAACACATCTTTGATGGAAATGAAATCCTAAATGTAAGCAATAAATAAACATATCGACGATAAGAAGTGTCACTATTTCCATATATTTTGTCTCTGTTTTCACAGAATTACATGCAGTTAATTCCAATGGTGGATTATCTTGGCTAACATGACAATGAAGAATGTATCTTTGCTTGATAGTGTTGTTACTGTGACGAAATGTTCTGGTATCTTTCGTAAATTTCGCATCTTACAATAGCCAACCTATAAATGCACCCATTTTAAACTGTTTTGTTGAGATATACTCAGCTTATAACCGAGAATTTTATATTTCACCAGATTACATGCTAATTACATGCTAACTTAATCGTAAATATATTATAAACCGTGCTGTGACATGCACTATAAACATTTTGGTGCTATTGATTTTTTGGTGCTATTGATTTTTTGGTGCTATTGATGGTAAAACTTGGCTTCGTATTTCGTAAAGTGGCTAAAATGTAGATGTTTAAACCTATTTTTCTCCGCTCTGCCACTAGTTAATGCACAATCAGATTCCTTTCTTAATTTCTGACATATTTACAAGTTTTCACTCCCTCTAACGACTCCACGGCCAAGTTTTCTAATATTCAACCGGTCTTTAAATCATTGACAACCTTCTGACTTCCATATATATTCCCTCTTCCACTGACCATTCTATTCAATTTTCCACACTCCATTTTTTTCACTTACCTCAAAGTATCAGTTTGGGAGTTGGGAGTACAAAATGTAGTCCACCTGTGCCCGGGGTTTATTTTGATAATGAAAGATGCCCTATCCCCATAGCCTACTGCTGAGACACCCCTTTAAGGATTGTTTCTGTAGAGTGGGAGGAATATGGAGCTGTAAAATGTGGGCTTCGAGACTTGCGTGACTCTAATACGCGCACCTCAGGCAAAGGAATCTCTCTTCTCAAAAAAGGTTATGTTCGGTCGGTAAAGTGGAAGATATTGATAGGGTCAGTTCAATTCGCCGAAATTCTCTACATCACCTCAGGCATTTATATTCTCACTGCTATCGTGTTCAACACTCATATCGAAATAGTCTCTCTGATTGGAATTTAATATGATATTTCTTAAATTCAAATGTAAATTTTATGAGCCCTGAATATGCATTCGTCTACCCATAATTGAAAAAATGTGAATGCCTTCAAACGATGAATAATCATTTTAACTTTAATTCCCATCTTATAACAATCCATTACTTTTTTTACCACTTGCATAGTGGAAACGCTTTGATATGAATCAGAACTCGCTAAAGTGTTTGTCCACTCCATGAGATATGGTTTACGTTTTTATTTGCATTCTATTTAAGATACATTGCCTAATACTTCGCGAAACATCGGAGAATGTACAATCAGATGACAGCGGCATAGGAACTGAAGAATTCTTACCCGGGTGAGTAATTTTCGGTGATTTTAAAAAAATCAACTAGTTAGATAAAAGTTATCAGTATGGACAATTAAATTTTAATATTCATGCTTAGTAGCTGAAATCTTAAATATCTCCATTTGATTCTAATGATGAAAAAGTACAGCCAAATTACGATTGAATACTTAATATTGGCATAGTTGGTAGTAATAGAGGCATAGTTTTTAGGAAGAATTGTTTTGTTATTTTGTTTTTTTTTAGGCCACCTTATGAGTTTTGTATACCAATCATTAAGTCAAACAAAAGGCTTTTATGCTTTTTGATTAATATTTAGTCTTTCATGCAATGCTAATGAATTAACTCTTAGCATCTCTGCCCATATTACGATGGTGTGAAGATAAAAATCAGAAACATGGGGCAAATAGAATCTTATTCTGATGAGCAGTCATGCATTAAAGTTTACGAAATAAGAGTTTTTTTTCTGAAATATATTCATTGAAGAAACTCCACAAAAACTCAAGTGTGACACAAGATACATTTTCAGAGGTCATCATATACTTTTACGGTTTTGTTTTTAGTTACTCCTTTAAGTTTTGAATGCAATTCATAATATATTTAACTGCATGTCAAACGATGATCGTTGAAATATTTACGGTAATAATTATACATGTGATAACAATTTAAAGTTTCCTTAAATTGTGACCTTTACTGTGCTACTGTACCAGTATAAAATGTCAATTCAATGACTGTCATAATTTAATTTCGCAGACCCCTATCTGTAACAGCATAAAGACATTAAAAAGAAAGTAGTAATTCTAGACAAGTATTGACTTCTTAATCCAGAGTGTATATTTTTCAAAATTAAAGTACCTTTATGTTTACTGCATTTTATTTCAAAATTTTTGACATGTCCAAACAATCAAGAATGAGATGAGTTAGGAAGGCTAGGAAGGAAGTAGCTGAGTAATAGGATGGTTAAAAATACCTCTTACGTTTTATAAAAAAAAACTTAGAATAAACTTAGAACCTTGGCAGTATATGTAGGCACCATTATGAACATTTACTTCAGTTTGCAACTAGTAGTAATTTCGATTAGTTACCTTGACTCAATAAGAGAGACTTACTACCTTGAACAGGTTAGCATCGTCATCAACCGAATGTCGCGAATCAGAATTCCTTCTCCGACACGAGTATAATAGGTACTTGTATTACATTGCCTTAAATTAAAAAAAAATGAGTTCCTAATCTGAGGAATAGGAAAATAGAAAACAAAATCATTCACTGAGATGAACGATGAATTTTTCGGCTCCAGTGAAATGGCTCAAATGGTAAGTCTGGTAACTAAAATTGTTCGCATGAGAAACAAAATTGCGATACGAATATTTTCGGGATGTTTTGCTGCCTAACGTCCTAACAGAGCTCACAGACAAATGAATTGTAAGCAATAAAAGAGTTCTTAAATGCCATCGTTGCCCCTATCACTTGGTTGGAGGGGGCGTGGGTGCGCCGGATCTAGGTGGGCGGTGGGACTTAGGCATTAAGGGTTCCGCCCAAGCACGCAAGGTGGCAGTGGCGATCAAAGCTTCCCCTGCGAAACCGCTTGCCGCCACGTTTCTTGCAAGACATCTGAGCCGTTCTGGATGAATTCGGCTTGAAAATATTAATTTTGAGGAAACAATGTCACTACTCCGCCGTCTCTATAACATAATCGCACCATATTCAGGAGTGAAAGATACTAAATTTAGGTATTTGAAGAGGGATTTAAGATGACTTCTTAAGTAAAATTATACAGTTTTTAGACGCGGCGTTTTAGCTTATAGATTATAAATATGGAGTCATCAAGATGCATAGATTATGATTACAGAGTTATCAAGTCGTACGGAGTCATCAAGACGTAAAATGTTTTTAATGCTGTCACGTATAAACTAGACATTCGAGGACTGTCACATTGACATTTTCCCTTGCTTAGGTTTTTAGGAAAAACAGCATTTTTGGCAAAAATAATTAGCTTATCTGCCGGCATATTTTAAGATGCTAGAAATAGCTACGGTATGCACCTTTACGGAGTCACTCGCACGACATTCGCCATTGTATATGGGCACATCCATTGCCGTGGTAGAGACACGAAGCTGGTTCCCTCGATTTCGCGCCGAGTGCTTTCACCATTCAGTTACCAAGTCATCCTCCTTCCTTTTGGATGCTTTCATGATCCTTAAAAGTCTGCAAAACTGGATTTAAGTTTGAGTCCTGGTCAAGGCAAATGATTTTCTCCAAGGAAATTTCCTGCTTTCCCGTGGAAAAAATTTACATCTCCAAGACCGTTGATCTGATCTTTCAATGCTTACCATAATTTTTATCACTTATTGTTTTAAATCTTGCATTCAATGTTTTGTGAAGTATATCAAAGAAATAGCCCTCAGTTATCGTTTAGCATTGTGCCTCTTTTTAATCAGAGCACTATTAAATGATGATTTTCGGGTGAATATAGCACGAAACTACATAAGTAAGTAGTAATAAGTAAGTATAAGTAATAATAGTTCGTAAATTATGTGCTTAAGTTTAGCCATTAAAAATTGAATTTTCAGCATTAAAAATAACTAACAATCAATATTTAGAGAACATTTATGCTCAGCTCATAAGTCTATGATAAAAACTAAATTGGTAACACTTTCAAATTTCTGCTGTCATGCACTTTAGTAAATATCTTATCCTATCAGCCAAGTATTGTATCTTGATAATGCCTTTTTTCAATGTTAGAATGGTTAAAGGTTGCGTTTTTGGTCACTAAAATTGTTATTATATATTATTCTGAGGTGTGTCCTCAGTTAATTGACCCACTTATTAAATAGGCATAGATATTTAGTGATGAAATGTTTACGTGCAGTAGTAACAGGATGGATTTAATTAGAATACAAATGCAAATACTTGAGATTTCTTTGAAGCTGGTATCAATTATGGCTTGTATAGGCAAAAATACAGAAATAGTAAAATGACAACCACAAAACAGTTAAAGAAAAGCTATACCTATCGAAACCGAAACAGACTTCTTTTGCATGTTGCTTTTGGGTATTCTAGCGTTCTTGGATCAGGCAGGTCTCTTACTTGGCCGGTCGGTTTCTTTCCAAATAAGGGCTGGGCACTTGCCCTTTTCTGTGTGAACCTTTCCTTCGCCGAAGTTCCTTATTCTCTTGTCTTTCGCGCGTACTTAAGCTGTCTTGCTCAGTCGTGAGCTCATTCCTCTTTCTGGATAATGGTTTATGCAGTGCCCTCTCCTTCCGAATGGCGGGGCGCGGCGCGCGCGTGCGGCCCATTTAATCGCGGGAAGCGATCGACTCTAGTCAGACCGCCCGCGAAGACGTGTTACGCCGCGAGACGAAGCGAGCGCCACGCCACGCCTCGCCCACGCGATGGATGGAGGCGATTTGTCACTCGACACTCTCTCTGTATAAGGCGTGTGCCTATTGCAGCGATAGTGGCTCCTGTTTGAATGGGCCTGCGCGAGCCGGTCGCGTTCACCTCGCCGCCAGCATCTTCTTACAAATTAGCGGGGATTGGGGGTGGGGTGTCGTAGAAGCAGCTTAATAGCTCAGTTGTTCCACTCAATCACTCACTGGATGGTCACAAAATGTGGAACTTTCAAGGGACCGCCTGACTTAAGGTAGTGCGAGTGAGATAGTTCCCTAATCATAATCGAGACCATATTCGATATATACGTTTTAATTTCACCAACTGGGAGGCACACGAATTAAACATTGCATTATTAATGATACAATGTTTTACATGACAAAAATGGTAAGTAATCAAATGAAAATATCTAAATAAGCCTTTAATTTGACTAATTTTTTTGATGCGGTACTTTTGAAACTCCATCAAAACGGAAGGTTGAGTGTGATCCCGAAGAATTTTCTGCGGTGAAAATATGATTAATTTTCAAAAATAGTGGAGAAAACTCACAAACTACACACTTTTGATTTTTTGACGAGATCTAAGTGTAGGGTATTCCTCATTTTGCAAATAATGTCTCTCTGGAGTGCATTCACGTACCGTTTCCCATGTGGAAGGGCTGGTATTTTTTGGCAAATATCTCGGAAAGTAATGTGGTAAGGGGTAGAATATTTGGTGTCAATGGATGGGTGAAATATTTTTCTTTAAAATGAAACCAAACTCACTGATTTCTAGGTAAAATGATTTTTCGCTCAAACTACCTTAAGCTAATAGTTCGACTCTTTGGCAGTTTGCTCATCCATCACTAAAATTGATCTGATATCACCGTTTACCCCTTGTTAAACTGGGCTATATGTGAGGTTCCATCCCCATCACGCGGGCACATTAAATGGAATGTAACTTTTTTCTGTTTGCCTCGTATTTTTCACTAATGACATTACCGATAATTGAGTTATTACATTTTCAATGCGCACATTTTTTAGAGAAAACGGATGGAACACCACTTTCATTCAACCAAATTATAATGGCCTTCATTTTTTGTTAGTTTAATGCATGAGAACTCGGACCCTTCTCTTTATTCCCGAAAATGTTTCTTTTGATTCTGTGTTTCACAGTAAATGTCTTCAAGAAGTGGCAGAAATGCCATGTCATTAATTTAGCTTCATCCATTCTCATATCTCAGTCAATGTGGCTTTAAGGTCGTAAAGCCATTATGCATTTCTCCTCAATGTCAGGCACACCCGAAAGACAAGTTAATACCGTTAATCCTAGGATAAAGGTCATTTCTGTACAATGTTATCCATAATTCATTATCCTTAACTACTCTTTCCACCTGTTTTACGTTAATCCATAGCTTCATTCAGGTCCGCATTCATGAACTTTTAATCCTCTAAATATTCTGTTCTACGACAATCAACACCCGTTTCTCAAGGATCTCTCACTTTTCCAACATGGATCAGTTTCATTCTCTGAATCTTGTCCATTCTTTAAACTACGAATGATTGCGTGTACGGTGGGTCAGGGTTTAACCTCAGCTAAAAGCCTTACAATCCGACAGATGATTAAATATTACTTTGCGCTCTAATTTTACTTAGGACATGTTCCACTTCACATGGAATGTACCCTATGCTCTACGATTTTGTGATCTTACGTTCCCTAACGCTCTTTTCTGCACTTTTAAAAGGGTGACGCCGGTGTCTTTCAGTGACAGTAATGGCAACGATAAACAGTTGGCGCTGACATTCCGTGGTCACACGATAAATACACTGAGGAAACCATATCTTTGAAAAATACTAAAAAAAATTTCTATTAATATAGTTGGTGATACGTCCGTTAGACATAGAAAAAAGAGATGTGTCGGCCCTATTCTAGCGTTCATTGACGCATCACTGTTACTGTGGCATTATTGTTGATCCCTGGGGAAAGAAGGAGAAGAGTGTCCGCGGTATGATTATTACTTTTAAAAGTCTGTTGAAGTCTATATACCAATGCAACTAACAGGCACAAGATAACTCATAGAAGAAATGATATTTCGTGGAAACCAACATAATCAGTGCTGCACTGTAAGAAAACTGGTATTCATTCGGCTGGGTAAAAAAATACTTACTCAGAATTTGATAGTACATTAAGATTCAGATAATTACATTGAATAAATTGCATTAAAAAACCATTTAAACTTAATAAATTACGAAGGAATATTCAATATAGGTAAATATTTCCATTATTACACGTTGAGATTGACTCATTTACAGATAATGAAATGCCACTCAACAAATCTATTCCCACAATTTTCTATTCATCCTTCCTCACGATGTTTCTTTTATATCCGTAAAAATCGTTTTTTGATTAAAAACCAAGCAATTCCTAGTTAACTGAACATAGACTATAGTCTGTAGGGAGACTGATAGTCATTTAACTGTAATCCTTAAACCACATATTATTATCCTAGGGAAAATGTAATGTGACTGGTTACCTTACGTCCCAAATCGACGCAAACTCAATAACACAAGTTGAGACCCGGAAAGTACTTCTAAAATAAGAACAATTCACGAATTAGTGAATTATTCTCTGCCTCACCTCACGAATAAAAATAATGTGCAAAGATATAACCTGTTTCATCCTCCTACACCATTTCGCAACTACCCAAGATATACTAGCATTTTTACTTAATAGACGAGTATTATGGTTCACATTTTATTTCTTAAAAAAATAAAAATGGAAAAATATTCATAAAATGGAACGTCAAGCATTCAAAAAATTAAATAAATTCTCTCATTGCTTCCAATTTAAGATTTGTTGGGAAACCTGATTACAGCCGCAATCTTCGGTAGCAATGGTGTAAGGCACATTAGAGTGCACTGAGGAACTCTTACCTGCCCTATGCCCTAGCGCCCTTTTCAACGTGTGCCCTACGTAATTGAACCGCACTACGTGACGTCACCTCCGGAAAAATGACAATCGAAAATAACAGATTAGGGTTCGAAATGCTTATAATAGCGGATTGGAACACGGCCTTAGTGTCCTATGAAGTAATTAGAGAAATAAAATGTTGGTATTCTTTCTCTCAAAGTCTCGAGATGGATACAGAGGACGAAAAATAGGAATAGAAGAAGGCTACGGGAGGAGGATTGAGTTAGAGGAAGATGCGCTCAGCATTAGAAAGCTGATTAAAGTGGTCTTATGCGAGAAAAGGATGGCATTCTTAGTATGAATTGCAGCGTTAAGTAGTTCATAATGATATACTCTGGGGAAAGAGTACTAAAATGGGTAGCAGACATTTCTTGAGCCGGTGTGGAGGCAATTGGAATGTTCCATGGTGCATTGCGGTGTGGTGAACGGATAGAAGAGACGGAAAGGGAAGTGCTCGATATGGTGGGCGAGGTGAGGGACCATCCGGAGGAAATAAGGAGATAGGGGAATTGATGCTTGGGACAAGAAGTGAGGTGCTTACGGGTGCTATAAAAATGATCATAAAGGGGAGGATTCTTGGCAGACGTGCAAGGAAAGGAAGAGAATGAACATAGTGAAGAGTTAGGAAAAACTCGTGGAAGGAGATGAGGGCTGAGGCGTGTCAAACTTCAGAAGAGTGTCACTCATTTCCATCCAAACCTACCTCGATCTGTATATCACAGTGATAAAAATGGTTTTCCTTGAAATTTTGGCGTCAAAGAAAATAAATTCTCTGGTACTGGAACGTCCCTGCAAGCTTTGACAAAAGAAACTCCTCACCGCCCCCTCACAACGGTCTTGAAGTGATGGATTATCAGTGCATAAAATAGCGTGGATTACTTTCATTTCTTGAAGAGTTCCAAATTGGAAGAGCACTGCCCGTACCTTGCGTGAATTTTATTGCAGTGATTAGGAATCTACGCGGGTGTTTGAGTGTATATAAGGTACATGTATCTTGATGTGTTGTAATTAGCCAACGATTGCTTTTCGCTCGAGTAAGCCGGCTGCGTTTGACCGTGGGAAGGTGGATGGGGTGGGGAAGGCTGGCGGGTAATGATGACGAGGTGAATGAGATGTAAACACTTTAATCAACTGACGCGGGGAATGGATATAGTGAGAGAATTACCTCGCCCATTTTACCGTTTCTTAGCAATAATATGTATATATTTATAATATAACAGTTGGTGAAATGACGATCATTAAAAGCATGACAAAAGTTTATTACAATAGACACCGGGGTTCGTGGACGGCACTGCCTAAAAATTCCCCTCTCACTTACGTTTCCGTCATTAAAATTTTCAATAATAATTTCCAAAAAACTTATCTTTTTCCATCCATCATAATGAGAAACATTTCAAGTGATCTTTTTCCTTTATTACATTTCCCCAACATTCTCCCCTATACCACTTTCTTTTCTATTTCTTTAGTATTTTGTTTAATGCATGCTTTAATGCATTCTCCCGCCAATCCTGCCTGCATTCTGATTCTGATTTCTCCTATCAGCTTCCTTCCTGTGAATTCTCCGGTTTCCGTCCGGGTAAGGAGCTCCATCTTCTTCTTCGCCGACGTTTCAATGGAAGAATTTTCCATCGTCATCAGGGCTGTTGACGATGACCCTGATGGTGTTAAGTTTCCTTCTTCCGTTTGTTACTAAGTCTTTGGCTACATCCCTCTGCTACTCAAGTCGTTTTCATTAATAATTAATCAACGGCCCTGATGACGATGAAAAAGTCTTTCATCGATACGCCGGCAAAGAAAAAGATGGAGCACTTTACCCGGATGGAAACCCGAGAGGAATTTACATCAATCGTTCGCCGGGAGAAAATTAAATCCTACAGCTTCCTTCCTTCCTCTCCTACATATAACACTTCCTCGATTGTTTCCTCTCTCTTCAGCCCATTCTTTCCATCCTACTCGTGCCCCACTTCTCAAATGCTACCAGTCGATGTTCATCCTCCTTCCTGTGGTTCTGTGGCAAGGTTCTGCGGCGTCCAGGACTGCGTTCGAAGTTGGACTTTCTTCTTATCTATCCACAATCCTTTACTCTCATCCCTCCTAATCCCATTTCCTTCTTCCGTTTATTACTAAATCTTTTTCTACACCACTCTGCCACTCAAGTCGTTATCATTAATAATTATACCTGGTGAAATTAATAAATGAATTGAAATATAATATCGGATAGTGGATATTCATGACGATGATCGTTGTCGTCATTGTTGAGGAAAAATTTAAGGGTTATTGCAAGCGTTTATTTTTACAGTCGTCGTCATGAGAAGAAAAACTTCATAGTTGAAAAATATGTACCTAACTTATCGGGGCGGAATGAGAAAAGAATCAGCTATTTTTCGTGACAGTTTTCGTTTCGATTATACGCCTAGATTTGTGTTTGGACTTATTTTTTATTTGTATCCATTTTATTTTCTTCACTTAAAGCTCGACAAAACTTCGGTTGTTTCATTTAAATCTTCCTTTAATGTTTTCCCCTCTTAGAAATATGACCGAAATGTTGTGGCCTTGAGTGGTGTTATTTTTTAATTTTTGTGAAAAGCTTGTGACACTATAGTGCTACAGCTGTAATGAGGCAAAAATGCTACCTTTGCCTCATTTCAGCTGTATCTACATGTGCATTCCTTAATGACCTGTCATTCTTAACTCCTCAAGGCTCTTCCCATTCCTCATTTGATTCTCTACAACCGTAGATCCCGCGTTACTCTTGGGGAAACGTGACCCTGACTCCTCTCGTCTCCTCTGTAGTCCCTACTAGTTATTTCAGTAGATTGCCCTATTTACACTCGAGTATTATGGCACGTAAGGTACTTATTGAGTCAAGTTGGTGCATGGAGAAAATCGTTGACATCTCTATACTTTCCTTGCAAACCGCCGGATTCGTGTTTTTTGTTCATAATTTGTAATGCCTGTAACGTCGGACAGGTTAAAACAACAGATAATCTTTGGGGATGAATATGCTGTTTTGTTTAATAACTAGTATTTCTAAGGAGAATTTAAACAGCGTGGTAATATTTAATAAGCTCTTCGTTACATATTTCTTGAAGTCGGTGTAGACATTCAACTATTTGATGTTTATGACTTGAAAGTATTATAAAGTTTCCATTTTAGTCGTAGATATATTCTGTTAATATTGTCTCATTCAACTTTTGTTTTTTTTCTGCCATTTCTTAGTTCTTAAAAACTAATCACTCATATTTCATGACTTTTAACCATTTTAGATGATCTTTATATTTAGATAAATATAGGTTTAATAATATTTTTTAAATATTAGTGGATATACATAAAAGCCCTAAATGCGTTAGTTGGCTCCAATTAATTTTTACATCTTATACTGTTAAATTTACTCATATTTTCTACAATTATTTTACTAACATATTACTTCATCATGATGCAGCTAAGAGTTGCTACTAATTTATTTAGTGTTATTTGTAATAAAATGCTAAAATACGTACGTGAACTAAATTGATATTTAGTGATAATGGAAAGAAAACTCGACTCTCTGGTTAGATGACATAGTGGCAATAGGTACAACCTCGGTATTCTGTTCTCCCAGATAATGTGTATCATGGTTTCATTCCTGTTTCTCATATTTACATAATTTCCTTCTTTCTAGCCACCTGTACATATAGTCATCGCAGCAAGAGTTTGTAGGTAGAATTTGCTTCTCCTTGGGTATTAGTGCGATTCTTGTGGTTTTAGATCTACAGTGGTAAGAGTCGAGCTCGCGTGTGTAACGCTCTCCTAGAATATCTACATCTACGAGGTACTTTGCAAGCTTACGCAAGGGAATGTGGCACGGAGTGATTCCAACCCAGCGAGCAGAATAGTGGCTGCATGTCAAAATTTACGGCGATACGGTTCCTTGCATCAAACTCTGAGGTTCAGTCAAAAGACAATGTTGCCTAAATAAAGCCCTTTCTCGGAGCTAATAAGTGCGATTTTGCGAAAAATTTTGTAGCACTTACAAAAAGTCGATGAAGTGGAGAGTATTCTGGTCAATAATATCTGCCTCCACTTAGTGAAAATTCTACCGGTGATGAGGATTTATTTATGTTATCTTCAGGTTAGGCAGGTATTTACCTACTCAGAACCAGTAAGATCACCCACTGGAAGAGTAAACAATAAACAAACAAGAAAATCGCAACCTTTTTTTCATTTAGGGTAGCTCCTTGCATCAGAGGCGAGGTTCTTCGAGGTTAAGATTGGTTCTACGGAACCACTCTCCTCATCGTTTTGGAACTCGTGCTCGTAGCGTTGGCAAAATTTTGAGACAGGGTCTTCTCCGTAGACTTCAGGATTATAGTAATGATCTTGCTGTAGTGGTAGAGGAGGAAGAGACACCACAACAGCTCATAGCAAAAAAGCAAGGTTCATGTTTAATCTTCTCACCGCTCCATATGGTACTCTCTAAGAACCAATAGTTGCTTGTTCCGGAGAATCAAGTGGGCATCCCCAACATTATGTTCTTCGAGAGGAACCTGGTCCCTAAGTCAATGCCAAAATAAACTTTTCAGAAGAAATTCCAGCAAGTGAATGGTTGTATTTCTTCGACAATCCAATTATTTATCATAGTAAAAGAATTACAATTGAGTTAAGGCTGAAAGACAGCTTGATAGCGAAGAGTGGACAGCTTGATTCCAGAATGTGACTGAGACGGGTTACCGGGGAAATAGGAATAAAAATATGGTAGTTTGGTTTATTTAATATCAGTTTTTCAATTGAGAATAGTTTCGAGTGATTTTCATGTTAACTATTTAGTAGTTTAAAGTTTACTTACGACTTAAGAATATTTGGGTCACATAACCCGTCAAGAAAGTAACAATTTCATTTTTACAAAGAATTCGTATGCATGTGAACCAAACATTTCGCACAGCGCAATTTTATCTGGCAAAGCTCAATGAGTATTGCGGCTTTCAATTAGTATAATGCTATCTTTTCCACGTATCGCTTTCTCATTACATGTTCCATAGGTTACATTTTAGTAACCTGGTGGAAATAGCTTTATGGCGTAATGAGGTTCTTAAAAAAGCTACACCTGTAGAGTAAATAGGTAACTAAAGAATAATGTCCAATCATTGCATTTAACAAATGATGAGGTACAAAGTCACTCGCACGGGTGCATATACACCAGGGTTGAGATTCGCCATGACCAGGATCCCGGTCAAGTCAAATGATTTTTTCATGGCCAATTTCAACCCTGGTGTAAAGAATAATGGTTTCAAATAGAATATACAAGCCTTGTAAACATTACCAAAACGTTGGTAATTTACATCTAGGGGTTGAAGGTGATTAACAGTATGATGCGGAAAGCAACGGAATCTGTTGAACGTGCATTCTCATGTTTATATTCTAAGAATATCTGCGGTACTCGAATATTTCGAAAATCTGAGACATTATGAGAGGCGTAAACATGTTAACATATTGAAGCATTCATGATGATCAATCTTAAGTATTGCATATTGGGAAAGGAGCTTGGTCCTATCATAGGAAAAAACTTCTACCTATAGAAATATCGTAGCCTTCAAAAGGGTGAATCGGTTTGGATGAACTTTTTCAAGCTTATCACTGAGTAGGCGTCGTTTTCAGGAGAGGGGAAAATGAATGCCACGTTTAACTCAAATGCCCAAACTTCTGCTAATCTCAGGTGTTAAGAAAAATTACATTCCTCTTTGGCCATTTCATCTGTGTAACAATGAAGGTATTTGTGTAACAATGAAGGTATTTGTGTACCAATGAAGGCTTATCTGATTAACCAAAATACTGTAACCTTTGATCCCAGGAATAGCTAGAGAGCATTTTAACCCAAAACATTAATATTCGTTTTATGCTTTTGTATTAAAAGGAATATTTATTCCTACATTGCTCGTAAGTACACCTAAGGTTTGAATATTTTTATACCACAACTGATTTCATTCCAAGGACAGATTTTCAAAATCTTCAAAAATTAGTAAAAAATAATTTTTTCATTTCACATAAATTATTTTACTGTGTGGTTCTTCCCTACTCGATTTTATTTTAATCTGACGTTGATCATATAAATTATATATTTTTCAAAATTAAAATAAACATTTTGTTAATCAAATGTTTTAAAAGGCAATTTACCAAAAGTCATATCGAAAGTTTTTTAGTCATCCTTTTTTTATTGCATAATGTGTGTGCTTGGTGCTGGGTGCTTACGTGGCCGTCGCCAGTGGACGTTTCTTGCGTGTTTCCGTGGATACACTTCATTTAAGGGTTTCAGTCAAACGATGTGGCGTCGCCAACCTAACCTCCTTCCATGAAACCAACGAAACCATATTTTTTTCCCTCTTCCGAAGCGTACATATTGCCCGGGGCACGCGCATTAATTATAAATGCGGTGGACCGGATTCAAAATCCTCCCTCCCCGCATCCAAAGGGTCCTCGCATATATTTTACCAACTTTGCGGAACATCGTGATTCGGAAAGGGACCGGAAAGGAGCAGAGGAACGAGGACAACAATTAAAGCCGCCGAACCATAAATCTCCTCGCCTTCACCTTTACCGTTCCGACTCGAACAAATCGAGGGGCGTGGGGAGTTAAAGGAAGAGAAGGGGGGAAGCAGGAGGAGGCTAAACTGCGAAGAGACCGAATATGTACGTGTAGTATGCGTGCGTCAAGGAAAACGAGAGTTTGGGACGAGAGTTCGGAGGAGGGGAAAGGTTTGAAAAATGAAGAGTACCGTAGTAGAAGAGTACGGCGCGCATAAGGCCGTGAATAAAAATATATCGCGATCTCTCCCTCTCTTACCCGCTTACTCCATGAGGACCCAACACGTGCGGCGGTGCAGACCCCCTCCCGGGCCCCACTTCAGGGTTTAGGGCCCCCCTCTACCACCATTCCATGAACCACGTTGACAGACCCTTCCTTGGAGAAAAACGAAAGGAAAAAACTCGGATGTGTATACCTAAGCATGGGGAAGAGACCTCGCACACCACCCCCCTCCACTTTCCCGTCTTTCTTCAACCCCCCCCACCCTCTTTACGCTCCATTGTTGGAGCTTAACCAAAGTTCCCCCTTTCCACTGACCCCCTTAGGATTCCGTCCTTAGCCTTCTTTTCGGGAAGGTTTTCTTCTCCCTCACCCGATAAGCCCCGTGGATGGACGAAGGCGGTGTTTCTTTCTCTTGCGAGACTTTGGATTCGCACCGACCATTTCCGCATGGATTCGGAGGGATGGGATGGGCCACACTACTTCTTTGCCCTAGTAGGGTACGGCGAGCGTTTCCGATCGACCCCGAGGAGGACTCAAATGGTTTGTTGGGGAAAGGGAAATGGGAGGGGGGTCGACCTTTTCCTCTTTTTCACTCACGTAGGAACGGAACGGAAAAATATATATTCCAGATTGGGAAGTGAGCGAATGGGTGCACTGGGGAATAAATCTCGAGGGTGGAACGCGACGCACAGACAGATGCGTGAAAGGAATCCACAGCCGATGAGTTAAGGGTGGCCTCCATATGCATATATATATATCGGTCGGGTCGTAGCTCCCCTTTCGTTTGTTGGCCATTCTGAGAGTTGGAGGTGGGGTGGAGTGGGTAGATCAGCATTTGAAATCGGCGTACATGCTGGGAAGGGAATAGGGCGGAGAATTCCCCCCCCCCTTCGAATGACGCTTTGGGGAGAGATAAGGTCTTGAATAACAGAAATGGGAGTGCATTGGGATGAGTTCTATCGGAAGAAGGTGCTACGGTTGTATCCACCGGAGAGGCGAAGGGATTTGTAGATTTTTAATTTGCGGAAGAGTATATCCGACGCAAATTTAAGCGAGGAGTGTAGTACAGCGACGACTATACTCCTAGACGAGTAAATTTTTACACCGTACAAAAATCATGCATATTGTTATTTATGGAAATTAGTACTAAATTGCATACTTTTTAATATGCTCTGTCTTAGAAGTATGTAGTTCCTAGATATTATTTTTTTTAAATTTATTAATAATGATTCAACAAATGAAATATTTTTTCAAGTTTTTTAGAAATGGATAGGACATATGACGAAGAAGATTGTAGCATGAATTTAAGTGCATAACGTTGAAAGGTCTAGAGAGAATTTAATTAGCTGACTTAAGAGAGCAATGCTGGCATGAAAGAAGTAAAGGAAAAGAAAAAAAACTATTTTATAGCTTAATCATACAGTAATACAGAAGAATTTTGGCTAAAAGACTTAGTAAAAACTGGTAAAATGACCTCACCTCAAAATTATAAGAACTCAAAATTGGGAACTTATTGAAAACAATCGCCCTATTTCCACCTGAAAAACGTGTTGAAACTCTTGAAGAGAGTATAGGAATAAGGGAAACGAGTCGAATGGTTGAAATCGACATGAAGAATTTCTGCATCTGATGCTTTTGCCGCAGTGCGAACGATGTTAGAAAGGATCGAATGCTATATTGACTCTTGCATATCTCTTACGGGTGTACAATAAATAAGAACTGGAAAAGATAATAACACATAGGGGTAAAATAATGGTATTACTCGTTCAGTTCAAAAGTTATAGTTTACCATTACATTAATGCGAATGAGAGAGAAACGATAAAATATGGAAAGCAAGGTGCCGATGGGTCGATATTATCACAATTATTTTACACTCATATGCTGAGGAAATAATGAAAGAAGCAGATGGGTACACGAAGAAAGTGTCTTAACTTGAAAGGGAAGGTTATCAGATAGTCACGCGTTCGTTAGATCTCAGGGCATTTATTTAGGTCATTGATGGACATTTGTGCAACCAACGCAAGGCAAGAAAGTAGATATAAACTTCTACATATGTGAGCTACGAAGGCCTCAGCTCCAACTTGTGGATCAATTTTAATACTACGAAATAACTGTGGTCAAAAATGGACATAGCCCATTTATGGATGGGATGGATATCAGGTAGTCAGTTACGACAACAACAGAGGCAATCTCAATCCGGAGCCAAATGACGACAGTAACTTTAATGCAAACATTTAAAAAAATTGAAGTGAAGACATTTTTGAACCGCGGCATTAAATTGCTAATTGCGCATTCCGTGGGGAGAGGAGGAGAGAAAATCTCTAGCTCTAAGGCGTGGATGAAAGACGTACATTACGGAAACAAAGCTGTAAAATATATGGCGAGTGTAAGGGAAAAGTAGAGTGAGCTTAGGAAAACGATTAGCACTTTTGAAAAGGTCATTTAAAACGATTATTAACCGCAAATACAACACTTATTATATTTTTTTTATTAGAAATGAGTTTTGATCGCAATCAAAATAAATTAATCTATTTCTCTGAGCTATGATGCAATACATTTTCACCCTCGACCGTTACGGAACAGTAATTTTAGACCTACAAACGGTTTTACCTTAAAGAATATTTAAAGTTATAGTTAATATTTGATCCCTACTCCAACTCCAATGCGAAACTGTTTTCAGGCACTGAGTGACAATGTGCCGCATTTTTCAAGGAAGTTGGAGTGCAGGACATAGGATACTCTTTTGAAATATTGTCAGGCAAATAAGCAGTGGTAAAGTTTCAGAATATATATAACTATGGAAGAAAATTGTTGTTTCAGAGAATTTCCACTTAGAAGTTACACCGCTGCCGAATTTACCGTGGAACGAAAGAGACATTTTGGGTCCCTTCTTTCTTAAATTGATTGATTGTTTTTCTCCTTGAGCATTAGATTTTTCAATATGACATTATCAGGCATCAGGATTTTATTCTTGGAATGTATCTACCACCAAGTTGTACGCCCGGCTGACGATATAATCAATCACTTGCAGTTATAAATCTTAGATATTATACAGTCCATAAAAGACAAAAAAATATTTATTCTCTATTTTTGAGGGATTACCGCCGGATTACACCTGAAATCTCAATTCCTAAGCCATAAATTTAGAATACGGGTGAGAAAATGGAGTAGACCCTACAGAATGGTTTTTGCATCGACTAAGGCTGGGAGAATTCATTTTACTATGGATTGCTCGAAGGAGGGTGGCACCTTAGAGAAGTGGGAGCAGGATGGTGGGTGTACTCACGGCCCTTAGCAAAAAAAATCCCTCCCAAACAAGTTCCGGCAGGCATCGCCACCAAAAGCAAACTGGTCCCGCATCTGAAAAGCTCCAGAGTTGAATTTTAATTAGCGGGAGGGTTGTTTCCTATTCCTATTCGTGCGCTTTAGAGCGGCAATGCCTTTCCTTAGGGGGTGGGTGGGTGGGGGGGAGGAGGGAGCGTCATAGGTGAATTTTCTGTGGCTCTGCGTTCGGGTTGTTCGGGGGAAGCCTCAACTCGGTCGGGTGAGGAATGGCCGAAGTGTGAGTTGTGGGACACATAGGTGCGGGATGGTTTAGTTTGGGTTTTTAGTGTGGGGAGGAAGGCCAACCGTAAAAACCAGAAAAGGGCTGCATTACCAGTCGCATTTCGGCGAGAAGAATAATTTCGTACAACCACGGACGCCATGGGGATGGGTAACCGTGAGGAAAAAGGTCGCGGTGCTTTGGTAAAGGATCCCATTCCTGACCTTGTGTTGTATTCAAGAGATTTTTTTTTTCACTCTTGGTGCCTTTTGAAGAGCTGAAGTTCTCGAATGCCATATATTACGGCGTAATTTTTAGGCATCGCAGCCTAGTCACCAGTTTGGCCGTGCAATTGGGGGGCGTGGTTGCGGCAACATCGTAAAGCATTGTTGGACGTTTAAAAGGGCAGTGAAAATTATTGGCTTCACGGGTTGATTTCTTCATATGTATCGGCTCCTCGAAAGCGGGTCTGAACACGTTTTCCAGGGAGAACGGCCGCACGCGTTGTGCGATTGATACAGTAGTGTGTAAGGGGAAGAATGGCGTTCGGGCTATCGCTTGGATGCGTCCGCGTCCCCGTTTCCCCAAACGTCCGCTTATAAACATGATAAGTTGCACCCATTTCGCGAAATTCCTGGAAAAAAAGGAATCAATTATACACTCTACGAAGTATATCACGTGACTTTGGACACAATGTAGAATTTTCTGTGTATTCAATGATTTGCTGAATGTAGAAGAGCTTTAAACCCTTTTTCAGGATGAATTGATAGTTATTGTGGTGTTGATTTTTATGCAACTTAAATTTTTTTTAAATATTGGGAGTAAAAATTTCTCATAATATAACTGAGAAAACAGCTCGCAATATTAACGATACCTTAATTTGTAGAAAATGGTAGCATTAGTTCAAAGTTGTACACTCTGATGAAGGTGTAAGGAATCTTTTGTAGCTCTGAACCTTAGATAATTTGGTTCCATCAGTGAGCCTGCAATCCAAGTTGGAGATGATTCTTGTAAGCAATAACTATTCAATAACAAGCTAAGTATATGGATGGAAAAATTTATTCCTGCATGAAAATAAAGTATTTTATGCATACATGAGTCTTATGAGATTATAAATGACACTGATTGAGTATTTCTTTTGCAAGAACTTCTCGTGCATTGCACGGCTCTAAGACTTACCTGAATTCCTTTAAAAAAAATTGAAATAGAAAATTATATGGCTGGTGTGATCCCCTAGCTACTCACAATATCAATTCAAGTAGATTATTAAATCCTGTGCATCATACCATTTTTTAAATAAATATATACTCTAAATGCACTAAGGGCTAACTCTCTACCTACAAGAAAATATTTATTTCGTTTCTCTTCTACGTGTTCCTTGAATCATTCAACTGTACTCTTGAGAACCACGGCCTCTTGAACTTCTCTTAGCTCAAAAAAAGTCCTCCGTGATGCCACATGCATCGATGCTCCATCAGGACTGAGCGTCCTACGCCAATGCAAGAGTTGACCCTTTTACGACCTTCCTTCAGCGGCAAAACACGATATCACTGGATACTCAGAATGAAAAACAATACCGGATGACAAAAACCAGAAAATCTAACTGACGTGGACCCAGAGAGACCATTTGCGGCCAACGGTCCGACTTGCTCGGGAAACAATGTGCAGGGACGGAAGGTGGACCCTGGCCGGCCACGGGAAAAAAAGAGACAATCGGCACTTTTTAGTTCCATCGCTGGAGATGCGAAAAAACGAGGTCGCCTTTAAACAAAAGACGCGAGAGGACCGACTGCCTCTGCCTTTTTGTTTCCCCTGACTTAGAGATATCCCATCTGAAGGAGGAATAACTGGGCATCTTCCTACAAGCGGACGGGCATACCTGGCGGTGCCCTGTGCCACCTTTTGAGCCGGCCAGCCCAACTAGTTTACCTCCTCCAGCCTCTACTGTACTCGAGCACGTCCGTGTCTCCGACGCATGGGCGACCGCTGCCCGCGGGCCGTACTCCTGGCGGATCGCCTTGGTGGTATATGTGTGTAGCCGGTATACCCCATCCCAAGTGACCACCATCCCCTTTTTACAGGATTCACTCCGGGGAGGTGGAATGGACCGGGCCGGTTGGGGGACTGCCTCGTAGATGGGGAGGACACAAAACCGTTTGGATTAAGAATTAAGCATGACAATGGGCGGGACGGCTTGGTGGGGTGGGCTGGGAGGGGATGCCGAGGAGGGTGCTGGGAGGGAGGGGAGGGAAAATAAGGGAGTTGGTGGGGGGATGGGAGGGTGCGAGCAATGGCTCCGCGCAGGGCAGGAGGTCCGTTGTTCGGGTTCTGTCCCGAGTGAGGGGTGGCATGGCCTGGCCTCAACGAGGAGCTGGAAAAGATCGGAAGAGGAGAGAGATGGGATGAGATTTGAAGCGAGAATTCGGGCAGATCTGTGAGCCGCGTTTCCCAACTCCTCCCCTGCGGCCATGTCGGAAGGTTATTCTCCTTCCGGAAGCTCCGGAGTTCCGGTTTTTTGCGTCAACTATGCTTCCGCGGAGGCAGCGACCGATTCTCGGCTACCTTACTGATCGTATCCGGTTGGCAAGGATGTTTCATCTTTGCCCTATTCCTTTCTCTGTTCCTATACACTCTTCCGCCTCTCAGGGCCATGGAGTTGCCTTTGATGTGTCAAAACATCTAGAGCCGAGTTCGAGACCCGGTCAAGAAAGGACCAACAGATCAGTGATCTAGGGTCAATACCCTTGGTCCCACTCCAGTCCCCTCTTCGCCCTGTACGGACTGTTCTCTCCAGGTTGTTTATGTAAAATAGGCATCTTTAAAGTTTAAGAGGAATTCACAGTTGCCGGTCAAGCCAAAGGCGTGTTGGATCACTCAAAGGCGTGTTGGGCGCAATCATTATTGGAGTTCGAAACTCCACGATGGACTGCGAATCCGTTATTGGAATACAAGAATACCTTCGCAGAGCTCTACCGTTCAGGATTTGTTCCATGCATGTTTACCCGCGTTAAATACTCATATTAATCATTCAGTTTATGAATTGATTGAATATGAAGGAAAAATTTAGTATTTTGTGGTTTAAAATTATAGGTTGTCAAAGGATCGAGACAAGCCTCCTGTGGAATTTGTGGTAAACGGCTAACGGGGACGACAAAGGACCGGGTCTTTAGCTACAGATGGTTAATTTTCCATATATTAGTCTCGATTCATTGACTCAAATGCTGCAGGCGTTAACTTACCCTAATTCAGTACTTGTCATTCGGGTCTCTCCGAAATGAGTGCCTTTGAAGGGCGACCGTTTGTCTATACTTTGAGATGATATGCTTTAAGGCATTCCACAATAATTGGCAAGGTTATTTAAAAATGTCAAAGCTTTAATAACATTTTTTACAATACTTCTTTAGTACCGATATTTTCGGTTGCTCTTTCCTATGTATTATTAGACACTATCAACCGCCTCTCATGTTCCCTCGAGTCCATATCTAGCATTTTAACCTGAGAACTTCGGCAAAAGATTGCTAATTTATAATATAACTATAGTGCACTTTCCAGAATTTTTATCTAGTTATAGTTATATATTTTTGTAAAGAAGCACTTTAATATGTAGAACCCGAGTTATTTAACAGCCACATATTATTTAAGTTATGTGCATTAATAACGTGCATTAAGGTCATTAATGAAAATCAATATTGAAACTCTCGCTCAACGTGACCACATGGTATTTATAATAATTGGTGACTATTTGACCGATAGACGAAAACCATACCAGCCTTATGGTATGGATATAAGGTAGTTCTAGAGAGGTCAATGTAAATCACAGATTCATTTAGAAAAATGTGGCCTTGAGGCAGGAGGATTGCATTGATGAATTATCGATCACCGCGAAAGATATTAGCGAGAATGGGTGGTATTGAGGTATTCAATATTCAACAAATTAATTCAGCAGGAGTTTTTTACATGAAATGTACATGTGCCTAGCCAGTATTTACATACTAATTTACTTTTGAGGATTAATAGTCAATAATTCAATAATTCTAAACACGTAATTACCACCATTACCATTTTTTGCCTCTTTCCTAAACCAACATTGAGATAAACTGACGGTCGATATCACATTCTCGCTAGTTTAAAAACAAATTTCGTAGAGCGTATAAATCATGCAATAAAACTATGGCGTAAGATCAGTATCTGCTAATCGAAAGTTCAAAAATTTCACCTTGAAGCAACGACGCCCAGTTTGCTGCATCGATATTCAAGTTAAACATATCCTGTTTATTGAAATATTAAGCATTGGAGGAACATCCAACGATAGGAAATGGATCATCTCACGGTGAGTGGAAACGACCAGTACGGTAATTAAATTAAGGTATAATTATGTTACGCTCATTTTGCATAAAAAATACGGCAAAGTACGTTATGGCGATGGTTATGGCGACGTTAGGAGCTATCGTAAGAGCAATGATGTGAAGGGAAATGTAATTCTATCTCCGAGGATTGAACTTATCAGTTATATTAAATGTCGTTGATAGATTGGTAGTCAATGGACTCGGTCTGCACTCCCACTCATGTGATTGAGCGATGCTATAAAATATTTGTAAACTTTAGTCATGCTTAATTTGTCCACGAGTAATATCAACTTCTCGGGCTTACATTTTTCCCGGAGAAACCTAAGGGCTGCCTAGTCACATGCATCTTTCTTTGTCACTCACCAACGTAAGGGTATGTATTTATAAATATCGGATATCCGCTATCCTCCGCAGGTCCTCTAATGCATACATACACTTCATTTGATTTTACGCCTCATAGGACGTGTATGATTAGGATGTGTTAAAATCCTGAATGGAAAATCTCTCCACCGAAGTATCTGATTGATTTGGTACAATGCTTAGCACACCGTGATCGCCCAAATTCCACCTCAGGCTACGCTTCCGCCACTCTGCATTATTGGGTCCGCACAAGAGTTCGACTGCCAATGCGTCGCAGATTTAAGAACATCACAATAGATTTCCGATCCGAAAAAAAGAGCCTCCCCTCACAAAAGCTTGGGTCGTTCTCGTTCGCACGGCGAAGTTTCTCCCCTCGGGCGACGAAACGAACGCGAATACAAATCGATGCGACGAGGCGATGGAAGGACGGAGAACGAGAGATTTGTGAAGAATCGTCTTAAATCGGATATGAGAACTCATACGCGAGAGGACGAGGACAATGGAGCAGGAGAGTTGCGAGTGTGAGGTCTCGTAGAAAAGGGAGGGGGAGGGAGGGAGGGAGGGAAGGGAGGAGTGAAAGTAGAATACGGGATGAGGAAGAGGAGAGGCGGTTGTAAAGAGCGAGCGCGCATGTGTTGAGCGATATGTTCCGAGTTGTGTTTCGTGGAAGGGATTGAGAGAGAGACGAGGTGAATAAAAAAGGAGAGCACGACTTGTCGTTCAGTGGGCGTGATAATTTGCATCCTCGGCAGAGAAGAGAGGAGGGGTATGGGCGGGGAGAGAAAGAGAGAGAGTGATGTAGGGGAGATTGGAGGCAGGGTAAAGGGTATGTGGGGGGGTTGCGACGTTGAAGAAGGCGAGACGGGGGGGGAGGGGAGGGAGACATCCTACGCGAGCGGCGAACACCCCTCCCCCCCCCTATACGCGCTTCCGCGAGGGGTTATATTGTTGCGGGATGAAGGAGAGGGGGTTTGAACGGAGGGATGGGGGGGGAAGAGGGGATGGGATGCGATCAGTTCGCGAATCCAGTGAGCGGTGTCGAGTGCAGAATAGGCGGGAAGGCGGAGAGGCGGAGGGGGAGCGGGGGAGAATAATGGCTTGTATGTTCTGGTTACGCGCAGCGGGTATCCGGGAGAGGGAGTGAGGAGGTCTGTATGTTCATAACGGTGGGGGGGGAGGAGAGGGAGGGTCGTTTCGAGGAGAGAAGGTGGAAGGAGATTTGCCCTAGGATTTGGAAGTGCTGAAAGAAGGAAGGTGGGTGGAATAATTCCAATTGCGTAGAGATTTCTACAAGTGGAGCATCGTGAAGGGGAATCAGTCACACACAATCAGCACAGAGCATCAGTCAGGAATTGAAGGAAAATCAATCACCTTGACCGGGATACGAACCCGGATCTCGCTGAGCGATATTGAGGGATCCCTGTTAGAGTCGCGGTCAAGGTGACTGATTTTCCCTCCGTGTAAATTTCATTTCATGGGAGAGGATGGGGTGGTTAAGATGATTAGGTCATTGTCGTCTCATTTTAAAGGACGGAGTTTGGCTGCAGAAAACGGTGAGGATTTTTCAAAGGAAAAAGTGCAAATGTGCTTGAGCAAAAAAAAACATTGTACTGTATGCATAGAGAGTACGTTCATGAAACATCATAGGGATTATCAATATGTTCTTAGGGTGAAAAGGACGATATGTGCATCTTACACAGGGATATATATGATTGAAGGAATTATAAAACGAGTTTTGGTTGTTATCAGGTCAGTCATTCGATTACCTATCCACTAATTGGTAGGATTTTATTTATATCTTAGCATTCTTATTTTTATGCCATTTTCCTATGTCACATCATCTTTCCATTTGCTCGCAATTAATTCGCTCTAAACCTCCAAGTTCTTTTTCTCCTTCCCAAATGTCAAATTCTTCCTGCTACTCCGAAGTTGACCCAGACTTAAACCCTCTAATTTGTAATTCCCTAAATTATTATTCTCCATCTAATTCTTCTGCTATTTCTAAATCACCTCAGCAATCATATGTACTTCATCTAACTCTGAATATGCATCATCTGCCTCAGCTTCCGTTTTTTGTTATTCACCATGCCTCGAGCATAATTATTACCAGAGATATCGATGACATATAAAACAGTTTAATGAACTATTTTATGTTAACATTTCAAAGGCGATACCTTATGCATTTTTTTCTGGCACGGGCAGAAGAAAAGTAAATAAATGACGACATGAAACGTACGTGCTAAAGTTGTATTTTCCCTTAACAGCTTTCACAATACCAGCTTAATGCGTGAACAGAAAAATAAAACTGTTCCAATATTACCATCGTCTGGGAAACCTTTTTTCGTTGTCGCCTACCCTGTGCTCACGTTTAATCCAGTTTTTTCACAGCACCAGATACTCTGGATGAGGCCATGAGGAAATTGGGATATTTAGAGTGTGATTATGCCAAAAACTGGGCTTTCATAAAATACTATGAATTTTCCAAGCTTTTTAATTTTTACGTGTATATTATGAACAGGAGTTTTTTTTAAACAATTCACTCACTACGATCCGTCTGCTTTAAAGTTACGAAATTATTCCGGGCCAAAATGGGGGAGTGATGACAGAAGGTAGGCGGGGAATGAATGGACTCAGGAGGAAGGGAAAGAAATTGTGAAAAGAATGGAAGACGGTCTAAAGGTGTAGCGCAAAATTGAGAACATGAACCCGTCACTTCTCGCCATTAATCCTGCGGAGGAAGCTGTGGGCGAAGGGATGAGAGGCCGAGGCTCGGACACGAAGGTAGGAAAGGAGAGGGGAACAGTGTTGCCAACTCTCGTAATGAATAGTTGTATTCCAACAAATTCTACGTCGAACATAATGGATATAATCTAATGGACTGAAATCTATGCTGAGTGCATAGTGAAGAGTGACTTAGCGTCTTAGAGACAGTAGATACTCATTGTGGTGTCCTGAAGAAAAAGAACTATATTCATCAGGAATTAGAAGTAGGCATTGCGCTTCTCATTGCTTACGTAGCACCGAATAGGTGGCTTACCTCCATGCATGCAAAGAAAGCCGCGGGGTGACTTGTTGAAACTTTATGGCTGAGCGTAGAGAGTTGATGAATATTTAAATTTGACGTTGTTTTCTGCTAGTTAATGGAATGATGTCTATAATTGATCCCATTCCTGTCAACGACTGCCTTTCTAACCTCTCTCTCCATGTTCTAAGAATAAGATTCTATGAATTAGAAACTCAATTAGTCTACATAAATATTCGGATTACTTAAAACATAGTGTGGTGTAGCTGAATCCGTCTAACCTCAATATTAACTTTCCTTGCATTAAAATGTTATGCTAATGATTCAATATTTTATTCATTCTTCTACTTCCTTCTGGTAGAAAATTTAAACAATCATCTTTGAATGAGGGTCAACAAAATACTTTTCTCTACTAATCCCAAAACAACAAACTTGACACGAAAGTATGATTATAAAAATATATTGAAACAAATCTATTTGGAATCGAAGCCTACCATTTTCTGAAAGCGGATATAACCAAGCCCAAGAAACCATTCAGTTTTTACTATTATTTACCAGACTCATCAAATAGGATTTTAAACGTATACAGTTAATTGAACAGAATAGAAAACGTTGAAAAAAATGAAAAATTGACGAAGAGTGTCATGGAGGTTGAGGGCGGATTAAGAGAACTTCCTCCGGTGGTCATAAATAACTGCCTGTCGATTTTACTCTAGCTGTGTCTAGATGTTTTGAAGCCAGAAGTCAAAGTAATGGAAGCGTGTCAACTGGCTGGATGACCTATGTGGCCGACCATTTTATTCAGTATAAGAACTCGAGAAGTAGCTACGTGATTTCGTGGAGATGAGTCAGATTTTGTGACAAAAGGAATAGGGTCTTGAGTTCAATCCTGGATTATGCAATTTGGCGACCTCAATCTCAGCACCTATTTCTAGTCTCATAACCTTACCTTTGATTTGAACACCCTGAAAGTGGTGAACAGACCTAAGCAACACCATTTGTGGCTAGAGGTGGTTGCCCGGGCGCTATGGCCCGAGTTCAAACCACTTGAGTGGCGGATATTTTTCGAAGTAATTTCGATCCATGCGGTGCCACGTGAAGAGTACTTGAAGTGGAGGATACGGCCGTCAAGTGGGATGTTACAAGAAGGACCCTTTGACATCCCCTACACTTTTCTTTTACCGAGATACGACTACTGCTCCCGAAATACTTTTACTAAATATTGATCATTTTTTCAAAATTTGATTTTAGATACGATAAGGTATGAAGTCACTCGCACGAGTGCATATCATCCAATGAATGAAATTCGCCATTCAGAAAACCATTTGACTTGACCGGGAATCGAACCTCAATCTCCCAATAAGAAGGAAGGTTGTGTAACTGGAAAACACACCTGACCCGCAGTTGGGGAATCCGGGTTCAAATCCCGGCCAAGTCCAATGATTTTTTCATGGTCAATTTCATTCCTCGGTGCATCCTATTGCTGGTCTTAGGTTTTTCTCCACTCATCCTCCGTCTTTGCCACCGATTCTCTCAAACACAAATGTCCTCAGCATTTGGTCATATCAGCAAACAACTAAGCATCATGGCCCACGAGTTTATAAATTTTGACCTATTTTGTACTCAAACTTGAATATAGAGTTTCCCTTTATTCCTCTCGTACCTTTGTTAATAAAAATTATCATCATCGTCATCTTCATTGTGATTCTGTCCTTGGACTGGTTTCAACGGTACTGCCTCCACAGCATTCTGTCCTTGAACATGTTTCAACGTTAAACCTCCACAGCATTCTGTCCTGGGCCTCTCTCTCTTCATCTCTTCACAGCTCCTTCCTTTCTTGATGTTTGTCAGCATTTCGTGCGTCCTCCTTCCTCTTCCTCTCTTCCCTTCAATTTTCCCTTCTATAATTAATTTCTGAACACTATTCCTCCTTAAAATATGCCCAATCCAATTAGTCTTCCTCTTTTTAATTTCTCTCAAGGTACTCCTTTCTTCTCCAATCCTCCTCAGCACCTCATCATTCCCAACTCTATCTTTCCACCCAATTCTCTTCATTCGTCGCCACAGCCACATCTCAAAGCTTTCCAAGTACTTTTCTTCTCTCTTCTTCAAGGTCCATGTTTCGCATCCGTACAGAACAATACTCCATATGAAGCATTTTGCGATTTTTTTCTTATATCTGTCCTAACATTCCTTGATATCACCACTTCCTTAATCTTGCTAAATGCTACTTTTAATTTCCTCTGTGCAGTTGCCATTATTGCCGTTGCAGTTAAAAATTGTATTACTTTACAATTTTTAGTACCTTACGCTGAATGTGATGTGCCAATGCTGAATGATTTTACAACAGTAATATTCTATATTATTGGATTGATCTAAGTTTTTCACTTACAAAAATGTCTTTATTGTTAAAAAATATTCCACTTTCATGCTATCTCAGCTGTTACTAAATCAGTATTCAAGTTTTCTAGCGTGCTTTTAAACGGCCGAGTTTAATACTCATCAAGATCCACTGATCTGCAAAAATTGGTGTCAGTGAAGTTCTTCATGGGACCATAGTTTAAATAAAAGTGATAAAGTAGTTTACATCAAAGAAATGGATTGATTATTTGTGAGGTGTTTTTTCACATAACGAAATTAGTGCAGGTCGCCATAAAAAAATAACCAACCCTACAGCCATCCCAAAAGCTCCGTCCCACCCCTGCATTGTATCATAATAGTATTAGTTTTTTACTTTCCAGGAATTATATTCATGGATTCATAATTTATTCAATCATAAATTAGGGAAGCTTTTGGTGTTCTCAGATAATTACAGCTTGAGGAGAACTTCACAAGATGGTGATGCCAATATCTTTAAATAAAAACGATACATTAACTATTCGAAAAAATTCTAATTTTCAAAAAAGAAACAAATAAATGCAACTTTATACAATAGTATTAAATATATATATACCTTAGTAAATGACCATTCTGTAGCCTATTGGAGCAAATTAGTGGCTCAACAGTTATAATGATCGGTAGCAAGTTATACACTCGAGGACTCATGCGTAACTAAAATCTTTTAAAGAAATTGTAATCCGGTTCGGTTTTATCAAAGAAACCGAATATGTATTGAGTATTTCATGACTTGGCACATATGCTGCAGCAAAGCGTCAATTTCGACTTCTAGAATGAAATAGCCTAAGCTCTTTTTCAATCTCGTAATGGTAACAGTTTTAATTATAAGCTACCTTATTATATTTTTTTGCGTAACTACAACAAATGATGACCCTGCCTCTACTTGTATCGTGGTTCACAAATAGTCACGCAAAATGGTTGGGGAGCGGCAACACTGCCAGGCAAGCGGCCGGAAGATGAGTAGATAGTTGCGAAGGGGGGAGGATGGTAGAGAGGGGGGGGGCGTGATGTGTTGCGTTGAGCGAAAGGCGAGCCAACGAGTGAGGGTGAGGAGGGTGGGGATGGAGTGAGGAGAAGGAAGGGGTGGGGGAAATCATGTGACGGGCGAAAAAAAAGTAAAACCATCCTGTGAAGTCGTCCACACGCGTGCAAAAATGTACTCATGTGTACTTTAAGGGGTGTGCGCGTCTCCCCCCGTGTTGCGAATGCGAGGAGGCGTTTCTTCAACCCCCTTCCTCTCATCCTTCCCCTTTTATGCCCATTCTTGTTTCTTTTCGCGTCCACACAGCTGGTTTGCCGCTCCTACTCTCCCTCCCATCGGCGCGAGATGGATTGGAGAGATGACCAGAGAGTGTTAGTGGAGAGGGAAGAGATATGTGGACCAGCTAGGCGGAGGAAGTGCAAGCAAAGGGTCAGAGGGGACGGGTGTGGAATTTAAGGCCGAAGGTTACACATCAGACTAGGACTAATAGTAATATTCATCTCTCATCTCTCACGAGTGTAAGGACAAAACAGCGGATAAAACTTTACCCCAGCACTGAATTGATTTTACATTCAAAACGGTATATGTCCACTGACAAACAGGTGATTTCTCCTCTGACTATTACGAAAAGAATGTAACAGCGGGACGCTAATCCGTCTTAACACATATGATTTGGAATCTTTGTCATCTTTTAACATCCTTCTCCCTCCAATGATCTCTTCTCTACTTCTTTTTCCTAATGGGGCTGGAGTCCTTGAGTCTGTCCAAGTTAATAGTGCAGTCAAAAGATACTGTTTGGCTTGGACGAATATAGAAAGTCAACAATTTTTCACGATTCTATGATGTAAAAAATACATGAATCCTTCGGTGAGGTAATTTCCTTCCCCAAACGACATTGGATGTGTATGCCGATGGGCTGCATTTCTAACTGCTAACCGCCCTATAATCTTCGACGAACTTTATCCTCCCCGTGCCTCATCCTTGCGGCGTTGGCAGTCTGGTTGATACAGATAAAAGACGCGAGAAACGAGGAATATGCGACCATATCTATACATTCCTCGTACTAGTTGAAGGTAACGTGCGAAAGGAGCGAATCTGGAGTGCGAGATGTCCGGGTGAATGCGTGAGGAAGGGGTCCAGGAGAGTTTTCGGCGAGGATGGGGAAGCGGATTGCATAGGGAGAAGGGGTGTCGGAGAGCCGGGAATGGATGTAACTGGGGTGCGAGTGTGCTTGTGGAATTGAAAAGGTTGGATACGTATCTGCGATGCAAAAAGAGGCCACGCGACAAGGGATGTGACACGCCCCTTCCACTCTCTTCACTCCACACCCCTCTGCAGTTGAGTCCCCAAACCACCGTGCTCGACTTTGATCAGAGAGGCCGCTCTTCTTTGTCTCCGAGCTCTCCTCAACCCTCGGGGGTTACTTGGCTACTGGTTCATTCGGATCATTGCTTCCCTCCCCATTCGTCAACTCCCAGGATTCCTTGCGCGACGCGATCTGTTCTTTTTCTTTCTTCTTCATAGGCGTGCGTTATTTTCGTCTTCACCCGATATTTGAGTAAGATTTGTAAAGCGAAGAGTAGAAGTATTTGCGATTGAAATAGCGCTAGATGTTAGGGGAGCTTAAGCAAAGACATCTGTTACCTCGTTCAGTTTATGTCCCGATCTTTGGCTAGGTTTTGTTCATCACCATCTGTAGCATTCATTTGTTTGCTGCTGTTCTTCACCGAGTCACTAATCCGTCTGTTTTAGTCCTTAATTATTTTCCATATCATTGGTCGTCAACTTTAGGTTTTACATAGATTTCCCCTTTCTTTGTTGCATTGAAGCGGTAGGTGATGCACAAAATGTATTTTATATATTTTCATTCCATTATTCCATTGTCTATTAAGCAGTTTTTTCATCATAGGACTCAATAATTGCAGAAATCTCCGACTCTTTGAACTCCATCATTCTTCTGTGAAGCTACAAACATGTCTATGGGTTGACGTGTTCCATTAACGAAAACATTATTCAAACAGCGTTCTTGTCAATTGGAATAAAGATGAAATCGGGATTTAAATTGAGATCTCCCAACTTATCGTGAGCAATTGCAGAAAATATGTTCGACGGAAAAGTTTTGACATACTGAGTGTGACATCTTACAGCCCGCAAGGAATCAAGCTTCTGATCTGCCCCAATTATTCCACTTTAGCATCAACGATGTTTACTCCAGAAGAAAAAGTGATTGCTTGCTGACGGAACTGATTTATTGCTGATATATTTTACCCTCAAATAAACACATGAGCGTACCTTGAGGATCAATTGGTCTTCATGCTGATTCTTAATCTCTTGAGTGAAGACTTGAACTGAACGTTCGGAAATGGCGTTGTATAATTCTGGCGGAAGAATGAACTTTTAAATTTCTATAATTCTGTCTGGAGATTAAAATTTTGCACTTGCATCGCGAGTTCAATAGATATGAATGTGACTAAAGAAATCAAATACCTTCGGCAATACCATAACTTCTGAATCATCATTGAAAAATCAACGGGAGTAGCAGTAGCGCTGCATCAAGCGGATTTGAAGTCATAAATAGCATGGTTTGAGGGGCCACGACAAAATTTTAAAAGAAATTTGCTTGAGTCATGATTATATTAATCTCACGATCTTTTTACACTTGAATTTTTCCGTTGGAATCAATCATTCCGTTGGCAAATGCCACAAATGCCACGAAAAATGGAAAATAAATGGATATTAGAACTGGTTGTCTTGTTGCTAGACATTACTAGCAATTACTGACGTCATAGAATTATGTAACTGAATAACTAATTTCTATTTAAATTTAATATTATCTAATATGCTTATATACTTCAGTAAAATATCCTAAAGGTTTTAGCCCTCCAGCTAAGTTATAAACTCCCTAGAATTTATACCAAAAAAACTTGATGTCGTCTGATGTGTTTTTGAATCGTGTGTCATTTATGAGACTCCTCATTAAGCGAACATTTTTCAGTTGGCGTATAATCCATGACGACAGTAAAGAAAATTCACTTCTTATACTCTCAAGATGAAGGTACGATCATGATCCCTCCGTGTGCATCACCCTGATAACGGTGCACTCTGTGGCTTCAGATTCCTTCCCATCCACCTTCCTTGAACTCTCCAACGGTGGCGCAGAAGGGAGTCATCCTCCTCAATCGGTAATCCTAAAACACCTTCCGGACTCAACCGCACTTTTTATTGTGCTCTCTTGCGCTGTGCCACTCCCACCGCTTCATCATCACCTTTTAGCCTCGCGCTAAGAGCACACAAGTGCGGTGACTAACGATTACATGACCATCGTCATTGACCCCTAAAAACCCGCCCTTCTCGAAGGCGAATCGCATGCACTCTCGTGAAACATCTGTCGCGGCGCGCAAATAACACGCATGGATTCCCGGGCGCCCAGGTCGCAGTGTGGACACGTTCGACCCCTCCAACGTCATATCTGGTCCAGATATCTCCTGGCTCCTCAGTGTGGAGTGATTAGTCGATAGCCATCTGCTGACTCCATTGTGAATCTCCGATCCATCCAACTCCCTTCAAGACGACGAGTGGCCATTGTGAGCATGCTTGACGAAACACGTTACCCCTATCTGGTGAGGAAAAGTGGTCCATGTTTGGTTAGTAAACCACTACTCCAAAATGACCTATTACTTAATTATTCCATCCACTTGATAGAAAATAATTTCCATCTCAGTATATCTTTAAGAGATGAGTTAGGAATATACCAGTCTAGAGTGAGTAGGTACATTAAACTAGTAATTCACTTTAAATTGGTTAGTAAAGCATCTCAAGGAATTGTCCTATTACTTAACCATTTCAATAAAACTTATTTTCTACTTTGCAATCCTTAACTAAAAGAGTTGTACGATGAGCATATTAGGATGGAGTAAGTACTCTTCCAGCACAGCTAATTACCGTCATTTAACAAATATAGTATAATGCTCCAATTGAAGTGTTTTGAAAAGTGTTTTACCCGTAAATATCCGATAAGATCAATATACAGACCATTATGAAAGAATCATTACATAAACGCTTAACACTCATGGGATCCCTGCGTAAGAACAAGATGGTAACTGCAGTAGATCATCCTTATAAAAGTTGATAATTTTAAATTTCTTCACTTCACTTCCCGACGTATTATTTCGACTTTCACTATTACTCATAGAGTGATGCGTTGACTGCAGAAAAGACTTGCCGCTACAGTTACATTTAAACCCTTGGCCATGGTATAGAAAACTTATCAAAGTATCCGCTTCGTTGAAAGTCAAATGCCCTACGTGAAGCTAAGAAGTATATTACAATTTTCAACTAATTCCGTCGGAAATAATTGCCATTCACTATTCTAATAAATCACCACATAGTAAACGAACCAAAATGTTCTGAAACGAGAGTTTAAATAAAGTTTAGGTTTCCCACTGACGAGTAACCTGCTTCCATAGCGTTACAGAAATTGAAAAAATTTTATAGAGAGAAATATATTGATATCGGAATGCGATGTGATACTGTCTTGCTTGGCCGATGAAAGTGAGGCATCATCCCTTGGAGAGACGCCAAAAAGATAGGCCCAATTTACCCTAATGAAATATGATGTACCAAATGTAAAAAATTAGTTGGTAGTGGAATATTAATTGAACCTTGCATTTTCTTGGGAAGTGTTTCGTTTCAGAAAAGTGAAATATAAGACTAACTTAGGAGACGAAATTTTTACGGAGTTTCAGAGGAGTCAATCATCAAGAACATTGATGAATGCAGTTACAGTGAATAAGTTTGAAAGAAAAAAATATTTATCTCTATTTTACTAATATTATTAATTATTGTTATCAATGCCAAATTTATGCATAGATATTCTTTGAAAATTATTTTAATTATTTCAGGTCATGTTGACCCGAGGCGATCGTCTGTGTTTGCATTCCAGTGCAAGCGATTAAGTATTAATTTCCAGATATTTCTCACTTCATCGTGAAATAAATCAAGTCAATCCTTTGATTATAGAGGCTAATTTATTAAAATGAACATTTCTTGTTAATGTTACAATTTATTATTATTTACAAAACTAATCACAGGCAAAAAATGGAATCTTCCAGAGACTTGGAGAGTTCTAACAGGGCTAAAATGTATTGGAAAGTTAATACCTTACAGGTTTTAAGGTGACAAATTATATATAAATTAGACCAATTTTCATCTACAAAGTTAATATAAACGATGCAGGCAAAAATTCCTATACCCACACTTAAGAGAGATATATATGGGAGTCATCTAATAAAGGAAGAGAGAGAAATGAAGGTACTCCTTTACATACGTTTACGAAAGGCTGTCAAATAGTTAAATATTTTGTCTAGTCCACGAATGGTAGACTGAATAAAATGAGATAAATAGTGTGTGGAGCTCTCACAAATTATATCCAAATGCTGGAAAATTCCAGCGAGGTATATATCAAGGGCATGCTCGTTGAGCATTTAATACAGTGGATTAGAGACCTTCACCATGAGGAAATATTTTTTATGGTTGTATCATTTTGAATATTTGTTGCTCATTGTGTAAATAGGTATTTTTCATCCACTGGTCTAGTACGTTGGTACATATTAAGCCTCCAAAATGAAGAAATACAACGTTTGGACATTATCAGTTCTCCATTTTGCATGTAAACAAGTTGAAACAGCATTGTAATTACTTTGATACCGTTTTACAATTGATACGTCTTAGTTAAATACCTTGAACTAAATATCAACATCACCAAATATCTTGCCGGTATCAATAAGGTTTTTCTTGTGATGCTCTCATCCATAACGACTGGTGTATCTTACATGAGCATCAAGTAAATGAAATGTGGACCTTTTTTATTTACGTTTTGTTGAAAACATTCCAAGTTTTCCTATATCTGTTAGGAATAATTTTTTACGCTAAAAACGCAACTCTCAAGATTTCTTCTCTCTTGCTTCATTTTCACGAAATACTCCAAGTTGAAGCCAGTAAATTCTTATACTTTTGAAAATTTCAGAGACTGCATGTAAATTTCTCCTTTACATATTAAGGATTTTCAGAAAAATACATATCGGGGCTCAAATTTCATCCAGAAATATCTGTCACAATCTCTTCCCCTCAATTCCTTTTCACGCACTTATCATTTTATTTCTGCTACCTTCACACCAACTGCCACGCGCCACGCTTATCTGACAGCTCATTGGGTAGTACATGAGATATACTAGAAGGCACTGAGAGAGGGCAAATGGTCGCGCCTTTGGCAGCTACGTAATGCGTGTTTCCTCCAACTCCTCCCTTGTTTGCCTCTCGTAGTCGGCACAACCCTTTCCACAGCTATAAGAGCCATCTTTGTGACTTGGATTGACAAAATGTCTGTTTGCAATAGGGCATTGTACTCCAAGAGAACGAGTGGAGTGTGATTTTGTATGGTGAAGACAAAAGAGGTGCAGGATGGCCATTGGGCAACAGCCCCCGTCGAGGGATGATAAGGGTTTGTCACGCGACGCTGTTGCCTTATCCCTCACCTCGGAACGAGAAGAGACCGTCATTAACGGGTTTTGTCCAACTTGATGGGACCTGCTGAACTGGACATTTATGCTCGTGTTCCTCACTCTTCTCTAGGTTTCAGATTTTGGCAGGTTCACCCCTATTTGGATGACATCTGCCGTAAAAACGCCCAGGCTATTCTAAGAACGTAAATGGTGAGATGACCCTCCGAAGAACTTGGCGGAAACCATTATTTCTCTTTTTCGTTGAAGAGTCCTACGGTCAGTGTACTGCGTGAGAAGCACGAGTTTGCTGTACGATTGAAGGATGCCGGTTGACAAATTTTCATAATGACACATTAAAATGGTTGTCTTGTCGATCTGTTGAATCTGCTGAGGTATGATAATTTCTTTTTTTTCTGCAGTACTGAGGAACACTACCACACTGTTAACTTTCCTTCCAAAACTATGTCGTATGTTCTCTGAATCTGAAAGGCCACCGCCCTTTGGGAAATGCCTTAGAACGAGAGAGATTAGTTGTTCTTTTTATATTTATTTGAAGCCCGAAGGGAACACTGCACTAATGTTTCGGTTACAATTCTGTAGATCTAATATAGAGTCAAAGGAAGCAAATAAAGAAGCTGCTGTTCTTCATATTCCAACGTTCGGCGTAAGTCTACTCACTGAAACGGATGAGGAGAACATTTTGATCTTTTCGTGAGCTATTGGAAAAAATTCACTTAATGGGCACGAGTGATGCTTCCATACATAAAAAGGTATATAAAAATAGAAGGCATTTATACACTTTATTCATTTATTAGCATTATTAGTGAATACAATTTTTCCCCCTCCTCAATTACCCTTTTCAAAAATATTATGCAGGTCTTCCGCGAATTCTGCTCCAGAAAACACCTAGTCATGTTAAAGTCCAGGTCATGATGTTGGTAAAATATATGTAAGTTTGATGGATAAATGAAACTTCTTCTGCACTGGTCAGCTCTGTTTTCGTGAAAGCAGAAGATGCGAAACCCAACTGGGACACTTCCTCCATGGCACTCGAAAAATGAAGCGAAATTTGGTTGACGCGTAATTTATGAATTTCAAGAAAGCATTCATCTACATCTACGAAATACCGTGCAAGCCACCACTAGGGTGTGTGGCACGGGGTGATTCCACACCATGCATGCGGCACTCATCCCAGTTCAATCAGAACCGCGCGCATTCCCCCAAATGCCAGGCGCAGGCCAAAGCAGTCAGGGCAACGGTACGCAGTCCAACCACAATCTAGGAGAGTGATACAAAGAAGAACATGCCACCATGCAGCATACTACTCAAGATATAACTACTGGCTAGTATTATTAAAGTGACAGATAAATAACACTACAAGGTACTAAGACATGCAGGAGTAGGTATATCATGCCGGAGATTGCATGCAAGGTTAGCATCTACAATTCATGTTAAGATATTTAGCACTACTGAAAAATCCTATTTAACCTAGTCAGTATCCTAGAACTGATCAATCACAACTATTATGGTCCCTTATTGTACGTGGAAAAAATGGCATCTTAAATCTAACGGTTCTGCAGTCTATTTCCTTAATCTTATTCCTGTGATCGTTCTAGCCCTGATAGTTTGGCTCTAGAAAAATATTTTCAACGTCGGGCAAAAAATAGTGTACATCAAACTTTCGTAAAAGGTTTAACCTATATTTCTCCCTTCGATTGGATAGAGGTTCCCACCCTAATTCCCTCAACAATATTGTAACACTACTATGTTTATCATAACAATTTTTAACAAATCTAGCTGCCCTCTGCTGTATTCGATCTATATCTGAAACTAGTCCTACATCATAAGGGTCCCATATACTAGCAGCGTACTCCAAGAGGGGTATCACGAGATAAAAATAACATCGCTCCTTCACCTTCTCGCCACATTTTCCTACTAAAGAATGTTCTTCACAAAAACAAATATTCTAATTAAAAGTGTATGTGGTATACTAAAATATAAATTATTGGATACGTGATTTTCTAACCGATTGCAAACATAATACTTTGTAATGAGTTATTTCCGTCGTTGTATGCAAAATAGCATTTATTGATGGAAATCATTACTGCACGGTTTGAGTCCGGATTCACTTCCGGCGTCCCGCAGTGAAGTGAGATGTGAGTCCCGTTTATTACCCCTTTTTCATGTAAGCAACATTTAATCTGGAGTAAATAGCAAGATTAGTTTGGTCGTATATCATTTTGTCATCTGCTGAGAAATCGCCACTGACGTAGATTTATAAGTTCTCTCATTGGACGTTAAGAACATTAACCATTGTGCCTTGAGTGGGGGCTCGAACTTATGAATTGTAGTTCACTTCTTAGATTAGAAATTGCGCTTTTATCATATCTAAAAGTTGGACACGTTAATATGAAGGAATAAAAAGAAATAAGAAATACCTTGGAATCACGCTGGTTTCGTTTCTAGCGTGGGGGAACTCGCAAAATATTTGCGGCTCTGCACTGAAAAAACTAAGATCAGCCTGCGGATAGCTGGGAGGTCTTCGATGGATAAAAGAAATAGAGATCTCTTCTTCTGGCTAGGTCATCGCTGAAATATGCCACTAGGTTTGGAAGCCTGCAAGAAAGATTTAATTTTCGAAGGAAATACATTGCAAAGGAGAGCCGCCGACTAGGTTAAAAACAGCAAATATGCCGAAAGCGTTACGCAGCTAGGAGGAAATAATTGCCTTTTGAGTTGTCTAAAGTTTGGAAGCCTTTAGAGACTCAAAGGCCACACGCTAGGCTATTGTTACTTGGAGGTGACACAGAGGACATATCCTTCTTTCCACGCGCTAGTAGTGGTTTGAACAAAAGCATTATTATACTAACTTGGTATACTAAGTCGTCAACATAATAGTCACCTCCGTTCTGTCGTCCTATTGTTTTCCTATTCCCTCCCCTTTCATGGTACGTGTCTCATTCATGTTCTGCTGCTAGAAGGGTAGTACCTATGTATATGTCGGATATTGAAATAAATTTTGTCATTATTTAACTATAGGTTCAAATCTAAAAGGGCAGTGTTTGCTTTGTTTTTCCGTGACATCTTCTCGATTTCGGTGATGAAGCAGAATTCCTACGCAACATTTTGAGGATTGCACTGTGAATATTTATTCCTTCCACATAAATCTGCACCCTTCAGGCTATTATATCGATGTTGCACCTTCGTAATGATTTTCGTTCTTTGAGGGTGTGTGCAATAAAATATGATTTTACCTGCGACTTTTATTGGCTCTCTGCTGGAACATTAATGCCGATCGTATAAATCTCTGATATTATTGCTTCTTGGCAGGTGACGTCTATGTGAAAACAGGCCTTTCAGGACCGTTTCTCTGATGAGCCTTGTCTGGTACCAAAATTCCTGCGTAGTGATTTTGGGATGAGTCCTGAGACAAAACGGCAAAGGCAATCAATAAAAGCACGCATTGATGTCTTCACTTGTTCGTCTAATATCTCGGCGTCGCTTATAAATTCCTCCGGCGGCAGATGCTCCCCTCGCTCTCTCGTACGTGCGAGTCGTAAAATGAAAAGAAGTGGTTAAGATTGGGAGCACAGCGGCCGTCCGTCCACTCTTCCCTCTCAACTAATCCACATCCCGTCTCCGCCATTCGAAATCTCCACCGTCTCGTCTTGTTTCAGCCATTTATCTCGCCTTATTAATTATATTTCCCAGCCCCGTGAGTCATGAAGCCATTTAGGGAGTCAGATTTAGCCCCGATGTCCCTGGATGCCGGTGAGAGGTGTCGCGTGCCTTGGACTCGCCGTGGCGCGCGCCAAATGACGCTGAGAGAGGGAGACGGGGAACCGTTCGGAACGGGTACCAGGTGACTGACGGTGAGCAATTTCGATTCGACGTATCCCAGAATCGATTTACGGCATTGCCAAGTGATATTTTATGCAGGAAATGGAGCTTTCAGAGTAAACATATTTAGATAGAATGATTTACGGTTCCTATCGAATCCTACAAGTTTCCTTTAAGATTTAACGAATATTCTGGATTTCACTCGGCTGATTCCACTCAGTCAAACTACGATTGTCACGAGTCATCGATATACGATCCCTTACCCTTTCGAATAATGATTTACGGTTCCTATCGAATCCTACAACTTTCCTACAAGATTTAACGAAGATTCTGGATATCACTCGGTTGATTCCACTCAGTCAAACTACGAATGTCACGGGTCATCGATATGCGATCCCTTATCCTTGAGAATAATCTTTGATTGTTATCCATAATTTCACACGAGGGATTCGCTCTTCAGTTATTTTAAAACTTTCTATTTTGGCATTTGTTAATGCATAGTTTCCAATATTTTACGAGAGGATATGTCTTTATTGGTCTATAAAAAAACGCAAAGTCTTGTATACCGACCTTGATTTAAAAAAATTCGCGTGTATTTTAGTCACTTTGTCCTAAAAGTGAATGTTAAATAGTCAGCCAAAAGACGGTTTGGCGCAAATTAGTGTGCATACCTCACTAGTATTTTCTAGACCCAAGAATTAAGGTACACTGCACCTAATTGGAACTTCTTGGAGCTTTTAGACTAATATTTTCTTTATTCTCTTATTCTCGAATTTTATCTCTGATTAAGTTTAAATATTGCGCTGTGCGGCTGAAAAGTAGGATCACGGCAGGTAGCCTTTTCTCTTGAAACTTTTTGTAATAAGGATTTTGTTTGAGAATTACTTCCTCTCGGGAAATGCTTTGAGGATATGTGCTTTTTTAACTAAGCTGAGATATCCTGTCTATTCTCGACCTTAATACTTGGAAAAATTACTTTTCAATGCTCCCTATTTTTCTATACTCTTACTTAACTGATTCAATCCATTCCTACGAGTATTTTGAATGTAGGTTTAATTCTTTGGATCGAATTGTGCCATTTTTCAGAGGAATTCAGCAAATGTTGTACTTCGTCATTTGTTTATACCTTAGTATTACTATATATATAGACTATTACTTAAATTAGTAGCTTCATTATTCTTAAAAGAAAAATGAAAAAACCTGTTGTGCTCGATGGATGGTAGCCTTAGTACTTCTATTTCATTATTTTGATCTTGTGTTGGTCCTAAGGTCTACGTCGGTCCTGGTGGCGGCGGGGTAAAGTCCCCGCCTGATAACCCGAGGGTCGCGGGTTTGAATCCCGCCTGGGTAGAATATTCACTACCCAGGACATAGATGTTTGTGTGCGTCAAATGAGTAAATTGTAAAAGAGGACTCTAAAGACCTAAATTCGCTCATAATAAAAGACAACTCATTATTATTATTGTTGCGTCGCAGAGCTTTTCACTTTTCGTTTCCCTGAAGCTGTGCTTCCAAGAAATGCCTTTATCGATGCTTGAGCGTTGTCCTTCTGCACATTTCGGTGGAGTGCCACAAAAATACCTACCGGACCACCCTTCGCCCGAATTTTATGTCCGTCACCTTTCCTCTTTCCGATCAAAGACAAACTAATTGACAGCCATCGGTTCTCCCGACTAGAGAGGTTTATAAAAATTGCCTCGCGCAAAGCGTGCGGCGTCGGCGGCGGTGAAGCGGTCGGCGAAGAATCTCGTTGGCGCCACAAAAGTGTAGATAATGATCTCTCGTTCATTCGGATAACTATCTGGAATCGGGAGATTGATTAAATTGATTTTATTGGTGAGTTTGCGAATGGCCAGGGCTAACCCCTTTGTCTGCTTCTGCTGCGAACGCCGCCTTTAAAACGAATATTCAATAATAAACCTTTCTCCCGCTATTTCACACGTGCTGTAATTGGTCCGGGAGCCACAGCCAAAAGTGATGGTCGCAATAAAAATCCATACTTACAGTGAGAGAAAGAGAGGATGGCGGTCGTTCGAGGACGGAGCGAGTCAGGATAAAAGCTTATCGATCCATTAAATACGAGCGGTCAAGAGCGAGGAAGAAATCAATTATCGATCGTAAAAAAAAGTATTCGATTGTCGGCTCTCTCCTCCTGATATGACACATTCCTTATTTGGGACCGGCAACCCTTAACGCTTTTTAATCGGGTACACTCCCGAGGAGCATAAAACGAGCTCAAATCATCGGCCCTCCCCGCCCCGAACCAAAAACCACTCGATGACGACGCCCGAACGTGTTAAACGAATCCATTTCCAATGGCTGTAGAGCGCTTACTCCTGATCGCGCTTTCAGCCGATTCGATGAGTTTCTTTCATGGCCACTTAAGCGGTGGCGGCCCCTTTCCTCTGGCATACCTTCCGACAAAGAAGCAACAGGTCACTGGAGGACGCAGCGGTCCGGCCGGCGGGCTTTGTCCAATCAGTAATTGATGACCTATCCAGATTGCGGCTCCCTAAACTGAAGAGCCCTAAATTCTGCAAAATTTGCCGATTTATACATCAATCTGGTTTGTTCCTAAAACTTTAACCGTCGTCGCATCTTTTATTCGTGAGAACGCACGGAAAAGCGTGTGACGCTCAAGGGCCGAGCTCGGAGGCAAATCTTTTTAACGCCATTCCGGGGGAGCGAGTTCTTTTCGCATCTCTGTTCCGGAGCACAAACTAAACGAATTCGTTGAGAACGGTATTTACTAGAATAGTCTTTATTCATTTAATCATACTGCAGATGAGTTAAGGACATAATTATTTGAACGTTTATTCGGCTAAGAATTTACTCAGAAAGCATCAATGGCCATAAATCAGTTAATAAAGTATTTGTTGAAAACGTTCTAATCCTAAAAGATTTTTCGGAAACAAGCCATGGAAAATCTCATGAAATTGACCTTTTCATGAGCTGATTTCAGAGCGTTCAACCGTTGTTGAGTCGTTGCTTGCAAATGAGTCATAGGTTTCTAGTAATGAGCTTAGTTGTATTTTTCTTAAAAATCATATCGTGATATTTTTTGTGTCCACACATCTTCATTAAAAATGTGTAGTAGACAGCCATTCCGAATCAGTGAATACACTTAACATTTCAGTTTCCAGCAGCGGAACCGTCTTTATACCCAGCTCCATGAAAATATTACCGAAATACCTGAAATATGAGGTCCTCGAGAGATGAATAATTTAGACTATTTCATGCACACCAAATAAAGAAAATAAGGGTAAATTGAACTAAATAAATTTCTTACCATCTTGGAAAGAGTTTTCACCATTTGTCCTCCATGGACACCTCTCATTAAATTATTAATACAAAATATAGTAATGATACATTATATATGAGTTTATGGAAATTTATATTATTATTATATAAAGGTAAACTTATTAGCAAATCTATGTTTTGTCTAAATTACCCGAGTAAAGCGGGTTTTAAGTGATCGAGAATCAAAGGTTCCAGAACAGTTCTTCATCGGTAACAATCACTAATTCAATTCAAACATTTACCATAGATCTCTCAGTGCCTATTATTTCCCATTGGGTGATTAAAACGATGGTTTAACTGTTCCTATAAATCCCACCTTTGGAACAGATTCACTCCAAACTGATGGGGCAAAGATATCAACTCTTTGTCTTCTCGATTAATTGAGGGCACTTCAGTTAGATGTAAAACAATTTTAAACTTTAAAACAATTTTTAGAGCTTTTATTGCAACCAATATCTCAAACCATCTGTGGAATGATATTGCGCGATTTAGATTGTCGTATAGGTCTTCTTCCACTCCGACCATAATGCCATGTTCGGGTGTTTGGTAAGGGTCGAAAGTTGAAAGAAAGAGGAGGAGCGTTGTGACCCCAATTGCAAATAGGAAGCGGAGAGACTAAAGCAAGTGAAGAGATCAGTCCAAGTCTCCAATGTGAGGTGCCTTCCTTAATCTTCCTTCCAACAAGGGCGGGACATTGTTTTGTCGTCATTTGGCAAATGATTGACTTTGTCATTCACTTCCTCAAGAACAAGTAAACGATCCAGGCTTCATCCTGCTGAAATATTTTCCATTCATGCATTCCCTAAAAGATTATTTTGCAACTCTACTCGTGTGTTTAACATTTTCTTGTGTTATTCATATTCCAAATCGTACAGATAAAACTTACCAATATAATTGAATGCTTAACAGACTGTTATTGCCTTTGCATCAATTTTCATAAATACTGTAGGTAGATCTGTGCGAATGCTTCGAAATCGATTCAAATCGACTCGAATCAGACCTAATTCGATTCGATTCACCTACGTATCGGGATGCTTCGAAAACGAATGTTTTGAAATATTCGAATCTGATAGATTCGTCTTCGAATCGTTGCATGCATTCAAGAAAGGAGCTCATTCCAAAAATGGTGCGCCGTCCGTTTAGACGATGTTTTCCTCACGCGAAACGAAAATTTAAACGACCACATGTTTTTCTGTGCTATTCTTTGTGCCACTATAGATATATAAGCTAATGTAAGGCCCTGAAATATTGTTAAAATCTTTATTACTTGAACTGCGCATAAGCTTTTGAATTTTATTTAGATTCGAATTCGATTCACAAGTGAATTTTTTAGAGTGATTCGATCCGCGACCAAAATTTGAAAAAAGAAGTTCATTTAGAATCGATTTGAAATATCTTTCGGGAGATTCGATTTGAAATCAAAAGCCCGGATTTGCACAGCACTAACTATAGGTATTGACATGAAATAAATTAGGAAGGCCTTCAGTACATTATCTAACTAAAGCTTTGTTGTGCACCATCGTAATTTTTTCTTCGTACCCATGTAAATTGATGGAGGGAATGGAATGAGCCGTAGATTTTCATTCGGAGAAGAGAAATGAAAAACGGGTGTCATAGGAGTCAAAGATAATTAAGATTGGGCAGAAAATTATGGGATATTAATCGTTCGTTAATCCAATTTGCCGCAATTGAGATGAGTTATTATAATAAACGGCCGTGAAAATGATACGTTTGATGCTGCAGGCAATTAGTTGATGGACAACTATAAAGGCGTGAAGAGTGTTGTTGAATGGTCAAAAAGGTGTGAAAAGGAAATTGGCTTCGAAATTTTGCACTCCATTATCGTTCGCCATCAGATATGCTCTTTTCTTGAGGTTCGTAAAGATATGTGAGGTAAGCGTTTTTCTATGAGAATCTCTTAGATAATATGAATTCCATTTAAGGTAAACTTAAATTAGAAACTTAAGTACTATTCTCTCATCAACAAGTACAACCATATTTTATATAATCCAGATAAGGCGACTGACATTGGGTCGTCTTGTCACTCAATGCGATCAAAATTAGACGGGGTTCAAATAATGACTCAAATTTTTTCCGGAAAACTATAGCGCTTTAAACAGTGTGTGGTGGTAATGCATGCTACCTGGGTTAAATTTAGTTCCCTAGTCAATAAAATACGTAGGTATTGTTCTTGATAAAATCAAGGCGAACCAAGAAAATTTCACACTTGGAAAAGCCTTTTGTTGCTTAGTGGAGTGAATAATTTAATCAAAGGAATATTTACTGAAAGTCTATTCTTTGCACTTCCAACACTGTTTGTTATAGCTAAGTTACTACCCGTTACTACCCGCGATTGTTCGTTTTGTTCCAGTTAGCGCATACTTTTTCAAATTCTTTTGTTGAATCGGCGGTGAATAAGATCTTCTATGGAGATTGGGGGTGATAAAAACGACGGATGAAACGGAAGAATTGGAGAATAGAATAGAGAGGAGAAGGAGAATGAGAAGGAGGGAGAGATAGGTGAACGGAGGAAAGTAGTGGGAGAACTCTAAAAGGAGGAGAATGAAAGGAATTAGCAATGAGGGGAGTTGGGAGTGGATGGAGTGGAGGCGGGGAGGGAGGGAGTAGGGTGGAAGGGGTGGCTCGCAAGTTTTTAAAGGGGAAGACAATAGGGGGAGGAGAGTGTGCTGGCGGGTGAAAGACCTGGTCGGCACATTTGCCTCCCACCCCTCCCCCAAATGACAAAAGACATGCAAAATGTTAATCGGGGAATAGGAGGTGCAGGCACACGGTCACAATGGCTGAGGCGCGGAACCAGTAAAAGAAATAAGGACGCGGATAAACGGAGCGACAAAAGGGATCTTTCGTGCTGAGTTGCGAGGCCGCGGAAGAATTAATTCAAGAAAGGAGGAGGATGCCGATGGGGGAAGAGAGCTGCTGCATGGCTGCGATGAAAAGATTCCAGGGCCGGGCGAGGAGTGAGAGTAGCCAAACATTTGATTAAAGGCACAAAAGGAATTTGCACGGAGGGTGAGATAGATAGTAACTGGCAGTGCGTGGTGAAGGGGAGAGGGAACGTTGAATGGACGGGCATAGGGCGCTGCAGGAAGAAAGAAAGAATAATATATCCGCTGCGGAGAAAGTGATGAACAAGATTAGATAAGATTGTATCGCGGAGGCAAGAGGGGACGGCGGCGAGAGAGTTAGTGTAGCAAGGAGCGAGAGGGTTAGGGAGGACTGTGTGAACGGTGAACGAAGGCGTGTGTTAACGCATGGGTTGAGCGCTCGGCGGACTCGCGTCAGCAGTGAGCTTCCATTGCTTTTCGAGCTGAAGGCGATTCGCTCCCTTTGATCGACGTCACCACATTACCTGGCAGTTACAGTGCTTGACTCTTTGGAAACGAGATTACGTTACCAGTGAGGGGTACACTCACTGAGGAGTGTCACGAGGATTCTCACCCTTCCTCTGAACTATTCGATTCACGAGGAAACATTTTGTCGCAAACATCATCGATGGATCTGCTCTGGCCCAATCTTCTTGAGAATCGAAGTGTCGTTCCATCCCGAGGAGAAGCATTTGATCGGGGAATTATTGAAGTTGTCTAGTTTCTATGTCAATTTTTCTTTTATGTCAACGTACATTTTTCAAAGTAGGTACAACTACATGATTCAGGGTTTTAAATTATATCGACTTAAGGGACATAAATTACAAATGAGCTTCTACCTCGTATAGAAAATCAATGTCGTTGATTTGAGAACTTCACAATCGAGCATTATCAATTATGCTGGTCAGGCATTCCATTATAATATCATGTTTCTTTTTTCATTAATTTCTTTGGATCTCAAGCCTTATAAATCGCTTTTAAATTATAATTAAGTGGCACTAAATGAGGTAACCTACATGTTTCAAGGATTTACATTAACTCCCAAAAACTTTTAAATACAGAAAAATAAACAGTTTCTCTTGTAAACATTCCTAATTCTAAAGCATTAGTCGCATAGCCAATGAATAAATTAAAAATTTCTTGATTTTCTTTGTTGTGAAATCAATTATTCCCTACCTATCTTAGAGAAAAGCCGTTTATTGATTTTTCAAATTCTATTTAATTCCTCGAATTGTCCGAATCAAAAAACTCAAAATATTTCTAATAATGTTGTGGAATGCAAACATATTATTGAATGACAATATATTCCAATTTGTAAATTACTGATTGGAGTTTTGAAGTCCGAGTAACTTTACTTTGAAGCTGACGAGCACGACCCAACTACAAGAGCTTCCTGCATGGTTGGAATAAAAGCCCTTCGTCATCTCCTATTTTGGTGTTTAGCCTCTGGGATTACGGTCATGATAAGGGTTGAGAGGTGAAAATAAGTGAGGATCACAACCGAGAAGAGAGAGAGTGAGGAAATCACTGTCGCGGAGAAGAAGAAAGAATAGTGGAGAGGATGAGAAGAGGCGTCATTTGGGCGAAATGGAAGCAATCAAGAGAGATTCCTGCTTTGGGATGTGGCCAGGAGTTACCCCTCCACGGGGGTAAGAGTTGGGAGGGGACCCGGATTGAAGTGGGAGGGGGCGCAGTTTTACAAGTTGGAGTGGCGTGGGCAACAGCACGCGACTCTCCGTTGCGCATCTGCATATTCATCTGCTTCGGAGAGACCCACTTGGGTCGGCCCCCTTCCCCCCCGCCCCTCATGGACCAGAACCAGAACACTAGGGTGGTGGCTTCAAAGGAAGGGAAGGGGAGAGGTGGTTAGTCCGCCCGGCGGTGAAAGCAGGGATGGGTTGAGTCTCTTCCTCCCCACATCATGAGAAAAGAGAGTACCCATGAATTCGCTCATTGGCGGAGATAAGGGGATCACTCTGCTGAGACGACCCGTTATGTACCCGAGCGAGTACAATGGCATGAACGGCTCCGCACATTTCGCCTTTTGTGACCAGTGCTCTGCCACTCCGAGACTTCTAGTAAGTTTATGCTCCATCACGTATTGCATCTCAAGGGGTGAAAATGAGGGCCTTTCCGCAGGAATTTACGGTTCTCCGGTCTGTTTTTTGATACCACGTGTCCCATTCACCCATTTGGCTGGATGCGAAGGCTCTCGGGCATTGTTTGTAGCCTAGAGGTCTGGGTGATTAATCCGAAATGTACATTCGATGAATCTACATTTTTAGCCCGAAATTTGCATTTACGTGCCTCACGTAAAGACTCATGGATGATGAAAATTCCGTTGGAGTAAGTTTTATCCTGCAGTCACCCATGTAAAGTCATCTCATTATTTTCTTACCGATAATATTTATTTACATTTTCGTGCTTCTACCAAATTTTGAGCACCTTAAAGAGGCGTTGTTCATGACTTATTGCCGAGGAAAAACGTACATGCCTTGTGACCAGACTGGTATTGAAGCACTAGGGATTCCCAGAGATGACAGGGATATGGGTGACATAAATCCGAAATGGGAAAAATTGACCAGCTCAGGAACATATACGTCACACGGTGTGTTGGCCTTCGAAAAGAATAAAAATAGTAAAACGTATTTCCCAAATTTTTATGAGATCGAATTTCGAATAGGAATCCCCAAAATATCAGGTATTAACATCCAACTTCTTGGAAGTACTACTTTGAGATAATTAAATGCATTATTAATCTTCTTAAAATGAAAATATGGTATATTTACGAAAACCTGCCATTACACCTTTCGTAAATTCTTTTTGCGGCTGGTAAGGTATTGTATAATTATTGTTTTCTGTTGTCTTCCAATAAATGCCTAGAAATGAGTCTCCATTTTTTATTATGCAACAAATAAGTAAATAGATGAATGCGTCCCGTAAATGTTCAACCCTACGCTAAGTTTCTTCTGAATTTGCTTAAAAATATATCATTAAAGAATATAATTGATTACATTCAAGGTTTTTGAGCATAGGAATCGGTAGATGATTAGAATTTTGTTATTTTTTGCCCGTCTCAAACAATTAAAAGTTATCATGAGGGAAACAATTGCTGTTAGTGCATCTCTTGTTCAAAATGATGGCTGATTTCGAGCGAAATACTGATGAGCAACCAGTTGTGATTCACTTTGCTCGGGGGATGATGTGTCTAAAACCAATGACCAGTAGTTGCTCTCGTGGTTTAGTTTTTTACTATTATTTCTAGTTTTATGATCTAATTGGAAGCGGTTTAAACTTAGACTATTTTTTTGAAACAAGAATAGGATGGGGATAATTCTGGAATTATATTCATTAATTGATCAAAGAGAGAGCCTAGATGATTGATGAAAATAGGAAATAGTTGCTGTTAAATTCCGTTTCACATTTATCACCACAGAAATCATTCGTTATAAGTAGTTTTTGATTCCAGATCAACAGTTAGCTATTTTATTAACCATCAGTTAATCCAAAATTCATTAAAAAGCTTTATTCTGGAAGCATTCGGTTTTTAAATCGTGATTCATGTTTTACAGTGTCCAGCAGCCCACGCCATTATGTTTATTCTGCAGATATATTGTGAATCGAGTCATTAAAAAGAAAGAGAGCCGTTTCGAAGCAACGAGAAATGTAGATCATCGGGAAGGTATGTCGGGGATTATCGGAATTTGCCAAATGGAATTGTGAATTGTTGGCATCGAGAAAACGTGTGTTGCTCGGTATCTACTCAAATGGGTAATTGGTATAAACTTTATTCCAATTTTTTTATTCTACTAATGATAATTTCACTCAATTCCTTCTTGACCCGAGTCTTCAGTATGCATTTTACTGCCTTTTTTGTAGCCATTTCCGTTGCAAAAGGTAAGGAATTCAATGTGTATTGCAAGTAAATTAAATTAGTACGAATTAAGCAAGGTCCAATTACATTGGCCGCTTTTGGACCTTTTGCTTCCGAATTTAAACTCAGGAATCTTTCCTTCTCCCTTGCGAGGAACACCAACGACTAACCTTTGCTCATGAATGCCTCACTAATGCTTGATCAAGGAGTCTATGGATAGCCTCAGGTCTTCCTCTTCTCCTCCTTAACCGTAAGGTTGGTCGGCATTCAAATCTTTCTTTCCAGAGCAAATCTCTTTATTTCTGGATATCTCCTCCCTTCTCCAATACCATTCAGGAATTCCTGCCTTGGTCCTCTTCTGCCTAAGGAAGGCATATCAATATACGGGTGCGCTATTTTGAATTAAGGAGTGTGTATTCGCATTGCCAAAGGCTGAAAACCATTTTGGACGTGATCAAAGTTGAAAGGTGATGATTGCTAGAGATGTCGAAATTGTGCCCTGGAGGTAATCTATGGCTCATTCACGCGCTCACCGGCGTCTTTGAAGGCATAGGGGTATCTCTATCACCCAATGGCCAATTTCGCTATTCTTTGATCAGTGTCCAAAAATGCATGAATTTCAAAAGACGAGAACATTTGTTTGCATAATTATTTGCAGGGAGTGAAAATAAAAATGCCTCATCATCCATTATTCAAGTAAACATAAAATCTCCATCCAAAACCTTGCAGCTGTCACCACGTTAGAATTATTAATTTCCAAAGGTGAGAAACACCTTGAGGAAATAATATTTTGAAAAATATTTCAACCTTATTTTAAAGTCCTCGCCTGCTAACCCGAGGGTTGCGGTTTCAAGTCCCACCTGGGTATAATATTATCTGCCCAGTACACGGGTGTTTGTGTATGTACTGCGTTGGGGGAAGAGGAGACGGTTCCGTCTTATCCAACCCAGGCTAAATAAACAATAATAATAATGATAGAATCTCTCTCATTCTCGAGCGATGTTACGTTGAGAATCTTATTATTTGTCTACTTCAAAATGATAACTATTACGCAACAAGATATCTCATTATGAAAGTATTGTATAAAAATATACGAAGAGAATTTGTACGTTCAATGGTATCAGGCTCAACTATGTGGAAGTTGATATTCACAAATGAAAAAACGACTTCGTTTCCTTCCACTGATTTATTTTTTTGGTACGACATGTTTCGACACATAGAGGTCATTTTCAAGTACCTACTTGAAAATGACCTCTATGTACTTGAAAATGACCTCTATGTGTCGAAACATGTCGTACCAAAAAAATAAATCAGTGGAAGGAAACGAAGTCGTTTTTTTCATTTGTGAAGAGAATTTGGTTCACTACTGTATTAAGACCTACTATCATGCAATTTAAAGAACATTCCTTACTTGTGCGAGATGATTATGATGCTTCCAACTTTCCTTTTTGCATTTAACTTGACAAGTTTTTATTCTATCCACTTGCTGCGAACAGAGAGTACTGGTCAGTTTAAGTGCATTTTAGTTTGTAATTCTGACCGATAGTGTTCCAGCAAATGACCACGTCTTGTTATGAATGCTGAATGATACGACAAGAAACTTTTGAAAAGGAAAAAACTTCATCTTTTTAACTTTCAAGGGATGCGATAACTTACTTAGTGTTCCAGCAAAATTATCCTTTTGAAATAGCAGGGTGTCCAGCAGATGGGCATTTGAAAATTCCCTGAGATTTCCGGGTTTTCCTGACATCATTTTTATTTTACAGAGGAACTAATGATTTTTTCTCGTTAATTATAAGAGAATATTTGGTATGTTTTTTGGGTAATTAAACGTAAGGATTATTTTCAAGCTTGCGTATTTGGAGGAAAATGGTCACAAAACTTTAAAATAGTTTGAGAGAAAATCACATCACCCTTTCCTAGATTTAAACATTGTCATACTGGCGCTCAAGGAACAAGGTTATATTACATCCAGACTTTGCTATGAATAGCATTGATATAAAATGACCAAAAAATTAAAAAATTAAGGAATTGACTTTTTTCCTTATTTTGCTTAATGCGACAACGCAAGGGAAATTTGAATTCGCAATTTGCCGATAAAGGCACGTTCTTTACGCCAATGATTTACAGACTATGACCAGTAAGAACACAATGTACCTATATAGAAAACATTGTACCTACTTTCGGTGATTACAGGAATGCAAAATGCGGCAACGTAAGGGAAATTTGACTTAGCAACTTGTCAAAAAAGGCATATGGCTTCCGTTAATGTTTTATATATTGACATCACAGAAAATTCCAGAGTCAATTCGATATCTCCATGAGATTTCCAGTGAAAATAAAATTCCCTGAGATTTCCCGGTCTTCCCGGCTTTCCAGAGTGCTGGATACCCTGAATAGTCTTTCCGTGCAAGTTTTTACTTCCAAATGGACTGACAAAAAATGCCATTCCTTCTTTCTCTCGCCCAATTTCGGTGGCTCGTCCTAGCCGAGCAACATTATCGCCACCTTTCGGAGAATGATGAGAATTACTACTTAGATGGCCGGGCGGTTGTTGGGGGAGTGAGTTGGGGAGGTGGTAGGGGAGGGGGCGAGATAGAGAGGGAGGGGGAGGAGGAAGATTTAGATGGTGATGTGGAGTGGGGTGTTGCGAAACGTTGGATGCGAGTTCTGTGAGCCTTCCGTGAGTGGACAGGTGGAGTTTCCGCGCACACTCTCGAGGTGGCGCTCGTAATTACACGACCGGTTGCCGCCAATGCATAAATTACTCCACGTCCATCTCTTCTTCACATACTTTTTCCTTCCCCTTTCGCATTTCCTCAAATCTCAAATAGGAGCAGCAGCGTCCGCCGTCCTTATAATTTTCGGTGGTGTCTCCGAAGGAGAATTTCCGAATCCTTTTTTTTTTCGAACATAAAAAAAGTGTTTAAAAACACAAGTTTGGTGAGGTCATTCACTACTCCGTCCACTTGGACCTAAGTGTTTCTTTTTTTCTCACCTCTTCGGAATAAAAATGGGAGTTTTCAGGGTTGCCTTGCCTAGTGATTTATTTTTTTTCCAAAATGAGTATTTTTTTCAACTAACTCACGAGATCCGTGACTTGGAATGTTTTACATTTCTCGGCTCTGCCAAGAACTAGAATTCTCGCGTCTCTTAATGTCTATACTTCTCCCTTTAATCACTTTCCTAGACTCGTCGCCGTACAAGAAATGGCCTCTCTAAGTTACCTTGGTGTAGCACGGTAGCCGAAGATTCTCTCGGCCAATTCATCGTGAAAGTGGCGTTTTCGGAGGATAATATATGGTTCGTGAAAACGATATGCTTCCCGTGCGGTGCGTGGAATAAGTGGTTTGAGGAGGCATTCGTGCATCAAAATTGTCCTCTTGAAAGCGATGCCACCTAATCCCTCGAAATCACACCTTCCAATGCCTGTTCCTTATGAAGCTAAATAACAGGGTGAAGTAAGGTGGAAACATTTTGCTGAACACATTTGATAGGCTCTAAATTTTACACTTTCGGGAAATGAACGCCTCAACTAGATTTTTTATGGAAACGTTTAATCTTCTCACAATTTTACTGTTTTCGAGATAAGAAAAATTCTTTGAAAAGTTCATAGGAACCATAACGCTTGTGGCGAGAGCTTAAAAATGTGATAGTGAGTATACAATTATAATAAAATCGCCGAACTTCCCATTTTCTCATTGATAATGATTTATCGAGTCGGCTGCGAAGTCAAAATTTTCTCGCGACGAAAATGGAAATAAAGTCGTACATTCCTTATCACATATATTAAAGCTTTGTCGGAAGAAACTTTCTTAAACTTAATCATTATGAAGATATTGCTCAAAGATATATAGAGCTCAAATAATGATATATGCAATATTATGGGAAAAATTGCAGAGGTGCTTTTAACTTATTAAGCTATAAGTCCCTAAAATACTTGCTCGTTGAAATAGTTGGAGAATATAGCTGCATGAATCTCAATTGATGAGAATAATATAGGTTTTTATTTTCGCTTTCCAATATGTGCAATATAAAAAATTAGTTTTCGTAAATTTGGGAATTAGAGGTAACAGAGATTCACGCTATCATTTAATGTAATCATGCATATAAAAACATTTGATGGTTTAGCGTATCCCTTCATCGGTTGGAAAACATACGTTTTCACAAGTGATTTGCTGATTTTTATGAAAATCTTCAAAGCAATTTGTGTACCGTAACTTTAAATTTTTTACACAGATACTGTTTGAAAGAGGCCCATTCTAAACATATTCTTTTAATGCTTATCCGAATGTGTCCTACATTGTTAAATCTAAAAAATGTCGGTGGATTTCCCTTTGATGGTCTTCCCAAATTGTTGTTCGAAGATTTCTCTGTTTCCCAATACATCCATTTGTTATCTGCTCTTGCAAGTTTCCCTCTCTCATTTTGCAACTAGGAAATGATTAATCTAATGACCTAATCTAATAACCTAATCTAATGACCGACTAATCTAATGACCTAAAATTTACCAGCAAAATGCCACATTCAATTAATATTTTGGAAATTTTCCACTGTAGCAATATGTTTGTAAATAGGGGCCTCCACAACTATTTTCCTATAATTTTTATTCTCTAATTATTGGATATTATTGGATATTACATTATCATGTAAGCTTACGCTTCCCATCCCTTTGTTATAGCCACTAACAACATGGGGTATTGAATCTATTATTTTTATTTTAAGGTTGCACCTTTCTGTTTGAACTACTGTATTTACCGTTCCAACAAAAGTTGCCACTGTGACGACAGCATTGTTATGACAGCGCACCATATTTGTCTTTTTTTCATTCGCCAAACTCTTGAGTCATACGAATATTTCCAGCTTAACCTTATTTTTATGAAGTCTTTCAAGGGACAATTGATAATTCGGTTCTATCATGCAGTTACAATTCCAAAAAAGTATTTGGTAAGGATTTACTCAGTGGATATCTAGCAAATTATTATCAAAATATATTTTGTGATCGTTTGAATTTATAATGACACTTAGTAAACTTGATACTGCTCTTTTCTCAACATTTAGACCTTGTGCCTGAGTATGTATCAAATTGGTTCTGATAGCTATACAAAGTTGCCAAGCTCAACAGTTTAAATCCAAACTTAATAGGCTTCCCACGAACATATGTTTTACGCAAATGAGGCCTAAAATTAGGTACCATCAACTCATCTATTGAGATGTTAAGGAAAATTATTTCAAATTGAATAAAGTAATAATAATAACACAAACATTCCACTCATCGTTCCAGCTAAGGAAATCATTGCTAGAAAAATGAGCATAGTTCATAATTTCATTACTGGCTTCTCTACTTCAATAAAATCCAGACTAGGGGAAAGTATAATACCCCGTCAAAAGAATACTACCAAAGTACTTCCCGAAATCAGTGCGGTTAATTGAGCAAACATGGTTTTTTTATTGTCTGATTGAATAGAAAATTATCATATTAATCACCTCGTCATCAGATAAATGAAAGAATTCAATTGGGGTCAAACTTCATAGTGAATATTTTAGTTTTTCTCAAGATTCTCTTCCGTTTCAGTACGGGAATGATTTATACCTAGGCATACGTCTCACCCACTTAAGGACCTTTTTTCCTATTGCCGATGCTTCTGATTCGTACTCTACAGACTGCAGAGTCTCATCATAATCTTAGTCAATGTCATGGTGTATGTTGTTCAGTCATTTTTACTACACGCCGGAGATCTGCCAGCAAGGTCCATCTCGTTATCTTCGACGTGTTCTTCATCTGTGAGGGGATCTGCATCTGGTGGAATGATCACAGAATCTGGAAATTTTCCTCCCTCAGAATTTCTTAAGCCCAGTTCTCCAAGCACCAATAAAATTTCTTTGCAGAGGTGAATTTCCCAATATAGCTCATCTGAAAACAGCAGAAAATAATGTTGATTTTTGCTACTCACGCATGACGAGGAAAAGTATGATATTGAAATTACTCAATTCGAAGAAACGCTACGTAAAAAATTGTGATATATACAATGGCCCAGGACTGCCCGTTGTTTCAACGATAATTGACTGAATTGACGTCTCGTAGGTAAAGAATTATCACCGCTTAGGTCGTTTGAGAAAAAGTCAGACCGATTGCCATGAACTGCCTTCTCTATATAAGCTATAGAAAAAAATAAGTGTATTGTTATCCATGAGCTTTCGTATAGTGAGAATAAAGTCAGTAACTTCTTACCAAGGTGAAACGTCAAATGCGCTTCACTGTGCAGGCGTTATGGGAATGTATACGATAAGTATCTGTGATAGGATACTTGCTGGTAATAATTTTGCTATCAGTGAAACAAAAGTTACCTTCTCATATTAAAACTTCATTCAGAGCAGCTATTAAAGAGATTCGAATGTAGTAACTGACCTGGAATCTATTGTCATGTACCTGACTCTGACAAATACTTTTGAATACCCTTACGCTCTACGTTTTGTTTTCGCAACATATAAAATTGTAAGTAAGTAAAGTAGGTATACATTTAGATAAATACTAATGACTCCATGTGTTGACTGGAGCCGTTGATACATTTTAGTACATTGACGCACCGATGAATTATCGTGGTATCATTTCATCATTTGACTATAACAAAGTTATTGGGAGGGATTAATTAATTAAAACACACCTCGGAAAACACTGAGAAAATAAAATGTTGCAAAGGCATTGATAATACTATGGAAAGGATAAAATTATGCGGAAAAATATTAAAATAAATAATATACATAAAGAAATGTATATCAACGGTTTTGATAAAAATAATTCTTAGGATAACGAAAGAACTGACATAAATAATTTGTCAAAAATTAATTTGCGTTATCGCAACATTGGAAAGAAATCAGTGTACCACATTCTTCCATATTTCAGCATATCTTTGAAATGGATCAACTACCTCTCCATATTTCAGCGATGTTTGAAGTCTTAAATCGGTGGTATGTAAAACCGTCGAGTAAGTATGAAGATATAAACCCCTCTTGGACTTCCTCGTGCTCATTTCTGATAGATAGAGAGAGTGAAGACAAAAAAAAATATCCTTGGACGGTGGGGTTTGAATTTTTTCCTCCGATAAAACGAACCGAGAATTGACATCAGTGGTCAGGGAGGGCAGTTGAGGGTCTCTGCATTGAAGAGAAAGGGAAAGAATACACGAAAGAGAACGTAGGTAATGGGGTAGGAAGGGTAGGAAGATATATATGATAGTGGAAGGTAGACCCATAACTGGTGCATGCAAATACAATGGAGTGGACGGGTCTGAAATTAGGTGGGTGGGTTCCGATGGTTTGGGTTCCCTCGAGAATGGATGGTCTGGAGTACAGGTCCCTCGGAGGGTGAGATACGGTGCGATGCACATGGGGGAGAGAAGTGGCCCTCAGAAAGGGTGTCATAGCGACGGGATAGGAAGGAGGGCAGTATCCTCGTGGAGATACCCCTTTTCGGAATCATCCCCTGACATACCTCCCTTCGAACCTTTTCCGTGTGAAGTGAATGGCATCGCTCCCATTCCCCCCTGAGTCCGCTAATAATGGTGAAGGGGCGGTCAGAGAAAAGGAGGACTCTTGAGAGAGAGAGAGAGATGAGGGGAGAAGGAAGACATAAAGAAGAGAGAGAGAGAGAGGTAGGGGTGGCATTGCACCGCCCGACCATTTTCACCGAGTGCCATAAATATTAGCCAAACAAGTAGGAACGCTGATCCTCTTCGCTCTGCTTTTGAATTGTGATTCCGATGTTGTGTCCTCCGCTCAAGAGGAAAGAAAAAAAATCGTCCGCTAAGTGCGTAGTGTCACGGCCTCAATGCATCGGCACCGCAGTCCGTTGATCACAGCTGGGCTTGTCGGCCGAGATAGATGCGTTTCAAGTGTACCAGGAGACATACGTGGGTCTGGAACAAACCTTTCGGTAATTTAAGTCGCGCGACACAAATTCGAAGTGTAACTTCACTGTTCTATCAATTTACACGATTGCTCCCGGCTCATGTTTCGGTTGAAAGCGGTTCGGTTTAATCAAGAGGATGATAAACCATACTCACCTAATCCATCTATTGTAGAAATTGCAACTTTCCTCGGAATATTTTGCTTAAGAAATGTGAATTTTGTTGTGGGAATTGATGAGCGCGTAGTTTTACGCTATTAAGGTAATATTTCACTGAATTATGTTCTTAAGTATCATCTCCTTTGAGCTTTCCGAGCATGTAATCAAGTGGAGCAGCTCTGTCTCTCGAAATGAATTGTATAGATGAAGGCTTCTTAAGAACCTATATAAATATTTCAAAAACTTCTATAGTTTGAAAGAGTTTTAGGCGTAACATTGTGGAAATATTCAATATCCATTCTGGTGAGAATGAAAAGATGATAGATCTAGACCTTGAGAATTGCATAAAGGCCTAGGACATTCTCAAGGACGTTCTCAAGGACATAAAGGTTGTTCTCAAGGTCTAGGCCTTGAGAATGACATAAAGTGTCGAAACTATGGTAGGCGTTTAATTGAAGAGTTTGGGAATTAACTAGGTATCGTCTTTTCATCCTTGCCAGTATGGACTTAGATAGTTAGTCCGTATATGATTGATAAGCTTATAATAGATATAAAAAATTTCAAGTAAACTCCGATTTTTAAAATGCAAATAAATAGTTCCCTCCCTCATTAGTTAAAAACATTCTAAATCTATTATCATTGAAAACACTTGTTTTCACTAAATATATTTCAAAGTGGAATGGGGTATGATCAATAAATTTGCAAGAAAAGCATTGGAAATTTTTCGGGGGTAAAATGAGTACATGGTGTATTATTCGTCTCCATTAGAGACACTGAATGAAGGAAATAGTGTTTTAAAAATCCCCTCAGAATATGTTTGGCCTCATACATATTCTGAGGGGATTATGTTTCACATTATTTCCATCATTCAGTGTCTCTGAGAGAAAAAGAGGCCGTAATTGTATACCGATGGAAGTTTGCCAAAAGAGAGTGAATGAGTAATGGGAAAACGTATGAGATACGGACACAAAGACTTCACAGTAAAAGACGAACATCAAGCAAGAGCAATTTACTGAAATAATAATAATAATTATTTTTTCATTTTTGTTTTTTGTTATGAAAATAGAAAAAATACCCAAAATTATAAAGCAAGGAAATTAAGTAGTGTTATTTTTTTTCTTACGGATAAAAATGAGAAAGTAAATTTTATTGAAAATAGATAGCTTGTATCATATTCATCGGTGATGATTTAGTGTTACACTTCAATGGGAAATGTCAGTAGGCTTCATAACTTTTGGATCCTTGCAACTTCTAAAATTTGAATGAGTACCTTTTTGATGAGGGCTAATGCGTATGGATTATATATGTTATAAAAAAGACCGTAAAATGTTTTGATACAGATTAATCGGATTTCGTTTGTTACTCAATAAGAGAATTTTTGTGAACTAATGCCATGAATAATTCTCGAGCTTAGTTTTGGACATTTATTTGCCTAGAAAGATCCTCTATGTTTTCAGTGTAGTTTTTATTTTCATCTCCAAAAAACTTACACCTTTACACGGCTGGTGACCTAACGCCCCCTGCCACACGCCCATGCGACGGCTCGCGGGGTAGTATGTAGATGTAAATGTAGATGTATTATTGTCATAATTTTAGCCAGCGCAATGATTAAAAATGGATAATCTACCAGTCTCTTTGAAAAAAAAGAAATGATGATGGGAAGTTGAAAAAATATCCTCTAAAATGTAATAATACGTCTTAAGCCAGCAGGGTTTCCTCGGCAGGCCGAAATAGATGCAACCGATTACGAAACTGTATGTTCCACCCCCTTAGAGGTAGGTTAGTGAATATATTTTGTCGCTTAGTGGAGGAGGGCTGTCTGTAAAAGGGAATTCCAGTACCCATTCACTCGAATGATTTTTCCGTGCAATCATGACATTCACTTTCAAGTCGGATTACGGCAACTTGGAGGAAATCTCCGGGAGATACCGATTGAGCGAGTGACTGCGGTTGAATCCATTACATTGGTGAGGGCGTGTGCACTACTCCAATATTCCACGGCTCTGAGGGACGAGTACTCTATGCCACGAACCAGGCCATTGAGTGAGTTTGGGTCGCCCGTTTGAGCTGACAATCGCCATCATTTGACGAAATCATTTCTACCGTTTCACTTGAGGTTTATTGGGCTTATATTGGGTGGCCTTCGAATTGGATTTCTCTCGAATTACAGTTGTTACCCCACTGGAGGCTTCAATGTTTGGATTCTTGTCGTTCTATGAGCGTTAATCGTCTCTTGTTTGAACAATTTTTGCCACCCAACTCTCTCGCATGAAGACATAGGTACCAGGTGATACCATTAGTAGGATTTAAAGAATCATTTTATAATAGTTTTCTTTTTTCGGGTCTATTTGTACTTGAAAATATTTTGTAATATTTTTTCAACAGATTCAAGTGAGATATCGAGGAATTTTGTCATATTAAAACATAAACAACAATTTCACTATTCCACAAGATATTTATGCACTATTCTACAAGGTTATTATCATCAGGTACATGGCTTGGTACTAGGTCTTGTGCCTGATGATGAATCTGTGAGTTAAAACTTGTCGCACGCAATAAATACCTTGTGGAATAGTGCAATTGTTGTTTCTGTTGTAATATTTTGTAATACCTTTTTTATATAGGATTTTATAAAGTCATCATGTTCAAAATAGAATCATATATGTTACTCAGGCAAAGACGGGCCAAACTCATGAAGGTTAGAGGAAGCTCATCTAGTAGGACGCCGTATTAAGGAATTACAAATCAACATTTGTCACCGAAAATATCCTGGTTCAAGGCTCTTTAAAATTATCTACTCATAGATTTACCTCCTGGTCATATAATAGGTTATTAGAAGGTAAAATGCTAAATTTACTTTTTTTACGTCATGATATAGTGTTTTTTTTTCAGATTTGTATGGATACTGTGGTGATGCAAATTAAGGAGAGTCTGGAAATTTTCATATTTGTTGATATAGGCCATGGAATGTTCAAATTTAGTTTTTTCAGGATAAATAAAGGTCTGAGTCATATTAACCGATAAATTATTTGTAATTTGATGCCTGCTGTCCTCTAGGGCTAGTCGTTTTAATCTGAAGCATCAGGTTCCCCGGGCAGCTTAAAAATTTGCTGTTATCCTCGTACCGTGGCACTGACTGGATTCATAGTTTTTTTTAAAGTGCAGCATAATTCATCCTATAGAACAGTGGGCATCTTGGAGGCAAAAAATACATTTTATGCGTTGATAACAAACGTGAAGGAATATTTGAAGATGAGCAATGACCCGCCCGTCGAACGAGAAATCTGGCGAAACTGGTGGTGGATACCTAGTGACGGGTGTCGCCGGACCAGAAAACGTCACCTGGGACCCGTGCAGCGTGGAGCGGTGCGCGTCCTCCTTGTATAGGTTGGTCTTTCTTGGACATTCCAAATTCACTCTTCTCCGCCCTCTTCCCCTTCCTCATCTCCCCTTCCTCGCTCTCCTCTCGAACCCTGGTTCGCGGACACCAAGGCACCGGCACCAAAAACCCGCCCGAAAACTTCCTCGTACCTCCCTTACCTCCTCCCACCTCCCAACTGCCTCCTACCTCCTCAAACCCTCCATGTCCGTCCCCAAACTACCTTCACCAGCCCTCCTCACGCCCCATATCATGCTATTGTCGCCATGCCTGTCCTCTCAGGTCTTACCCGCATCGTTTCACTGGACCCTTGACAGGGCTTTTCTATTCGTCTCACACTACCCATTATTCCCCACCCCTAGGCTCTCTCTCTCTCTCTTCCTCCCTCCCTCCCTCCCTTTCCCTCGCTCCCTCCTCGAACTCCGACTCATTTTCTTTTGGCCTCCAAACCTGCATTTCAAAAATGACGCCTATCCTCTACGCATCCCATGCCAGCACGCACCTCGCGTGCATCTCTCTGCCTTCAATTTACATAATTCTATCCCTCCGAATGCCGGGGACCGCCACTACGGCTCCTAATTCCTAAGATAAATTTTCATTTTTTTATGCTTGCTTTTAAAGCTTGCCTCCCTCTGTCCTGCGCGTGGATTCGGGAAGCTCCCAGATGCCAAAATGGTGTTATATCGTGGCTAGAAGTTTTGGTTAACTAATTCCACGCATCGTCAAGATATCAGATCCAGTCTGTTGTTTTCGTCGAATGAATAAATATTAAGCGTCATCATTGAATCATTAGTTTTCAATTACACCGTTTATACTCTCCGTGATTTTCTCCATATACCTAACTTTTAACACCATGTGAAAATGATGGAAAGCCTCGAGATAGTTCGGACATCACTTTTTCAGCTAATTTATATTTACTAAGATGGCCGCACGATCTCGCTTGCTGAGTAATAGATAATTTGCAGGCAGGAAGATTGGATTTTCTGCTTCGTGACTTTCATTCAAAAATTGATCTTTTCGAACGCTGCTGAGTTACAGCATCTTGAAAATAAGTCAATGATATGCCTCCAACCAGTAAGTAGCCAGTTTAGCCTTGATTGCTTTTGATGATATTTTTACTTTGGGGCTCATTTTTAGAAACTGTACATTTATCTCCTCATTTTATGCTGATATCAGTTCCCAAAGTAGCTCTTTGAATTGCTCTGTTCTCCATATTGAATTAATGGAAGGGTAGTTATGAAATAACCCCTACCGGAGAAGTTTAATTTTTGTTGATCATAGTGAGGTGTTTCGTTAATATCACAACAAAGTGATGGTACGTCGAGCGGGAATTGAGGATTAAGGCCGTAGATTAAGGATAAATAATTACCCATGTCGCTATTAAGAGTTAATAAAATAAGGCTATTTATTTGCATTCATTTTAAGCGCATATAAAACAGATTTACCTGTATATGTAGACATTAATATCCAAATAATTTCACTTTAGCTAAATTATCGAAGTTTGAAGTGCATTGCGCTTGTGCGATCAATATCGGATGCAGCTATCAGAATATGACCCGTGCCGTCCATGTTTCGAATCATGTGACATGTTGCGTAAGGCCAAAGTCTTTCTTTTGCCGGCATTCTTTGAGCCATGATGCTATCTCATTTCTTTGCACCTCCTGCTCATCCCACACTCTTGAACTTGTCATTACCCATTACTATTCGCTCTATCTCAATAGGACGATTATGATCGGAGGTCAGTTGCCTGTACAGATTCAACTCAAGACTTTATTTCTCGTCAGAAGTACAAATTACAAGTTGCTGTGATTGGAATACCCAGAAATTACAAAAACAAATATATTTTTCATTTAGAATTCTCATTAGTCCTTAGTTCCATATGTCGAGCCTTGAAAATTTGGAGTAGACACTTGACTTAACCTGAATAGAGGTGTCTTGATAGCTGTGATAACTTCCCAACTTTGGACTCATTAACATGCGAGTTTACATTCAGTTTTACGTTGTTCAATGATAAGGCACGGTGCTCTCTATTCATCTATACTTTATGTTTTTAGTAGAATTCACTGACTAAGATGAGTTTTCTTCGCCGTGGTCAACTTAACTATTTGAATGATTTCGAAAAATATTAGGCCGAGATGCAATGAAATAAATAGATCAAAGGATTCATTTTTAAACATGGACCTATTCGCAGACTGCCTCAGTTAAAAAATTTTCTTCTGGCCAATGGATAATAATTTATCTTGACTTTTTCCGATGGCAAAATGATAAATTATTTGAATTTTAATCAGGACAGTTTTCCTTTCTGCTAACCGCATGAAATTTAATTTGAATTCCCTTAATCCACCATTGAAACTTGGATGCCCTTCCTGTGCTGTCCTCCATTCCCGAGGGAAATATTTTATTTCATCCCAGTTTTACTCTCAATCAAGTTATTTTATGAGCTAATGCCATTTTGGCGTTTTGGGGATTTAAACTTAATCCTGTTGATGATAACATAGAAGAAAATGAATTTCCTATTGTTAGTTTGATTCAAAATGAAAATCTGTTATCAGATGTTATGAATTATGGTTTTGTGGTTGTATGAAATAAACAGTCATCCAGTAGCTCTCTATGAATAACAGTGGGAGTTAACATTATTTTCGGAAGAGAAAACTTTGGTACGATCTCATGTGGCACTTGCAATGAGGTGTAGGCCGAGGTACCCGGTGGAGTGCGGAGCCCCTAAGTCAACACTTACGCTGTGGGTTTGAAACCTTTTTCGTTCATGAGAGATGGATCCGTTTTAGTACGATAACAAGTTTGCGTTGCAAGATACAGACTACGCATTCAAATTTGAAAACAATCGATGCAGTACATTGCCGATACAGTGTAAGCAAAGGCTGACATTCTCAGGGTTTATAAACTAGATCTTTTTTACGCCTGTAATGATGAAGTTTCCAACTGAGCATGATTAGCACTTTTATGCTCCTCTTAAATGATCTAACGAAAACATTTCCGGAATTGCAACGAGACAAAAACTTCACGGTGGTGCCACGGCGGAATGGTGCGGCCACTAAAAATCTCTTCCTTTTGAGCCATTCCTTCTCTCCCTCCCCCCGATGGTACCCTCCCGGACTCTGGGACGCGGAATGGAGAGAATGAGAGTCCCTCCTTCATGGATCCTTAATTTTCATTCACTTGGTGCTCCCATGCGTGCAAAAACCGCAAAGCCATCTATAGTCAGCGGCCGCCGTCTCCCCATCGCCGAATATCCCTCTCCTTCCCCCTCTCCTCCTCTCCCGGTCCCTCCGCCCTGAGCACGCACCCACGGGACCCGCCCCTGCAAAATGCTCCACGTGCCATTCCAGCACTCGTTAAAACACCGCGCGCCGCGAATTAATATGTGTCGAGTGGCAAACTCCTCTCGATCCAACCGGCATCTCCGTCTCCTTCTCCGTTCTCTCACTTCACCTCTCGATCACTTTGTTTCTTCATTTACTTGCGGCCACGCCACTGTTTCGATAACCCTCTTTCTCTCACCGCGGATGATTGCAGAAACGGAATCGCTGTCGTTAAGGCCGCTTTACACGGTACATTTTATTGTACAAACGAATTTATCATAGAATTTACAAGAAACTGAATGGAATTTGAGCAGGTTTTATTTCCCGTTAAGTCATTTAGACAATGATACAATTTGCAGCTTTACACGGTACAATTTCCTTCATGGAGAAATTTGTACATTCGTTTGTACAATAAAATGTACCGTGTAAAGCGGCCTTTAGGAATGAGAATGCGTAACTGCATTAGAGCACTGTCTTCGGATATCGGCATGAAAAATCCGATATTCCTGTTGAATTATGACTATTGTAAGCCTAATGCAAACATCTATCCTAATACGCAGATTTTACGGACTTGAGAAATACTAAAACTGCAATGTTCTCAGAATCATTTTATCCGTTACTCTTGAAGTTTTATAGCAGCTAAGGCCTTGAACTTCGACCCAGTAGAATTTCTAGACCATCTCAAATCAGTGGTATTTAATTAGCCATCATTATTTACAATACTTTTGGTTCAAGCATAGAGGAGATGAAGGATACCTGCAAATCAGTTACTTGTTCTATTTCTCGGAATTCATTCACATAGATTAGTGACGAATCTGGAATGAGAGGATTTTCATCAACTTAAATTTGGGAATATGTTTTGAGGCTGTGTCATTGTGGAAGTACTGACAGGTAGTGTGGCTCTTAAAGTGGAGTGTGTCCTTTTCTTCTGAATTTAAAAGCAAATAGGATAATCAAAAAAACTTTTTTATAATTGATATGCCTTTTGATGAATAGCATGATTTTTCAACACCTTTTTTTCTCCAAAAATTTCCTCCCATTAGTTCCATTCTCACACTTTCTTATAGCGAAAAGTTTCTCCACACTCTCCCTTTAAATGTTATTACAGCTTTGCTCTTGTGATGCCTAATACTCACTGTTTATCACATTAAGCATCACCAATAATTAGGAAATAATGTGCGCATAACTCATAATTACGCTACCTTGATGTCCTGACATATAATTCAATTCAAATTAGTCGTCTACATTTGTTCCATTTTCTCACAACCTTGTTTAACAATTCCGTTGAGTAAACACAAGATTGAAACGTAAAATATGCATTAACACCCTAGTAGCTTAACGATTTCAAAAGTGAAATGTTTTAATTACTCATTGTGGTTACCTAGATGGTTACTCAAGCTAACATGCAATTAGTTTCGGCCATGACTTTTTATTCGTTTTATTACTCGGCTGATTTCCTTGATAGATTCTAGCTAAATATGGTACATCACGTTCATAGATTGTTTTAATGAAAATTGCTTTGAACTTTTAGGCTTACATACGACTAGATACCTCAAATGTTCATAATCAATGAAAATGAGAGGCAATATTGTAGAGAATTGTTTCATAATTGGAAAATAGTCTTAGTAGCTTAGCCAGGACAAATATTCAGTCTACAGGTCTTTTTTTTCAAATATTATGAGATGAAATGGGAGTGACATGATTAATGAATCGGGAAAATAACCCTGGAGAATAACTCTAATGAAATGAATCTTTGCATCTCAAATAAATGATTTACAGAATCTCAAATACATGATTGACAATTAATGTCAAGGGCGTCGAAATCATAAGGCATCATTAATTTTTTTTTATTGGATCCGATATTCAACTGTGATGGAGCTAAATGGGATTCAATTGAAAATAATTTAATGTCTTGGTCCATTAATCCTGGACGTATGAGTATATTCCATCTCTTAGTTGTTTCAATGGTTGCGGTGCAAAGCTGATCCATTGCCCTGCGCTGGCAAATTTCGGCAGTCTCCACACAACTCTACCTTTCGTAGAGCAATCAGTTCAACTGTCAACGACCATTCGTTCTCGTGCCGCCCGATTAAAGTGCCAAAATGTACTTCGTCTACCTCTGATCTCATGCCAGGAATGAAAAAGTCGATGTAAATCCCTCGGATGCCTGCTTTAAATGGCTGGCGCTTGTGCGTATTTATGACACGCTATTAAATAAGCGTGCTCATGCTCCCTTCACCGGAAATTCGACACAAGGACACTCCAAAGGTGAGAGTGACACTTATAAATGCTCATCATGTGTCTTCGTCACCACGAGGTGACCGCTCGCTCGCAAGGGATGGCGTATGGCGGGTGGAGCGAATCGAGGGACGACCAGTTCTCCTAGCGATGACACGAATGAATGATGGCTGTTTGTTTAGCGGCGTGACGAGAGGGGACGAAGGATATAATTCTGCTTAGAGGCTTAAGCGTCACGTGAAGCCGTCAGTAGCCCTCATCCTACGTTTTCACCGCATCAACACCAGCTATTTCGTAGTCCTTAAGCATCATTGATACTTATTCACTTGCATTATTATATACCAGTTTCATCACTTCATATGGCACTTTATCAGTAACTACGCGATGTCCACGAAAATGTGATAGAAATCTATGTGGGCGTCTTCTGCGTCATTATAAGCTGCATAAATTAAGCTTTCAATAAGATCGCCCTAAAAAGCCCCTTGACGTCATTTGCTCGAATCTCTGGATATTCCTCGCCGTAAAAGGCTAATACGTGACTTATATCCGCAGGACTGTCGCCTTGGATGAGAGCGAATTACGTCACACGGTGTATTTTGGTCCGCTATCATCGTCAGCGTTTTCGCGGTTTTCCCTTTAATGCTACGACGTTAGTAAGCATTTTACACCTCATTGGCATATTTCTCGTAATCCTCATTCTTGTACCAACATGATGGTAAGGTTAAAAAAATACTTTTATTTAAAATCTGCATCGAACAAAAAATCAAAACCAATTTCTAAATAATGCAAATGAGATAGTAGTGAAATATCACATATTGATATGAAATAATGACTTGAGAAGAAAACAATCACTCTCCAGAAACAGCCCTATAGTTTCAATGAAATCGTGTGTGAAATTTAGGCCTCAACATTATCACGTTACTCTAGCACCTAATTGACTTTTGGAATATCCTTGGGCTCAACTTCGATGAAATTTGTGGAACACAAAAATATGATTTGAAACATTTACGAGTAATTCAAACGCTATTGATTTAAAAAAAAATGTAACTAATAAATATTTATCTCCGAGCCTGGCGATTGGTTTTTTGGCTCGATTATTGCATTACTACAACTCATAAGAGCATCATCACGCCATATATAAAGCATTGAAAGGAATATAGTCAGGAGACTTTGGTATTTAAATGAAAAAATAAACAATGCTTGGTTTTATTGAAAATTTTCTTTTATTCATTTATTTCATCATAATTCTTTTGGCATGGAAATTATATATTTTCATTCCTCATGGATATGGAGAAGTGTAGTATGCAAAGAAAGTATCCAATTAGGCCAAAACACATGGCTTTTACAAAAGTATTTGTATCGCTAGCACCATTAATGAATCCTTACGAGTGTTTTATTGCCTTGAGTATTCAGAGCGCAGATTTTTTACTTGACTTTGTGGAAATCACATACCTTATTCATTCATCACCGGTTAAATTTCTCTGAAATCTTCTATTCCTAACTAGAGTTTCGATATAAAGTATCAAAATATTCTACACTTACGGCAAAGATCTACACTTTAGGAGTCTCTCTTGTTGACGTTTCTTATAATTGGACCGATATAGTTGGGAAATATTTTTCCAGTTAAATCTAATAAACGAGGACAATACTTCAATTTTAGATGGCCGGGAAAGCGTCATTCATTAATTTTTCCTAACATTAAGCCTTAGCTTGCCAGCAAAGATAACTCCACCTAAAAGATTTTACATAGCCCAATTTGTACACTGGCTTGCAAATGCAGACGAGGACATCTTCTTCCGTCCCTCATTTACTTACGCAGCTGCCTGAGATCGAGGATGTCCGATTCTACTTTCAATCACATTGCACCTCTGATGTGATTATTAAGATGAAATATTTTCCTATTCTCTGGTGCTTTTGCTTCATTTAACATAACCGTCGTGATTATTTACACATTGTGCATTTCTTCTTATTTAAAAGATTTTGTTTTTAAATGAAATTACAAATGCTAGATTATTTATTAAAATTTGACAGGGCCGCATAGGACTTAAGTTTTTCCTTTATTGTACAATGGAACATACATTTTGTATATAAAACCCAGAATATAGAAATATCATCCCTTGATTTATGGTGTACTCACTTGCATGTAAACTGTGGGAAGAAAATGGACGTGAATCTATCAAACCCGGAGTCAAGAACTATGTTGGCTATGCAATAATTCATACCGTGCTTACATAGTCAAATTTTCTGCGTGAATTTTTCATAGCGACACGAGGAAAATGTTTCGATGGAATGGGAAAATTGGTTTAATTGCTCATCGATTTTCTTGAATATGAATTTTAATTATTGCCCTAAAGCCTTCCTTCGCTCGCAGAAAAATTGTGAAGGTTGACGAGCTCTGCTCGCTCAGAAGCTTCACATTCCTTGTATAATCCAAGAAGTTTTTTAACCAATTAGGCAGTTTCTCTTGTCCTTGTCATTATGAAAGCCATATCATCTTGATATAGCAAGCGGGCACACAGATTTGAATCTAACCTATAATGAAACCGTATATATATCGGATTGGCCTAAACCCGCGGGATTGCTTAAATCGCTAGACCCTTGAGATATTTTCAGAAATACTTGTGCGGAGCTTTGCTCTTGGCGAGATAAATTTGAAGTACCAGTCTAAAGATGAATCAGCAGCTCAACATAAGTATTTCTATTCATAGTTCGGTTCATTCACATTCTTCAACTCCTCCCTTTCCCCTCAAAGTTTCCTCTCATCCTTTACATATTCCGTTTCATCTTCTCCTTTATCTTTTGGACGTAAATTCTATATCGTGGAAACTTGCTCTCTCTTTTCCCCTGTAGGTATAATGCTCCTATCGAGTTTATTTTGTCTCAGGGCGTGGCCAATCTATCGACGTCTTTCAGAGCCCAAGTATTTCGTTCGCTGAATTTACTCAGCTTTTCGTCAGAATTCGATCCGTATCGGTGTAGATTCTTTTAGACGGGGATTGCATTTTCGCCAGTGCACCGCTTGCTCCACCCTCTGGACAGTGGGTTCCATGTAAAATGAGGCCTGGCACCGTCTCGCTTTTTCCTTCCTCGGCCCATTTTCATCTCTCATACTCGTATATCGTGGCATTTTTTGTCTCTTCCATCGCGTTTGCCCTGTTCAACCTTTCCCGTGGCCCCTCCTTCCCCACCCTCCGCCTCCCACGCCACTGGACGCAGGCCAGTGACTTAGCGATTGATCCGTGATGCGGACATGAGCTCTGAAGAAGGCAGAAGCGGAGACGTCGGCTGGTAGGTGGGTGCGGTTGGGTGTGCGGAGCAGGCTCGGGGAAACTTTCGGTAATCCAGAGTGGCAGCTATTGGGCAGAGCGATCCGCCGGGACTTACCGTTTCCGTTTCAGACGAGATGGAATAAATTCGAGAGTAGAACATTCGAGGAGTCAAGTCCAGGGATTCAATCGAAGAATGGGGCGACTGGAGCCTTGGAATCTTTAGTCTGTTGGAAATAAAGGAGTGGTTGGCTGTTATAGAGAGCCAAAGCGTGTAGAGAGAGGCACCTGACACGCTCGTTGCGACTTCCACTGCTCCTTTAGATGTCAAGTTTTTTAAATTATCTGCCGAAGGTGCTCGTAGATGCTCAATGGTTTCTGTGCTTTGGTTTCAAGGATTTGCTCTCAAAAGAGAAACTTTTAAGTCCCTTTTTAGGTGATCAAAAATCTTAACCCATATCATCCAATTATCAGTAAGATTTCGAATTTTTTTTACATTTATTCCAAAATTAGCGTTTTTTCTCTCTACTCTTGTTCATTTTTTGAGGAATAAGGGATTTATATTTTTCAACAGAAGAATCATTGCAATGAGTATTCCGATCTCCCATAAAAAACGCTCCAAATTTGGACTAGTTGTATCGAGCCAGGTTTAATGGTAGATCTAACATCTTTAACTCACACTAGATTGCAATTATCACTGGCTCAGACTTATTCATCGTCACTTTCTACAGAGCAAACTTTTCATTACTACATTTCTGATTTCGGAAAAATATATCTCAATTTATGGTAGGTGAATATTAATTCCATAAATGGAATATGGAACGTTATGCAGGATTAAGGTTCTGGAAATTTGAAAGGGACCGTAATCCTGCCCGGCTTTACTCATTCAATGCAAATAAAGGCTCACAATAAAGCACCGAATTCCAGCCTGAAAGTTTCCCACAAAGAGCACTGAAAGAACTAAAAAGAGTCGGCAAATATATTTTGAGGCCGTGGACGCAGTAACCTCATCCGGGGCTCGAAACCGGACTTGTTTTTCAAGGCATAAACCTTTCACGAGAGTCCATCGATGCCCCACGCTTTGAGGTGGATGGGAAGACGTCGAGATGGAACAGGGGACAGATAAGGATACCGAGGGTCGGTTGGGGTTGCAGTAAGGGGAGGGGAAAGAAAATACGGAGCGATATGCAACCGATAGGTAATGCGTGTAAGGTCTTTGGCGAATGGACGGGAGGGACGGGACTCAGTCAGTCAGTCAGTCATTGGGGCGTCTCTCATTGTGAGGAGGAGAGTTTTTTGAGACTGCAACGGGTGAGCTGCTTTGGGTGTTGCATCGCTCCCATTCGTTACGTTTCGAATGCGTGCGGCGGAGGTGAGGAGTGGGCTTCCAAAGGCCCCCGAGGCGCGGCAAGGAAGGAATTGCACCCAGAATGCCCGTGCCTGAAAGCCTGAATAGCCACAGTGCATCGGCAGAAAAAAAATTACGTAGCCTTTTGTCCCACTCTTCTCCTTCGACCGAGCCTCGAAGGAGAAGTTTCGTACCCACCGCCTATTTTTCCTTCCCCAGACCGTCCCTTCCCATGCATTTAAAGAGAGGGAGGGCGTATGAGTTTTCAATTGGATACGTATATGTATTCGGTGTGAGGCTCTTGGGGGTCGAGGAATAGCTGTCATACTCGTCATGTTATTTTTTTTCTTCTCGTGCCCTCCCTTCTCGGTGTCCTTAGCTCGAGTGTGCCTGAGCGTGTGATTGTTGGGAAGAGATTCCTGGCCGACGGGGCGAGTCACAAACACGGGCTAGAATGGCAGGATCACTGATGAGATCGGATCCCATGAAGGGAAAGAATTTTGGACTCGACCTCCTCCTCCTCATTCCTCCCCAATCAATTGTTAGCAGAGTGCAGTGCCTCGGCGAAGGCATTGACGTTGCACTTGGGCGAATCGATGCCCGGAGTGGTGGGGCGCACTCGGTGACGAATTCTAAATAAATACTACGGATGGTATCCGGAGTTGTTACTGCAAGAAAAGACGTGCATCTACCCCACCCCCCTAGTCAGTTAATACACCCCGCTAACTACTTTACAAAAGAAGTATTACAATTCGCATTTGCCATAAAACCTGTTCCTGGGAAAATGTTATTTCGTCTTAGCCGGTCGACCGGTTGAGTAGAACTTCGATCCGGTGAGGTCAAAAAAATACTAATCTAGCTCTGCAATGCCATTTCTCAAAAGGTTGAACGCTAAATATATCTTTTAACAATGCGACAACGAATGACTTCAATTATGATTTCATCATTCAAGAGATGGGTTTCCTGGACTATTTTTCTAGATATAAATGTTTTAGTTAGGACATGTCTGTCTCTTCAATATTTCTTTTCTTTGATGTGTACTAAAATCTCTAAACTAAAACTTACAAGGAAAATGACATAAATCGTTCAACTTAATCGGTATGATTTTTTTTATTTTCTCCGTATTACGGAAAAAAGACTAAATGGTGTACTTCGATGCTGCGTTACTTTTTGCTAATCGGTGGATTCCGAATCGTCGCTGAGAGTAGAGAGGGACACTCAATCTTGCCATTGCAGTGTAAAATTAATACTGCTCGTGGTTTCCAGAGTGGAACCTGAGTAACGAAAAATGGCACCCTACCTTGAGTCTTAATCCCCGTGGCTAAGCACTCATTTGGAACAACTCTACAGAATAAGTATTTTGATACGTGTCTTTGATATGACTAGTGCCTTGTAAAATGTCATTTCTACGTATCTAGTCTACAAATTCAGTGGGGAGAAGAAAAGGAGCACTATCAGTATGCCTCTAGAGGTTACGCACGAGTCTCACTTAGAGAATATATTTTTTTTAATATTCTTTTTATAATAATGGATAATCTTGGTTAGCTAGGGTATTACAGCAGAAAATAGGCTAATGCCTTTCTGTGCGTTACTATTTTACTATTTTTGCTATTCCATTCTATTGAGAATATATTAGTCTCTTTAGCATATTTATCAAATGTGTAACGCTCATGTGACAGTTTTACATTGACTTAGCATTAAAATTGTCATAACTGCAATTTTGTCTCACATTTTGCATATCAATACATATGTGGAATTATAGCTAGACCGCGGCCTTTACTTTGTTGCAGCTAACCGTATCCTTCTCCAGAGTGCAATAAAAAAAAACTTCATGCAAACTCTCCAATTCCTTATTTTTGTCCCAATGGAGCCTCAGAACCCCATTGGATGGACGCCTTGATGATATAGTACGGACGCCTTGGTTATATTAATATTCATTCCTACATTTCTGATAACGTAGGATACTGAACTTAAGTCAATAGTATGAGTGCTAAAACTCTAGGGGATACCAAAATCGATTTCAGAATGTGAGTTTCATTCAATTATGACGAATTTCATACATCTAGATCTCATAGGTAAATTTAATAGTGCGTAGTTAGTATTTTTTCTCAAATAATCACCTACTCACCGCGGTTATTTTTTCAGTCACAAAAAAATCTTCGTTGAAAAGGAGTTTTTAACGTATCGCGTGAAAAAAGTCAGGCTAAAGCCTAATATAGATGTGGATCGTACCACCTCAATTGAATAAACAATTTTCCCTTAAGAGTCTCAGATTTTGCTCCAACATGGTGTATAGGTAGCATGTAAAGTATGTAATCTAAAAACGTCAAAAAATTTGCGTTATGTATGGGTATTTAAAGTTATCACATGTTGCCAAAAATGAGTGCCCTGAATCACGTTCTTACTTAGCATTCTATTCATCGTAATAGCATTCTATAAATTTGATTCTATTCATCATAAAGCAACGATCAATGGTTCATTCTTTTTCAAAGACTGCTGTAAAATGCTTTTAAATAAGACAGCTTTAAAAATTACTTAAAATTGAGTTCATCAAACTTGCTACTGTTGTTTAATTTTAAAGTTCAAAAACTTGGTAATTCAAAGTTTCTCAAATATAACATCTCAGAATCGGTTGAAGCTTTATTCTGGTAATTTGAAAATTTCTGTCTAATAATCCTGAATAAATATCCCATTTAAATCCATAAACACGCTTGTAAAACTTTTTAACCATTTGCATTTTTGTCACGCCCACCTCCGCGCATTCAGCCCTGGAGCCAGCATATAACGGATATGAAATACGAGCCAGCTCATTGTATTAAATGTTACAAACAAATCTACCCATACACCAGGTTGGAACAAAATCTGAGGCCCCAAGGGACAATCGTTTGTCGAATTGAGGAGGAATGAACCATATATTTATTTTATGACTGAGACTTTCATTTGTACCAAAGGATATTAATGCAGCATTAATATAACAAAAATCACTTCATGCTCCTTAAAGCTGCTAAGGTTATAATGTAAAATTTTATGGTTCTTCGCTATGACTTGGGAAAAATCTTGTTCAAACTAACTTAATTCGTAGATTCGGGTGTGCGGTTTATTTCGGTCGACGAGTTCAGGGGAGTCGAAAACCTTAACCTCTTGGCAGGCTTTTTACAGGGTTCATATCGCATGTAAAGAGTCCTCTCGGGACCTGACTAGCTCACCTCTGCTCGCCCAAAACTAGAGCAGAATAGAAATAGGGTTGGTGCTCTTTACCCGTGTGCACTTGAACTCACGCTTGGAATATTTGTGGGTTAAGTGGAGGGTGAAGTAGAAGAGAAGAAAGGAGGTGAGTATTGTGTGAAATCGTTTGCGGTGTTCTGCTATCGTGGGTTCCATAAAAAATATTCGTGTCCTCTGGAGAGCTGTCCTGGGGTTGACAAGGAGCGCCTGGGGCGCTGTGGAGACGGAATTAAGACCGGGCGAAAGAGGGTGCGTAAGGATGCGGCAAAGTAAATGATAAATACGTTTGTACGCGTTAAACGAGTTAACATCGGGCAAAAAAGTTAGGGAATACAGCTAAGAGAATCTGGCAGTGGAAGCTGAATTTAAGCTTCAGAGCAAGAAATTGGTTGTGTCTGAAAATCGAAACTTGTATTGAGGTAGTATTAGCGTGGTGGTCACCTATTCCTCACGGGTACTCAGTAGTCGTAAATGATTAATCCTTAGCTAAGTGCTATTTGGATGCTGCTTCAAGTGCAACCTTTCAAATGTGATACCAAACCGTTAATGTCGAGCTTCTTCGTTTGGAGCACTATTTCTTCAAACTAAAACATGATCTGTCTACATTCATTTCAAAATTTAAATGCCAGTTTTCAGTCAAAATATGCTATAAAATGAAGACTTGTTGAAAGCATCTTCAACCGTTGAGTTAACTGAGGCTAAAGAAAGTTTATACGCTTTTACAATGCCACCTGGAATGTAAAATACATTTGGGTAGGTTTCAAGTAATTATTACTCGGTTGGGATACTCTTTTATGGAAAAAGCTAACAATAGAGTTATCAAAAGTACGTAAGATGCTTAAAAATACCTTATTTTTTACAATTTTTTTCGTTCCTATAGCATATGAAACATGATTTAAAACATAATTAAAGGTTACCGTTTTTCATTTGTCATTGAATACTCTACAAATTCCATCCTCGTGGTAACATGTTTGCTAATAATTTACCTGTCACTGTTTTCAGAACAAACCCAATAATCGAGTTTATTCTATTTACCAATCACTGAATTTTACAGTGTGTTATGGATGAGACATCGTATACGGCTTTTCCATATAAAAAATATTTTAATAGAAAATATTTTACTGGAAATGATAAACCTGGACTCTAGTGTTTTGTAAATGATTTTTTCCTTTTTCATCTCTTCCATTGTTCTCAGAAATGACTCTGACTCAGAAGTATCGCATTCATGAATTTTTAAGATAAAGTAAATGACGAGGAGGATATGGAACTAATTACTCATTTACATTTTTTGGGATTCTTTCTCTTAACTTGTTCCCTCAACCGATACTAGATATCAGAATCATGAAAATAATGCTTATGGTCTGCTCATATCACTAATTATCACCAATTATTACTAAAAAAAACATTATCTACGGCCATTTATATTGATGGATGATTCAATTTCTCTGAGCATTTCACGAGGTTTCTTTTTTCCCTTATTACCTCTCGCTACGATACAATCCTCTCCATGAAAATGCACTGTGTTTTGACATCCTCTGCCACTCTCACCTCGAGCGTAGTGCCTCCAAGGGCAACGAAAGGGGTTCTCGTCAGTAAGGATACAACGGCAGTCGGGTGCACAGGGGGGTGTGGAGGGAGACAGAGCGGAGACGCAAATGCAGCGCCCTTAAGCAGATTACGGAATAAAGGCGGTTGACGTGCGGTGAAGGGCTTGGGATGGAAGGGGACCGGATTGTATCCGCTCCGTCGATTTCAATTACTCGCAAGCGGGCGCCGCGCCATCAGCGGCATGGGAAAACCTTGCCGCGGTCGAGATGGATGCAGAGGTGTAATGCCAATACTTACCTGCTGCATGGCAAGCACATATACATCAACGTCTCATACTTGTCTCTCCCCCTACTCACTGTGGTCGAGCCGTTTGCGCAAAACATTTCCGATCGAATGCATTTCGATCGGCTATGATGGACAGGTTGGTGACACGACATCCTGTAAATCTGTAAATCCAAAGATTGTGGATTCAAATCCCGTTGTATGGGGCAAATGTTGTCTTAGAATTAATGCATAAGTTGGACGTGGAGTGATCCTGACGGTAGGGAGGCTGTAATTGAAAGTCGACTAGTGCCACTACACTGGCATGATCATTTGGTTTATAGTGAGTCGATTTCTCAACGCTACAAGGTACAAATATTGTACTGGGACGCTCTGTACGTATCGGCAATATTATTGATTAAAACTTATCTATTAGAAATATTATTATATGTTATATCCTACAAAGTGAATCCATCAATCTGCATAAACGAAACCTGCTTTACGTAGGGCAATAAAGCCGGTACAGGCTCCCTCACGCATATATTTCTGAAAATAATAAAATGGGAAGATTTTTAAAAATAACAACTCCTCTCCCACAGTGAATTGTCTTTTCGGTGTAAATCTTTAATTATATCTGACAATACGTTCGGAATTGCTCATTATATCTAGATATTTTTGTGATGGTTGAGCTTATCGTACTTGGATAGAATATGTATGTGCAATAAAAATATTATTACTACATTCGACATAATTTAGTAATTTTTATTTCATTTTTAGGTAGGCAGACTACACTAATTCCTCAACTCAACAAATAATAATTAACCGACTGTTTTCAGTTATTGCATGCACAGAATTTATTCTACCCAGAGTCAGCAATTATGATATGAGTTTTGCTTAGTAATGCTAGTAAATAACAATCCAGCCATTCTATTGAATAATGGAATTTAGTTTGAACCGTTTGGGGGGTTTGAGTGGGATTGCTACCAAGTCATAATAGAGGCAATATTCATATTATATTTTTTAAATACCAGCAGCTCTTAGAATAATGAATAAATTATAAAAATGTATACAGCGCCAGAACATAATTTTATACGAATGCAATTATCAGTTATAACAAAATATGCTTAGATAAAGGTTCGACTTGGAAAACTTTGCGCTCTGTACACTCAAAACTCCTTAGCAACCGCAGCTTTTTATGTGACTCTGTAAATTTTGCTACTAGTAGTTTTGTTAATTTTTATATAAGATTCTGAACTAATATAAATCACAGTATCAAATTTCTGACGAGATCTATGCGTCAGAATTTCCTCATTTTAAAAAATAAGGTCCCTCTGAAGGGCACGCCTATTTGCAATGGAAAGTGGCTGTTTTTTGGAAAATATCTCAATGCATGCCATGGCATGGAGCTAATATTTTGGTACTCTTGGAAAGGCGAGATATTTTTCCTTATAATCAGGCCAAATTTATTGAATTTTATGTTAAATAATATCTCGCAGCAGCATATTTTGGCTTAGTTGTTTACTGCGTAGGTCAAATAGCTCAAATGATAGAATTTCACCACATTCGATTCCAAGCACCAAGTTCATTTTAAAAAATATCCCTCTAATCAATTCCTCCGTAGTGTCGCTCATTGAATTGGTAGATGTGAAAGATCCCATTCCGTTCATGGGTCCGTGTGAGTGAATTACACACATTCAATCGGCTCCGTTGATGTCTAGATGGTGCCCCCGAAATTGTGGCTCCGTGGAAGGAGTTAATTGGAGTTCCTTCATGATGGAAAAGTATAAATTATGGATATTGAAAATTGATTTCCAAAAAAATCCATTCCTTGACCAGATGCCATGCTAATGACGCTGAAATGAACCACTACTAGAGAGTCTTGGTGACTAGCATGGTCGTCCAATTCATATATCCATGAAATTGTTGAATAATCAATGTTTTCTGCTATTCCTTCCGATAATGATTAAATATAACTGGTTTCTTGAAAGTTGAGGATGTAATTACCTCTAAATATATAGCCTGAGTAAATTTACGTGAGGCATAGTAGAAACTATTTATACGTAGCGTAATTTTGGTTTCACACCTAATTTTTTTATTAACATGTGGCTCGGGGGATTAAATTTTCATAGCAAGAGTCGATTACATGTTCTTGGTTATCAGACCTAGAGATTGGCTTTAATGGTTTGGATGGTTGATGTTCTTAAAATGGCTGTTCAACCAGAATGGTTTTTTCCAAACCGAACCAAATTTCGTAACATATTGTAAACAAATTTAACATCTCCATATTTATAGGATTTTACACTTTTTACATATGTTCCATGAAATTTTATTTTGCTTTTGATCATTTTTCAGCAAAAATATTTCAAAATTCGTCATTTTCTCCTTGTATTTTTGATTAAAGGTTGAAATATGTCTGTTACTACCGAAGCAAAGGTTGATGATACACAATCCTGGTTACCTGAGGTCACGTTATAAAATTGATTCTCCTACATAGCTTTGTGTTTCTTATATGATATAAACAATAACACTTTGCACATGCTTTGATTGACGATGCGAAATAAATGCGGTTAGGCGGGTCTTAATCAAAGCACGTTTAGTAAGCTTAGGAATTTGCTACCTCCCTACACTGAAACTCATATTATAAGTCACTAACGTTATTTTTTATTATAAATGGTGCGTTTCTGAAGCTAATGCATTTCTTATTGCTTTATAATGACTTTGTTTCAATATGTTTATATTATCTAGGAAAACTTTAGATGTATAATCTAAATTTCAATTAAGTAAAAAAATATACTCATGGAGGCTATATCTAAAGCGTGGTAATAATTTGCAGCTATCAAGACAAAATAACAGCCAGCACAATAAGCTCTCCTCCTTTAAAACCGAAGGAAAATGCAAGCAAATATTTTTCTTTAGATCCATTGGAAGATTTACCGGAGAATAAAATAGCACACGTATTTGGTCTGTAGACTTATTCTATGAGAACATCAAAAACTAAGAAGCTATTTTATATAAACTGGTACCATCGGATTTCTACACGTGTAATGTTGAGTGCATAATATTCTCAAATTAATCTGATAAATCTACATCACAATAACATTTCGTAACAATACTCTCCAGCTTATAGTTTATTCACTTAAACAATCGCTTTTCATTGCGTAACAAACCTGGAGACACGATGTATCTCATCTCCAAACACGCTCTCACTATAGTCGACATTGTAGGTATGGCATCATTTGAGAAGAGTGTGCCTTCCCTTTTTCCGAGCTGTCAACTTAAAAATTTGACATTAATCCCTTCTTTATTTGCATACTCGCAGGATGTCTGATTTGTTAAAAAAAAGGGATGGATGCCCTTGCCCTTAGGGCTGACTTTCAACTCCCTCTTTCCCTTAGTGTAGCGTCTCGGGGCTAAGCGACAGAAAAAAAGGTTTATTGATGTTGGTAGCATGGTAGCCGCGGGAATAGTGGGTAATAACAGCGACGGTATCCTTATACTCCGACGAGACTAATTGCTTCTAAGCTGTCGCGTGGGATCGCTTTTCACAGGGTTAGCTAACAACGCCTCGCGTCTTGGGGCAGATGACGAGAGGGGGAGGGGCCTTTGTGGCTTTTCGTTCGTTTTTTGTTATTTCCCCGGTGGCTTTGGGACGCCCGTCTAATGAAAGCCGCTCCACCGCAACGCGCGGCCCAAAGACGCGAAGAGCGAGCTGTAATCCATCCACCCTTCCCACTCTTCACTCTCGAGATGAATACTTCACGGTTAAGAGGCGGGAGGAGTGGCTTCGGTGGGAGAGACCAAACAGCACCCGCTCCTGCGCCTCATTTTTTATTCGTTCGGGCGTGGAGGAAATCGGTTGTGGGGAGCATGGCATGAGATGCACCCTTCATGCAACCACTTTTGATGTTACCACGACTATTAAGGAGACATGCCGTGCCACGCCCCCTCTCTCATACCCCTGAATTTGTACACTCCCGCGGGGGACCGTCGTGCCTCGAGTGCAGCGGGCAATGAAGGCAGAAGATACGAATGCGCGGTTGGCTCAATTGTGGTGAGACTCCCTTCGTTTCTGAATATTAATGCGGCGTTTTAAATAAAGTATCCGCGCGCCCACTCTATGGTTGCACCAAAGTGCTTCGGAATCGAGGGTCGAATGTTAGGAATTGAATGGGAGCCCTTGATGCTACTGCTCTTCCTGCTGCGGTGGCATCCCAGGTCTAAATCGCTAGATGGCGCGGCAATCTCTCGCTACAATGGAGCCATCTGTCGGTCGTCTCTCCTGGGGAAGCAGGCCTAAATGCGATGGGTGGGCTTGCAGGGTTGCAGGAACCCACAAGACTGTTTCCAATTCCATTCGCAGCAGCGCGGCTTCTTCTAAGATGATCCCTTGAATAATTTATGCTATTTTTAAGAGCCTTGAGGTCATACAGCGGGTGGTTTTCACAATAAAGTCACACAAAGTGTTTACCAATTATGCAACGGTCGGCCGTCACAGATAACCCGTACTCTCGAGTGGAAAGTGAAAGCCAACAGGATAGAGAACAAACATTATCGTTGTACCTGAAGCGTCATGAAACTTTCAATCATACATTTCATGCAGATATGGGGCATACGCTTCGGCGTAGAGTGTGGGTATTCCTAGCTATGTTAAACACTTAGGTAGGTAATGCTTACTCCATATTACTGGTGATATATTAATTAAGGCAGGCATTTTTTGTTATACATGATGATGGAACTTGAATAAAATTCAATGGAAATAATTTCCTAACTTATATGTATTTTATGAACTAATTATTGCGTGTAATCAGAATATGCTAAGTTTTTGTTATCATCATTCCAATGAGGATAGTTAGCAAAGAATTTTTATGTTACTATAATGGTCGCGCATACGAGATATTAGCTCAATGCGGTACAATTCTGCCCAGAGGAAATCCCACACATGGATGAGCATCTAGCGGCGCCTGAAACAGAGAATGATTGCAACAGGAACAACTAGCTTTGTTTCTCCACCTTATGCATGAGACATAAATTTACCTCCTCATTAGAAGGCTAGAGTCATTCTTCTCAACGTGACAAAGGATTTTTTGATGGCTACCACAGCATGCATAGAAAAAAATACTGTGTTCTAATGGACAGTTACCCTAAGATATTTCTGAGAAGTTGAAATTAGCATACAAATTCAATTATGAATCATATCTTTTAGATTCACCTCCGTGGTGATTGATGGCTGGTTTTTATATCCAAAAGCAATTAATCGAGGATTAATTGGTGACAGTTCCGAATGGGGGAATATAATTCAATTGAGGAGGGAGGACGATATTGAATAAGAAAACACTAGAATAGTGATTAGGGCACGTTGCCTCCCAACCTCAAGAACAATGAAGCTTTAAGGAATGGAATCCCTCCAGAGAGGATGAACCCTTTAGGGTAGAAACTCATTACTGCAAGTCGAGAAAAAAGGTTGTTATATAATTGGTCCCTGCCTCCTTATGAAGCGGCATTGTTGGTGCTATTGTGGAGTTCCCGCGGGTGTATCTGGTTGAAGAAGGCAGTCCCACTTTGGGTGGGTGGGTCAAACGACCATTAATTAGAAGGCCAAGGATACAGGGACTGGTCAAGGAGGGATGAGGGTGTGGAGGGATGGTCGAGGAACGTGGATTGAGAGACAAAGGGAACGCCAGTGCTGTGCAGGAGTCATAAAATGGCTTCAGTGTCGGAATTACAAACGCCCCCTTCCTGAAGCACTTGAAATGAGTGCTCGCTCTTCTCAAAATGATTCCGACTGAAAATATTTCTTTCCAAGCCAACAGTATCGTGCCATTTCTTAGAAAATGATAGCTTCTTATTAAGTCATAAGATATCCTTCTTGCCCTTCATTTGGGCGGAATGTCGTAGAATGTGAGTCTGTACTCGCTTTATGTATACAGTCTTGGCTAAGAGATAGCACACGGTGCCGAAACGATGACGTCCACCCCATACCACTTACAGGGTAATTGAAGAGCCTTTTAATGTCGTTATTGAGATATTACATCGCAGATGGAATTGTAGTGATGTGAAATTGACGTAATATCATTTAAATGGAATAAAGCACACATAAGGGTTTCTATGTAGATATGATAAAGGAGAGATTGTTGTGCGGTTTTATGACTGTACGAGAGACTGTACGGGAATTTTCTCAGTATCTCCAATTGTAATTAAAAGGAAAAAGTATTGAACTGAAAGTAAGTGCGAGGTGTTCTGAAATAGTTTAATTCAATCGCTTCGACACGATAAAATCTATCTGAATTCCAATTGCGAAGGTCTTTACCACTCTTTTTATATGATAGATTTACCGTCACTTCTCTACGCTTAATTTATATTTATCAAGCACGCGTTGAATGCGAGTTCAGAAATAAAGTGTATATCAATAATATCCGTAATATGTTATACTTTTCCATGAATGCCGAAGTACTTGACTATCTGCGTTAATGTGACTGTCGGTACCGTGGCCTTTTAATGTTGAAATGCTGCAAGCTTTGGATTAGTGGTAAAATTCCATTCCTAGAAGTGTGTTTGCTTAATTCTTTGAATATTTGTCATTATTACCATAGTAATTTAGGTGAAAAAAGTTTGAAATTCCTCGAATATAATCGTCCATCAAAACGACATGTGGTGAGTAAAATATTTTAATTTCTTCTTAAATATGTACCGTTAATGAACGCCAGAAAAAGGCCCGGATCATTGCCATAAAAATGAGCCAATGGGAGCTAAAGTGGTGGACTACGTAAATTTTGTGCTTTTATTTACGTGCGCAGACGTATTTATCACCAGATGTCTATTTTTTACATAAATTTAGAGAGTCTACCTTCATTGCTTTTCGACAGTAAAGCAGAAACCCTGGGTTTACCCTGGATTTTTTCTTTGTGCCTTGTTTCACCAAATGACAGTTTTAATTTGCCCCTTTATCTGCTCATGTATACATAATTTATTAAAGAAATAAGAAATACTTGAGAGGAAAAGTACTCATTTCTTCGAACGACATCCCATCAAGCACAATAAATTAAACTTAGAGCAGAATCACTAGTAAAACTAAAATGATAATACATATGACTAATGTTGGACGTGTCTAAGATATATTACTCCAAATTATACTGTACATGAAAAACCTTAGAGAAAACTTCCGAAGTTTGGAGAAATCATAGGTAGTATTCTTCAAGTACCGAACATTTAAGTATCATAACAATATCATTTGGACACCGAACTACATTTCCAGGTCCGACAGGAGCGGTAAATTAAGAGTGATGTATTGCTGAATAGACAGATACAAAAATCGTTTTTTCCACTCACAATAAGTGGCCCTAATAAAAACTTATCTCTACTTAAGGTAGTTTGAGCGAAATATCATTTAACTTAGAAATCAATGAAATTGGTCTCATTTTAAAGAAAAATATCTCACTCTTCTAATGACACAAAAATTTAACCCCTTACCGCATTACTTTTGGAGATATTTGTCAACAAATACCAGCCCTTGTACATGGGAAATGGTATGTGTATGCACACCAGAGAGATATTACTTACAAAATGAGGTATTTTTAACACTTAGATGTCGTAAAAAAACTAAAAACGTGTAGTTTGTATGTTTTCTCAGCTACATTTGAAAATTAATCATATTGTAACCGCAGTAGGTTTTTGGGTATCGCAAAAAAAATTCCGTTTTGAAGGAGTTTCAAATGCACCGCGCAAAAAAATGAGTCAAGTTTACAACTTATTTAGATATTTTCATTTAATTACCAATAATTTAGGTCATATAAAAGTATATTATTATTGCACCATTAATAATGCAATATTTATACTTCTGTCTCACATTTTGTCAGATTAAAACGTGTAATTCGAATATGGTCTCTATTATGACTAAGAAACTATCTCGCTCAGACTATCTTAAAACAATCCCATAATACATTTCACCATTCCACCTCCCAAAACCATATCATTTACTCGGCTGGTGTCCCTCTTACACACACGCATGCGGCAGATCACAGCGGAGTATGTAGATGTAATTTGATATAATGCCTTTGATTATCCATTTCTTCTTTCGGATTCGGCCGCGTCTCGCCTGCCTCGTTTCGGGATTCGGAAAAACAACGACGTGGTCGACTCCCAAAAGAAGAATTGGAAATGATACCTGCTCGCCGCGGAGACCTTAAGCAGAATACCTTCAATGGTTTATAGGATTAGTGGAGAAATCAAAATTTTTTCCTCTTGTAAAAAAGTTATATTCAATGTAAAGCTATAAATGTTTTCGCGCGCAGGTATAAATTAGTGGAAAAATACATATGATTGAGAAACGGCCACTCTGAATCAGGTACAGTGAGCTTATTCGCTGAGTAATAATTGCCTTTTCATCCTTTATGATCTCAAGTTGCAGTAGGAATAGAAATAACTTCCTTCGAGCTGCCCTACCTAGTGAAGGTACTCTCCGTAATTGATAAGTCGCCGCGCTAAATGAAGGTTGGACTCGAGCGCTAGGGGCGGAAGCATTTCATTTGCCCGAACCTGAAACGGTAATCACAGAGTTCTGAGCGCTACTTGATTCCGTACTCGCGGTCGTATTAAATGCATCGGAGAGTGGCCAGACTCAGAGCTATTAAAATGCGGCGCTCGAAATGGATCCATGTTGACCGCCCACCATTCCCTGATTCTCTCGTAAAATAGCGACCGACTGCACCCCTTTGAGAAACGTGGCCGAAAGAATTCTTTTAATGCTCAGTGGAGGAATAAACCAACCAAAGTTTATAGCTGCAAATTTTGTGTCAATCTTAGTATTTTTTCTAATTTTTGTAAATTGCATTGGTAGTGAGTAAATATTCGAAACGATATGTATAAAAATGAAAAAAAAGATGTCAAAATATGACCTAATATGTGCATCCTCAATGATGCCATTCAAATTATCTGCTTCCTAAATTGACACTGTACCAATGCCACCATTTAGTTCCAATAATTATGGTTTCTATTATGTATGGAGTTCTTTCCCTCTTTTTCTCTCCACTCAGCATTCCAAAACACATGTACATCAGTTTTTATTGTGGTCGCTTATTGAGCACGGAAAGAACGAGTTTTTGTACCTTTCAGTTCGGAAGCGTACCTCTCTTATTTTATCGCTTCTGTCAGAGCTAGAGATGTAGTGACACGCAGAAACAACTCATACAAATTAAGCCGATGCTTATTTTTTTCCAAAAGCAATGCATTAAGTGACGTTTTATGCGTTATTTCGAATGTCTCACAATCCAGAGTCACTGGCTAAGGGACATATTCTCCTGTGACCTATTCACTCTTGTCGTCTACATTCAAATGCTTTAACTTTTCTAATGACGCATGAGAGCAAATATTACTGGACTTTAAAAGCCAGGATCTTACTCGGCTCACAATCATGAAGAGTGCGCTCCACTCGTTTCATTCGTCACATCATGAAAACATTTTAAACTGCCTCCTCCTCAAGGGCGGATATATGTTATATTGAATAGTTAACTTGTTTTAATGCCTGAAGCAAAAAAATTTTAACGGATGAACTAAAATTTTAAAGAGCATCAGTCCCTATCACCATTACCTACAATAACTATTCCATATTTTTGTATGCAAAGGAAATTTTAGCTAGCTAAACACTAGGCGCAGAAAATTCTAAACTGGATACTTGAGAACATATCGACGATGCACAAATGCAAAGTAGGAGGCCACCAGAAATTACTTACGCTTTCCCGGTGTACGCTGGTAGTGATGCCTGTTTGGATTCAATTCTTGATAAAACTCAGACGTCTTCAAAAGAGGAAGACGAAGACCTCATCGTCTTCACAGCTAGATGCCTGTCCATGGGATCGTCGATCGCAATGCATAGTTTGAGCCGGTGGAGAGCTTGAACAGACTTGTGAAACCTGAATTTTAAAAAGGTATTAGAGTGCTTCTGCTTTATAGGAGATGTTTCCTACGTGTATATCAATTTTAAAAAATTTTAAAAAGCAAGTGATTTTGGTTCATTGGAGAGAGATGATGGCTAGCGATGTCACTCGGCTTGACTATGGACACAAAGGCCACCTGTGATGATCATCAGAATAAATTAATAGCCAAAACATTAAGCCCAATCGTCATCCGAGGAGATACTGGAGGTATTTTTATCCTATTATGAATTAATATCTGGCCGTAGACTGTCAAAAATATGAGGTTGCAAAATGTCTAATGTCAATGGTGATATGCTTGACAATTTTGCTCTGTTTGTCACACACTCACTTCGTTTGTTTTAAACTCAAAATTTAGTTTGAAAGGAAATGTACCATCTAATGTGTTCATTAAAAATACCCACGAGATTATAATGGAGATGTTTGAGAATCGCAATGTGATATGATATTTAAGTGATTGAACGACAATGCAATCGCGTGATATGCAACTCCAGTTCAGGATGTAATCTTCTTATTAATTAAAAACCTCAGCTGCTCATTTCTGTTTGCCGGTTGGTACATTGAACGACAACGAGGATTATTCATTGAGGCAATGACTTTCATATAATTGCTGGTTTTATTTTATGTGTTAGAAATATTTTCTGTATAATGAATTCGTGTTACTCTATGAAGTTTAATTTTATTTTTTTTTACCTCATACAATCGTAAACCTTGTACTTGATAAGTTTAATGAATTTTTCATAGCTTGCCTTCATTGTATTTTAATGTGCAATGGAAATTCCTTTTTAATTGTAACCATGTTCAGTAGAAACTTCATTTTGACCCACCCAAAATTTGGAAATAAAATAATTCCTATGGCTACGAATGGGTGGTGATAAGTTAGCCGTTTTTTACCACCACTTCTGGCTGTGAGACCCTTTAATCGGGCATACTTCATTTTAGAGGGAAGTAAGGTTGCTATGTGCTTGATGAGTGTCATCACATTGAAGAGCTTTAAGAAACTGACAGCCAGAACTCTTGGCTTGATAATGTTCCTGGCAGCCCTTTCATCAAATTAGCCACAGTCATTTCCTCTACATAGTGATGAAGAATAGCCTACGATAAAAACTGTGTTGCAAATTATGGTATTGTGACTGTTCATCGGGAAATACTGTCTTTTTGAAATATGTAGAGTTTACTGGATCTAATTAGAGTTAACATGGTTGAAATAAATGCTTCAGAAGCGTTCCCTTTATTTAAATCTTCAAATTATCACTCATTTTTAATAGTTACTAAAGGAGGGCACACGTATAAATTCATCGGTAGAAATACATTTTAAACACGATGCATAGAGTACAAAAAAACCTTCCAATTTTAGATTGGAAGCATATTAGCAAATCAACTTAGAATTTGAAAATAAAATTTTAACTAACCGGGAATTTTAAATTTGGATAACCTATTTTCAGGGAAAATAAACAATTTTACAAACATGCACTAAACAGTAAAATTACATGTCAACCTCCATCTCTGTTCACAAACAGCCTCATTGGATTCATTGCTCTGCAATTGGATTAATAAATTATCAAGCTTCATTTCTGAGAGTGTATGCAAAATTTGGGCCTTATTTAATTTCACTTCGCTGCTCTTATTGCATATTATATATTTCACAAAACTCAGTGAGAATACAATGAAAACACCTCAAAATATACCTAACGTGAAGCATTAAGTGTATTTGGGTGTATGTCAGTTACAGTGAAAGTTTTCTCACTTTAGTTCTTCGTACAAGTCTCAGTTGTACATTTAATCCTCAAGTACTGCAGGCGTGGGTATCAATTTAAAGTCAATTTTTAGGGGTCAACGACATTTTTGTCGTTATGATGATAGAAAACTGGATGAATTTGAAGATGACGCAACCTCGACGAATAAAGGAAATCGATATAAATGCCTGTATTCTTTCAGCCACTCAATAATAATATATAATGGATATTTACATCCAGTATCTAAAGTGGAGAAACCTTAAAAGAGCAGATAAGGATTCATCACTTCGAAAGCTAGCGATTTACTTGTGCTGGTAAAGGTAAACAAAAATTGGGTACTAACAGCCGCATAACTGTTTTTATTAGGTCTTTAGATACGCATTCAGACTCAAATGGCATTCTCGCTAAGTCTCAAAGACCTAATTTCACATCTACCCTCAGATGATCATTTGGAAAAACATACTGGGAACAAGAGCCAGATGTTCTTAACTTATCCGCGAAATTTCAGCATAGATTGGGTACCTCTTAGAGGAAGACCACAGAACAAGTGAGCGCCTAATCGAGCGAGGTAGTTCACTGCATGATTTAAATTTTACCCTGTCATCGCACATCACTGTTTTATATTTTTTTACTTGTGATTTAAAGCAAATTAAGGAAAGCATATGGATCCCACGATGATGCTTTTGGTATAGGTATGCATGTGTTTATTTATTTCAATAATAAAGCAACCGATTCTTTCTATTTATTTAAATATATCGTGTTGATTTTCACATCAACTGCTGAGTATAAATCAGTGCCCTCATCGAAACATAATTCCTCGAGGCGATTAATTATCTCCGACTGTGGTCTTTCGATGCACTTATAGGTTGTGATTAAATGAGAATATGGGTTCTCGGGTGAATAAATACATATATCGATCGTTCGAAAAAAGTACTAGATGGTGAAGCTGGCGCCATGGATTCCAGCCGCACGCACCAACTCCCCCTACCCCCCTCCCAAATGCCCCTCCCACATACTTTAAACCAATCAAGGAGGAAAAAAATTAAGAAGGGAAGGGGGAGGGCACTTTTTTTAACTCTCTCCTTCCACTTCTTTGCCTCGTGGAATCCCTTCCTTCGCTAACTAGCCTCGGTAATTATTGCCTTGGATGGCGTCGACACCTTCCCAGAATTCTCTCTTTCTCTTTACGTCTCCATCCTATCCCGTCCAATTACGGACCGTCCCGTAAGATGGCGGCCTCGCGCTAAAAAAGTGGGTGCCGTGGGATGGGGTGGAGGTGCGGGCCCGCTCAGGCGCCCCTCCGCATGCCCGCCTTCCTATGTTTCTTTTACGACCCCCTCCTCTGCGCTCCGTCCCTCTTGGAAGGAGGGATACTCGGGAGGCGTGGGTTGGGCCATTTCGGGACGGACGCAAGGGTCTGACCGTGGATCCCGTGGTGCTGGGCTCACTCCTCGGCCCCTGTCTTCCTTTGCTCTTTAATTTGGCTCTCGAGACAGAAGGAAGGGCTGGGTGGAGCAGCCGGGGAAAAAGGGTCAGTTTCACATCCATCCGATGACTTCCCGACCTGTTTCGGGTCTTGTGAATCTGACTCGGGAGGGAGTTGTATATATGTTTGTCCTTCCAATGTCACCATGGTTACATCCCCCATGTTGCTGTGGTTTATTTTTCTCCGTGAACTATAAAGCAACGGACGACAGCCTATCTCCCTCTCAGTTGACAGGAGAGGAATACTTAAAAGTATTTCCTTTGCAGAAAAATTTTCTGTAATGACCGTGAATGTCTGAACGATTAAAAAAACGATAAATCCAAGAAAAATTCGGAAGATTTTTGTTTTTATCTTTCTTTATACCAAACTTTAGGAATCGAGTAATTAAATGCTAGGAATTTATGCTTAAAAGATTTCGTTTTGTCTTCTCACATTTCGATATGTACTTGTCGGAATCTAATTAAACGGGACATGATATAGTTTCCATTTTATCATAGCATATTTTATTCAAATTTTAAAAAGTATCCGATTTTTTACATTTGATCCCTGAAATTAAAAGGTAATTATTCTTTCAGTGCCATTATTTTTAATCGAAACAGAGTGAATGATATTTTTGCATTAGTCCTCTTCCTTCATTAATGCCAAAATTTTCTTCTAACGGTAGTTTTGATCAACGAAAACATCGAACCATTAATCCATATCTCTAACTTCAATAGGAATTATTTACCTAAAGTGTGTAAATCACACAATGTTTCAAATAATTTTTAATCATATTATTACGGTGTTATTTTTTGTTGAAAATGAAACAGTGTTAAACGCCGCGCCAGCCACCTGCTTTCATCACCTCTTAATACTACGGCCTCCTTTTGCCTCCCAAGTGCATCGAAGTGAATCCGAGGAGAATGGAATCTGAAACCCTCCTTCATCTCATCAGTCGTTTCCTTATTTAATCTCCCCTGGAAATCACTTTCTCTTCCCTTGATGTGTATTTTTCCTCATCTCCCGACTCTGTTCTTTATCTCTCACGCGCATTAGCTCTCGTCTCAGCAATCGATTTTCAGCGAAAGAAATCGATTAAAGCGAATTGATCAATCGAATTCTTCCTCCAGGGTGTAAACATCCAATCATTCCTCCACGGCAGACGAGGAATGCACGCGCTTTTGGACAACACCTGTGGCAGCGTCGGCTTGCAATCATCCCCTCCCCCTCGACCCACCGCGCTCCCGACTGCCTTCTTGTCCACCTTCCGCCTGCGTTTCCTCATTCCTTCCTCATGGATGCAATAAAGTGCTCTTGCAGTTCTACTTCCCCTTGCTCTTATTCCATCGTCGATTGGGAAGGAAAGCATATTCCATTGGCTTCGTTTCACTCTTGATTCTGAAACCTTCAAATATTACCTAAACTCGCGTAGCGTTAAAGAGTAGGTCGCTTAGATCAGGGGTTCCCAACCTTTTGGCAACTGCGTACCACTTGAAATTTTAAGAAATTTTGGTGTACCAACAGTCCTATATTTTTTAGAAACATATTTACTGCCGAAAAAGTGCCCAGTGGCTTGTTTTATTTTAATTAAATTACTGAGAAAACTTCGTATTTAATTTAAATATCTTTCTCGGGCTTCGCACCGGGTAATGTTTTCAAAATCCGCCGACGCTTCGGAAAACGACTTGTTTTCCATTTTCAAGGCACTTGTTAATTCCGCCGTGACCACTATAACACTCGAAAGTGTTATAGTGCTCACGGCGGATTCCCGGGGTATTATGTTTAAATATCTTCCTCGGAGCCCGAGAAGCGAAGAAGAAGAGAACGGACAGCAGAGTAAAGTTTGCGTGCTCATGCACACAGAGGCCCTTACTATACATTTTTAGCCCTTACTATATTTCACTCTCCCATACATTTGTATTCACTCCCCCATTTTAAAGATTAGGTGTTGTTTTGACTTCATTCGCAACAAAGGTGCTGCAAAATATTTATAAGATTGTGTAAAAGCTATACTAATATGTGTTACATCCTACATTTTTGTTCTCGTACGTTCTACATGCTATGTTACATCCTACATTTTTGAAGTGTCACCTTGTGTCCCACATGGAAGCATGATCGGCCCCCAATTATTCCTCATTAATATACAGAGCAATGACTCTAGAGGTTTACTTAACAAAATTAGATAGTTTTCTGTACACATCGTGCATAATAAATCATATAATTTCCATACCTATAAAGTGGAATGATTCAAAGTAAATGCAACACATGAGAATCGTATCAAATTCAGGTTTAATATGAAATTAACATAAATACATTTGCTTTTTTAACTATAAAATATTAATTTTTAAAAAATTAGAAAACTAGTACAAAGGTTCTTGGATAAAAATGGTGAGAGAGGCAATATTTCAATCTCGTTTGGCCGTTTTTCGATTTCTCGATTCGATTGATAGGCTTTTATTATCAAAAAAAGATAGATTTAACTATCAAAGTAAGTAAATTGCAAATAAAGCATTACGATTCGTTAAAAACTTCTATGAGCGACAAAAGAATGTGGCACAGTCTATGAAATGACAAACATTGGTGGCACTCGATACTTAGTGGTGTATATATCTACATGTACATCTACGAAATATCTTACAAGACACTACTATGGTGTGTGGTACAGGGTGATTCCACACCAGGCATGCAGCACTCATTCCAGCTCAAATCAGAGTCATGCACGCTCATTCGAATGTCGGGCGCAGACCATAATGAGCAGTAAGGATGAAATACGCAGTCAGACCATAAGCTAGGGTAGTGCTAAGTAAACGAAGATGCTATCTTACATTATACTATTTAAAACTGTAAGTCAGTACTGTAAATGCAAATGGGGAATATTAATACGAGGTGCTAAGTCCTGCAGGAGCTATATCTTGCCGGGTATTTCATGCGGGGTTAGTAGCTAATAATGATGTTCAGACATTAAGCACAAGTGTAAAACCTACATTACCGAGTGAAAGTCCAAGTTTCCCAGATCTTATCTATTGCTACAATTATGGTTCCTCATTTTACGTAGAAAACATAACAATTTAAAACCATGGGTTCTACAGTCTACTTCCTTGATATTATGCCTGTGATAATTTCTACCGTAATGGTTTGGCACTAGCGGAATATGTTGAGCGTCCGGCAAAAAATAGCATAACATTTTTGTAAAAGATTTAATCTATATTTTCTCCACCGATCAGATAGAGGTTCCCACACTAAATCCCTCAACAATTCAGTAACTCTTCTATGCTTATCGAAAACAATTCTTCACAAATCATGCTGCTCTCGGCTGTATTCGATCTATATCTGAAATAATACCTACTTCGTAAAGGTACCATATACTGAAGAAATTGCCATGAGCAAAATTCGGCCTGGACCTGGAATCGAACCACAGACCTTTGGAATGCCGACCAATGTGCAGACCACTACGCTATTCAGGCTTCCTAATTCCCGTGGCAATGTTGGTGGATACAATGGAATTAGATATTAGGCCCTCGCGGTCCATCAAAGATGGCAACGCAAGGGAGAAGAGGGCTTCAAAGAAGCCACAACCAAGAGACAGTATCCTTCACCAGCACTTATGCTGTGCTTAGCCATTTGAAAATATTCAAACATGGCGGGTGAAAGTTTTTTGAAGAAAATGCCATGAGAAAAATTCGGCCTGGTCCGGGAATCGAACCACAGACCTTTGGTTTGCCGGACTAATGCTCAGATCACTTTTTCTCTTTTGCTATTATGAGGGTAATCTTTGAAGAAGGTGTCACAAAGTCAGTAACGATTGTTAGCTGATGATTGGTTAGGTGCTATTCAGTTTCAACTTTCTCCTCATTTGATAAAGTTATCTTTTGCTCATTTTTTTTAAAATCACGTACCCCACCATGTAGGGCTCAAATTTATTTGAAAAATCTTATCACTATTGAGCAAAATGCCAAATAAATAATTCTACCGCTCAGATATAATTACCACTCTTCTATTTAACGGAAGGAGTTTGACATTTTCTCGTACAAAATAAACATTTTATTATTTCAAAACCGGACTTAACTTTAATACCAGAAACTGAAATATTCCTTTTACTGATATCATTAGCAATAGGTACTGAATTTTCTTCAAATAGTTATAATTAGAAATGCTGGTTTCCTGATTCGTCAAATTGGAAAATAAATTGATGATTTGTGTATTTTTTCAAATTTCTATTGCATTGTCAATAGACGCATTTTTTGATACTTCCGAAACAATGATGCTTGTGTAAATTTTTAAAACGATACACTAGCTAAAAAATAACATTTTCTGCTCATAGATTTCTGAAAATATTGTCGTTTTAATCCTCGATTAGTTTTTTTCTTCGTAAAATTTACTGTTTCCATTCCTATTCTTCCTCTTGTAATGGTTTTATATTTATTAAGAGTTCGTGTTTTAAAAAGCGGTATTCGTGCTGCTATTTTCTCGCTAGTAAAACTGGATTAAATGTATGTGCTATTGCCACATAGTTTACCGTCTACCGTTTTACCGTCTATGTCCGTCATGTGAGGTAATTGAGCAGTTTTGTCAAAATAATGCCCCAAATACTGCGAACAGATTATACTTACACGGAATGCAGCCCTTAGTTGCACTAGACTTAAATATTATTAATATGAAATGCGATTGGGTAGATTAGATCTCTAGTCCACAATCTATGGTATGTTGCAGTGACCTATGTGTCATGATTGCGATTTATTTATTACTGTAAGGAAAACTAATGGTTATTCAATATTTCATGTACATCATTGCTGGAATTTACCTCAAAAAGTAAACAAATAAAAAGAGAGTCAGTCTCATCATCCAAGCTCAATAATAATTCGCCTTATGTGGAAGAAAGCTTATTGGCTTCCGATGCACACTTATCCGTCATATCTAATGATTAGGTTATTGCTTGCGGCGAGAGGAACACATGCCCTGAGGCCTGTTTGGTACCGCTCAATAGGGGATTATTTTGGGATCATTAAAAGTGGTTTATTGGGCACTCGTTTCGAAGCCTGGCTCCCGGAAGAGAACTGAAACGGATGCGAAAACAAAAGAAGGGACGAATGCCTTTTAAGTATCGGTCGAATCAACCTCCCCTGCAATTAAGCTCCGACCGATCTCGACGAAGCCTCAGTTCTCCAGAGGTTTCGGCTTCCGATTACTATTTCACTTAAGGCAACAATGGGCACTGATACCAAGTCCTGTTGATATGGCATAAAAAAGAAGATGAAAACAAAAGAAGGCTCATCACCTAGTTACCGCAATGGCTCACTCTTTTTCTTCCAGTACTCTCTCCCGCATCACCTATTTTGTTTCGGTCATCTTCACAACTTTTCGAATCTTTCTCGCCCGAAAAATTCCTCCCCCATCCAATTTGACGTAATTTATGTAATAGCGCGTGAGCTTTACAACAGCATCAAACGGTTCGACCCCTCAGTCACCTTTCTTATTCTTTCTCCTCCCTGTCCCACTTCGACATTGTTCTACTCACCACTCCCTGCTACCCGAGCAGTGTGCGTATTATCTCCCGAGCCGATCTCGTTTCTTCACTTTCGAAGAGATTCCACCAATTATTTTTTCCTCACCTCCCTTCTCCGATGCGCAGCAAGACGCTCAATCAAGATTTTGAAGAGAAAAAAATTTAGCTTTTCCCGTGAGCGGTCGAGCCCACTTGGAGAGAACCCTGCAGGGTAAGGGAAGCGAAAATAAAAAGGTCGTAAATAGATTACTTAGCGCCCAAATGGGAAGCCCTTGTGATTCCCTCAATCACCGCCAAGGCCTATTCAGAGCTACGTCGGTATAGTCATTAGCTGATCCTCTTCGCCGTGCTGGCGGCGCAATCTCCAGCTTCATTTCACCCAAACGATGGGACGAGCTGATGGCCGATACCTCGCCACCAAACCCTATCTCCATCCCCTTACCGATTGCCTGCGTCATCCCCGGAAGAAAATGAACTTTCGAAGGCGAGAGGAAGAAAAAAAGATCGTTTTCATTTAAATCTTGATTCTTCTTGACTAGTAGATTCGGATCAGTTGGATAAGTCCATTTCCCATTGGGGCTGCTACCTTTAGAGAGAAGTGTTAACTACCCATGAATAAAACCCTGGCGTCTAGGGGGCTGATTGGGGTGTTGGGCTTGGTTAAAGGGTTTCATTTTAGGGTATTTACATTCATAGTGAGAGAAAAAATCCTCAGTCATTCAAGTCGATTGATTTGATGACCCTTTGAGCGTCAGCCAACCGATTACAAGTTTAACGGAACTCGTAAGCAGTTGATCGTCCCGTTCGTTCCTCCCTCAGAGGCAGACGACTGATGAGTTCCCACCAGTTCTTATCCAAATCTTCGTATACACTGATGAAGCGGGTTGTAAAAAACTTATCTGCTCACTGTAGTCCACGACGCGAGGCGTAAAATGCTTGTTATATTAAAATATGTAATGAAAAAACACGTTAATGTTGCACGGTCAATTCAAACAAAAAATTTTTTTTTGTGAATTCTGATGCATGGATAAATGCACAGTAAAGACTTTCCGTCGTATAAAGAAATGAACTGACGACACTGTTGGGCAAGCTTATGAAATATAACAACGTAATTAGCAATTGCTCCACTTTTGACCTCTAACGAGATTTTTTCCCGTTTATTTTCTTCCTGATATATTAGTAGTTGAAACATTTAAAATGATAAAAATAGCAAGAGTATTTGACTTCTTTTAAGTTACGAGATTATTCACCATCCGTTATTTTGGAGAGTTCGACATTTTGCTTTGCATAAACTCTGATAGTGTTGCTCGTAATTTGCTTACGAGTTTAACTTCAAAATACCCTGAGAAGCAATATGTACTTGCTCCTCTCTCAATGTTATGTACTAGGCATCTCTTAAATTTATATTGACAGCATCTAAAGCACCTGACGCTAACATCACTTCGAGGAAATCATTGTTATTCCCAAGCAGAGAAATAAGGGATAAAATTTACTCTTGATGATTAAACCTGAATAATAATGTGATCAAAACAAACGGTCTGATATCTAAATGGTGTGTGCATATTCTTGTGGAGGAACAAATGTAATCTGCGCTGCGCAGATGACCCTCAGATGTGAACACCTCCGCTGGGTGTTTTTACATGCCATCTATCTCGTCGTCGGGCTGGAAACGGCGACTAAAGTCTAATTTTGATACTCAATGCGTCTATCGTCACTTTGGCGAGTTGTACGCATAAAAATGTCCAGTATTGGGAGCAGCGTGCTGTCGATTGTCTTCCATTTACCTCTAACACGCCATGCCACACATACTACCATGCTCAGGAAAAGGGCCTCAAGTTTTAAGTTAGCACATATTGAGCGAGATTATCATTAAACATGGCGGTTATGTCAAATGAACATCACCCATAATCAGCCTGTATGGATTCTAAAACTATGCGAACTAACTAAATTGCAGGATAAATGTTTCCTGGGTGTTGCACCGGGCAAGAGGGTCCAAAGGTACCCACGTTTCGGAGATCGACTTGATCTCCATCTTCAGGGGGTTCTGATGTTTGTGGATGTTTGTGGGACCTTTGGACCCTCTTACCCGGTACAACACCCGAGAAACATTTATCAAACAGATACGCCGGAAAATCCTAAGATCTTTCAACAACTAAATTGCATATATTGAAGCATATAGAAGGAGTAGTTGAACCAACATTAGATGGGGAAGGGTGGAGGTCTGCAGTCAGCAAACCTTGGAATTGATAGACCAATGAATGATTTTTCTCATAACTTATTATATTCCTCACTGTGAAGATCCTTACGCGCGCTCTAAATTCGTGCGTACCAGATTCGCTGTCGATTGAGAGATATCTGGGCGTCCTCATTGCACCACTATGGCTCAGTATAGACCTTTTTTTATTTTTTTTATTATTATAGACCTATTTTTATTTGGTATTGCGTCATTTATCGCCAGCCCTGAGAAGAGCGCTTCACAGTTCTTCATCATTTTTGCCAGTTTTGCAACTACAGTGAAATCTATACTTAGCGGCCACCATCAGAGATGGCTGCTAAAGGGAGGATAATGTACATTATTATTAAGTATGGGTGGATCGTATGCTGATGCGAAAAATGATATACTAGATAGGCCCCGGGAAGTAAAGAAAGCCGGGAGGAGATTGTCTGGCATTCAATAAAACCTACCATTACCGGTTAAATACTTTAAAAAAATATATATGATAAATTCATTCCGTTTCCGAGAAAATCGACCGATTAAAAAGGTTAACGGTTAATGAAGGTTGGTGCAGAGGCAAGATTCATTGCATATTTCTTCCAGTCTATCGAGGGAATGCTAATACCATAACCAATAATAGTATTAGTTTTCTAAATTTTATTTGGACATGAAACTGAGGTGATGCAAGTAGAAATATATTGAAATGTTTGTGGAAGGTGAAGTTAAGTGGTATGCAAGGATGAATAAGGAATAAGTTAGAAGATTCTATTATGGTATCTACGCCGTAACGGTATCTGTGTCATCATATGTAAAAAAAAGCGAGCGTTGACGGACTCTTGAAAGAGAAACAGTAGTGTTTGCAAATATGACAGTGACTAAAGGTTTAAGTTGATTGATTGATAATAAGAGTTCCTGCATCACATTGTAGATTCTTACAGGAATTTTCTATCCACGTACAATGAGCAATGAAGCCTAGAGATGGGAAAAATGATATAAAATCACGATAAATTAAAACGCAGCGCCATATGCTAGAAAGAATTTCTTATTGCGCCGCATACTAGTGGAAGCAGACAAAGGAAATTCTTCTCTCTTTTAGTTTCCTGGAAGTCCAGAATGTCTACGAAGGTGGGTTCATTTTTAATATTGTTATGTCTTCTTGGTGACAGCCTAATCTTCAATCGGAGGTTTTGAACCTGAGGAACATAAATATCCCATATGTTTGGACACGTAAATATACGGAGACTTCTACTCGAGCAGATTCCTTTTCCTCGAATCAAAATTCGCAGCTTTTCTGCTGCCTGCCGCTGGTTTCCGTCAAACTATACTTGCAGAGATACGGGAGTCAGGTTTTGAAGGGGACATAGGGTCTAGCGTGAAGGGTCGGCGAGAGGTAGTTCGGAAAAAGACAGGACAAAAATTCCCTCCATTCAGAAACACAAAAATGCGAGGCAGAAATTTATCGTCAATATCGTGTCGCATGGATATTACACCCGTACAAAGGAGCTTCATCTTATCCGACGGCCAGATCTTCTTCACGCACAATATCCCTCGAATTTTCGCGGTCATGGAAACGAAGGTCTCGTCCACGCTTGCGAACGAGAGATCGCACGCTGCGAGCCGTAGGACACGTGAGGATTGAGAATGTGAACAAAGATCGCTTCGGGTTACAGTAGATGCCTTCATCTTCGGCGGGATATCTGCCTCCTGCACCAAACGCGCTCCCTGACCGTGGTCCAACGATAGGAAACGAATTTTCCAAAGCTATGGGTGGGGATCGGATGGAACGCTGGGTAGATAAATCCAGTGGGACAAATCCGTCCTCCCATGTCGCTAACCTAGGCCGCGGGGACTTCTTGAATGGCACGCCACGGGTGGCGTTGTCCCTTGGTCACCCATTCCGTGTCCTTTCTCCTCTCCGGGTGGCTTAGGGTCTTATCCCTGAGGACGCTCGGACCCTGGCATCTTTAAGACGCTCAGCGGACAGGAGAGGCTGCAGAAGTATGCGACGAGAGACAGAATTGTACGTTATTGGAGGAAAAGATTCCACGAGATAGTGGTTTGGGGATGCATGCTTTGACGGCGGTGCTTGAGCGGTCTCCCGCGGTTCCCTACAGGAACCGCTGATGTCCACCCCGTGTCCTCGTAGATGTCCGCGATAGAATGTCCTCACGCTTGGCCAATTGTTCTGTCGGGGTTCAAGTGGGGCGAAAATCGCGTCTTTCCGAGGGTCGCAGCGGGTGGGACTATTGTCGTCAGGGCATGCGCGCGCAGGACGAGTAAGCACTTGACCATTGCGAGCGCAAATCCCTTTCCTTAAAGGGCGGTGTTTTCCCCGTGCCCGCAGCGAGTCGTTCTTATCTTGGTTGGAATTGTAGTCTCGAAGCGATTTCAGAAAAATAAACTACACTCTTTTTTTGAGTGTTTTCCGTTGAGACTCCTCCAGTGCCAAGTGGTGACCTCCTCCTCGAGTGCCAAACCGAAAGTTTTTGTCGAGAAGTTGGTTTTCAAAACATCCGCTTGCAATTGTCCGGCCGTATAGCCGTAAGAACTGCCTTCAGTTGAAGGACTTTGCGGGGCTTTTTGCACAAAACTCCGTCTCTGTCGTAGCAGGCTTTAATTTTGCGGCATTCTCAAAATACTATATCTTATCCTCTTTCTCCGAATGCCTTAACGTTCGGCATCTTGGAGGAAAGTAGCTCTAGAAAACCGTTTCATACCACCATTCACGCTATTTCAATTGTTTGTGAATTTCACAGAAGCCAATATTTAACGCAAAAATAGTTTTAAATTCCTATTGGGCTATTGATAAAGTAATATGTATTATTATTAACCTATGTGTTTACAAATAAAGTCAACTACTACGTTAAATCTATTCTAAAGATGAATTCTAACTCGCATTACAACTCACTGTTTTTTTTTTAATATATCCAAAGGAAAAATGAAAATGTTAAAAATGGAAACCGTAGCTGTATTACTCCGTTTCTTTAAAACCTGAATAGTGGTATTGGATTTTTATGTAAGCAAGGCAATGTAGCGATGTTATTCTGAGGGCATATAGTATAGACATTTGAGATGAAGTGTAGTATATATTGAGAGGAGGCAGAATATGTGGTTGGAACAGTTAATGTGAGGCGGATGTGTACTGAGGGTCGTAATATAGGGGAAGATTAGCGTGGAAATGACAGAAAAAAATAGGTTTGTTAGAAGAGGTAGAGAGAGCAATGATGTACGCCGACTTAAAGAGTGACAGTCGACATTGCGTAAGGATTTAATGGCCAGTACCTGTAAAAGGTCGGCATATATTTTTAGCTTCTAGGTTGGCAAACCGATTCTAATGATAATAATTTTGCTCGTTATGCGTAAGGTTTGAAGATAATATTCCAGACACCCAGGAGGAGACTTATTTCTTCAGGAAATGGGTTTTAAATGATCTTAATGCGGTATCAATAGATGCTTATTCAAAATTTGCACGGATAATCTTATAATTTGCATAAAGGAAGCCGTGAAAGGGAAAGTTTTACGCGAAGTATTTTCAGATTTCGCTATTTTAGCCTTCCAGACACGTCCAATGAGGCAATCTTGTGCGAGATAATTGATGGAGGCAGTCCTTGGGATAGATTCACGGTTAGTCGGCCAATAATAATCTGGGAATCTGAGGCACGACAGCTAGTCATTAAGTTATTATCCCCAAAATGAGTCTATTCGCCAAATTTCACAACTATATTAGGTTCTACTACTACTGTCTGATCAATTTCTAGGCTTTCGATTTACTATTTAAATCGACTTAAGAAAGCGAAATCGCATTAAAAAGAAAACTTTGGGTCCTTGTTCCCTCCGTAATAGGCAGTTTCAGAAATGAGATTTTGGCAATACTATTCTTTATACGCCCATTTTTTGCGATGAATTCATTTATTCATATTGCCGGTTGTTCTCTTCTATTTCTGAGCGTTTTTTCTCAAAGTTTGTTCCCCTGCCTTCACCTATATTTCTCGAATTTTGGAGGAAAATAATAAATGAACACAAGCAATGGTGCTGTTTATTAGATTACACTAACGTAATGTTCAAGCTCGTTACACATCTCCTTCAAAAGTGGTATTATAAAATGAAGATCACTATTATACTTTTAATGCTATGTTTATGTGACTATTTTTCGTCTAATTGTTCCATTACAGTTGCGAACATAAACGATTCGAGATTTTAGGACGGGTCATCGAACCATTTCACGGCATTTTTAATCAGTTATATCAAGGGATATATGGTTTCAACGTTTGCATCGCATATGTATCTTACCCTCTGTCATACTGACTTAACCAATTTATAGCAAAGTTTTTATTCCTGGCAAGGATGTCTTAAAAGTCCTTGTCTAGTCACAGTCATGGGAATCCTCAGTCCGTCACAAGCCTCTTACTCTTGGGAAGGCTGCATTTCCTAATGATTGGGCACTTTGAATCTCAGGTAGCCTAAACAAAGTTTTATTAGTTTCGTTGTTCTTTTATTTACGAGATTCATATCGCAATAGTAAACGTACCTCGTACATGAAAAACTTGATTCAAGGAGTGGCTTACCCCACATTTTCGAAACATTCTCAAAATGAGCTCCATCCTCCAGCTAAGTAAAACTTTTTTTTTACTTTCCCATCAGAGAACCCACCTCAAATTAGCGAAGTACAATTTTAAAAAGTCTGAGTTAAAGGAGGTGGACTTCTGATACACAGTTTCAGTTCCTGCAACTTCGACCGCGTTGCTGAGTATGAGAATATTTTTTCCACATTTGATTGTCATGAATTTTTTTATTGTGCTGCTCTTACCAAAAGTTTCCAATTGTTCCTCGCGTCATTCATTGACTACTTCACTGCCCATCCCTTGTTTCATATGCTTCTCTTCTTCTCCTCACATTTATATTCTATCATAAATCTATTTTGCCATAAATCTGAATTCATGCTTGTGCATCTAGAGAAATATTAACACTGCTCTCATACTAATGTTTGGTGATCTTCACCCCCTGCCACACACCCTCGTGGTGGCTCGCAGGGTATTACGTAGATGTAGATGTAGATGTAATCCATGAATGAAAGAGTCCGTTTACACTATTACATGACTAATCATTATTCACACTCTAGTTGCGACAAAAATGAATTCGTTCGAATGTATAGCTCTCGGGTTTCCAACCGGGTGATGGTGGTTTTTGGCGCCGACGTTTCGAAGGCGTAGTCTGAAGGCGTAGACTTCGTTCGTATTTGTCCTCCCTATTTCAGTCAAAAATAAAGGCTAAACAGTTTTTTTATGTTTTGATAAACTATGGTCAAAGAAAACTCATAAACGGGCAAATGTGGGATAAAAACCTCTTTACCGCTCTTTGCTACAAGCGAGAGTTGCATATTCACATGCTCCGTTCTGCCATTCTGCATGACGTTCTATTCGCAATGGGAGAGGTGGAGGCATTGCAAACGGACATTTTTTCCCTTCCGTTGCCTTCTTGTCTCGTTACCTAAAGGCAGAAGTAATGATAATTGGATTTGAAAAATACAACTTCTTTCTCCTTTTCCTTCTTTTAGCGATCAGCCGGCGTTGTAGTGAGCCGACATTTTCACTGGAGCCGTAAGCCGCGGCGGAAAAAGAGACTCTCGGGTCGACTCGATTTGGGGGCGGGAAGCAAATTGAAGATATTCTCGCCGAGTGAGAGGACTGCACTCCAAAAAGGTGAGCATTCCGCAATCGTAAATTGTCTTCTCGTTTCATCTTTTCGACGCCCGAATTTTCCAAAATGACCAACAACACCACTTCCCCCCTCGGGGCTCTTGGGGCGAGAGCATTTTAATAGTATCACCGCTGGCACCAGAGAGCGGCAATTTACGCCAACCCGAGAGACACACCTGCCAACACCTTCCCAAAAAATCTCACCTCCTTCCTACCCCTCTCCCCCTTTACAGAAACGTAGCCTCCACCCCTTGAAAAGCACTGAAAGGGGAAAAAATCTCCCTCAGCCCCCTCATGAAAATGGGAGGAGGGAAGAACTATCGCTGGTAGGAGGTGGCGTAGGGATTTGGACGGGAAGGGGACGTTGGGTGGGGGATGAAACGCGACGAAAAACGGCATAATTTTCGATTAAATCACGCTTCTGATGAGCTAGATTTTGAAATTTCGGGGACGGTGGATGGGCGAACTCGAATCCTTAAGAGTGCGATCTCTTCCACGCCGACGCTCGGTCATTACCCCGCCCCAAAACGACACCTCCTCGCCCTTGCTCTTCTAATCCCTTCCACTCTTAACCCCCCCCCCCCCCACCACACGCCTTCCCTTCCCGCCCACCCCAGAGAGACCGCCCTTTCGCACCTTGTTAGCCCCCTGAAATATTGCCTCCAAAAATCATCCGTAAACACCGTGTTTAGCCGAGAACTCAGGAGGGGAAGGGGGGGGAGGGAGCTTGAGGAGGAGCGGGGGAGGGTTGCTTTCCTCCACCCTGCCACTCAGATCCTCCCGCTCTCCTCGCTCACACCCCCTGGCTTTTGTTTCTGTGCTCTTCTAATTTCACCCCCTCCTACATTGTTGCTTGCGACAGCATCTGCCCTGTGGGCAGCGAGCCAGAGCGATGGTGTCGCGTGGTATCTAACGATTATTAACGACTCCCGAGCATTAATCATTATTCCATGTATTTGAAGATATGTGCGTGGTTTTGTTGTTATTGAAAATATATATATATTTTAGGCGGAAAACAAAAATCTCAGGGCCTGGAAGAAGTCATGTTGTCATGGAAAATAATTTTAAAGAAGGAACAAAGTGTGGGTAAGTTGTGTGTCCTTTCAAAGGAATGGCTCTGTGTTGAAGAAAACTTGAGATAAGCAAGGTGAAAACTTAATTCGACAAAGAAAGGCAAGAAATTGGCTTATTTTTCGGACTCTATGACAAGATAAAGTTTGTGTGAAGTAGGTATATTGACAAAGGAAATGGTTCCAGGCTTGACTTTGTGGAAGTAATTCATAGTAACTTAAATAAAACTTTGTATACTTCACTATAGGTTTAATAACACGACCCGGGTTTCGACACTTCGAAGTGTCGAAACCCGGGTAGTGTTATTAAACCTATTATACAAACTTTTATTAAAGTTACTAGGTATATTGACTTTAGCTCTAAGTAGAATGCATTAAGGGAATCATAAAGGGTGTTAAAAATTATAATGGATAAAGGCCTGAAGACCTATAAAAAAAAGGGAAATACTGCAACTTATCACTTCCTCGAATTGATTTTCTTGATAACCGTTTGAACTCAAGAAAGGAAAACTGAATATCATTAAAACCTCTCTTTTCGAAAGAGAAGATACTTTCTTGAAAAATATACCGTATTTTACGGACTATAAGACGCACTTTTTTCTTCAAAAAATTGCCTCCAAAATTCAGGTGCGTTTTATACTCGAAATTAATATCAAAATGTCTAGTGTTTGATTTAAAATTCCCGCCAGTCTTACAAATGGCCATATAGGTATTCAATGTCGAGGGAATCTTATCTCTACCTGACAACATTGGATTCAACCGGTAGCAGCAGTGCACCGATGCGACGAACATGAGTTGCGGGATTCACAAGCTTGCTAACACTGTCTCCCTTCCGCCCCGCCATCACAAACCCAGAACATTGTCTAGCCTATGATGCGTCATTACAGAGTACGGTGCCAGTGAACTTGATTTGAAAGTGATTTGTGGTATCGGTAACAGTACAATATTTTTGTTAGTTGAGTAATTCTCACCAATTAAAATTTCCGTTTTATAAACGGAATGGAGCAGCTAGTCTAATAATAAAAATGGTAAAAATGTTATTTTTTTTAATTGCTTAAAAATTAAAGTGCATCTTATAGTCTGTAGCGTCTTATAGTCCGTAAAACGGTAGCTGATGAATGGTCAGCTACGGAAAAGGCTCTGATGGTTCTATGAAAACTTAACTCTCCCGCGGATAAATGACGATCACGAGATTCACCAAAAACCTATTTCTGAACCTGCCCATTAAGCCGATATATAGGAGTCGGAGTCGTGTCCCATTACTCGAAGGAGCTGAAATAGCATACTATGGGAAATAGTTATAGACTTACCAGAGACTCGTAGAAAGTTACAACATTTGGCGAATAGATGATTCGTAGCTATAATAACTTAATAACTAATTTGACCCACGATTTTGCCTAATAGGTTTGCAAGTTGCGAATCAGAATAAATGCACGAATATAAAAAGGAGTTAATGATATGCAGATTACATTTTGATCATGATATGCTAGTGATGAAAACATCCGGGTTAAAAATGGATGTTTTATTTAAATTGGATGAAGGATTATATCATATCACTTCAGGTAAATTTTCGGTAAATGGCCCCGTTTTTTCCTTTCTCGCCGCGAACATTCTCCCTCACGTGGAAGCCTCCAGGAAATTTTTCATTCAAATTAAAGACAACCATAATACAGCAGAGGAATAACTACAATCCAAAAGTTTATATTTTGGTTCATTCAGACGCAAAAATTAGTGTATATCCGGTGAAACCGTGCGAGTGGCATTTAATATGGTGGCGCTAAAAAACAAGATTGTGCACATTTAATTGTGAACTTAGATTTCAAATTTTCACCGAAGGTTAAGATGCAGTCATTTACTGATATATTAGGTGAAATATTGAGGAAGTGTTACATTTTTGATGGAAAATGCTTTTGCGTTAGCTGGATACTCATGAGTTAAAAGATTTTTGGAGTGAAATGAATAACAAGATACGACAACGTAGAGCATTTCATGAAGGTTAAGTAGCTCACTCCCCGCGCCCCCTCTGGTATAATAGCCGGAAAGATTGACGCAATTTCCCACCACTTCTTTACTATGTGACTCCTTATCATAATAGCATGATCAGTCGGTTGGCTAACTCTTGATTTTATTATACCAGAGGTTTTCAGGGAATATATAAGGTCGATTGAAAATTGGTATTTTGAATGTTTACACTAAGATCCCCTAATTTGGAAGACAGTGTAGAGAAAGAATGAGTTGAGGTGTTTGAATACTAATGAAAGAAAAAAAGGAATTTATTGCTGTTTCTTCATTTGTTTTTGATGACGATAACGATTACCCAAACTGCTTAAGAATACCAGTGCTCGCAGTTATTTATCGAAGGATGCACTCCACAAAATAATGCTAATGGTTTCAAGAACCTAGAAAAATTAAAATACTGGCGATATGTTTTGGGAATTAACAAAAATTGCGGTGAATCCCTGTTAAAATCACAACCCTGTGAAGATTCGATTTTTTATAAACTTTATTGGTTTCGAGTGGTAACACTTTGTTTCTAATGATGCTATCTTCAATAGATATCAGAAGGTTCAAAAGTATCTCCTTATGGAATCGGCCAATGTGAGCAACGATACGCATTTTGTAATCATGAGGACATTTCTTCGAAGTTGAGAAATACCGATGAAAATGAAAATATGTATGCTTATTTAGCCAGACCCGGGAAGGTGATAAATTTTGCTAAGTTTCTTCGTGTACCATGCATGGCGGTTTGCTATCTTATGCTAAATTAAATGTAACAAACAAAGAGACTCAGAAATAGCGGCAATAATACAAGTGAGAAAAGTTATTCATGGCCAATAAATGTTCATTTGACACTACATTCCTCGTAGCCTAATAACTTATGTTAATTTTCTCGCATGCTTCGACGAGGAAGTAGATGTTTGGTTCCTTTTTACTAGCGTGGTTCATGATTTTAATTATCTCTATCAAATAATATTAAACATGCACGAAATTTCGTCAAATATAGAAAAAGTATATCACTATTCCTCGCAGAAATCAATTGCTTGACTGAAACTTCTCGCATACACTTTCAGCTAATCGCGCTTCATTATTGTGAACATTATTGCTTACATAACTGCTTGAATTAATGCATTACTTCTTTCTTCATCAATTTGACGTCCTCTCTCCTCGGTCACCGACGTCGCAATTCTTTCTTGCGAAGGATCCCAGGTGATAACCCAATGCATCCTTAGCGGGGTCCCATTAGCCCTTGCGAAGAATCCTATCTGGGTTGTGTGTGTACGTCTGTGTTGGTCACTGGAAGTAACCTTCACGTAAACCATCACAAGAGGTAATTCTGGTGGAGAGGCTGGGGTTGGTCTCTGCTTTGGAAGTCCCATCCCGGCAAACCAACACAGCAAAGTTTGTGATTTTTGACGAGTGGTGCCAATTATTTACGGTTATTGGAGACTCACTATTTTTTGTTATTTGTCCAGCCGTAATAGCTCACCTCATCATTGTAGTCGCAATTCTTTCTATCGACTTTCCCTTCCATTATCGTTTTCAGGAGACTCATGGATCGTAACATATGTCTAGGGTTTCCTCTTCAGCCATTCTAAGTTTTCGTTGTTAGAGTTACTCCACTTTCTTCATTAGACATTACCACCATGATTTATCCTTCCTTTTTTACCTCGTCATTTATCCGTGGCATAGCAATGAATTTATCGATCGTTTTTCTACAATGTAACTTAAAGTAAGTGGTAAACAGAAGTTTTTGTGGAAAAGTTGGTCGCATAAGGTTGGGAGCCATGCGAGGTTCCCCGAGATTTTTTTTAAGGAAGCGAAGGATTGGAGTGAGGGGGAGGGTTTTTTTCCCCCTCCAACCGCTCCCAAGGGCCAAGGAATGAATTGTGGGCTGGACGCGGCACGGGTGGTTGAAAGGGACAACCGGCCATTTTCGGACCCACACGTCCATCCTTTCATATTCACATCGAAGTGGTCGGCAGGGGAAAGTTCCAAAAACCGATACTTTTCTCCCCATTCCACTCTTTTTCTCTTGGCTCCTCCTCCTTCTCTCTCCCGGGGCGTCATTTCGGCCTCATCCTACTCATCTCCCTTAAAAAAGCACGCGAGCCAAAGGCCCATGGGTGTGGAAGTGGTAAGGGGTTAGGGCGACAAGCTAAGAGCCCACCTTCCCTCGATCTATGTTCCCATTGCGCCTCGGCTGCCTGCTGTCTTCCCAGCTTGTATCAATACCTTCTCAGTTAGATGTGCAGTCGCAGTACACATCCGACGAACTTATCGTGTGAAAGCCGTATACTTCGAGTGCTACAGTTGCTCGAATAGGAAGGCCATAAAGACAGTTTAAATCACAAACAAACCCGGCAAAATGATTGAATAAACTCATTATGATTATCCAATACGCCGGGAATTCTGTTTTACATGCATTTCAGGCATCCTCCTGTTTAAACTGCCGCTTTAACCGATAAGCTAGGCTGTCCGGAAAGGAAGAGTAACGCGATAAAATTATGCATATTATATTTTTTACATATATATTTTGATTTGTTAATGTCAAGCGTATAATCTGGCCTCCATTATGAGTGATTTCACTTCTTCTCAAATCCCGCTAACAAGTGAAACGCTGATTACACCCGAAGGTCAGACGTCAGCAAGAATCGGTTTAGTATGGTACTGGCTCCCCATCCTCAGGAAGTGTCGAAGATTTTCAAGTAACATCGATTATCCTTCACTAATGCCTAGTGAAGGGTAATTTGTGATACTTTAAAGGACTTGTTGAGACCGTTCGTTGAGAGTAGGTTTCTGTTGATCATAGTTCTCTTTCCAACATTTCTCTCTCGGTCAATGAGTACTGCCTGTTTTGGCTAAGCCACCAGCTAAAATCATCCCAGTTGCCGATATCCTACTATTCCAGTGATAACGCCTTAAAAACCATTAAGCTGTATAGTTCGAGACCCCGTTTGCTGTTTAAAGGTCAATATTAATGCTCGAAGATATTTTTTCTGTTTCCAATGTCCAGAAAGGAAGGATAACGCGAAAAAATTATGTATATTACATTGCCTACATAAATATTTGCATTGGTCAAACATTTCGAACTTTTTCATTTATACAACGAAATTGTGAAATTTATGATTCATGATTGCATTGCGAGGTCGTAGCTTTACAGTGGTGACATGCATGATAAAAATGTTTGACCAAATATTTCATTTAATTCTGCACTTTTCTGTACCAAGTATTTCTCGAATGTAAGCTCTTCTCGTGGCTCTTTAACTTGATATCCTTATTCAAGGTCTTCGTTATCCACTCCATTCTACCATCATTAAACACTTCTTTCGCTTACACTGTTCTTAACTTAATGCTTTTCCGACTACACTATTCCCTTCAAGCATTCTACCAAAGTAATTATTTTTCTCTCCTGTATAACTGATGGTTTCAGGGTAAACGCCAGATGAAAATTCTTTTTGTGTTACCGCATTAGTCGTCCTTCTCCGACGCAAATATTAAGGACCTCACCCGGCATGTTATCCGAGAAACATTTACATAAATTTGCTCTTCTTGCTTCAGTTTCTGCTTCGCATTTTTAAAATAAGCCTCGCTTTCCATGTCCAAAATATTCATTACTTAAGTTTCCCTATCATTTGTCTTCATCCCTTGTTTTCCGCACGGATTTTCTAATTCACCTTTTAATGCATGCAATCCTCTAGATGACTACACCTGGTAGTAAGCGATCGTAATAGAAAATATATCGTAATATAATGTTATCACTTCTCCATTGGCTGATATTTCTATATCCAGATATTTCCACGACTTTCATAATATTTTACAGACATTCAAATTGAGGACGAAAATCAGACTACCTAGTTTTAACTCGTAATCTATGCACCACCATCACTTTTTCTCATTCGACCACCCTCACCTGTGTCGCCTGAGACATTAATAAATTTTGAATCCGTCTTGTATCTCTCCTATCTACTCCTTTTTTCATCAGCACTTGACAATATTTTCCATGCTAACTCTTCCAAATTCCTTTTAATAATCAACCAGAGAAGAGGGAACGCCTGCCTTATATTCTTGATTGCTCTTTAAGAGGACTCTCATCACCACATTTGCAACTATTGTTTCTTTCCCCTTCCTCCATCCGTATTGGTCAAATATTGAATCGCATCCTCTCGTGTCCAGACTTCCTGATGTAAGTACAATGTTTGCAGTGCGCAGCATTAACGCTTAGCATTCTGACACCTTCCAGATTTTTAGGACGGGGTTCAAAATAGTATGCGCACATTGCTCCAGTTACACTAGCCTAAACCCTAGAATGAGTATGAAAAGTAGAATTTTTCTCTTCAGCATTGCTCCTCCATATTGATTTTAACAGGTAAGTTTTCTCTGCCTTGGATACCTTTTAAACTTTCCCGTACTCCTGCGTGTATTCTTTAAAACTTTCCTGAATCTATTCGTGTTTGATAAGAATTGTTCATTTCTGGTGATTTATTTTTTTTGTAATCCTTTGGCCTCTCCAACCACCCGATGACATTTTCACCTCAATCTATCTCTATTTAGTTTTCCTATTTTACCGTATCTTTTTCCATTAAATTTCTTTCGCCCAAAAGAATGTTGTCCAGAATTTATTATTTAACACTTCATCCCTCATCATGCCCCATTACGACGACAAACTCCGTTTCCTCTGATGCTGTTGTTTTCAGTACCGCTTTTTATCGTTCCTGTCTTCATATTCTACCATATTTGTTAACCACTATATAGCATTTGCTTCTGAATTGATGTCGACCACCACTATCCCGTCCCATACTTATTATTTGTTTACCGCCATCTTCCTCTTTTTTTCCTTTGAACCATTTGTCTCCTCTATTTGGCTCTCGCATCTCCGAGATAGAGTAACCTATATCTATGCACAAGTTTTTTCTCGTAAACCTTCATCTTCTCCTAGAACATCTATAATATCTATTTCTATTTTCTCGATTTTATTTTCTCTTTATTTCTATTTTCCCGACATTTATTAACTTCCACTTTTCTACTTGTTTTTTCCTGGTTCTTTTATAAGCTACTTCAACATGCTTACGTTTTGTAAATCATAAGTGCTGTAAAGGCCTGGTATCCGTGAAGTGTTATTTTACTGAATCATAAAAAGTACGCGCAATTTGCATGCTAAAACTAGCAGAAGCTCTGATGATGGTTCTGACATATTGGCATTCTGTGTGTACAACAGAGGGTATAGCCTTGTCATAACGTCATTTCTAGCAGACAAACGAAGACTCTTACAAAGCTAGGCTGAATAGGATAACACTTCGTTCACACTATCTCATGGTTGAATACCGCTAAAAAGATTTGCACTATTTGCATACAGGTACACCAACTAAATAACAGGGTTGATTTTAAAAAGCAATAACTTTTCGTGGAGAAGGACTGATTAGCAATTGACAGTGAGCACCCGGTGCCTATGTAAGCGGGGCTATTCCATATCAGTAAGCCATTTCGATTCCACTTGTCTCTCTAGCAGATATTATCTCAAACAGACTTCCTTCTTAGCCGCTACGCTCCAGTGGGCAATCGAAGATGCGCAGGTGAGCACCGGAAACGCTCTAGAAAACGTTCTAGAAAACCGTTAATGCAGAAGAAATTTCCACTTTGTTCACTTTTCGAACGTGGTTTTGCCCGGATGAGTATTTTCAGTATTTTTATGGATGGTATGTTAGTGACTCAAAGTGATCCTCGCGAGAGTCGAAGAAATGTCGCCAAATCCTTGCGTTCGCATGAGCGGGTCTTTCTTCCCGCCGTCCTTTTGCAGGCAGGCTCTTACAGATGCCAGATAACCGTCCATTCATTTTTTCAGGTGCATGCGTCGCAATTAGAAGGCTCTCGGGTAAATTGGATTATCTCCTGGGAAGGCCTTGACACGCGCAAGGGAAGGTAGTACTAGGCGGTGGAGGGAAAGGACGGGGGGGGGGGGTCGCTTTCATTAGGCGCGGGCAGCTGCCCGCAGGGTCCTCGTTAATCCTCGGATTGTCCTTCTTTTATGTCTCGGTCGGACTGCTGCTTACGGTCGCCGCGCTACGGGTGAACTATTTGATTTGGCCAACAGGGAGTGTTTGTAATTTCTCTCCCTCCGTGTTCCTTTCTTTTCAAGCTACTGAATTGTTAAAGGCAGTGGCAGTTGCTGTGACCACTCGGAAGGTCTCGTACCTGCTCTCGCTTCGGGGCATAAAAATTTCCGAAAGCCAATTTTGAGCGTGGAGACCCTCCGCTGGAGAAAGCGGTTGTCAACGAAAAAGACCCAATTGCGAAAAGATTACTGCAAAAAATAAGGAAAGTTACTAACTAACTTGTTGTTTTCCACGTTGCTTTGACATTGATACACGTTAAAAAAGTAGATAATGCCGGTTGAAAAAATAACGAAAGTTATTTATTTATTATTATCTGTGAGATAACATCTCAAGGGAATGATTCATTTTAGAGGGTCGTAAAAATTTACAATTTGCTTAGGCGACCGCTATTTCTTGGTTTTACAGAAACTTTAAGTCTTTTGAAGATTTGACCTACGTATTCCATTAGCTATTCTTTGCATGCGGTTTAAATTTGTACTCCTTTTTTATTTTTATAAATTGTTATGCTGCGTATCAAATTTACTAAACCTTTGAAATTTTGCTGTTTCTCTTTTTGGAAACTACTCGAGATGGTTTTGCAAAATTGTTGGAATTGCTTTACGTTGATCGCCAGGGAGATGTTTGGCCTGCAACACTGAAAGATCTATCAAGATAAATACGGTGGGGTTTTGCCAATTTTCAAGGTAAATTGTAGAATTGACAATTCCTAACGTTGATCTTGACACCGCGCAATTATTGCTCCATGCTATCCTCCCCTCGGGGGGGATATTACAATAAATCAAGTGATGGTATTGTATCAGCTTTCACTCATCATCTCTTGTCATGGTAACTTCCCTTTGAAAACATACAGATAGATTTTTAACTGATTTTTTAATTCTTACGCCTTCGAAAATAAATAAGTACGAAAAGAGCAAGCTACCACAACTAACTCTTATCTTGCACGCCCATTGTCTACAATTTGAAGTGAATCAGTTGCGGCTTAAGGTAGTCCGACCGAGATAGTTCCCTAGTCATAACTGAGACCATATTCGATATATACTGTTACGGATTTGTGTGATATGGAAGAAATTCCATCTCAAGTTCTGCGACATCACTAAAGAACTTCAACTTTATTTACTTATCCCGTCACCAACAACAATTACCCAAACAACAACATTCTTTCATTGTATTTCATTGATTCATTACATTGCTCCCCTCTTCGAGCCTGTTTCGTCCCGTCCACTGCCTCGTGGTGGTTACGGCGACTTGGACCTGTCTAGGAGCATGGTTGTCTCCGCGGAACGGTGATAGCCGGTTGAAATGGACCACTTTCGGTTTTCCATTCGGTTGCTTCCTTTTGCGGTACACCACATCATTGATCTTTTTCACAACCTCATAAGGTCCGTCCCATGATCGCTGCAGCTTGAGGGAGAGACCCCGACGGCGCTGAGGGTTGAACAGCCAAACTATATCTCCTGGCTGATATCCACCTCCTTCGGCTTTAATGTCGAAGTGTTCCTTCATCCTGTCACTCACTTTGTGTATCTTACTTCTTATTCTATTATGGATTTCATCCTTACGTCTTCGAAGATTCGAGACGTAGTCTTCCCCAACTACCTTTTCATTTGGCTTGAAGCCGAACTTCAAGTCGCATGGTAGTCGCAGCTCCCGGCCGAAAAGCACGTTTGCTGGGGACTGTCCTGTCATTTTATGTACCGATGCTCGATACGCAAGGAGGAATAGGTGTAATTGCCGGTCCCAGTCTCGCTGATGGTCGGAGACAACCTTCGACATGTACCTCTCAACCGTTCTATTCATCCGCTCTACCATGCCATCGGACTGGGGATGTAGTGCAGTTGTCCTGGTTTTCCGGATGCCTAGGAGCTTGCAGACTTCGTGGAATACTTCCGATTCGAAATTCCGTCCTTGGTCAGAGTGAAGCTGGAGTGGCACCCCAAATCGACTCACGAGCTCCTTCACCAACATCTCAGCTACCGTCAGAGCCTCCTGGTTAGGAAGCGCGTACGCTTCTACCCACTTGCTGAAGTAATCCATTGCAACCAGTATGTATTTATTTCCACCCTCGGTTGTAGGAAGGGGACCGAGGATGTCAATAGCAATTCTCTCGAATGGGCTTCCGACGTTGTACTGCTTCATTGCGGCTCTTCTTTTCTTTGGAGGGCCATTAGCCATTGCACAGGTTACGAACCTTCTCCACCAATCCAATACGTTTCTCTTGCAGTTCACCCAGTAGAACCGTTCCCTAACCTTTTCCAGGGTTTTCCGGACGCCTAAGTGTCCTCCTGAGGTTCCATCGTGGAGTAGTTCCAAAACCTCATGTACTCGTTTCCTGGGAAGTATCAGCTGCATTCTGCAAGTTGATCCATCTTTATGCTCTAAAACCCGTTTCAGCATACCGTCTTCCAGCATCAGGGAGTCCCATTGTACCCAGTAGGCTTTCACCTCAGGAGAGTAAGGAGCAACTATTCCCCAGGCTGGCCTCGACCCGGCTCTCTTCCACTCCAACACATACTTCAGGCAGGGACACTTTCCGATCCGCTTTGATTTCTTCTCTGCCCCATGTATCATCCACGATTATAACCCTATCACAAGCGAACGTTCTTTTCCAGGCGGGTGCAGTGTGCACAGTCATTCGGGCAAGGTCTCCGTGAAAGGGCATCAGCATTTCGATGACTGGAGCCCGAGCGATGCACCGAATGATAATTATATTCCTTTAGCCGCTCGATCCATCTTGCTACCTGTTCTTTAGGATTTTTGAAATGCAATAGCCACGTCAGAGTCATGGTCGAATGGTCGGTCCTCAATAGGAATTTCCTACCGTAGACATACATGTGAAAGTGCTCTACTGACTTCACTACCGCGAGCAACTCCCTTCTTGTCACGCAATAGTTGCGCTCCGGCTTTGACAAGACCTTGCTAAAATAGCCAATAACCCTTTCCTCGCAGTCCTGTATCTAAGAGAGAACACCTCCGATTCCCACATTGCTGGCGTCGGTATCCAGTATGAATTTCTCACCAGGTCGAGGGTAGCTCAACACGGGTGCACTTATTAGAATTTTCTTTAGATTTACGAAGGCATCTTGACACTCCGTGCACCAGACGTAACTGCGACTCTCTTCAGTCAGCCTAGTCAATGGATTGGCTATGTTGGCGAAACCGAGAACAAACCGACGATAGTAACTGCAAAGTCCCAGGAACCTTCTCACCTCATTTTTATCCTTGGGTACCGGCCATTCTTTAATTGCAGAAATTTTGGCTGGATCTACAGGCACTCCTTTCTCTAGTACTACGTGGCCGAGATAGTGAACTTGCCTCTTAAATAGATTGCACTTCTTTGGGCTTAATTTAAAGTTGGCTCCACGAAAGCGTAGGAATACTCGCTCTAAATTATTCAGGTGGTCTCTAAATCCTTTACCGAGCACGATTTTGTCGTCCAGATACACTAGGCAAATATTCCAGGTCAACCCTTGAAGTACTTTCTCCATCAACCGCTCGAAAGTCGCTGGAGCATTACACAGGCCGAATGGCATCACAGTGAATTGCCACAGCCCAGTGCCTATAGTAAATGCGGTCTTTACCTTGTCTTTGGGCTCCATTTCGACTTGCCAATAACCGCTCTTTAAGTCGAGAGTCGCGAACATAGTGCATCCTCCCAAAGTATCTAACGTGCCATCGATCCGCGGCAAAGGATAGCTGTGCTTCTTCGTCACATTATTGAGCTGGCGGTAGTAACGCAAAACCGGGTTGAGCCATCCTTTTTCTTTACCACCACCACCGGAGAATCCCAAGGAGTGTTAGAAGGTTTTATAACGCCGTCCCGTGCCATAACCTTGATTATCTGCTCTGCTTCCTCTCGCTTGGATAGGGGTAATCTCCTAGGTGCTTGCCGGATGAACTTGGCGTCTCTTGTGTCAATACGATGGCGGACCACGGTCGTTCTTCCTTTGACTCCGTCTTCGCCTTCAAAGACGTCTTGAAAGCGCTCAACCAAATTTCTAACCGCCCTTCGTTGGTCATCTGTCAGGGCACGGCATGCGTCGTCCAGAAGTTTGGCTAGTCTGCTTGGGAGCTCCTTAGGTTGGTAGATGACTTTGCTTGTATGATTTATGATAGAGGCTACGCTAGAGCAGTTTCCCAAAGGAGTACTCTTTTTGAGCGTCACGGGATAGGGGTCACATTCATTAAACGGATCGGAAATCTTCTTCCAGCGCGGTTGATGGTCGAAGCCACCAACACTCCCCGACAAAGCTTGTCGTCCGAATATGGTCCAATCATCATAACCTGACACTCAGGTACCTCGCCCTCCAAACTCGCGAGCGCAATGGTTTTGCTGCGTCCCTTTAACGTGGTATTCTCTGCTAGAACTGGTATTTTTTGGCAAATAACTCCAAAATTAATGTGATAAGGGGTTAAATTTTTTATGTCATTAGAAGCGTGAGATATTTTTCTTTAAAATGAGACCAAATTCATTGATTTATGAGTGAAATTATATTTCGCTCGAACTACCTCAATATCATTCTATGAAATGGTTAATATGTCAAATATGTAACTTTATTTCATTGTATTTGAATTTTTCCGTGAATGATTTTTAAAATAATGCTTTACGTAACCAACAGGGATACAAAATCCAGAAATAACTCTAGATGGTACGGTTTGAAAAGGTTTCGGTGCAATGATTTTGCTAAAATAACGAAGTATCATTTGGAGTCCATTAGTTTGATGAAGAGTTTCATCGTTTGACGAATGAATGAAGGAATGGTAACCGAATAAATTAGATATACTGTTCGATTTTCGCGCTCAATGTACTTGCGTGCATTTAAAAACTGCCACAGCATTATGACTGTTTCTGCGTTTTAGCGGAGCTATTGCTTTTAATAAATAGGCTACGTTAATTGACTTTCCCTTTAAGAAATACAATTTGCGTGTATCACCAGGGCCTTCCCAGACACTAAGATCAAACCTGAAAGCATTCTTATTCTCAAAAGAGTAAATTATTTATTTATTTATAATTAACGGAAGGAAATAACACAAACATGGTTTGAATAATTTTTCGCTGAGGTTAGATTTCAGTGTGGGGTTTTTTTCGTCATAACATCATTTAAGAGATCGTGATCTTACCTATTAAGGGAAATATGAATGAACAGGGACACATTTCATCTACACGCTTTGGTCTCTTACTACCAAGTATAACAGGATCTATTGTGGGACATACGAAGAGATACACTCTACTTAGAATTTGCTTAATATGACGAGCCTACCAATCATTGGCCCAACTTGGTTTCAAAATAGGGATGCTGAAATCCGTGAAATACATCCTGCTCTCTTTGTATATATGGCATTACCATACAATACAGCCGAAGAGCATAACGATTGAATTAACGGCGAAGCTCACAAGGATATTAACCTGCTAGAATAACTTTCGTCTTCTCCCGTTAGTCCCCATTTAAATTTAAAATATCCCATTGGACGTCAACTGCCTTGCGATATTAAGTATTGTAAACAATCAAGTCACCTTACATTCACCATCATCATACTTTTTCTAGTCTTATATTACTTTTTGGTATAATCATTGTATAATTTAATTAATTTTTGCTTTTTCTCATGTCGCATATTCCATTGAAATTTTACAAGTGGAAAAATTTTAGGGCATTCTCCTCTTCGTTGGAATAATGAGAATATCTACTATTACAATGAGATTGTCACATAACTCTTTTTAATTACTAATACCGTGGTATCAGTACGATTCAGCGTTAATGATCAGATGTAGGATCATGTGATTCATCAAACCAACCGTTAATTTTTGTTGGCTGTGGCTAGATTTATAGATCGGGAAATGTTCAAAACGTCTGAGCATATGCCCGTATTTCTAAGAAAAAGGGCCTTGAAACTAGGTGAAAATAGATTCTGAACCTTCAATTATGAACTTCGTAGTGTGTTATGCATTTCCTATTATTTATGCATTATGCATACATCTCATTAATTCTCGAGTGTTAAAACCTTATTCTCCGGTCACATCTTTACCATTTCGTTCTTTCCCATGACTAATTCTAGGGGAGCAACAAGTTGACCACTCGCGGCATTCAAGTTCGCACACCGAGCTATTTCAAATATTCCTTTCAATGCGGGAATGCTCGCCTTAAGAAGTACATGTCCCACCGAGAAATACCCCAATCCGGGCCGCCAAAGAGCTCCCTACCTTTCAAAGAGCTGGCTGTTTTTCCGCGTGGCTGAAGTTCTCGGATTAGTCGGAGAATTTGTATGAGAAAGGGAACGGGTTTCTTCAGATGCCCGGGCTCCCTAAATAAGGCAGAGGAGTTTTAAGTTTCGTCTGGGAAAGTGAAAAAGTTTGATTATACTTTTATGTAAACCGTGCTATTATTAACAAGGATAACTTAGTTCCACTATCTCGGTGAGTGAGTTTCCATTCGTCGAGTGGACTCAAATTCTCACCTTCTCGCCGCTATGGAATCAAAAGCAAAGCCTGTAAGCGCATCAGGAAAGGGCTGTGCAACCACTTTCTAACCTATTACGGTCCTTTGACTGTAATTCAACTGAAGAAAACTATCTTCGTCCCTTAAAATACTTGAGTTTTGCTGCTGATTGCAGATGGGGCAAAGATATGTTTCGAGGGTCCGTTTTAGTTTTCGAATGAATTCCATGTGTGTATCTCTGAGGAACGAAATATACTCACGTGCTCTGAGGTACCAACTTATGAGTCCCCTTTTTAACCGAAGAGTTATTATTGAGAATGGTGATCATAAACATTTCATAAGCATTTGTAATGTATTTTCATGGCCAAAAATGCAAATCCAACGACGTCATCTCTTGTACAACCAGAGTTTTCCTCCTCAACAGGCTATTTACTCGTAGTTTTTTTATCCTCTAGCGATAGCATAATTGAATTTGAACTTATTCTTTAATATCTATATTTCATTATTTTAAGTATTTTATGGCCGGGTATTTTATAGCAGAGTAGTTTTAGCTTGTCCTTCCGGCATGAAGGTGAGATTATAAGCAGGAAATTGTTATTTACATATCTTGTAATGAAGGAATTTAGCTGAAGGCATCGATTCTTCACCAATTAGATCAATACCTTTTTAAGTATGTATTGGCCTGTCAATCTTTGTTGTATAATGTCTCATCCTCGTTACGATTGAAGTAGTGAATTTCTAAGCTTTAATACATTGCCCAGAAATCACTATTTTCCGACAGTAGTCTGACGTCAAATACGTAAGAACATGCGTATAGAGTTTAGGGGTAGAGATAAATCATTTTGCTTACGGGGTAAATCGAATCTATGTAAGCTATAAATCGACCGGTGGCAGGAGATGAAATAAAAATACCTAGAAATTTTTTCAATTTCTGTTACTAATCCTGGGACTTTAGCACTATTACCTGAATTGTGTTCGTGATAACAGGAATGATTTCGCGAGTAGCTTGACTGGATTTCGTTCCACCAATATCAGTTTATCAATATTCTTCTCTTTTCAAGGGCTATCTTCCTCAATTCTCCTAAAGGGACAAATAACTATGACTATCTTCCTAAAGAAGAGACTGCCTGGAGTTTTCCTTTGCCTAATAGTTTCTCAATAGATGCTGCAGAGTTCCTTTAAACCAATTAAGAGAACGAGTCATAAAGTCGTGTTGTGGATAAAACCCTAGGCGATCATCCACACGGCTTTATGGACTTTCAAGGCAATCTTTCAAAGCGTGCAGGTTTAATAATATATCCAGAATTGGTTTCATAAGCACCAATACTTGAAAAGGTATCTCGTATGTGAAAACTTATAATAAATCAATCAAACTTTTTAGATAATCTTATTTGACGGTTCTGAAAGCGCTGAAAAAGCACCGAAAGAGCAAAACAATAGAATAAATTTACGAAATCAGTAGGCAGAAATGGAAGGCTTTCACTTTATTTTTCCCTCTATTTTTACGAGATGATAATGATCTGAATTAAAAGTGGTCGAAAAGATTGACAGGAAAGGTGGTTTGCCACATTTCTTTTGCAGGACTTTTAATTTCTATTCTGAATACTTCATTCATCACGTTTGCCTGTACTTCAATGTTCTTCACTAAAATGTCTCTGAGCATGCTCCTTAACCTTCCTTCCATAGCGCGTATCTGTCATACACGGTCGCTTTGCGATACTCTGTGTCACTTATTAACGGTAGGGCTAAGGGGCCCGTCTTCGGTTTAGCCGCCTGGCCATCAAACTTTAGGTTGAATCAGTTTTCCCTTGACTTAGTTCGATGCTTCATTTTGCAACTATGGCGTGCTCCGTATGTGTGGTATACATGCGACCGTTGGTGTAAGTAATATTGCTTTTGATTATTTTGGGAATAAATTTCTTATTTCATATTGTCTTAGTTAATCATGTATTATGAATATGCTTTTCAACTGGTAATATCGGAGATTTTTGCTTCAACAATTAATATAGATAATTTTCAGGTTTACAACGGTTACATCAAGATAATTGTTTTATTTAACTGTCCAAATTTTTTGTCCGAGTTCACACAGGGTAAACTTTTGGCATATTCGTGGCCCCAGCAGTTTCTACGCTTTCTGATTGCCAATGCTGCCCGTGAGAACAATCTTTCCGCTGGAACAGATGTAACGGGAATGCTAAGGAAGTCTCTCGCCATTTTTGCCAGCACAGGGAAAGGTGGCTCACTTGCCGTCTACTAAGTCAATATGTTTACATTTCTAGGGGATCTCGGCTGTTGAAGATAGTTTTCACGTTCTTTCGTCCATTCATCATACTGGGTTGACTAACTATTGTTATCAGGTATTCTACCGGTAAAGGTAGGTTTGGTTGAATGTCAGAGAATCCGCTCCCGGTCTTCTACACATTCCGGGTCCTATCTCCCTCTAATATATCCTTTTTCGCCTCTGCATAAGATCTGCCCTTCTTCATCCCGTCCATGAAACCTATTCTCTTTCTCCTCCTTCCCCGCTTGTCCAACATCCTTCCCTCTATCACACTTTTCAGCAACCCATCATCCTTTATTACATCCTTCAGCCATCTACCCTGCCTTTCCCGGATTTTATTCAAAAGATTCCTTTCCTCACCCACCATTTCCAGCACTTCCTCGTTAGTCTTCCTTTCCGTCCATCAAACCTCCTCCATTCTTCTCCACACCCACATCTCAAATGCCTGCAGCCTATTTTCGTCCTCCTTTCTCAGGGTCCACGTTTCTGCCCCATACAACTGCGTTTCTGCTCCATATCAAACTCTTCACCAGCCTCTTCTTCACATCCTTACCCAGTGTCCCCGTCATCAGATCTCTTCTATTAATAGACGCCTCCTTAGCTAGCGCTACTCTTCCGTATGTCTTTACTACTATGCCCATTTTCCTCTAGCGTGCTACCTAAATAATTAAACTGCTCTACTTGCTCTAGTTTGTGTCCTCCAGCTTTAATCACTAGCTTCGCTTTCTTCGTCCTACAGAATATCATTACTTTTGTTTTCTTCTGATTTATCTTCATTCCGAATATCCCGCACTGCAGATCTAAAACATCTACAAAAGCTTGTAGTATCTACGAAGATCCACTAACCAATGCCTGATCGTCCGCGAATCTAACCGATTTTATAAGATGCCCTCCCACTTTGACTCCAACCTCAAGTTCTTCCCATGCCTGTCTTACCATTTCCTCAGCATAAATGTTGAAAAGCAACGGCGACAACGGACACCCTTGCCTTACCCCGCGACCTAGAGTTGCCCACCTTGATTCACCATCAGCCACCCTCACCTGCGCCCTTTGCGTCATATATAAGTTTCGAATTAGTCTCCTGTCTCATCAGTCTATTCCCATATTCTCTAGTATCTCCGTCAGTTTATTCCAATTTACTCTATCGAAAGCCTTTTCAAAATCAAAAAAGCATAGCAAAAACGTCCTGATTATACTCTGTTTCTTTCTATAAGTGTTCTCATCACCGCTATCGTATCCCGAGTTGACCTTCCCTTCCTGAACCCAAACTGGTCATCGCCTAAGCAGTTTTTGGCCTTACTCTCCAACCTTCTATTGATAACTCGAAGTAAAACTTTGGCTGCGTGTGAAATTAAACTAATTGTTCTGTATTCCACGCATTCTGATGCATTCTTCTTTTTCGGGATAGGAATCAATAATGTTTTCACAAAGTCCTCTGGCCATACTCCTTCTTCGTAGATCCTGCGTATGAGTTCGAAAAAAGCTTGCCTACCTTTACTTCCTAGACTCTTTAGCAATTCCGAGGGTATGTTATCTACTCCTACAGCTTTTTTTGCCTTCATCGTTGACTAACTAGGGGTATATTTAGTAAAACCATTAACTGATATAAAAAAGGGGCGAAAACTATGAAAAGTAAAAAAAAATTTATTTAAATTCAGAAATCAATTTAATTTTTCTGATCTGTATGGTAAAATTAGTTGAAGTAAGTGAGCTTTATCGACAAGGGGTAAATCAAGGGAAAAGTTTAGTCGAAGGAACGTAACTCTAAATAAAGAAGGAACTAACGAAAGGAATTTTGTGTCTTGCCTGCTTATACAGATAATGAAAATCTAACAGGTCGTCCTCATCACTAAATACTAAAGCAGACCTCTCAAGATTCTTTTGATCCATTGACTGAGCGGACTGTATTTGAGTGGATTAATTATCGTGATAGGCTTTGAACATCTCTTCAAATTTCAATAGGGACTTATTCTGCATATCTTCTTCCCATGGTGATATGGAAATAGTTTCACATTTATGACGAGTATCTAATGCTAATACCGCGCAATAAATCCAGTTCATCAGGTGGCAGTGCTTTAACATCTTGTCCCAAGCAACTTGTTAGGCAAGCAATTTTTTCATCACCTTCATTTCTTCCAGACTTGTCCAGCATTTTCACCATTTTTTCTGCCATGTCCTACAAGTTAAATGGAACGGTAACGAGTGAATGGGTAATGTAATTTTCTCTTCCTAATTTATTCATCTGAACTTTATTTGAAGCTTTGTGCACATTTTCATCTAGTGCTCATTCCGATCCACTGGTTTTGAGGCGTTTCAGGTCACTGATACAATTACATAATATTGAAATACCTCTTTTCACGTTAGGCGCTGTTCCAATCATATCGTCCGTCAAAGTCCACCTAGTTGGGACATTTATTACAGGGTTCAGTGATGGTTCCCCTGCAGCTTTGCGAGCACTACGGAATTTATTTCGTAACTACATACTTTTTTCCTTTAAAAAAAAGATCTTCTTTTGAAAACTGAAGTTATATTTTCATCTTCAAATATAATATTTTCATCATCACTTCAATTAATCGAAGCTGATCTTCTGCAACCCTGTCCTCCAGAGACAACATTCTTAAGATATCCTGTACTGCAAGGTTAAGTACATGGGTCATGCACCTAAAATGCTGATCAGTGCTATCAAAACTTGGTAGCATCTTGCCGAGTTTCTTTAGTATTTGCGGAGGCGTTATTTACGGAAACTCCTTGTAGCTTGTGCTAAAGTTAATCACTGTCAAAAAAAATGGAAAGAGAGAATTTCTGTGCTGTGCTTCAGTGAGGTAGAAATCACACACCCAAGTGATAACTTGCAACATAACTGCATCTTTACGGCGAATTGTGAAAACCGTAGTTTTTTATCTACCACCAATTCATCGTAGCAGTGTAAAAGTCCACAGTCTGCAAACAGATTTTTTCGAGAGGAATCCTGCCCTTTTAAGAATGAACTGAATGCAGCTAAAATAGAGTACCTGCTAGGAGTTCGTGAGAAAAGTAGGATGAATGGAGTGAGAAGGAGTGGCTGATGAATAAATGCCACTTACATGCTCCAGTAGTGGACTCTTTGATTAAATTGAATTTTGATTAGCACAATAAAAGCAATAGAAAATTATCAAAGACATAAGAAAGCTCTTTATAATTATTCTTTTTTCTTATATCATCCTCAGCACAATTTAAAGGCATTTTGATAAACATTCTCACTAATCTAGGAAGATATATCATGCAGTAAGAGGTACATAGTGATTTCAATTGCCATCCATTTTTTCGCCGAGGTGATGTGCGATACGCAATTCTTAATTCGGCATCCTTGTTCTTAGCAAGCAAGCAATAAACTGGACTGAAACTGCCGCTGGACGATACTGTTCACTATGCATGATTATAATCCATGATATCTTTGTCGTAGAGAGCACTGAAAATAACTGCTTTAAAAAGTTGTAAATTTTTTGGTGGATAAGTTTTCCAAGGTATTTATAGTACAATAAGGAAAAGTAGTAAGCGAATTATACTCCCTTCCTTGGCCCCAGAAGTCACGCCCATGACATCAGAATTAATGGTATTGGCAAAAAAATTTTTAGTAATTGGTTAATTTATCACAAATTTATCATTAAATTATATAGAAAGTTTAATACTCTAGGAAAATGTGACATTTACTCCGTATTAGCAGAAATACGTAGCTTTAGGGATAATGTTATACTAAATACCATTCAACCACATGTAGGTGTGTTTCGAGACTTTCGAAAGTCTCGTGGAAGTGGTATCGTCTCGTCAAATAACGGTCTCATCTCGAGTCTCATCTCGAGTCTCGTCTCGAGTCTCATCTCGAAAACGAGACAAGACGAGAAAGTCTCGAGTCACGCGGCAACACTAGTTGAATTTAATTATACTGCAACACACTGACAGGATTTGTTTCCTAATAATTAGTTATACTATCACATGTGACGAGAACTCAAAATTACAAAATTTTTACCTTGATAAATTGCCAATGTAACATCGTCAGATTTCATTACCCTTGCGGAATACATTTACATGCATTTTCCTGAAAAAGATCGGTACTTCCCCTCTACAGCAATTTATGCTCCAACTTAACTATCATATTTTTCCTTGAGCTATTTAGCCAACTTTAGAGATCTATTGAAATTATCCGTGGCCACATTTCTGCTTTTGTTCAGAAAAAGGTGCGTGACACGCCTCACTACATAGACAGGAATTCATTCATTATTTAGACGGTTATCCTTTTTTCCTGAGTAAGGGAACCCGTTCAGCACGTACTTTGATTCAACATCTACAGCGAGCCATTACTTCTGGCCATACTTATCTGGTACATATGACATAAACTGGATGACGGGGCACTAAGCTTTCGTAGGGAAGAGTTGTTAGCCAATCAGTTCGCCAAAACCTCCGGTTTGTAACTAAGTACACAATTTTCAATAAACTTTTTCCGGACTGTGAAAACCGATCCGATTTATCAGTTTGCAAGCGGCTATATCTAGTTTATTTCTCATTAATTCTTAAAAATTCTATGACTTCTCAAACGCGGTTCTTAGGCATCGTGTTCATTAAGAAAATAAATCCCCTACGGCTGTAATGAATGAAGCTCCTCCTTTCCATATAATCCCATCTGGTGCAGTGAAGTCTTTGAAAGTGTTATGTCGTATTCTCAAGCACATGATTCTTTTTCTGCTATGGAAGTGCGATCGACAGTAGGGTGATCTACAGAGGCAGTACACCCAAGTCCACGTCGGGGATGGCGACAACGTCGTTCTCGTCCCCAACATTCATGACGTTGGGCTGTATTCTGATGAATAATTAGTCCTACCGAAATTAAAAATATTATCAAAAAACTGAAAAATATGAATGTGCGGATGAAAATAATAATTAATAGCTGACCCGTGCGAATATTTCGCACAGTATGCAGCTTCTTCCTGTTACTTACTTCTTTCTACCTGTTCTTTTACCTGTCGAATATTTTGCCCAGAATGCAGCTTCTTCCTGTTTCTTCCTTCCTGTTCTACTACCTGTTTCTTCCCATGGATGATTATGTTATTTATGTTTGTGTTACAGATACATACACACGTAAACGTAAACGTAAACGGTCACACTGATTGCCTGTAGAATGTAAATAATCTAACTAAACGATGTGTTACTAGATGGCGCCTCCTACAGTCTTTTAGGCACTTAACCATAGCCAACATATTAGTTGCTAATATTGTCAACATATGGCACTATTAATTTTTGTTAATTTTTTAACAAAAACTTTAATTTTAAAACTTTGATTGTTCACGTATTTCAATTGTCTCCTCATCATCGGAGCTGTCAAATGAAAGCTCTCCGTCCTCTGACTCATCTTCCTAAATCTTATGCAGCTCCGCAAATATGTCAATAGATCGTAATGAGCGACTCTGAGACACATGAAAATACAGAGAACGTCATAACCACGATCACCATCAAACTCAACGCTATAGCCAGGGACTCCACTTACTGGAACTGAGAGGAAGATTGAAACTGTATTTTCCATTCGTCATTCGGTGAGAAGAAAACAGTTGAAGTCAACAAAGTAAGCCAAGAGCAGTAATGTATTCTCTGCACCCCGAGAAAGTAAGAAGATACGTGGAACACTGCTAAAAAAGTAATTGCTAAATATGCCATGAATCAGGCAGATGAAGCATGAAGAGGTAGGGGGATATGAAATGGAAGGAAGATATACGATAACATTTTTGAAAGGTGATCTGGGCAAGAAGAATAACCGAATGAAGAAGGTAAGATGAGATGGGACGGACATCATTTGCCGTGGAATGACAAATGAATACGAATTAAAAGGAGTTTTGGTTGTTAATACAATGTGAAAACACAATTCTGGGTCAAAATACCCGTATGGGCGTTAAAGGTAAATTCTAATAAAACTAATTCATGGAATAACCCAGGAAGGTGAAACTCAATGGACATGAACACTTGTGAAATTAAAAAAATGTCTCCGGAAGAAATTCTGTTCACATTCAAAATGAAATGAACAAAAAAATATTTTAAGGGGATCTAACCATACGGACGGTCAGGTTTCAAATCCTTGCAGAGGAGGATATTATTGCAAGGAAACCCGATCTCTACTTGAGTGTCTTGTGGAGGGCGCTTAAGTGCAGTACTCCGTCTGTCGGATGAGACGTTAAACCGTGGTCCCCTTGGCTTCTTTCACTAAGAGCAGGCTAATGCAGACGCCGGGTTTCTATCCACCCTTCCTCCCTTACCTATCCCCTTTGGCGCAAATGACCTTAGCCGTCGGTCGACTCCCCAAACATCCAATCCAATCCAAATATTTTAAAATTACTTTTGGGCGAAAATGACCCACCATTACTGTGAAATATTTTTTATTTCTCTTTTGCTTTTACGTCCTAAAATAACTTTGCCAAAGGTAGTACATATTTGTAGAATAAATTAGTCCGGAACTCATTCTTTCATGTTGTTCTGTCTTCTTATCTTCCGCCAGGGAGTCACTTGTTATCTCCTTCGTCTTCTGAGAGATATCCCTGAGCGTTCGTTCCAATCTTCTAAAGTGTAGTTTCATTTTGTAACATGTATTCGATTATCTTCATCTATTCCATGTATTTTTTTATCCATTGGAACCCTAGTTACTATATTGAGTCCCATAAATAAGAAATAAATACGTATCATAAGTCTTTTGTAGTTATGTGTCCGCATTATGTGATCGAATGAGATAATACTTTTATTTTACTTATAGTATCGGACATTGAATCACTTTCTTCCCACTTGCAGCGGTTTTTAATCTTCCTGCGTCTCTGTTTACTTTTTCTGAAGTTAAGTGTCTTTCTTTTCTTCTTTTCTGTACCTTCCATTTCTCCTGATATCACTGGTAAAGTCCATTTGGTGGAAAAGATAGCTCCTGGCTTGGTTATTGTATTGTAGCACTCGATATAGATTTTAGTGGAGAAATTCCTTTTATTGAAGGCATCTTTTTCAAAAGTTGTGAGAGTTCCATTTTTGTTACTCTTGCATTGTTTATTTCTGTGTCTAATCCATCGACTTGGATTGTTTTAATAAAGCACTCAAACTGCTCAAAAACATTGATTTTACCATTCTCTTAAAAAATGACTTTCTTTTTGAGTTTCTTGCGTTCGTCATAAATCCAGTCTTCTCAAATGATGTTTGAAGTCTGATATCCTCTGCGATTTCTTTCAGAATGTATTTTTTTGTTCAAAATCAACCACAGTATTTCCTGAAAATTTTCAATTTCACTCATATTTACTGTGAAATTTTTACTTACCACCTTAGTGTTAGACTCACGTCTGACCTCGAGATTGAATTATCCTTCTTTGAGTTTCTCCATTTCTACCATATCTTTTATTTCTAGGATGCAATAAAAAAAGATAATGGTGGAATGGCTGCATTCCTGTGGGTGATTCTTTTGATTACCATGATTGTTTTTGAACCAACTATGAATTCATCTAGAATATAAATGGTGGAACTCAATTTACTGATCTGATTAGCTTTCTTTAATCTTGCAAATATAATCATTTAGTTTTTCCTTGTTTTTCTTTTACATTTTATTGTTTTCAAATCTGTTATGATCAGAATCTTTCTTTCCAAAACCTGCATTCATAGTCTCTTCTTTCACTGTTCATTACGGGCGTAATCCTATTTAGTAAAGGTCTTAAATATTACATGTGGTTGTTAAGCCTGCTGCTATATGTGAAAGCTTACAGGCGTACGATCTTAAAGGTAACTGATAGAAGGGAGATTCCTTAGTACTTACGCACTTAGAGATCGGGTAGTGAATCGTATTTGATTTGTCAATATTTTCGTAAAGCGGGAGTTTCAACGCTTTTTTATAGGCTTGTTTTTATAGGTTTATAGGTGTTATAGGTATAGGTTTTTATAGGCGTCCATTGGCTTTTTTGCCATGTTCTTCATTCCTTCATTTGTCATGTTCTTCATAACTTTTTCGTTTATTCATATAACTTCTTTGTTTATTTTAGCTGTTATTATTATTCTGCCGACTCACTGTGGTGACTTGGTTTCTTTTGGGTTGCAAAAAAATTCTTCCATTATTTTAATCGATTCCTGTCCTGCCAAGCTTTTGAAACTTCTTATTCCATTCTACTTCATCAAAAGCATCACCAATTCTAAGAATGCGACTTAGATTTATTAGTTGAAGTGCATCACCTTTTATCTTAGAAATTCGTCGGCGAAGAAAGGCCTCTTTCATACCTCTGGTCTTTCTAAATCCGTATTCGTTGCCGAAAGGATTTTCCGCAATTTCTCATTTCTTGCCTCCTTCAACTGATTAGTAACGTGAGTATTTTGGACCCATGTGTTAGCGGGCTTAAGAGTTGGATTTGTCCAGTGAAATTCTCTGGTGTAGTCGTTTAATTTTGGCTGTTCTTCCCGGTTATTTCACATACTCTCTTTTTGGAAAAGGTGGATATTTGCGGCTCAAAAGACGAGAAACTTCCAGAGTTTTGATCGACGTTGATAAAACTCATCTTATGAACCTCATTAGGTATTATTTACATTTCTTGCAGAAAATCAAGCCACAAGTTAAACAAAACATTCATGAGAGCGGTTGGTGTTTCCAACTGGAACACTCTCTGGTGTCTCCTTTGATTACCTGAGCGATATTCTCGTTTATCAGAGAAATACTCCCTTGCGAAAAAAACCCCACCACTAAATGGGGTAACAGCAGAGTAGAGATGAAAATGAAAGTGTAAATAATCAAAATATAACCGAAGTGTTCCAAGCATTTGAAAAATCCCTGTAGGGGATTGATTCACAACCATAGTTGTTAAAATTGCCACGAGAGCGCAGCACGTTCCACGCCAAGCAAGGCATCCGGTTTGGTCGCCTTGGGCGCCGCTGCGGTTTATTTCTGAACTCTGAGAAATGGGTCGTCGTCGGTTCCCCGCCTAATATGAGATTGAGGACAGCGAGCGAAATTAGGCCACTTTTTTTCGCGGTTCAGGCATCGGATGAGGAGCTTAAAGGTTGCGACCAAGCCACAGAACCTCACTGGCAGGAAGTGAAGGAAATTGAATTTATGTTAAAGGTTCTTAAAATTTAAGTTAACCTTTATTTTTAATGAGCGAAAGTTTTCGCTTTCACTACTTTCAAACATCGTTATATTGGTACATGATCCTTTACAATGGTACTTCAGATAGGAATTGAAATGGAAGTTCAGGGGAGGGGCTGACATGGGTTGTTGTTCATTACGGGATTAACTTCGTCATTAGAAGACAGGACATACTTTGGAAACTTTACCTGAATGATCGAGTTAGTAGGATTATTAATTATTCCTTAATTAACTGCCGATAGGTGTATTGATATATACGAGACTTAAACCGGTTAAACGTTGCTTTAACATATTGATACGTCCGACATAAAGGTGGAAGCGGAGTTCTAACATGGTGGTCTTATTTTCGCTTTTGTTCTCTTAAGCAGATTTTCCTCTCATATTACTTGCTGAAACTTTAACTAATTACTTGATTGGGTGTGGTTAGCGAATGCTATCACTACCTAACTTTGTAATTCGATTATATTCTAAAGTAATTCCAGTTATTTTTCAATTACAGTAGTTTCATAAGATGGATATCTTTTACGACGGCGCTGTGAGCTGTGCTTTCTGTCGACAGTAATACATTCACATGGACTCGCAACTCTACTGTTTTTATCGTCAGACGACGAAATGACGCTACGTCAAGAACTGTTCCGTTATGCATTACGTATAAAACTTTTATGTAAATATAATCTAGTTTTTTCTTAACTCTGATAAGTTTTTCAGTTGTATTAGTCTCAGTGGGGTATACTGAGCAAATGGATGATCCGAATGCAAGCATTCACATAAGATAGTAACCTTTGCTATGGGAATGAACTTCATTCATATTATATATTCGCCTCACTGCAAAAATTCATCGTACGAAGATTTCCACAATCTCGAAATCCTCCCCGTAGGATTGCAGTAATTATTTTCAATAAAACATGGATCAAGGTACATGGTTAAATTATCAGGGGTCGTACAATATCAAGATGGTACAGTTTCATTGCAATGCATGTCAGAATTCAAGGACTCTAATTGATGTACAATTCACAATTTAGCAATGGGAAATTTCTCTATTTTAATTTTAGACACTTAGTTAAAAATGTTCTTACTCAATATTTAACTTAAGAAAGTTTCATAGTCTAGATACATCGACATTTTTCTTCTTTTGTTCAGTTTATAAAATTCAAAACAACTAATGTTTTATATTATTTCATCGGTCATTCAATCCTAAGATTAGTTGACTGCAGCCCTCCACCCTTCCCTCTCTAACTCTAGTTCCCTTACCTCCCGGTATCTCTTCCTATGTACTTTCCTCTTTATTTGGTCCATGAACCTGGGTCTTCCTCTGGGGACTCTTCCCTCATTTTTACCTTCAATTAAGTTCTTCACAAACCCCTTGTGTTTCAGAGTGTATCCAATCCACCTGGTTCTTCTTTTCTGTATGGTTTTCCATTTGGTTCTTCCCTCTACTAGTCTTCTGTACACTTCATCATTTATTATTTTGTCCGTCCATTTAATCTTCAGCATCTTCCTCCAGCACCAGGTTTCGAAGGCTTCTAGTCTTTTCTGGTCAGCTTTTCCAATGGTCAATGCGTCTGATCCATAGAGTGCCACGCCCACACGAATATTTTCACATACTCTTTCCTGGGTTGTAGTCCTATCTTCTTTGAGCACAGCAGTTGTCTTTTTCCCTTGAACGACTTCTTAACTTGATCTATTCTCCCCTTGATGCCCGTAGTACTTCTTCCGTCCCACGTCATGGTACTTCTAAGAAAGGTGAAGGAATCCACTTGCTCTAATTTCACTCCTCTCAGGATAACTTCTACATTCAGCTACTCTCTTCCGCATACTAGGATTTTAGTCTTTGTCTTATTAATGTTTACATTGTATTCTAGGAGAACTAACTCCATTAAAATTTGTTACCTTTGTAGATTATCGCGATATCCTGCTATGACTGCGATATCATCTGCAAAGCGGAGCATGTTTATTCCTTCTTTTATCGTTATTCCACTCAGTCCAATTTCTTGTGCTTCTCTCAAGACCTCCTCCAAGTACATTTTGAACAGTACTGGTGAGATGTTACATTCTTGTCTTATTCCTTCGTTAATTTTTTTAGCTTTTATCTGACTTTCGTCTCTCATTCGCATTGTGACGTCTTGCTTCCGGTATAGTTGGTAGATTATTCTTCTGTCGTCGTCCATCCATTTTTCCCGCAGGCTTAACATCTAGTTCCACTCAATATTCTGAAAGGTTTTCTCCAAGTCCACAAATTAAACATACTATTGCTTGTTCACATTTTTTTCCCTACCAGTACACTCTGGTAGAGTATGACTTCCCTGTTACCCATGTTCTTCCTAAATCTAAACTAGTTTTCCGAGAGGTTTCTTCAATTTTCCTTTCCATTCTTCGGCTTATTATTAGTGTGGGTATTTTTTACTGGCACTAGACTCAAGGTACGGTGCTCCTCACATCATTTAGTCCTAGTCTTATTCGATATCGCAATTATTACGCTCCTTTGAAAGTCCTCTGGAAGTGTTCCGCTTTGGTAGCAATTTTTTTCTATCTCGTACGGGTCATCCTTGGCTTTCTGCCGACCCCCTTGATGATCTCTCCATTGATGTTGTCTACTGTAGGTGCTTTGTTTTTCTTGAGGTCTTTTACTGCTCTATCAAATTCGCTCATCAGTATGAGTGGGCCTCGATCCTCCTCACCAAACTTACTTTCGTTATTCATTAGGATTTCTTCCAGTGGCGTCTGTCCTTGGCATACTTCATCGATTAATTACTTCCATCTATTACCAATGTCTTCATCCTCTCTCTGTATATTCCAATTTGTATCCCTTATGTTGTTGCTTCTTATTTTCCTCTCTTCGAAGTGTACCTTCACTAGCTTGTATGCTGTTTCGATGTTTCCCGTCTTCATGTTTACGTTGACTTCCTCGCAGCAGCTTTTGATCCAATCCTCCCTATATTTCTTGCATTCTCGATTGACTTGGTTCATTAACTTCTTGTTGAGGGTTTCCTCACCTTCGTTGCTGGTATTCTTGTATTTTCTCCTTTCTTCTATTAGTTTCCTGATCTTCATCGTTATCCGAGGCTTCTTCATGTTTGCTATCTTACTCACCAGTTGCTCCTCAGCTACTTCTGCAATTATCCTCTTCAGCTCATCCCATTTTTCTTTGATGCCCAGTTCATCCTTATTTTCTAGTTTCCTGTCAACGGCTGCGGCGAATCTATCTCCTTTTCCTTCTTCGGCCAGTATTTTTGTATCCCATCTTGGTTCGCATTTTATCTTCTTGATCGAAGGTGGCTGTCCATGGCTACTAGGTTGTGGTCACTGTTTATATCCACTATGGTATAGCTTTTGCACTGCTTGACTTGGTTCTTGTATCTGACCGTGACATGTATGTAATCAATTTGGTATCTAACAATATCACCTGGCATCTTCCAAGTGTACCTCCTACGCGGATGGTGCTCAAAGAGTGTGTTAGCTACTACCATACTCTTTTCATTGCAGAACGCGACCAGTATTTCTTCCTTGACATTTATTTTGCCCAGTCCGGAATATCCTACACTATTTCCTTCTTTTCCATCTCCTACCACTGCGTTCCTGTCTCCTAATCTGATGAGTTTCTCTCTCCCGTTCACTGCCCCGAGGTCTTCTTTCATTCATCCGAATTGTTTTCTTCCATGTGGCTAGACGTCGACATGTACCTACACCTGCAGCATTACGGTGTCCGCAGGCTATCCTTCCAGCTGCATCATTAGAATTCTTTCGCTGTATTTCCAGACTCTATTCACTTTCCTGCCCCATTCTCTCGTCAGTATGACGCCTAAACCTGCAATCTTCTGGTTGTCTCCCGAATATTTCACTCGATATTCATCTCTCCCGTAGTCATCTGCCCCCGCCCACATGATGTCGCTGACTCCCAGTATATCTACCCCTAGCCTCTCCATCTTCGCGTTCTCCAGCTTCCCGCTCACCCCTTAAAATCTCTATTCCATGTTCCTATCCTGCTCTAGTCCTTCGCGACTGATGTATCCAGTTGTCCCAACACGTAGATCTACATCTACATATACGAAATACCGTGCAAGCCACCACTAGGGTGTGTGGCACGGGGTGATCCCACACCAGGCATGCAGCACTTATTCCAGTTCAAAGCAGAACCGCTCACGTTCCTCCGAATGCCAGGCACAGGCCAAAATTAGTCAGAAAACGGTAGGCAGTCAGACCAGAAACTAGGAGAGTGATACGTAGAAAAACATGCTACCATGCAGTACACTACTCAAGATATAACTAATGGTTAGTTTTATTAATGATACAAATAAATAGCACTACAAGGTACTAAGACATTCAGGAGTATATCACGCCGGAGATTGTATGTGAGGTTAGTATCTACAATGCATGTTAAGATATTTAGCACTAATAAAAACACCTATTTAACCTAGTCAGTATCCTAGAACTGATATGTCACAATTATTATGGTCCCTTATTCTACGTGGAAAAGATGACAGCTTAAATCTATCGGTTCTACAGTCTATTTCCTTAATCTTATTTCTGTGATCGTTCCTACCATAATGTTTGGCTCGAGCAAAATATTTTCAACGTCCGGCAAAAAATAGTCTACTTCAAACTTTCGCAAAAATTAAATCTAAGTTTCTCCCTTTGATCGGATAGAGGTCTTCACCCTAACTCCCTCAATAACGTGTAACATTACTATGTTTATCATAACAATTTTTAGTAACTTAAATAAAGCTTTGTATACTCCACTATAGGTTTAATAACACGACCCGGGTTTCGACACTTCGTGTCATCTTCGTGTCATCGTGAAGATGACGCTAAGTGTCGCAACCCGGGTCGTGTTATTTAGCCTATAGTGGAGTATACAAAGTTTTATTTAAGTTACTATGAATTACTTCCACAAAGTCAAGCCTGGAACCATTTCCTTTATACCAATTTTTAACAAATCTAGCTTCCCTTCTCTGAATTCGATCTACAATTGAAATTATTCTTACTTCGTAAGGGTCCCATATACTAGCGGCGTACTCCAAGTGGGGTCTCACGGGGGAAAAATAACATCGCTCCTATACTATATAGTAACACTTTCATAGTATCCTTTTAATAAATCCTAATTTACGACTTGCCTGTCCACAAATTTCTTGTATATGCCTCCCCCACGACAAGTCCTGAGTAGGGGTCACTCCTAAGTACTTAACTGTCTATATATAAATTAGTTCGGCTTGATTAATTGTGTACGTCGCGTAGGTTAAGCTACTCAACCTTCAAAAATTCATAACAACGCACTTATTAAAATTTAATTCTAACTGCTAAGTGTCGCACCATCTGGTTATAGCTTCTAGGTCTTTCTTCAAAGCAATTCCATCAGACTCTGTTTTCATATCCCTGTACAATACTGCCCCGTCCGCGAAATGACGAATTTTACTCGTAACGACGGTGGTGATATCATTACTATACGAAAGGAATAATAAGGGATCAATGATATTTCTCTGAATACACAATTTTGTGAAATTCACAGTGGAAAAATCAATCACCTGGACTGGAATCGAACCCAGATCCCTCGATTTCGCGCCGAGTCTGTATCTGAACTAACGCCATCCTGAACTACCCTCTGTTCGCAATTACCTACTGAAGAAATCTTCAATCCAGCATATTATATCGTGATGTATTCCATAGGCGTTTAGCTTAACAATTACTTTTGAATGTGGAACTTTATCGAAAGCTTTTTGGAAATGTAAAAATATCGCGTCTACCCGGGCGAGCTTTTTTCCTGAGGAAAGAACGTCGTACAGAAGAAGGGCTAGCTGGGTTTCACAGGAACTGCCTTTTTGGAATCCATGCTGGTTTTGAATTAAATAGTTCTGAATATCTAAACACCTTATAATTGTGCTGACGATTATATGTTCTAATACTTTGCAAGAGATAGACGTGAGGGAGATAGGTCTAAAGTTACTGGAATCTTCCTTATCGCCGCTCTTAAAGATAGGAGTAAAATTCGTGATTTTCCAACCGTAAGGAACACGATGTTCTGTCAGAGATTTTTCATATATTATTTTCAAGTACGGTGCTATTTACGAGGCTAATTCTTTATAAACTCGGGCGGGAATTTCATCGGGACCAGATGATTTCTTGGGGTTAATGAATTTTGGTGACTTTCTACGCCGCAACAAGAAATATTGAGATCCGATTGGGGACTTTTTTACTCCGGAATACTTCAGAGGAATGCCATCATGCCTTTTATAGTTATAATTCAGAGCTGCATCTTCTAGGAGATTAGTGTGGTGGTTTTCTGGTTGTCTTCCACATCGCAGGGCCCCGGCCGACACAAACTCCGTTAACTTCACTCTCGCCCTAAGCTATGGCTGTTGATAACAGTCCAATCTTCTTCAACTGCGATATCAATACATTCTGCTGAGAATGCTGCCTCTCTGTAGTGGGTTCAAATTCGAGTAGCGGCAAAAGTTGGTTGGCCAGCCAAGAAATTTTTTTTCCGTCGCTTCCCTTGGTCTCGAACCTTCGACTATCGGAACGGGAGTCAATCATGCTACCACTGCACTGGTACAAACCGGACCCAATTTTTGACGTATAGTATTAGATGTCAAGAATTGCTATTATTGATGCCAAACTTAACTAGCTGCCATCTTCAGTTGCCTAGCTGGCAGTCTCAGCAGAAGGCATTGATTGCACAGATCAAGAAGATTGGACTGTTATCAACAGCCCACTGAACGGTCATTTAGGACAATATCTTCTCTACATTAGTATTATGTCATGTGATGAGTAACACTGGACAAATACTAAGAGCTCAGATTACTGATCTTCTAGGATTCAACTACTGATGAACATTGTCCACTTCTTACTAGCTAATGAACTGGTTAATGCTGTATTTGTTTCGCCTTCTCTGACTAAATGTTTTAATTTCACTTCTCGATAAAACAAACTACTTTCATTTAATTTGCAAGTAACTTTCATCAGTCAACCATTCTAAACTTTTTCAGTATTAGCACATGCAGCTGGTTTCTGTAAAAGTATCCAATCAAAATGGTTGAGTTCAGTGAGAACGCTCACTCCATTCCAATAGGCACTCAATGATCGAATCATAGAAGGACATACTCGGGATTATAAATTCGAAGTCAACTTTAGCCAAACTTCGTCTTTTTACTCGATTTTGATTCGATTATTTTCCGGTCGACTTTTAATTTTCAAATTCGATTAAAAGTGACTAAAACCATGGACTTTTGACTTTTGGACGATTGCGGAATCAATTTTCCAAATTATTTATTGACCGTTTTTCACTAGGAGTATTTGTTGTAAAACATACTTAAACAATTGAATTTGCAGCTTATTCTAGAAACATAAAAATCGCCATGAGAGAAAGTGGCGCGATTTTCAAACTTTTATGATGGCTATTTCCCAGGGAGTCATTCGATCCCCTCTTATTTAGAAAACAGCTGCGCTTAGCTTCGCCTAAAAATTTTGCCCTTTAATTATTGTACTCTGAGGCGCAAACTCGGCGCAGCGTCAGGCATGATTTTATCGCAAATAAAAGATAGCAGCTAATTTTCTGATCGTGAAAATCGTCTGGATGAGTTCATTTTCAGTGTAGGTACGTCGACCTAGAGGGTCTAGAGAAGAGGGCAAGTTGAGTAAATCGAGCCGGACGAGGGTCTCACTAGCTTTATTTCAATCTCAACAGCAGTGGAGCGAATCAATCACTTTCACGTTCAGCGCGAGGAAGAATTCCGGTGGCAAGTGTAGATTTGTTTTAGTGTTTCGATGTTGGCACTTGGCTTTCTGTACCATCGTGTGGCATCTGGCATGGCATCGATAACGGTGCGCAAGAGTGCTGTTTGGGAATATTTCATGACACTGAGAGAAGTCTAAGTGAAGGGCATAGTTTGTAGTTGAGAATTAAAGTACAACGGTAGCATAACAGTTCACATCGTTCACTTGTGAACCGAGCGCAAAATTGAGTTTGAAACTTTGAACTCCGGCAATGGCAACAAAATAGCTCGTCTGAATATCGAGCCAGCAGCAAGCGGACTATTTCCAGTCGACCAAGAGAAAGAATATTAACTGAATCCACGAGTGCATCTGATTACTCATATACCTATGCTGTTTTTTTTCGGAACCGGCTGAAATTGCAAAACTTTGAATGCTTTCTCTAGTTCCCTCTCTTTCGCCAGTCCTTCATCCTTTGGCTTGTTCGTGCTCGTTCTTACCCAGAGAATTTTCTGATCTCTCTTGTTTTCCCATGGAGGAGGTCCTTCATCTCCGAAATTTTTTTCCTTAATATTTCTCTGATTACTATGTACTTTGTTCTGGACCCTCACTCTAATAAATCCAGGTGAATTTCTTCTATCGGACCTAAGTCCTCCTGTTCACCTGGAAGGCAAGGGCAGTCAACGTCGCCGGTGCTGAAGTGCGGACTTGTTTCCAGTGGGGTGTTTGCGCTCCTAAAATGAAACCCGTCCAGTAATGGAAGTGAATCAAGTCGAAAATTCCAAATCACCTTAAGGTGAAAATAAATTACCTACCAATCTTGGTTACATCGGCGCTATGAGAAACATTCGTTTTGTAAGTGGGAATTCTATTAAAGATAAACAGGGCTCACTTCATGGAAAAATTGCAAATGTCACTTCCTTGCAATGCAAATTCCTTGTCTCTAACCCCTTCGGTTGTGCAAAAGTAGTCAATGTTCACAATCCACCAATGGACTTTTGCATAAATTTTGGCATCATTTTTTGTTGATAAATTGCTTTTTTATTCTGGAAATGACTGCGCTTGAGTGCTACGTAACGAGTCTAAGCTGTAAGTTGTTTTTAGAATAAAATTATCATTTCATGTGCAATTTTTGTGCTGTTTACGCTGGCCTTAAATATTCTAGTCCCAATGTAATCGCAATATGATCAACTTTAATTAAATGTAAAAAATAACGTTATTTTTGGATTTCTTCTGTCCTATGGAAGCGTTTTGACTTATTTGTAGGAATTCTACATACACATACTACCCTCCGAGGCGCCACATGGACGTGTGGCAGGGGGTGTTAGGTCATCAGTAGAGGGGGGTCATTTTCAAACGAACGAGTCCGAAGGAACGGGTCCTCGGATTGAACGGAGGGACCGAGGACAGACTTCTACGGAACGACCGGTCCTTTCTTTCTGACCAGTCTTTTTGTTCCGACCGGTCCTTTCGGTTACTCTTTCCTTTGAGTCACTTGTTCCTTTCGGTCACTCGTTCATTTGGGTCACTCTTTCCTTTGGGTCACTCGTTCCTATAGGGCACTCGTTCGTTTCGGTCCATCGTTCCCTTCGGTCCTCGGACGGAAAAGGAGTTTAAGAAAAGGATTCTACTATCTATCTACTATGGACTTTCCTGGGGACTTGTTACTTTTAATTGAACGCAATTGAATTTAGTTATTCCATCACGTTGAATTATTATGTCGGCTCGATAACGTCATGAATGTCAAAATTGTTTACAGTGTCATCCTTAGTGAATACAATGTAGAAGTGGTGGTATAATAAGTTGCCTTTTTCGATGCTGTTGGTGACCATTTTACCGTTTCAGTCCAATAAAGACTCTACTATCGAAGATTCACTCCCGAACTATCTCCCGTAAGACCAGAATGAATTGGGGTCTTCAACTAGTGACTCACCGAGGACTTTTTTTCTTGAAGTTTCGTAAAGTAGTGCGCATTATTTTATTCTTTTATGAGCGTTGAGCAACGTAAATTTCTCTTGCCGCAAATTCCATTGTTTTGTTACCTAGCTTTATAAAATTTTTACATAGATTGTGTAACTGCCTTGGCCCCTGAGCTTCCGCCTTACGTCGTGGTTATACCGAGGTTCTTTACTCTACCGTTTTGTATGGATTTGTATGGAATTTGTATGGAATGGACGTGAATTTGTATGGAATACATTCATCGATTTCTTTACGTAGTATTTTCAAAAAATATCTCCATGATATTTTGGTGCTCTCGTCTTTCATTATGGCTGCGTATTTTGTGAACGAAGCTTCTAACGTCTCTCCAAATTTTATGTAATCGCATTTTTCAAATAAGTAGACTTTACGTTAAGATTTTATAGTGTAATTTTCTGTTGTTTTTCAAAGTTGTAAAAAGGAATGAGTACCTGCCTCAGGAAGCAAAAATCGCATTTTACAAAAGTCAACTTCTCCCCACTTTGTTGTATGGTAGTGAAACATGAGTATGCCAGGATATACATAAGAGTAGACCGAGTAGACTAACCGTCATGGGCAGGGCCGCCCACAGGGGGGATGCACGGCGCAAGTTGCGCCATAGAAAAATATTTTGGGGGGATTTTTAAAATGCATAAAGAAATTCACTAAACGTAAATATTTTTACCCATCTACAGTAATTTATATACGTATCGAAAGGTTATAATGATACATGAATGTTAAGCGTTAAGTTTAGTATAGTAAAACACCATGCAGTTATAGAAAATCATTCAGCCAGCCGAAAGCTTCTTTCATTTCGGTCACATCTCTCTATACTTTTCCTTGGCTGCCGCACCGCACCGTCGTCCAGGCCACCATGAGATCCCCGAACGCAACCCAGTGGCATAACTGGCTCACCATCCCTCCAGTCTTTTTCCTGTCCCCTCCTCCCAACAGCTGCCAATGGGTCACATCAAAGTACAGTCAAAAGGCTTAGACTTTCGGACCATGTGTACACTGCACGTTAACTTTTGCAGTGATTTTTTACGCTCACTTTCCCTTAGTCGACAACCTCTTTGTCTCAACCCCTCGTACCCTCCTCCCCTTCGATAAGTAACTTTGTCTCTACATATGAAACTTTCAATTCAAATATATTTTCTTATTTTTTAATAAGATTACTTTTAGGTTGAAATTAGGCAAAAGGCAAAAGGAAATAGGTTGAAATTAGGCAAATTTGAAGAGCTAGATATAATAGAATAACGCTATTTTCTGTTTTTTTTTAAATTTTAAAACTATATTAGTTTATTATTAATATTTAATAATATTGACGTCCAGCGCTCCTCGCCCCCACCCATTTCCCTTCACGAGCGCTCCCGCGTTCCGAGAAGGACGAAGGAAAAGGTTACAATATATATGTACAAATATTCTAAATTAGATCAGAAGTGAAATAAGCGAAAATGAGATCAGAAGTGTACTTTCAAATTCTTGATTCCACAAGTCTTCAGCTGCGGGATGGGCTTCCAGAAAGTTCTCTGAATATTGTCAGACAAATGACTTACTTTTCCCACGAAGGTTCACTCAATGCTGTTAAAAATATGGATAATACCCTAAGGCTGATTCTCGTCAGTGACTTGTGTGAGTATTATTGAATCTATGATGAAGATATGGAGAAGTAGTTGTAGACTTATGTTACAGACAAAATTTTGTAATTTTAGCGGAATAAAAAGGTAACTGTGTATAAAACTTATAGACTGAATACCATAATATATAATGTTAACAAATGAAAGGTAAAAATATTTTTAAATATAACGAGGCACCTGCTGACAGGCCAAATAATTATTGTCTTAGCAGGACCAAAATGAGTTACTTTTAATGTTAAACAACCGATTTTTCATGTGCAAATTTAATGTTATGATTTTTATGTAAAATATTGATTAAAACTGATTTCATTTTTATGTACATATTTGATGTAAGAAGTTAGTGTATAGTCAACTGCACAAAGTTAGCTACCCGAGCATTGATTTATGAGATGTGATGAGCATGAATGACGAGAGTTTGAGCCAAAATTATGACGAAAGTGGCACCCAAGATTCTTGTGACGACATGGTCCAAGTACAGATCCTAATAGAGCACAAAAAAGATCTCTGGATAAATGGGTCAAGAAAGGTTCCAGCCATGAATATATATTTCTATAATAATATGTCCAAGCGACGAAAAACACGTGTAGTGCACAATAATATAAGCATATGTCACAGGCGTGACTGTCAGACACACAGAAAACACAAAAAAGAAAAACTCACAGATTTGTTAATATATTTCGGCGGACACAACCGCCTTCGTCAGAATATTAGTAGGTAGTTACTCCTCACAATATTAGTAGGTGGTCACTGACTACTTACAAATATTCTGACGAAGGCGGTTGTGTCCGCCGAAATATATTAATAAATCTGTTAGTTTTTCTATAATAATATGAATATATATATATATAGCTTTCACTAGGCCCCCTAGTGAAAGCTGGAACTATTACGGTACCCGTGAAGGCGATATCACTTCATCAGCACCAGTGTCAAGACAACCATGACGTGATATCACGTCAGGCCGCACTCAAAGGGTTAAGATTTATAAAAAATAGGCTGCGAAGCAGCATGGAAGATGTCTGGCTCTCCGACATCGTTGTCCTTTCTTCCGAAAAAGACATTTTAAAACCCATTCATAACAGCGATGTTATAGAAAAATTTGCTCTGTCAAGTGAGCAAAGAAAAAAAACGACTACTGAATAAAGGACATCAAGGGTAGGATAGTCAAAATATTACCACCTCCACCAGTACTGATTTTATCTGTATTATTTTATTATTATTATTTGAGTTTTTTAACAGCATAATGTGTAAAGAAGAGCAATGAAAAATGTTGTTAATGGGTTCCATTTAATTAAAGACAAATATTAATTTAAAATATTTGGTTTATTTAGATGTCCTTATTTTTGCACATTTCACTAGTACAACTCTCGCGAAAGCTTATGGCGTTCGGATGTGCAGTAGAAGACGTCGTGCAGGGGTAACTTTTGGTGGAAGGGGTAGGGAAAAGGGACATAGGGGAAAGCGAAGACATGGCATTTGTGCCATTCATGAGTGCATTTCAAAATATGGAATTTGTAAGACGAGGACAACTCAAACGCCGAGCTTCCGAACGCCATAAGCTTTCGCGAAAGCTCTATATAGCTGAAGGATGTGGTATAAAGTATCTTAATAGTATCTTTGCAGTAAGTTGACCGCCTATTTTGTTAGATACAGGATCCAGCTGTGTAGTTTCAGGAGCGCAATATTGAATATATTTCCCATATTTTTTCTCAATTCTAAAAATGAAAGTACTGTCCAGCTACTTTAATAAAATATAAGAACTAAACGATTCTCATTTTTACAATATATTCCTTCTTTAAGCATGCTATCATAAAAAATAAATTCTCACATCCTTATGATTGTTTTAGCATTGTATTAGGCTTTAATTAGTTCCCCTGCATAAGAGCAATAGTTTGCTTATGATTTTATTTCTATTTTTTAAGAGTTATTTTTTCTGGATTTGGTCATAAATCATTGTAGCCAAACCCTCAAAACTAACTCTAAAAATATGGATATCACCGTGGTCGACAACGTGTATTATTTAAGATTTTATTGCCAGAAAAATGTCAAAAACGATTTTGTGAGGCTAATAATAAAAAAAACTTCCCGAGTCCTCCATCCCCCTCGGCGTTATTCCTTACTACCATGGGCAGGCTATCAAAATATAACCTGGTAAGTAGCTATATACCGGCAGGGGGTGGTGAGGAGGGGTTGTTGTTGGCTTTGGGGGGAATGCGCCATCAGCATTGGGGAATGGGCACCCCTGGCCGTGGGTATGAGTTATCTGAGGAGTGTTTGCGGCAAAATTAGGATGGATAGGGTCAGGAATGAGTGGGTAATAAATGAATGTGGGTTTGATGCTCCAGTAATGGACATATATGAAAGAAGTGTGCTTTGTTGATTTGACCATGTTGAGAAAATGATTGAGAGTCGAATAACGAAACAGATATAAAAGAGTGAAACAAAATGGTGCGAGAGGGAGAGGTAGGCTGAGAAATTTGTGGTTGAATGTGATTGAGGAAATTCTTAGGAGGAGGAATATTAGGAGTCTTAAAAACAGGAGGGCGTGTATGAAGCAGTGTATGGGAGTAAATGAGGCAAAAAGAAGTTTGCAAGGATAGGTCAGTATGGAGGAAATTATTGAAGCAGATTTAGATGTACAAATATGTATTTATGAGTGAAACTTGGTGACTTTACTATCCAGGAAGGGAACGGCGTGATTGGTATGTAAGTTTAGGAATAGTGGAACATCTAGTTATCAAATTACCCGCGGGGTAGCAGGTCGTTGTGCTTGAACGTAAACTCAGGCTCCGTGCCTCGGGCGTCACAGAGGCGTGTTTCTGAACTCAAGGAAAGCGGTCACCTTTCCCCGCCTAATGTGAAACCACGGAGTAGGAACAATCAAACAAACAATTGTGTGAAACAAAGCACGCCGCATAAAGTGACGCAGCGTGAAGTGAGCGATCATAGTTCCATTTAGTTAATTACAGCAGACTATGAAAAAGCGATAAAAACGCCACAATGATTTGATATCTACTACTGGCGAAATATAATTTATTTGACTGTGTGTATGTTGGTATTTCAATTTTTGGAGAATATGTAAACGATACAGATAGCAAGAAGACATCCTTATTGCAGTTTTTGCTACCATGTAGAAGATAAAAATGGTTTTAAGGAGAAAATATTGAATAATTGCCTTTATTTCACATACTGTAAAAATTTCCTTTGTAAGAAAAAATTACAAAAGGTTGTAACTTACTCATATTCTGATTTTGGACATGTTGAACTGCGTGTTCGACGCGTTCTCGGCGGTTGGTAGCGATGTTTTACTACAGTGTGGCGTGTTTTAGTTCTGAGGATGTTTTGTTCATGTCATGATATATTTTCAATAGTTTCATGCTCTATTCCAAGTATATTTTAGTATGTTAAATTGGGCGCATTCCCCATGTTTGTTGGTGCGCGCTAGGAAATTCCGACGGCATATACACCCGAGCAATTTATATATTTATGTTATGTAAATTTAACAATACGTAGAAATATCGAATACACATGAAATTTCCAGAAGAATAGCAATATGGCGCAGCGAGTAACTTTAAAAGGCGGGGTGGACTAGCCGATGGGGTTGTCATTGTCCAGATGGCTTGCAATGAGTAACCACGCTGAACTAGGAATTGGAGAGTGGGGAAAATTAATTCTTAGATAATGAACTACTTACGCCAAGGGAGGCGAAAGCAACTAAAGATACGATTATTGTTATGAGAGGCTGAATAATGGGGATATTGTGTCGACCGCCTGCCTCGAGTAACCACGATAATCCCAATATTGGTGGGCGATTATTGACGGAATTTTTTTTTATTGTTTTGTGGGAGTTAATAGTGATGGAGAACTGTTAGAAAAATTTACGATAGGTGGAGAGTGGGGAAAATTAATTCTTAGGTAATGAACTACTTACGCCAAGGGAGGCGAAAGCAACTAAAGATACGATTATTGTTATGAGAGACTGAATAAAAATAAATATTAAGCAAAATCTTAACTATGTAGCTTAATTTTGGATTTTAAAAAGGCGTCTGACGAAGTTAAGTGGTGATACATGATGAAGATACTGATAAAAATACGATAAGAATAGCGAGATGGGAGGCGCATAGGAAACTGATGAATGAACTAAAGGGCACATATAAGACGGAAAATCAGGATAGAATATAAAATTTGCGGGGAAAAGTATAGCTGCCCGTTGAGGGCGTTGATTTTTATCATTCCTGCCGAGGAAACAACAGGAAAAGCTTGGGAAGAGTTATTTCTGGGAAAAAGTAGATATGAAGAGAGCTGATTATGTCTGTTAAATTTGCATAAGACCAGGAATTAGTCAATCCAAGTGATTGAAAGCTAATGCTCAGTTTAGTCGATAAATTATTAAACATATGTGTCTAATTTGAAAGTAAGATATATCATGTGCTGGAGTGATGGGATTTCTTGGCAGGGCAATGACTGGAGCAAGTAGTCGCATTCAACTTACAAGGATGTGCGTTTTAAGAAAATGGAAATAGCAGCACAGACATTTGAGGGAGAATTAAACTAGGGATAGTAGCGTTCAGCAAAAGGAGGGAGATGGCCCCGAGAACTTCGTGTAACAATGTAAAGTCTGAGTTGGTGAATGTTCCAGACATGGAGCTTACCTACTAAAAACCAATGGGGTACGACCTGGCTTACTACAAGCAAAATCCTAAAAGAAGCAGATACTCGACGAAATTAGGAAAGCGAATTGAATTGATATCCAATGATTCTTCTCAAAGGGATCAAATATCCATGCGAAAGAAACATACACACATACCAAAGAAATAGCTTCACCTTGTCTAAAAACAACCGTCCCTCCTCGCACGCCATTTCACTGCGAGCTCCTGTTCTCATATTTTCGATGGCAGTACTTCTGACTTTGGTTAGCATATACCACCCATCTGTGCCACACTTATAATTACAACGGACATGAATTGCTAGTGCTATTTTATGCCAGTATTCAAAGGATATTGTTAATGATATCTTAGACTAGACTTAAGGTTGCCCGTTTGCGGTTGGATATGTATGTAACCGACTGGTCCTTTTCAGTGATGTAGTATCGATATCACCTTAGGGAACAGCATTTGCCCATAGCGGATCACGAAACTTGACGGGTCACTAAGTCTATATTGGGCGCCCTGAAACCTAACCAGACTCCGCAGCACATTGGAAAAATCCGTCAATTTATTGAGGTCGCAAACGCTCGTAGCTCATCTCTTTTGATTCGCGGTAGCGTTTATGTCTCGTGGGTAATTTTCTCCGTAGTATCGGAATCTAAATAATTTATCCTCATTATTACACAACTCATCCATGCCCACATTTTTGAAATTCAATATAAGGAAAATATACGATAAAATCATAAAACAGCGAAAGCTCTTTTTCATTCTCAACAAATGACTCATGAAGTTTCAAACTGAATACTTCTTGTAATTTGAAGGGCTTTTCTCGATTTTTCTGCTGAGCGACGTGAACTTGAGGGTGACAGTGTAAGAGAGGCGTGAAATCCATAGCAATGTCTTGTAGTCTCTATATGCACATTCTAAAAATAAATATTTTGCCGCAAGGAACGGGGATAATATGTAGAATATACCTCTCGGTTTGGCTGGAGCCAAGAAGCCAAGCTCGTGCGAGCGCGCGTATTTTTACCGCTTGTTGGTTGGTAGTCTCTCTCACAGAGGACGGGGCAGTCGTTGACGAGCACCACTCTACCGCTGTTTACTGGAACTAACTCTCTACGGCCACTGTGACCTAGAGAGCGCGCGATTTGTCGTGGAGCATAACATACGCGGAAGTTCTCCTACTCAAAATGTTTTATCCGTATTGATCTGTTATATGGGACCGTAAATGAACGGAATAACTCGTCTTCTTTTGATGAAATTCGTGCGAAGTCTTGAGCATCGTCGCGGCTTCCATTTCCTGGTCGTTGGTTGAGAGTCGTGTTCACGTCACTTTCCCGTCCATTGCGGAATGCGCTCTTGAACCGAAGTGGGGATTTTCGCCGTTATATATAGGGGTGCTCGGGAAGTGGCACTCGCGTTGTGATTGGTCGAAGCAGTCATTGGGAGGTGGTCCCCCGAGGAATCACGTGATCGCGATCTTCCTTAGGCCCTGGAGAGTTTTTAACCGTCTTCTCTATTAAAATTTATGGGATTTTTAAAATTTCAATGGAGATTTTTCATAGTTTGTTTTTTTCTTTATTACTTTTATCGATGTGCAATATTTTAGATAAATGACATGGACGTGAAAGACGTGAGAAAAAGGAGCGCATTGAGTAAGTCATGAGTGATTGAGGTGGAAGAGACAACTTAAAGGAGGAATCTTATGAATAGGAGTGCGTGAATACAGAAGTACATGGAGTTGTTCAGGTTAAAGGAGGCTGCCAAGGGTAGGGCAATACGGGAAAAACAATTTAAGGGGCTGTTCATAATCCACGTAGACAAAAATAGGCCACTTTTTGACCCCCGATCGTGGACACTCGTAGACTTCATCCGGACCCCACCGTCTCCCCTGTTGTCCATGTAGACTTATCTTTTTTTGCGGTTTTTTTAGCTGTGATACGTATTCTTAAATGATTGTCAAGGACTATGTATCTGTAATTTAAAGCTGATTTTAGGGAAAGGTAAGTAAAAGAAAAACTACTCTTGTACCTATGATAATCTGTCATTTACTATGAACTATAACACTAGAAAATGTAAATGCCTACATTTGGTAGAATCAGTCAAGTTAAACAGACTTGAAGGCGTCACCGGCCACCGACACGACATCATGGCAACCGTTCGCAACACTGAGTGTGCCGTAGCAATGTCTCTCTCGCCGCGCCGTGTCGACTATTGTCTACGTAGACATCCCTCCAACCCCCCAACGTGGACCTTAGTTGACAGTCCTCGTACCCCACCACCCCTGTTTGGTGTCCGCGTGGATTATGGACGGCCCCCAAGCAGAGTCAGCGTTATAGAGATATCACTGATAATCTCCCTGGTCGAAACTGGTATTCATCTGTAATCTCGTAAACGTGCCCTTCGTATAAGCTACCTCTATTATGTGCTCTAGCCAGATATTTGTATAATTGGGGTGGCATCTTAATAAGTAGAGCCCGGGTTCAAATCATTGGCATCAAATAAGCGGCACTGATGTTAATATCAACCCACATTTGTGGCTTTGAGAAGGACACTCCACTCCAAGTATAAATGGGACGTTGGATTAAGTTGGACCCTTTGCCATTTTTCGCTACACGCCGTTGTTTCTATGTCGGTTTATTAATGTCTACTTCAATGTTCAAAATGATGTGATGTTCGGTCCTATCTTATACTCAAGTTTATATCATCAAAATTTCATTCTTCTTCTAAATCGGAGATTCTTGCTCACATATTTCAAATACCTTCCAGATTTCAGAAAAATTACGATTCTTCGTGACTAGCGGTCTTCTTTACCGTCTACTTACTGGCAATCGAACTATACATCCATGGTAGTGGGAGAAGAAGGGTTGAGAATATAGACAATATCAATTACACTTCATACGCAATTCGATAAAAACCCAATGACATATCTAATCTGATGATGTCATTGTCAGGATCGGATTTAATTGGATGTTGGTTAACATTTGACGGGGAAAAAAATAACAACAATAATATCCACGTTATCATCAGCGCAACAACAACAATATCTGTAAATATTTAGGAATCCTTACCATTTTTATTTTCATACTTAGATAAATATAAACAGTAGAAAACCAATCATTATACACAGCTGTGTTAGTTACTGGAAAAACATATCACTCTCTTCTAAACACAAAAAAAATCATAAATTCATCGTAATAAACTGAATCATCACCAAGGTTTTCATAAACCCACGACGCCAATGAAAAAGGCGTCGCATACACATCCACATGTCTTTATTCTGAGAGCTTCCATTTGGGGGGGTAGCAAGGAGTGACAGAATAATACCTATGAAAGGGGAGGCAATGGGAAATGTAAGAGGGAAATTGGTGAAAGTAAATTGTGTCTTTATTGACTCGATGTTTCGTTTTGTCTTACTTATGGTCAGTAACGGTACTTGGAACGTTATAATATTTTTATCCATCATTTTGGTAATGTATCTCGCTTACTTTTGCTGCTTCTATAATGTCTGGAGAGAGACTTTCAAGGTATCCTACAGTTTTTTTAAATAACCCTTAAACACGCGCGATGTAAATATGTAAACTATTCAAGTAAATAAAGCCTAGCATATAGCCTCAGAGTATCAAGCTAATCAACTGTTTCTCTCTCCCAATCCTATGTTTGTCACTCTTTGTTCACTCGTTGCTGCTTACACACCGCATTTACCAAGATAAAATTACAGCCTCTAGTTAACGTTGCCACGAGTCGCATTTGTTTAGACGACGATAGAGTCTTTTTTTTCGTTTAGGAGTCAAATTATCTGTTTTTTTACCGCATTTATGAGCACAGCCATTCAAATACAGTCACCTAAAGGGCTATAATGATCAGATGTTTGAACATCCAATCTTTCCAGCCATTTGTTTGTCGACATACTTCGTGAATATCTACGGGTTACTCATTTGAGATATGAGTGTAAACTTTGGTTGAGGCCAATCAGTTCAAAGAGGTATAATATTAAAAACGAAGGTAGAAAAGTTTACAAAATATTGTAAAAGATTGATCGAACAGTGAATTTACTGAGACCTCTGAATACTTAACACTTTTAGGTCCTATGATACCTATCACAACGATAAGGTAGACACTCTTCTGCATGCTGAGCACACGGAATTCACTCCAGTATATTTAGTCACATCGTACTCATCTACATCGGGAAGAGTCAAAGAAAACTCCGTGGGCAGGGAAATTGAGAACGGCTGAACAGAAATCGACCATTAAATTGTTATTAAGCTTGAAACGTTGATATGTTCTATTTTCCATTGTTAGCCTTTTATCGACGCGGTTTTAGGATTTAAAACTGAGAAATTGAAGTGTTGAATATCTGTTCAAGCTCTATCTACATATCTGGCATGCAATGCATTCACTGAAATCTAAGATTTTCGTATATTTAAGATAAAAGGAGAAGAAAGAAATATGAAGAAGCCCGATTTGACTTTGATTCTTCATTAAAGTTGTAATATTCTACTGAATGAACGTGTTAATAAGAAACTGAGCATTTTATTGGTATGCTAAAGGTGAAGTAAACTTGATAAATATATCTATTGATCACCATCTCCCACACCATGTTTTTGGGGTCTTAGTCTCTTAATGTGCTATTGAGTAGGCAGACGTTTTTCCTCAAGGGACTGGAGTAGAATGATAATAAGTAAAAATTTATAAAGCAAGGTACATGTCAGTTCAACAGAGAGCGGGCATCGATGACAGTCTAACCGCATTAGGAACCCAAGTACATAGTGGAATGTGAAAAGACGTCGCCGAAATTTTATCTATCCAGAGACTGTGGGATAGCAATGACAATGTTCTAAAGCTGTAAAAGATCTATTAATAGATTAGAATAATCTTGCCTCTGTTCATTAATATTTGGTTAGGTGAACGTAATCGGGACATAATTTTAATGTTTGCCGTCGTCGATGTTAGGATCTGAGGTTATTAAAACTTATTAGACAGTAGGTAATTTGACAAAGAAACCCATTACGACGACAATAAATTATATACGACAATTGGTATTGCAAAAAGTGTCATACTTGGCATGAAAAGGCCAATAATTTCCTGTAGATCCAATTACTTGAATATTGCGTGTTGGAAAACAAGAATGAAGGTTGCTTGATTATCTATCTCCAAAATGTAAATGTTGAGATTCTAAATTTTCCATCAGACGAGGAAGATTCTGAATAAGCATCTCTTTAAACGCCAAAGCTGCACATCAACTATTGCTCGAACATCATAATGCAAAATAGAAATAGGTATCAACCAATTTTGCGTAAGCTTCATAATCATAAACCGACATATATTTTAGTCATATTATATGAGGCCTATAAGCGTGCCTTGTTGTCAATTACGGAACTCGAACTGTCTCGGCCTTTACGGCCTTCTATGGATCAGTGACCAGACGTGGAAACGAATTTTTCCCAGATTTTTTTATTTAGCAGTTGTATTCCAGTTAAACATGCTCCAACGGCTAAGGGTCGTTTGGTAGATAATGTCTACCGCACGCAGTCAGGGCCGGAAGCACTCGAACGAATGGGAGGGTCGCCCCTTCGAACACGAACCGAGCCAAACCATGCTTAAACTTCGGGGGCTATTCGGGAGTCGGTGTTTCCATTTTGGTACGCCGCGTCGCCCTTTTTTATTTTCCCGGAATGCGAAGCTAACTCGTGGATTAGAAAGGAAAGTTTATCCACATATCAATTCAAACTGTTTCCGAATGAAATGATTTTGCAGCATTTTTATTTTATAATTATCCACAAATTTGCTTGTATTGAGAATCTATGAAGAGAAAATTAAATATAAATTTTGACCAAGTAGTCAGCCTCGATTCACATGCTATATAGTATATAACCGGCATCCAAACAAAATCAAGGTGTCTGGAAATAAATCAACAACTCAATATCTTTTTCGAAAAACTTCATGTGAGAAACATTTGGTAGTATCCTCATGAAAATTCTTGTAAATGAAGACGTTAATATTTTTCCATTCTAATTTTTGAAATTGAAATCATTCTTTTTAAACTGTTATCATCCCACTGTCCTATTTATTGTGTGACGAGGGAACTGTAGTGCCCTATTTATTGCATGACCAGGTAACTATAGTGCCATGAACTGCCATGCTCTATTTATTGTGTGACCAGAGAACTCTAGTTCCCTGGTCACACAATAAATAGGGCATGGCAGGATTCCAGGGCGTTGACATTCTGTAGTTGCAGTACGGCTTTACCATGCAAATACATAGGTTCATCCTAGAACATAAATGCGGTTAAGACAGTGTTTTAGTGACGGAGGCGGCTACTATAATCTGCATGACACGTAAAGAATTACTTTTCTCTCGCCGTGTTGTTGTCCACCATTTATGCGCCCCGTCGAACGAAATCCGACCGTGTCCATCAGGAGTGCGGAAGAGCAGAGAGAAATGGGAGGGCTTGAATTTTAAATGAGTGGCGGTGTCGACGCAAAAGACTGCTCAGCAAAATGTTTCTAGCGTCGAGCTTGAATGGCAAACAATATTGCAAACGGGCGATGGCTCTCCTAAAACGGCCGGCAATCTTGGAACGGACACCGCCCGCGAGGATGGAGAAAGCTTATTTGCGTTCGCCACTTCAAAAGGCTCGACCACCGTACAAATGAGGCGGTGACGCGCGGAATGGCTCCTTGGGTGGTCCAGAGGAAGATGCTGCCTTCCTTCTTCTCTCTTACGTCTCTTCTTTTCATTCGCACGATAATGATAAAACTGGACCTTAATAGGCGGACGTCAAATACAGTTGAAGGTATAAAAATCGAAGTCGCTTTAAATTCTTCAGGACGCCGTTAACCTCCCACTTTTACCGACTTCCGCAGTTTCATTCAAGTTGATTGCATTTTTGAAAATTTTGGTGCCAGACTTCATCATTCCCTAAAATTAAGATCTTTTCCTAAAACAGGTATCTTGAATTTTTATTTCTAAGATCTCTTCTTTTGGAGCATAAGAATAAACTGCTTTTTGAGGAAAAATGAAGTAATATGTTCGCTTATTTATCTTTTGAAGGAAAAATGTAAACAGAGCAGGACAGATATTTCTCATATCTGGGTTACTTAAGAACTATTATTCGAGCCGAGAAATGAGTAAAGGAGTTATAAATAGGATATAATGTTTTTTACCGCTTTATCAAAAGTCAGACATTTATCAATCCAAGAATTCTCCAAAGACCTGTGATTATTCCCCCAAGAAGCGAAGATGTATTTCATCACTACCCCAGTTATATGCTTCATCTGAATAGCGCATCTTTCTTTGATTTCCCTCGTTGAGTCTGATTTAGTATTTTTCCTAATAAAAGCATGCCTACATAATAGTGACAGTAGTCAGGCCAATGAAGGATTCGTCAAAATAAATGTATGATATTGATTATGATTTGGAGGTTTCGATACAGCCAAAGAAAATTATGACCTTCTAAGAGCGTGCCAGAAATGACTAATCAATATTTCCATGACCTCAGTTGGCTATACATGACCTTCAAAAATATCCTTGATGGCAAAAATGTAAAAAATCTCTCTTTAAAAGTATTTAAAAACCTAATATCAAGTTCACTACAATATATTGTAATTTATTGAATGTGTATTTCTGTTTTTGACATTTTTAGACACCTTTCTGATGATATGTAATTTATATAAACAATTTATATAAACCTTTCGAAGTACCAATCGCAGGCAATATAGCGATCCAAGTTATGATCCTATAAAAAAATAAAAGTAAAACTACGATGAAATTAAAGTGTGAATGAGAATTCATGAAAGACGAAACATTTATTTTTGTGCTCCTTCAGTGGCGAATGAGTGCAATCTCGCCGAGTTGATACGCACCGCAAGGAATCTCTCTCAATGGACTCATGGCAGTTCATTGAGAATCCTTGGGAGAGTAAGTCGTTATTCATTACCGCTTTCTTTTACTCCTCTTTCTCTCTCATCGACGTCGACGCTTCGGCTTGCTAATAACAGCAGGGGAAGAGGTTGACGTATGAATGGGCCAAAGCTCTCAGTTGACATAATTCGATGCAATCTGAAGATATGAGGAGACGCCTCGCAAAAGAAGTAATGAATGTTCGACATTTCGCGCGAACATCTCGCTCACGGAAGCGGAGAAAAGCATTCGTCATGCCTGACGACCTCAAAATCCTTGACATTGGAGACGCATGGCCACTTGAAGGGCGCCCGGGCCTCGGTCGATGCGTTCAAAGAAATCGACCGATAAAATGATGGGCCTTCGTCCGAACGCGATTTTCATAACCTGTTGGCCGCCTCTTTTGCAACAGCGCGGGGTAAAGACGCGGGGAAAGACACAAAGGCAATTCAGGTCTGTCCGTATCCACAAGAAGAAGACTAAAGTATCAATACAATGGAAGAAAATTAGGCAGCAAGTTTACGTTTGAGTTATCATCCATGCCTTCAAGTATCACACCTTACTTAAGTGCCAATTTTAAAGGTTTTATCAAAACTTCGTCCGACGATTTAAAAAAATAGTTTTTATAACTAACGCTTAGAGGATTACACTATTTCTAAATGAGAGAGGCATTAGAACGTAAGAGACGAGAGCTTATGATTTATTTACTATTTTAATGCATTATTCAACAAAATACAACCTCTCAGTTAACCGAGCTTAGAAATCCTGCTACCTTTCCAAATATCAGCGTACTAACTATCTTAGTTCTTAATTCTGCGAAGAAGTAAAAGAGCATACCCACTAAAAATAGACTTATTCGTTAAGCAACGCAAAACCCAATCTCCAAATGAAAAGCCTTAAATGTGTGACTGAAAATAATCAACAGACATTGATATTATATATTCAAATACATAAAAATAGGGAAGCTATATTAACTAATATTTATTTGAATTTCCACTTCATTTACCCTCTTGAGGGAAAACGAAATCGATGATCAACAAGAAGGAATGTCTCATTGCAAAGAATCACATCCTGAAATAGTACTGCAGGAACTAGGTGTTAGATTTTTCATAAGAAAGACATTTGATAAAAAATCAAATTCAATTATATTTGAGCATCAGTTTTGCGGAGATTAATTATTGTATTTAATCCTAATTATAAAAGCTATACGTTTATCACAAAGAAATTGAAATAAATTCTTTAGCCCTCTTAATATTAAAATTAAGTTATTTAGACTTTAATGACGCAAGTGTAGACACAAATAACTAATGTGACTAAATAATTTCATGAATATTCACTAATGTTTATCATAAATAAATATTGTACTGCATGGTGCATCTCGTCGCGTCCTGAGTATATCCCTCTGTCAGCTTCGCGTTCTTTGTCAGACCAAACTCGTCTCCATCATGCTCACAACCCTGCAGAATGAGATACAGAGCAGTGAAATAGTAAAATTAGCCCTACAGTAGTACGTGAATTACTAGAACACGAGTGATGACGCTGTCCTATCGATTAGGAATTTGAAGTTTTAAAAAAATGAAATCAGTTTTTTATTGAATGATCTCTTCAAAGCAGCATTTATTCTAAATGGATGAAGAGTTGTCGGGTTTCCAACCGGGTGGTGGTGGTTTGTAGCACCGACGTTTCGACGGCGTAGTTTGCCATCGTCCTCAGGGTGATGATCAGGACGATGGCAGACTACGCAGTCGAAACGTCGGAGCTACAGACCACCACCACCCGGTTGGAAACCTGAGAACTCTTCATCCTAAGCATTCGCTGGGAAAGCCTTAAATCTTACTTTATTCTACATTTTCACCACAGAAAGAGGAGATGCTTAAACCTTTATTCAATCTAGGTTAAAGGGTAAAATGGGTCGACTGGGGAATTGAGAAAAATAGGGGAAACAAAGTATTGGTTTAAAAAATGATTTATGTACATAATAAGTCAGAAATTGCCTTTCCACTGTTTTGGCATATTGTCTTTTACTTAGCGCAACAAAAGAGGTAGTATTTAAAGACACAAGTGGTGACGTTTGGTTTGTGGAAGCGAAAGTAGCAATTAGCTTAAGTTTCATAATTTTGTGGCTCGTACGTCCGAGGACCAGTATAAAATAGGAGATTACTGAAGAGCATAAACTGAAAAATTTTAGACTTCGCATGAGTCACCAGAAAGATTATATCGTCGGAGTGTGAAACTGGGCATCGCCCATTTAGGGTTAAAGAACCTTCATTCCTCTTAAGGGTGTTACTACATTCAACACAAAGCCAGTTACACAATTAAAGGTCAACCCAGCATTCAATGTTTATAAAAAACATTTACCATCGAATATTAAAACTTAGCGGATAAGATATTAACCAGGAATATTTCTCCAAAGACGATGATTGTTTCTAACAAGACTGGCTTGACTTTAGAGGAAAAACTGAATACGCGCAATAAATTCACAGAACTTAGCCAAGATAAAAAAACCATCCTAGTTTAAATAAGTAGCTCCTCTGAATTTTCTTGATAAGGGAAATTCATGTAAAATATATGATTAAGCGGATTTAAGTATGTACAGGCTGATCCAGATAGCCAAACTTGATTTCTCTTCCTTTTTCTCCCTATCTGCAAGGCAGATTCTGGACACTGATGGCGAGCGACCGGCAAGCGACAGCAACGTATGTGTATGAATTTAGCAGCGCTGATCATTTGTTTGAGTTTTAATTATCTTGTGTCGGACTAGAACGGAGGTGTCATGAGACGAGCACTGCCTACACAGCACATTTATGTTAGCGCTGGGAGTAGACTGTCACAGGAACTGATAAAAAAACTTACACATGTGTACGCTAAATATACAACCCACCATTTTACGGTTTCAGAGCGTTTGATTCATGACTCAGGAAGGAGATTTTCAGTCATTAGTATAGTGTACTCAATTACAGTAACAGAATTAAATATCAATAAGGCTTATGCTATACCAAATGAAGATCGGTAACAATATGACTACTCACTCCTGATGAGAAGTATAAGAGTCCTGATAATTTCAGTCGGTGGTGGTAACCCACAATTCAAAATGGTCATCTGCGCATGACCCGGAGTCAGTTTTCACGTCTAGTACTCGCAATGATGCAGCTCAATGATGATATGTGTGTGTACGCATCAAAAACATAATTTTATTGTAGCATCTCGTGCCATCTTTCTTCTTGCAAGACTAAAAACAAACAAGGCTCAAACAGATGAGTAGATCTGCTAAATGTATATGCGTGAGCTTGCCTCACCTTTAAAACTAATCTAGACTACTCACCCTTGGTTTCGGCCTCAGTGCAAATCGCTGAGCAGAAAATTAATGGTGAATTCCTTGGTTTATTTTGGGGTAGATTTTGGTTTTCATCGAGTATATACATAGCCTCTACAAAATATTTTTTGTTGCAGTAAAATTATCCTTACCTAAGCAAATTTGATGGTGTTGTGGGAAGTGAGAAATGAAACGATGCCTCGGATATTCCTTGACGTCAGAACTATGCACTCTGATACCAAATCATGCCACCGGTACACTTATTTGGAAGAGTAGGTGCAAACGGTGTTTAGGACGAAACGCGAGCGTTTTGGAGGAGAAGGGTTTGGTTTAATGGTGCATTTCGATTTTCCCTTTGCCAAAAATTGTGTTAAAAACACACAACGTAATGGGATGTAACAACCACAACTTGAATTAAAAGTTTTATTACATCGCAGCCGGTAAATTAATTATTTTTGGGCTATTCTTTTTCCTTTCAAAGTACCATGTTCGCTATACACTTCCACTTTATAGCACCAGAATTCACCAAGAAAATATTGTCCTTCAGAGAATAAATATTTAGATGGAAATCCTAGAGGGATTAATCGTAATATATATTACAATCAACGATGAATGATTTGAAATTACAAACGTATGCAAACCTCGGAGATAATTTAGGTACTAGTCGTTTATTTTAGCATGTAGGAATACTTTAAAAAACTTCTAAATCAGACTTACCCAGAAAAAGTTTGGGATCCACTATCTTAGCGATAGTTCCAACTAACTGATATATCTCTGTGACTTATCCTAATTGTAATAATTATAGGTGTGCAAAAATTATTTCTTATTCAAAGTAGTGGTATTTGTTGAGTGAATCTTTCAACTCATCTACCATACTGCATTAGCGATCTGTTTCGTGTTAAAACTACAAATCACAAATTTGTAACTGACAGTTCCTCGAAAATATGTTTACCCATTGACGAAATTGATTTCCAAATGTCTGATTTAATTAACTACCGCTACAAAACCGCCAGGAGCTGGGTGAAAATTAAAGTCCCTCTTTAAGATTGATTCTCTGCTGCCAAATTTGGCACAAGCAGATATGCCAGATGGAAAATGATAAATGAGGAGGCCATTCAATCAGATGAAGGTCATTCCATCATTCCTACCCCTGGTCTTTACGAAAAACATTTATTATCAACAGTTAAGGAGTGAAATATTTTCTGGCATGTCAAATGTTTATTACGAACTGATGCAGGTAATTGAGCGAATGAGTCATCAGTACTGCTTTAAACGGCAATACGAATTGGATGCTGTTACATGATTAGAGATTTAATCTATACCAGCCATAGAGTTGAAATCCGTGAAATCAGTGGCAAAAAAGTGGAAATTTATATCGTAAATTTTATATTCTTCAGAGGGAAAATTGAATAGTTTTGTACCGATTCAATTTTTACACGAACAAAATATCTCTTTCTCATCTAGAGGTATTCCCCTTTCAACTGCAACCCGGAATCGTATATGATATACACATATTCAACTCAATTATAGAATTAAATGGACTTCTAGTTGTTATTTTAAAAATTAATGCATCGCTTGAGCAAAAAATTTTTCGAACGTGTAATAGGTTACAAAAGAATATATCTGGGTTAAATCTTGTCAGCACTTAATAAGGTAGTATGAATAGTGGACTATTAAATACATATTCATGGGTTATGCGCTGATTCATTTCGCGTAATTCTTGTAAAATAATGAAGCTCGTCGAAATTGAAGCTGAATTCTCAATGCCTGTCACAATAAAATCCATTAGGAAAATATGATCAAATTGAGCTTCATTTCATTTCTGCGGTATAAAATGTCAGCATTACTTATTCCACAGCCCAGCGTCTGAGGAATCATTTTGCGAACAACAAAAACTTCATCTACCAAGCAATACAATTACATCTAACTTAGCGATTACTAGCTCCGCATCATGTGTTTAGTGTTAAAACATTATGACGCTCAAGTTTATCAAGGAGTATATAAATTAACTCGAATAGAAATAGGCATCAATGAAACTGAAGATGTTCATTGAAAATGAAAGAGAGAAGTAAAGGGAGGTGTTACACTACAAGTTCTTGAGCAACCACGAATTGTTGGCTAACCGTTCATTTAACTTCGTAGATATATATTACGCATTTAATTTTCTTCAGTTCAATTTTTTAAATTAATTTAAAATATTTTGCTCATTATATATTTAAAACTCACAACTAAAAATCCCATGAAGTTCATATAAAATTTTTATTTCCTTTTATGAAGATCAAATTAATCCTCTTTTTTTAATAGCAATAAATTATGGATGAATCGTGCAGCCTGTTATGGAGGAATATTATGTCCGTGTACTCATCATCTCGGAGTATCTTAAGAGCCAATACTCTTATATTTATCAGTCAGAACTACAACCTTATTTCCCTCTTCGTTTTATATTGAAAAGAATTCAGTGGAAATGATCGATATGCAGAAGGCCTAATTCTCTTTGTAATTTTCAATCACACTGTAGCTCCGCAAGGAATTATTTGCTCATTGATATTCTCAATAGGACAAATTTTATAACTAATAAATTCAGGCTTCACTTTGTGGAACCTCTCCATATCGGAAATCAAAGTATTCTGGAATTGGTCCACTAAATAGATTTATTCTTTACGACCCGGGTTTGGTCGCATAATGACATCTTCAGGTAACAAATATTATTCTACATGGGTACATATACAAAATCAGGCGCAGAAGAAGGAGGGGAACCATTTTCAAATTTTCACCTAGTTTTCTCTATGCTTAGGATATAATATGAGTTAAAGTTAGAACCAGGAGTAAAGAGAAATCAACAGGACCACTTTTGAATCTTCGCAATGCTTCGTGTGAAATTTTGCTAGTACACCTTTTCAATTTTAACCAGAATGGGGAGTTAAGGAACAATAAGATTTTATTAACATAAAACAAATCCTTTCCCTTGAAATCATTCTGGTGCAATGGTTCTCTTGACATGGCCGTTCACCATTTGACGCTTGGTCGCACCAGCCGACGTCTCAACGCCATGATAGGATCACGAGTCCAGACCCATTTCTTCCGATATTGAATTCTGAATGGGCTAGATTCACCGTCATCATGCAACGTGTACCGCTACTTTTGGAGAAAGTGCGAAGAATTGTACGCTTTGAACGATGCTCGTGTCACAGTCATATCATACCTATTGCGGAACTACTTGAACGTAAGTTTCCAACTTAGGAGATCCGATGTTGTGCTAACAGTGGAATTGTGCAAAAATGTACTTGAGAATCAAGCAAATGAAATTCAAGCCTCGGAAAGCATTATAGAATTAATTACTATAAGGCAAACTGAACAGAATAATTCATTCTTAGAATTGAGTAATGTTCAGATTTATCGAGTTTATCGGTCCCTATTTACAGAGTCATTATATTTGAAGGGTAATTGTAATGTCATAAATGAATTTAGAATTTTATAGAACAACTTAATAATATTTTTATATATGTATTTCAAATGAAGAATTTAATTCAGGGAAGTCTCTGAAATCTCCAATTTCCAATTATATTTTCTTCTAGTGCTGCTCGTTTATTGATTGGTATAAGCGAGCGAGAATGCGCTAAAGACCATACTTGTACAACACTCTCAATCGTAACATGTTCTATCCATTCTCTTGTTGGCAATTTTTAAACTTTGTGTAAAATTGATGTTATTCATCTTGTTATTAATACGATAAAAGGTAGTTCTGGCAAACTATTGGCGAGAAATTACAAAAAAATTCCTGTTGTTTTCTAAGTAGAGGTCAGTTATTTTCTTCGGAATACCTGCATCTGAGTTTTAAAATTTCAATACTATTTCTTCATCTGGCTATTTATTTCATAATCTATTTTAAAGTTTTGACGTCGGTAAATCCATAAAAGGAGAAACTGTCTCCTGTTGGTGAAATATCATAAAATCATAAAAGAGTCGTGAAAATGATCGGTAAGAGCTCCATTAATCCTAGATTACCAATCCAAGCACTTATCAGTTTTGGTTGAAGAATTACATTCTAGCTGAAATTTCGGCACATCATCCCTCAATGCAATGAAGTTCACCATTGTTGAAGAAAATTCCGAAGTAGGCTATTGAAAACATTCATAGATATTATAAGGTAACAGATCCACAGTATAAGGTAACAGATCCACATGGAAAATTAAAAATACGTGGAAGGAGAGTGTACATTAACTTCGAAAATATAACGACAGAAACCTTCGGTATGGGAAAGTATACCATTAAGTGTAGCGCTGGGAGTTGCAGAAAGCCGAACGCAGAGGAAAGAGCATGAGAGTCTATTGCGGATGTTAGAGGTGTGACGATTGAACCGTTACGAGTACGGGGGACAAAGCGCTTAGAAATATGCACAAGAACAGGTGACCCCTGAAGAATGCTGGGAAAAGACAGCAGATAAATGCGTGAAAGCTGAAATCCGAGATTATATAGTTGTTAAAGTGGAAGCAGGGAAAGCGAAAAATGTATTCTCAAGGATGAGATAACGAAATGGATATAGAATTATGGATTAAACCTTAATGGAATCGAGAATGGTAATAGATAACTTCCGTATGAGACAGAGTCGTGAGAAATAATCTTATCTGAATCTAAACGTGCATTAATTGTTAATTACAAATCAGATGAGATACGTACCTACCTTGAGCTACGCACCTACCACGTCCGCTGGTCGATTTCTTATTCGCAAAATTAAGATTTCCATTAGTGTTGTGCCGGAAAAATATAATAGGAATATCAGGAGAAAGTAAATCACTATAAAATTGGGCAAATGTAATCATTCTGCCCCAAGAGATGCCGTGGAAATATGGATAAACCACAAAAAAAATCAGCAGAGGGGATAGTTTAACCCTCACCCCGACATGTAAAATAGTAATGCAGCCAGCGAATGGCTAATCAGGGTGCTCGAAGAAAAACAGTCTTCTCTTAGTCCCGGTTTCGGAATGTATGTTTTAATATTTTCCCGGCGCGATAACCGATGATTGTATGTTTTCTTGTCCCTAACACTCGCGTGAACCAATCCACCGTCTGATCTGATGCGCAAAGTTCAAACTCTTGATTACTATCAAGTTCGAGTACTACGTAATCATACGCTTAAAGTTATCAGAAATTACGGGCAGTTAGACAGTCTCTCATAATACTTCAAATTCTCTTAGCAGCCAGGAACCCTTATGAATAGCGGTCAAAACACCGCGAAAATGTTTCAACCTGAAGATTTTTAAGAAATTCGTCAAAAAATTCCGATAACCTCAGGTAAACATATATAGATTTTACGAAATAAAATGTCAAATGCATACAATGCGTGCATGCCATTTTATCCACCAAAACAATGGCTTTTAGGCATAAGAATTTTCATCCGTTGTGTCTGCGATCCATCTGTTTTGGATAATTTCGTGTTAGCCATTTTTTCTCTTCTAAAATAGATATCGCCCTCTTTACAGAACTACAGCAAATAACGTTAATAAATCGATGCGTACATTATAGTAGTGACTTTTGTGCATAAATTAGCATTGCTTTTCCCAAGATACCCTGTTTTCGATGAAATATATATATTTTGTTCATCAAATCCTTATACAAATAAGTTGTTTGGCATACAAATGAGAGTTAGGGGAACAGATTTAACAATCATAGATACTCGGATGACCGACTTGAGTTAGTACCCATTTATATATTTTATCTAGAAGGTCTTTCAGCCATTATTCAGGCATAATTGACCATTTTCTTTTTTCCAAGTAATTTCCAAAAATGGGTCATAGCGAAAGATGATTGCTGGAATCTCCAGCTCGACAATCGGCATCAACAGGCGAGCAAGGAGATGCTTGCCAAACTAATTTGGCGCTCTGCCGCGATGAGCGCTGACATAAAAAAAATTAGGAGAGGAGTGGGGGAGTTGGTGGAATGGGTAAAAGAGGAGGCCTATTCGAGGGGGGGGGGGGAAGGGAGTGAAGATGATGCGCTGGGAGTGGTGGGTTGGGAGTGGACCGCCACGCGACCCGAAGTCCAGTCACTCGTGCACACCCCCGTCCAGGCACCACCCACCCACCCACTTCCCCTCCTCAACCAAGCCGATCTTTCCCGTTTCACGTGCCTTCCCCACCCCTCCCTCCCGATGGACGCCTATTGACTGTGCGTCCTTCTCCACGGCAGGTGCCCTGATTGCGGACGGCTCACTGGACCAGAGAGAGAGCGGAGACGCCCAACTGTGCCACTGAACCACGACGCAATTATGAGTGCCAATGTCTTACTTTATATCGCTTTGATTTTTTTCCTCTTATATTTTAATATTTCCATGTAGGTCCTCGTTTACGTTTGTACTTCATTCACCCATTTGAACTTATGTCGTTCCTCCATCGCTTTCCCGAAACAGCGTGGATTCGTGCATAAATACATACGCATCCATTACAGTTAAATCAAGGGAAATTGAGCTCTACGGCCTATCAAGATAGCAAAAATAAATGAGTCTCCAATGGCCGTAAAAAAGGGCACCACTCGTCAAACATACAACAAACAAAGCATCTTTGACGAGTGGTGCCATTTTTACGGCCATTGGAGACTCATTTATTTTTTCTATCCATCACAGTGTTTCCGTTTGTGATAGTTGGTACTTTGCAGTCAAAAGACCTTGATAATCGGCGTCAGACGGGACTTGACTTGGATTTATTTTGACAGGGTTAAGTGAGGCGTAAACCCCCAGTGCTCTCACACAGAGTGCGGAATTTTATGACATACAGTATAATTTTACAAAAATAAATGTATATTCATTTTAAGTTTGGCACGCAGGCCAATGCTCTGCATGAGGAAGTCAGCCAAACTGGAGACGGGTCGTGTTTTGCGGTTATGCTTCTTTTCCTCGTGCCACGCAACGAAGGAGTAGCTCGTCTCTTCCACGGGTAGTGTATGTCCCCGTGGAGCACGTTCCGGAACTTAATCGCTCCCGGTTAACCACTGTGGAGGCCTAAGTTGTTTTAGATAATTTAAAATGTTACATGCAATAGGCGGTGTATAGGGCCGAGACAAACATAACAATAGAAGATTAAATGATCAAATATAACAGTATAAGCAAAGCTCTCGGCAAACTGATGGGACGGGACGAGACGGGAGACTGACTGTTGAGGAGGCTGACGCTGTGACGTGGCCAATGCTAGGGTCAGTGACGTGGGCGTGACCTGCCCACCATATTTGTTTATCCTTTAGTCTTGATTTTCCTTAAGAGCTTAAGTGCTGACAAGCTAATTCTGCTATCTTACGATATTTTACATCGATAAAATAATAGAAAACCACATGTATTTACTTCTTTTATATTCCTTCTCCTTCTAAATATTTTTTCTTTGTTCAAATTAAAAATACCCTGAATTCCTGGTGAAAACTATTGTCAAATCGAGTAGAGTAGAATCCGTAGTACTAAGCGTCCAATGTAGAGATCCTCGCCCTAAATTTCGAACAGATGGTGAGTATTGTTGCTTCACATTCGCTGATTTGACTGGTCCGTCGCAGTGTCCTAGGATCAATTAGGGAAGAGCATTCGCGAACAATGTGGTCGTTATTTCGTGAGTCAGGCTACAGTTTAATGACGTAATTCCCCTATACATCTGGGTAAATGGTTTCAGCAAAGTCACCCATACCACTAGATTTTTGCATGCCTCTTTGATATTGCCTCGCTCATCGTATTGTTTCATACAATCTCCATTTTTCTTGAGCTTCCGACGAGTCCATCTTTGTAGACCTTCCTCTGCAAAATCCACTCGATTAGTCCTTTATCCAATCCTTCCTCTCTCACCATTCAAATAACTATCACATACCTTTTTATTTAAAATCATCATCGGTTCTTTCGACATGGAAAAAACAAAAACGCAAGTTCCCTCAACAGTTATCTATCATCAAGGTATCCATTCCTAATTCTCTAATGATCCATCCATTCTAAAGAATTTCCTACCACCAATTAAACAAATAATTCTGATATTACCTTATGGTACTAACATTGAATCATTAGTTCTATGATCTTACTTTTGGCATAAAAACTACACAGTTAATTGTATTACATGACAGGATGTGCCATAATATAAAAACAGGGAAACTAGCCATAGTTTACGCTAATTTTAATTGCTATTTGAGAGATAAAAAAGAAGCCGGGGTGGAGGTAGAGAAAGATGAATTTCAATTCGTCATAAAAAAGGGAATCAATGAGTCGGAGACCGTGTGCTTCTTTCCACTAGTTAATAATTATCTTTAATGAAAACTCGTTAAGTGACCCAGTAACATTTATAGAAAAGAAAAGTGTGCCAATAGGTAATCCCCACAGTAAATTTAGATAATCCTCTAATGAGAGCTATTTTCTACAAATATGCAATATATATATATATATATATCCTATAGGCACCAGCAATTTCACATCGCAATTTTCATTACTAACATACCCAATTTTCATAACGTACATCGCCGTTGAAATGTTATCATCAGAATGAATTATTCAATTTTCCAAAAATCCACGGTGATATAATATACTGTTTATAAAAATAGAAAACCGTAAAATGGAAAAGAATATTTCTCCATATGCGAAATATTTTTAAAAAATGTATAGACCATTCAGCCTAAATTGAAATGTTGCTACACATAAATGTTAACTGCAACAATATTATGGCCTAGTTTCTCCAGCCTATAATTTTTTTACTTTAAGATTGGTCTTTCTCCTACGACTTTAGCTTTTTGAATCCAATATTTCTATCACGTACGGAAATTTCCATTAATTAGTTTTCCACCTTGACTGACGTCCCCGTCCTAGAAAGACCCACTCGGAGATCCGTTTGGGAGTATATTTTACCTTTGAAATATTTTACTGGAAGGAATGCAATCATGTCTTATTTGTGAATGCATGGCTTCATCTCCAAGGAAGACTAATACGGTGATTTTTCGTTGCCTTTCACATCGGAGTACGGCCTCCGAGAACTTCAATTTCCTCCTCCATCTGATCCTTTTGATCTGCGCCATCAGTTGCTTCAAGAGAATCTGCTGCCAGGGGAGCTGTGTTGCTCTAGGTTTTAGGAATCATTTCGTATTTGTCTCTTTCAAAATGCCTTCAGAATAATCAGGATCAATTTTTCCAAAGTAAATTGAAAACGTTTGCCAGGTTGTCGGTTGTAATTAAATACGGTGTTTGGACTTCCTGAGCCTAAGCCACTACTGCTCCAGTATTTTTTTATTTGTGTGGATAGGAGTTATTTGGCATGAGTTGAGAGTAATTTTCTGTTATTTAGTAAGAATTATGTCAACATATGAACAATTACTATCTTCCAAAGTATTTTGATAACGAGTAGTAATGGTCATAAATGCAGAGCTAGATGAGAAACGTCATACCCTTTAGAATGCGTTTAATATTTTGGCGCTAGAAAATTCCGGTGTCGACCGGCTCTGGTAAGTGGCTCCCTTAAACCAGGTGGAATTCTAATCGTCCTCAATATAACTCCAAAAATAATTGCTTTCTCGGAGCTTGAAGTAACTAATCATTCTATAAGTAAACACTGGTTCCCATTATTTATGAAAGAAATGGTAAATAATATCAGCTTTAAACCTTTAACTTTACTCCTTAACAAGAATGATATTCATAATCTGCCTCCAGCACCCACTTTCGACAAACTCAATTCTCTTCTGTTTGGCCATCCTAATTGTCTCTTTGAGGCTGATAGACAAACAGATCATACCAATGTCGTCAGCTATCAGGAATGCTTAGTTGTATTCTCTTTGAAATAAAACATATATTTATCATAGATTATTGTAGTTTGGTGCCGGTTGAAAATTATACATGTGAGTATTCATAACAAGGCTTTTAATCACCATCCAAGATTGAAATTGCAATAATAAAGTAAAATGGAGTGTCTTTGATGACGGTAGTAAAAATATTAAATTAAATTAATTAAGTTTTTTAATAGCTTCTCATGAAACAATTACGGTCAAGTTACAGAGTATTATTTAAGTAGAAATTTCAGTAAACCATGATGGCAAATTCATTAAAACATTACCAAAATGTGTGCTTTTTGGAGCATTGAAACGTTGAGTCTTGTGGGTTTGTAAGATTAAACAGTCATACGTCAATGATCAACTCCTTTTGAAGTATAAAATAAATTCTCAGACTTCACTTGGTTGAACAACATTGCCACGATTAGTAAATAAATTCACTTTGAAATATTCCACAATGGTTTTTATTATTTCGACCTAGATTTCGACTCGAGTGAAGTCAATATCAAGGATACCTTGATACCTAGGTTGGAATAATATGAACCATTGTGGAATATAACGAAGTGAATTTATTTACAAATCATCCTTTTGAAGTTTTACTTTCAAAGCCAACTTCATCAGCATTTTGAGTAAAAACATCAAGACACCTTAGTTTCAATTTAGCTAATAAGCTTAAACCCTCGTAAATTTAATCTAAAAAGTGACTTTTATGTACCAATCAATTAAAAACAGTTTCAAACACCAAAATATATATTTTTCCAGCGTTCCACTTACAACTCATTTCATTTTCATTGAAAATTACGTTTTATGTCACAATATAACTTATTTAATGTATCCTGCAACTGATAAGCAATGCAGTTCATAGATTATTTTTTGTTTTACAATGACGGGACGGGATTTTTTACAATGCCCACCTCCACGCAGAAATATTGAAGCAAACAGTAAACTACAAAAATAAAATAAGAGAATGTGACTCCTGACTTTATAATAAAAGACCTGTCCTCTAATTTTCCAAATTTTTGCATTATGTTAGTAAATAATATCTTGGAAATATGTATTTATAATATGTATTTGGAAAATTTTTTTATTTTCAATTGAAAAAGTGAGGCACCCTATTCCTGAATATTTAGAGCAAATGGGGAATGTACTTTGATATACTACACTCTGTTGCTAATTTTAAACTTTGTGTTTTATAATTATTGAGTACGTGTAGATTATAATCGAAATCGTCCTTTGGTGATGCATTACAATTTAAAATTAAAGCTCTTTATGCGTATTTAAAGATTTAACATATAAAGTACTGTCCGTTCTTAATGCCGAGTTTATTGACTGAAATAGTATGCCATTTAAAAAGAAACTGCATTAACGGCATGAACGCTAATTCTAACCTATTTTATCCTCGATTTGAAATTCTAATTTGACCCTATCTTTTTCACTGCGAAAAGAAACGCGTCAGCGAAGTTGGCACGCGTTATAACCAATCCTGATCAGATCCGCAATCGAACGCGACGATCTTCACCAGCGTTCTAAAAGAGAATGGCCATCCATCATCCCTTTTACAGCCCTTAAGCATTCCGTCCAACTCAAGCCTCCCCTACTTCAACAAGACGCCCTTATCTCCTCCAGCATCGACTTTTTATCTTACACCTCATGTCTGACATTCCCCCTGCCAACTTCCCAACACACACTGTCTGCTTCCCAAAGTTCATTTTACAACTACTGAAGTGAAACTTCACACAAGTATACGATAAAAATTGTTAATATTATTCTAATATTAATGGGTTTATTGCTACTTTTTACGCACCACAGAAATTAATATCTGTCAACTTATTCCCTCTCATGTTATCTTAGCACCTGCCCAAACAACTTCGAGAGGTTTCTTAAAATTTCCTTCGAAGAAAAACTTCCACTTTTCTGTGAAGATGAGTTATAGCGCTAAAACGGAAATTTTACAATAATGTCAATATTCGATGATATAATCTGCAATAAAGACTTTAACTTGACTAATCTCTGCTAGGTTGTTCATTACAATAATTGTAATCAATAATATTGTTTCTTGATTCTTATTAGACATAGTAATTTCATTGTATTCCGATATAGTTTACTCCGTATTATGAGGAATTCAATCTTTGTTAGCTGTGAGCCCCAAAAATGTATTGTAGGAATGGAAAATTTATTAAGATGAACTTTATATTTAAATAATCATATTTTTGCATGTTTTATTACTTGCAGTTTTATTACTTGCAGATTTTTTTAGAATGATTTAGAGCAAGAGTGCATGACTGAAAAGAGAATTCAACGAATTTTCAAAATAACTCGAGCATTTTCCCATTTAGGCGTGCAATCTTTTTTTCTGCAAGAGGAAAGTTTTACGTAGGAAATTTTATCTCAAGATCACGTATGCGATTTTTTTCTATTTTCCGCAATTATCGATGCTATGTTTCTATTATATAAATCTGCATTGGCTGTTAGTCAGATTATAGTTGGGAGAACAACAAATTTCTTCAAATAAAGTATTTATTTATGATCTCAACTCTTTCTGAGGTCATCTATACAGGAGATCTATGAAAAACAGGAGAGAATATCCCTAATCTATTATATAAATCATAAGCTGCGTCATTGTGGAAAAATACCTTGAGTTAATGGCAGTAGTTATAGATATTTTGTTTGTAGAGAGTAGTAGTAGTCATAGATATTTTGTTAGTAAATATTAGTTTGTAGTAGTCATAGATATTTTGTTAGTAAAAATTAGTTCAAGGAGCGGCTTCACTTAGCTGTAAACAATTTGACTTTACAATATTTTTCATTATGATCAATGTCAAAAAAATGCAGAAATAATACACTATAATTAATTTAATTAACACAATGTTATGATTATAGTTACAGTCAAATATTTTTATGGTGAATCTAATCCATGAAAAATAAAGGTTTATTTCCTGCCGTTCTGTAGTCTGCTTGTCATTAATTAAATATTCGCTAGTGTCCAAATTATGTATCCAAAGCCCTTTAAATTTTCTTCGCCCGGAAAATATTACTCACGCTTCTTTTAGCAATTCGTAAACTAATTCGTAGACTATTCATAGAAAATACTAATGAAGCAAAAGTTGATGCCATTTAACAAAACGTCCATGCACAAACAGCCAGATAGAGCCTATTGTTTGTAATAAAATAATAAGGCCAGTTTTGTATTTTGAAAATTACTCATCCGGAGAAAGGAGGAGAAATATAAATAGTTAAAAATTATCATTGACAAAACAATCATTGCTTAAACCACAAAGAGCTCTGAATAATATTTAATTTTACAGGTAATGTTAAATTTTAAGAAGGATTTCAGTCACGCAAAATAACTCCCCCGCCAATAAACTCCAAATATATGGCTGAAAATATCGGCCCTGTTAAATAGTGACAAAGCCATATAGTATTTTTGAAAAATAAGTTAGAAAAATGATATCCGGGCAAGAGCATTAGTATTTTCGCAATCCCTAGGGCTGCCGTTTTATCTGGCATTATCTAGTATCAAGGAGCAGCAGGCGCATCATTACACATGTAAAAATGTTGAGCAGAGTTATGATCAGGGAGAAGTTAGACAGCTTTCCAAAGCCAAATCGAATCACTCCCTTCCGCATTATTATAGAATCGATTAATAGCATCATAACACAGTGGAATTCGACACCTTCCAAACAAACACTGGTCGGTAATTGTAGTTACGATGGAATTGGATGCTAGGAGGAAAGCTCAGGCCTGATTGCTTATCACCAAGATATCTGACGCATGAATAATTCTGGGCGCATAGTTTCCTGCCATTTAACTGTAGGAAAGAGAAAGTCTATGGTCTCATTTTTTCCTCAGAAATATAGTCACAATTACTGAAGCAAGGGATTATTTTTGGGTGGTTCAAATTACCCTACATCGAAAGTTCCCTTAGATATTTGTTATTCCATGGTCCCATCAGGATACTGAAAATAAACATGTGGATGAAATATTAGTTTTCTCAAGAATCCATTCATTTTCAAATTTTCGCCTTATTAAGGAGTATGTATTTTCAATTTAATTGTTCTCCGCAGTTTTTCGTTGCAATTAAATCGTCGATTTTCTTCCTTAGCTACTAATGATTTTATAATTTCTATTGAAATCCAAAGGCTCCGTTATTTTTGGCGGTCTATCCAATGTTCTCAAAGGCTTCGGCAGTCAGCCCGCCGAATTTTCACTGGACTCCTACTCGTTTTTCCCGACTCTCCCGCGTAAAATAGACCCATTTTCCAAAAAGATAAAGACCTCCCGTAGAAACGCATGAATGACCGCTTCGACGACCGGTTGCGCCGACTCCGGGATGAGAAGGCGGTAACAGTCTCGTGGAGTTGTAGTTCTTTGGTCTTTGAGAGGGACGTTCCTCTCATCCTCCTCCTCTTCATCCTTCTCCTCTTCATCCTTTACTTCTCCCTCCGACCGCCATAAGATATGTTGTCGAAGGGAGTGGGAAGGGACCGCCCGTCCTCGGCTTCTCCAAGCGCGGTTCCAAGGGGGATGGGTGGGTGGGTGGGTGGTGGGATGAAAAAAGTGCTGACCGAGGGTGAGGGAGGAATGGGGAGACCCGCGGGCGGGGCCCGACTGACCATCGCCTCTCTTCGCAGGCGGTCCGAGATTTTTTTCCCCGGCGGCTGCCTTGGGGGAGGTGAGGATGGAGGGGCGGGGTGAGGCTGGGTGGAGAGGTTGGGGGAGGGGCGAGGGGGCGGTGGACTGGACCTTCTCCCGGGCGGACCGTCGGAAATTTAAGAGCGGCTTCACTCGGGACGGTGAGGAGCGTAGCGCCGTGGCCGTGGGAAAGTCACGAGACGGGTGGAGATTTTCCGACGGTGCTTGGCCATCGCCCCTGGCCCCTGACACTCCGCCCCTCTATCTCTTTATTGAGACGTATCGGAAGCTTGATTCGTCCTCACGACTGCGTGTTTATCCGAGATTTGAGGGGATTGTTTTCTAAACCTTTGAGCGAAGCTTTTGATCATGTGGCTCTGGATGCCCAAGGAACCGCCGGTATGGGGAAATTTTAATAATAATTAAGGTAGAATGAGCGAGATTTCTCTATAATCACAACAGAGACCATATTTTAATTTAATCAGTTTTCAGTGGCATGAAGTATACGCAGAAATATTTATGAGGCCAAAAGTTTTTTCATGCATCTGCACTTCTGTCTGAATCAATTGGATAAGCATATTTGAGGCTCTGACTGATGAACCTAATGTGGCTCTGGTGCTTTCTTTCGTGCTGCGCGCTGAGTATGTAATCGCCGTCGATTGTTATTTTGCAATTTTATAAAGAGAACTGCGGTTAGAAGAAATATGTATTTCGAAGAATAACTGAAAAAACATACTAACAGGTTGCTGTTTCATTTGTGTGATCTATGCGTCAAAATCTCCCTTTGTATTACACCTGATATGTAGACATTCGTTTCAATTCCAATGGATAATGCTATGAATATATAAGCAAACTAAAAACTTAAGGAAAGTTGGACGAGTAAATTTTGATATTTGCATGTTCATGGCAATATGAGATCATTTTCATTGCAATTAAGTCATTCTGATGAATTTTATGAGTGAAGATGTCTTTTTTTCGTTGCCTTATTTCAATTCTTTATAATATCAATGAAGTCACTTGATTTGTCCTCAATTTTTATTTTCCCTTCACTACCTAGGTTTCAACACTCAGGTCATCATCAGGTGTCTAGGACATAGGATGACCTGATTGTCAAAACCTAGGTAGTGAAGGGAAAATAAAAATTGTGGAACAATCAAGTGTATTCTTTGAAATTATAATGAATCGTTTCCACCAAGTAACGGCCGACAGCGCCAATTATTTCTATTCAATTGAGTGTTTAACTGGTACGAAACGCGCGTATGGTTGAGATAGTATTTGGTGAATTGATTGGTTGGTCTGCGGGCAAGTCTAACCAATACACAGTACATACCTTAAACCTTGTCTTTTCTAAGAAATCGATTTGCCCTAATTTATTTTAAGCTCCTCGTACTGACTGCTCACATTGATATCCTCAAAATATCGTTCCTCCTTCCTTTCCCCACTCGCTCCTCTCAGTTGCCCTCCACTCAATGCCTTCGCATCTTGCAGATTCTTCCTCCACTCACTGAATATGTGCCAACTTTTCCATTTCCCCTACCACTCCGTCTCGAATGCCCCTTCGTTTATTTTTCTCGCCTCGGATTATCTTCTCATCAAAGCTGAGCAACTTCGGCTATTCAGGCTAATATTTATATAAGATGTAATAAAAATCTTTTCTTTACTTCCAAAATTTGAGACCCTCTAACTCCCTTCTCTTTGCCAATGCGGTGGCATACGTGTATTAGCCTTACGAGTTAAAAGTTTTTGATTTAGTATATTTTAACAAAAAAGTCATGAAGGCAAATTGTCTTCCGAAAATATTTTACTGAATATTTTATACGATTGACAAAAAGGAGATCAACAATCACGCTTTATGCTACGTAGGTACTGTAAGCGGAAGTCAGTGGCTGGATGACGCTTCTGACGCCAAAGAGGAAGTAAGGAAACATTGGAATTCAAATTAAGGGCCGGTTTATCCATCTCCGGGTAAGGCGATTTTATCCGGATAAACCTAAGGAAAGCGTTTATCCACCATCGTTTAAGCTTTATCCGCCGAATAAATTTACCCGCTACTTTTTCCTCCGGATAAATTTTTATCCGGAGGATAAACCCATTTTTAAGATGCCTGCCGCAATCACCTGGCATGTTTAAACTGTTATTTTGGACGCAAATCTATATTTACTCGTGTAATTCCTTTTCAATAATCCTAGTAATTGGTGGCGTGACTGCCCTGAGAGAAATTCGTGGCATCAATGGCCGTAATTTTTAAAATTATGTAGCCTTTGAAATTTCTCATGTCTCCTGTTTACAATACTACAAAATGAAAAGGAATTTGAATATTTAATGAATGGAATGCTCATGGTGCCTTTCGTTTAAATAAATATGAAGCATCGAAGTTTATTTTTAAGTCGATTTACGATGATTCAATTGGCCTAAATCATCGTGAAGCCCCTGAAAAATTGGGGAATGCGCGATAGTGACGGTATTTCATGGTCACCGACTTACGGTATGAATACATTCACTTGATGGTCTTCTAAACCTCTGTTTTGGTTTATTTAATATTCAAAGTCTTTACTTTATTAGTTTAGCGTAATCAAATCGTTACTTGAAGGGATGTAACTTTCCAGCTTCATGATTCAAATTAAACAATCCCTCAACAACAGCGAATTTCACTCACAAATGCTCGGCAGTCAGATATGTCAACAAACAAAGCGATGTGGAGAACTTCTGTGGAAAATTATTTTATATTCAGATCACCACGATGGAATTCATTAATTTTTGTTAACAACGAACAGTCTTTAAAGAGTACTTAAGATTTGTAAAAATGCTAAAAAGTGAATGTAAACCGAGCTGGACGTCTAAATGTCAATTACTGCCAATACAAACTCCGAAAAATAACGTATGTATTGGTTATTATTATTATATATACGTGTATTAGTTGATTCTTGAGGTTTTAGTGGTACATTGCACAAATTTAATTATACAAACCCGGTATTTATCTTGAAGAGTGATGCCCTGTACTGATGTGTTCATTAATAATGCGATGATGGATGAATATTGTCAATGTTCATGACAATTTCAATTATACTTTCAAAATATTAAGAGTTTATTGTAACCACCGCCTTGACACAAGTTGCAAAAGAAAAATGAGTAGAAGGGTCATGAGAAAGCAGAATAATCAACTGTCGATTGATTGTGCAAAAGACTGGAATTTAATTGGCTGCTTGATGCCCCGCAAAATTAAATAATAAAGCCTATACAGAGTAAGTTCCATCCTTGTTGGAAATAGATTATCCTAATCAATAGTCCACACAATTGTGTGTAATGATTGGTCTGGGTTGTTACCAATAGTGATTCTGATAGTTATGGAATAAGCTGAACTATTTAAAGAAATCTTGATGAATACATATGAAGAAAAATGAACCATTTCATTTTTTAAAGTGATTTTTTAACTTCTTGTATCTTTATTTCTAGTGTTTCTACGTTTCCTTAATATGTTATTTTTCCTAAAATTGTTTCAAGTGGAGTTAGTTGAGCAAAACTAAAAACGATTGAATTTTAGGATTGACATTGTTGAGATTGAAAAAACTTATCAGGAGGTAGTTATCGGCGCGTCACACGTCATTTAACTGCTATAATTTCCATCAGCGAGTTATAACCGTAAATTCATTCAGTTCGATGAATTCAGGTGTAGCTGATTGTTGGTTAGGTTACTAGTGATTGAGGAGACTTGTGTTAAGTTACGCTGTTGTTTATTGTTCCGATGTCGATACAAGACTGGCTCAGAGGGCCAAGGGCTTCAGTATTTATACTGGGAGCGACCATTCTAGAAAATGCTATACAATTTCAGGATAATATCAAAATTAAAACAGAAACAACTATTGCACTATTCCAAAAGGTATTTATTTACGCAATAAATACCTTGTGGAATAGTGCAATTGTTTTTTTCTGTTTTATTATGACGAACTTCCGCGATATCTCGCCTGAATCTGTTGAAATCGATACCAAAATAATGTTCTAGAACAGTCAAAAAAGTGCGTAAAATAGTATTAACAATTAGTTAACTCCGAGACCGGGAATCGGGAATCGAACCCGCTTATTAGGCGAGCGCGCTAGCCCTGAGCCACCGCGCCGAAAGCGCTACTTGTATCGCTGGCGCGCGGGTGGTGTGGAAGCGCACCTGTAGACAGGGCTGCTACGCAGGGTATAGTGAAGATCTTGTTTAATTTCAGTATTCTATCAGCTGTTTGGTAAATTATTGGACAGTACTTATCCTAATCCGTTTTCACTCCTACGAATGGCCTGCCATTAGATCCTTCTTGACATCTTCATATCGTCTTCCTCTTCTTATTTTGTCCAGAAGTCCTATCTTTTTCCTTTGTCTGCCACTCTTTCCCCGTGTTCTATCCTCTATTACCCTCCTCAGCATTCCCTCTATTTTCAAAACGTCCTCCATCCGTCTCTTCTGCCTCCTCCAAACCTCCGTCACTAGCTTCCTCTCCTCACCAACCACGTCCAATACCTCCTTATTCTCGCCAATCAGCTCACCCTCTCCATCCTTTGCCACACCCTCATCTCAAATGCCTAGAGTCTACGTAAATCCTCCCTTCGCAAGTCTCCAAACCATGCAGCGCCACGCTCCATTTCTGAGTTTTCACGTGCTTGTGTTAAGTTTCACTGTTGTTTATTGTTACGATGTCGATACAAGACTGGCTCGTAGGGCCAAGAGCTTCAGTATTTATACTAGGAGCGATCATTCTAGAAAATCCTATACAATTTCAGGATAATACCAACAATAAAACAGAAACAACTATCTCACTCACTCACGAGCTTTTTCTCAACGTCTCTTCTCAGATTACACCCTAATAAATTTCCTCCTCTTTGAAAATGCTCAGCCATGACAATTATCTAATGTCCCCACCACTAAACCCATTCTTCTCCTAAATACTACCCAGATGCGTAAACTGCACGACTTACTCTATCTTGTACCCTATAACCCTAATATTCACATCCGCATTCTTTCTTCATGAGAATCTCATCACTTTCGTCTTCTTATGGTTTTTCTTCATCTCATACCTTTCGTACTGTACATCTAACTCATTCATCATTGACTCTAATCTCATGGCTGACTGACACACCAATGCTTGTTCATCTGCCAATCTCAATGACTTAATCAGATTTTCTCCTACCTTTATTCCTATCTCCATCTCTCCCCATGCCTCCCTTGCCATTTCTTCTGAATGCACGTCAAAATGCAACGACGATAGTGGGAATCCCTACCGCACACCCCGTCTCATCACAGGCCATCCCGATCAGCTACCCGAACCTGCGCCCGTTGGTTTATACGAAGATTCCGGATGAGGCGCCTGCCCCTCCAATTAACCTATAATTTCTTTAGGACCTCTACTAAGTTCACCCAGTCCATCGCATTAAATTCCTTCTCGAAATCCACGGAGCAAGCAAAAACCTCTTTCCCTAAACTAGTTTTTTTCTACTTGCGTCGTCAGTTTTTGCCCTCCTGCATGTATGACCAGCAGCAAGAACTTGAGACATTTTTTCATAAAAAAGCATAATAATGGCTACAAAAATATAATTTTATTGACAATTAGTTTACATTTTTTCCGATTTTTTTACTATTTTAGTTAATAGAAAACAAAAGTACCTGTACTTTCCAGGAATGTTTCATAGAAACACTTTCCACGTTGAAACATTAATATGCATTTGGGATTAAAAGTATTGCAACTCTAAACTTCCATGGCAGTATCGTTGTACTATTAGGATCAGCACAAAAACATCCCACTATTTGCTCAACATGTGTCCTTATTGGCACGTACTAGAGCCACAGGTGTTTTATCTATAACATGGTCACCATACGTCCCATTTGGCTGGAATAGCACAAGTCCGATGGGCCTCTCTGATTTATAACCCGGTTTGTTAGTTCGCCCCGTCTGACAGTGAAATATACACTGCACGAGGAAATACGCAAGGAAAAATTTTTTGCGAGATTTGTGTAAATGGGAAACAATTTATAAAATGTTATATTACATCTTAGATGGCTATGCTAATTTATAATACTATAGTTCATAACACATTCTAGATGGTACTTTCACTGGCAGCCTTAATCCTGAGGTATTAACTTGGTAGAAGTGAACAACCCCTGTGATAAAAGCAGACCGATCAACGTTAAATCAAACTTTTTATTTTTTATGTATACTGTACCCCTTATGATGGTGTAACTACCAAAGCCGGTGGTTTCGAATGCGATAAATCTTTGGGAAACACAAAATTGTGTTCTTCTTTTAACTTTGAAAAGATTCGGATATTGTGATGAAAGTGAAATCACCATCCTATGGTCATGTCTTAAATTGCTGGTGGAAGGTCATAGATGACACTAATTGGGGGTCGAAGAGACCACGGGCTCTTCACCAGCTATGAGTTTCGAAATTGTTATTCCAGATTTTGGGACAAAAACTAGCCACCGCTGCTACGAGTGATAATTCGATCTTGCATCTGTAAACGAAAAATAAACTAACTGTTCACCATCAGCTCAGCATTCATAAACAAAGACCTGATTATTTCTTGGACTCTTCAGTTCTAGATATGCCCCGGTTTTTGGATATCGAAACATGATAAATCTATTCGTGAATAAGTAGAGTAATTAGGAGTGGAGCAAAGAAATCCTTGTTGTCCTCACCTAACCCCTAAGTTGTCATTTATTTAAGATTAATTAACCCAAAATGACGATTATGAATGGGATGCGGCACTGAGTGTCGGCCGAAATGAGCCTCGGCCCCAGGGGGGACGGAATCACGCATCTAGTGGACGAATGTGTTTGTGAGAGGAGGTCGGAGTGGATGGCGCCGATTGATTTAGGTCTTTCTCGCGCGAGGCTATTTGCTCGGCCAAATATAATGAATGGCGATCCGATGCTCGATCGCAAATCGCGATTATTACGGCCCGAGGCGCGAGGATACGGGCGATGAGTTGCGATCGGGCCGAAGTGATGCTCTGGACTTGGCTTCCCATAGATTGCGGCGCTCGGAGGACGAAGACGTCTCCAGGAGAGAGTCCTTGTTATTAGAGAGGACCGCGGTACGCGCAGCCATAAATCCGAGGGCCGTGCTTTCGATAAGCGATTGTATCGATGGGTTGCTGCTGCAAATTCATTATAGCGTGCAAGAGACGTTGGAGAAATGTATTCCACAAGTGCATGTAGAGTAATCCCAAAATAAAATAATGACATGCTCCCTCGATGAAATAAGTGGCCGTACTTGACAGGCGATTACTAAAAATGCATTGCCAATCCCGAAACACTGTAAAATAATCGAGATAGATTCAACTTCTCCCGAGTATTTTTTTGAAAAATAAATTTATGCACCTTTTTGTGCCTCTCAACCAGTTTGGCCATCTTGCTTTAATCCCTGGCCCACACATGAATACAGTGCTCGGAGACTATAGTCAGAGTAACAAGATGTCTAATACCCGTAATTCGCGAACATGTTGAAATACGGTGACAAAATAATGGCGGATGACGGTAAAACTGATGTATTGTAATGCATCAGATCTTTGACAGTCATCGTACTCACAGTATGGAAAAAAACAATACAGAGCCTGAAAAGCTAACTATATTCAGAAATAGCCTCGGCAGGAAGCTGTTGTTTAATAAAATTGAGGATGTTGGAAAGGGAGCACGTTGAGCCGTGACGTTCACAGTAACAACTTAGGAAGATGCAAAAGGGTGCTATAAGGACCATATATATCAGCCCAGAAGAAAAGATATGAGTAGTAACGAGCATCATTTCAATGTTGAAACCTACGTCCATGGAGTAATTCTGGTATTGCCGTGAAGGGCAGAGTAGGAGATAAAACATTAGCTGGATAATCCATTTCAATTCTATGACTTCTTGGGTAGTAATAAGATTAAAGTATGTCTATTCATGGTCTAGTTGGTGTACATGCACTATGCCAGCACGGCCTTCATTTGGCGTCAGGCATGGGCAAGAAGTGGGAGAGTACCATGAGGATGAGTGACTAACATTTCGTAATTCCAAAATTCCAGCGCACTGAAATTGCCGCTAAGCAAAAAATTCGTATAGATATGTCCAACAAGGTAAAAATAATCCTTCCACTATATTTGTAATTTGTTGGCGACCTAAAGTTAAGTATGTATATCTTGAATAACATTAATGTTTCAGACCACACTCTATCCAAAAGTTGGACAAAAATTCAAGATCTGCACTTAATCGGAAATGAGTCACGCATCAACTGGTACTAATTCATCTGTGGGGCTACTTCGAAGATGGATTCGGGACACGAAGACAGGAGCGTCGGAAATTTGGCACGGCGCGCAAGGACTGTGCGAGCGAGTCGACAACATTGAGCCGCTCACCGAAAAAGTCACACGTATTCACAATACCCCCGGCGCTCTCCACCACGTACCTAGCTCATCTCAAAGTTTCACCACTAACCCTAGGTAGTAAATTATGCAATTTAAATTCATTATTGTTCTTAGGCAGTTATCAGTATTACTACGGAACATTGTAGTAGTAGACATTGGAGTAGAAATTGATATTTCCAAAATTAACGATTAAATTTGGAGAAAAAGGAAGGAATAAGCAAGATAGAAGGATAATAAATGAAGACGACAATGGAATTTTTTAAATCTAACAATCAAGTTAAAAAGTAAAAAAGATTGAAACTCAATGCATAGAAACAAACGGACCAATTTAACACTGCAGTTAGGAAATGCTACTCATCAAGTTAATCAGCTAATTTAATTTGTCTAAAGCTGTTCGCATCTCAATCACTTAACATTTATTCATTCGACATGCAACGTAATAAAACATGCAAATATATCCCTTAATTTAAATGCAATGAGTTGCAATGCTAACCAGTCATTACCATCGCTTAATTACCTCTACGAGGAGCTCGACAGTCACATTTGGTTTTCCTAAACGAAGGATGATTTTTCAGATGGCTTTTCAAACACTTTAGGGTAAACAGACCGTTCACTAGCGAGCTAGACAACATCATCAAAATAAACTTAGGACCTGTTACCGATTAACACAATCATTTCTCCATTAAACACCTGCTTAATGCGGAACGAAATTCAATTCAGAAGTAACACATTGAAGCATCCCATTAGTAGTTGCAACAATGTTTCGAAATAAGGCCATTAAAGTGTTACGTATCACCCAGGAGGGACATTTGAATGCTAAATTTTTATTAATTGACATCAATTTTTTATCTTTTAATCGCCCCTGCCCAAATGGCACTCTTCGCGATGGAATGAAATAAGTGCACTCGACATAACGACAGCGGTCGTTCTCGATAAATAATAATATAATCGCGGTCGCCCCGAGGTAACGAGGACCCAGGGAATGCGAGAAAAAATGACACGGGGTGGGGGATCGGTCCGGTGGTCAAGCAACCCCTCCCCCATGACCATCTGCCACTCCCTTGTCTCCCGAGACGACGCACCAAATTAAATCCCCCTCTCGATCCGGGGCAGACTGAATCGGAGCAATGAGTAAGCATTAATAACAATAATAATTCCGAAGGGAGCGCTGAGGGGAGCAGCTCTCGCAGCAGCGGCGGGTGGAGAGATCTCGGCCGGAGATAAGGCTCTCGCGGGATGGTTTGGGAGAGGAGGAGAAGGTCCTCACACTCGAGTGCCTAGTGGTAAGCACCCTCAATCCGCTCTTCTTCTTCCCTCTCTCACTACTCTCTTTTTTTATTCCTCGGCCCTGCTTCCCTCCCTGGCATGCGTGCGAAAAATGAGGGGAGATTGATGCCTCCTCTGCTGGACCGCGGAGGGAGAGAGAGGAGATCTCCCGGGGGGATGGGACTCGGGCGGAGAAACGATAACGGACACCCCCTAACGCCCTTCTTTCTAATGCACCCGATGACTCTCCTCGGTGGAATAATTTCGCAATAAGTCAGCCACGGGGAGATTGAAGAGATACGCGCGTGCTTTTGGATGACAAGGAGAAGCCAGTAAACATTTCACCAAATTCGATTAATATTTCGCGACGGTATAATAGGAAAAAATATTGCTTGGGTTGGCAAGGTAACCGGTTACTCGAGAAAAAAATAAGCATGTTCGGGAATTTAGTGCATCTTCCACGATGATAGGGTTGCCATAGTACTGGATTTCAATTTGGAGGCCCAGGTTCGAATCCCAGGAGTGGGCATAATATTTCAGTATCAACAGTATTATTCCGCTCCCTGCTTCAATGCCAATTCAACGTACCATCAGGCACAATGAGTTTTTCTTGATGGATCGCAAGAGTGAGATTCGATAAGAATTTTATTTTCTTCAATCCTGAAAATTACCGTGAAAATCAGGAATTCTGGGCAATGTGGCTGTCTCTGAATTGGTCCGTAAAGACTTCGTGGTTTGTTCACAGTTCTATGAAATATGGCCGATGACTGTTTCGGCGTCTGGCCAAGCTGAACACAGGAGACTCAATGGCGAAACATACTTTAGCAGTAAAGGGACAATCCTTTCTGGAGGGGAACCAGGAATATCTCTCTCTCTCTCCGTTTCCAAAAAAAATTACTCCACTTGTAATTTGATGTAACAAGACTATAAAAAGTGTTATCCACGATCGCGGCCGGCAATCCGATCGTGTCAGGATCCTCTAAACCGTTCAGGTGTCATTATACATCCAAGGCAGCCAGATGTATAGCGAGTTGTATATTCGAACACTGCAGGCCTTTTTTAAGGCAGAGAGATGGATAGTGAGTATATCAACTGGTGGGCTATTAAATATAGGGTCGCCGTAAAAAATGGTAGCAATGGGATATCTTTTAGAAATCAGAATAGCTTAGTATCTGAACAAAATAGAAGCGGCTCAGGTTCATTAATTACTACTTCCATTAATGTCTTAACATACTCTAAACAAGGAAACCGTAAATTTTATTCAAATGAATCAATATTCATACTGGTTGTCAATTGCCGTATTATTAAAAACAAAGTCGCAGATTTTCACCATCTCATGTTAAGCACGGACACTGATGTAGCGATCAGAACAGAAAGCAGGTTGACGAGTGAAATTGCGGATACCGAGATATTTCCAAAATCATATATAATCTATGGAAAAAACCAAATAGCGAGAGCAGGAGGAGGTGTGTATATATATATAAGATGAGACTGTAAGTAGAGCAGAAATAATTCCAGACAATGACGTAGAAAATGTGTGTTGCTCCATTATGTGCTCCACAAAAAGAATGTTTACATGCGCATATTGCGGGATACCCAATTCCTGCATGAATATAGTTTTGCCGTTAGAAAGATGGGTGAAGCATTTCACCAATCAAAATAACGAATAAAAGTTTATTACTGGTAGTGATTTCAACGTTCCTCGATTGACAGGAAAACACAGTTTCAAAAATGGCGGATAAATCAGGAATTGTGCATACATAAAAGCGTATCAGACTCAACTTTGTGGAAGTAATAGATATTGATATCCATTTCGAAGCGAAAGACAATGGTAACTTTCGACACTCAATTTTTAATGATTACCGACCATGGTTTCAGCACCTAGTGCCATTATCAAGGCCTTGATATTGGCACTAGGTGCTGAACCCATGGTTGGTAATCATTAAAAATCTCTGTGTGGAAATTAACCATTGTCTTTCATTTTGAAATGGATATCAATAGGAATTGTGCGACACTCTTCCCTATATCTTTTACATCAAACACTTTGAATCAATTAGTAACAACGTCCACGAGAGGAAAGAACGTTCTAGATCTTTTGGCGACAAATATACCTGAAAGCGTTCTTAATGTTGGAATAGTGAACGGAATTAGTGACCAATAAGCAGTAATAGCTCAATTTTATATAAATAAATGCAAAATGGTAGCCACAAAAAGAAAAGTATACATATATCATAAGGTGGATTTAACTTGTTTAAAACATAAATTATCGACCTCTTATAAAACGTTTTGTGATGTAACCCAAAATCACAATACTAATGATACATTGACTAATTTTCAAAGCATCACACGAGTGGAATAATGCGGAGGTCTGGAAATCTTTCAAACGACAACAAATCTTGCACGCAGAAATGAAGAATGCCATCAAAATCTACCTGAAGTGTAACTTAGGAAAATTTGCGATAAAAATAAGAGAGCTAAAACAAGAGCTAAAGCGGACTTAAGAAAGGAATTATTGGAGTTCAAAAGTAAAATATAAGGTGAATTTTAGGAGGATAACCCCAAATCATTTTGGTTTTACGTGAGGGAGGTTCGAGGAAATAAATCTACGGTAACGTCACTAAAAACGGTCAAGAGGAAAGAGCTAGCAATTTCTTAGAAAATGCGAATACACATAGCAACTTTTTTCAAAGAGTCTAGGCTACAGACCCTCAGAATAACACTACTGCATTGCCTTTCTTGTATAAAAATCCAATGCAGTCTAATAATTTCTCGTATCGTGGCATAGAAAGTCACCGGAAATCCATATACTCCAAGAAATCAACTGGTTCCTATCAAATTTCCGCCCGAGTAAAAAGAGAACTAGCATTAGAAATAGCACCGTACTTGAATGGACTATTTGAAATACTCTTACAAGACATCGCGTCCCTTACGATTGGAAAGTCACAAACGTCACATTTATGTTTAAGAGTGGTGATAAATAAGATCCCAATAATTATTGACCTATCTCCCTCACGTATATCTCGCGCAAAATATTGAAACATATAATCATCAGTTCAATTATGAGGTATTAATCAGTCAAAACTTGTTAATTTATAACTAGCATTCATTCCGAAAAGTTAGGCTGATCCTGCAAAACCCAGCTAGCACTCTTTCTTCACGATATCCTTTCCTCCGGAGAAAGGCTCACCTAGTTAGTCCCGAAATTTGTAGATTTCAAAAAATCTTTCGACAAAGTTCCGCACTTAAAACTACTCATTATAAAAACAGCCAAAGGAGTATATCAATATGATATTGGATTAAATATTTCTTATATAACCGTGAGCAGAAGGTAGTTCAAGTCCATGTACAGTAATAGTAACATTGAGTGTACCCCAGGGAAGTGTCATTGGTTCCTTATTATTCCATTTGTATATTACTGATATCACCACTGTCATTACGGCCAAAATTTGCCTTTTTACGGACGACTCAGTATTGTGCAAGGATACGAACTACGAGTCTGACAGAATTGCATTGAAGAAAGACCTAGAAGCTATAATCGCATGGTGCGATACTTGGCAGTTAGAATTGAATTTTATAAAGTTTGTTGTTATAAATTTTTGAAGGAAGAATAACTTAACCAACGAAACTTACACAATTAAAAACCGAACTATCAAATGTAGAGTCAGTTAAGTACTTAAGTGTGACCCTAACTCATGTCAAGTCCTTAGGGGAGGCAAATACGGGAAATTTGGGACAGGCAAATCGCAAAATCATATTTATTAAAAGCATACCAAGAAAATGTGACGAGAAAGTAAAGTAGCGATGTTATTTTTCTTCCGTGAGATCTCAATTGGAGTACGCAACTAGTAAATGGGATCCTTATAAAGTAGGACTGGTTTTAGATATAAATCGAGTACATCGAGCAGAAAGATTTGTTAAAAAAGTTACGATAAACATGACAGGGTAACTAAGTTGTTGAGGGAATATGGGAAAGAACTTCTATTCGATCGAAGGGAAAATATAGATAAAATCTTTTACGAAGGTTGATGTAGACCATTCTTTGCCGGACGCTCAACATATTATGCCAGAGTCAAACTAATATGGTAAAAATTATCACAGATACAAAACCAAGGAAATTGACTATAGAGTGAATAGATTGAATAACATTCTTTCCACGTACAACAAGGGATCACAATAGTTGCGATAGAGAGGATCTGGGGAACGTTGACCCTCGCTAGGTAAAATATGTTTTGCACTTGTGCCAAGTATCTTAACGTCATTATTAGCTGCTAACCTCGATTGCAATTTCTGGCATGATATAGCTCTTTCATGATTCAACCAGAAGTGGTGTCTTTAGTAGAATACTTTATGGTAGCATGTTCTTCTATGTATCACTCTCCCAGTTTTTGGTCTAACCGTGCACTATTGTCCTGACTGCTTTTGGCCTACACCTGGCATCCGGGGAAACTTTCGCGGTTCAGATTTCAGCTGGGATGAGGGCTTCATGTTTGGTGTAGAATCACCCTGTGGGACACACCCTATTGGTAGCTTGCACGGTATTTCGTAGATGCAGACATACTGTGTCACGCAATACTCATGGGTTAAAGTTATATATTTTCTGTGTGTGAAAAAATTTGGGGTTAAATCTCCTATTTCTTTTTCTCCTTAAATTACGTTATTACTTACAAAACCTGACCAAAGATCACACCATATTTGCGCCGATATTAATGTAATAGTTTTTGGTTGTTTAAAACCTCTATGGAAAGACTTTTTAGCGCTGTTAATGGTTATCAGATATTACCTAATATAACATTTACTGGTAAAGAAAACTGAAGAAGTAAAATTTTCAACCATTTTTGGACAAAGCTGAAGCAGAGGCAGAGGGAAAATATTTCGATTCACACACTGTAACTAAAAAGTACTTTTTGATAAGAATTGAAGTTGATATGAATTACTGTAGCCTTCGCAAAATTGAGTTACAAGTAGTGCATTCCTTGAACCGAAAGAAAGTTATTAACGTACCTAAATTAAGAATTAGTAGTTTTTCATATCTTATCCCACTTTTATTCTAGACATTGAGGCTGGTGAGCAACGAAGCCCTTTTTAAATCCTTTCCAATTCACCATTCTTCAGATATAGTCATCAGAAACATTATCACTGAAATCAAGAGAGACATTGTAATAAGATCTGCTTATTTTCAACGCTTTTAGAGGAAATGCATAGTCAACTCTTGCTGCTTGGATAAAAAAAATATAAGCAAAAAACACAGAAAGAGCGCATGCGGTATTGATTGGGACTCAGAAGTCCTTGTTTTCCCTTGAAAGAATTTCTTCCCCAAACATTCCCCTTGCTGTCTCCATAAAAAAAGACGCGGGTTGTTAAGGAGGGCAATGAGAAAAGTGCATGCTGCGCTCAGGCAGATCTGCCCGGGAGATTCCGGGTAGTCCCTAATTCTTCTTTTTCCTGGTTTATTGTTTCTTGGCGTGCTTGGAAGGCCTTCGGTCCTTGAGTAGTAACGGTGGAAGGAGTCGATTCTTCAACCCCTAAACTTGAAATCCGCTTCGGAGAGAGAAGAAGAAATGCATCCGCTAGATCTCAGCTGGAAGTTCAATGTTCCTCTCTTGCCACCTAATAAGCACTCGAGATCGTAAAACGAGACCGGAGAAAATTTTGTTTCGTCCTACCAAACGGTAATACGTATGTGGAAGCATGTTCTCATTCCGAGGCCATTAAGTACCACAGCGACGTACTTTATTACGCTTAATGCTACAAAAACGGGCATGAGCGGGGAGGTATTTTAAATTACGAATTTCATGCAGATTTATTTACATTATCTTGCAATTTCTTCTCCATTACATGCCATAAACCATGGCCACTAAAATGAAAATAAATTAATATCCCCCTCCTAGTACCGCCTTTCGTTACCGGTCAGAATATATTCGGATTAAATTCGCGATATTAGGGCCAGTGATTTCAGCATTCATTCCAACACAAACTATAAATATCCTGGGCACTTCCACTCGTGATTATGTATTGCCAAGCTGCATGATTATAACCCAAGTGTAGTTATCCATAGTAAATAACGACGCAATATGTATGATGAAAGCAGTGTAAGGGAAGGTTAATTTTGATAGAATTCAATTATTACAGCAAATATAATGAAAAAAGCCCATATTTATTTACATAAAAAAACTAAAGAAATTGCGTGAACATCGTTAAAATGACATTTTAGATGACGCTGATCAACTATCAAAGTAAAACTAACCCTAAGAGTCAAGTGTGGTTTATGATAAGCTAGATGAGTCCATTTGGGGCCAATGTAAACATTTTATTAACTAGGATCATTCACGCGGGATGAGAAATCTCGGGCTATGTGACTGAAAATGGTGATGAGTCGAAGGTATTAGTTATTCAGGGCACACAGTGCTGAATTGATGCAGGTAGGCTTGATCTTTAGCATGTCTCCCGTTTATCGCTTACAATGAAACGTTCATACGTTTAACAACGGCGTTAACTTCAAAAAGAATTGATACGAGTATATTTCTACGCTTTAGGTTTCTCGGCAGTGGAAAATGGGAGAAGGAAAAATCCTTTCGAATGGCAGCTGCGCGCTCTCTTATGTGTTTTGTTCATTCACGTTTCATTGTTTGATTTGTTTTTGCACTGCGCGTGTTAACATAAAAGTAGGAATGGAATTGACAGCGTGATAAGTGCTATGCCGAGTCGAAATAGACTAAGTACTTGCCATCACTTATAGTTACAAAATGCACGGCTCGTAAGCCTAAGATGAGTTTTCCTGAGATTTCATTGTCTTTGCCCTTTCTATTGTTGGACGATTTTGCATAGCAACAATATCTTGCCAATTTACTTAATACTAGCCAACCTATTATATTCAGAGCAATAGTATAATCTGGTGCACAAAAATTATTTCTGCATTTTTGAAGCAAATACATATCATTTTGCTCTACAAAGCTCTCTCTCTCTCTCTCTGTTCTCTCTATTCTTAGCTTGGTATAATCAAGGCTTTGAATTTTAGAAAATCTCTAACCAACAAAGTGTAAAAGACTGTGTAAATAGATCATACGCCAGAATAAAGACTCTATGATATCATTCCGTGCCTTCTTTTTGTTATCAAAGTGACCTTAAAAATTTAACCTTGTGATTCTTGTAACATGTGGTGATATGAAATATAAGATGAGCTTGTATTTTTTCAATACTTAAAATTTTTTATCGCCAAAAGCCATCCTTAAGTCTTGCTAAATGAGAAACTGACATCCATCACCCTCAGACTGGATAAATGAGGTCAAGCAGTGGTAAAATATTTCTCAATAGGGTGGTGTCGCAGAAAAGATTCCACAGTCAGAAGATGACGAGTGTTTATAAACAGTTCAAAAATTTCCCGGATATGCATAAAAATTCTGAAGCGGAAAACAGATGAGTAAACTTTAGTCTGGTGCAATAAATACGTCAATGAAATAATCTCACAATAACAAGTGTTTTTTTCTGAAATAAATTACGCTGAAAATATTTCTCCTTCAATGCATATACAAATGTACTTTAAAACTGCTATGCGGTTCTCATAAATCCAAATTGTCGAATACAATTAGAAGTTGCCTCATCAAACATTTAACGTTTTCATGTGAACAAAATAATATAATGGCCTATATTGTGATACACGATAAATTTTTTGTAATCGTTACATTGGACCAATCGCTCAAATATATATAATTATAATAAAGGTTCCACTACAGTGAGACAAAACCCCACCAGTTCATCTTCTTTCCGATAGTGTCTAATTTTGATTACTGCTACCACCAATTTTCGTCCCCATTATCCATTTTTCAGGCCTCTTAAACACATACCCCCAACTTCCTTCTCTCTTCACGCATTTTTCACTGACTTTAAATAAGGATTTCAAGGTCCCCTCTCAATGCCCCAGTGCTAGCTTCTAACTGCTCGGGCGGATCTGCAACGTACTCGAATATTTCCTCAATTTCTGTCTCAACCCCTACAGTCAGCTGGTTATGGCAACACTCGCAATCGTAAAATTCTTCCTGCAGTCACATTTCCCTGCAAAAACTTTCATTGATGACTCACTCCGCCATTACTGGTGGTTTCTCTGAAAGATTTCAGAGGTGTCATTATAGTTGTGAAAACGAGAGATATAATGCAATATAGTTACTCCCATAATATGGATATTGAGAAGTTCTGATACTGACAAAACTCATTGCATTGAGGATGATGAACAAGTAAGAAATAGAAAATAATTGGAAGCAATCTTGAAATTTTGTCTCATGGTTGCATTATTCCAAAAATTACTCCAATAGCTATATCTGAATTTGCCATGAGAATATTTCACTACCATTCAAGTTATCTTGATCCTCGGGCAGACGGATTGTATTCCTCGCTTGGCCTTTACGACGGAACCGTTCAATGACCGAGGGAACACCATTCGGCCATCATCTCCTTAAATATAGAAAAGGTCATAATTTTGGTGGATAATCGAGGCCAACTTCTTTAAATACTTCCTATTCTTCTGTGGCGATTAAGGAAGCAATTTTATGTAAAAAACCTTTCAGCTAATATATAAATTCATTAATTAATAGGAAAATGTGATGAATACATTTTTGTATAAAAATGTTTTATTGATAAGCATATCAAGCGCTCTGTTAAGGATACGTTTGAGTTGAAAGGCATATCGCTCATCGCTATCTTTCACCACGCATGATCAGTTGTCTTCATGAACAAAAAGGCACAAGACAAAAACTCATAGTGAGTTAGTTGTTACACTTTGAACAAACCACTTACTATACCTCACTTGTCAACAGAACCATAATGTTTGGCAATAAAAAGTGAGTTTTCAAATGATTTATTTTTCCATTGAACATTAATTTTTCCAATTATTTATTGTATTCTGTGATAAACCGCCGATGCCCAACGGTGTGAACAAATTTGAAGTTTGTTTGATTCAACTAATGCTTTCCGGTTAATTTTGCCTGCCTACGACTGTTTTTCACTGAACTAAAGTTCTTCTCACGAGGGTGGTTTATTTCTTTCAGGGCAATACTACGGATTTCATGAATTAAAAAAAGCCAATAAATAGGATCTATCAACAAGATCTTATCTGCAGAATTTTAGATGACAATATAATATTAACTGAAGGTTAATTTTTGCAATTATTTTAGATAAAAAATAGACATAATAATAAATAATAAATCTTTGAAAAAGTCTTTGCTTCTATTTGCCATTCATGCGCAAACTATAGCACCCAAGCCTTCGAGCCATGAAAAAGTAAGGATAAGGAGACAGCTTTACCATTCACTCGGTGTATTACACCCCTGTTATGTGGAGAATATTTACATAGCCGGCGCATGTAATGACGTGAATTTTCACACCATGTCCCCAAGAAACGCTTTAGGTACGAGGAGAAGTAAGAAGAGTGCAGTTTTCCAAGTTTGAGAACGGCCGAAGTCATTTGGATCCATTGCGATATCCGGGGTAAAAGTGGCGCATACACCCGTAAAAAATCTTTAGGCAGAACACCACGAGTAGGTATTCGAAACTTTAAGAATGCGTCGCCTTTCTAGATGAGACGTTTCCTCTTCACCAGACAGCTTTCCCATTTTCTGTTTCGACTAAGTAGGAAAAGAGGTCAATAATGTTTGTTTCATTACAATTTTACTGGCTTGGTAATAGGAGAAGAAGCCAACACCTTAAAACATGAGATTGAATATTCAAACCTGAAGTTGTGTTGTGGACGCAATGCTGAAATTATCATCATTCACAGTATTACCGAGTAAGTGCCATCGCCATGAATTTTTATTGACTGTATATGGCATAAACTAAGGTAAAATTGAATTAGTAAAGAAATAAAAAAATGAATCATTTCAAGAAAGAGGTAAAACTGGTATTGTGCTGGTTTAAGAAATTAGTTTATTCTTAAAACATTGGTTAGATCCTTGATTTTTAAAGCAACGCAAAGTTTGAAGATGCAACTGGTATCGCCTAAAAATCCAAGGTTAAACCTAAAAATGCCTTTGGATGACTATATTAATGCAATCCATGATTCACTATTTACTAGATACTAGATGTCAAAGAAATAGGTAAAGCTCCTCCTTATCGTGGAAACACGAGGCAGTGCACGTTAGAAGCAAAGATTTGTAGCAATGGAGGGCAATATGTAGGTATATGCGTACATGAGGTTCACAATGGTCATTGTGAATATTACACATCGCCGAGTATTAATTCATGCACGTCCATAAATACCCCGTGTGGTCTATGTGTGATGAGCACTTCGGGCAGTTCCAAGACTTTGGTCACCTCCTAGACTTAAAAAATATTTATCAATATTGATATTTTCTATATGTAAAACGCTCTCTTCGGTAGTATCAACAGATAATTACCTTTCTGAAGGATTTCACTCATTAAAAAAAACTTCAAATAAAATTGGTTTCAAAATGGACATGGCTTAGATGACATCCTATGGCCCACACTGGAAATATGATCCTTTACGGGGGTTTATGATGATAAAGCCTTGTTATTTCTAATTCACACCAGTATTAATTAAACACATTAACTTATCACAAGTTGCAGCAAAATAGAAATCACATCGTTGTATGGATAGGTGACAAGAATATTTCAGCTCCCTCGACAGTTAGGTTGGGACGAGGGATTAAATAGTAATTCTGACGTCCTTTGGAAAAAGTACAAGAGAACAAAAGTAAACGAGATACAATATTGAAAAGATATGAAATTTCTGTATTTCACCAACAGCGGACGTAGCAGAAATCGGAAAAGACTCTTTCAAAGGATACTGGCCTCATTTTTCCTTCATCTCCTCTAAGAATTCTTTTTCCTTTTTCTTCCAGTCTTGATAGCTCTTTTACACACATTACTTATTACATGTCATTGAGTCTAATGCTGGAAAATAAAATGTTATTAGTTATTGTTTACGTTTCTGTTCATTAGAATATGGCGGAGATTGCACGTAAGTCTCACAAGAGTCTACATCTACATAATACCCTGCGAGCCTACTTTTCGTGTGATTAATGGTCTACGGTTCGACTCCAGACGAGTAAACGTGCTCCCATAGGAAATTCAAGTAAAGTTCATTTTTATTGCCTGCATACCATTTTAATGTTGCATATTTAAATTAGAAATAATGGTCACACAAAGTCGCGACAAAAATCATTGGAAAGACAATTGAATGAAAATTCTTTTTTTTTGTGCAATGAATTCTTGTTTTTCAACAGATTTACTGTATATTTTGAACAAACATTCATAAAATTGCTGAAAAGCCAGTGTAGCTCTCTGTCTCCTTGACAACCGATAACATTGTTGAAGCCGACCCTCATATGGACATATGGTGAAAAAGGCCCACAACGTATCATTGGAAATGTAAAGCAGTTTTAATTCCATTGGTGGGTTGAATTGGATATTTGGGGAGGTGACCGACAACTAAGGTCAATTGGGCCATAGGGGACAGGGAGGGAGGAAGGGTGTAGAGAAACCCGGCCTCGGAATTAGCCTGCTCTTCTAGAAGGGTGCCAAGGGGACCACAGTCATCTCATCCACAGTCATCTCATCCGACAGACTTGAGTGCACTTGAAATACACTGAATTAGGGATCGGGTGTCCTCTGAAAAATATCCTCCTCTGCAGGGATTTGAACCCTAAGACATTGGAAAGAGCACTTAATTTTAGGATATTGTGAATAAAGAGCGCATGCTGTCTTTCCCAAGATTTACTCTTCTGGAAGCCGTGATGTTTGCCATATAAGAAGTGTCGATTAATCAAGAATCCCATAATATCGCTAATGACAATTTGTTGGAGGATCTTGCATAGAAAAGGCGTCAACTATAAAGGCCGGTAATCTCCTGGGTCACTTCTATTTCCTTTCTTAATATTGGTGAGACATTAGCTATTTTCCAGTCTCGGGGCACCTTGCCTTCGGATAATGATTTGCTAAGTATAATTTCTAAGAATGGTACAACCTCTAGCGCTAACTCCTTGAGCATGCGTGCAGGTATTCCTTTTGGGCCTGGTGACTTGTTACTTTTAATCGAATGCAGCTGTTTAATTATTCCATCACGTTGAATTGTTATGTCAAACATCGGCTTGTTTAATTCAGAAATGTGTAAATTTCATATTGTGTCATCCTAAGTGAATACACTTCCGAAGTTGTGGTTAAATAAATTGGCTTTTTCGATACTGTTGGTGACCCCTTTTGCCGTTTGTATCCAATAAAGACTCTATTGTTAAAGATTCACCCCGGAGATCTCTCGCATAAGACCAGAAAAACTGGGGGTTTTCATCTAATAATGCACCTGGGATTTTTTCTTGAAGTTTCGTGGAGTAGTGCGCGTTATTTTATTTACTTTTTACCGGTGAGCAACATAAATTTCTCTCGTCACAAGTTCCATCGTTGTATTACCTGATGCAATAGAATTATTATGTAAATTACGTTATTGCCTCAGCCTCCTGGAATCCTGCCATATTTCGTGATTGTACCAACGTGGTTCTTTACCATCACGTTTGGATTTATTTAAAATATTTTCATGGATTTTCTCATGCAGAATTTCCAAAAAAATATCTCCCCGATACTTCGGTGCTCTCGTTTTTTGCTGTTGCCACAAATTCCAAGACTGAAGCTTCTAATGTCTCTCCAGCTTTATTGAAATCGCATTATTGAAATAAGTGGACTTTACGTCTAGGTATTACTGTGGAGTTCAACGTTATTTTCAAGGTTGTAAAAAATCCTTCAAAATTTTATAAAATAAGAGTTGCAATAAAAATGGTATAAGTTATTCTCTCTCTACTCTCCGAGCAAAGAATAATATTTTTAATGCCATCTAATTAAGGGTTTTTTTGATTGAATTAGTAAAGAGTTTGATAAATATTTTCAACGCGATAAGTACTCTAATTTTATCTCTGGATCATTGGTACACTTGACTTGAGATCCGTAAAATAGCACCCTGTTTCATGAAAAGTGGAGATAATTTCACCAGTGGCTGTATCCCAATTTTTTTCTTTAAGTTTTGTAGAGTAGCGCGCATTATTTTCTTCGTTTTTGAGCGTTGAGCAACATATTTTGCTCGCCAAAAGCTCCGTTATTTTGTTATTTAACTTAATAGAATTTATATATAGATTGCGCAGTTGTCTTTGTCTCCTGAGCTCCCGACTTATTTCGTGGTTATACCAACGCAGTTCTTTGCTCTCCTGTTTGAATCTGTATGTAATACATTCATTGGTTGTTTTACGTAGTATTTCCACAAAATATTTCCATGTTACAACGGTGGTCTCGTTCTTTATTGCGGAAACGAATTTCGTGAACAAAGCTTCTAACGTCTCTCCAAATTTTGCGTAATTGCATCTTTCAAATAAGTAAACTTTACATTTAGGTTTTATTGTGGAATCTACTGTTGCTTTCAAAGTCGTAAAAATTACTTTATGATCACTTATGCCTTCGAGGATGTCGACGTGTTTAATCATTGTAGGGTGACTAACAGCTAAAAGGTATAATATTTTATTACCTCTCGTAGGTTCGTTTTTAATACTTGAGTAAGAGAGTGGTGTGAAAATTTATTAGGTAAGGTCTTGCTTACTACGCCTTATCACGCTTCCTTGAACTTGGTTCAACGCTATTTGTTTTCCAATTTATAGCCGGGAGGTTGAAATTTCCACCGATAACTATCACGCTTTTGCTATCTTTCGAGGTTAATGATGATACTTGGGTTTCTAATTTGTACAAAACGTCGATTTAGAATCTGGTGGCATGTAAAATGAGCAAATATGCATATTTTTCTTGTTTTGTTGCTTAATAGTACACTGAACGCTCTCTATTCCAATGTCGTCTAGTATGTATGCGGTACTATTCAAATACGAAGTAATGACTATGAATGCTCCGCCGCTAGTCCTATCCGGTCGATCACGTTTATAGATTTTATATCCTGTCGGAAAAACTTCGCTATCGTCAATATCCTCTGCAAGCCAGCTCTCTGCTCCAATTACTATATCTGCGTTTTCAAATATATGCTCGACTTCGGCACGTTTGTTCTTTACGCTACGGAGATTTACTATTACTAAATTTATATCACATTTAGCTTGAGGAATGTTGGTTTACTGTGTTATGTACTTCTGTGTGTAATCTTTTTGATTGTCTCTGAAACCCCTGAAAAGCGAGTTTTTCTTTGAAGTTTCGCAGTTATCGACGTTCAACATATTTTGCTAGAGTCAAACTATTATGATAGAAACAATCATAGGCATAAGATTATGGAAATTGACAGCATAATATTAAAATTGAGCCAAGAGATTTAAAATGCCTTTTTTTCACGTAAAATGAGGGACCATAATAGTAACAATCGGTCATTTCATAAAATCTTTGACCCTCACTAGGCAAAGTTAGTTTTGCACTTGCACCAAATATCTCAACACTATTACTATTAAATGACCCTGCATGAAATTTCTGTCAATATATAGCTCCTGCATGATTATCTTTCATCAGTCTCATGTATAATACTAACCAGTGGATGTATCTTAAACAGTATCCTGCATGGCAGCATGAACTTGTGTGTAACACTCTCCTAGTTTTTGGTCTGATCGGGCATTGTTGTCCTGACTGCTTTTGGCCTGCGCCTTGTATTCGGGGAGCGTGTTCGGTTCGGATGTCAGTTGGGATGGGTGCTGCATGCCTGGTGTGGAGTCATCTACCCCTTGCCACACACCGTAGTGGTGGTTTGCACGGTATTTTGTATGTGTAGATGTAGATTGCTTTAAATTATCGAAAAAACATTGAATAACAGGGTTATTTTCCCCAGCACTTTAAAGAACGGCTGAACTTTCCCATTAATTTAGTACAAAATTTCTTCAACGCCGCTCTCCCAACATCTCGGAAAGCCACGTGCTTGAATTTCCACGTTCGTTCCCCAGGTGCGGTATCACACCTGCACCTTTTGCCCCGCAGCTCAACTTTCTACTCACCGCTACCAACGATATACTTTCCCTCATGCTAACTAAAAACACCTTGATCAGTTATCATACGCCAATAGTGACTTTAAATAAAATTCACTCTTGGGTTTCATCAGCTTCCCCATCATTAGCTATTCGCCCATATGTTTTTCCCATGGTTTAATACCCAATAATCCTAGTTTTATCTTATCTACTGTAATTTTTCACTCTATAAAGCCCAAGACGTATGCCTAAAAGTCGCCTAATGTGAGGTCAAAGTATGACGGCTACATGCAGCCTTAAATTCTCTCTAGTTCCACGATCCTATTTCTTTTGCCCATTTGCGCCATTTTAACGCATTGCACGCCGTGGTGCGGGGCAAGGCCAAGTGTGGGGATGTATGACATTAAAGCTGAGCTGTTCAAAGCATGGGGCTAAAGTTTTTCTATCGCATTTCATTGTTTAAAGAGCGATGGATAGAAATGTAAGAACTGAGTTGGATCAAGTGTGCATAGAATTAGCGTATACATCAATATTACTTACAGCCGGCTTACAACACAAATCAAAATGCTTACAAATCTTGGGGTCGGAACTCCTTAGCTGTGGTAACGGAAACGTTTTGATAGAAACATTCTGCAGTTCTTACCCCCTCACCTACCTCCCCTTAAGTTTTGCATATAAACATACATAAATTCTCTAAACAACCTCTATATAAGACTAAAAAATCAATTTTCAATCAAAAATCAATCAACTTAAGTTTACTTTTGATGGTAGGATACATAATAACCTTTGACTGGTGTGAACTGGTATACACATTTAATGTACTCGGTTCCTATTCGTAAAATATTTCGAATTTGTTGACTCAGGAAATGTGATGTGAGGTACCATAATATCTCGGTAATCGGCTCGGTAATACATACATAGAAACCTTGCGTTGAACACACACATGTTGAATATAATAAAAGCACGCATATCCTTCAATTTTGTGCAATTCGCATTGGAAAAATCATTCGCCTGGGATGGGCATTGAACCCAGATCCCTCGAATTTGCGCCGAGTGCTCTAACCAATTTAGTTGCCCAGGCGTCTAAGTTCCGCGGGTTCTTTGAAAAAACACGCATATCCGATGACACTCCGTTATGCCATAAATTATACGGTATGATTCAAAACCATGCTTGTCTTAGTTATTAAATGCCAATATACTTGGCGTTGAAAAACTCCTAACTTATATTAACTTATCCTTATTTTATTTATTTGTCCAAAAGAACGGCTTTATTTACTTCACCACAGTGTAACCAATCCAAATCAAATGGAAGAAAACAATTTCTCAGATCCTTATCTCCCAGAATGCGTTAATCCTCTCATCTCTGCTTGTTCTCATTATCCGCTGACCCTAGATCCTCGTTTGACGTCAAGTCTTAAAGACCTTCGTTTGCCTTCTCTCCATGACTTCATTACATTCTTTTCATTTTCATATCTTAAGAATTCCGTCGCACCAGAAACTCTGCATACAGAGTACATGTTGATTTATGGCAGAGGGTGGAATTAGAATTTGAGACGAAATTCACTTGCACAAGGTCGGCCAAGAAATTTCCAGTATGCGTATTTTCCTTTAGCTTTCATACAAAAAAATGTATGTTCTCTGATTTCGAAGGACACTACCTTGACCTAAAGGACACGTTTTAACGAATCGAGACCCGTACCCAATGAGACAAAAGCATTAGTCTGGTTGCAGTGCTGAAAAATAAATATTTTGTATAAAAATCCGCGGACACCATAAATGCAGGAAGTTCTAGAGATGCATGATAGTTAAACTATCAAAGAGATGATAATCATTGAGCACAGAGAGCAATGAATCATGTATAACTACAGCCATTATACCAATCCGAAGATAGGGTCTGTAGCTCTCCACTCCCTTTTCTCATTAGTTAACCGTTTCATTCCTTCATTAGCTTATACTTTTTTGACGTTAGAAGGATTCTCTTTTTATTTTATTCTCTATCTATATCGATGATTCTATTCATTCATTTCTACCTCCATTAATTTTCAAGAAGCTATTGCTTCCTTAAATATGCCGAATATTTATTTCCTGAATCCTCTCAGAATTTTTGGTTCACATTTTTTCACTCTAATCCAACGTAGGCCTCATTTTTTTTGTTATTTTCTCTGTCCTTTTGATTTTCATTCCTTGAATGTCATTATTCATATAAATTCCGCATTTCCATTCCTTAAAAGACTTCTTTGCTCTTCAGCTGTTTTCATGCAAATTATATCACTGAACACTAAACTCATACCATACAGTGTCTAGCTGTATGTCAAAAACCCTTCTTTTTGGATGCATTTCTTTGCTTTAAATTACGTTTGGTATGATATATTTTAAGCATGACATTTTTCAGTTTTTCTAGTATTCATATTAGAAACTAGCGCTGACAGAAATAAGATAATGTGAAAGCATTTCTATCATCCCGAATCTCAAATTTACGTACCATTCCTACTTTTTTTTAAACTTTTTATGTTTCAATGCATTTGTCAAAATATAGGCTTTTAAATGTTATGTATGTTCCTTTCCTAACAGAAGCGGATTATGCGTTAACGTAAAGTTATAGCGATGAAATATCCCCAATCTTTGATTTCCTGCTCATGCTATTCCCCCATATTTTCATTCCAGGGTCACAGAACTCTCCTCCTCAGTCCCAGTAGTTACAACTTGATTTTGCGCCCATTATGAAGCAACAAATGGACATCAAAGGAAAGTTTTATTGGGTAAAACGCCGCTCCATTGGTCCTCAAATCACGGCTCTAATTCAACAAGCGCAGAAAGACACGCGTAAAATAATTAATAAGTCTTTAATATTCCATGAGGCACTAATTTAGCGAGTATAAGGAATAAAACGTGAGTTATGGCTTCCAAAATGTTCCCCGCCGGCTTGTGCTCCTCTGGGATACCCATGAGCTCACCACGAAGCCCTCGCTGACCAAACATAAATCTCACACACGGGAGCGCCTAAATACATAATAAATGAGAACGCTCAGTTTAAACATGAGGTGGAACGTCTCGTATGGTTTCGGGCTACAATTGTTCCCTCATAATTCTCACATCGTTTCCCTATAATATCAAGAAGACAGATTACTGCTAGGCCAGTCTGAATGAAACAAGATTTAAGACTGTGAAAATGAATAAAATGGAGAAAGTATCCGCAAATTTTGTCGAGATTAAGGAACTCTACATCCACATTAGCCATTAGTTTTAAAGCGCAACGACCGAATAAGAAGTGTAGTGTAATGCTCGAAGCTGAGTTCAATAGCATAATAATTATATGTCTAATTCATAGAGTTTTCGTTGTAATCGGTATTAGATTTCCATTGCGGAAAATAAATTTAGTATCATGTACTTCAGCGTGATATTATATTGAATAAATAAGCCTCTAATCAAATTAGTTTTGATATTTTGATACAGGTATTAAGCAGTCCCTTAATAGATCTTAAAAACTCCTATACAGTTTACTCCCAAGGCAAATAAATCTATGATAGGCGTATGCCAGGTTGACGGTAATGATTCCGTTTTCCTAGTTTACGTCTCTCTTATATTATTGCTAAGAATTTATTAATTTCTAGACTTTTGAAAGTCATCATAAAAAGGAGCGAGGCGCATATGGTACTCAGCAGCTACGGGCGTCATCTTATCAATAAATGTGAGAATTGAGTTCCAAATTGAGCTGCATTACCATAATGAGGGCATTAAGGGACACTACAGCATCAACCTCTATCATCAATACAGGCAAGAGCGATTCACAGAATACTGGAGTGTTTGACTACTCTTCGGGTTGAAAATTAGACGCGCGTTGGCTGAAGCTATGGAAATGGGATGAAAGCATAAAGATAGCAGATAAATCAAGTCACTGGTGGTCGGTGGTTCATTTTGCTCATGGACATTAAGATAGGAGATACCACGAGTCAACGAGACGAAAGCTAAGAGCTGCAAATTAACACGTAAAGATGAAAAGCAAACTTCCAGGATGAATTAGAGCTGACGACTACAAGATGAAACTTAAGATTGAATCGCTGACGAGGCAATTGCCAAAAGTAGCAAAAGTATATATGCTGTACTCAGTTATCCCTGGTTCTGGCAATCAACTTCATAAGCATCTTAAAATAAAGTCGAGGGGAATGATTTCGTGAAAATATTTTGCACCTCGATTTTCATCGAAAGGAGATGAAAGGAGCCATTCCAACTCAATAATCCAAACCTTTATGGTTTGACGAAGGGGAAAGTATTTGACGGGGGATATTTCTTAATTCAGTCTCAAGTTCTCCCATCAATTTCATCCCTATAAAGATGCCATCCTATTCCTTCTCGTGTGTCAGCGTATCTCTGCTCCTCCACACTTCCCCGTCTCCGGCCCAAAGGCCTCGAGCGCCGCTCTCCCTCATTTCCCGGCAATCCCTTCCCTCCCTTTCTCATCTTACTCTTAATATCCTCTCTCGCCCGCCTCCCCACACCCTTTCTTAATCCCTCCTTCCTCCCCCTCCCAACCCCCCCGCTCCAGATCTCATTTCACTCCATTTCCCCCTCCGCACCCTGCTCCTCTTCCCCATTTCGTCCCGGCACACCCCCACCCCCCACTCCACACTCCACTTTGGGCAATCCCAATCGAATGGGGCTCCCCTCTTCAATCTGTTCCTTTTCCAATCCCTTCCCCTCGCTGGCCCTTTGTTCCATTTTGTTCCGTTCCTCCATTCCACCTCTTTGTCTCGGAAGACCCACCCTTTCGCGAAATCCCGCTGGAAGTAATATTCTCTCCTCTGCTCTTACGCTTGCTCCTTACTAGACGCGGCTCTGTTACACCCGGCTTCATGGAAATCCTGGAGATAAGTCGACAAAAATACGATTGAGCCTCATATTTCCCTATGATATCTATGATGTGTCGCTAAATCATAGAAGTGGCAGTTATTCAGGTCAGCAGACTCGGTCGAGGCAATCCCGAGGGAAATAGAATGAATACACGTGCTCGCCGCTTTGGCGCACGGTCGCCTCCCATTCTCGATTCAAGTGCAGCGGCTTTGCAAATAGACTAGTCCATGCGTCAGCATGCTTGTCGGAGTCGCAGTTGACCGATGTTTAGCCGTAAACCCTCAGAAATAAATAAAGCTGTGCTCTAGTTCGTAAGCCATTTAGGACCCGAGGCAAGGCATAGAATCCCCACGTGCCACACACCCTAGTGGTGGCTTGCACGGAATTTTGTAGATGTATACAGTGTCTCCTCGAGGATGAATTGGTCTGAACGTTCCAAATTCGTGGTGTTACTATATTCTAGGCATATAAAAAATAAAAATGAAAGAGCACAATGATTAAGGATTTATGCAATATCAATCCATTGTTCTAACAAGCAGCGCTGAGTTGAGAGTTGAGCCACTATTTTGTGATCGTGGTGAGATTCAGTTCTTTTTCAGAACGATTTAGATTTGTAAATATTACGTTGACTGCATTTTTAACTTTAATTTCAATAATTCAAGTCTTTTAGGAGCAAGTTTCTTACAGCAGTTAGCGTTCAATTCGTTGTAGATTATCAAATAGATTTGTTGTAGATTTTGATATAATTCATCTCTAGTACATTTTTAGATGTCGTGATGTTTTATACTGCTTTAGCCACTAGTAAGACTTTTAATTTTATTAAATTGCAAATTTTACAGGGTAAATGTTCATAAAAATTTGCATTTATGAAGTTATTATAGAGTTATATCTTTTTCATTTCGTTTAAGGAATTTTGTCTACGTCTACAACATACCCATCTAGCCATCTTCAAGGTGTTTGATCCAATTGACAGAAGATAAATGCCCCGAACTACATTGGCGAGAGGACCAGAAAGCATCTAGATATATGTGAGACTGAATCAGGAACCAAGGTAGGACTACATTGCACGTGCGGTGAATGGTTTTAATGAACTAAAACAGTTTTGATAGTTAGTAGTATTATTTCATGCATGATGTGATATTTATTTGATGCCGAAATAAAATTACTTGGGTCATTTCAAGAGAGATGAAATGCAATGAAATTATGTACAAATAACTTTCCATATTCTAGCGATTGACGCACTAATTTAATATGTGAAATCATACTCGGACAAAATTTGGGTAGGATCAAATTTAATCTGGCAAATTCTGAAATTATATGCATGAGGAAATTTTCCTAAAATGGTTAACTGATTCAATTCACATGCGTTCGTGAATTCGAGTTCAATGTCAGCAGGGCAACCATCTCATTCATGCATAAAATATATTATGACCACTTTTAACAAAAACGTATTTCCTTCCTGTCATAAATCGAGCAAAAAGCATTAGAAGACATCATAATGTATTTAGCCAAATCTACGATCTGCTTCTCATTTCACTTTGAGAATAAAATGCAATGATATATTTCTAAAAAATAAAAGCTTTATGGGTACTTCTTTCCCCTTTCCAAATAAAGTGGTAGGGTCAAGAAATAAAAAGCTAGCTGCGTGCCCCTCGGATGTATTCCCGGAGTGCTAATCCGCCAAATGGCAATCCGAGAACGGGTCAAAATGTGTACGTGACACAACCTCCTTCGAAGCGCACTGACACGAATGCTTGAGGGGAGACTCAGCAACTTTGGACTTCCTTCCTGATGGTCGTCCTCCCCGGAAGGACTCATGAGTGAACTTGGAAGGATCCTTTTGGACGCCACTTAAAATCCCAAACTCCTCACATTGAGTCAAATCCCAATTACCTGTACTTCTCTTTTCCCTCGCCGCATCTCTCCTAGTCTTGCTTTAATGCTTTCATCTTAAAGATACATTCGTAGCAGTTGCAATACTTGGAGGTACTCGCTCGCAGAAAGCATGACGCATGGGAGAGAGAATGTTAAGAGTGAGGTGGGTTTGAGGAGCTGCAGTTGCACAGTCATGAGCACTGAAGAGGTGAACTTGTGTCGTATCGTTGCAGCGACGTTGTTTTTTGGTCCAAAGACCCTTCCACTGTCTGCTGAAGCTGAAGGACAAGGGTCCATCTAGGGAACCTTCCGGGAATTCCGGCACACTTATCCGAGCGCCTGCGTATGATTCACATCTACCGATATTAAATACTCGGATGTAGCGAGCCACTGAGGTACTAGATGTACCTACAACAGCGGAACTACGGCCTAGTCTGAAGATACCTCGAATCTTTGCTAAAGATCGATGCGTAATCTATGCCGATCTCAAGCTCGTTTGAAGATGCATTATGAGCACGGATGAATATCGAGGTATGATACTGTAGTACCTGGTTGGAAACACAATCGAGTGCGTTATGTTTTCTGGTTTAAAGTGCATTTCTGTAAGAAGGTAGTCATTAGATTTAACGTGACTCTGGCTTGACAATGCGAGTCAAACAAATACCAATTCAGCTTTCACTGATAAAACCTGTTATATATTGAACACCAAAATGAAGGTTACAATATACGAATTATTTCAAAAATGTATTTTCAATGGCCACAATTGCCAAGCCAAATGAGCTGACATAAGCGCTATTCGTATAGAACACAGCATTTTAACTTTAATTCCGGTAGTAACTTGCCAATAACTTAAGGAAATAGGTCGTAATATACCTTAAATCAATTATTATTCAATTTTCCAGGGACTCTTTGCTTCTAGTGAACAGTTTTGAATAAAAGCTAAAATACTTTTTACTTTGCAAATTAACCTTTTTCGATGTAATATAAGCAGTCGTCTTCTAAGGATGAGTTTCGGGAAAACTAGCCGGTAAAACCTATTTAATTTTTATCTCAATTTATAAATTGCACTTTAAAGATGCTATAGATATTTAAGTTTTCAGAATTGCTGGAATAAGTAACTCTGAGACCAGAACCACCTTAAGTTACGCAAAACATCAGCGGACGAGTGCATTAGGACGTCTAACGAAAGGGTCTGTGGATTTGAAAATAAATAATACATTCGTTCAGTGGAAAAAATGGAAATTATACTTTCAATAGCTAACCCCATATCAAAAGTCCTCAAAACCGACGTTTATAGCAATTCCCTTAACATAGATGCCACATAGCTACTTAATGATAAATCGCTCCGCAAAAGTACTCATATTTTACGGTATCAATAAAATACTTAAAGGCTTGAAACGAAGGTAGCTCACAAAAAATGCCACTCTTATGACAGAGAGTTGTCCTACTAGAAGAGCGTCAGTCACTGATATTTAATAAATATGATTGAATTAGAAAGTTAACCGCAAATAGTAGAGTTATTTGTAAAAATAAAATCCATTTATTTAAAGTTATTGGTAGGTACAATTATGGATAAATATTAGCTCGGCTAAAGCGGCAAGCGTCAAAGCCATTAAATGTTTTTTATCAATTATTTTACTTAGAGCGATGGCATCGTCATTGCTATATCATTAATTGTATTCCAAAATGTAATTGAGACAGTTACATCGAGGATAAAATTTTCCATTAGTGAAACAGGTAGAATCAAATTTACCATGAATAAGATTGTCATTGGGTAATGAAGCTATCATTAACGATTGACACAAATGTAGACCGAAAATTCGAACTTCATATATCACATTGGGAAGCTATATATACTGTTCCACGCAAATGACTATTCTTGTTAATAATTCAAAGCCATAATCAGAGTGTTGGCTGAGTGTCAATTGATTGGTGGATAACACTTTGGCGGGGGTACGACTGGAAATGACCTTTTGCCTGGTGCCTGCTCTTTGATACCCTTGACTTTGTAAATCCTCCGGGTATTTATAATGTATGAAATTGGAAAAATAATTCAGAGAATGTGAAATGTAATGTATTAAAATGGCGAAATTCTTGGAAAGCCATCACATAGATGGGGTGAGCTTCTTACGGCTAGACAATGAAATAAAGATTGAAGAGATTTTGGAGATTTTCTCTCATTTATTTCACGGCGAAATTCTTATTAAACTTTGGGTTAAGTTAAAATTATGGCTTCAAATTGCTGACCCAGCTTTCTCCTGTCAATCGCTAAAAAAATTAGAAATAATTTTCTCCTTCTTGGTACACATGGTATTATTAAAACAGAGCTTCCATAGTATTGAATCAGTGGCGTTGGGAATTATGGCCAACACTCGAGCTGCGCGGATTTTCAAGGGAACATATCAATCACAAAAGACTTAGGATTTCCACCAGACCTTCTCATTCTTCTCTAATTAAACTACATTTTGTTGCTATCCAGCTTTGTGTCTTCAAATTAATTCTTCTAAAAATTAAAAATTTCAGGTTTAGGACTCCGAAAATTTATTCATTGCTATTTGCAAAGGAGTGAGGAATTAAATTGAATTCAACAAATTATTAATAAAATTTACAAAAATTATCGCAAAAGAGCGAGTAATTAACTAAAATGAAACGGGGTTGGGGAAGGGGATGAAATGTATAAGTGGTTTTGAGATGGCAGGATATAGATACTCCAATTTTTTTGGACCCTCATTTCAACCGATAAATCAATTCAGCTAAAATTTAACCCGAGTTACCCGGTCACGTTCCAAAAAAATTTAACCGAGGTTGAATGGCAAGCCGAGTTGGGATTTCCCAGCCAAGTTCCGACCAAGTTCATCTTAGAGTCTACGTGTTCCGTCAAAATTGGGACATTAAATCATCTGAGAAAACCTAATTATAAAAGTGGGGCATGTCCACGCGGGAAGGAACTGAAAGAACCCTTAAAACCTAGTATGCGCAACGAAAAGTGTAATTCGTATCTTTTGACAAGAATGGCTTTGATTTTTCGCTGTGGGAAGCAAAATGTATTTTCCGGCTGACCTTATACATAGTACCACGACTAATGTAAGAGGAAGGTGCTATTACTGAGAGTGATTTGCTGGGAACGAGAAAAGCCTGCCTCCGAGGTCTCCGCTTGAAATTGAGCTAGGCGCTAATTACAGTTGACCCAAGACTTTTACGGGGTCAAAATTTTCATGCAAGGTGATAAGGTATAGAAGCAGAAAGTTTAGCGCAAAATAGAGAGCACCTTAAACATTTTGTGGAATTTTAAGACAAACTCAGCGTAAGATAACGTCGCTCATTATTTCACACTAAGTATTTAAATTGGAATAGCAGTTATGACTTTTTATATTGCTACAGTGAATTTGAACAAATTGTTAATTATTCTATTTAAATGATTGAATTTGGCCTCGTTGAAATCGGAAATGTACCAAAAAAACCAATAATGATCATTCGAATTCATCTATTGAAATGTTATTTTAGGTAGTAATTCCTTTCCTATGCATTTCGTTTTAGTAAATTTGGATTCAAATCAAGATGTGATTTTATTTGCGCAAGCAATACTTCAATTTCAACCTTAATGTTAAGACGAATGGACAAGAATGGAGGGAATACAAAATGTTATTATGATTTTAATGGAATATTACTCATTAAAATGAAATATATATTCCATAAGTATGACGAATTCCAAGTTTTTGAATGACATATAATATGTTTTATACTTAACTGCTTGGCATAGGGAGGTTTCTAGTGTCCTATGTTTCCATTTCAGAGCCCTGCAGCAAAGATCTAAGGGAATATCTATATGTACTCAATCGAAAGCCAAATCGACCGTCCGTCAAATTGGGGGAATTCATTGTGATTACTTGACGCCTCTGGATAAGATAGTATAACGACTAGCTTGTAGGATATCGATTAAACATCAGTTTATAAGCCACTGAAAGGTTTTATGAAGAACAGTAACTACTGATGTAAATGTTTTGCGATCGCTAGTCACTGAATAATAAATTGCCGAATAAAGCTGTGCCATGGAAATGTCATAAGACAAATTCATTTAAGTGAATAGAAATATCTGCCATCTTTTGAATTCGTATATCAAACCAAGGTATTCAAACGTGGAAAATAATCTATTTCTGCATAAAAACCAAATCTTCTTCCAGAGAACTGTTCAATTTAATATGATATATTTAATAATTTGCAGATGCAATGAACTGAGTTGGATCTTTTAAAATCTTTACAGTACCTATAATATTGTAGTGAGCTTACAAGCTGAGAAAACTGGTGGACGGGAGGTGGTGGGTTCGAGGGAGGGTCTGGTGGTCTTCAAAATGTCTTGCAGGTCACACGGACATTTGAATGAATGTATGTGGCAAGAGGGAAAAAGGTGAGAAGGAGAACTATTGTTTTTATGATGGATGAAGTTCTTTAACTATGTTTTAGATTTTTTGAGATCCAGGAAAGAAAGGTTATGACAAGATCGAGTTGGTCAGATTGGTGGGTCTTATTCCGGGGGGGCAATTCCATGAATATATATTATGAATTTAGATGTTTGGAATTGTTGCCTATGCTATGTGTTGCCTAAATTTCCACTTTTAGTTCACCCAGTTCTTGGCGCCACTTCGATTTGAGTCTTTTCAGTTGTTATTGTAAAAAGACGTAGTTAATTGTTGCTAACGTGAGAACGTCCATCGTGTGCCGACGACGATATTTGCCAGACTTTGATTCTAATTTGAATGCTTTAAGCTTAAATAAAGAATTTATTATGCCTTGTTTAAACAGAACTTGCTTCGTACCAGGCTGCAAAACAGAGTATGCGTCAACGAGGACCCAAAATAGGACACGGATTGGAAAATAAGAATCTGTTCAAGGCGGCGGTAAGTGCATTCTTTTTTACCTACACTGCAGTGATGACCATTGTGAATACTCATGAAGTCACCTCGCATTATTATTAAATTTCCATATAGTGATATTCACGAAGTGCTAAGAAGTTAATTGTGCATTTGTGTAATTCAATTTGGAGAGGAATTAAATATATCTGTAGACCGGACAATATAAAAAGGTGTATAATTACGTCCCACATGTAGTACTACATTTTTTATCCACTGCATTATGATTAATTGTAAGTAAAATTCATGTATATTTATAGCAAAACCAGTACGACTCGTTTATTTACAATCTGTCGACTGTATTTACATTTGAACTCCATCTTTCATCACTAGGCGGCACGACTCTCCAAAATGTTGTTTGTTTACGGAATTCTAGAAAACAGTTTTTGGCGACGAGATAGCAATCCATAATATATATTCATGGGCTATTCTTGAATTAAGTCCTGTCCCCCACTACCAATTTTGTCCGTATACGCGCGTTTGCTGAGTGAGTGATGAAGATTATCGGTGTATTCTTTGAGAGAGGGTTGTTGGTACAGGTGGCCGCGGATATAGAGCATGTAAGGGATAGAGCGCATGGTGTGTGACGGGTAACAGCTGCTGAAATGGACGTATTGGTAGTGGTTGGTAGGTTTTTGTGGACCGACGTGATAAATAGATTATTTTTAATTTGGATATTAATGTCAAGGAACGTGATTGATGAGTGAGAAATGGAAGATGTGAAGGAAACAGAGAATGAAGAATCTAAAGTAGAAATGAAAGAAGATAAGCGTCACGTCTGTGAATCCGAAGAAGAAAGATGTCATCTATATAACGGACCCAGAATACAGGTTTGAAGGTACAGTTTTCTGGAAAAGTGGTTTCTAGGTGGCCCATGAATAAGTTGGTTAAGTTAGCACAAGACGGTGCCGTTTATTGGCCTTATGGCTCACATCATCAGATTTTTTTGCTGCTTCTGATTTTAAATTTCTGATCGCATTCAGATCGCATTTAGAAAGTTCTAAATCAGCAAATCAATCATTACTTTCAGCAGCCATGCAATTAAAGTGTGTATATGTTTCGAAATTTACGGGTCCAAATCTCATTAAATCATGTTCTGACTTTTTAAAATTCTTATGCTTGCGATGAATGACACCCAATGCTTCAGATTAGCAAGACAGAAAATTAATTTTCAGCAATGGTGCAATTCACGTTCGTACTTGCGACTTTTTCTTTCTGAGCCGCCTTTTGGTGCCTTACTTATTGGTTAATTGAGCAGGGATAGGAGTGGGGAAGCGAGAGCAAAAAAAAACTATTTACTTCTAAGGCGAGAGACTACTCTTTTGCTTGTTATAGAATTTCACACGTCAATCTGGTGGCGTGACATGCTGTAAGAGGTTTTCAGGTGTGGTGTTGGGCAGTTACTTCAATAACAAATTCTCGTAGAGGATGATGGCGAACCGAGCCCACTGCCAGAAGAAAGCTATTTCACGCCTGGAAATAACTTGAAACGCTGTTGGGCGGCTAACTGGACGTTTTGACGTGGAATTAATTCATTCGGGGAGCATGTACACGTTCTTCAGCCAGAATATACAGCCAGACCGTCATCACATATTAACTGGATGAGATTGCTAACGACTTTGATAACTAAGCGCTGACAGGCTAGCGTAAAGAATGCAAGATGAAGACACAGAGGGAGAGTGTGTGTGACTTCACGTTTCCTAGGTATCAATTTGAAGTGTTCCAAGGTGATTCCGGTAGACAAACCATAGGCATTAGAGCACTCCATAAAAAAGCAAATAAATGGAATACCCTCTTGACGGCGTGGAAATACCAAACAGAGATCAATTAGAGCTCTTTTTACCTCTGAATGGGCAAAATTGTGTAATGGTAGTCGATTTTAGAAGAAACTTGATCATAAACTTTGATGCTATATTTTGTGGCATTATTTATTTCGAATCCATGCTCAGCTTGCTATCAACGTTTCACTTCTATGAGGTGAATTAAATATCTTTCTCCGAGCTGTGAAAATTTACAGCGAATTGCTAGTAAAATAAATATATGTTATATGGCTTTTATGGTTGGCTTGCGTAAATAGGCATATATAAGTAAATTGCTTAAAGCAGAGAAGTAGCATTTATGATTAACATTAAATCAACAACGTGCGGATTATATGAAAAGCATAACTGAAGATAATCTATTCAGGGAAAGTTTGGAAATTTAGAAGTAGCATGCAGAGATAAATTGAGTCAAAGACTGCAAAATTAAATGAAAACGTCTGTATCGCAGTTAAACCTCACTTCTCTGGCTTTTCCGAAAATGTTCTCCATGATAAAAGTTTGAGTTAGTATCAAAACATTTTACTTGTTGCTGGATGCCTTGTGCTTTGACCGTAGGTGGAGGGCATATAACGAATCATTGCTTTTCGTGTTGTTCCCAACGTAAGCTCAGGTGGTATAGGAATGTTTTTGAGCGCTGAAAGAATGCATCAAAACCAAGCATCTACTAAGTTATTCGATAGAAAACTGTCTCCGTGCTTATAGAATCCCTCTTGGCGTATTGCTCGGCCATGAAAGGCTTTCTTACCTTATGTTTTGAATTGTAGAGAAAAACTATTCAGTTTCATTTATTTTAGGACTAGTTAACACGGCTACTGTCGCCAATTGACTAAGCAGTCTAAGAAATTGCCATGAGAAAAATTTCAATTTCTTTTGCAATTGCAAAATTGCAATTTCTTCAAAAAAATTCACCTGCTATGTTTGAACATATTTAAGCGGTCTATATCAAATAATCCGTTTTAAGTATTTACAGACGTTTAAAGGCAGTTATTATTCCTTTGTTCTTCATCGTACATTACCTTTAAAATTTAGGACCAACCAAATTTCTACAGTAAAACAGTACCGCCGTATATAGATAAGAAGTGCCCCGGAAAATGTATTTTGACACGTGGACGTAGGCGCCGAGGAGGAATGGGAAGGAGCGTGTGGAGGGTGCGGCATCTTCCGGAGAAGTGAATTTTTTTTCGACTCTCTGTTCCCGTCCCGCTCAACGATTTTGAGGAAGAGAAAGTAGGATATCGGGTTGCCCTGGGAACAAAAGGGGAAGATGGCGAGGGGGCGGCGTTAACGATGCAAAATACGGAGAGAGAGAGAGGGTGGTGGTGCGGGGGGGGAGCAAGGAGGGGGGGTTGATTGGCGGTGGCGGCAGGTGCCTCCCATTCGCGTGTGCAGCGGTGGCGGGTGGACGGACAGCAGGTGCGATCGCTGCTAGTAATTGAAGGCGCGGGCCGCATCGGCCGTGCGTCGATTTATGGCTGCAAGTGAAAATCGCATCTCCAGGAGGAGGATGAAGAGGGAAGAGAGTCGGAAGGGGAAAGAGGGAATGGAGTGGATGAGGATCCGCCCCCCTACCGCACACCGCCACCACCCTTTATTAAAACGCTGACACCGATGACCCAGAAATAATGGAAGCAAAAGGGACAATCTCGCTTTCCCTTTCCGTCGTCAGATTGTTGTTTTGCGCGACAGAAAATAATATAAGTAATTGAACATCTGGCACGCACTCTCAAAACGCTAAAATTCTCCCATTGATTCTGTATGTTCATTTTTTTATCACAAAAACAAAGCATAGTAAGGCGGTTAAAATGTTATGTAACGTAAGGATAGTGAACAAAAATTTCTCACAATTACTCAATTATTTTACAATCAGTTGTTAATACGCAACTGATTTCAATTCTTTTATATCATTGTTAACTAAAGGTTGAACTGATAAGCTAAAAATTAATAAGAATATTATTTATTACTCGAACCGTTGCTTGACAATGATATTAGTACCTATTCTTCAATCGCATATTAAGAAACCGATTTTAGAACTGATTAAAAACTAAATAAAAATTCTTTATTTCGCTAGGAATAAGTTTCTCGACATATCATCTGAAAGTGGAAAATTTTTCCATGGATGAGAGCTGATATCTGCTGTTAAATCACTTTTTTATTTAAAAATACAGGGAAGAGGTCAGGGTCAGAAGAGGTTACCTATTATGGGGCATGGAATATTGCGACCGTGAAACTCTGGCGTATTGCAGAGAGGACGAGAAGAGACGGGTCAAATATTTTCGTAAATGGAAGGGTAGATAAAATACAATCAATAAAACGAGAAAGTAACGATGATATCAATACAATAGTAGGAAAAAGAGGAATAGCAATAGGAAAACGACGAAAGAAACGAGGAAAACCAAGAAAATGAAGTTGGAGACTGAAAGGGAGTGGTGGGATGATGAGTTCCAATTTGAAAGATAAAATGCTGGGAAATAGGGGAAGGAAGACAGGAAGCGTGTGTATCTGAAATTTTGTAATCAGAGATAAAAATTATTTTAAACAGGAGAGAGAGATTACGTGAGGAACGGGAGCAACACGTACAAGAACATTGGGGAAGCAGCAATGGTCCAACCGGTATACAACCATCTAATGATAGTAAATAATTTTTATTTTCGACTACAAATATCAGTCAACTAAGCGGTATAATGCTTAAGCGACACATGCACAAAAATGTATTCAATATATCCTTTTCCGGGGTAACATTTCTGGCATCATAGGCCGGATGAAAATGCAAGGACACTAATTGAAATATCACATTGAATACTGACTCAACGACTTAAAAAGAAATTAAATTTCTGGATAAGGGTGTAGATTTATAATAATGACTTTACCACCTTCAACCTGTCTGGAGCAAATGGCAAGCTGAATGAACGTTCAGTCAATTAACATCTGAATACACATTATTCGCGAAAGAACGTAGTGATTCTTTAGTCTGCTATTTTAGATGCAAAATAATGTAAAGAGCCTAACTGTGAAACTGTTATTAGCTGACAAAGGTTAAAAATCTTTAGAAAGCTATGGCAAAAGGCTCAACAAAAACACTATTCTTATTTTCATGATTTTCATTGTATTTCAAACCATTGGATCTTATGAAAAAGCGGTCAGTAAAAGAAGCATATATTATGCGTTGAAAAGCAAAGGCAGGAACAAGATACAAAGGTTCGATTGACTAAAATTAAGACCCAACTAACTTGCCATAGGCATGATAATACAGACAATTGGCGGTCCTATTCACTCCTCTCGTATAAAACAGTGAAAACATGATGATAAAAACACATTATGCCAAAGCATTTAAAATTATGTGCTCAGCTTAAAGCACTGCTACCTATTGCACTTATATATATTTTTGTGAGTTCTTCTTACTGGGGACCACTTCTTCTGAAATTGACCGAAAAATCTTAGGACTAACCATACTGAGATAATTTCTCTCCAGACAGTGTAGTTTGATTTTAACGAAGATAAAATAACGCTAATAATAAGCCATTTCAGACTGATGAAAACGTTATCTCAAGATTTATCATGCGTTTATCTGTGTTAGCAATGCTTGTGATTTAAAAAAATGTCTTTAACGGCCTTCGGACAGTTGCTATTTTACTAAGATAATGATCCGAGGGAACTTCCGCTGATTAAATAAAAGTTTACCATTAAATATTACTGCAAATGATTAAAGCTAATTTAAAAAAACTAATATTATTTATGGTATCTTTTGCGTAAACATATAAAATTATTTTTATTAATATTTGCGGATTCTGTCTAAGAGCATTTTTTATGTAACTTTTTTTTGACCACTAATTATGCTACTGGGTGAAAAGACAGCCATCAAAGGAAAAGAGACGAATTTTTTACTTTCTTCAGTTCTAAGGTACTTAAATGAATACGATTAATAAATGAATATTCAAGAGCCGCATTAAAAGCCGAAAAAGGCGGACTCGGTATTTTTTGAAGACGCCCTCGATCTTCCGACGAAGTCGACCGATCGGAATGAAACGAGAGCAGCGGCGGTGAGATCGCCCCGTGGCTTAGAAGGACGGGAGAGAAGAAAAAAAAACACACGAATGGAGAGCGTCGCATTGCGTTTTGAGGTGTTCCGTGAATGCCTTTGTGTAATGGAGAGGGAGAGGCCATTACATGATTCTTTGAAGAGAACCGGTCTACCTCCGTAATTAAGAAAGAGCCGGGTGCGAAATTTGCCAGCCTTCGTTACTTGGGTCGTTTAGAAAAAAACACGGTCGGAATCACAGGGAACTGCACTGAAAAACCAACACGGAAGAAGGCGATCCTATAAAACATCAACCTTAAAAAACCTTGAAAATCACACATGGTAGCGTTTTAAAAGTTTTAACGGGTAATTTTTCGGTTTTCTAAAAACAGTTTCAGAATCAACTATCTTTCGAAATGACTCGGTGGGATTACATCCTAGCTCGTGACTATATGAAAAAAGACATTGAGTGAACATTTTCTGTGTTCTATTGGTGCAATTTTGCTCTGTCGAAGAAAAAAGCGTTATTTAGGCATTTTGTCGGTAATATATAAAAAAACAATTCAGAGGGCATAGTAAGTGCTCGAAATGAGGTAGTGTTGCCATTCATTGGGTCATGGGCCTGACAGATGGGACTAATGGATGTATTCGTCAGCTAAAAAAAGTGTATGAAATGAAAATTTATGAATTTCCATTATGAATGTGCAGAACAAAGAGAAAGATTGACATTGGCACTTGTCGACATTTTATTTGAAATTTTTATCTCTTCTCTATCCAATCACATTGATTACAAAGAGCACTAAGTCCTCTAATAAACTATGGTAGTCATTTATAAAAGAAATTAGCAGACCTCTTAGGGTTTAATTGTGTTACAATAAATTCATAAATATATTACAATTTCTATACCAATAGAATCGTGTAGGAGAAAAACGGCACTTATTTGAACAATTTATTGACTTATGTCCTAATTTTCAATGTTTGTACTCTCTATTAATCTATGGACTCTAAATTAGTTACTCTTTATAATGAAATCGTACTTTGATTTGAGCCGTTATCTGACTGTGAAATTTAAAATCAGTATTGGTGTGATGCATTTGTTAATGCATCAGACTCTTATCTGGCTAAAATGTTGAGCTCCTTGGCAGGATTTTATTTATACATTGTATTCTGGTACATGTAATACATTGAATTATGTTCAGCATAAGGAAATGCGCTATAAACTATCGCCAGAAATCTTCACTTCTTAATGTTTGCATCTTTCATTTTTAATAATCCGGTGTGGTCTATTCCAACTGATACAATTGGTATAAATGCGGCTGCTACTCTATCTGTAGCCTGTATTCACATTTATTAGGTGCTTTGTGGCCTTTCATTTGTTTTTCCCTTTTGGGAATGGTATACCTAACGCACCGTACAAAATATCATGTCTTTTCATTCGAAATTTGAACGAAATGGGCTTGGATGACAAAACGCCAATTCTTTGCGAATGAAATCCCTATCTGACCGCGGGGCACCGTCATTAAACGTAATATAACGCTCCCGTACCCCACCTTTTTCCTCTTATTATTACGTGTACTAGTGGCTATAAATTTTTAAATTCATGTAAAAATATGCTTAAATTTTTCTCGAACAGAAACTTTGCCGTTAGCGAATATTTTGCGCAATATTTCGATTAACCATGGGAACTCTGTGCATAGGATATCAGAGGTGTTTTTTGTTCGTTTTTCGGCGATTAATCTAACGTTTTCCGTTTTCCCAAGTAAGACAATGCGGCAGAAAATGGAGATAGCGCGGATCAACAATTGCTATTGACAGATTTAATCTTCAAGGGACGGTTTTCTGAAAGCAACCAGAAAATAAAAAATTCATTTTTTGCTCTACTTAATAGGAATATCAATTATGCTTGATATAAATACTTTCTGGCACTAATCAAGTTAATATTTATTTATATATATATATATATATATATATATATATATATATATATATATATATATATATATATAATCGTTCGTTCATTCACTCAGACCGCTCAGCGGCAAATACATAGAAATAAAGGTTCAACTGAAAGGTAGAAAGAAAGTGGATAGGAACACATAAAATTGTCGAACACAATGGTGGTGTGAAGATGTAATGATGGCGGATTCCAAGCAGAAAAAATTCAACTTGACCGGGAATCGAACCACGGACCTTTGGATTTTGCGATAGATAGATATATATATATATATATATATATATATATCGCGCTCATCTAGTTAAGTTTAAAATATATCTTTGTGTATTTGCTGAGGATAAATGCTTCGGACTAATTAAGGAGCGAAGAACTTAGATTGTTCTCGTGGCTATAAAAAAGTAGAAAAAATGTGATCAAACATGTAAGATAAAGATGATCTCTGGATCTCCCTCACAAGACTGCCCAATTCCGGCACTTTTTCTCTCTTACTTGATATTACTGCAGCGGTCCGAAAGGGAGTTTTGAAATTATTAATTGACAAATTTTTCCCAATTTTGGCACCCAAAATGTTGAATTTCGCAAGAAATGGTTAAGAATTAAACACATCAATAAAAATTATAATAAAATGGCTTCAATCCAATTTTTCACTGTACAATATCGTTTCGAACAACATCAACGACATTTCCATTGAATCGCATGAAGAGTTTAACCAGCGAGGAAGCTCCAAACCATCCACAATAAACATGAGGGAAGATTTATTTTGTAGTTAACAATTAAATGTATTTGAATATGCTAATTAACATTGTCGTATCTTTAAAAAAATTCTAAACGTATTACTTTTGTTAAGAAATTATCTTAGCATCAAACACAAGTAAGAGTGCGAAAACAACCCCGTGTTGAGTTTGTTTTTATGTTCACCAAAATTTTGTCTGCAAATGGTAGCTTAATCAAGACTCTTTACAACAACAATACAACATTGCATGTATTTAGAATTTTAGGTAAAAAAATAACCTGATCAAAGTTATACGCTCAGGTACAACTTTTCAGAGGTGATCCCCCATCTTGTTTTTACGTTATTCTTTTTCGGTTAAGAATTGAATAATATGAAGAACGGTATCTTCTCCTGTTGCAATCATATATTTTGGAAAATCTACCCCGCGACCATTATCAATATAATAAAATCAATGATCATTGTATTAAATTTTAATAATTTTTAAATTGATAAGATTTCATGGCCCTAAAATGGAGCCATACGTTCAATTTATAAAATAAACTTAAGAATAAAGTGAAATAATGTAAATATGAAATGACTCTGATGAACGGAGCAGATAATTGGCAATAACTACTCAATTTTATGGGCTCCATAAAACGCGCAAGTGTTGCATCGCCACTAGACCCAAATTTCTCTCACCCTACCCTACCCTTCGTTAAACCGCTGCTAAAGTAACAAAGTAGTCATCAAATTATCCATCGTTCAATTCTATGCGCTCCATCAAAACTTTTTTGACATTTATTTTCTAATATACGTATCTTTTGATTTAACATACCTATTTATATCTGCCCCAGTTACTGTTGTATAAATCTTACGCTCGTCTTGGTAAATGAGGGAAGTGATATCAGCATATGAGTAGGTACTTTTGACGATGTCAGAGTTATGATTTTATATCTTTCTAGAGGCCTCTGTATTGAAGTCCATCGATGTTTTCAAGCTCAAAATCGTAAGTAATCTAATCTGTTAGATAGTGTATTTTAGCCTTAGCTTATAAATAAGGCGCTCATTTGTAACACTTTAATGCTAAGGTTATAAATGTGATGATTGTCATTATTAGCATCAATGCATTGGCTAAAATTTGCTCAATTATTCTGTTTGTGCCATCTCCGTAGAAATTCTTCATAAGCATAGTTTATGACAATAGTTTAGAAATCAGTCTTCCGCAATAGGAAGCTTTAGGTATGGAATACTGTCAGTAGAGAAAAATAATGGTAGGTTAAAGATGAATGAAGCAAGAGAAAATATATCGACAGAAACATAACCTTAAAAAGATAATCATAACCAATGATACTCCATTTAATTATTTGACAATTATAAACCAAGATCCTTGTGCATACGTATATTTTTATTTAAAATGTAGTAATTCAGAGAAAAGCTAAAGAGAGATAGCAGTGACAAGCAAGTTCTTTTCATGAAGTAAATTAAACGGAAACGGTAGGGATCCTACTTAACCTTTTGTTGCACAACTATTAGCTCTTTCACTCTAAACCTTGCATACCTCCAAAGGGATCGAGGAGGACGGATTCTAATCAAATTTTAATGAAAAATGCAAAGCTCTATATCATGATGTTCTTTGTTTTCTGTACACGTGGATGCTTGGGTCTATGACCTCCTGATATTAACAAACGTACATTCGTAAATATATGGCATCTATATCTTTCATCTCACTGATGAATTCGGCCATTTTTTTGGCGGTAGCAGCTGTGTGCATTTCGGTTGGAACATTTGTTCCCTCAGTCCCTCCCCATTGGTCAGAAAAGTGCCTCTCCAATGGAGACGAAAGCGATTTGGAAAGTTCCTGAAAATCCCCTCGCTGAGGGGTTCGGGGGAAGAGGAATGCAAACAGACCCATTCCTTACCCCTTCAGGCTTCCTGCTTCCCTACACCATCCCATCCTTTCACTTCCAATTACGCCCTCCTCCTCCCGCAGCCCTCCCGATGGACGCTGACAGGTGACGCATTGAGTATCCCATTCCTCATCACCCTCCCTCCACTTCTATCCTCCTCACCCCCTGCCATAGACTATGCGACTCGCCCAGAGTCAGAGACCCGACGACCGGCGCGGGGTCCCTGACACCTGCTCCGGCACGTCCAGACAAGGAGAGGGAGTTCCTTCCTTGCGGGGGGGAAGGGGAGGATGCTGGGATGTAGGGCAAGAAGCAGTGTGAGGGTGTGAGAGTTGAGATTGGGAGAGGACGAGAAGGAAAACATTCAATTCCGGAAGGGGAGCAGAGAAGAGACGAGTAGCGGGCCTGTTAACCTTCCCTCTACTGCCCTCCTTCCTGATTGGCCGATCAGCGACGATCCCTCCAGAAAACGCCGCGGCCAATGGGAATTCTTTGCCAGTATGGGTCCCAATGAAACGTCTCTGCCACTGATTTTTTTCCGGACGTTACAGTTGCACCAAACACTCTTCTCTTTTCTACTTTTTGCTCTATGATTGGCTGCTGCCCTTTTCATCCATTATCCTAGAAACACTCTGCAAACGATTTTTGCGTAGAGCTAGGGTTTATTCATATGCCACTTTTAGTATTTGTGATGGTACCAAATGTCAGGCACAACATTAACTCTTGTAAAACTTGTAAAAATGCTTCTCTTTCTTCGTTTATTTCTTCCACAGCTGTTGCCAAGTCTTGCGTATATTTCTGAAACACGTCATTCAAGGATCCATAGTGACTACTTTTGGATCCTTGTAGTGTCATTGAATCAGTATAAAATAAAAACAGAAAAAGTGATGAAAAATTATTTCCATTGCCATTTCAAATTTAAGAAAAGTTATTTAGCGTCAAACCCAAAGTTATATCATTGTTTCAATGCACTGTGAACGGGAATCGTATAGTTCCAAACATTGTTTCGTAGCTAATTGAAATTCATATGGATAAAAATGATGGTAGTGACAATTTTATTTTACTGGAGCGGGATAAACATAGCTCTGAATGGAAAAGACCAATCTCCACGTGTTATGGGGATCATCAAAAGAATTTATTCACATCCAGCGTGAAAAAAGCTTGAATTGGATGGAATAACTAACTATGAGGAACGGATAAGCCCTTCCATGTATCCTGTTTATTTTTGCATTGCACACTATAAGCCACTTAGAGAACTTTTAATGGCAACGTCACTTATAACCAAATCTAAGTACCACTAAATTCCTCATAACGCAGTAATGAGAAAGTATTTTGGCTTATTGCTGTTGCCATTCAACAAAAACATAAGTGAAGAGTTCATGGCACGAATTACCATTTTACCTTTTCCATTTTTTTTTTGCTTTTACAGTAGTCTCTTTCCATGGTTAAATAATTCCAAGGCAGATATATGACTCCTAATATGACCTGTTATTTTTTGAATTTCTAACGGATCTGGAAGAAGTTATTTAATACAAATTAGAGATGTAGAAATTGCCACGAGAAAAAATCAGCTTGGATTGGGAATCAAACTACGGTCCTTTGTCTTGACGGGCCAATACGCAGACTTTCACTGGCCAATGCGCAGACACTACCCAGGCTTTTAAATTTCCATAGCAAATTTGGCGTATACAAAGGAACTATGTCCTTGGCCCGGCAAGCCAAAGGTCCGTGGTTTGATGCCCCTTCCGGGCCACAGTAAAACAAACTTCTACTCTGTGAAGACCATTTTTAATGTACGTACTCCGTTATGACGAACATTATGAGTACATATAAATAAATAAATTTTTTTAAATACATTTATGCAAATGAATTCAATATAATTACCGGAAGACTCGAAAAATTCCATGATGTGTCGATGATGGGTTGACCGACTAAATTAAATCCTGAAGCCTCGATATTCATTTGCACGAAGTATGCTTTGCTGATCACTTTGTGTTCTTGGCTTATTTTAGCAATTACTGTGCAGTGATCATCCTGTCTTCTTTTGGACTTCACCTATAGCCTTATCGTCTCTTGAGACCTCACTTGGAGTACGCCAGTAGTATCTGGTCATTACGAAGTAGGACTAGTTTCAGATATAAATCGAACACAGAGGAGGGCAGCTAGATTTGATTCAAATTGTTAAGATAAGCATTATAGTGTTACTAAATTGCTGACGGAATTAGGGTGGGAACCTCTGTTTGATCGAGGGGAAAGATATAGATTGAATCTTATGCGGAAGTTTGATGTAGACTTTTCTTTGCCGGACGTTCAAAATATTTTGCGGGAGCCAAACTATTATGCTAGAAACGATCTCAGGCATAATCATAAGGAAATGAACTGCAGAAACGATAGATTTATAATATCATATTTTCCACGTACAGTAAGGAACCATATTAGTTGCTATATATCAGTTCTAGGATGTTTTGACCCTGACTAGGTAAAACAGGTTATGGTACTAAATATCCTAACATTATTATAAGTTACTAACCTCGCATGCAATATCCAGCATGCTATAGTACCTTGTACTAATATTTATCTGTCGGAGTAATAATAATCAGTAGTCCGAATGTATGCAATGTACTGCATGCTAGTATGTTCGTCTATGTGGCACTCTCCTAGTTTCTAGTCTGACCGCCTGCTTTTTTGGCCTGCGCCTGGCATTACGGTGGAGCGTACGCGCTACATATTTCAGCTGGGATGAGGGCTTCATGCTTGGTGGAAAATCACTCCATGCCACACACTCTAGTGATGGTTTGCACAGTATTTCGTAGATGTTGATGTAGATAAACTCTTACGAGAATTCGATACAAAAAAACTTCCAATTTACCTTAAAATCCATGAATGAAGGTAAAAATCCAACTGTTGGCAGTTCCACGGCAGAGAATATATTTAGAAACAACCTCTACAGATAATCTCTTATTAACACTTTATGTGTACAACATATCACCAACATTTAAGAATATTCAATTCGTAACTTATTGTGAATGTTTATTTGGATTTTATGGTACTGTCGATAATTATAATTACTCCTGATATGCACTTCATTATCGAAGGCTGAATTTACCGTGATAGTAACTTAAAATTTGCAGGTAAAGTAATACAAATAAATATGAGTCATCATTACAATAGTTTTAGGAGTTTAAAATAAAAATCTTCTTAACGTGGGGAAGAATTCGGAAAATATTTGATTTATTTACATAACACGATGCTCTCTGCTACAGTTTCAGGAAAGTTTCACGTGTCCATAGTTATGAAGAAAACCTACCAAAATTGTGGATAACAGAACTCAAAGTGATATGCACCAAAAGTAATAAACAACATAAAATTAGGTCTTAACAAGCAAATTGTGTCCTTAAATTTTATATTTTGCTCCACGAATTTTGGCATCATTAAATCGGTCGTTTTTCCTCATAAAATCGCTATTATAAGCATATCCACTTGGGGTAAATTGTCTGATGTGGTTTTAGAAAAACTTCTGTACGCCACATTCGTTGTTTACTATAAAATATCTTCATAAAATACGGTTTCTTCTACAGTTCTTCCTGTGCTCTCTCGGCTTTTGTCTCTCGCTCAGCAAACATGACGTCACACCAATCAGGTTTCGTTTTGCTGTCACGTGATAACATATGAAATTTCGACTATTTTTAACTTTAGTATTTCAATAAACATCGACAAAAGTTCAAAAATATATCCAATTCGTAAATTTGGAAGCGTGAAAGTAACGTATTAAGATCCATATTCTTACAATGATAAGTTTGGAAAACACCCAAATCCCCAGAAAACTGCATTTTGTTTCAACGGCGAAATTTTCCGGCATAGTAGCATGGACTGCCTCAGTTAGATTCCCGGGCCAGGGGGGTTGATTTGTAATTCCACCTCTTTTTGAAACGGTGGAAGATCCGTTTCACTTACTAAAGGACTCAATGAATGGCTCACATTGAGTTCAATGAATGGATTACATTGAACGGCTCGTGAATTTTTTCATAATGTCATTTACGGGAGCACCATGTATTTTATGGCATTACTCAATCATAAAATAACAGCATAATGTCATTATTACACTTTTAAACATGAGGGTACTGTTGTGCTTGAGACTATCAAAGGTTTACGTTCTTACGTAAGAAATCTCTATTAACGATAAATAATTTCTTGTGAAGGAAAGAAAACAAACGTACTTTGGAATAAATTTCATTAGCGAATATTAGCGTACTGTAATGATATCTTCATTTATATAAATTCTTCCTATAGTGCTGAATATTTAGTAGGGATCACTTGTTGACACAATGAGAATTTGATGGACAAATTTCAGTCGCGGACTCTCCATGCGAGAAAGGGACATCGTCGGAGTATTTATGATAACTTGCGGTTTATATACAAGTTTCCTTCCAAAATATAAAGCATAAGTCGATATATGACTATAATAACTGTGTTTGCGTACAAATAAAACCCTTAGACGGAGAATAATGTACATATTTTCGCAAAAAATGATTGGAACTGGCGATTGAAACCTAGTGGAGGCCATGATAAAAATAAGGAAAACAACATCATTTTTCATTCAAATGGCTAGCGTTCTTGTCTTCGAATGTGAATTTGAGTGTCCCCCGATTCAAATCTACTAGTGAGCATATATTTTTGTTTTCGTTTAAAAAACATCTATTTTGGTATCTAGTTTCAGATTTTTCTGAAGACGAATATTATTTCGGCGACTGAGAGGGTAGGATTCGAGATCCTTTGTCTGTACTACGGGATAGAATCGAAGTATATGTGCCTGTTCGGTTGTCATCGCCATCCCCATTTCTATTTCTGTGACGGTTTTTCCTTGCAGACTTGGAGTGCAACACTTCAATGCTTCAATGAAAATACAACTTTGGCAACATTTACTCCATTAATGCGTTTTTCGTCTCCAAAACTGAATATTAACGACCACTTCGCAATCGAATTGAATATTAATTTCATAAGCAACCCTTGAGGGAGTACATAGTTGTGGTTTGAAGAAAATTGATATTTAATAAATAATATCCAACAAGTGGTATGACTTGTGACTCTAGGCTTTTAAGTACTCTCCGATAGTCGTTGATTTTCTTGGAAATCGCTTAGAAATCTTTCTAGCTTTGTATGGCACTGTGAAAGCCCGTTCAAGTTGTTTCAAGAATTCCTGAACAATTGTCATTGAAAGGACGTCTCTAATGGCCTTGAATGGATTTAAAACGTTGACGCCTTGTTCAACGTCCTTTGTTCGAAACTTCTAGAATTGTGTGAGGAGGGCTATGACAATACTTCTGTCTAAACTTTTGGTCGGATAGACTCAGCTAAAACGTATCGCCATATATTCCTGGTTTTCGCTGGAAATTAGTTTGTATATCGCAGAGAAAACACGGAATAATCTTTGCAGTCGATTTGCAGTATTTATGTATCACCGATCTATTTATATTTTTGGTCAAGCGCCTATTTCTAAAACACAATCCCGTTTCATGAATGAGGGTATATAAAGTTCAGATTATTCGGGTTTTCCCGCGTTGCTTCAATTTAACGGACAACAGTTTTGCTAACGTTACAGCTAGCGTCGTCAGGTTCAGGATTTGAAGACGCTAGCTGTAACTTTAGCGAAACTGTTGTCCATCAAATGAAGCAACGTGGGAAAAACCCGAATAATCTGAACTCAATAAATCACCGCGGGAGCCTCCGTACCAATGAGGGTATATACTTTCATCGCCGCTGTTTAACTGGGGTACCGACACTACATGTAATTGCATTTACTCACTTTTTTCTGGGAGAAAAAATCTCCATGATCAAGGTAATGATTAAACAGCCTAAAGAGGGTACATGCGTTCAAAATATCTTGAAGGTAACCGCTAATAGAATTCCTTTGAAACATTTTCGTTTCGTGATGAAAATGTGAAACTCATCGAGGACCGGACGGAGGTTTTAAAAGATAAGTAACGATAAAGTATACGGCATGTTTGACTGCTGTCCCTTACGACCTAGCAACCTATTAAAGCTCCATTATCGCGAAAAAATGCCCCACTCCCGCTCGTTGCCGCTATGCGTTGCGTGGAACTCAAGGCTGTGCTCCCGCTGTTCCTCCGCGTCAACTTGAGAACAAAACCAAGCGGGGTGCTGCTGACACGCTCATTTATCTCTTCGCTTTTATTGCTTTGCCCTGTCCAGAATAAATGTCTGATGCCATTCCTCACCAGGGGTGAAGAAAGTGTTTGACTTAATGGCGCTGCTGAGCATTTTTAGGGTCCGAGTGGCAATTGAAGTGATCAATCGCGCATTCTTACTAAATGTTAACGGAACTATAAATACGACACTGTGTCAAACAATAATTATATTTTCATGCCCTCGATTATGTAGTATGATGATTAACCATCCAAATATTTTAAATTTTCTTGGAAGTTAAATCATTTGCAGCGAAGTAAAAACTTTTTTATGGAGACAAACTCACGGACGTAATGGTGAAATAAATGCCACAAAGCGCAGTGTTTTTAATTATTTTGTCACAAGTACTATTTGTTTGATATGTCATAAAAATGGTCATAGTATTTTTGCGCCAAAAGAATTTAAAGTTTAACCTTTCTTTTTATTCTGAAACTCTACAATTATGAGGATTTATTTTGTTATCAAAAATAAAATCAGCGTTAGGAATATTTACATACACATATAAATTTCTCTCAACAATATGAATCATTCAAAAACAGAGCATAATAAAGGTAGCATAAAACCATAAACGTCTAAATATGTCATTAGTTGACTCCGTTGATATCCGATGACTCCATTATAAAAGGCGTAAGTATATTCATTCATCGTGTAATACGACATTTGTAATATTGTGAATAGCTAGCAATTTATTTGCCTTATTTATATTCTAGAGAATGTGAGATATTCGGCCCTCAATATAGCCCCAGGAAGCTCCTATATGATAACTTTCTTTCGTCAAGGGCTACAAGTAATCGATATAAAAACAAAGTTTTTATTTATTGTGATAGCTGTGGCGACCCGTGTCTTCTCTAATGGAAAGTATTTTTTTTTCTCTTTTGGTTAGTTTCAATATATTTGCTCAATATAGAATTCAGTTTAAGTAAAGAGTTCCACCGACGTTTATTGTGAATAATTTGATCTCCATTATGCATTTCGGCCATGCTTCTTTTCAAAACTTTCGGAAGTAAAGCAGGAAAATTAAATTATTTACAGATAATTATATTTTTATTACTCCATAATTCAATTTATGGAAGCGATAGTTTCAAATCGAAATGCGATTTTAAAGAAAAAACTTTCTCAAAATAATTGCTCATCAACTCCATAGTGAATTGGGACGTTTAACTCCAGAAAAGGCACATCACACTAAAACGAATGCTAAAACGATTCCTTAATTATCCAAATACTTCATATAAATGAATACTATGGTCACAATTACCTGAACAGAACTACAAAATGCAAGAGATGTAACAATTTGACTGCACAACCACGAATTACTTATTAAACTTACTTATTAAAGAAGAACCATAAAGCACAAAAACGCCTCGCAAAGAGTACATAGCCGTGCATCATAGATATTTCAGAACACAGAACTAAGAAGGAATGGAAAAGATTCTCTGGAAAAATCAATGTTTCCACGTACAAGAGCACGATGTTGTGAGGATGCTGCCCGTGTGGCATGATTTTTTTGCGCAGAGCAAATTAAAAGATCGGAAAGGTTTGTTCGTAAACAAAAGACAGCCGTAAAAGGGCTGTTGGAAAGAGAACGGGACAAGCTGCCAGCGAGTGCCTTCAAGTTTGGCTTCTCAATGGGCATTGTTAACGATGCCCTGTGTAAAGGAAGAAGCAAGAATGGCTGAAAATAAAGGAACGTGAGGCGACGTGAGGACCAGCACCCAGATGCTGGGTTGGCTCGGAGCGAGTAATTATCCGTGTCAGGGCGGCCGCATTCCCGGCAGCTCACGGCTTTCAATCCTTCCCATGATTCGATCTCTCAATCGCCACAGCCGATTCGCAAGATTCCTCGTAATCACTTCGTAGTAATTACTTCATTGGCAGCGCACTTTACCGAGCGGTGGAACGCATGGCTTGTCTTGAAAGGCGTGCTTCAACACGTCTTCATTTCGAGTCGTCGTCGCTCCTTAAGTGTGCTTTTATTGTGAAGCCTATGACCGGCTTTATTTTTCGGAGTCACATAGGACACTTAGGTAGTTTCTGAGATATTTCCCGAGTCATAATGAAGATCATAATCGAATTTTATGTTTTAATTTCGGCAGCCGAAGGAATCATGCAGTAAATATTGAACTATAAATGATGCAATGATATACTTTTATATGAGTTAAATTCTCAGAAACTAAATGGAAATAAACATGACTTTCACTTGACTAATTTTTTTCACGCGTTACGTTTGAAATACGTTCACAACGGAAGATTTTCTGTGATTCTGCAAAAACCTGCGGTGACTATGTTATTTATTCCTAAAAATATATGAGTAAACATACAAACTACATACTGTTATTTATTGGACGCGATCTAGTTTTTAGAACATTCCTCATCTTATTAGATTATATCTCTCTGTAGTGCATACGCTTTCCATTTCTCATGTAAAATGGCTGATTCTTTTCGGCGAATATCTCAGAAATGGGTGCGATAAGGGGCTGATGTTTTGGTACCTTTAAAAGGGTGTGATATTTTGATTTAAAAATCAGACCAATTGAATTGAATTCTATGTGAGATAATACCTCGTTAAGCCAAGATTATCTCATTACAGAGAATGCAATTTCATGCTCTGAATATCCTTCTTTCGATATTTTTCATTATTTATTCCTTTTAGTAATTAAAATATATAGAAATACCGAAGCATTATTTAACGTTTCATTAATTAGCTCTGAATAGAGGTAGAAATCCACAATTACATAATAAAAATTAAATTTGCCGAAGTGCAAGTTCAGTTTCAAATTGTATGCCGTTCTCCGCAATTTATTCTTCCTTTAGGTTAAGCTGAGGTCATCCGAGTGGGCATCGTCCATATTTTCGAGTCTTCGGTTGAGAGCCCAACAGAAAGCTCTCACTCAGGTTCCTCTAATCCAGAACGTATGAAGATGAATTTAGCTAAGCTAATGGAAAACATTGCAATGTTAATAACTACAACACGATCTGAAGAATATGGGACTCCTTACCTAGATATAAAGACCAAGGGAAATTGAGCTCTACGGTCTCTTTAAATAACAAAATAAAGAGTCTCCAATGGCCGTAAATTTTACGGCCATTTTTTTACTTTTTACTTTGTTAGATATAAAGACGTTCACTCACAGTGACTCCACTCTCACATTCTCTAGGTAAATGTGGCTAAAAGCCAGGAAGGATGGATAATTCATTTAAATTCCTGGCGCCCAATCGGTATGAGAAAAGGAAAATGGTAAGAATATTATATATAGAAAGGACTAAGAAAGATCAAATATGAAGGGAAATGACTAGGGTGAAAGAAATGCAAGTCATTGGTGAAATTATGATACGGGATCAGACGTAAAATAAATGGTTGATAAGATGGATACAAAACACGCTGAATTAAAAATATGATGAAACAATAAAGAATAAACGGAGACCATCTCAGAGCAAGTTTAAATTGAAGAAATAAACGTTTTTCTGCAATAGGGATGATATATTTTGATGAAGTTGTCTGCCTATTGAGTGACAAAATGGTATATGTTGTCATTGAATATAATTTTTCTTTGCCCTTGATGTGCTAGTCGGAGCATCACCACACATAATTAAATTTTAGTCGCTCCACAATGGAGTATGAACTTTTCACTCATTGCTAGAGTTTCAAACCTTACGATTATACGCCGTTGAAAGTAAAATTTTGAAATACATTACGGGTTTGCATAAAAAATCTGATCTTGTGAAGGGATAAAAGCACATGAAATACATAATATCTCTGTATATCTCTCACATATTATAATATGCTGGTAGCGTAAGAAAAATGGGATGTATTCTTCCAATAAAAAATCTTAAATGGTATTGTTGGAAGTAAGAGAGGATGGTATATGGGGTTTGAATAATTGGATTTCTACGATAAGGAAATATGCAAAAAGTGTAAGAAGTGAGTAATGTGAGTCTCTCTCGAACAAAGTCCAATTTTGGATTATAGAACCATTTTAAAGAGATTTTGAGAGATATTGTAATGCCAATCTTATTGACCGACTAAGAAAGAAAGAAATATTAATTGATCTATATCTGCAAGGGGCCTTTTCTGTCATTTTTCTTCGTAAACTATATGGAGTCAAAATCATGAAGCCCTTTCCGAATACTCCAGTAAAATTGATCGTACATACCGGACTAGTTCAACCACATTCAAAATACTAGAAATTGGATAGCGTTTGCTGACATAAGTTGATTTCCATTCGTAGAAAAACATAATAGTCTGCTACGTACCAAGACAAAAATAACATTACACCAGTACTCTGATTTATTAACTATTCTTAATATTTATACCCACCATATCGGAATGGAAATGCAAATGTTGAATCGGTCGGTGTTAATTCTAAAGTGGTGAATGAAGATAGTTTTTTTTTTAAGGATCTCTGCCATGGAATACGCAACACTCATCGCGATACTTGCATTCCTCAAGAGCAATAAACGTCGGCAGTTTTGCCGTCCTTGCCTCGGAGGCACTAGAGGCGATGGAATGAGGTCTTCGAAATCACTTCCACGGGCAGAGAGACAGCGCAATCGTAAGGGGGCCGCTGAGGCATCGGACGCCCGCCTCGGGGCCTCAGGTCTGGAAGAGGCGGTGTGAGGCTCAGCGATCGTGCCGGGCTACTCATCCTCTGCGTTTCCTCAGGGGAGGGGAGGAGCGAAGAGGGTAAGGGGGGGGTAGACTCATGCCTCATTCCCCCTCCCCCTCTCATCTCCACGGCGCGTGGTTCCGCTTCGAGACGCCCTCTACATGCTGGGCCACGCCTTCGCAGACCTCGGAGGCGGGTATCGTCGCTTGCCTCTCAGTCAAAAGGATTTTCCCGGGCATAATGAAGCGTATCCATCCGACAATACCTCGTAATACTTTCTCGTGGCCACGAACAAATACACTTTATATATTCCGTTGTCTCGGGCGTGACTTCGCGGAATTTGCTTAACATTGTAAATGAAAAGTATAACTTAGTTATTCCACATAGATTTATTAACAGGACGACCTAGGTTTCGACTAAGCTCGTCATCATCAGGTGAAATTTTCTAAGACTTCATTCCCTGATGATGACGAGCTTCGTCGAAACCTAGGTCATCCTGTTAATAAATCTATGTGGAATAACTAAGTTATACTTTTCATTTACAAATTCACTTTGCACGTGTACACCGATTTTGATTTTACCGTACCGATGTTTAATCTGTAGGAATTCTTCTTAGGTCCTCCAGCAAGTCAGGCTCTCCATGCCGTCGCGTCGTTTCGATGCTCGACTTGTGCAACGTCATCAGGGCTGTGGAGGGACTGATAGCGATTAACGAGTCTAGTCTTGCATTGAAACGTCGGCCGGCACGGAGAGCCTGCCTCGGGGAGATGCCGAGACGAATTCCCACACAAGGTACGCAGGGAAAATTTACGGAAATTACGACTTCTCTCACTTTCTCAAGGCCATTGAACAAGTCACGGCAATGCATTTATTTTGCTACATATCGTTACACTTCGTGAATACGTACAGAGGGATTCTTATGATCGGTTTCATTTGAGACACAGCGGTTAAACTTGCTTGGGCGATCACCCAATTCGTTACGAGTGATGCTGCCTTGTGCAGTAGGTGACAGAGAACGCGTAGTGAGGCCATTGCCGTCGAGGGATTTCACATCGAAGCACCAAATTCTAGTCAAAACGTGGGACTCATACATGGGTCACATTCTAATATAAGTGCTATTTTACAATTTGTTGGACGCGGTAAATTAGCTCAACAATACGAATGTGAGACCTAAAATAAGGCATCAATATGGGCGAGCAAAGGCATCGACCTTATCACAGAGGACCTTGGTGGACAATTCTTTACGAGCCTCATGAGAAAAAAGAAGGAAAAGAAAAGGATAGCCATTCATAATAATTAATCCTTTAGTAGTGATCACAGAAGGGCAATAGAACGAACCGTAATAAAAAAATTTCATGTCATTGGACAGAATTTGGAATAATTAACAAGCCAATATATCTTTGACTAAACTGTAATTTCTCTTCTCAGACAGAATCAATTTGAACTTCAAAGTCCAAGCAGGATTCAACGTCCAGTTGAAAATCCTTCCGGAAATTTCCTAAGAATTAAGGATAACAGGTTTTGCAAGTATAAAATGTATATCTAAGTCAGTGTGAGATACAGATCCGTTTACTCGTCAATTCAAACTATGCACTATAACCCATATTTTACATGCATGGTCGTACAGTTTGTACGAGTTCACGTACACGGCTGACATGTCATTAACGCGATAAATTACTATTCGAAAACAAATAATGACTCAATTATGAGAATTCATTTCGGTCTTTTGCGTCGTAGTTTCCAATCATCTCAGAAATTATGGCATTTAAATAGAGAAGAAGTACAAAGACAATCCCACCAGAGATGATCTAAGCAAAAAATATGGGAAAAAATCTAGCTCTCTCCACCTTGCTCATACTTTTCCTCTTGCTCTGGGATTAATCTTATTGGTACAAATTAAAAATTCTATGTGCGATGAAATGTGACACGATTAAGCTGCAGAAGATGCTCAAATTTGAACAAAAATGAAATAATTATGAATAAGTTAAATCACGATTGCGAAAAGGGAATGGATTGAAGAAGAGGACGTGTAATTCAAAATTTGCGTATTGCCTTGACGGCACAGGTAAGGGTGACTGACATAGAGAGAGGGTGGATAGTGATAAGCCTCAAGGTAAGGCTAGGTTTCCCGTTGCCGCCATTCCTTTTTAACATTCACCTCGACGTAATGTAGGGAACTTGGGAGATCTAGATGTTTGTCAGTTAAGTCAGTTAAATTACTAATTAAATAACTAATTAAGTCAGTTAAATTTGTGGACGACCAAGGGCGGGCGCATCGAATATCTAAGGGATTGCGAGCCTAGTTAGTTATTAGAAAATCGGTGAGTGAATTATGGAATGAAGGTTTACCAGAGGAAAACAAAGCCAGTGAGATTTTCTCGTACATAGAAAGATATGTTGGTCCAAAAAGTAGGATAGGCTGGAATGCGGCGTGGACATGAGACTGAAATTTGTGCTAGCGAAAGAAGCGTACAGCCTTAGGCGGGAGATGATGACAGGATTACAGAAGAGGCTTGCGAAGAATTTAATTTGGAGTTTACCCAAGAAATTCCAGAAACCTGGACTCTGCGAGTAGAAGACTTTCATGGGCTGTAGACGACTGAGATGTGGCCGCGGAAGAAAATGGAGCTGGTGCGGTGGACACAAAATAAGTCGAATGAGGAAGCAGTGAGATAAGTGTGTTGGGCAAGGCGAGGAGACATCCGAAGGAACTAAGGTGGTGGAAGAGTAGTCGGCTAGAATGTGTGGGAACGAAGGTGCGAGGGGGTGCCAATGGCCTTGAGAGTGGGAGGGATGCTGGGTAAGCGGGAAAGAGGAAGATAAAGATTAGACATTACGCACGGGATGAAGAACATATGCCAAGCTGAAAATGGTAGTCTACACCAGTAAAACTCCCAAGTATATTGTGTATTTCTCTTCCATTTAAAACATACCTTAACCGGAGGATCACTGCAATAATTAAGGATTTCTACGAGAATTTCTTTCAATAAAGAAGAAGACGTGAATTTGTTTCAATAAAAAAGGTTATTAATTATTAATTCGAAAGGCTTAGTGATAAGAGTTCTCCCGAGTCTAAGTTAAAAATAGATTTTATGGCCTAACCTTTTTCTATCCAAAAACCTTTTTGTAACTACAAATAAAATATGTAAAGCTGGTGATTTGAGTTAAAGGTTGCTTAGTGATATGCTTTAGATTGTACTGGTTTTTACGGTCAGAACGCGTCTCATATTTGAAGGTAGGAAGGCCAGCTTCTTTCTCCACAATATATTGATTCGCTTGCCTGGATGCAATGGCAGTGCCATCAGGTCATCTTGTAAGTTAGGAGGTTCCTTAGTCAAGCTCTGCAGTTCATGATGATAAACCTTAGATTTTCCACTAGTACATTGCATTAGTTTCGATCGTATTTATCTGACCGTCAACAAGTTGTGCATATTGGGAATGGAGATGTATCAAAATGGACTACCGTTAATACTGGAATGTCCGTGTCCGTACTCTCCTATTCACTATCATCATCAGGGAGCTCCCCTTGTGCATTAAACATTGTAAACACCACCTTTATGCAGACGACCTACAAATCTACTATTTGCTCAAACCAACCAAACTTCAATGTAATGCTATCAGTCATAATTTACATATTTTTTGTATTACCTACTTGAACCCAGGGGACATGAGATTTCAGGTTCAAAATAAAGTTACTATTATTATTATTATTAATTCATCACCACTAACGATTCCGGCAAAACGGAGTGCACCATGAAAATATTTGAAAATAGTACTCCCCAATGTCCTCTTTTAGAGTTGCTCTCTTTAGTTATAGAACCGACTCTCAACATTAGCTGAGGTTTCTCTAATGTGATTCATGGGGCAAGACCTAAGTTCGTGGGCAAGACGGCGACTCAAGCAACGCAGACGCGTGGCCGGCCGCGCGTTAAGCAGCCTCGCGAGGAGGAAAAAAAACGAGGCGGTAATGACAACGTGTATAGTTGTGTCCGCTTGTGGAGACGTGAACGAGACGAGGGGGCGGGGCGAGGAGGGATGGAAATGAGCCGTTTTGAAAGTTTCTCCGGGTCGTCGCGTGTCCGCGGTGGAGGCGGCAGGTGATCACGGGCGAGGCGCCATTAACCGCTGACGGGGGACGGTGCGTGCCGGGGCACCAGCAGCCAGTTTACACTGCGGGAGGATGGGAGGGGGACTTTTTATTCGCCCGGGGGAGACCGCCGCCACAGCCGATGGTCACTGCTGGTCACTTCCATCCATCTTCGCCCTATACAACGCACGGGACAAGGTTTCGGCCTCTCGGCAGAAAATGCAGCTATTCCCACCCTCCTCCTTTCTTGCCTTTCCCCTCGGCACTCCACCTCATACCCCCCTCCCATGAAAACTCCCTTCCCCACACTCTCCTCGAAGGAGTTTCTCCCCCCATCCAATCTTACACCCCCCAACCCGCTTCCCTCCGCAGCATCAAAGAGATATTCGGCCGATCAGCGCCGTGCAGAGATTCGCTTCGCTCCCTTGCCATGGTGTACTCAGCGAAGCCTCGTTTCAGGATCCGTCTCTCGCAGCTGCTTTTTAAAAACGGTTGGAAATCAGTCGTACATTTGGCCAACAGCTTCTAAAATAGGCACAACTAGTAATATGTACATACAAAGAGAATACATCTACGTACTACCCCGCGAGCCGCCGCATGCCCTGCTAAAAAATTCCTTAGATGCTGTTCTGTAGAACGTAAGGAATTCTACAGAAATTGCCTCTTTTTCTTCAGAACTAGTTCCTTTTCTAAGGATCTGTACGGAACATGAGAGCCTGACTCTACAGAACACAGGTTCTGTAGAGTTATTTTCTGCAGAGCAAAATAACTTCTTACAAGCTGTTCTGTAGAACTTCAGCAACTCTACGGAAATATGTAAGGTTTCCGTTGACCCAGTTCCTTTTCTAAGGACTCATATGGAGAGCCGTAGGGAATTCCACAGAGCTTCCTAAGAAATTCTGCAGAACGTCCTAAGATATACTGCAGAACATCCTAAGGTATTCTGCAGAACGTCGTAAGGAATTCCGTAAAATGGCGTTTCAATACTATAAGGAATATATACAGAACTTTTTAACAAATTCTGTGTTAAACAAGTATTTATAAGGAAACTACAGAATTTTTTAGCAGGGTAAGCGTGTGGCAGTGGGTGGTAGGTCACCAGCCGTGTAAAGATGTAAGTTGTTTGGAGGTGAAATGGTGAAATGTATCATGGGAGTGTATTTAGTGGAGGTCAGTTTTTATTGTGGTCGCTTATTGTGCACGGAAAGAACGAGGTTTTGTACCTATCTGTTCGGCAGAGTATCTCTCTTATTTTATCGTTTCTGTCAGACCTAGATATGTAGTGAGGCGTCATAATAATATTCTAAGTGTCGCTCTGAAACATACCAGGTCTGAATTCATCAAGCAAAATAAGCCTAGCGTGTAGCCTCCGAGTCTCTATGGGCTCCCACCTTAATCTCACTAAAAGTTGCTAGACACTATATGTACGCTCGTTGCAGTTTTTAACGAAGCGCGCTGCTTTCCTTTGTATTTTATTAATTTTTTTGGTTAAATCTTTTTGACCAGGGTCCCAAATGCTCGCGGCGTATTCGAGGTGTGGCCTAACCAGAGCGAAGTGGCATCTCTCCTTGACTTTTTCATCCGAGGACCTTCCTATTATACGTTTATTAAATCCTTGTTTTTTTAATGCTGCGCCAGTTCTGTATGTGTGATCCCCACGACATATCAGAAGTTAAGGTAATTCCAAAATACTTTCCTGTGTCTGAAGATTTAATGTTTACTCCATCCAAGGTAAATATATAGCATTTGTGTGATGACTTTCGCAGTAAGTGACCTGTGGTACATTTACTAAGCTTTTGCTTTAACCCCCACTCCTGGTACCATGAATGAACGTTGTCAAGGTTAGACGACAGAACTTCAAAGTCCGCGTCTTTGCTTCTTTCACGTTAGGTAACTGCATCACCTGCAAATTATCTTAATTTACCGCTAACCTGAGCCTTCAACCTTCAACCACTCCGTCAACCGTCCTTGTTCCTAACCGCAGATATCATGTTTGCTTGCGGTCTTAAACTTTACCCTAGTTATACAGAAAGTTCTGAACAACATTGGTAAATGTTGAGGAAAGTAGTCACTTCGGTGGAAGCATCCGACATGAAATCAATTAACAATCGCCAGGTGTGCCTTGTAGCCATTAAAGGCTGTGATTACAATGTGAAAAAGATTTCAGCATGAAATTCCGAGTATTCACAAAAGAGTGGTATTTTATGGGGCAAAACTAGATGCTTTCAATTCATGTCGTGAAGTCTTTTTCTGCCCAACTGAATCCCTCAGAACTGGCGTGATTTCGCTATGAGACACCGTAACTGACGTTGTAAAATTTCTCTTTAGAGTTACTGTATTTTTTACCCAATTATGTCGGTTTTATTGCAGCAAATACACATTATATTATTACCGACAGGACACGCAAGTCCCCACATGCGTGTCCTGTTGGTAATTATAAATTATTTCCAGATATCGACTGGAGAGGTAAAGTTTCAGTGATCGAAAATGCTATCGTGCGTCAGTAGTCTTTTAGGTAATGTTAGGTCACTGAGGACAGAAGGCGTAACTTTGTGGAAATTCTTAATACTCATGTTAAAGAATAAACCAATTGTAACTTCCACGCAAGATTTATTTAAACCGACCCAGGTATCGACACACCATGTGTCATTATCAATGTCACATTATCATGGTCACAAGGTCATATGGTGTGTCGAAACCTGGGTCGGTTTGAATAAATCTTGTACGGAAGTTACAATTGGTTTATTCTTTAATATTAGTATTTTTAGGTCTTTAGATACACTGGGTTATTTGTTTTTGATGGACATTCACGTAAAGACCAGATTCAAAATTACATAAAGCCCGTGTGAGCTATTCAAAGTGATATCAGAGAATGTTCTTTTTTATATTTTTGTGAGCCAACTTCGCTTCGTAGTCATAGCCAAAGAGCGTAACATATGAGGAACATGAGAAATATTTCTCTCATCCAGAAAACACCTCCTCTTGAATATCATTGATGCTACGTCCATTATTTCTCTATGACTATGACATTATCATTTTTATTTTTCAATAATATAAGTAGTCATCACTGTAAATTAATCGGCAATATCATTGTATCAGGCTGAATGACCTTCTGCATATAATTCTTCGATAAATTCCTAAAGTTATAAAAGATAAACGTGATTTGTCTGCTTGAATCATTCGTAATCTTCGCAAAATCATTCGTAATATTCTTGGTGGATCGAATAACAGTATCCGATTTACAACCACAATTTAATAACCAGTACCATCATAAATGGACTACGGGGGACTTAGCGGACCAATTTTCTTCACGTTCAGTAATGATCTTCGAATGTCAAGTGGTTAGCTGGTCTTGGTTCTTCTTCTTAACGGAACCGACTCGACTTCTTGATGTTCTTGCGAGTGGTAAGATGATATTCTAGTTTGGAATGGCCAAGGAGATCGTTAATCGAAGAGGTGGGGGAAGGTGTAGAATTGGCGAGAGGACGGGGAAGTCTTTGAATCGGGGGGAGGGGGAGGGAGGAGTGAGAAAGCAGGATTGGGAGAGGAAGGGATGGGGGGAGGGTGCAGTATATTTTTGGCGAAGAGGTGGCTAAGTTGGTGGTTGTTAATAACCGTTAAGGTTGTGGACTCACCGGAGAAGGGGAGCTGATGTTACGGTGGGGCTGACTGTTTACTCCATGCGCTGAATGCGACCCGATCTCGTTGCCTCGTGGCCGCGCGAGTGAAGGAGGGGGAGGGGGAGGGCTCGGGTGGAAGTCGATTTTGTGCTATTGCTGCGAGAGGGAAATACGTGCGTGTTGACGTTTTTGCTCTCTTCTAGCGGGAGATTCAACTTGAGGCTTGGAGGATGAGGACTGGACTGGGGGGTTATTTTGTAATTCCACCTCGTTGGGAGAGCCGTTTCGCCCACTGTACGGCTCAATGAATGGCTCACATTCAGTTCAATGAATGGATCACATTGAACGGCTCGTGAATTTTTTCGACATCATTTACGGGAGCGCCATGTATTTCATGCTATTATTCAATCATATAAGAAAAGTTTAATGTAATAAACACTTTTCAACATAAAAGTACCGTTGTGCTTAAGATTATCAGAGGTGTACGTAAGCTGTAAGATGTACTACAGTCTATAAGAACGATATATTATTTAAGTGAAGGAAGGAAAGCAAACGTGCATTGATAAATTTCATCAGCATATATTGGCGTACTGTAATGATCTCTTCATTCATATCAATTCTTGCTACAGAGCTGAATATTTAGGATAAGTTATATGCTGGCACAATAATAATTTGATGGACAAATTTCAGTCGCAGACTCTCCATGCAAGAAGGGTCACTGTTGAGTATTTGCGATAACTTATGATTTATATACAAGTTTCCTCACAAAATATAAAGCATGAGTCGACATATGACTATAATAACTGAGTTTGCGTACAAATAAAACTCTTAGACGAAGTAAAGAGTACATATTTCCGCAAAACATTATTGGAACCGGCGACTGGAAGCTAGTGTAGGCCATAATAAAAATATGGAATGCAACATCATTTTTCTTTCTCAAGCACTCTGTTTCCCAATAGCCCAGTGGCTAGCGTCGTTGTCTTAGAATGTGAAGCACGAGTGACCCTCGATTAAAATTCACTAGTGGGCTTATTTTTTTGCTAAATGTTTTAGTCTAATTATTTCCTTAACTCATTATTGAAAGTTCAACGTGGGTGTTTGTAATCATTGAAAACATTAGCAACAGTTATTGAGTTCGCCACTAAAGCACCTGAGTACAGAATGCTCAAGTCCTCAGGTAGAGAAGTTTTGTAAGTGTACGGAGGTGGAATTACAAAATAACCCCCTGGTCTCGCTTTATGTGGCTACGCGATGGAGAGCAGTAGAAGAAGTCGAGAGGCGAGGGCGGGGGTGGGGAGTATTGGGGGTGGGGAGTATTGGGGGTAGGGAAGCGGGGAGAGCACAATTGCTGAGGAGAGGAAATAAAATGGAGGAAATAATACTGTGAGTGAAGGGACAGAGGACGTGAGATAGTGAACATATATTTATATTTTGCCAATACGAAAAGTAGTATCCACCATTGCTTTAAGTTAGTGTTTTCTCTGCACATTGCCTGAAGAATCGGCCTTTAACTTATCGGACCGTAACAACGTTCATTCGTGGTGCCAGGATTGGGGGTTAGAATTAAATGTCAGAAAATAGACCACAGTTCACTCCCTCCGAAAGTCATTACAAAAATGCCATACCTATACTGTGGGTGAAGTAAATATAAAATCTTCAGAAACAGTAAAATATCTTGGAATTACCTTAACTTCTGATATATCGTGGTGATTACACATACAGAACATAACTGGCGTAGCATTAAAAAAACAAGGTTTTAATAAACGTACAATAGGAAGGTCCTTGGATGAAAAAGTCAAAGAGAGATGCCACTTCGCTCTGGTTAGGCCACACCTCGAATACGCCGCGAGCATTTGGGACCCTGGTCAAAAAGATTTAACCAAAAAAATTAATAAAATACAAAGGAAAGCAGCGCGCTTCGTTAAAAACTGCAACGAGCGTACATATAGTGTCTCGCAACTTTTAGTGGGATTAAGGTGGGAGCCCATAGAGACTCGGAGGCTACACGCTAAGCTTATTTTGCTTGATGAATTCAGACCTGGTATGTTTCAGAGCGACACTGAGAATATTATCATGACGCCTCACTACATATCTAGGTCTGACAGAAACGATAAAATAAGAGAGATACTCTGCCGAACAGATAGGTACAAAACCTCGTTCTTTCCGTGCACAATAAGCGACCACAATAAAAACTGACCTCCACTAAATACACTCCCATGATACATGTCACCATTTCACCTCCAAAAAATTTACATCTTTACACGGCCGGTGACATAACACCACCTGTCACTCGCCCATTCGGCGGCTCGCAGAGTATTTTGTAGATGTAGTTGTAGGTGCTTAGTATTTAGATGAATACTTGTAGGTTTAAATCATTATTCATCATATACAAAAAGCTCAAAGCGATTAGATAGAATTTTTTTACATCGATGAAGTCTGAATGATACCTATCAAGCAGATATTTTGTCACAAATTTGTTCTGGTATTAGATTTTGCAAGACCTAATTATTCAAGTTATCAGTGAGTTCCGCGAAATTTTGAAGAAAAATTTTTATCAAACACTTTAAATGGGAAGGCTCTTATAAGTTTATTGGAAAAGGTAATTTTGGCATTACTTTTTCATAATTCTTGCATTATCATTCTGTGGGCACTTACTGCCTCTTAATTTGCACACTAGAGTGTCAGTACGACCAGTATTTCTCCAGTAAGAGCCATGATGAGCTCCCCCAGGATAGTTCTTAATAAAGGGATTCTAATTTTTTTAGGAAGGGAAACTCTGACCTGGAATATTCCTATATGTTTAGTGCACCTATAGCGTGCTGTAATGAATTTTCAAAACAACCGATTTAGACCAGAAATTAAAAGCAGAGCGTACCAACTTCAAATATACATGTACTTTTGTGGATGGTTACCCTCAGGGTAGTCCAAATTACAAGCCCCAGGTCACGTCCAACTGCAGCTATGTCCCGCAGTTGCCAATCATGTGCTCCCAAGGGAAATCTAATCGATAGCCAGTTTCACCATTAGTGTTTACCGGGTGTTGTTTGACACATGGGCGTAAATATGATAGAATTGTTTGGCAGAAAAGTGCGTGGAGTAGGCTCATATATTTTACGTAATTTGAGATAATAATATTATCAATTCGAATTACTGCTAATTTATGCATGAAAGCGTATCAGGCGTAACTTTGTCAAAGTATTCTATCTCCATAGTGGCGAGAATGAAAACGCTGTGGTACTTTCCGCACCCTCTTGATGCGTACTGTCAATGGTCACAACACTCATTGTCATTATCAAGTTAACCTTAAGAGTTTTTATTTTCACCATTCCACCACTTACCTAATTTTCGATGTGGAGATGGCATAAGTGAAGGACAACGGATTTTCAAAATGCTATTCACAAGACCAAGCCAAGTTCTAAGCAGTTACAACATTAATTCCAAAACAAATATTTCATTTCATATCATCAGAGAGTCACGTATTCGCGTACATATAGCTTTTTTACTTTCATCAGCATTTATTTTTCGGCAGAAAATTTATTCTCCTTGCGTAGATGTTAGTCCCAAGAAAAATAATGCATAGGTTCCTCAGTGAGGTTTCATTAGATTTATAACCTGGGAAATTCTAAAATATTTAGTTTCATCATACAGTCTCCATGAGTCGAAAATTTTAAGTAGAATTTGTGGTTGCATTGAGGAATTTGAACTGGTCAGTTGACTGAATTTTGCCATTATTTGTGGCTTTGTTTTTTATTCCGAAATTTATAATACGATGCCAATACGGAAGTTCCCCTGCTTGATTACCTGCGGCGTGGAGTAGGTCATAAATATGATTGCTACCCTTCAGATAGTGGACCCCAACTAATGAGACACAACTATGGTAGCCTGTACCTAATCGACATTAGCCAGCGCTTACATATGGAGTCTGCGGGCTGGCTTACGTCTGTCAGGAAACATCTAAACGTAGGTTCAAACTTAATTTTACTATTGAGTGTTTATGAGACAGGCTTTTTACTTTCACGATTGGTAACATCTGTTGCTGGCAGAGCCGCACCGGACCTCATTATGAGCGATCGTACCAACTTCCGACGCCTAGTCGCGCACTTGGAGACTCTTCCGTGAGAGGAACTCCTATTTGAAGTGAATGGGTTCCGGGTGACCCTTACCTAATCCTATTCTTTGGCCTTCGACTATTGTGTGGCCTCGCAAGAAAAAATCACCCCTTTGACGGTGTCTTCCTGGCAGCCGCCAGGGGTGGGAAACACCGCAAGGAGGATAAAAGGATGCCGCTTAGCGCTCGGAGGGAAAAGAATCAGAGGCTGTAATTGAATTGATTCGAGTCCGGGGGGGTGGGGTGGGAGTGACCTGGTGGGAAGGGTAGGTGGACGAGGAGGAGGAGAGGGAAAGACGTGACCAATTATTGGAATGGGGTGGTTGAGGAGCAAGCGTTTCAGTTTGGGAGGGTATTTCGTCCGGCAGGAAAAAGTCAAGACAAACGAGATTCTCTTTACCTTTTCATCCTCGGAGGAACAAAGACTCTTGCGTATTCCATTTGCGTTCCCGAAAACCTTCTCGTGGGGTGACTCCGAAATTCACCCTAGTTTAGACGATGGAATTTGTAGCGCCGGAATGGCCGGTTACCCCGGATGCGAGGACGGAAATTGAAAATTAAAGGATATCAAGGGGCCGAGAGGGATTATTCCCCTGGAAGACACGAGGCGCACGAGGAAGACAAGAAGGCGAGAAAGTATGAGGAAGATGGTTCAGCAGCGCGTTGTTGGGCGACTCCGCGTAATGGAAAGAGGAATGTAACAAGAACGGATGGACACGGATGTGAGCAACGCTTTCATTCATTTTGCCCCGTCGTCGTTTTACTCTCAATGCGTTCCCAGCTCTACTGTATAATCTCTTCACATTTCCCAACCTCCATATTTCCTGCATCAGCCGTAAATATTTGGTCCCATGCAAAGGTTTGGGAGAAAAAATGAACGACAAAGTTGCTACGGAAGCTTATATCCTTTGTTTTCCCGATGCTCGGAGGAAATGTAGGTCACGGGGAAAAGCCGATGGTTCGCCTCCTTTTGGAGCTCAATGGTGTACGTAGAAACAGAATTGTACAGGGGTACTAGTGAACTGAGGTATAGAGCACGGCTAGTTTATTTCCAATCTTCCGCATCGACTGAATCGTACTAAGAGTAGAGCTTCGAAGATGTACCTGGAGTCGCCTATTGCCCCGCAATCCAAAATTTTGCGCGTCGATAGGTTCACTTCGTCGGCGATTTATGATTGGACGATCAAATGACTAAAAGGTTCCTTCGGCAACATGGCTAATTTCTTTCAATTTTCAAATATAGTGCTTATCTTATCCAAAAGAAATAAAATTACTGTTTCTTAAATTTAGAATTCGCTATCACCCATACTATTAACCTCCATTGTGGATTTCGAATTTTGCGTCAGAAAATTAACAATTTCCCAAAAGATAAACTCCAAATTCATATTGAAGAGTCATGATTTTGGACTCCATTTCTAAAATTTAAAAAAAGCTGCATTGGGTGATTTTCATTTTCAAATGAGGATTTTCGTTCAGGAAAAAATGAAAGGAATACTAGCTTTCATCGGAAAGTAAAAGATACAGGGCTGAGTATTAATGCTTTTTCATAAAAAAAACTTGATTTCACCATTTGCTCGATCAAGGTGATGCTTTCGATTCACTAATGCCCACATACTAACATGCTTTACAGAAGTGAACAGGTCGTTCAGTGGTAGTAGCGAAATTCATTAGACAACTACTCAAGAACGTTCTGCTGGAACTTCAATCACCGCCGGCGGCAATATTGTTTGAAGAGCCGCAGAGGTCAGCTAAGTACCGACAATACAACGCCTAATAATATACACATATGTGTATGTAACAATGCGAGAATAAGAGGCCAAGAAACCTGTAGCTAAATTTGTTGATTTACTTGTCGCTTTGGCACGGTATGTACATTCAAATCGCCTGACTGAGGCGATGTATGTCATACCCTTAGTTAATATTCGTGTCCTCCAGAATTGACTTGTTAGTGGCTTGATACCATTTTCTAGGAGGCATGGAATTAGAATTTGCTGACTTGGTAAATTTTATCTATTCATTTTTTCCGGCCATATTCTGAGATTAAAATTGTGCATGAAAGTATACTATCCCATGAACCTCTCGACGATTTGAAAAGCTAAGAACAGCGTGAGAAAAAATGAATTAAATATAGTAATGAGGTATGTGATCACTTCTGGCGATCAGAGGGAAAACACATTTTTAATGCATCTAAAGTAATTGATATTTCCAAACCGAAGAGCACAAATTTGTCAAAACTTATTTGTACACATAACAATGAGAATCTCGTACTTAAATGCGTCTGTATGCGCTGCAGATGTTAATCGGCTAGGAATTATGTTAAGCGTCAAGCGAAGAGAAAATTAATGTCATCACGCTACGCCGTAAGAGTATCAGCACCATGGCGGTCCCTTTTTGGATTCTGAATTGCTGCGGCCAAGTGACACTCACAATTTATAATGCTGGAATTGAGGGTTGAGGGCGGGAAGGAGGGATGGAGCTCAGAGGGAGAGAGAATTATTTCTCGAGCCTTTACGCCAATGAGGCACCAGTAAACGCTCCTAGGCCCAAAGGATAGAGATTTTCTTTTAAGTGGCCCAGATGGATGACCATTAAAAAAATTAAACACTGTCGGCGAGAAGAAATAGATTAAAAATATACGTTCGCGCAAGCACGATAATCAGCACTTTTCTTACGGCCTAATAGTGAACACACGTTAAAGAAACCTTTCGAGAAAGGAGATGGCACAAAAAAATCAACACTTCCTCTTAAAAACTGCACCGTAACCTAGCCCGAAGAATAATAGAGGACCTTCGCAAAAAAAGAACAGGCAGTGACCTATTAAATGTCTAAATGGACGGCCTCAAGGGAAGGAGTAGGACCACAGGGTGAAGGGGTAAAAACATCTTCTCCTGGAAAGTGAGTGGAGACAGGCGAGAGATGAATAAAAGAGTCTGGTAAATCTTGAAAACGGTACTTTCTTTATAATTTATGGAAGATGATATTGCATGGACTTTAGGACTGAAAGTAAGAGACGTATAACTCTCCCTTATGATTCATAGCCAACAAGTTTTAAGCCTTATATACAAATTTAGATACGTATATGGTGTTTGAATTACTTTGATGTTTAGATTGGAATTACTTAGCATTAGGTTGTGTTGAGATCCTGAAGGAGAAAAATCGTGTCCCAGAATCATGCGATGCAGGCATTATTTCTCATGAATATCCCTGAAATACGGGAATTCCTACTTAAATAAGGAGAGAACATTAATGTTTCGGCATTTGAATGATAAAAAAAACCAAAAGTCTTCCTCTTCCACTTGAAAGGCAATGGCATGAGGAAATGAATTAACTTGACCGAGATTTTAATTTTTTTAAGTATGACAACAGTAATTTGGAATAAATTATTAACCATAGCACATATTTAATTACATCCAACATTATAGGGTTATTTCACTTGACCGTCAAAAACTCAGGAGACAATATGCTAATTCGATAATACTTTGGCGCACCAATTTGAATTCAGAAAGAGTAAAGGCATAAATCTTGATCAATAACGAATTGATGATTTGACGCTAACAATAAACTCCGAGATCTGTTTATCAAGCACGTTGATGGCCTCCGACTCTCACACTTTCAAGCACCTTCTCACGGGTGGAACTATTGCTTATGAATATTCAAAGAGAGAAATAATTGCCCATGACTAAATGAAATTCATTTCTGTAACCAATAAAAATTTGACCGATTGGAAAGCCGTAATTCTCAATTAATTGCCACATGCTACGAATTACATATTCATTTGCATAATCTTTGGACGTAGGAAGAAACCTTGACTCTGATCTCGTAAAACCTAACCCCGTAAGAATCTATTGTATCACAATTATACTATGTCAAGAATATTAAGGCAGAAGAGCGTTATTCTTCAAATAAAATACATCTAACGGTAAAGATGATACTGTCAAGTGACGCATCTTAATGCAGCAGACATTTTTAAAACGTCTTTGGAAGTCATGCACTCTATAAAATTGAATACTTTCGTCACATGCAAGCATTTTGATATGTTTCTTGTGAATTCACGTAAGTTGGCAAAATTTACTCAGAAGTAATTCCAGTATGAAGAAGTGATAAGAATCGAAGTGCAAGAAAAACTAAGTGCGGGAAATAACTGCAAGGATATTAGGTCACAATTTTAAGGTAAATATTACGTTGTATATAGAAACAGAGAATCATTAATTTTTTATTTGGAATGATAATTGTAATGAGTGACAATAAAATTTATATCTCGTCCAGTATCTGTTACCAGCTGTTTAGAGTTTGCTAGTTAAGTGTATTCCAATTTTATTCTTAAGTTTAACAGTTGTGATGATTACAAATTATATTAACTACTATCAAAAAATAATACAAAATGTTAATTTTTATGTGACGTTTAGGTAGTGTGCAAGACCAAATCTACCAAATGCTCGCGACCGTAATTACTTAAGAGGCCCACAGTGAGAGAAATGACGCGGCAACCCATTATTAAATACAGCAATTACGATAATGAATAGGTCTAAGTAGTGTGGTGAGGATGTCTCTCCTTAATTGGGCACGTACGGAGTGAACAGAGATATTTATAGGTAGCTTGCGGTAGCCATGTCGCAACCACGAGAAAAAAGAGCAATGCCCAGATTTAGGCCGAGGAAAATTCCAGCCTTTTAACAGTCACGCCTCCTCCGATAAAAATCACTGATTTTTCTCCACCGCCGATTAAAAATGTATCAGAAGTTCACCGTATGCGAGTATTAATGACAGCGTTGAGGGAAGAATACCAAAACGAACCCCACCATTATGCTTCTATGGTTCGGCTCGGCGCTCTTCCGCAGAGAGAAGGATTCCGGAGAAATTGCAACGGTCACGTACACCAACTTGGAAAGAATTCCCAGAAGTAGTCCTTAACAAACCATGCAAAATAACTGCGCAAAAAATAGAAGATTTTTCAGAGGTACAGAGGAAAAGGGAGGAAAAAGAGGAACTCTTACCCTCCCCAATAAACAATCGAAAATGAAGCTGGGAGCCGAGTAAGGAGAAAGAAAAAAGACAAGATTCGGCGAGGCATATTACGATCATGTCGCTTGAGGAACCTTGTTCCCGCCGAAGAAAATGGTCAAGAATAAAAAAAAACGGACCTGGTTACATGAAAGAACTCTCGAATACCCTCTCGTCTCCTTCCTAACCCCTCGGAAAGAAACACCGCAATGACCTTCTCTCCCCATGCCAAACATCTCGAAGAGTCGAATCGCCCGCCCGCTCGCCCCTCATCAGTGCTCCCATTGCCTCCCAGCTCTTCATTTCCAAGCCATCGCGTAAAAATCAGTCACGCCACCCGACATCGGACATGTTAAAAATGCTCCCTCCAATCAAAGCCCGACCCCCTGCTTAAAATCGATTCGACATCCTCCCTGTTAATGACTGCCAATAAAAATGCTAATTTCTTTGCCTTTCCCGAAAGATTGAGAGCTGCGAGAGAGGGGAAAGAGCTGTGGAGTATAAGGAAAGCCGTATACATAAAAGCATACATGAAGGTAGTTAGCTCGGTTATGGAAATCACAGGGACGTCGATTTTCAGCGAAAAATGAAACAAAAAAATGACTGTACCAAGTTCATTGGAACTGATTACGGAGCGCGCATCAATGTACGGTTTCATCGAGGGCTAGACGGTATAAAATACTTAACTACAAGACAAAAAAGTGCATTATTTTCAATAAAAGCGTATCTCCCAAATCAGGTGAGCCCGGCTATTTTCCGGATCGTTAAGTTCTGCGGCGTGTTCATACATAACAGAAGAGCACGAGGTGCGTCTTCTTTTTTTAGTTGTTCGGTAATGCGATACCGTGAGATGAAAGAATCTCTGCTAATTATAGGAGGCAATGAGGCGGATTATACACGATGATATAAATCAAGCATTTTCGCTTCATTCTGTTTGGATAAGAAAGGCCATCAAAGCTGGAGAGAGGGAATATATACTAGATATCGCCTACGTCCATCCTTACTTTCCCGTGTAGACAAGAGATGAAGCGAATTTTGTGTTAGCGTGAAACTGAAAAAAGGGTTTAAGGGAAAATATAAAACTTTTTTAAGTGTCTGCGTTGTGAGGACAAACGCGCCATTCAGAAGTTGCTCTCCCTTTGAAGTTTACTATATTATTTCCCAACAGCTGAAAGAGGCTGGTTTTTATTTTCATTTACAATGAGGATATCGAAAAGTAGTCAAAGATATAGTTAAAGTTTAACTTTGTCAGGCATTAATTGCTTTAAATTTCCAAACCTAGGTCAGCACAATAAATACCCTGAGGAAATTTACAAATATCTTTTTAAAGATGTTTCAGGTTTATAGTAATCAAATGCAAAAATTTATAACATATTTTGGATGAAAATTCAGCACTGAAACAAAGCACACTGATCCATCGGCCGAACCACACTATCGGTGGCATCATTATTGCATCTGTCAATAACCTTATCCGGCAAATAGCTAATATAACATTCATGAGAAATCATTATCCCGAAATTCCGCTGAGGGAAAATCATTTGCCTTGACTGGGAATCAGGCTTGGATCCCTTGATATCGCACCTAGCACTTTATAATCTTTAGATACCGATAAGTAACAAGCCAAAACAAGTTAGCTGAGATATCGATGGATCTACGTTGGAGTCCTGGTCGGGGCGAATTATTTTTTCTTGGTTAAGTGCTTCACTCCGGTGCACTTTCAGGTGACTTTGTGTTGGTAGTGTCTTGACAAATCCCGTTGTCCTCCAAATTTTATCATATTCATTATCGCTGGCGCTGGAGGAAGTGATCCAATCAGGTATTTAGTGGGGGTACGAATAAAAAGAGCAAAACAGCATAAACGCTATTTATTGAGTGCTAAAAGTCGCTGCACAATATGCCTTTTATCTTGTAACAAATATATGTGAAATGATATCGAGAGACTCGATCCGAAGACTGAGGTATTTTTGTTAGAGTGCATGTATATAATATGACAGAAATTGATAGTTGACAGAAATGCAGCCACATTGGAAAAGCTTCCAGAGTCGTTTGGGGAAGGGAATCTCGTGAACGATGAATCATTGATGGTGACCTCTGATTATATCGTACGATCACGAAAAATATCCTTACTATTGATTTCTCTCGTAGCCAAATCAGTACATTTCCACTGCCCTCTTATCTTGGACAGACTCCACGTATTAGTATATCCTACGTGAATTCATCATCATCATCATCATCCTTGGCGTAACAGCCCATGTAGGGCTCTGCTTCCAGAACGATCTGCTTTTATTCATCTCTATCTTCCGCAACTCGCCTCCATCTCCTGACTCCTAGTCTTCTCAAGTCGACTTCTACATCATCAAGCCACCGCTTTCGTGGTCTTTCTCTGCTTCTCCTCCCTCCTGGAGTGCCAATGAAAACCTTTTTGATTGCCCTGCTTTCCTCCATGCGTTGTACATGACCAGCCCAACGAAGTCTTCCTTGTTTCATAATCGATATGATGTTTGGTTCTCCATACAGTTCATGGACTTCAGCATTTGTCCTTATTCTCCATATTCCTGCATCTATTATGTCACCGTATATGCTTCTGAGAATCTTTCTTTCCCATCATCTGATTATTTCTTCCTCTGTTACGGTTAGTGTCCATGTTTCTGAGGCATAAAGGACAACAGGTCTTAGCACTGTCTTATATATGTCTATTTTTGTGCTTCTGGAAATATTTCTTGACCTACATGAATTAGAGCACATTATAAGGCAGTAAAACAAAATCAAATGGATAATCCGTTCAAACTTGTGAATGAGCGGTTTTAATTACGGGAAATTCCCGCACGAACCAGCGTGAGAATATCGTCATCGTCATCCGAGTGAGCAGGAGAATGGATGGCGCCACTTGATGGTGCCTTCGCGTTGGAACGCGGGGAAGTATGCTGTGGCGTCAAAAGGTGGGGGGGGGGTCGTGGACGTGACGTAGAAGAGGGGTGATGGGAGGAAGCGGAATAGCATCTCCACCTCCTCTCCCAACCCCCCCTTCTCGGACCCACCCTCCGAAGAATCAGGTCCCTCGGTGAGAAAAGCCTCCCCTTCTCGTGTCCCACTCGGATGCCCCACCCCCCACCACCCCACGCCAAATCTCCATCGCCCCTCGACGAGATTTGTGGACTTGGACAGGTGTTTCCGATGGGGTTGGTTTTCAGAGGGAAGGGGTTTGACCCCCCTCCCGATGGCCCCACCCTTGGGCGCAAACTCTCCCCGGGTGGATAAACTCCTCTCGCTGGGAGGAAACTCGCAGTGTCTGCCGGGAAGATCGCTCCATTTTCCGCTGCCTTCACCCTCCGCCCTTTTTTGTTTCACTGGACTTCGAGGTTGTGTCCTCTATTCCACTGGCATCCATTGTAAATAGTAGCAGTAATCCTCCAAATAGATCACCAAGTAGTAATGATAGAAAGCTCTTCACGAATACAAACATAAATAATGTTCAATTCTCGCTCATATCTTTTGCGTCCATTGACTCTGGGAAGCAATGAAAATATTGTGAATTATTGCACATTTTACAATAGAAAATAACCTTTAAAATATTTCAAAGGTACAATGAAAGGACACATTGTGCCTTATCAAACATGAATTATTTTTGTTGCGGTTTTAGCTAAAATAAACGTTCTCACTTATTGTATGATGTCATTAAATCTCTTGCGTCGTTTACGTAACCAAGAGAGTCAGCAATGACTTTTATCATCTGCTTAGGATTTTTCCAAGCACATTCGTACTTCGCACTAAGCATATTTTGTCTCGGAATAAACAAGTTGCAAATCTAGCAATTACTTCGTCTAGTATACTGCAAATCAATGCTTGCAATGAAATCTGCCGCATGGATTAATCATTTTGTCAAATATGGACTTATTGTCCACTCAGGAAAAAATGCTTGAAGAAGAAAGCGTCATTATCCAGTATTTTGCGCACATACCCTGAACGGTCCCAAGATTTTTTCTCTTCACGAGGATCACAGAATTTTTAAATTACTTCCGTACCCAGTAAACTTAAATCTTTGACGTTGTGAAAATTTGACTGGCGAAAAATCAGAGTCTCAAAGATGGTCAGCGAAAAATGACTGGTTCAGAATAACACAGATTATCTTCCCTTGCTATTTAATAGAAGCTTAAGGCACACCGTGACATAAATGTAATGGCAAGCTACAGGCATTATTTTGGCACAAGTACAACGACCGCACACATTGATGAATGACATAATCATTCATGATTGTGGGGTGTAATGCTTAGGGTCTCACAAATATTTGCTTACCCTTCATTTTCTCATTTTCCGTCGATTGAATATCAAGGCATTAGGCTAAGATTAAAGGAGTGATAATTATAGGAACTTCATTTAAGCTGATTAGTTGACGAGACGGCATTAATATACAGGTTAATAAAAATAATGTATTCCAAAAATGATCTTAGAGATGACTATTAAGCAAATTTCATATTCATAACTATGCCTTTTAAGAGAATATCGTCGTATTTGAATTGCAAAACCATCGGAATATTTAAAATTCATCATCCTAATGGGTCCCATTTAATTCATTTGAGTTCTTTAAATATTATTAACCTCTGTGCAAACCTTTATGATGTCGCAATAAATCAATAGTTTGAATTATTAGTCACTAATAAATTCAAAGTCGCCGAAAATATTTTTATTTTGACACGAATTATGACTACGTGCAATCATCTTCCCTTCCGACTTCACAACAGGAGCATAACAATTTATCCCGTGGCGAATGTTATAACATTTCAATATACGGATGTTGGTTAATGGATAGCGGCTAGTCGGAAGGGCTAAGGGCAAGAGTCGTAAAATTAATTTAAGAGTAACATTGGCGAAGCGTGTTGTTGATGCGCAGGGGAAGAGAGAAGGGCGAACGGTGAGACGGGTTGAGTTATATGCGCCCGGGGCGAGGAGGGCGAACGGTAGCGGCGGAAAACAGAGCGCAACTCAATCAACCCGGATTCTAGCCCACCGAAAGAATGGGAAGGGCTGGCGCGTTCTTCTTCTTTGCCCTGAGTGCGTAAAATGATACCTCCTAAACAATAGGACACTGGAATCAGCTCAGAAAACCGTTTCCGATTGGCAATGGGATAGTCCTCCTCGTTATTAGCAGCAGCCACCATGACGTAGATTGGTCATCTTCCCCTCATCCCCTTGTTCTTTTCAGCTAACCTTCTCATGGCATCACAGATCCTCATTTCAGATTTCATAGCTATATTAACGTATTCGCAATGATATCTCTTCGAGTCATTCTCATACAATAATTATTTTTCAGTATGTAGGGGCCTGGGACGCCTCAAAATATGCTCAAAGAGAACTTTTCCGTCATAGCGTGTGGTTTAAAGGCAAGTTTCTATAATTTACTCCTCGTCAAAAGCACTCAACAATGATTCTCTCCTTTCAATAGTTTTAACATAATATACTGTAACTATATAATTACATTCTCGCCTTCTGTGGTACCGCTCACATGCTTTAACTAATTGCTCTTCTAGTTTTGGCCAGCAAGCATTTAATTCTATGCTACATTGCAAATATTGTCCTGATTATTTTATTGCTAAGGTCTACTACTAACCTCATCACTGATCACTGACTTTTCAAACAGCCATTTTCCTAAAATGCTTAATTTTTATTGCCTTAGTAAAAATGAGACTTTGTCATCTTGAATTCTTCCAGAAATCGCTAGTTTGCTAATATATTTGTAAATTTATTAATTTCTTCATGTTGTCTTCTATCTGGGTCAGCTCCTAAATTATGTAAAATACATAGGTTAAACTAACAGGATGAAAATTCCTAATACCTAAATACAGTAATATAATGAAAAACGCAATATTCCAAATGATGCAGCTTTGGTGAATGTTATGATAATTATTCAGGTAAGGAAAAAGCCTGGATTTGTTCAAAATAATATGTTAAATATCGAGGCTTTTTTCTCTCTTCTTTTGGGGTGTATGATCCAAGAGGTTGGGAAACTAGTGACCGACACTCTCTGGCACCTCGGCGAATCCCTTTAATCAGCGTCCGTTATAGGTCAATAAATTCCTAAATAATTTGTCGTGTTTTTAGTAATAAGATGCTAAAGATTTCATCAATTTGTTAAAGATGGTTGATCACGGCTACTGATCATAAAGCATATTTTAGATATTATATGACTTCTGCAATAATCAAACAAGGAATTTAGCATTACTGTATGATACAGTATTACTAATGGGTTATGAGGCTATATGAAAGGTCTTATATAAAAGATAACCGACTGTATTCATGAAAAGTCAAGCATATGCTCGCTTTTCCATGTAAATGAATATTTTTTTAGATCCTTGTACCACAATAACCATTATCTATAACATTTCTGCTCACATGTATTTGTAATAGTGTCACTTGCAGACATTTGCAAAATGATTTAAATTCGTAGGTTTTTCATCGCAGCCACTAAAATATCCTTGAGGTCACTACCTCATCGAATTTCATTTTGTAACTCCGCTTTCCAGTTTAAACGGACGCTCATCCGGATGAAATACTGGAGACAAGGGCCAAATAGTCAAGTATGAGGAAAGCAATTATATCTCAATATGCAATAATAAATGCTCAGCGTTCTTACACCGAATTGAAAATTTTATTTCATGTACCAGCCTTAAAATTCCATAATTTACAGAAACTTAAAAAGTCAAATTCGTGGTTTCACGGTGAAATTTCCTATGCTATATGTTGTCTTTGCTTTGTTGATTACCCTTATATATATTAAAGTTTTTTGACCACATTTTTACTTGCCGCAAGGCATGAGGCCGGGGAAGTAGGGAAGCCTACCTCGGTAAAAGGAGGATAAAAGAAATAGTAGAAAGAAGAGGGAAAGGATGAAAGAACATTGAGAGTTAGAGGACTGCAGGTATCTCAATCCTTCCTATAACGGTCATTAAGGGCGTACGGAAAGAGGGAGTTTCCGCACCATTGAGTTCAGCGGAGTAAATCCCTTACTTTGTCGCTTCTATTTCCGCCCTAATTAGCGTTTAGGGTAAAAATAACTTCCTCCACGTCATCATTCTACATGCATAACGGAAAATTTTCGTGTATTTTTAGCTTGACGTTTTTCATTTATCTTACGTCGATATATTATCAATTCCATCATATAATCTAGCTATTTTTGCGCAAAATTATTTATAAATTAAATCTTATTCTTATGTATTGTTTGCTTGTCATACAAGAAACTACTGACGTTACCATGAAAGGGAACCTGAGAATGGCCTTTCAAGGGATTGACTTACGATCTTATTATGAAACTGATGTTTTGCGAGGGCAGCGGGATCAGACTTGATGAGGAAATTTCCGGGCCATTAGTGAAGAAGACTTAAAATGCGGTAGAAGGAAAAAGGCAGCGCGGGACAAAAAAAGAAGAGTCCTCGTTTGCTCCGACGTGAGAGAGAGAGAGGCCTCTTTCGTTCCGCTTAGTTCACCCTCGTGTGCGTAATAACCCCTAATGGGCGACGAGGAGCCCAACTCCTGCGCGGCCCAGGAATCTCACTTCTGTGGCGCATGGAGCAGGTTCATTTCAAGGATTCCGCGCATGGTGTGTGCAGGAGGTCCTGAAGCTGAGGTGTTAGCTGCATTCCAAGTTCTTGTTGCGGGAAATGAGGACTAGTGAAGAGTCCAAAAAGTAGACATTCAGAGGAAGGTGGAAATTTGGGTTGTGAGGAAGTTGTTGCGGGGAAGGGAAGGGAGGATCTAGACCAGGAGTGGCGAACCTTTTGGCGATTGAGTGCCAAAGTTTGTGCAATAAGAGTATACTCGCTCGACTCGCGTGCCAACCCATCGAGTGAGATAGAGGTATCCCTTAGCGCCCTCCCAGCTCCGCGTGCCGAAATAATTGCTCCGCGTGCCACTTTGGGCACGCGTGCCATAGGTTCGCCACCCCCGGTCTAGGGCGTCGGCCAACTCGGAACTTTAGGCGCCGAAGAGGCGTAGAGGGCGGACGTTTCCATCTGCCCCCCACCCCCTCAACCCTTCCCGATACACACAGCAGACGACTGGTGATGAACCAAGAAAAGATCATTAGCCGTCTCATTTCCTCGAATCCGAATGTACTGTATTGAGATGCTTTTCCTGTTTTACCTTGTAATAGAAATGTCTATATGAACATCAATCTTATATGAGAAGACTCTCCCCTAGCGCTCAATTTTCAGCAACCGCGACTCTGTGAAATCTTAGAATTTCTCACGCAAAATAGAAAAAATTAATAGCTTTGCATTTCAAAGTTACCACGGTGATGGTGGACATAACATCAATATCGAGTAATCTAATACAAGCATTACAGTATGCTTTTTTATTAGCTTTTCTCAAAAAAACATGTAATGCTAATTTATCGAATTACACTTTATTTCCAGTAAATTTGTCGGTACTTCGTTTCCTCTTAGTCATTAGAATCATATTTTGAATTAAGATCGTGGTAGTATTGGTACGGAGGCTTCCGCGGTTATTTAATATCCGTATTCTCCTCGGGTTTTTTCCGCGTCGATCCATTTTTTTGGGGGACAACAGTTTCGCCTGCCGTTCAGCTGGCTTCGTCAGGTCCTGACAAAGCCAGCTGGAAGGCAGGCGAAACTCTTGTCTCACAAAAAAATGGATCGACGCGGCAAAAACCCGAAGAGAATTCAGTCAAGAACGAGGTAGGTTAAAAGTGGATTGGAGGTTTTAAATCGGAGGAATTTTCATAAAATGAAGTTGTTTATTAAATATTTGGACAGGCATTTAGAATTCCCGCAGAATTTAACTCTAAAAATGTAGCTGAAATTAAAAATTGCGTTAGAAATGTTAAATATCATCATTTTTCTCTTTGCATAAAATGCAATCATTCACACCTTTTAGCACTTAATATGGTACCGCAGTACACGTAACAAAGGTTATGTGTGGCTGATGGAACTGGTTATTAGAGCAGGAATAAAAAATACGAAGAGTTAAATGTATTCTTTTGAAAGTACTCCGACACCATATTGCGTTAGTAAAATTGATTTTTACAGGTGCCAATGCTTAACCACTGTTCCGCTTCTCGCATTTTCAGATTCTTTTGAGGCATAATTTCTTTTATCATTAGGCATTATATAAATGTCCTTTATATTCATTATAAATTGAGATATTGTTATCAAATAAATGAACGTACTAGTACGATTACTAACCATCTCTATCACGATTTTGAGCGCATTACTAGCTGCTTAATTAGACTTAATTAGACTTAATGTACATTTTGAACACGTTTTCAACTACTAGGGACACCAGAATTAATGACTATTCTATGTCTTTTCCACTGCATGAAGTAAATGAAGGCTGACGCCGCATATACAAAGGATTTAACCTCTTATGTTGAAAAAATTATGCAGAAGTAGGCAGAGACAATGAACTTCCCAGAAAATAGGTCGACGAAAGCAATTACCAATCTCATGCCGCATTTGCTTTCCTGGTTCTGGGCTGGTTAATTTGATCCAATTATGGGGCTTTTAATCTGGATTCTCTAATGGATATATTTCCTTTCATACGTGTGTGCGACAAAAATAGAGGTAGTTAATATGCAAATTAGTCTGATGACAAAAGTAATAACTTCCCAAAAATTTAAGTGCAATCAAAATCAATGGATATTAGTTCCGGAAATTTCCTAAGTCAATAGATTCCCACTGATGGACGACAGTGCAAGTGCAATGGATGAAAACCCGCCAAGATACAGAGGAGTGACAGACTTGGGAATTAATGGATATGACAAAGAGTAAAATCTATAAAAAATTACTCTGAGGTGAATTGTTTTGACTATAATTCAGCAGAGCGTCTTCAGAGTTTACCTCTTCAAAAGGCAAGGCTCTAAATATTAGCACATAAGCGTGGAATTAACTTGTACATACCAATAGGTAAAAGGATAGGTGAAACAAGATTTGCTCTTCATGGTTAATTGTTTACTGCCTAACTTGGTCACTTTGGCTGTGGTCTACTTTTCTATTTATTAAGACTTTGACTACGATTGGATAACTTCGGAAAAAAATTCCCAAAATGGCTTGAAATGAAACTGACCAGGAAAATTCATCTGGAAAAGGACCCTACATACATTGATTACAAAAAAGTAGGAACGTATAATTAACATATCAATATTGGCTTACTCATTATGATCAACCAACATTAAAACCAACAGATTTTCACTGAAGGTTTATCGCGAATTTAAGGCGCCACGAATTCAGCAATCCCGGTATGTTCACATAAGAACTTAAATTGGTTAATGAATAAGTTGATTATGGATTACCACATAGAGCCTTAAAATAGTTGTATTTAATCCAAAGTGCAAAATTCACTCCATTTCATTTCAGATGCGATGTTCACTTCATTTCAGTTTAGAAGAGCGTATTTGCTGTGCGAGCTTCGTTTATTCTGTAATATACGAATAATAATATGTTCAGGTTATATAGAAAAAGTCTATTACCCTATACGATGATATTCTTTCAAATAGTATGAATACTGGTGTTAAGCTAAGATTATACCTATAAATGGGTGAATGAGCCCACTATGGTTGAATAGTTTAAGCGAGATGATTCCACAGTCACAATAGAGACCATATTCGAATTGTACGTCATAATTTTAACAACTGTAGGAAGCATGCAGTAAGTAGTGAAGTGTTTATGCTGCAGTATTATACATTTGTGTGACTGAGATAATCAGTAATTTCATAAAAATGTTTGGATAAGTCTTATGCTTGACGTATTTTCACGCGGTAAGCTAAAAGCTTCCTTCTTTCAAAGCGGAAGTTTATTTCGTGATTCCAAAAGCTTCCTACTGTGACTATATAATTTATTTTTAGAAATAGTTGAAAAATTATACAAATTACACAATAGTAATTTTTTTACGAGATCGAGGTTTTGTAAATGTCTATTTTCTTTATGTATCTCTCTGGAGTGCATACACATACCGTTTCCTACGTAAAAGGGCTAGTACTCTTTGGGAACTTCCTCGAAAAATAGAGCGGGAAGGGGCTGATATTTTGATATATTTGAGAGGGTGAGATATTGTTCTTCAAAAATTAAAATTAATTTATTAATTTCTAGGTAAAATTATATTTTGCTTAAAGTAACTTAAGTCAAACAATTGTAGAATAAAAAATGAAAGATATGAGCTCCTTATTCTGCTACTCACTACCTATATAGATATTCAGATCGTCTCCAAGAGAAATAATTTGCTGATGGAGAAAAACTGCTATTGAAAGGCGTGAGTAAAATAAGCAGTCAGACTACAACTATTCATGAAGCGATTTTTACGAAGTTTTGATGAATAACATCACGGAAAAATTTTAAAATCATTTTGAGCAGGATGATTCCATAATATGTTTCAAGAAACTTATCTCATTCAGTAACTACTTGATCATTTGATAAAGTTTGTTAACTGGTAAAAAAATGAGAGGTTACACAAAGCTGGTGCATTTTGATTGAACTATTTACTGCATTTTTCTCATTCCGCCTCATGCATTCCTTTGATTAATGTAAAATCAAACAGTTTCACGTATGCACTATCATTGAGTGTACCACCACGCAATGTTACGTCATGGATACGTAATTATCAACACGGATTTCGACCAAAATTACGCATTCACGTGGTTAGTTTATCCACTCAGCAACCACAAAGCAGACGCCGGCTCGACGAGGTTTTAATAACACTGTCTCCCATGCTCGCAAGTGAGAACGTACCCGCAGCACTCGATTGTAAACATTTTCGAGACTACCAATCAGCTGTAGCTGTTTCGCACTCGGCGATCTCAGTCTGTCCTCGAAAAGAACGGGGCTTCGAATAAATGGGATAAAATTAGATGGGAGGGATATAGGGAGTGGGAGAGGTGGGTAGATGAGGCGGGGGTGGAGTGGAGGGGAGGGTGAAGGCGTGGCAGGGAGAATCCGTTGGCCGGTACACATTTCCCACACCCCGGGTGGATGAATGATCGAACTCTGGCTGCCCGACCCCACTCCAGGGTCCTCTCGTCGGCGGCGTCCAGAAGATTCGGCGGCGGAGATATCGCTCCGGCTCACCGACACCCTCGACCCACCCACCCACCCCCCCGATCCGACTCATTCGATCTGTTCCGCTCGAATGCCAGTCGTTTATCTCTTCGAGGGCCACTGCAAGCAATATCGCGCCATTGGAAAATTTATCGACCCATGATAGCACTTGTGTTCTCTTAAAATCTCGTCGTAGATGTAATGAGGGCATTTTTGAAATTGGTGATGTCTTTTTCCAAAAAAGACAATCACGGCGGATGAATTGAGTAGTTGCTACATTCCTTTGCCCACCTTTGACTTCCTAGTATGCTATTATCATACCGCTCCATCTACAGTTTCTACTACGAACAAGATCGGGTTAGTATAATAGGACAAGTCCTGGGTTTCAATCACGAGAGCTCGGTTTGGAATCCTGGAAGGGGCGCAGATAGTTCGGAGAAATCACTTCCCTTACAAAAAGAGAAGTATCACGCGTGATATGGTGGGAGTTCAGCATAATGAATCACATAAACGGCAATTTTCCACTAGATAAAGTTTAATATGACCATGGTTTCGATGCACTAGGTATTAAACTTTATTAAGTGGCAAATTCCCATTTCGGTGATTCATTATTTCACTTCCCTTACTTAGTTGCTCTTCGAGTATATTACTCCGTCCTTCGGTTGGGACGTTTAAATATTGATCTTAAGTTCACTGCATTCCCGTACGCTAACGTAGCATTTTCTTTCAACTATTATTCGATTCCTTGCCGGTCTACCCATCTATCCTCAGTTGCTGCCACAGACCAATTATCGACCACCTTCCCTTGTAACAGAGAATCCATCTCCTTTGGTTAACTCTGATGTGAAATTGAATAATTTTCATTATACAATAAGCTGCTTAAACGTTCCATGTTATTTTTGACAAATGAATCTCTTGGTTAAAACCCGAAAGTTTTTACTCACACAGAGCGCAAAAACGCTCTCCAAAATTTTCGCCATTCTTTTTGCGCGTAACCCTATACCACATACCACGAGCCAGGGAACTTACTTCCGGTATAGGAACGCATGTCTAACTGAATTTCTTCCTCATATGATGAAATAATTTATATCGTACACAGCATCAAAACATTCAGCCATTGTAGGTTGAAATATGTTCTTACTTTTTTCTGCCTCTCAAAGACCCGCATTCCCCTCGGATAACTGGTAGCCGATGAGTTAATTACATTTCTGCAAAAAAATCTAATCAACTGTGGAGTCTGAGAGAGTTTCTTAGGTTATAATTAATGAAATGCTGTGGTAACCTTGATGGGAAATTTTTATGGTTAACTATGCTAGATTTAAAGAGTTAACCAAGTAATTTTGTTCACGAGTCTCACATACCGCATAGACGCTCTACAACTCTAGCATCGCAGCCTTGAGGTGACAGTAATTAGACCAACAGAGTCTTTTGAGCCCCCAGAGACACAATCAACCACTTAAGCCAAGGAAAAAAAGCTGAGAGAAGTAACGTTAAGGAGGGAGGAAATGCGTATCAAACCAACTTTATTTTAAGCTAGTTGCTCAGCGAGAAATCATCAACAAAAAGTCACAGTTAACCTTTTGAGATAATCTTCAAGCATTTGGCTCCCCTCCAATGAATACCTATTTTTTTAAACCCACAAGTTTCCTTAAGTACTGATCTATAAAGTAAAGGAAGAATTGACCATTAGTGATGCCCAATTTTCACAACCGTAAACTATTGCAGCTGAAGCTGTAAAACTTTAACCGATGTGAAGTAACCCACAACTTCTCTTAGAGCTCAGAACTCTTCTATATACATTTATTGGGTTAATTCCTCGATTATTGGTTGTAATTGCTTTCTCAGAGGGTGCATTTTTAATACCCTTCTCTCAATATACTGCTCAAGTGATATTTTAGAGACCAAGGTACCTTACTCGGAAATATACCTGGTGGCATTACATTTGATGTGGAGATGAGGAAAGCAGTATTGATTTTTCCCATCGCAGGTGACGGGTCAAGAAATAAAGAGATACTCTGATTTGAATTACATGCGCGATCCAAGATGCCGCTGATATGAATAAACTCGAGCGGTTGCTCCTATGGAACAAGCGAAAACAAACAAGATAGGCCGCGGCTACACTCGCCGCATGCATGCTCTTCCCAGGAGAAATCCCGTTATATATGAATATGGTTCTAATTATCGAGGTGAGTTACGTTATAATTTTACTTTAAAAATGAGCAACAGTAATGGCTTCTTCAAACCGACGTAGATTGATGATGATCGCGCAAGAAGTATGACGTGAAATACGAAATGAATAAAAAACAAACCCAGGCGAGTAATTGTTTGATATATTGCGGGGATCGAGCTCCATGACCGAAAGAAATTTGAGTAACCGCGAAATCCACCCGGGAGACTTGAAAGCCAGGGGGTCATTATGCTGCAATTTTTTATGCACTGCTCATTCCACCCGGAATGAGCACATCCTTTTTGGAAAACAACAAGAAGAGAAAATAGCGATTCTTTCGACCGAAAAAGGCTTGGACAAGTGCCACGCCTTGAGGTATTTAGTCCTCTTAAGAGACTCGTTATAAGTGAGTGCAGGTAGCAATTACGCGGTCATAAATTACCCCAAGGTCTCACCGGCAATTATGGACGCGCGGCAGAGGACATGGCAATATTAAGCTGGCCCTCGATGCCATTTTCCACTCCGGAGGTCCAAAACTACGAATCGCTTTCCGCTATTTAACTGCGAAGCAAATGGGTAGGCTTGTCTTTCGACTGATATTAACACCATCAAGCAGAAAGGGTCGGACTGACTTAAAAGGGAGGATGGCTGAGAGGCAAACATGACTTGAAGGGTCCACACCCGTGTGTCCCAGGACCGAAATGGAATGACCACGGTACCCCCATGAGGGGAGGACGAGGGCAGCCCGTTTGTTGGTTCGTTTCGGGAAATGGGTGCACCCACAACCTCGTTATGAGGTCCCGGCTGAAGCGATTGGTAGTTACGACCTCACCACTTGATGATGCGACCAAGTCTCCCCTGGGTTTATTCGTCGCAGACTGCAGATTAGTGTCCTTTATCTGGCACCAATAGTACGCCGTGCGGGCAATATTTACGGTGATTTATTATTCTAGGCATAATATCAGCGTAACATAGTTCGATTGTAATACAACACTGATATAAAATACTAGACCTAAAAAATTTACGGAATATCATTCACGCTTGTTCATTCACTCCATTGTCAAAATCACCTCCTTTGAGGTACACATTTGTAAGTTTTTATCATATTTTGTAAATATATTAACCAATTACGGTCCAACGAATTAGTCTCTGGTAACTGCGTGTCAAAAATACCTATGAAATATTCAATTGACTAGCAAATAAACTATTTTTTTTAAATATTTACCACTTTGCACACATTCCTCTTGCAGAGAAACTGCTTCAAACAGCTTATTTAAGTACTCCAGCAAAAAAACTATTTTCATGAATAAAATAAAATTTTGTATCGAATGCCAATAAGTTGTCAATTTGGTTAACTTTAGATTAACATGTAAAATCGGCCATATTCATTGGTTTCTGACTATTGAAGAAAACTCGTAGATTAGAAAAATCATCGAGGAGAGTTTACATACTTCATCACCTTATTTTGCATAGACCATAGCTGCTGTTCCATGTTTGAACGTAGCCTCGGAAATACTTCAATGGCCATTAAGAAAAATAGACATGAATATATATTATGGATTTAAATGTTTGGAATCGTTGCCTAGGTAATGTGTTGCCTCAATTTTCATATTTAGTTCACTCAGTCCTTGGCGCCACTTTGAAAAAAGTCTTCTCAGTCGAGTCGTAAACAGCCGTTGTTAACGTGAGACTGTGGTGAATATTCAATAACAATTGAAGAGATATGAACTACGTGATGCTGTGAATAATAGCTGACTATTTTGAGACCCAATAGTTACTTTGCAATTGCAAGAGAGGAAATATCTATAATAGAAAGTGTGTAAGAGGCATATGAAACTTCCATCGTGAGTCTTTTCTCTGTTGCGTGGATCTTTTACTGTTAATTTACAGCAACATTTTTTTGGTTTATTACCCGTTGAGAGCCTTAGGAATCAGAAGGTATGATCTAGATGGATTGGTATGGATGTCAATGTGTAACCTACCTTTCATGTGTGGCCTCGGAGTGGGTTCAACAATCTCTCTTTTATTTGTTATTGAAATGAAATTTGTTGGCGCAATTTCTCATCCGTAGATGATATTGTCGGAATTATCTTGGTTATGAAATCCTTATAGTACTTATATCCGTCTTCTAATTCATTCCACTTTTTTCACCTTGTATTATTATGAAATTGCCGTCGAACGATATTCACGAAGTGCTAAGAAGTTAATTCTGCACCTGTGTAATTAAATTTGGAGAGGAATTAAATATATTAGTATACCGGACAGCATTTAAAAAAAGTGTAATTACGTATCACGTGTAGTACTATATTTTTTTATCCACTGCATTATCATTTCTGGTAAGTAACACCGGTAAGACGTGAATATTTACCATCTGTAGATTGGAATTATATTTTAACTGCCGTCTTTCATCACTAGACGGCGACTCAATCGAAAAATTTGTTTGTTTACGGAATTCTTGGAAACAGTTTTTGGCGACGAGTCGAGAATCCATAATGTATGTTCATGGAAATAGACATCAGCAGCTGCCATGTTTAAGATCCTTCAATCGATTGGGAATCTTGTCTATGGGGTAACATCCCCGAAAGATGGAAGGCAGATAGAGTATGCTGAGCAATATGTATCCTAGGAAGGTCGACCCCGAGTTAAACCAATCCAGTTGAATTTATCAAGAGGGATGAGAAACGAAAAGGATGGAAATTAAATAAAAGATAAATTTCGAGTTTTAGGAGATCATACAGCATGAGTGTTGCCTATACGCTAGCAGTTTTAAGTTTTATATGCGATAACTAATGATATTACCGCAGCTTATATATTTATGCAAAAAATACGCTCAACAACATTTGTCTTTCAATCCTAAGATTGGTTGACTGCAGCCCTCCACTCTTCCCTATCAGTTGCTAGTTCCATCACCTCCTGGTATCTCTTCCTATGTACTCTCCTCTTCATTTGGTCCATGAACTTATTCCTCTGGGGACTGGGGACTTAAGTTACCCGTTCCGTCAAGATTTTTACCCTTCATTGAAATTTCCCGCTGGAGGGACGAATATTAATAGTTCTTATTTGGACGAAATTAATCTTAAAGGTGCATCTGTACATTAAAACAACCTATGAACAAATTTTCTACGGGTTCAATGCAGGTCTGGATCCCGAAATGGATGAAAGATGCATTCAGCAGTTCACTCCTTACTGATTTGACCAATTCCGAGACAAATAATTCTACCTAAAAACATAAAATAAGGACATGAATATTACGTAAAATATTATGTGCCTTGAGCAAACAGGGAGCAATTAAGGGTCGCCTGTATTCTCCATTGGCATTAGGCCCTTCTCGGTAATGAGCAATATTCAGATCATATTTAAGTGCCAACTCAAAAATGCACATAGGCCTATCTGATTTCTTCTAAAATGAAGGTACTTTTTGATACTAAAATGTATAAGCCACAAAGCATTACTTTTTAAAGCATTTTCTAATCAGACACTTCACCAATGTTGTCCGTATTTGGGCCAACACCCATTAAACTATTTCATCTAGTTTCCTTTTTCAAACCCATCGGAGAATTATCAGAAGCTCCGCTTTCAAGTATAAATTTACTTTGCAAAACAAGTGAATCCCTTGCTAATTAACATCATTAACTTATATAATCTTATATTGGTACATAAAAAGCGTCTCCATAAACGATTACAAAATAAATAAGCCAAATAGACACTTAAAAAAGAGCCAAAAGAATGATTGATTGATAGAATTTACTTTGGGTTCTGCTCTCGAAGCCGAGGAGCATGTTTTTCGACAGTGGTATCCATTAGCTCTTGATAAAGTCGTATCGGCCATCAACGGTCTATTATATTCGAAAGTTAAAGATATCAGATAATACTGCTTTTCAACACAGCTTTCCTCTTAGATATATACACGGGTCTCAAGATCTGGACCATTGTGTGCACGTCTGCTTAGTCATTCGATTAATTATGTTTGCATAAGATAGCTTCCAGTGGCCTACTTAATGACTTCTAGGCCTCAGAAGTCATCGAGAGTAACGGATTAGGATCGATCGAAGGAGTCTTATTTTTTCATGCAGTTGTTTCCACATGCAAATATTTACATTTAGGATTATCACAGCATTATCGTCCCGCAATCGCATATAATACTGCGATTATGACAAAAGCTCAACTGTTACAAGTGATAGGGTATGAAGATCTGAAAGCATTGAATTCAGTATTAACCCGGCAGTGCTCGTAATGTATCTGTCAGATAATTCTGGCCCAAAATGCGAATTATTACAATGTCGACTCAATCTACCGGACTGAGCTTCTTTGTATTCTGAGAGCGTTTCATTATGAGTAATATTTTGTGACAAATACTCAGATGCCGCCAAACTGTCTCCTTTGAGCAGGGTGAGACCTGTCGAATCCGCGTCTGGTATGAGATTCATTGCGGACTTTCACGTCAGTGCTTTTTGTATCCACGCGTGAGACGGAATGGCTTCAACTTCAAGGTGTGAGTTCAATGTGAGTGATCCTGATGACACCGAAATCATTAGAAATATTATTTTGAGAAATGATTGTGATAGTGACGAAGCGTGTGATTCATCGGATACGGATTCGGAGGATCGCGTGGAAGTTAGAATTCTCGACTCAGATACTGACGAGAGTACAGAAGGGAGTGAGGAGATCCCTTCATCAGATGATTTTTACTTAGATGAGCTATATTTACAAATATTTTACTTTTATAATTTATATTTATTTCTTCGTATTCAAGCGTATAGCCAAATTTCCCATCTGATTTCCACAGGTAAAGATGGTACGACAAAGTGGTCCAAAAATGCTCCGACTAAGTTTTCTAAAAGAAAACCTCATAATATTGTTACTTGTCTGCCTGGTGTTAGGGGAGCTGCAAAATATTGCAAAACAGGAATAGAATGCTGGAAGTTATTTTTACAGACGATATGCTGGAACTTATTAATGAAGAAACAAATAGGCATATGGAGGCGGTGCGTGAATCATTCACTCGAGGAAGGGATGCTATTAACACAGACATTGTGGAAATCAAAGCATTCTTAGGCTTGCTATACATGGCTGGATTGCTCAAGTCGAACAGGCTAAATGTGCAAGATTTGTGGTCCACCGATGGAATGGGGGTTGAATGTTTTAGGCTGGTGAGGTCAAAAATCGTTTTGGTTTTCTTCCGCGCTACATTAGATTTGATTATAAAGCTACTCGCGCAGAATGGAAGAGAACTGAAAAACTTGCCGCCAAACGGGCATTTTTTCATTTGCTTTGTGCAGCAATGCATAGGCCCATACTCTGTTGATCAGAATGTTACAATTGACGAGATGCTACCCAAATGTCGCGGAAGATGTAGTTTCCGGAAATATATACCATCGAAGCCACCTCGGTATGGCATAAAAATATACGCTATGGCAGATTTCAGAACGCATTAGCTAAGTAACGTTGAAATATACGTAGGAAGCAGCCTGTTGGGCCACACTGTAAAAGTAACTATCCTGCTGATGTAGTTTTACGACTGTCGGAAGCAGTTTACGGAACCGGAAGAAATGTATTAGCCGACAATTGGTTCACAATTATTCGATTAGTTCAAAGTCTAAAAAAAAGAAAGCTGTCATACGTATGAACTATGAAAAAGAATAAAAGAGAGATTCCTCCTGAGTTCATATCTGGAAAAGATAGACAAGTATTTAGTTCGATTTTTGGATTCAACAATTGCGAAACGCTTCTATCCTACATCCCTATAAAAATAAATGCATAGTTTTAGTTTCTAGCATGCATTATGACAGCTCGATAGACGAGACAAGTGGACAGGCTAAGAAACCAGAAATAATTACTCATTACAGTGCACTCAAAGGTGGCGTCGACACGTTGGACGAGATGATTGAAACTTACAGTGTGGCAAGAAACACAAGGAGATGGCCTATGGTCATTTTTTATAGTGTGCTCACCATAGCAGCAAAAAGCGCGCAGGTTGTGTACTTGGGAAACGGCCTCAAAGTGAGAAACAGAAGAGACTTTTTGAAGGAACTAATACATTGTCTCGCGCAGGATGAACTGCAGAGGCGAGCAGTAAAGTCAAGAAGTATACCAACCTCTCTTCAAGAATTCGTTGATTCTTTCATGTCGAATTCACTTATGAATTACGTGGGGGAAATTTTTTTTTCTTATTATACGAGAGATTGAGTAATTTCCGTCCTCTGAATAATTCTGAAAAAGAAGAGCAACCCAGCGGAAGAAAGCGAAAGCACTGCCAACCCTGCAAAAATGGGAAGCAGAAGAAGTTGCGGCTCTCAAAATACGACTGCAAGAAGTGTAAATTTCGTCTTTGCTTGCAACATGCAGAAATTGTCCGTCAAAATTATGTATAATTTATAAAAATAGCAAATTCCGCCTTGTTAAGTGTCAAAATTATAAACCACCTACAACCAATAAAAAATGTGTGCAGAGAATTGTTTTGCGAGTGGAAGTGCTGATTTAAAAAAAACCTTGATGGCTAGTGTTTGTGTGCAAAATTAATACTTTCTTAAGAAAATGGTCTTGTAAAAATTTATTGATCCAAATTTTGAACGCAGGAAAATTAAGCTTTAGCATGTAGAATGCAAAAAGGGTCACAAACTCAAAAGAACATAAAAGTAATTCCAGTAAATGATCTAAAATGTGTCAATATCTGACAGATGTATTGCGGGCACTCCCGTCACACATCCTATTGCTGGCACTGCCGGGTTAAAGAAAACAAAACATGATTCGCTGCGGTAGAACTTCTAGATCAAATGAAAATGTCAAAACTTATCCTTGATTACATGATCCATGGACAATAACATAAAATTTGCCATCTTGGATGAGAGGTTATTAAAGATGTCGTCCATTCAAAGTGAAAGATTGAATATCTTGCTTTTTGGTAGGAGTAGACAAAGCATTACTCTACAAATGAACAGCATTAAATATGCAAATGCTAATAATTCAAATTAAAAAATATTATTGTCATGACTCCAGTTAAAAACGTGTGGCAGATTGAATTTGAATTAAATCTGAACTGATTTTAAAGTAAATAAAAAGTAAATAAATTTTATTCAAAAGAATTTTCAAAGGAATAGTTAATTTACATGAAAACATGGCTCGAAAAGTAATTACAATTAAGTGGCTTAAGTCGGGATAATGTACAAAGAAAAAATGTATGCAGTGGAAGTCTATTAAATTTGGAAAAATAAATATCCGAATTCAAACATGCGGCATTGCAAACATGGTTACGAAATTCTAAACTTTCTGAGGACGAAAAAAATGGAGCGATAGTATACACTAAACAAAAACGTAAATTTAAAATAGCCTTACAGTGAAAAAAGGAAGTAGTCGGGAGGGAATGCCAGCAGAAGGGAAAACTTAATTTAATGAAGTTTAATCATTGGTTTGACTGATAAAATAAATAGAATGATATCAAATTTGAATCAATTAGTGTTACTTGATGGCAAATATTTGTCAGATCTTTGTTATATTACAGATCTTACAGCAAATATAATGATAACCAGCTGTCAATAAAAAATCTTAAATGTTTTCTTCTTTTAGTAAAAACCGATTAGGCAATAAATGCATGTTAAAAATTACAATTCCGAGACTTGTATAACATCAAAATTGGATACGCTAGTCCAAGCAAAAGATATTGTTCCGTTGTCTGTGTTATTATCATTCTTTCAATAAAATTCCACGTCTCTATTTGCCCTGGGAAATATGAATTGTTTTTGCATCGCTCATGTTCGTTATTGCAAAAGCTCCTCATCAATCCCGACTGATTTATTTTTAGGCCTAAATTTCTCTAAATATCTGTAGGAGACTTCACTTCAAATTGGTCGCCAAGGGATTGGTTCGTCAGAAAACGTGTAATTTCAATCAATTTGACGAATGTACGAGGCGCATCCAGAAAATAAGTTTCCCTATTTAAAAAAAAGAAAACATAGTTACATAAAAAACTTTATTGGCAACAGGTAAAGCAATGTATCAGCTATTTTTCGACATAGGCACCACCAGAATTGAGACACTTGTCGTATCGTGGATGATGAAAAGCTCCAGCCGAACTCCTGCAGAAGAGTTGCTGTGCGCCAAGCCGTATGTGGACGAGCATGTTCGGCTGGGAGCTGTTTAATCATCCACCATACAGTCCTGATCTTGCTCTCAGCGATTTTCATCTTTTCTTGTGCCTCAAGGAATTCCTGTCCTCCGGTCAGCGTTTTGAAAACGACGAAGAGCTGAAGACAACTGTGACACGCTGGTTCCATTCACAGGCGGCAGACTTCTACGACACAGAAATACAAAAGTTGATCCCACGATACGACAAGTGTCTCAATTCTGATGGTGGCTACGTTGAAAATTTGCTGAAACATTGCTGTACCTGTTACCAATAAAGTTTTTCATGTAACAATGTTTTCTTTTTTTTAAATAGGGAAACTTACTATCTGGATGCGCCTTGTATTTTCGAAAATTTAAAGAATTTGAAAGGGAAACGATATTCGATTGAAAAAACAAAAAGTTTCATTACATCGTCTCTCGTTTGGCGTACATCTCGACCAAGTACGACCAGTGTTTCTGATTTAAATAAGCAAAACAAAAGAAGACCGCAAGCGTTAAGGTGCGAACAAATGTGTACGGTTACGGGGTGACGCTTTCTAATGGTATTTCGGGCTTTCTTCATTAATATCCATACAAAAAGTATTTGGTCAGGCTCCGCTAAAGAAGTTTTCACTTTTAAAATATACGAAAACTTAATTCCTTTAAAATTCATAGCCATGCATACGTTTTTATGAGCACGCGGTTAAAATACATTTTAATGAGGGAAATCTCGTCTCACATGGAAACTTGGATATAAGACGCACATTAAGTGATGTCTTCACAATTGGGTATTTGTAATAACTATTTATCTTTTAGGTAAATATAGAAAAAGCTACATCATTCAACATTCTAAGGAAAGTATAATCTCATAGCAAAAGACAGACAGCATTTCGCTGAGTGAACACACATGCCATCACTTCCATGGCGAACGTATCCTAAGCCACGCCACACCAATTGATATTCAGTAGTGCAAATTAATGCTCCAAAAAGCGGGCGGAGGACAAGGGCTTTGTAAAATGTTTCCCGCGGAAAGAACTCCCCTCTTTAGGCACGCGAAAAGAAATCACGGAGCCGGCCAGTTAGCTCAATGCCGGTGGTCCGACCAGGCAAAAACAAGTTGTATATGCAAATGCAATTATACGCGTGTAACAACGCGATAGCAGCGACACGACATTTTTACCGTTAAAAGGCTTTGCTCCGCGACCCCAAAAGGGATTACTATACAAGGGCCGAAAGGGATGAGCTATCTAAATACATTCATGGCCGGGACGCGATTAAAGCGACTCTGCCGCTGGAAATCGAGGATGACGAATGGTGCAGGCCAGGGACATGGACGGCGGATAGAGGTACCGTCAGCGGCGAAACGATAAAGAAAACACACGGTTTGCTCCCCGTCGAAGCTGCGGAAATGGAGAAGGAGATATTGTGAGGGAGGGGAAACGTGAATTAAGTTTCTGGGCGAGGTATTGCTAGTGGGAGGATGGGATGGGATGAGAGGAGAGGAAGACGCATTGCGAGCCCGGAATGATGCATCTCCGAATGTTTAATGAATCGCTTCAATTACGAGCGCAATGCACGGTTCTTACTTCAGATAATCACATTTTAATCAAGGGGTCGTTCTCCCTTCCTGCTAATAGGATCTCTTCCCCTCTTGGCTGAGAATTATCGCTCAATTTCGGGATTCGGGTCAAGGTCGTCACGTTACTTCCTTTAGTTTACGTGAGGAGCGCTATCCGCTAATGCATTCCATAATGCGCCCTTGTAGTAATGGTTCTTTAACGCTATTTTTATGGTTAAAGTCAATGTGGCTTTACAAACTATGATAACCTAGTAGGAAGTATAAGACAGTGATTGTGATTAGGTATGTACTAAAATCTGTGTGCGTACGAGATTCAAGAAGATTGTCATATTACTCGTATGGTAATCCCACCCAGACAGTTACACTATGTTACTAAACAAACAAACGGTATTAATTCACTTCGAGCAAACGGGGTAATCTTAACTGTGGTGTTATCGAGTGGGGATTGAAAATTCGACTATAAATACAGGTCGTTATCTTTTAAAGCCCTAGTAAGAGTATTTAGCGATGCATGCATGTGGAGAATTTTAGGCTTCCTTCATACAAAATTGTCTCTTTGAACACATTTAAATGCAGAAGAGCACCCTACTGTGTGGTAAAAATTACTGATGTCAGAGAATGATACTGAATACGACTCAACTACCGCCTCTTGGGATTAATATAGTTTTGCAAATGGATATGTTCATGGGAAGTTGCAGCGGACATTACATTGGCTAATAATAGGCTTCTATTATAATACTCAATCACTTATTATAAAAGTAAAAGTACAAGTAAAGTATGGTTCTCAGCACAAATATCAATTTATCCACTCAAATTTTCATAGAAATTCACACTAATATATGCTCCGAACATATTTGTTCTTTTAACTTGATCTACACTTTATTGTAATTTTCAAAACTTGATTACATTTTATTATCACTTTTACGGGCAAAGTATTTAGCCCGATAATCTTGATAATAATAACTCATTTTATCCATTTTAAGTATAATGATTTTTACCGGTCATTGCAGTTTTCCGCTAGAGGAACGAATATTAATAGTTCTTATATGGATGAAATAAATCTTAAAGGTGCATTTTTACATAAAAAAAACCTTTAATCAAATTTCTACGGATTCAATGCCGGTCTGGATCCTGAAATGGATGAAACATGCATTCAGTAGTTCCCTCCTTACTGATTCGACCAATTCCGAAACAAATAATTCTACCTAAAAATATAAAATAAGGACATTAATATTACGTAAAATATTATGTGCCACGAGCAAATAGGGAGCAAATGAGAGTAATCTGCATTCTCAATAGGCATTTTCGGTAATGAACAATATTCAGATCATGTTTAAGTGCCAACCCAAATATGCACTTAGGCCTATCTAATTTCTTCTAAAATGAAGGCACTTTTTGATACTAAAATGTATAAGCCACAAAGCATTACTTTTTTAATAAAGCCGAAAATGAAACCGAAAATCCAAGTAACCCAAATATTAAATTTCAAAATGAGTAAGATTTGTATAATCTGTGATTGACCTGTTGTCACCAACAAAAAGTTCTTCCAGTAGAATGTGGCCTTAGCAAAAAAAAGGAATTTTTACCGTATATTGTGGCATTATAGATTTATCTTACGAGCTAATTAAAAACCATAATATCAATCAGCAATGATGAAACTGCTTTTGAGTGTAAGATACCCTCGTGGTAGATTTCAAACAACTTTTTATCCTTGGATACGGAGGGATATTCGGAGCTGATACTTTTTCACGCGAAGAAATTGAGAACACGATATGGAGAAGTGAGGCGCCTTCGTTACATACGAAAGCTTTAAGACGACCTAACGATATACGGCTCGGCTCAGAAGATAAAACCGTTAAAATGTGTATCTCATTGGAACCCTTCACTTCTCTGCCGGTCTCTCTTCCTCCAATCGATCAATCATCCGCGTGGCCAAAATGTCACTCCCACACTCGCTCCACCGACCGGGTAGACATTTCAGACTATTCAAATTCATGATAGGCAGGGCAGCCGTTAATGGCCAGAAAAAAGAACAAATACAAACTTGTCGGCTTAGGAGGTGGATCGAAAAAGAAGACGGGGATGCGAAAAGGGAAATACAAGTCCGTTGATGTGTTAAGGCGCTGTTTATTTTTGGAGCCTCAAAAGTGTTTGAATCGAAAACATAAGACTGCGGTGGGCTGGTAGATGGAAAAGCTGAGGCATGGAGACATGGGTTAAGGAGATAATGGATGTTGAAAAGGCCAAACTAGATGACTGCTGAAGGGGGGAGGTCGTTTAACATCACACTCGCTAGAAAGTAGATCAGGAAAAGTAGGGAATACGAACATGCTCAAAAAATGAGTCAAATATAAGTTTAAATTAAGCAAGACAGACGACCCAAAGAAGTTTTAAGCTACAGGGCATTTTATTAGGACTAATATTTTGTATGTTATATATTTCTCTTGTTGTAGCCATAAATCAGAAAGAGTGTCTAGTTACTCTTCCAGATTAGTAGTCTGTATATACTGTATATTGTATATAGTCTGGATATACATTGCTTACGTATGCGACGAATCCTCACCAGGAAATTATTCTCAAATTCATCCTCAATCGTTGATAAAGTTTCTTTTTACGTGAGTCATTGAACATAACATCATGTTGGCTTCAATCAGGTAACAATGAATTACTTATAAATGCATACAAGTATACGTCTAGGTATGAACCTAATGCCATAGTAATTGGTATCGTCATGTAATATATGTGCCTATGCTATGAGTCATTTATTTCAGACTGAGTTTTAAGGTGTTAGCGTGAGTAAGATTTTTTTATAAACTAATCAGCAAATTCTCTAATTTAATGGTTATTATCGGTATTTTATTATAATCAAAAACAGAGGAAGTAAATACAGTCTGACCTCTACCGCCATTTTATGGCTTTTTTCTGGCTTTGTCGAGGGATTAATGCCAATTCCTTTGGCAAAATTAAATATCAAAATTGTTGGGCACCATCAACTTTTTCAGTCTGGCGGTAACCAATTGGGTTAGGAGAGGAAAACATGCATCGCCATGGCTTCACATCACATGAGCGATTTAATGTTGGCTGTTTGTAATATTGGAGATTAATCGACCAAGAGAGAAATTCATCTCTCCTGCATAATTGAGTTTCTTATTCCCCAATGTCCTCGTTATCATTATTATAAAATACTTTTTATTCAATAAAGCATTCAGGTGACTGAATGGCGCTCCATGAAATCTCTGAATTGAAATTGTGCTTGAGATTGGAATAGAATGTTAAAAAATATATGGCAGTCAAGAGAAATCACCGCAAAAATCAAGGGTTTCATTTTGTACTAAAATTCTTTCTGTCACCTACTAAGCATAAAATTTTCTATTTATCTTAGAAGAAACTGATTTTTCAATTTGAGATCATAGAGCAAAAACAAAAATATTTGCGGAAACATATCTCAAAGTGCAGAGCAAACAATTATTCTTGACAGACAAATAAATCCAATGGCAAAATCTTAGGTTTTTGGGTAAATATTAGGGAGAGTGAATATTTTCCATTGAACAAACTACCAAATTACAATGAATTTCCAGTGGATATTTTTCCAATATTTGTCGGAGAAAAACCCATATTCATGAGTATACTTCCGCTGAAATTGGAAATGCCACAAGCTCATAAAAATATTCGGGCAGATTAAGAGGGCAAAATTACGATAATTGTTCGTATAGAGTAACAGGAAGCCGATTTGATGTCCATTAGAGTGATCTGTAACATACTCTCATATTTACAAAAGAAATTATGACATATTAAAGTACTTTTTTATCTAATGCGTCATTCAAAATGCATCCCCAGAAAGATGTAGTATCTTATTAGATTATCATTGATGATGACAATTAATATTTTTTCCTACATTTAGACATTCACGTTGAAACAAGGAACTATTGTGGAATGGTGGAGGTCCATTAAATGTCTTGGGAAATATTATTAATTATAGGCCAGACGACCAATAGAATAGGCAGTTACAGCCATCTAGCTAGTTTTTAATGCATCACTTGTCTAAAAATATCAAACTACTTGGGGTGTACCTATTGGTAAAAGGAAACATATTGGGATCTCACTGACAGGTTTTTTCACGTCAGTTAAATCAAGACCACAAACCGATCTCGTATGACTTTTATGAATTTTTGGAAAAAAGTATCACAAGCATTTTTTTCAATATTTTTTCTTTCAACCACTGTTCAGTAATTAAAATAAAAAATGCTGCTTATTCCCCCTGTGGAGAATAATATAAGATCGTGTATCATTAGGTCTACTGGAGACATGACAAGAGGCATCATACGCAGAGCCTCCTAAAGGTGCACTTAATATGTAGGCGCGACAATTCATTATATACGCCGGAAATCATGAAAATAAAATAGAGCATATTAATATTATTACCATTATGATTACCATAAAACTATATCCCTCACTCACTTATTTTAAACTCTCTATCCGTTAGCTTGTTCCATTCCGTCAATCTGTTCAAAAGTCCGTTTGTTATCTCTCATTCCACATTCTACATTTATCCTTATTTGACCATCCCCTGTAATCATCCTCCGTGCTAACTAAAGCCTCTCCTTCAATCTTATTCCCTCTGTAAACTGCCATCTTCATTCTCCAAACCCACATCTGGAAGGCCTCGGACCTTAACTAACCTTTTTCCCCCAGAAGACTAAAGCGTTGAAAATAAACGACGCCACCGGGAAATGAAAGATATGGTGCTGAATCAATGGTATACAGATTATAAAAGAGTTGAACAGAGATAAGGATGCAATTCCACAGAGGAAAAATCGATTGCCTTAATTTGGACTTAACAAACTCACATATTACGATGGCGCGCCGAGTGGAATGTGCCTATCCAGAACTATCCACCTGCTTCCTCCTTTGTGGTCCGTTGTAATTATGCACATGTTTCATGTCTCCTACTAAGAAGAGATTGATCGTCATTCGAGAAGGAGACCGCTAACATAGATAGTAAATAAGATGAAAAACCTTTGCAATGAAAAAAGAAAGGGCGGAAAGGAACGCAGCGTCTCCGTTAGCATGCTCTGTGCGAAAAGCGCGAATGAGTCCCAGGTTTAATATCTCTCCTACAGAGGGAGACACTTTATTTGCTCTCCACACGGCACGCAAGCAGGCATGAGTATTTCGTCGAAAAATCACCGCCACCTCCGAAAATCAAACCGAAGCCCTTGAGATGGGAAGGCTGCATTACAGCCATCCCCATAATCCATCCTCTCTCGGATACGAATCGGCCCAAGGCCAAGATAAATTAACAATGACCGAATGCGGAGGAAAATAACTAACTTTCAAATATAAACTTGAGCTAATTCACTAAAATAATTGCAATCATTGGGTAATATTTTCACCAATAATGGTAATAATGATAGGGTTGTGTGGTGTCTGTAGCACTTGAAGATTAGAGTAAAAGTATGAAAGTGGGTTACTGCCTTCCACTTACTCGGACGCAGGTTTACAAAGGCGGTCGAGACCAATCTTTATTTTTTGAGGATTTAATTTGTTTTGACCAAGACCAATTTCGGCTGCAATGGAGGAAATCTGATTCGCTCTAACTCTAATGCTATGAGCATACTTTATGAGTTGATTTGATCCGCTCTTGAGATTGGACGAATGGGTGCGGACTTAAATGTGCTCTTCATTTAAAGCAGTGGTTCCCAAAGTGGGCGCTACCGCCCTCTGAAGGGCGGTGTTCTCATCTAAGAGAGCTGCAAGGGGGCCCTGGAGGCTGAGTCATTACCGAAGATACATATCCGGGGATGAGTTAACTATCTCTCCATTGCGTTTGAAACAATAGATAGTTTAATCACAACTTTTTAGCTTTATTTTTATAAACATCTTGCTTTGATCATGTAGTCTATGATTTTAAAGCTTATAGTTGGGGGCGCTGGGTAAAGGTTTGTGGAAGGGTGGCTCGAAAAAGTTTGGAAAACGCTGGTTTAAAGATTCCACAGACGATTCTGGGTTTTCCGGCAATCATCTTGTATCCCAAGCCTCTATCCACTCTCATCGGAAGTTACATCAGAAGTCGATCGCTACGTGAAACGAGGTTAAATGTTTATGTTGCAGGAAAAAGTTATTTTACTCGCCAAAGTTGAGTTTTTACGTGGAAGAGCCCCAGGAGTTACAGATAGAGGCTTACTTGCATACGTGCTCTCAATGGTAGTTTAAGTTGTATTGGAGAGAAGGGAAGGGGTGGTTGATGGCGGACGGTGAGCAATTGGAGGAGGTTAAAGGGGTCCGAACAGCATCAAAGAAGGGGTTTGTACTCAAAATGTGCATGGTTAATTTGATATTCTCGTATTTATATTTCTATTCGAATAGATGAAAGAGATTTGCGACTCGATCAAGTATCAATTGCAACTATAATAAACTATTTAAGTTAGAAACTACCCCAGTAATCACATCAGCTGAATTATCATAAGAAGAAAATGACATTTTTTGGCCCAGAATCGCATTCGCATTATTGAATCGCATTATTGAAAGGACTTGGATTCCCAATATAATTAGGAATTCTGAAGCAAAAATTGTCCCTTTAGTCAGAAGAACGCTATGTCCTAATGAAATATTCTAATTTATTTAACAAATTTCGCGTTAGAATCAAGATGAAATCAAATTAATCACTGGGTCCTCTGGTTTGGTGGAAGAAAGTGGGAAATGATAGGCAGGCAGTCAAATGTGGAGCTCTAAAAACACCATGGCGGACGGATTCAGAGGGAAAAGACGATGGAATGTGAGCGCTTCTCTGTAATTGGATTTATACTAGAGCTCCTTTCCCAGGAAAGCATTCCAAAAAGTGATTCGGATGTAGTAATGGCTATTGCTGGATGTTTCTGTTCTTTATGTTCTTCTCAAAACAAAAACCACTCCATGGACTAGATTCATACTGTGGGTCTCGGATGTGATTTGAGCTGCTTTGCTTTCAACAATTAATAGACTTTTTCTAAGGAGGGCTATAAAACTGACTATCACCTTAGCAAGTTTATTAAACAGATAATGGCGAATGTGTGATGTCATCATCTACATTTTCTCAACTCAGCCAGAGATCAAGACTTGAGATTCACTGCAACCACCAAAGAATGAAAAAAGTGAAGACGCTTAACTGCAAGGCATTAAAGGTTTCCTTTCCTATAAAGGATTCAAGAAAGAGAACGAAAGCTAAATTTCGGTGGTCTCACCACGTATTGAATTAAGGATTCATTTCAATCATTCAGTCGTTGAGCAAACAAACTTGGAAAACCTCTCAAGCGGCGTGCTTCAAATTTTGTCTCTGCTGTAATCCTCCGCGTCGAAACTTTTTACTGTTCTGCCTTAAAGGGATTAAATCTTCCGACGGAATTTAATGATCTTCGAATGTATTTTTTACCGAGTAGTATTTTTGTAGAATTTTCTTCCACTTATCACGTCACTTATCGCTTCCTTGTTCTTATATAGGACGTTGTTAAAACGGATAGGCTTTTCCTTTTATTTGCAGGGGATTATCAAATTTAAGCAGTCACTTGAGCGTGTCGTTCCGTTGCCGTAAAGATCTCTTGGCTACTATGTATTTGCAAAGATTTTTATCCGGAAAGCCCTAAAATGCTGAGATTTAATTCAACATCTTCACGTAAATACTCGGCTTGTACGGCGTCAAACCAAAATCCAGTCACTAATATTATTCAACTCTTTCTTTAAGAGAAAATATCTTTTTATGGCATTAAGTAGTAAGTTCCTTATCGCAGTTAAATTCCAGTTCTTTTCAGCGGCAGTCTTTCTGACTCTAAATAAAACAACAGAGCAATTGAATAATTTATTCTTCAGTTATCAAATAATTTTATGTATACCAGAAAACATTAACAAAGTTTTTTAACGAATCGTCATACTAATATGCACTTTTATTACATGAATAAAAATTTCTTAGTGAATTCCACACTTCATACTTAATACTAAGAAACTTTTTCGTCATGTCTGTGAAAATCTTCCACAAAGTTACCCCTTCAACCATTAATTTTATGAACTTCTATGTTGATCTTGGAGTGTGTGCAGTATCTTAGAATTATATTTCTAACATATGTATATCTATTATAGTACCCCAATTGTGTGTGAACTTCTAGCATTCAAAATCACAATGGGAATGGAATATATAGTAGCCTGAATTATTTGTATGACCTTCCATTTTCTTTGCAAAACTTATGAGCGGAAACCATTTTGCGTTCAGTATATCACGAATATCGAAATAAAATTGAACTCTTATCTCAAACTCTGCTAGAGTCTATATTGATAGACCGTTAAAATGGCAGTAATTCTTGTTAATAACAATAAAGGGTTTTTCCTAGACGCAATGTTTTAATATTTAAAAAAAGTATCACTTTAACATTTTAAACTCTGAAATGAGCGCTAAAGAAGCATAGGTATTTTGTTACTATAGCATTATAAATTTTCTTTTAACTATTTATAATCATGGTAATATGTATCAAATATGGCAGCTGCTGACATTAGAAACATATATTTACTCTATTTCCACTGTTACAGAAATACTTTAAACGTCATGCAAACGGAAAGATATGGATAGATGATGTATTGGCTGAATATGTATCTAGAGCGCTACTAGAGCACTAGATTCTCGAACAAGAATGCATTTGCAATCCTGTACGGAATTTAGCGTGGAAATTTATGCGTTAATGTTAGCGCGAATTAATATTTTACACACTAATTTTCGCATTATTTAACTCGTGAACCAATTGAAACAGCTTACTTCTTTTTCAGTTTTGATAATCATAAAGCTTTCCAGTAAATAATAATTTCACAATTAGAAAAAAATGCTCCGGTTTTAACGATAACTTTGACCTAAACCAATTACGTGCATTTGTTTCTTTGACCGTGATTTATTAATTCTTACCTTCGATTACCTTCATTTGATTTAACAATTCCCTCTTATGAGTTGGATAATCTTACAATAATTTAATCGATCAAATAGCTGGTATGATTGACTCATTAACATTAAAAGCTATCGTATTTGTAAGTTACATTTCCCTCCTTTCCTAACATTCCCAAACCTATGCTCAAATTTTGGCAACCAACTGGTAGAAGATCACAACCAATATCAGTAATTGTCTTAGAAATTCATTGAGATAAGGCACAATGGAGTCTGTTAGTCTAGGTTTCAGAACATTTCCCTTGTCATTTCAATTTCTTGTCTCATATAGTTTTCATATGCCGTACAAGGAGTCTTGGGAGGCATTTTGCTCTTGCATTTTGCAAAAATTAGCACTTTTTGGGTATTGTGATATAATATAGTAGTACGGACAAAGTAAAATCTTAAACTTTTAATTTTCCGCTGCGGCTGTTCACCATTTTCGTGTGATAATGCAAGAAAGAGGCGTATGCAAACTATTCCGACCAACCATAATTAAGAGTTAGTCTTGTTAGAACCAATATGAGATCCATATACTTTAAAATTACTTCAGGGTTCATACCATCAGTTGAAAAATAATAAAATAAATAAATCACATTGTTCTCTTTCGCACTCTACTCCATTATGAAACTGATAGTATTTGATACCAATGAATAATTGCGCTTTGGAAAAATAATTGTTTCAGTGTTTAAGAAATAAAACGGACAACATATTTTTAGATACTTTATTAATCCAGTTTATACAACAGAGAAGCAAAAGCGACCTCTTGAGATGGGAATCAGAGTGAAGATACTTCTGCAACACTTACTTCGGTTAAGTGAGTGTCTGGCATTGCAACATCCCTCGTGGTTACGGACCACTAGGTCGACCGCTAATACGATAAATAGGTGGATAACTACCCCACTCTACAGATAAGGATTTATTATTTGCTAAAAACAAGGGAAATTTGTCGTCGACTATTTTATTGCTGCCTAGCAGCGAAAATATTTTCATGATAGGTATTCACGTGGTGTTATATTAATATATACAAATGCTGAAATTATTCTTCCGTAAATTTCTTATTTTTGGGGAGAAAAAATATAAAAAAACTGTTTTTTCCTGGCCTTCATACTCTCCGGAAATTTGCCATCATTAGTCTAGAATCATCAAGCCATGGCAGTTTTTGGCTCTAGATCCAGAAATTCCTGAATTTTTTCGCACCATGTGGTAACGATTCTACCACTAGCTCCAAATTTGCATGATAATTTTAGTGGTAAAACTCACGAATTAGTGTCGATCGTGAATGTGTTATTTACAGAACAGCACCTAGTAGAAGGAAACAATCGCTGATATTAAATGAAGAATTTCATTTCATTTTTTATTATATTCCATCATCGTATTTACGCTATATTTATATTATATTCCATAAAAGATTTGCAATATAATTAAATTACTGTATAATGGTTACAATATATTTACATTTCAGTGCAATAATTATATTATATTCACATTTTACAAATTTCTTGCATTCACTTACGCCAATGATTTGGAATGGGAAATGATAAACAATGTGTCAGAGTGACTGATATTATCCATTTCTATAATCAAGTATCTCGCATAGCATTTAGTTGGCCACCACGAATAATGTAAACATATTTTTTCCGAGTTCCAGATGCATTTGACTCCGAATTAAAGACGACCACCGCAGGTTTATAAACAGCCATATTTTCTCACATATTTTCTCTCTCTATGACTGTTGAAAGTTAGTAAGAAAACTAATGTTAAGTACACAGTTATCTTTTTGCTAATATACAACACTTGCTGCCTCAAGGAAATTAGAAGATTTGGAAGGTTTGCGCTCCTTGATCACTCACAGTGAAAATGAATTATTAATGTAATAATTTGAGCAATAATAGATTCAACTTATCTATTATAACGAGTACTCAATTAGCGTCTATATAATGGAACATGAGGCATCGAATGTGGTTATTTGTTCTTTTTAAGATGGACGTATAAAATTGTAATGGAAGTAAAAATTGATTCTATAAAACAAGGATACAAAACCTGGCGTAGTAAACAGCGTTTGGTAAACGTTTTTGTCGTGATGTTTGCATGTAGGCAAATAGTATATGTAGACGTCGTTTGCTTTTCATTCTTTATATTATGGATTTGAATAATAGAAATAATTTAAGTGCGAGAACAGCCCTCTTCTCTCCTCCCCGCTGAAGAAGAGTATGAGGCATTCTCTTGAAGGTTTTCGGGCATCTGATAAGAAAGAGGGGAGTGAAGATGGTTATTTGAGGTGATTTGGGGCGTGGGAAGAGGACCGAAGTGTTTCATGGTTGTGGCGAGAGCTGGTCGGAGCTGACTAGGAGCCTCCTTGGCCGTAAGGAGCCTATTCCTCCGCCCTTTTTGAATGGCAACTAGGGAGGAGGTAATAGACTAGTCCGTAAGCTAAACTCATGCCTGGATTACTAGAGTACACGTATTACAATGAGTATCTAGTTTAGGGCCAAACAGAATGCAACGGAATGCCATTCGCTCCCTTCATTCCCCTCAGAGCGTACTGGAGCTAGTAACTGGAGCTAACGGAGGCTGTGTGAGAGTAGCAACTTGTTTTTCTTTCGATATGATTCATAGCAAAAAAAACTAATTCACTTATAGATTAACATCTTTATCGCATTTACAATGATAAAATATCGTACAGTCAAGTTGTTTGCTAAGACCTGTGAAGTATCTGTAAGATGCATCTTCCTACTCAAAACTGAAAGCGCAGGTGTCTTATTTTTCTCTCTTGAATTACTCAGGAAACTTAAATGTACCTCTCAATGTAAATACGAAGGTAAATACGTTAATACGGCAATGTTTCCCAAGCAACGGAGTCTAACCCTTCAGCTTGCTAACCGTTGTTGTCCACAAAAAAGTGCTCCACTTGGGAGACAGGGTATTACTCTTATTATGTGTTTGGTCCTTGAAGCACAAGCACAAGCACAGTGATGGCTCGTGACTTATGCTCTTTCTAACATGTAATAATTAGATTCTTGTAGTTCATAAGTACATGCAGAGACTTCATGATTTTGTTAAGTGCGCGACTCTCTTCATTTTACAGTCCGTCAAATCGTTTATTCGAGATTCTGTCAAAGTTTCATCTCCACTCTGTTGTTGTTAAGAGTAATTAAATATGCTGCATATTCGTCAAACGCAGGTTTTAAACTAGAAGGTATTTGAAAGTTTTAATCTATCATCCGATATATGCGACCCGAGGAAGAAAATCTACTTTAAACTATGCGTTAAGTAACTATAACTATTGATGAGAATATTAACAATTTTAATTTAGCTAAGTCATAAACCTTATTGATGGAATTTGATGCCATCATTTCAGCTAAACTCTTCAGCTACGAGACCTTTGATCATTTAAATATAAATAAACAATCCTGCATTTTCATCTTCCATACCTAATTTTCATTTTTTTTCAGTTGATTAATTGAGTATTCTTACTTTACAGCCAATTAATCCAACAAATCAAACACTAACTTAGACGCTGACTAGTACTAAGACGAGTAACTCAGCCAATGACGACTAAATGCATTGAAAAACAAAAAATATAGTATTTTACTTCACTACGTAAGTGCATTTTCTAGAGAACAATAAGATACGTCCTTAGTTTTCGCACAAATATGTCTCAGTTGTTAAAAATGAGATTGATATACAAAGTCTTCTCTTTTCCTTTAACACCACTGCTGCCAGACACAAAATTATTATTTAACAACCCACAATCTTCCGCAAAAATGCTTGCGTTGAGTAGTTACATTGAAACAGTTTCCAATTAAACTAGTACTTTGTGCGTTTCGACAACCGGATTAAAAAAGTCTTCAGCTATGGAATCCAGGAAAAAAGTAATGCATTTAGTGGATAAGGCTACCGCAGTCTCGGAATACTTGAAATTAATTTGAAAAAATGAAGCATGGAGCCGAGAAATTAAAATTATGCATTCATAACATGTATTATGATCCATGGGGTAATATATTGCAGAGTGAGCGGTATAAAAATGAGTTTCGCAAAAATTGAGCAACTTTATCTTTTAACTTTTTCGTTGTTTTAATGCTTTCCCATGGGTAATTCTTCCTTGCGCTAAATAACCGATCTATTTTTATCCTCTTCCTTTAAATCCTTCTCCCCTCGACCCCTCATTATTAATTCGCCCAACACATTATGTTAAATATCTTTGAAACTACTAATAAAGTCAGATGACGATATTCTAGCCTCAAAACCGGTCATTTATATTTAAAAAGAGTGGAATGTCACATAGTTACTTCTTCTTCAACCAATTGAGGTAAATTACCTTTAACCTGTAAAAATTTTGAAAATTGCAATGTTCACATACCAACTCAGGACTTCTGTTGCTGGAATCGGCTGAGTGTGTCGTCCTCATGTTACTGCATAAACGCACATGGTGAAATTTTGCAAGAGAAATTTAATTTTCACAATTTTTAAAATATTTTTCCTTTACGCCTTTTATACTTAAATATTAGTTTGAGCTCTAATGGTGATATTTTAGATTTAAAAACTAATCGACTTAATCATAAAATTTTGGAAAAATACAAATCAACTAAATGTTCTTTTATATGGCCATAATACTAAGTTACATCGCCTAGCATCGAGTTTAATCCCATTGAACTCAACTCTAGTGGTGTGCTTTGCTTTGTCGCGCGAGGCTCATCACCGTGGAGATAATTTAAAGAAGTCATACTTCGGGGCTCGGATTGCACGCTCAAGACGCTTTTCCAACGCACGTTGTGGGATTTATGGATTGCTGAGGAAATGGAGCATGGGCGAACCGAAGGAAGGCACGGGGAAGGCGTTCCTAAGGGAGGCGAGTCGTCGTCGTGGGTGGATAGAGCGTAGCTGAGGGGCTCAGCAAGTTTCTGGCTGGTGGGCGTAAGGGCTGGCTGTTGGGTAGCGAAGGCGACGGCACCCGAGGCATTTATGGCCCGGCTTATTAAAATCCGATCGGGAGGATGCTTAGCGAGGCTACGGCGGCGCTGTACTTGAGGAGAGAGCCTGCGGGCGGCAGATAAACCCGGACACTTTCAGCCCATCATCGGCCCTCCTACTCTTTTCAAGTCCGCCTCTCTTCTCGTCCTCAGCCTTCAATTTAAAGGAAAAAGCACACACCACGCTTTTCTCCCTTCATTTTTGTTTCAAGGATCGGAGAAATGCGAAAGTTACTTAAAGGGATTTTACAAAGTTTCAGATTATCCAAGGTTTATTTTATGAGCTTGAGAACATGAGCGAGTAATCGATCAGAACGGACGGAAAAAGTTAATGAAAGTGAACATGTAAAGGGATTTCCGAAAAAAATGAGAGAGGAACTATTTTTGTATTTAAATAACGTATACAAAAAAAGGCCTCAACCTACTCACATAAATGGAATCTTACCTTCCTCATTACATTTACCATCAGCTGAAGTTATTAGAGCAATAATTGTACTATGACACTAGTTACAGGTGGGTCAAGAAGTTGGAAACAGACTAAAGAAAGTTCGCGTCATGTTGTCGAGTGTAAAAATACCGCAGCAATATGAGGCATACCCATCTATAGTGTTGCCGTTTGAGGTTGAGTCGAGATTAGCGGTTAGTTGAGTCTCAGTTTTGTTTCCCAATCTCGGGTCTCGTCTCGTGAATCTCAATGTACGTTTTCATGAACGCGTTTCAGACGAAGAGATGCGAAAGGGAGATCCTCAGCCAATCAGAAGCCCGGTTTTCTTCACGTGAGTTTGCGTATGTTTGCGTAGAGTCGCGTCGCCCGAGTGGAAATATTTTCAACTTACGACGCGTGGAACGCGTAGAGTCACAAACATGGCCGACCGGCGAAGTGTAGATTCCATGAATGAAATGATCATTCCATAGAAACCTAAGGGAGAGGGTGTGGAGGGAAAAGGGATTCAATAGTGCCACTTCATCCATTTCTTTCTTAAAAATAAACTGCACGTTAATTAGCTCTCAGCAAGTTGGCGTGCGGATGAGTGGAAATCGAAGAACAACAGCTATTGCACTTGGATGGAGCTAGATAACTATCAACACAAAATTATCACAAATAGGTTGAAGAGTTATATGCACGCACGGTGGTCTCGTTTCTTTTTTTCACCATTTCTTCTCTGCTGTAGATGGCACGTGGGTACCTCCTATGTGTAGGTCCACTTGCATTCGAACGGTTCACGCGAAGAAATGACATGTCTCGTCGCGCGCGTGCGCGTGCGATGCGTCCATGAAAACGTAGCTTCAGTCCTATCTCATTCTTAACTCTGCTTCAAGACTCTGGTCTCGTTTTTGAAAGAATTATAAGTGAATGGTTTTTTATTGAAAAAACTCAGTTCTTTTTGCTGGATATAATGACTTGAACAAAATCAAATGATATTTTAAATATAGTCGTAACGTTTTCATAAAACTAAAATGTTCGGAATATTAAATTATAAGGGGAGATCAGTTCAAACATCAATTAATATTCTATTTCTCGGGAAAATGACTCTAAACCACTTATATAATGAAACAATCTAAATTTACCGAGCGAAGTAAAAATCATGCTTATAACAAGTTCCTCAAAAATAAATGTAAGAGCGGGAACTAAATTTCCACGGTTCATTACATCTATTTAGGCCAATAAGGAAAAAAATCCAATCACTGTACGTAAAGCCCCATCAAAATTAGACTTAAGGGAAGATGGCTTGTTGGTATTACTGGTTAACGCATCTGACCGGTAATTTTAACAACTTGGTTAGAATTCTCGTCAAATTTTATGATTATTTTCATGGCAAATTGCATACTTTGAAGGAAAAGTTACGTTATTTATTTTATTGCTAAATTACTCGAGATCAAAAGCTGAGGTAAGGCCTGAATTGTCCTGAATTGTCTTCGTTAGTCATAATGAACGATGCTTTTGAAATGTATTCCTGCAGAAAACAGCGTAATTGTACGAAAAAAAAGTTTGTTCTGGAAAGGCATCATTCCATTACCTCAAAATGTGTAAATTTGTTCTCACAAGCTTCTCAATGCACCAATATCTTAAATCACCAAAAAATGGAAAAAAAGTTAAAAATCAGCGTCTCTCACCCATGCCTGGCTATTTGTATCATTGAGTACTTTGGGAGTTTTGTGGCCGTGGTATAGAGAGAAGCATAAAATATAACCAGGACGTTTTCGCATGTTTTATTCATTTTAAAAAAGCTTTTGACAGGATAAATTAGAATAAACTAACGGAGTTACTCGGAAAAATGGGAATAGATTGGCGAGACAGAAAACTAATCCGAAATGGAAATTACCGTGAGTGTGATGTGTTCTGGTAAGTTATTATACCAGTCTACAAGTACTGAAGTCGCATATGGTGCGTTGGAAAAAGATTTCTTGAGTCTATGTTTTCCATATTGAATTTCTCGTATGATGTATTCTTTGCAATAACGGATTATGTATACTTATATAATTATATATGACGCAAAGGGCGCAGGCGAGGTTGGCTGATGGTTAATCAGGGTGGGCAACTATAGGTCGTGGGGTTAGGCATGGGTGCCCGTTGTCGCCTATGCTTTGCAACATTTATGCTGAGAAAATGGTAAGACAGGCATGGGAAGAGTTGAGGTTGGAATTAAAGATGCAGATGAGATGCTTTAGAGATACAGTGCAGGATATTCCGAATGAAGATAAACCATAAGAAAGCAAAACTAATGAGATTCTCCGGGACAAAGAAAGCGAGGTTGGTGATTAAAGTTGGAGGACAAAAACTCGAGCAAGTAGAGCATTTTAATTACTTTAGGAAGTACGCTAGAAGAAAACGAATATAGTAGCAAAGGTATAGGTAAGAGAGAGTGTTAGGAAAGGAGGCGTTTAGGAATTAAAGGGAGTTGGTGACGGGGATCTTGGGTAAGGATTTGAAGAAGAGGCTGGTGAAATGAAAATGAAGCGTAGCGTTGTATGGTGCCGAAACGTGGACCCTCAGAAAGGAGGACGAGAATAGGCAGCAGGCATTTGAGACATAGGTGTGTAGAAAGATGGAGAAGCCGAGGTGGGTGGAGAGGAAGACTAACGAGGAAGTGCTTGAGGTGGTGTGCGAGGATAGGAAACTTTTGAATGAAATTCGAGATTGGTAGAGTAAGTGGCTGGTGGATGTAATAATAGGCTGCTAAAGAATGTGATAGAGTGAAGGATGCTGGGCAGGCGGGGAAGAGGAAGAAAGAGTTTAGGTTTCATGGACAGGATGAAAAAGGGCACATAGTATGCTGAGATGAAAAATGATGTACTAGAGATAGATAGGCCCCTAAATGTGTTGAAAACCGAGATGAGATACTCTGACATTCAGCAAAACCTACCTTAACCAATTCACTACGATTCACTGTCAGCCACCCTCACGTGCACCCTTTACGTCATATATAAGTTTCGGATTAGTCTTCTGAATACTTAAAAAAAATTCCTTTGGAATGTGTTATTGTATTATGTTAGGGAGAACTCACTCTGGTTTATCTATAGCCAATGACTGCTATTAATGAAGATAATATTAAAAATACATTCTTTAACTAAATTGCATCATTTGACACTACGACATCTTAATGAATTGAGTATACCACTGTGAAAAGTAATAATATTCAGCAGAATTTTAAAAGTATTCTAAGCAGAAAAGCAGAATTTTTTAAATAATCTAAATAAAATGTTAGGGTTTGTCATTACTTCCGACTCACACGTAGTCCTGGACCTCATTTAAATCTGCTGCTCAGGCATTCAGAGTATTATGAATTTATTATTTTTCCTCATTTCTAGCTGTTCGTCAAAAATGTAGCACGGGAATCACTTTTGGGGAGCGGTTAGAAATTTGATGACACTTCATGTTTGCATCTGAATTTCCACTTATTGCCTCTTATGACAAATAATTTTTACTCACCTTCCATATACTTCGGGCATTAAAATTATTTATCTGAGGCCACTGTAAAAATGAATATTAAAGGACGGAAAGTTTGCAGAGTGTATTTCATTTATTCAAGGAAAGATTTCAGATATTAACAGAGTTATAGCACTCACAAAAGAAACTCCTGTATTTATTATTAACAAGGAGGATATGTGGAATCCTTTTGTTTGAGTTTCCCAAGCATATTCTGTATAATTTAATTGTAAACTACTACTTCTCATGCGGTCATAACTATGGAACAGAACTTAAGGCTCAGATAAAGCAAACGGTTGGGAATTCTACTGGGGATAGGGTCGTTAACACTTCGGTTCACCGTCGGGTGTTTCTTTGCCTCCGATCGATCCTCGTCCTCCGAAAAAGACTCCCTCGTCCAAAACGACTTTGGCTTTGGGAAAAGCCACGGCTGTCGGACCCCTTAAAACTCCGAAACCACCCTCTCCCTTTCATTCCGGAGCCAACCAGCGGACCAAAAGCTTCCGTTCCAAGTCCCCCGCTCTCCCCATTAACGGAAGAAAGTTTTACAACTTACTTATCTCACGTAGAGCCGCAAGAAATTGGATAAAATTACGAAGTTCCCGGGAGTTAAGTAATAGGGAGTGCGGGTGCGTTGGGGTGATAACCCTTTGCCGTGCGGTCGTACCATTAAGGACTCGAGGAGGACCAAGGGTATGTGCTTCCGTCACGCTCCATTCATAATTCAATCTGGACGGAATTTATTCATAAATATCTTAGTCGCCGGCACGCCCACATCCTCACTTATCCTTACCCCTAAAACACCATCAATTCCGGTTTTTCGAAAGGAAGGGAGAGGGCTGGCGCGTGAGTTTGGCAAAGTCGCACACCGGCACTGCTTTTTTATCCTCGCTGTCTGAGCTACCGCGGTCTCAGGTGCGCAATGACAAAAACGGGTCACCCGGAACTTTCATTCAAATGCATTCGTCTGAGTCCCTGAGCGATTCTCATGAGACTGATGCCTTCCAATTCCGTCGAGAATAGGTGACAACCACTGTGGTCTAAAGAAATAACTCCAATTCACGATTCCGTGTGTTTGTTTGGCTTCAAAAAGTGTTCTGTCTAATCTACGTCTTAGGCGCTTGGTAATATTGATGCTCCATATCCCGAAAACTTTCCTTTCATGAATCACACATGACATGTAATGCATCTTCTCCACCGCAACTCTACTCCTCTTTTAATTGTGATATGTAGAGAGATTTGTATTCCTTTTTTTTAATAATAATAATTTTATTACAAAGTTTACAAGTTTTACAAAAGTAATAACAAATATATAAGGAATAAGACGGTTTGGTCCTGCTAAGTCTTTAAAGGCTTGTCAGCAGGTGCCATATTTTAAATTCAGTGATCGGATATAAGTTCAACGAAATGAATAACATGAAATAACGTTCATAACATTTTTTAACAATAGATATCCAAAAGCAACTCAAAAATAGTTTACAATACAAAAGTTAGTTTACAAATCAAAATATACAAAGTGTAATGTATTTTTTTTAAATTGTAATTTGTTTTTGTATTTTTTTTGGTACAATACAATACAATACAATACAATAAGATTTTACAGTAGTTCATTACGAGGAAAAAAAAGTATACGTTAAACTAACATACTAGAACAAAGAATACATAAAAAGGAGAAAAAAATAAACTTGAAACATGAAAAAGGGGAAAATACACTTAATGAAGGCATGAATGTTTATTAATTAATTTATTAATTTTGAATTATAATTTTGTAATATATACATATACCTACATAAGGAAATATACCCTTGAAGTTATTATTATTATTACTTGTATTTTATTTATCCTGGGTGGGATGGGACAGAACCGTCCCCTCTTCCCCCAACCCAGTTAACATACACAGACACCCATGTCCTGGGCAAATAATATTCTACCCAGCGACGAGGAGTTGTAAATTCCGGTGTAATACTTACATGGCCGATGTAGCAAATGAATCCTTAGTATGGTGATTGAAATAAAATTGGTTTTTCCGTTGGATTTTTCGTTAAAAAATATATTAAAAACTTGACCTATTTGCACTCAATTAATAGAATAGAATACACAGTCTGATGGATTATCTGCTGCTACATGGACTGATAGTAGAGTAGTAATGTGCAGAGCTAGTAATCATGAATAGATTACGCCAAGTGGCGCTAAAAACGACAAATAGCAGTTTTTAGTCAATTATAAGGATTGGCTTCATATGGTAATGGGACATTTTTACGAATGAATTGCGCATCCCCACCAACCGATTGATAAATTACCCATAAAAGTCAAACCTCGACCACACAATACACTCCCAAATATATGACAACGGTGCGTGATTCACCCTTCCGAACGAAGGATAACGCGGCCATTCGTTTAAGCATGATTACAGCATGTCATCGCTTAATCCACGGTGATGGAATTTTGATCGCCATGGGGAGTATTTATGGCAGTGGGAGCATAAGATGAAAGAATTTAACGGCGCAGTATGGTAAAATCAATCCAAACTCTGGGAAGAAAACTTAATTCCTTCTAGATTGTGTGGACTTCAATGAACGACATGTGATGAAATAAATTGGCCGAAAGACATTTTGGGTCATCCTTGCCTTTATTCCAGGTTTATGCTAATTTTTCATCCCTTCGGTGCACTACAGCGAGTCGAAGTTATTCAGATGCAGGCTCATTGATTCAAGATGCATTCTACACATTGTAATTTAACTTAAAATATTCGCTACAAGAGTACCTGTGACCATATTTCAAGATGTTGGAAAGTGTTTAAGACAACCTTGGAAGGGGATAGTGAAATTTTTCCCCATCTGGAGAAAATACTATCGCAGCTCAATTAATTTCAGAGATCTCTGCTCAATTTGAGCTTAGATGGGCTAGGCCAGCAATTAAAAATCACATTATAATATTTTTAGCATCCGAATTTTTAAAAATCTCAGGATGATTGCATCTGATTTTTGTCGAATCTGATTATATAGTTCAATGTATGACTGAAAAAATTATATCCATCATATAATCAAATGCGGAGTTAATAATTTAAATATGTAGAAGAATTTTCTGTGACATTTAAACAAAATCTAAGGGAATCACGTAAATGTCACATGGCCGTGGAAAAATAGTGACGTGAAAGTAAAAAACAGTAGTGTAAATTCATTGAAATCGGTTGTGTATTGAAATCTGAAATTAAAAAGTGAAAAAATGCTCAGATTTCAAAAGTCACTGCTGCTTTTACTAGTGATGCCATGCTGTAAAGAAAAAAATATTGTGAAACGATACTATCATGCTTAGAGAATTCATCTCACATTTCTATGAAAGAAATACCATGAGGGTGAAGGGTGTCTCTCTAGCTCGAGGCAAATTTATTTTTCCATCTGTCAATGTTTTACAATACAAAACATCTATTCTTTACAGCAGATATTAAGTGTTCAGGATTTATCAATTTCTTTGAAAGTTTTTTATGAAGAAATATTATATTGCTGGCTATAAATACATATTATTTCTTGTTTTACTATAATTTCGGAATTCTGGAAAAAATATTTCGTAGTAATTTACCCTTCCGGAGAATCAATATATTTTTTACGAAACGCGGCTTTCCTGTTTTCTGGAAACTGGACCAAGTTTCAACGGTTCTCGTGCCGACGCGTGACGGCTTGCGGGATGATAATGTGCAGTCGATCTACTGAGGACAATGGCGATCCATTGAGAAGGGAATGGAATCCAAGCCCATGGGTTTTCTAATAAGGAGAAGATAATGAGGATGAACGTGATGCGTCGACGCTAAAATCCTCAAAGGTGAATGTCCGAATGTTGCCCATAAAATACCCGAGTTTATGGGTACCTAACGGGTTGTCAGTTCCTTGCGTGATGAGAATACTATTTAACGAAGCAAACTGAGTCGTATCGTTACCTTTTCTTCTGGTATTATTACAATGGTCCCTTGATTACATTTCACGCATCATGCCATGATGTAAAAAGAATTTCTGTCATCCTTAAATCCATCCAACAAACTTAACTCCCTATTCTAAGGAAACTTTCCAAAACGTTAAATATTATTCATATTTAATCAATATACACATTTAGTACTGAATCCCTATAAATAATAACTGTCAAAGAAAATCTACAGGCCTGCAGATATCTGGATAAATTTTACTTGGAAAGGTATATGTTATTAATTCGATATTTTTTACCTCTGTCAAAGTAACATGTAAACAAAATTAGATTTTCATGGAGAAATGCACGAATGTGGCATGAATATTTATTAATGAAAAAGTATAAATTTTCCACCATATTATGAGTCATGTTCTTTCTAATTACGGTCAATGAATGGATAAGGAAGTTCAGTCACAATTCATAGGACTTGGACTTCTTTCGTGGTATATAACTATTTTATGCTGAGAAAACATTCCAGCTGTTGACAGGCACACAACTCTATCCAATCAAATTTAACGCAAGATCATTCGATACCACTGTAATCAGATTTCTTTGTTTAAATTACCATCAAATGCTACGTAATTTTATCCACATTTCAGCACCTCTGCTGAAAAATGATTTAGCCAATAGCTTTGCAATCCAAGACTTTATGTTCTTTTGGGAAAAAAACTTCGTGCCCCGCACCCAATGAAAACTAAACCAATTTATGCGCGGTTACAGGAAGAGGAAATTGAAATAAATGAGTCCTTTGATATTCATTAATGGAAATGTATTCCAAAATAATACACCTCTAAAATGGGCTAATTGCGTTGTCTGCGCTACAACAAGAGTGATGGCGCCAGGGAGCAGAGTGGGCGTCCGACTCCAAGCGACGCCCTCGGACTTTCGTGCGGCCTGAAAGGGGTCCGGGGTGCGGGTCGGGCTTTTCCAGTGTGAGTTGTGACCAGAAAAACAGGAATCAAACAAATGACGTACTCCTGCTGACTGCAAGAAATGTAGCGAACAGAACAATTGGCGGAAGATAAATTGAGTTGACAAGAATCACTGACAGATTAACACGTATAGCGCAAGGTTAAACAAACCTTTTACATCAATTCAGTTAAAGCTTGGAGTTAAGTAGAAGCAGATTCTAATTAACCCAATAGTGAACAAAAAGTGACAGTACTTGTGGAGTTGATAAATGACCGTGCTACTATAAGATATTATTTGTCAAGTCCGGAATTATATATGGGTGAATAATATTTATTTCCATTATGATCAATATGTTTCATTATGTTGATGTTGGACGTAAAACAGAGAAAAAATAAAAAAGGTCATTGAAAGGCTCTTTAACCCTGAATAATTTCGCCAGTTCCATTAAACGCCTCCATCAAAAATTTCGTGAGCCGAATCAAAGCATGACTACTAGGCTCAAGACCAAATCCCTACTCTCAAACTAATATCTGGAGGGGTGGAAGTGGGGGGGGGGCGCTTAGAGACTTTGGGATTTTACATAGACACATTTTTACTGGTGTATCATATATACAGTGTCTGCTTACTTGTTGTCCGACGATCAATCGGTTATTGGCTTTTAGCTGCTTTGCCTATCAGTTACATATTCCAGCCATTGTAGATGATACTAGTATTTTCAATATATTAAAGCTCAAAAAAGCAGGCAGGCTTAAAATTGTTAGGAAGATAACGAAGTTGCCATGAGAAAAATTCGGCCTTGACCGGGAATCGAATCACGGGTCTTTGGTTTGCCGGACCAATGCGCAGTCCACTACACTATCCAGGCTTACTAATTCTCAGAGCAATTTTGGTGGATACAATGTAATTAGATATTAGGCCCTTGCGGTCCATCAAGGATGGCAAGGCAAGGGAGAAGAGGGATTCAATGAAGCCACCACCAAGAGACAGTATCCTTTACCAGCACTTATGCCGTGCTTAGCCTTTTGAAAATATTCAACATGGCGGGTGAAATTTTTTATGAAAATGCCATGAGAATTAGGAAACTATGTATAAATATCCTCATGATAACGAAGGAAAACGAATTATTGGATATACCGGTCATGTAGAGAGCATTATAGGCAGGCATAGATTTTAAACTGCTATCGTGAATGAAAACGAAATAGTAATAAATGGTCAAGAAAATGTAAACTTAAACTTCAATGAATATAATGACCAAGTTACATAGTGAACCATTACATCAATGGATGTGCCTAAAAAGACATAAAGCGTCGTTTTAAAAACATAACCAGGAAAAGCAGCCACACTATCGTGATAAATCAGACACGCTTATCAGATCTCATCCAAACATTGTTTTCCCAATATGCAAGTAGATCAAGTAGCTTTAATTCATACTACAGAAAAAAACACCTGCATTTCAGCAGTTCAGTAATCACTCTCAAAATGAACTTAATGGTGGACGACAAATACATGAAAAATATGCCATCGACAATGACGAAGAACTATCATTGATGCTATTCCATGGTTGAAAAACAGGTCATTTTCTCATCATTAAAACGAGTGTACGGTGTTCCTAAGATTTTTTGTAGCAGAAAGGTGATAATTGAATTCAAGGATTTCATTGATATGAATGATGTAAGTTTAAGCACGACGGAACGGCAAACTCACCCCGGGCGCTATAGCCTTTCCATTTTAATGTCATTCGCCGAACGAAGGAGACGGACGAAAGAACAGAATTAAAAGAGCCTCATCGGAAAGCTAGCTCACTCGGACAGAGCCATTGAATTTGACCTGCAGCCTTTCCTCTCTCTTCTTGTTTACCACTCGCTCCGTCCAGGAGAGCGATGGAGGGGCGACGTAGGATGGCTAATGGCTCCTATCTCGTGATCAGGCGAGAGAGGTCCACGCAGGAGCAGCAGAGAACGACGGAGAGTCAACGAAGAGTAGAGAAGGGAAGGGGATGAGGCGGGAGGAAGAGGAACCGAGAAGGAACGGAGGACGAACGCGGGTGAACTCAGAAGGACGAGAGGAGTGTGGCGCGAAGAAAAAAACGAGACAGGTAAAGGAGGGCGTAAAAAACTTAATATGAGATTTTTGCCAGTGGTGGATGACTTATGTATCCTGCTCGCCCTCATTCATTCCGACTAACATACGAAATCACGTATCTTCTCTCTCGCTCATCTCCAACAAAGGTAATTTTTTTCGAATTTAATGATATTTGTCCACATATTTGGGCCAATTTCGCATTCTGCCGGCGTTAACCAAGGTGGAGGTGGTCCTGGAATGGGACCCTGCGGTACGCCACCCCTTCCCTTCCCTTCAGCCTTCTCTTAGGCAGGAGTTTTAAGCCACGTGATTAATGGATTGGTTGGCCCTGTTCTTCTCTTCCTCAGCGGTTTTGCACGAGCAAGAACATTTTTCACGGACTAATTAATTTTTTGCGCTGCGGATTGTGCCTCGCTCGATGTATTTGGTACTACAGCGTATTGATAAAAAAACATCCCGACTGATGCTTGGTATCCAGTCGCAAGAATCCAAGCTGACCATGGAGTCTCGTTTTATTCATATCATTCACATCCATGACGTATTGAGGTGCTGACAAGTTGAGATGGTTCCGTCACGCCAACGCTGCAAAGATGTGATTTTTATTGGGCGATGCATGCCAAATATCTCAGCATGGCAGTTACGCATTTTGTGATTGATTTTTAATCAAAGTTTTGGACTGAAAACAGGTTATAATAATTTCAATAGGATCATTCCAGTTTTCATTTCCTACGGCAGGGAAAAACTTTTACGCGGGCTTCCTACACAACACATCGATTATTACAAATTTTATCACTTTTTGGCGAATATTCGTGAATGAACTCAGAAAATTACTAACCAATCTTTGAATATTAAAATGGCTACCAATGGAACTTCTACCCAAAGCTCTGCACTTTATACCATGTGAACGAATGTATAACAAGCATAGGGAGGAAGCCAAATAAATATAACTATTTGATGCTATATATATTTTTTTCTCATTCGTTCATTCAGTCAGACCGTTCAGGGGAAAAAACGTATAAAATTTCAAACAGAAAGGTAAAAAGAAAATGGATAGGAACACACTAAATCAAACAACACAATGATGCCACCATTGTGTTGTTTGATATTATGTGTTCCTATCCACTTTGTTTACATACTTAACATAAAGAAATACATCTTTACATATAGAAATTATATATTACTATATTTTCTTTCTGTATAATACAAAAGGATCTCTAATGTTATTCAACTTATTTCTTTAAACGTTTAACATCTTTAATTAACTGATCAATTTCATTTTCAAAATAACTTCTTGGAAAATTCCTAAAATTATTATCTCCTTCAAAAAAATTATCTCCTTCCAGGTAACCATGTATATACACTAAACAGAAAAGGGAGAGAGAGCCCTTATAAATATCGGAAGTTAAAGATAACAATCACCTTTTGTCCTCATTTTGAAATGCAATGGTCGAGCTTTTCAAAATTCAATAGTCCTAGAAAAATATTAAAAAGAAAAGACGAATATCTTGCTCTAACACGGCTTCAATCGATTTTAGGATGGCATGTAATTGTACAGACCAACTACGTGAAAATAAAATGTTAAGAATAGCATTAAAATGTTGTTAAATTAGTCAAACAAAACTAATGATGAAACAATTATTGAGTTTCGAAGTACCCTGGGCTAATCTATCAAAGTGAATCTTTCTGAAATTTTTTTCAGATGTTTCCATAATCTGATTTTGATTCCCAATGCGTTCATCGTATGCCATAGATTGCTTGATCATCAAGATGCTTTAGCATAAAAATTGAACGCTACTATTTTTTGTGTGTCACTTGCTGTATGGATATCCTGGAAAGCTATCCCCCTACTGAAATACACTTAAAATCAGCCATCTCTCGTAGGCTCCGGTAAAACTGCCTACAATAGGCAGTTGTTTAACTAATGACGGTGTACTGGTTTGGTATCACAATAGATTTGTAGCCAACTACCAAGGGAGTTTACAAACCCGCGTAATGAAGACGGCATCCAGAACCTGTTTACAGTGAATTAAAAGTCACAGTTGATTGCTAGAGGATCATGAATGCGGGATACGCCAGCCATTGGTGAAATTTGATGAGAATAGGTCGAGAGACCGAGGCAGCTCACTGACTTCGGTGAATTCACGAGGAGCATAAAAGGGGAGACCTGATTTCGAGGCAGATATCCATCGCACCGCGCCAGATTTTTGATTCTCCGGAGCCGAGACTCGAAAAGTTGGACATGTAGAGGTTCAGAACGTCGGACGCCGTCTGGCGCGCGAATGCCCGCCCAGGCATGTTTGTGGAGTGGAGTAGAATGACCCACTGCAATAAACACCGGCACATCAAAGCCCTTGTCGGAGATTACCACATCAATGTGGACATGGAAAGAGGGGAGAAGAGGGATGAGGAATAAAAGACATACGAAATGATCAGGCGTCGAAAGCAATTCGGCCCGGAACCCTCAAGGACAACCGATTGACAGTAAAGATTAAGAGCGCGCGATTGTAACAGGACCTCTTTATTTCTTTGTGAACGGAATCGATACCTTATTCTTCGTCTTCTTCGTCCTCTCACTACCTTCTCACCCACTTCTGAGCCTCTGCCACGCTGCGCGTTTTTTTTAAAAGAGACTTTTCTAAAGAAGGTGTTAAAAAAGCACAATACAAAGAGGAGGGAGGGCATCCAAGGAGCAGGAATAATGCGGAGCGTTGAAGAGGCGTGAGTGGGGGAGTCAGCGACTCGGAATAACACTATATGCGGAAAGAGGCGTTAATAAATAAAAGAGGAGGATAAAGGCGCGAGCCGAAAAGGCGAAGAGTTTCAATGAAAGGAATAAAAAGGAGAGGGTGGGGAGGAGGGGGAGTCATAGAGGGAGATGCGTTGAGAGGAAGGAGGAAGAAAGAGGGTGGAATGGGATCACCATTTGCCTTACGGGGCGCGCTCTTGAAAATGTGGTCGTCGAGTGGTTGGCATGGTGAAGTAGAGAACGGATCACGCTGAACGAGAGAGGGAAACTGAAGACAGTAACTGAAACGACTGAATTAGTGACAAATGAGAATGGCTCATAACGCATCTTGGGAGTGTTTCTGCTGGGCACAGATGTTTCTCCTGAATACTGTAGAAATGTCACTACTAGGACGAATTACAAAGATATTCTTCCTTTTAGCAATCGGAAGCTACTGTACTTTCAGGGAATGGGAAATACAGTGAGCATTAATAATATTTAAAGAGGAATTACTTGTTAATATAAATACATGATGTGAAGTATATTAGATACCAAATAATTGCAATTGATTGGGTAGTCAAATTATATAAACTTACACGTTTCCACGAAACCTATTTATGAAACGTATGCCGCATTTTGGTTAAATTGACTTTCGTCAGTTGATTGCATGGATTGTATGGAGAGTTTTGCTCTATGGTAGTGAGACCTGGACACTTGGAAAGAGAGAGAAGGAAATAATGGAGGCATTTGGAGAGTGGTGTTATAGGAAAATGCTGAAAATACCCTGGGTGGCAAGAGTCACAAACGAGGAGGTGTTTAAAAGGATAGGGGAAAGACTGTGTCTACTCAAAATGCTAAATAAGAGAAGAAACACCTGGATTGGCCATATTCTTCGAAACGAAAGCTTGGTTAAGACCATAATAGAAGGTACAGTGGAGGGAAAAAACCAGGGGGGCAGATCTAGACTGAGACTATACGGGACAGTTGATGAAGGAACTAGGATGAAAATCGTAGTGAAGTGAAAGATTGACCCAATATCGGATAAAGTGGAAGACTGTTGCAGACCAATCCTAGGATTTTAACCAGAGAAGGAGTTGATTGCATGCAAAACACTCGAAGGTATTCTGGGACTTCTAAGCATTTTGTATGTACTTGATTATGGCGTGCTGAATACGTTTTACGTCGATCGAATAAGTTTGCATTATTTGCGTACGACTATCTTCCACTAAATATTCAAAAGCACCTGTGCTCTGAATTAGGTGGCTTGCAAAAATAATTGAACCATTCGTTTAATCTGGATGTCTAAGATGAAAAAATCTGCATAGTACAAGTACCAAGCGTGGAGAAGTATTTTCTGAGGTTGATCAGGGACCTCAGATGATTTTAGCCGAAGCTTGGGTAACGTCTAATTCTTCAAATGTTTAGCGAGCCTCAGAGACGATACGAAGGAAGAGATGCGAGGAAGGAACGGAGGGAGATTTGGCTGCAGAAGAGTGCGAAGAAGAAGGGATTAAGGCTCAGGAGGGAAAAAGAAACCTGACGGGAGAAGCATAAAACACGAGGCGGAGACAAGTGGAAGAAATGGCGATCGGAGTGGTCGATGGTGGTGACTTTGGAGCGGTGCAACACTAAATGATGTAAGTAATGACGTAAAATACTTGCAACACCGATGTGTTACCAACCCGGTGCTCAGTTTACAACATAGTTTAATGTTTTTTGTGCCATGAAATAAGTGAAATATACTTCGGGCGTAATGTATTGCCAATATGCCAGTCGGTATTTAACTCGACTCCTGCTCTATTGCAAGCAATTTAGGAGGCCTTATTAGTACTGTAGGTCAAATATTTTCTCCGATTTATCAGAAATTTAAAACCACAGTGTATTTATAATTGGAAAACATATTTCCGTAAAATGTTCTTTTATTTTAAATTTCTACTGCCATGAATATGTACGATTTCTGCTTTTTCCATCCGAGGATCAATAAAGTCTGTATAATAATATAGACAATTCTACAAAGAAATTTTCATACTTACTTTAACTATTCTACGTAGATCTATCCAGGTCATCACTTCACTTATTTATGAGTGATTTTCTTGGCCTTTTTTCTCTTTATCGTTACCACCGGTAAGCATGCTCGTAAAGATCGGAAGCACGTTAAACTGCTATTATCGGCTATCTTCGGTAGTTCTCCCTTTGCTCTCTTTTTTGGCACATCCTTGAAGTAGTGCGTGAAGGACAGAATGAGAGTGGAAAGAGGAATACGAGTAAAGATAACGAGGAGAACGGAGAAAGAAAAGAGAGGCAGAAGGATAAGTAGGAGAACGAGGGAGAAGAATCCGAGACCGCTTCGACGAAACGGCCGCCTCCCCCTCTCAACCCTCGACGAGAAAATTACTAAGGACGGCCAATTTGATTCCCAATGAAAGACAGGAATCCGACCGAAGGCAAGACTTTTCTCTCTATAGGCTCGTGAAAAGAAGAGTTAGAAGGTTAGAAGGGACTTGCATGCTCGGAGAGCCTAATGCCTCGGCTAAGAAAAATCCATGTAAGGGGTTTAGAATTGGAGGACGAAAGAGAAGCATTTCCGACAGTGGAAAGACGGCACTGTGAAGTCTGTACCGCAGGCCCTTTTGTGGCCAGACGGGTGTGGGCCCCGTCACCGGCCAGCCAGGCTATTCCAGGGAAATAGCTCGTGCTTCGCAATGAAGACCTCTTTTCCACATGACACCGAACAATGCCTACACGTTGCTAACAGTACGGCAGCTGTACTTGGAACGCAGAGACCGCTACATGAATTTCAAGGATACTATTTACCCAATTTTACCCACCGAGACTTCATGAAAGTGTTGCTGCAGCTCATATAAATGGTGCATAAGCGATAACACTAGCATATCTCTCTTCGGGAGGTTGCAAACGTGACTGAGGGTAGAATGTTCTAATGAGAAATTTTCTCTCAAATTAAATTGGTCATTAGAACTTCTAAACAATGCTGTTGATTTATATTTTTTTCAAGTTTTTTTAAGGATAGGAAAATAAATGGCCTTGTAACTAGTTTGCCGATAATATAATTCAGAAGAAAAATGAATCCATGCATGCACTCTTAAGGTTTAATTTTTATCATTAATTTAACAGAAAACAGCTCATGCCTATCCCCCTGGAGAAATTATCAACTAATAAAGAACCAATACACACTGTTGAAATCAGTATGATGAAAACTGCACCAGGAAAGTTCGCGAACTTGCGATCCTAGAGATAGTAGGCGAAGACTTAGCCCTGCCGGCAAGGTGTCCAGCAAAATACAGTCAGAAGTGCCTCGATTATCATAGGTAATGTGAACTGAGAACATCTCAGATGATTGACAACTCGGATTATATGGAAAGGTATGGCAAAATTAAGTTATTGAGGGAACACTCTACTTTGACTCCTTGGCAAAGTACGATGTACCATAGAGGATCTACACCAATGAAATCACTTTGAAGAATCAGCCTACTACTTCAAACCGCTCATCCTTTCCTCAATTTTCCGGGTGAAAATTATACTTCTTGATTACCTCAAGGCATATCAGCAGGAAAAAAGGAAAAAGTATTATATTCTAACTGAACTGTAATAATTGAAGAAGTTACTATCATAAGAATTAAGTACATTAAGTAATAATTGAAGAAGCCATTAATTGTGATGAAGCAACCAAAAATTAAATTACAGCGCATACGCGCCTGGCCAATTAATGCTGTTTACGAAATACATATGAAACTTGGTCAATACAACGTCGGTAAATCGGATAATTGAGTTTCTACTGAGCCTTTTATTTGTGTTTCCACCGGCACGTGCAGGTGAATTGGTGAATGCAAAGGCTATTACGAGAGATTTGATATCATTTGCGCTGTTGCTGGAACTATGAGAATAAAGGATTCATATTTCAGTCCGGGAGCACAGAATGCGCACAATCAGCAAAATCATCGATATCTAGCCTGAAATTGAAATTAAATAAAACATTTGGTTACATTTATCTCTACCAATTCATGTAGTTGATTGAAAACTACACCCACGCAGCGAACACAAGCGTCCAATCATAATTGCATTGCTCGTAACATCCCTGGGGAATAGTCCCTAATCTATCTATGTTTGTTAATTTTAGGGCAATATTTAAGCTTAACATCAAAAAATAATTTTTTTGAAATTTTAATATATTATTAACAGCAAAATATTGTTCAATTCGTGATATATGAAGATATTCCATTCATAAAAATTTATAAATAAAGTATAATATTTTGCAAGAAACGCAGAAATATAATTTGAAGATGAAATCGTCTTAATGAAACTTCTAGTTGTAAAAATCCCTGGGTTTTAATGCTAATATGATGGGTAATGTAAGAGTATTGTTAAATAAAATGAAGAAAGAGATAGTAGGAGGACAATGGTAAAGTATGTTAAAATAACCTATTAAGAAAAGTAATTAAAAATCAGAAAGTATTTATATATGACTGGCAGTCTTATTGGCAAATACTGCCCTTAAGAGCTCATGAAATTTCATCAACTATTAAAAACGTCGTAACCTTTCTACGGTCATTATATTTAAGATCAATAAGTATATGTGAAGTAGCTGACTGATTAGTCTCATAACCTGAACTTATCCTAATAGAACAGGGTTTTCATTTTCCGATAGCAATATTTTGTCACATGGGTACTTTTGTTACAACGTGATGTTCAAGGAAAAACCAAAACTTTCCTAGTGACCAGGATCAGAAAATATTTGCTTTTTCTTAAATTCTATTTGTTTTAAAACAAAGCCATATTATACTCTATCCCTCCCTATGAACTTCGAGGAGGAGAGTAGGCCAATATCACGCAAAATACTTCATGGTAAAACAGAGATATTTCTCGAATTGGTACCATGAAATTGAGATTCCCTGGATTTCTTTCACATCAATTTCAGAAAATTCGGGGTTATTACGAGAAATTATCAGCCTTTATAACGGAAAGAGATTTAGTGAAGACTAAAGAAAATAAAAACATGTGATAGCAATAACTGCAAAAATGAAGCCAGGTTGCAGAAAATGTATAGAAAAACAATGGGTAGATTGATAAAAAAGAAGGAGAACAAAGATTACTTTGTTTCGCGTCAGTGGAGAGAGATGAAGGTAGTCATAGGGCTAAATTGTGCTAGTAAAATATTTTCTTACGGTCGTCCTCTTGATGTAACTTATTTTGAACATTTTGACAGTATTGCTAACTCATTGAAAAGAAAGAAAAAGTTAACGATCGCAAATTTTCAAAGAGATCCAATAACAAATAATTTCCAAAATATTCGCTTGAATTCTGCAAAATGGTTCCAATGACCCCACCGTCCTTTTCTGCTCCTCCTAAAAGGAGAGTCCACTCTCTTGACGTTTTCTGCTTTCACACCAGGAGTGTGTCCAGTATACAAACACTAATATTAGACTTCAGAATATTCTCTAGCAAAAATGAAGTGTGGAGACGCAACATATAATGGAAAAGTGAAGTGATGTTAAATCGTCGGGGACTTTGGACATGCGTGACACGGAAGGCGCCCAAAGGTGAAGAAGTGAATCCACCACGCAAGGAAAGAGAGAGGGAGGGAGAGATCACTAGAGAGGGAGAGAGGGGATGCAAAATTAAAGAGGGCGGGGGGGAGGTGGGGAGAGAGTGGAATTGGGGCCTGGATTGGTCAGCGGTGGGATGGTGGTGGTCAAGACAACTGGACTTCGAGGTCAAGAATGAGGTTATGTTGGGGGAGGATTTCTCGGGGGGGGGGGGTCTGGGTCTGGTGGGTGGGTGGAGGGGGGATGGGGTAGGCCGAGGGTGGGAATGTTTAAACGAGGTGGGTGGGAAAGGGTCTGTGTTTTGGGTGGTGGCCGTCTGAAGGCGCTTTTTTGCGCGCGATCGCGAGAAGTCTCTGGGGAGTGAGCGTGGATTAATGGCCGCTGTGAGCTCTGAATACCAAGGAAGGCGGGTCTGTCTCCCAGAGGGGTGCTGGGAGGGGGGGGGGGGCTGCCTTCTGGAGGGAGCCTTGGGCTTCCCCCCCCCACCTCGGGTGAGGGAGCGTGAAGATGAACCACCGCCCGGCCGAAATATCTACCGGCGGACCACGAAAACCGGAAGCGTTGCCCCAGCCCTCCGTACCTCGGGGGCGTTCTTGAGCAAACACACCGCTGAGTGCACATTTTTTTGCTTGCGTCATCTTTCCTCCTCTCTCTTAATACGTATCGTTGTTCCTCGCTCTAATTTTTTTCCCAAACCTTTCGGCGCCGTGCTCGTAATATGTCCCGAAAATTTCACTGACAAAATGAGTTCCCAATTTTCCGCCTAAAATTCTCCGGCCGTCATTATCAGTGACGCACACACCGCTTGTGCCACGTGATTCAAGAGGAAGGAGTCTTGGTTGTATCGAGAGCTAAAAGTATTCACCTCGGAGGTTTTAGGAGTGGATTTGTGTTTTTTTGAATGCATGGAAACCATTTTATTACACTAGAGCTCAAAAAGGAGGGGAATACCTCCATTGCCAAAGAAAACACGTTGCCAAATGCAAATACGAGCTTTAGTTATTTGAGCTAGCTGGCAAAATATTATCTTCATAAATGTTCATGGCTTCATAGGCAAATGTGGAGGATTATTTTTAGCTTACATCAGGCAGTATTGCTATTCATTCTAGGGTAAAAATACAGAGTCGTGCCTTATGAATGACACCTGAAATAGATGAATACCTTCTGGTTCTCATTCCTCCAAACATAGAATTTGGTCCCTGTTCAAATCTGTGAAAATTATTAATATAATTAATTTAACAATAAATCTGTATGAACATCTATGTAAAATCATGCATCCATGCTAAATCCTGAGTTTTTGGAACACTGCGGAGAAGTATATGATTCCTCAGCAAATGATACTGATACGAGGCGAATTCGATCGGCGTTAAGTGAAATACATAACAGTTGTCACGAAAAAATATGGCCTTACTCTAAGAGTCCATCAGCAGGTCATTACGCTTCGTATTGATTGAGACAATTTGAGATGAATTCATGGGAACCAGGTTCATGAGCCATCCTTAAATATGGCATCGTGGCATAGAGTTTTTAAGTTTTCTCATGTATTCTCTCCCCTAAACGAAATAAATCCCAGAATGAAGAAGCCCCGGCATCGTGGTAATCTGTGAAATGCCCTGAGGTTCATGGTAGATTTCCCATCCAGGTTTAAAGTTTGGGAAAATCATCTCCGTTTTCATTGCTATGGATATCGGTAATAGAAAGACAGCATTAGCAAACTAGTTTTTTGAATGGTAATATTCCTCTAAATGCTATCATAAGTTACCATGTGCAGTGATTTCCATGTTAGATGTGTTTTTCTAATAAAGAAAGCATCCGTCTACATAGTAATTTATATGCCTGAGCCTTAGCAGCGCGTTGAACTCTACACAGAAAATAAAAAATAGAGAAAAAAGGCGTAAAAAAGCGTACTTATGTCCTCTGTTTTTACCTCATATATAAGGAACAAGTAATGAGGTACGTAACTTCTTCAAAATGTGCATTAAATAATTTACCCTGTATTGCAGGCAAAATTCAGGAATATTGATTGGTTGAATACCTTTTTTAATTCGGCACTACTAAGAGGAATAATTTTTAATTATTTGTTACATTTTCTCGCTGTTAAATACTTCATGAATTAAAATTCCCTATAAATACCATATCGCCTTAGCCATTTTTCGTTGCCTATTCATCAAATCAACCAACATTTTTTTCGATGAAAAAACTATTAATTAATCAAAAAAGTGCAATATTTTGTCGCTTTTTACTGAAAAAGTTTCACCCCAATTACTGCATACTGGAGATCATCAAAAAGCATTTGTAAAAATCGAAAGTATTGCTCCCGAAGGAGTTAATATTTGGACTGGAACGCGTATTTTTTTTGTTGATGACAGGATTTTATCGTCCAGTAATCTGTTTTCTGCAAATGGCAAAAACTCGGTGTTCATCAGTCATAGAGCCATTGCCGTGCTACCTCTACACACGCACCATGTTCTAAACAACTTTATAAGCCAGCCAACTATTTTAAGCCAGTGAAGAAACACGAGAGCGCGGAGTCCATAAGAGCTAATAACTGTGAAGTGACTGATAATGCAAGAATTTAATGAATGATTTTCAAACTTGTGCGATTGTAATTTCTCCATTTTAGCAATATAACAGGATGGAATAAAACATCACAGATGTTGTATAAAATTTCAGAATTTTAATTATATTGCATATAACTGATACTTGTATGATTGAATTTAATCACTTGAAAAGTTCATCAAAGCAGAAATTCGAAATTCATTTCAGGGTAAGAGTATACTTTACTTTTTCTGATTGGGAAAAGGCAATAACTTTGGTCATGGATTTTCGCAATATTTTACTTTTCAAATCTCATAGTAATGCTTTCAGGATAAATTGCGAGTTAAGCAATTTGTTGTTCATCGCAGCGCAATGCACGCTTAATGGAAAAAGCTAGAGTCCTATCGTTAAACTTTATGATTATGATTAGTGATTATGATATTTATGATTTATAGCATTATGAGATACAGGCACGTCAACTTTTGAAATCACCACGTCTAACTCGTGCTTGCGAATTGCAAATTGCAAAAAAAGTGTTATTTTCTTTTTACAGAAAGAGCTAATAAAGATGATAACGTATGGCCTAGGCGTATGCAAGGCAAAACAGTTAAGATTCATTAGACTGCTGGCCTAAGAAATATTCTTAATTTCGTGCGACAAAAAACGCGTTAGTAGTCCCGTGCCTTTATTTATCAGATGTTTTCGTTTTCAGAACTTGACTTTTTCCCATTTGAAACGTTATTCGTTATATTATTATCGTTTTTTATTTTTAAGGCCAATTTTCACATTTTGAGAGTGATGACACAAGGAGACAGAGACATTTACGATACTGAATGTTAAAAGTGGGGTTATGAGGATCATCAGCCAAGGTTGATCTCTGGATACACCGCACTGCAATTTATTGTGCCTCGTGTTATTGCATCACCGCATAAATTATTCCTGTAGTCGTGGATTGAAGCACGTTTGAAGCAATTTTATGAAACTTTTTCCTTTTTTTTTGCATAAGTTTTTGTTATAGAAAAAATATTTGTGAACCATGTTGAATATAAAAAGTTCTTGAGAAAATCAGGTTAAACACCGAGAGGATTTTTTGTAAAATTGTAAACACTTCGGCACTTGTATGTACAAATTCGGACCCCATACTTCCAGTTTTGGCAACGCTATTTAGATATCGGTAACGAGATCAATTTCGACTGTATATATCACGCTGTCTGCGAAATATTTGATCGCTCCACAACGACTGTGCTCGAGGCAGCAGTCAAAGTGGCGTATATACAATCCGTAATACTGTTTTCGTCGGCTCCTGTGCCTCGTTCAATTTACAATTCATGCAAGGGATCGAAGAACGATACAAATTCGTCCCACTCACTCGGGCAGGAGGCATTGAAGAGGCCTCAGGGGGGGAAGAAAACCCATCTCTTCCCTCCGAGATAATTTGCTGGGGCAAGGCGGGAGGAAACCAATTTTCACCATATCAATTCCTCATTGCGGACCCGTTGATATTTCAGTTGTCCGAGATATAGATGATTATTTAGATCGATCAAAAAAGATACTGATTTCTGTGAGTAACACGCCCGACCACCTTCCCGACACGTATACATGGCTTCACCGCAGGAGAAGGGAACAGACCTCAAACTCACGCGCTTGAACCCAAGCCCAACTCGCATACCTCTTCGCACCGATTCCCGCCGCCAATTTATTCTCACTTCGTGATCTGAGGCGAGGGAACGGAGCTTATCTGTCGGAGGAAAGACCGCCTCCGCCGTCGCTTTGGGTGAGGCAAGACCAGCGGGTGGGAAATTAAAGGCCCGGAGCAACAGATTTCGCAGATTAATCTGGGGGTGCGGTATTTTTTCGTACTTAAAATGTCCAGCGGTAGAGGCCTTCTCATTCCGCCTATCCGTCTACCTTCTAAAGGATGGGAACGAGATAACTCTATTAAAAACTCCACTGGTCCCACCTGAAGGATTTGGTCGATTTATTTCTAGTTCTTAGACAAATTTAGTGACGTGATGCTTCCAGTATGCTAAAGGCGACGGGCGACGGCAAAGGCAACGGGTCCCCAGGTGAGAGAGAATCGCATAGTTAGGCTCATGGCCTTCACTGTTAGCCGGAACACACATAAAGAGACGGTAATTAATTGTATGCCTCTTATTCGATTATTTACTTCCTGCATATTTTATTATATTATGTAACCATGCAGAGATTTCAGAATTACATGCTAATAAATATTTTTATCAAGAAATTTAATTTTTTAAATCAAATAAAAATCGCCACTAACATTGCTTGATACAGAGTTGGTGCGTCTCGAAACACTGAGATTAGTAATAATTATGAACTAGCATTGTGTACAATATGAGTATAGTGCATCATTCTATTATCACGCTGGTGCTGTTTAAAGTATGCTTTATTAGATAATCATATTAGCCATGGAACTAAAGGTACTTCTTCCAGTTTTTTTATATCATCTTGGAAGCTTAACTGGAATCTGATGTTGAAGGAGAAGAGGCGAACTGTTACCCTTACTATAAGCAAATAATTTAAGATGCACTAACAATTGCTGGGAATCTTATGGCCAAGAAGAAGGAAAAGCCACTCGAACCAACGCTAAAGATAAAAAAGTTACACAAAATGCAGCAGTGTGACAAGTATCTACTAGAATGTCATTATTTTTTCCAAAAATGTATAAATTACTCAATAGAGAAAGATAACAGTCCCACGTATGAACTGAAGAATGCAAATGAATATCAATATCAAAAATGGGGAACAAACTGCACCTGAAACAATGATGAGTGATGTATGATAAAACATTTTAATGCTTTCTCCTCTGCTTTGCAGGACTTAGGACTGAGATGGAAAAAACTTAGTAAACAGCTCTTGAAATCCCACTTTTGATGTTTAACCATTGTTTTTAAATAGGTATCGAAAATTTTCATACGCTGGCGCTACTCAAAATACTCCCTTCGGGGATTCATATCGCGTTTATGTAATAATATTAGTAGGTTCACGGCGTTGATCACTATTAGAACGCATGTTAATCGGAGTTACAGATAATGATTAAAAAACAAGATGGAAATGAAATTCATTAATAAATCATGAATCTGGAATAATAACAGTGCAATGACAGGAGTCTGAATTTGGGAAATATAAACCTCTAACTGTGCCCATAGAAACGAACATTGCAATTCTTAATATTTTAACTCAGTGAAATGCTATACCTGGTACCTTATACTCTGTGAAATCTCTACATTTTGTGTAAATTTACGGGTTTTATATGGTTAAGAGGAAGCAAAATTAGTAATTCGACTTGGATTGTATATTTACAGAATATTTTACAGCACTTGCAAATTATTCTACCAGGCTACGTGGTGGTAATGATAGGTATGAAATCGTAAGGCATAATTTTGCTATCATTTTCAATTGGAATAACTGTAACTTTGCGCATAGATTTTGTCATGATGACATTTGTAATCGAATTCCAAATATTTACCCAACTGGATCCCTGGAGGTCGCATTTATTGGATATAAAACAATTTTATGGCTCTCTAGGACTACGAATAAATTAACCTGACATACATGCCTGATTTCTCAAAATAATTGCGTAAAAATGTTAACGTTTTTAAATTTTTCCATATGAACAGGGTTGCTCGAGTTGTTTTTACCTAATTTACTATTGTCTCGCATGTATTTCAGAGATGGCGAAACTCTCGTATTAGAATGAAATTTCATATCCCAGAGTAGAACGGAAGTGAAATTATAGGAGCGAATTAATTCTCGTCCCTTTTATTATAGCCAAATAGAACACGGCAATCATTGTTTGGTTAATTAATAGAATGCCATCACGTGAGATGAAATGAAAACCTTAAATAAAAATTGATATGGAGATAGGAAAGAAACGATAGACCCCAACACTTAAATAATCTAATTTAAGATAGACCCACAAATCAATTCCTCAGATTCAATCGTTGTTTATAGTTAGATTATAGAACGTTCTCTGCCCCAATCAAAACATCTAAAGGGCCGATTTCTGAGCCTTTATCTTCGATTGGATGGAATTTCTTAAGATGTCATTCATTCAGCAAATGGAAAAATAATTCATTGGTTTCTTTAGAATTAGTTTCGAGAGCGATTTTTATAACGCAGAACCCGTTATACCACAATCGGAATCGGCGCAGTATACAAGAAAAAGACACTCTGAAAACGCCACATTTACGGTTCTTTTAATATAATGACGAGAAATCACTTCGGATGAAAGAAAAAAAACAAATGGATCTTTAATGATAGTAGATATGGATCGATGTGGGCGGGGTGATTAGCTCTAAAAACGAGGTGCGTGAAACGTGAGGGAAAAAATGCCGGGAAAGAGAAAACAATTGCCGCCTTTTTTATGAGCGAACGGATAAAAAAAAGGTCGCAATTGAATGGAAACTGGGATGGAACGTGAGGAATGAGTCGGAGAAGGGTTTGTGTATGTGTGTCCGGTGAAAACGGGACAACGCCAATCTTCCCAAAGTTTTGTTCCACCACTAGTTTGCTTTATAACCCTCGCTGCGATTGGAGCAGGAGGGAGGAAGAGAGAAGGAGAACGAGAGAGGAGGAGATTGCTCTCGAAGGCGGGAAGGAGGGGATCGCCTTTGGAGTGGGCGGCCGAGACGTGGGTAAATGCGCTCAGGAGTGAATGGGGGAGTGTGAGGAAGACTCTTCGTTCGGGAGGACGTCGAGAGAGGGGGCAGGGATCGGCCGCGGGAAACACTGAGGGAAAGCAATTACGATCTTGGAAACATTCAATATCGTAATCTGACCGCTGGGATCAATCGAAACGCCCCCTTTCCTTCCCCCTTCTCCGCCAAAAGACACCCTGCAACTCCGATAGAGAGCCGTCCGTATCGCAATCCGAATCGCGGGAGATGGGCCGAGATATTAGGCGGACGGGGGTGGAGACCTCCACTCTGGACCATCTCTAGAGCGATACGATCTCACTACACTCATCTTTTTTGTTTTTAGCGACTTGTCGCGTTCACGGAACCGTTCCTTGCGGAATGAAATTGCGATAGCTCGGAGAGGAAATGAAGTGAGGGACGAAGAAAATGGTAAATGGCCGTGGTGGAAATTACGGGTCTTGGGGAGTGAACAAAAATATAACTAGGAATATCGAAGTTTTTGTGACACATCGATATTCAAGCAATAAAATCTTTGGTTATATTGGCTTATGTTGGTTTCTTTTTAAGCCCACTTTAGGTTACAAAAACCCTCTCGCAACTATTTTACTGAGGTCTTGATCATTATTTTTGAGTTGTATCAAGCATAAAAATGAGATGCTTTTCAATAACTAGTAGGACTAAATTCTTCCAGTTCAACCATTGGTCGGAAAACATGCTATGGTCCAAAAAATGTGTAAAAACTACTTCGAAGTTTTTTCAGTGACCTGATTTTATTTTCACTGAGTAAAGTAGAAGAACAGATCTAGGAATCAGCAGAGAAAGCCGTAATATCGCTATAAAAGAATAATTTTCATCAAACTTTGGTCGAGCCGTAATAAATATCAACTTGGAGTAAAAAACTATTAAATTTATATGACTCAAGGGAAGCTATTATCTAATTTGGAAATAAGTTACACATAAATTAATGTATAAAAAATAATTATCAATGAGTTAAAACGATTGTGGATGATATCAGTAGAAATTGCTAAGAGAGAATCAAGACGATTTCACTTCATGGCGTACGTAAATACAAGGTATTTTGGCGTACTTTCGGCTTTGAATACCTTCAAAATTCAACCAACATTCTCAAAACAAAAGAAAGTGATCGAATATAATTTGACGTTATTCCTTGCGTAGGGTTCCCATAATAGAGATGATTGGCCACCACAAAGAAAACCAAGCGCGTCTTTAAACCAGGAAGTCACTGAAATTGTTACGAAGGCTTCCGCGGTATTCTGGTGTATTGGAATTTTTTTGGTTCTCCCCGCGTTGCAGCATTGCTGTGGACGACCGATTTGTCGGCATTCCAGTCGATATCATCATGTCCAAACCCACTGTCATGAACTGGTTTATGGATAGTAGTAGGGACGCGTCTTAGTGACCTTTTGAACATAACTGCCGGATTGAAAATTTCATGAGTTACAGAAAAATATCAAATAACTAAATTACAATCATCAGCAGTATTGAAAAAATTAATGATAATATTTTACGTACATATCACTCAGGGTACTAAAATTCAAATGTATGCTAGTGACCCGAAGATAATATTCATTAGTGTCCTAGTGTTTTCCAATTTATTATTTTGTTAAATTTGATAAAGCGTCATGTTTTTGGGCCTGCTCTTATGTTTGACTGCAATAAAAGAGTTGGTATTTTCTAAATTCTTACAATGATAATTGGGCTAGCTGTAAGTGCTTAGTTTACGAATGAGAGGAGAGGGGATTTTAGGGTGCTATAGGGTGAAATGCGCCGCGGACTCCCGCACGGAAGTTACTATGCATTTTAAAGAATACACCGAACGCAGGATTGGAGAATTTATCGAACATAGTGGGGTGTTGCACAACAAATTTATTTTAACCCAATTTTTCGTTCCGAACACTTGGCTTTGCGGTGAAGGGAATGGTACAAAGAGGAGTTGGACGACGGCTGAGGGCGATCAGCGAGAGAAAGAAGGCTGAGAGAGAACGAGGAAGGACGGTCTTGAGAGAATGAGGGCCGAGATTCCGGTGCGGCCGCTCTTCGGATCCGAGGAGGAGAAGAGAGCGACTGGCCTGGCGAGGAGGAATCTCTCTCTCTTCCCCCATACTCCACTCTCTCCCCCCCGCCCTTTCCCCCTCGCCCCGTCCCCACCATACCCACCCCTGCTGCTTGAGGTAAAAAAAGTGGCCCATCCCACCCCGCCTACCCACCGCTAATTAAGCTTTGAGACGGGTGAGATGAGGTGATTAAATAAACTACCCCTCCCACCCACGGCTCCCTACGGGAGAGTTGTGAGGCTGCGACGTCGTCCAGTCAACTTCCCACCCTTTCTCGCCCAACCGCTCCGTTTAAAAAAAAAAGGAACTTTCCCAAACGCCATGGATGAGGACAAAATTAAAAATAAAGAGGAATAGGGAGAGAGGGGACGCCTTCATTCGCTAAAGTCTTTAATGGATGGACAGACGAACGACGGTGGAATTTTAAAAAAGAGCTCAAATGTAAATTATTTAACGAGAGAGTCTTGGAAAACGCGAGATCGCCGTGCGAAAGATTCACATATGTGTTTTTTCCTCTTGAAAAAAGACGCTCGACTTCACGTGTACTGGGTCGAAAGTATTTCTTCTCCCCTGTTTTTTGCTGAACCCTGGAGCCGGGATGTTTTTTAGTATTTCTGTTAATGCGCCCAATATATATGAAACAGGTAGTCTTTGGGACACTGGTTTTAGAGGTTCTGTCAGGTATATTTTCACATAAGAAGGCAGTAACAGGCCAATTGGAGCGAGGTCGGATGTTTTCAACATCATGCTCACTGTTCGCTCCTCATACTCTCTGAGTATTGAGATAGGGGCGGCTAAGTATTATATAATACTTAAGCAACTCCTCTTCTCCTTTCAATTGAATTTCAATGTATTAAATGTATACAGACTTCTCAATTACTGACTCCGCTTAGGGCCACTCAATTCATCGATTTTCCTCTTTCGCATTCATTTGAAAGAGACTCATGGTTCATAAATCATTGAAAAATGAAATTAACACAATGAAAATAATATCCACACAGGTTTTTGAGTAAATAATCGCATTTAATTCCAAACAAAATATACTTGAGCAAAAATGGATTACAAAAAAGTCATAAATTAAATCTTGCAAACTGAAAATCATGCCAATAAAAATTGTGTCGCATTGAAAAAACCCTTGATAATTATTTACTGAATAGTAATATTGCAGAATACTAAATATGATTAATAATTGCATGCATGATATAAGTAAGAACAACAAAGCATTGGAATGAGTGAAAGTTAGAAAAAAGTGCGTAGAGTTATCGCAATATTTCCATTTAAATGTTAGAGAAAGTATCGAGAAATGTAGCATTTCATATGGGTTATTCTCAATTTTCAGAGAAAATAAAATTACTTGGAATCTAATTACATTAGCCATGATTATAGTGAAGATATAGAGTCATCAAGCAATTGATACATATTTTATTACCTTTAAAAAAGCATTACGTTTGCTTTAACGAGGAAATTACGTCGTGGACTAGAGTAGGTAAAACTCCGCATTGCTGCATTTATCATCAGTTTAGTAACTAACCCTTTTACTTTTTAGCATATTTAAAATGGCTTACCAATTTAACCATAATTCTTTCCGCGCACAATAAGTGACCACAATAAAAACTGAGCTCCTCCAAATACAGTCGGTTAGGACATGTCACCATTTCATCTCCAAAACTTTTACATCTTTACACGGCTGGTGACCTACCACCTCCTGCCACACGCCCAAGCGGCGGCTCGCGGGGTGGTGTGTAGATGTAGATGTAGAACCATTGTGATTTCTTACACCCAGACGCTTCACTATTTAAGAAGTGACACAGATTTTTTACGCGGCATCTATATTAATATACTCCAATTTTAAGTATCAACCAAGTAATGCAACAACATATACAACAGAATGTTTTGACGTACGTAGGGCTATTTCAGCATATGCTAAGAAAATTACGAGTGAAGGAAAAACGTGGTCAAAAATTGTTATAAAGCTTTTAATTTAGATAGGGTCATTAGAAAAATTTACTGCATTTACTCCAGTCTTCGGATATAGACCTACCATTCTTCATGATTACGGAAATCTGTGTAACAATGACTGTGTGCCGACCAATATTTTATCTCTTTTAATAAACGCAAGTAGGTTGAATTCAATTGCTCTTTAAACCACGATAAATATTCATGTTGAGTTTTATTTTTGTTCTTTCATCCAATGAATAGATTTTTATCGATGAGATAGACTTAAGTTTTTTAAATAATTCTATTTTTTCCTGATAATTCATTTCAAGCGATGAACGGAAGAGAACATTAAAAGTTCTTATGTTTTTTCTCGTATACTTATTATTAGGTAAAGTTTATTGAATTTTCAGGGTTTTAAGCACATTCAAGTCATTTGAATACTTATTTTTCGATTTACTTATAAATTATTTCTTCAGCTTTTAAAATGATTTCTTTGATGAAAAACTTTTATCCTGAAGCAGAAATTTGAAATTCATTGAAATATTAGCCTCTAAAAATCTCAAAATAAAAATAGAATTTATTCAACTTAATTGAATCATTTATAAAACTGAAAACCTTCCATGAAAGCAAAGACGCTCCCATCTAATGGTGAAGATAAAGAAAGCGTTCCTCCAATGTATTTATTCCAAAATCGATTTTCATTTCAGCGATATACGACTCATCTCTCGGGGGTTAAATACTTTTTTCAATCCCTTATAAGTTTTTGACGACCAAATTCTGCCTAATTAATTGACACGTGAGCATTCACGGTGTAATTATGTGAGGCGATTTTCTCTGCACTGACAGCGTGACAACGAAAACATTTCTCTCAAAATCCAATTTCCAAACCAATCCGGAAAAATCATCGATAAAAAAGGCGAATAAATTTTCCAATCTCAGGATCTGGAAATAAGAGACGGAATCGATTAAAAAGAAAACGGTGACTTCTCTTCTCAGAACCTTAAAAGAAGATTTATACAGTGAGACGTGTGATTATTTTATAGGCGAGGGGAAGGTAGGGCGCAGTGGAACGGGGACTACTGAGAGGGAAGGCGATAAAGAGGATCGGGTCCTTTAGAGGACGCAGTGTCGAAAGCTTTAGAGATGGAGGTCGGCGGCTGAGAGCTTTAATCCTGCAGCTGGATTGATTAAGAGAAACGATTTACCGGGAGGAAGCTTAAGGGTCGAATTCTTCAGTGGGATCAAGTTGTATCGTGCCAATAAAAACACAATCGTAGAGTCAAAATCGTACAATTAGTTTAACACTGATTTTTCTCTGTTTGTATGCAGTCATCATTTTGACTAATGTTAACCAGGGTTTTATAAGGCAGAAATTGTTTTATTTATTGTCTTCCATATGATTTACTAGAGAAATTGATTTAAAAACAAATAAATTTGCTTAACTAATAACATAGAAAACGAGAAGACAATGAAAAGCCGAAGACCCCGATGCTAATTCCTAATGAGAGGGTGTATGTATATATAGCCATGAGTAGGGAAGAAGTTGGAGGGTTGCTATTAGTTAATGAGAAAAATCAATCGTTTATGGCCATGCTGTTAAAACGCTTGGAATGATAATTACTGCTGCCTACATCACCAATGAAATTATCTGCAACCATTCACATTAAAATCGTAAATCATGATATTTTTCGTTAATATTCGTAGAATGAAATACAAAAAATATAAATAAAAAAGTAATCGAAGAAGTTGTGTTACTCGCTTAGTATCATAAATACTTGGAAGCGGTCTTCAGGATATGATATTTTTTACGTCAAATAGCGAACGACAAATTTATTCAACCTTATAAGCATTCAAATGGATTTTAGATAATCCATACTTTTCTGATCAATGTTTTGGAATAAAATAGGCCACATAATTAATAACATATTTCCCTTATTTAATACTTGAAATCACAGCATCAAACATTAAAATTCGCATTTCCTAGATTTTTTCGTGCAGTTTCGGAAAAAGAAACAAAAATTACAGTAGAATGAAGAAACAAAAATTAGTAATATTTTTCGAAGGTGTACCATTTTTTAACGATTTCTTGTAAAAAAACTGGTTATTCGTTTTAGAAAGAGAGAATTCTGAATCAAACTAAATTTTTATGCTAACAATCAAAATAAACACTTTTTATGTCGGATATTCGTTTTTGTTCATGTAGCGGATACCTGTAACGACAAGGAAGGATGTGAGCATTGAAATTTGTTAAGATTTGTAGTTTTCTCATTCACAATGACATGAACCTTGCTTATCTTTCTTGACCTGTCCAAATCAATGCTTGAAAATTTCCAAGTTTTTAATCTAGACAAGAGCCTTACGTGGTTGAGGCAAGCCCAAATGTGTTACTCAAACGAACATGAAGTTCCTGACACACGTTACACCTCGATGTTTTGGGGGCTGTTTGCATGACTTTTGAAAGGTGTAGAGATTGTATCAGGGACACCAATTAAGACACTGGAGTCACAAATGATGACCTGACTCAAAAGTGTACAGGAACTTTAACGATCTTCTCCAAGGCAGAGATCTTTGACGGGAAGACTCGTTTCAGCAATTTACGTGCAGTCCTTCTTTTAAGAGGAAGACTCACAGCTACTCATGGAGGTGACATTTGCTAATCGAATATTACCGTTAATACCAAAACTTTCAAAAGATTCACCAAGTCAAAATTCATTTAAACCTTTAGCTAAAATTCACTTGAGGGTCGATTTATTTGGTGGAGACATCACGTTTAAAGGAATCTTTACGATGGTTTACCTGTCATAAGTATCACTGACATTTAGAATGAGGTATGAACAAACAAAGAACGAATTAGTTTTCAGTTGGCACTCAATAATTTGGGTTCTGGTATCAGTCTAGGACTGGGACACGTGTACTTCAATTTTTCTCGTAATTTAGTCGGCCACCCCATCATATTGATCAAAAAGTAAAAATGTAAACCAATGCTTTTGCGTCAGTTATAGACATTAGAACTTTTCAAAAAGTCGCGTGATCCAAAACGGCAACTTAGTTTTCTGACATCACCACACATTAGCCCTTCTCTTTTCCATGTGCACTTCCGCTAGAGGAATCTTATCATAATAGTTCACTGTCTTACAAGAAATGCATACAAACGCTTACTTTCACTTTAATGGAGTTAATGAGCTGATCTTTACGTGCATACGTTGTATTATGAAAGAGATGGCGTTCAGTGGCATCAACCTTCGAGATTCTGATGACTTGATATTTTGACACCGAAACACGAGTGTCGTCCATAAAGTAACAACCGTTCTCGCCTAAAACGAGAAATAGTGAGGGGAGTGCCATCATTCTTACATCAGCGTGCAGAGTAGTTCAGTACGCTTTTAATTGTGCCAGTACAAGCATCGTACTGCCTTGCGCCTGCGAATTATAACCTCAAAACATGAGCGCCGCAATGGAAAATCCCGCCAAGTGTGAAGTGCGTGGCGTTATAAGATTTCTTTGAGCGAAAAGTTACTCTGCAGCCGTAATTCATCGTGAATTGTGTGCGGTTTATGGCCCAAACATTATGAGTGAAGGTGTTTTACGTCAGTGGGTTAGTCTTTTTAAATATGAGCAAATTATCACAATGAGGACGGGACATAAAACGTTATGGCATGTGCTTGAATTTGTATGGAAACTTTGTGAAAAAGTAAAGAAAATGTGTAGTTTTAAGTTGTATATAATAAAATAGTTGTATTTACACTTGCTGAAGTTTTATATAAAAACGGAGGTTACTCTCTGGAAGACCCTCGTATCTTCATCAAACAGCATTATTGTTCGGCATTTTGGTTCTATTTGGTTTATCCAAAAGTAAAAGAACCTCGTATTCAACTTGTTTTGAAAAATCACGCATGTTTCTCATTGACTGAGGATTTCAGCGAAATCACAGCACCAACTCTGTCGAATGTTGCGACGAGGAAAGTTCAGCAAAGTTCAGCAGTTCACCCGTGGTTTACGACATCGGATTCATTGGTTCCTTTTTTTACGATGTGCTACCCTTTGTATCCTTTTTTTTTACAAATTCCACCGCATTGACACTCGTTTTTTTTCAAATTTACATCAATTATCCAACCAAAAGAACTGCTTCAAAAAGTTTTATCAGGCTATTAATGAAGAGATGAGCAAAGGAAAACACTATTTTAGGAAACAACCCTAATAGGTCAATATGAATGATGTATGGCCAATTTAAAAGTATTTTTGTATTTGAAATATTCATTTCCTAAAGCTGAAGAGTGGTCGGGAAAGAGTGGAATTATGAATGCCCAGTAACAAACTTATTTTTACACAGTTTTTAGTATCCATTAGAGAGGAAGCGTTAATATTCATGAAATTAATTTGGGCTGTTAATCCAACCGAGATATACCTTACCTGGTAATCAGTAGAAAATTTGAAAATGATCGCAGCTGATTAATATAATCATCAGCAGCATTCAAAGCGATGTTAACACTTGACTGCTCGCGGTCTTATTGGCATTACGTTAAACGAGAGTGATCACGAGGGATACCGTAGTATCCCAATACTTCTATTTTCCCTTAAATGTTTTAAAACTTTAAAAAATCTTACCTCAGGGGTTAAATTACTATTTAAAATACAATTTCTTAAATAGTTACGGAAAAAATCTTTATTTTTGGCGTTTATAGTAGTTCACTATCTCAGTCACATCTTGAATAGTCACTGTTCTTCACCCTTATCGGAATTTTTGCGTCCAAAGCACGGATTACGGATGCAGGCTTGGTGATATGGGCATACCCATCTATAATACTTAGATCACCATTTTTCTGCGTTTGCTATGCACTAACCTGGCAATTGATAGTAAACCTTGGTGGTGTAAGAGGTCAGTGAAAAAATGTCGCACATGGTACTCATGAGATCCTATACGTTTGATACAAGATAACTGCTAGAACAAACTTAACACAATAAGATAAATATTGAAAAGATATCAATAATTGATGGCGTATAAGATTGGCAAAAGTAATCATCAGGAAAAACAGCAATTCACAGCAAACTTACCGAATTTTGACGACTAGAAAAGCTTCATGTTGCCTGTACAAAACTGTCACTGCAAGAGGTCGCGTGGGATACTCAGGTGTCCCAAACGACTTTGATACGAGACACTGACGGTAAATAAAACGTATCAGAGTTGAAACAACAGGGGGTGGGCTAGAAAGCTTTGCTTGGAAGGTGTTGAAATGGTGAGAAGGCTACATAGTATTACAAAGCAAAATTTCTAAATAATATGACCTTGGAATACCGTGGTATCCCAAGCGAGCACTGGAGTGTTAAGCATTGCGTGAACTTTTCATGTATTAATACGATAAAAACGAATAAATATGAAAATTAGCGAATGTCCAGCATTTTTTAATGTAACATCAGGAATAAAACCCTATTTCCAATTTCTAACCTTTCAAAAATATTTGTTATCTTATTTATACGATTGTAGTTCAAGAATGAAAATTTTTGTTTTGAAAGTGAGACAAGAAGCGAAGTAATTCCTTCCGCACATCTCAGTTACTATTCGAACAATTTTTAAAACTATTTAATCGTTATTCAGTACTAAATGAGGAATATATTTGACAAGTTTAAATAAAGGCTATACATTAAAGATTCACTCAGAACCAAATTTTCATAAGTGAATTTAGTGATTATGAATTCAAGTCCTTAGAAATAAAGTTAGTAAATATGAAAACCTGAAATAATAATATCCTTTAAAAGTGTACTTATGTGGAAATATCAAAACAGAATTTTATAATTGACGGTATTGCAGCCATATTTTCCATCCATAGCTACGAGGTTTGAAAGCTTTGAGGTTACAACTCCACAAACATAACTTAGATATTAATGTGACATTTTTCCCGCCAGTTTTCATCGTTATCTCTAGAAAAAAGAATGAGAAAGGCACACATGGAAGTGCAAATTCACTTGATTTTAGCAAACTAGGACATTGGGAATAGAGGCTGGCCTTCGCTTATACTATTCCTTCCCAAAGTGCCATAATGGGACGAATACAAGAAAGCACCCAATCAGTCAATTATAATATTCACCTAATATATTTATCTGATATTCTACCTGAAATATTATTAAAAATTGAGGAAAAATGTTTGCAAGGAAGAGTTTTTATTCTTTCCTTGATAAATTAGTTTCAATGATGAGACTTAAAAAGCATAGTACTAAAACACTAATGTTCAAATATTACATTTCATGCCATTAAGCGCGTTGTAGGTTATTCATTTTGTTGTTAATGCATGTATTTATAGGTAGTTTGGAAGTTTTATACCGAATCATTGCTCAAAGAAGACGGTCTAAAATATAAATCCATGCCATGGATGAAAGCATTTGGTTGAGTTATATGAGAGCCAGCAAGCGGATACTGAGGCACAAAGGACAGTAGGCCCAATAGCGACCCTCAAGAATTACCCTCAGCCCAGTCACCTAGCAGCGTCGTCGAGAATAACACGATCGGAGGTCAGGGAACTGAGAACGAGTATTGGCGAGGAAACAGGGCGGGAGAGATCCTCACTCTCTGTCCCTCCCCTTCCCTCCGCCCCCCTCCATCTCCCAATACAACGATTGTAGCACCTGCCGGAGTCGACGCGCCAGATTTTCAATTCCCGCCAGTGTGCCAACATCGTCACCTAAATCCTTGCCCTGACCCACATTTTGCCCGAGTAGATCACGGCGATCCATCATCACATTCTACGTGAGGTATAGCACTCGAAAAATCAAGGCCTATTAGAGATGAAGAGGAGGGATTAGCAATCTTTATAAAAGGTCCCACGTTTTACTCGATGAATTCATCAAAGTAAATGCGATTGGCTGTCGGGCAATGCAAAGCCAGTAATGACGATCAAAATTATCTGGTGCCCTACCGGTGGATAAACCTCTGTGTCCGAGAAATGTCCACACGCTGGGTTTAACTCCACCACAATTACCGCTAAAAGCACAAATAAATGATTGATATAGGCAGTGAAATACTTTCGGACAGGCTGTACACCTACTCGAAAACACATGGCGTAAAACGATAGAAAATCGCTGAATAAATCGCGAATCTATAATGAGCTTTAATTTTCAAGAGCTTATAACAGCTCTATGTTCGTAATTAACACATTTTATCTGATTAACAAAAGTTTGCATTACATCGGCATCGGCCGCTCGCTCCTATGTTAGGTTAACTTCTGCCATTCATCCTTCCCTATCAAATGCTAGTTCCCTCAATCACTGTTAGGGGTTTTACTGCGCTTTTCTTATTTATTAGGTCCCACCATTATCCCTACTACTTCCTCCTCGAACATTTCACTCTATATTGCCATCAATTTCACTCTTAACACACCCATTGTGGCTTTGGGTTCGATCATTCCATCTGTATTGTTTTCTTTTTTGCATAGTATTCCATATAGCCCATCCACTAATCTTTTCAAATAAATTATTTATTATTTTGTCCGTCCATTCTTATCGTCACCATCCACTTTCAGCACCAGTTTTGAAAGCTTTAAGTATTTTCTGGTCTGTTTTTCCAACGGCCCATGCTTTTGATACAGACTGTCAAGCTCCAAGCAGAATGCTTTCACATAATAATTTCTCGTTCGTGGTCCAATCCTCTTTGAACACATTGGTTGTCTTTTCATCGTGAACGCTTTCTTAGCTAGGGCTACTCTACACTTCAAATCCGTTGTACTTCTTCCATTTAACGTGGTGGTACTTCCATTGTAGTTGTAAGAAACCACTTTTTCTCTTTTTGACTCCTGCAAGTATACTTAATCTAAACAGTGCTGCTGGTGTCCTTATGTCGTCCCATTATCAGTTTTAGCTTTGATTTTCCTCTGTTTTTAGGTTAATTTACTGTATTTTGAATCTGTTCTAAGTTTCTTCCATCAGCGTGAACTCATTGATCCACTTAGCGTTGTTGAAGATTGTCATTGATCTTCCTGGTTCCTCTGTTCCTCGTAATTATGAATGAGTTTTTCAAGATGTAGTCTTTAATTTTTCTCTCCATCCTTTAGTTAACTATATGCGTGAGTATTTTGATGCACGTAACACCAATCTCGGTTTGGTTTTCCTCACATTTCTCAGACATTCATCGGTATCGTAATAACATTACTAAAAAGTCCTCTGGTAGGATTACAATTTTGCAGCTTAGTCATAGGATTCCAGTTTTGCAGCTCAGTCATAGTTTGTTCAATCCTAAAATAAATTGAATGGAGCCGTCTTTCAATACAAAATTTATGATAATGGCGGTAAAATTTGTTAAGAAAACCTCTAATCAAATAGTCACCATTCCCACCCAGAATTGGTATGAAAATGATCATGTCTCTCTAACTCATTAAACATAATAAGGATACATTACTGACAAATGACAACACAGGAGATGGGAAACGAATGAAAAGGATTCTTGAAGAAGACAAAAGTTGAAATTCATGAATTGAAACAATTTGGAATATAAAAATAAACACTTTCAAAGGAATATAACGGCTGGGCCAGAGGAGAGTGTATTGCAATGTTACTGCTGATAGTAACAGCTGATGAAGATTCACCTGGCGTATTAACAATGTGACTGTGCTTGAATTACGTATGATCTAACTTCCTCATTAGGTTAAGACATGTCTAGTTGCGCCGAAACATGCATTGGGATTTGTTAATTGTTTTGCTTAAACGTACTCGCACAATTATCCAGGTGGAATTTTATTCCTCAACCTCCTCATGGTAAGAGTGGTCTCATCGCATCGCTATCCGTCAGCTGACGAGAGAAATGAAGTAATGTAGGCTTTTTCTTTATTTAGTTTCATTATCAGCTGTGTATGAACCATTCAGAACGTTTATTTTATTCTAGGCACGTTTTGTAGAGCCTGATTAATTTCCTTTTTTCTAAGAGCATAAAAACACAAACAAGTGAAAAAAATTTTCAAATGGACAATGGCACCAATGGATTTGAGTACCAAATCTTCGGGTCTAAATATGCTCCACAAACTTTTTTGACGGAAAACTCCCTCGATGACAGTTTCTTCCCCTCATGGAGCGATTCGGCGAAAGGAAGAAGCTTTCAACGCTCCTTGGGAAGACCCACTACTTCTATCCATTTCGTATGCTGCGGCGGACGTTCGCATATGGTAGTGAGTACATTTCTATGTCTATTCTAGGGGAAAGAGGATTCTTAAAGAATGATGAAGGACTTGAAAGCCCATCCAAGAAAGCAATGGCATCGCAACGGCTTCCTTGAGCGATCAATCATCTGTGGATGCCAAAAAGTTGTTACGAATCTGATATCAAATAAAAGCTCTCTTTGGTATTTGCAAGTATAACACTTTTTATTGGTTTCTAATGGAATTAGTGTTTTGGAGAAAGCGTAATTTTCCAAGTAATAAATACAACCTTGGTTCAATGACGTCTGAATATACATTTCAATGTTTTGCTTAGTATGAATTAAGACGTTATATTAGCACTTATCCGATTCGAAGAGAAGAATAACATAGTAATCTGTGGCTGTAACGACGAGCCAATTTCGAGTAAATAAGGCTACGTACCAATTTCAGCTTGAGTTCACTGTCCCAATAGCAGTCACCAGTTTCAATGTTACATTTATATTGACCCTAGACTTTCAATAGGTGAATTTTTACATAATTTGTTTCTGGACTAATTGCAGGCGGCCTTGACTATAGTGTTTGCTTGGTTGTTCTCAAGAATATTCATTGATTGTAAAATTTCGCTCAATACGAGCAGCTGTAATTGTGGGGGGGGGCAAATTCTTGAGAGTGTTCACTTTTGTGCCAAAGAATTATTTTGCTTAAAAACTTATTAATATATGCTGAAAGATTTACCAAGTTGTTAAAAAAGTTGTCGATTTTTTTGAAGGGTGGTTCATGGTATGAGGAGAGCAATTTATTTTTATTTCATTTCATATTTCTCCCAATCGGAAAAAAATACGTTTTTATTCTCTCTGTTTAAATGGGAATAAATCAATCATTCACTAGACCCAGTGTTTAAATTTTGTCAAGTGTTTTTTCCTGAAGAACTCTATTTTTTGGCATTCGACACCTGTCGCAGACCTCTTGAATGAATCCCGGGCACCCGCACTGAGAAACGAATCACAGACCTATCAAATTGAGGCAGAGAATAAGATCGGGAGGTGGGGGACGGTTACAATATATGCGGACCTCAGAAGTCAAGGGGTCTAAGTAACAAAACCATTGTTTAGAGAAAACTTAAGTCAAAGTTGAAAATGTTTGGTACAACCCACTAAGTAGTTAAGAGGCATTACCCTAGATAGAGCACCTGTCAAGAAAATAACTTGGATCCCTTTACCACCTAAAAGATTAATATTTTCACATCCCATTCCTGTACCTAACTTATTTTTTTCTAAAATGTCACTTAGACCCATGGACTTCTGGGGCCCACATATAATATAACTAGCTGACCTGGCGAACTTCGTACCACATCAGAATCAATAAATGTTGTGTTAACTTATTAGCTGAATTAAATTCAGTTTTTTATTAAGATAAAATGAATACTCAAAATGAATTAAGTTCAATAAATGTACAAAAATCACAATGAAAAGTATTTTAATTACATTGAAATGAATGTAATTCACGTGGCAGCAAGCATTTGCTTTATTGAAGCGAATCGTAATGATTCACGTAGCATTGTTGAAGTACTTTCTGCTAAACTGTTTGCTGGATGGCTTGCACTCGTGTCGATTCTCTTCATTGAAGCACCTTTTGATATACGACATTTTTCATTTTGTTGTCAAAAGCGAAAACGAACAACGCGGATGGATTGCCGACACATTAAAATGCTACGTACAATGGCCATTGCTGAGTGTTTTACAATGTTGCATGTCGGTTATTCAGTCGTTTGAAGGATTAACGGCAATTTTAACGATGAATGAGCCGTTCGGAATCCCTCTAGCAATGTTTGAAGAGAATTAATTGGATCGAATTCAAATGCAATAACGGTTAAAAACTGAATGGAAATTAATGTTAATGAATAAGCTGGTGTGAAGCCCGAGGACTTTCAGCCGAAATTGCTACAGTGAGTGAGCAATTCAACGGGCTCTGAAAACAAACTGCGATTGCCACGGTGTGTCTACGCGAAGACCTGCCCACAGTTCATTCCTGATTCCTGAACAGACTGTTGGTGATGCTAAGAAACCCATTGCAAATGCCTGAATCCTGAATATTTCATTGGTATAGGGGAAAATATCTAGGATACTGAACAGGCACAACATTCGCACAATCCACTTACCACCGAAGAAAGTACTAAGCCAGCTCGTGAGGGTAAAAAACCTACTTGGTTTAAAAACATCAGGAGTCTACCACATCCCGTGTGGGTGCGGTAAAGTGTACATTGGGGAAACTGGCCGAACAATTGAGAAGAGAGTAAAGGAACACCGGAGCTGTATTAGATTCTTCCAACCGGAAAAATCGGCGGTAGCGGAACATAGCCTCACAAACTACCATCACTTTCACTTCGAAAAGACGCAATTACTCCACAGGACACCTATATATTGGGATAGACTCACCCAAGAGGCTATGGAGATTAAATTTGAGAGCTACAACGTCAATCGCGACACCGGTTTTCCCTTGTGTTCCGCTTGGAAGCCTATCCTCAACTTACTTATGGAAAGAGAAAGAAAACGACAATCGGTGTAAATAGCAAGGTGTAGTAAACAACGAAAACATTAATTTACTGGTATTTAAAAAATGTCAGTTTGTGCGCACGTCTGCACAGCTAGCTCAATTGTATGCTATGAACGCCGCGCAACTGAATCGGCTGTCAAAGTAATGCACACATCGCCATCTACTGGCATTACCGGTCACTGACGAAGGTGCGGGCGACCCACCGAAAATTTTTAAACTCGTGAGTTTGCTTTTTTATGTTTAGTGTCACCCTGTGACGAAGATTTATATTGTTTGCCACGTTCGTGGAATCTTCGCAAGAACTATATATATATATATATATATATATATATATATATAACTAGGGATGAGTTGATTCCACTTTTTTTCGATTCCGATTCTTTAAAATCGATTCCCAATTCTTGATTCCGATTCCACCGATTCTAATTCCTAATAACAGGTGGGATATTGATACACCAGTAGCGTACGACTATTATTTAAATTCAAGTATTGGCTGAAATAAAATAAAAAAGACAATTAAGTCGCTCAAAAAGTACATTTATTAACAAATAGCAAATATATCCTTAGCTTATTGAGGTACATGAAAAGTACAACTTGATAGCCTGCACCCAAAATTACTGAGACAAACATGATGTGATAAATGAAATTTTATTTGGATACTTATCCATCTGGAATCGATGGAATCGGAATCGACTTTTCGAACATTTAGGCGATCGATTCTCGATACCGATTCTAATCCTGAGAATCGGTGGAATCGAGAATCGACATTTGGACTCGACTCATCCTTAATAATAACTATACAAAAATCTAAATTGTACAGGTAACAACTGCATATTGAAATGCAAAGTGAAGTGGAACTGCCAAAATACCGCAATTTCCGAATATGAAACTGAAAGCAGAGATTTACAGACCACGTCAAGCGGCACGAGTAAAGCTAACGCATTTTCATCAGTTTCAAGCGTTGGAAGTTGTGGCACGTTTTGTGCAAACACAAATCGCTAAGTTGGAATTTACACCCGCGAAAATAGCCGAACTTCATATGTGCTTCCAATTCAAAGGGGCGTCTCCAGCTGATGCCATCGCTGTAAACAACCCGCGCTGAGGATGATTACATCTCCCCGTCTCTCATTACTCCCAGTGAAATCCCCATCATCTGAAATGGCGGCATCATCTGAAAGGCGCTCGTTTCCTCCGGGCAAGCACGCCCTACAGAACAGCCATCTTGCACGTTCAACGTGTCGCCCTCTGCAGGAACGTGTTGTGTTTAGAGCGCAAGGGCCGTGATGGGTATTCTTGCGACCAGATTATAGAGGGTAACAAGGCCCCTCCTCTGTGCTCTCGAGCAAACATCGATTTCCTTGAGGTCGAATGTGTTTGATGGCAAAGGTCGCGGGGATTAACCGTCTGGAAAGGGCACCATTGCAAAAACGGTTCTCAAGTAAGTCTCCTACCGAGGACAGATTAGAACTATGGTGGCGAACTCAGGAAAATCTTCTCGTGAAAAGCCTCGCCTACCAAGCAAAAAATGTGATCATTCAAGAAGACAGGAAATTGCTTAATTTCCCAAGTTGCTATTTGCGCACTTGTGCACCGGCCCCAGAGAATGTGCATTTGAAAAAACGGATATCATATGCCCTAGGCAGTAAGTAAAGAAAGCGGTAGCTAGTAAAATTATTTCCTTTGATTCAACCTTTATGTTCTGACATGGACAAAACAAGTAAATATCTAACTGGAAAATAATTCAAGTGGTGGTACTTAAACATATTTTTAAATCCTTTTGGAATTGATTTTTTTATAAACGAAGAGTTTTGAGAAATCTTAAACAAAGCGGAAAATATCGATAATTTAAATATTTTTCAGTATAAATTTGGTGTTTCATATTCTAAAATTTATTGCCCACTGGGTATTTTCCCGTTGTTTTATATAAAATAAGTACCTAATTATCTCAGAAAAACATTCCATCATTCATCTTACAAAACACTAGGTGTTCTCAGATCAAATGTCAATTTAATGTGAATTACGAACAAAGCGATTCCAGAATTGAGTCCCTTGTACTCCATAATAACACGACTTAAGCGCATTTGGGGAGGACAAGCATTTGATGGATATCTACATAGCTACTCGCCCCTTTCATTTCCTATCCCTTGTAATTGCCGTTAAGCCTTGAGAGAATTGTGCGGCGAAGTGGAATCTTCATGCCCTCTTAATCAGAGGGGTTCCTTTTAATGGGTTTCTATAGCTTGAGGTTTTTGAGGTGACTGCACACACGAAATAAATTGTCCTCCAGAGTTAATTCTGATTACTGCTGCCCTATCGCTCACCATTCTAAATGCGGTGTAATGGAGAGCAAAATTAATTAAATGAATTGCAATTCAAATTATTAAAAGATTGCGAAGAATGACAACTGGGTACTTCCTTGTTTATTTAAAGATTTTAATCTCAAAAAATGGGTTGGAGTATTATACAAATAAACAGAAATCTTGTATTTTTACTTTTGAAACCCCAGCGTATGTCCAGCTCATAGAAACCGATTACTAATAAAAAATTTCTGTTACTGAGGCGCATAGCATAGAGTCCATCTTTTTATTTTAGCAATGCAAAGTAAAGTTTTTCATGTTAGGTTTCATCATTGAATTTTTTAAAAACTTTGTATTATTTTTGTAAAGTTGAGGTTAATGAAGTTGCACACAAAGGCCATATAAATATTAACGATGCTCAATTTTCTTTAAATTTTGCGAGTTTTGAAGGGATTTTTACTGCTCCCATCATTTCCAGCGGCCTTTATGTAGTCATACATTGAATATCGAAAACAGCAAAGAACATACAAATACTGGGACTTCATGTGGTAATTTTGTCAAAAGTCAAATGATTTGCCTACAGTGTAATGCGGGTGTAGTTGAATGCCGGGTATTGCCTCTACGTCGAAGACACTTCCTCGTCGTGGTACAATTTACGTGTCATTTGTGAAGAACATAGTCGAAAGTTTTCTTTAAATTAAGGATTATGGCGTCTAACTTGTTTTTCAATTCACATAATTTTAGGATGTCATGAAAAAAGAGCGCATGCTGTCGTTCCCAAGATCCACCTTTCTGGAAACCGTGCTGGTTGCCATTTAAGAAGTGTCGCTTAACCAAGAATGTCATGGTATTGCTAACGACAATGTGTTGTAGGATATTGCATAGATTGAAGGCGTTAACGATATTGGGCGGTTATTACCTGGGTCGTTTTTGTTTCCTTTAATTAATATTGGTCCAGCGTTGGCTATTATTCCAGTCTTGGGGAACCTTGTCTTCGAATAATGATTTGCTACATATAATTTCTAGGAACCACTGATAACAAACCAGCATGGGTTCAGAAAGGGACGGTTTTGCGAAACTCAATTAGGTCTTTTTGTTCATGATATTTTAGTTTCCGGGGAAGGTAGGCGAAGTAAAAGTTACATCGGGTGTTCCCCAGGGAAGCGTGATAGGCCCAATTTTATTTCTTCTCTGCGTAAATGACTTGAATACAGTAGTAAAAAATAGCAAGCTCCGTCTTTTTGCCGATGATGCAGTAGTGTATAAGGAAATTAGAAATGAAAAGTACAGTCAGTCTTTAGCTAAGGATTTAGATGCGATTGAAGATTGGTGTGATAGTTGGCAGCTAGAATTAAGTTTGAAGAAATGCGCTATAATGAACTTTTGGAAAAAGAATGGCTTTCCCCGGAATAGTTACTTCATCAAAGAAAATAAAATATCTAACGTAGAATCTATTAAATACTTAGGCATCACCATCACTGAAGACATATCATGGGGGAAACACATCAGGGAAATAACTAGTGTAGCAAATCGTAGATTAGGATTCGTAAAAGGGGTTATAGGCAAGTGTGATGAGAACGAGAAAGAAGCTATTTTACACTTGTCAGGCCTCATTTAGAAAATGCCGGTAGTATATGGGATCCGTACGAGGAAGGTTAGATAAAAGAATTAGAACGCGTACAAAGGAGATCCGCTAGATTTTTTAAAGGCCGTTATGATAATTGTGTAAGTGTTACGAGTTTAATAGAAGAACTAGGATGGGAATTACTATCAGAAGGGAGGTTAAAATTTAGGTTAAACCTTTTAAGTAAATTCGAAACCGATTTGTTCACAAATGACGTTAGATATATATTAAGAACCCCTGCGTTTTATGCTAGGTTTGACCAGATTAACAAGAGTAGAGATAGATTGTCGTACCAATAGATTTAAAATGCCATTTTTTCCGCGTACCATAAAAGAGAACAATTGACGGCGTAGCAAAGGGATAGGTAGGTGAAATATAGTTAGAGTAGTCTGTAGTGCATGATGCATGTAATAACAACCAATAATCCCTTTCTTATTATGTAGATACTAACCACCTAGCTGCATGTGACCCTGTTCTCTAGCATGACTCCCTTAAATATCCTACTTGCATGTCAATAGTGCATGTTTGGTGATCTTCACCCCCTGCCACACACCCTCGTGGTGGCTCGCAGGGTATTACGTAGATGTAGTTGTAGATGAATGGTGCAATCTGTGGCGCTAACTACTTAAGTACGCGTGAAGGTATTCTATCTGGACCTGGGTACTAGTTAATTTTAATCAAACACAGTTCCTTAGTTATTCCATCACGTTGAATTCTTATCTCAGCCATTGATTTGCTAAAGTCGTCTAAATTTTGCTTGTTCCATCTTTATCGAATACATTTTGGAAGTTCCTAGTGGTTTATTAAGTTGGCTTTGTCGATACTGTTGGTGACTACTTAGCTGTTTGTGCCAATAAAGATTTGCCCTGGAGCGCTCTCACGTTAGACCAGAATAACTTGGGGTTTTCATCTAGTAAGGCACCTGGGATTTTTTCTTGAAGTTTCACGGAGTAGTGCGCGTTATTTTCTTTACGTTTAACCGGTGAGCAACATAAATTTCTCTCATAAAAAGTTCCATCGTTGTATTACCTGATGCAGTAGAATTATTATGTAAATTATGTTATCGCCTAATCCTCCTGAATTCCCGCCATACTTCGTGGTTGTACCAACGTGGTTCTTTACCATCACGTTTGAATTTGTTTAACATATTTTCATGGATTTTCTCATGCAGAATTTCCAAAAAATATCTCCCCGATACTTTGGTGCTCTCGTTTTTTGCTGTTGCCACAAATTCCAAAACTGAAGCTTCTAATTTCCCTCCAACTTTATTGAAATTGCATTACTGAAATAAGTGGACTTTACGTCTAGGTATTACTGTGAAGTTCAACGTTATTTTCAAGGTTGTAAAAACTCCTTCAAAATTTTATGAAATTATGAGTTGCAATAAAAATGGTATAAGTTATTCTCTCTCTACTCTCCGAGCAAAGAATAATATTTTTAATGCCATCTAGTTAAGGATTTTTTTTATGAAATTAGTAAAGAGTCTGATAAATATTTTCAACGCGATAAGTACTCTAATTTTCTCTCTGGATCATTGGTACACTTGACTTGAGATTCGTAAAATAGCACCCTATTTCAAGAAAAGTGGAGGTAATTTCACTAGTGGCTGTATCCCGATCCAAAGACAACACATCGGACGTCTACTCTTTCAACCACCCCTACAATGGAAGACATGCAAGCCGATGATGATGGAACTCCTAAAACAGGAATTTAGTGAATAAATGACGTCGCCGGATATTTAAATGCATGCGGGAGCATACTTTCTGCCGCTACTCATCCTAGCTCAGAAAAAGAAATGAGCAATTTTCCTTTTCTTTCACTCTTTAGTCAAAGAAACGTTTAACCATTAAGGTTAACTCCGCTCTCTTCGCCCTAAAGTTTCCCGCGGGGAAGTGTATCGAGGTCACAGCGAAAGGGTGCGTTGGAGTCGGGGGATAGGGTGGTATTCAGAAGAATAATGGAGGGCTTGACGGGAAAAGTACAATCCCCCATTTTGAGTCCCTTCCGCCGGAGAAAATAAGAGGCCGCGAGGACAAATTTAAGGAGAGGGCATTGAGTATAATACCCCGAGAGGAAAGGCTTGGACGAAAGGGGGGTTGGGAGAGGTTAGCGTGCAGGAAAACGGATGACTTCCACGGGAACTTACCGGGATATCATCCGCGAGGATGATGGCGGTGGTGGAGGAGGGCGGAGGGATTTTCCGGAGAGGGCGTGAAGCGGGGGTTGGAAGGGCAGGGGGTGGGAGGCCGGGTTAGTGGAAAGTGTGAGATAAGATAGACGCAGAGGGAGAAGTTCGAGAGTGGGAAGGGAGCTCGGTGATGAACGCGTGGTGCAGCGGGTAAGGGACACGCCTCCAGAGGCGATAAGTGCGGCCAAAGACGCCTTAAGTCTTACGCGATGATAGCCAACGCCTGCGAGGCGCAAATCTATATCCGGATCACGTCTTGTGAGCTTTCAACTGGATGGGCTATAAGGTAAATATTACGCCGACTAAGATTTTAAGCCATAGAACTACTGGTCCGTGGTGGTACCTTAAAATTCAGTGAAGTGCTCTGAAACCTAGCGTAAGGAGATACCTGGGATAAGGTGAAACAGTGGCATCCTATATTCTAATTGGGAAGGTAAATATATTAGTGTTTTTAGATGATAAGAAATCAATGGAAGAAGTTGGAAACATTTTGAAAACCTAGATAATTACTCCATTGAAGCATAGAAACCATAGGGCAAGAAATTTGTGAACAGGAAATATTGTATCTAATACGTCGAGGATGTATAGATATTTGTACACGCCATATAATCGTTTTAACAATTATGACTCATGAAGACAAAGAATTTATGCATAGGTATCACTGTTGACCAGAAAAAAAATCTTTGGAAAATTGACAATGTTCTATGGAATCATGTACGACGGGGTCTTAAAACACCTCATTCTTTAGAGAAAGATTAAATATAGTATACAATGAAGCACCTGAGTCAGTAATCTGAGGTGGCTCAAAGGCATAGACAAATTCTGAACTAGTAGACCTTAAAACTGATAGCCTATTTCATTTGGGTGGTATATGAAGGATGAGAGCACACAAAGAAAGTTTACATTTTACATATAGAAAGTAGAAGAAAATGTTGAGCTGGATATGAACAGAGATGAGAACAAAACTCAACTTTGAGGACAGTACATAAACATGCACGATGTATACATAGTATCTCATAAATTATAACTCACATCAATCGCATACTGCAACTGCAACGTAAACTTCAACGTAAACTGCAACGACGTTGATCTATTTGCGAAAATTGATGTTTCAAACCATGAACATATTCGTGGTTTAAATTCGGTAAATCGGAAGGTGGCTTAACCACGAAAGTGTTAAATAGAATCTCTTGGTAATTAGTATTGTTCCTATTTTTCCATACGACTCCAGCATGCCTGGTGCTACATCTACTGCTAAATAATTCAACATAATAAATCAAAGACAATGCCAGGGTTGAAAGTTCTCTCTCTATGGTTGAAAATGAGATCTATGCATGGTCTATTTTGACAGATGCCTTTAAGTTTGCAAATATTTTCTTATCCATCAGTTTCAAATGACTAAAATGTCTCTCTTCTAGCCGCGGACATATTTTCTAATTCCACTGTTTCTTTCGTAAATATCAATAACATTCCTTGGAGCTCACAGAGAGGTTTAAATAAGCATGTGTATGTGCCAGAGGCTCCAAGACATCAATGATTACAAATGTCCATTCGGGATGAAAAGTATAAGGCTTCAGAAGTTAACAAAACTTGGAAGAATTTTGGAAGAGTAGATAAACAAAAGTTTCAAGTTTTGGTAATTCCTGAACGTGCAAATGTTTTAGAAGGTTAAGGCTAAAACTATTGAATATGATTGTGCTTCTTTGGATTGAAAAGCCACAATGAGGAACTCCTTAATAGTTAAAATTTCCTTTTCACAACCCTCTAAAAGTTTGTTCCACTAGTCTTCATATAACATTCCTATAATCCTCCGTTGATATTTTGTAGAAGTCTAAGTTATTTTTCATTTCATAATGAAGGAATTCCACCAAGTTACTGCCATTGCCATTAATTCCATTGAGGAGTTAAACTCCTATTCAATTTGGGAGTGAGATAGTCCACTAGCGACAGTAGTGTATCATTTAGAAGACCGCAACCAATTATATAACTTTCGTGAGGTTGATGTAACTCAAATGCCGCTGGAGCAAAATTAACAAAGACCTAATGAATTTGGTCCATGTTGGACCAAAAAAGATTAAAGCTTCAAGAAGATAAGCAACAATATCGTCAACAATCATTTCCATGTGCAAAGTTTTTGTTGTGTGGTGACTAAAGATGAAAAAACTCACCTCATGCATTGTAGTTCAACTTGGAATAAATGAAAAGATGGAAGGAAGGAAGCATAGGATGACGTAAGAAGAAGATTCGGACCTGTATGTTACTCTTGTAAACAGAAACCCTCTTGATGTCTTTATTTGAGCAGCAGTCAAATATTTCCTATTCGGGTGGAATACTTTGGATATACCGTGCCTATATACTACTTCAAATACTTTATTACTTCTGCCAAAGCATATCGGATAGTTTTTTGTTTATATTTTTTGGATAGATTATTTATAATCACTAAAATATTTGATAACTCTTTTGAAGCAAATTTTAAAAGTTCAATCGTTGATAAATCAATTCCAAAAACAACTGGCAAAGTTGAATGGTATGTACCCTCGCACGTGCACATTTTGAAATCTTTCGTAAATATCAATAACATTCCTCGGAGCTCACAGAGAGGTTTAATTTATATGAAGGACCGCAAGGTTCAGTGAAAAAATAAACAAACATGAGGCAGAAAAGGAAGCATGTACGCATGGCCAAAGCTAAAACAGGTACACAATTTCCTACATCTGCTACTTTACTAGTACTACATTTCCTGCATCTACGTTTCCTACATCTGCTAACATTTAGCATTAAATACAGTTTATTGCATAAAAGAGTATAATCTTATATATATTTAAAAAGTGATCATACATCATGTGAGCCATATATGCGTATGAAACATTTCATTATTTGATATAGAGGCTCACTTCCAATAGACATATATTTAAGTGCGTATGAAAAAAGTCTACCGATTGCTTTATTCGTCGCCAACTTTCCAAACAACTTAGCACCTCCATTATCTTTTTTCATTTTCTGTTAGCAATAATTCGTGAACAGGGTAGTTAGTGCTTTTTCTACCAATATTTCTAGAGTTACTAACATGATGAAGTGCAAACATTTACTACTAAGAAGCATTAAAAATTTTGATATTTATCCTATAAAAATAAGGATTGTAAGGATAAGTAAATTGCACCATATTGGCAAATGGTAAGGAAATGTAAAGTACTGGTGTAACGTCGTCATCTCACAATTTACAATGAGGTAATCATAAAATTTGCATTTTATAATGAAACCCGGGAGATGGGTTTGGATGCACAAGAGTCAAGCACTTCAGAAGGGTCAAGATGGGTAAAGGAAGGCCCCAGATAAACATCAACTCTTCGAGAAAGCGAGCAGTTGACGTAACTCGATATTACACAATGCCCTCTCTCCCTTGATGCACTCATCAGTTGCTCCTCGCCACAAGATGAGAATGTGATGTTTAAGGCTTCGAGCAGCGAGAGTTCGGAGTCTGAGGATTTGAAAGGCTGATGTCGTCGTGGGCGTTGGTCCTTTCAAAGGACGAGGGTTCGGAGGGAGATTTTTTTTACGACGCCTAGGGGTTGGGATAGGGATAAAAGGGAAGAAAGGGAAGCAACCCGGGACGAAAGACGAGGCGGTCTGGCTTCTAAATGAGCACCGACAGGGAAACACGGGAGAGCAGCGTGGCCGCCTCTTCATTTCACTCCAAACTCGGTTGGTGGCGTCTATTGTGGGGAGAGTGTCAACCGTCGTTCACCGAGACTCTTCTCATAGCCTTGGCCCACATCAAAGAATCGTGGAGAGATTTGTCTGTCTATGTATTTGAACACATTTCCACAGGGCAGCTTTGATAAGAGAGATTCTTGCATAGCATACAATCGAATATGGGTTTGAATTTTACTATCGCCGCGATATTATGCTCATCAATGTGAGGGCCAAGTGAATTAATAGGAAAATCTCTCCTTTTGCATTATCTTAATGCTAAAAGGCAGTGTATTTGCTTCTTTTGCATGAAAACTTTAAATATAGACGTAAAAGCAGTTGAATTATGGAAGAAAGTCATATCTGATTGAGAATATTCAACAGGGGCTGTTGAAATATTCCCCGAGGGGTATCTTCGAGAGCAATATTTATTAATAGTATCATTGTATCTTCTCACATGATATAGGTATATTTGATTGCGCTTAAACCTTCGCACCCAATTTCGTTGTATTATTTTCATAATCTCAAAACGTAGGTTTCACTTTCATATTAGATAGGATTTTTAGCGCAATTAAATATACAATTACCCTGCGAGTTCTTTTTAAGGTTTCCACGGTGAGCAGGTATTCTTATCATTTCTTTGGTATCTTTCATTTGACATCATATGATGAATTGGCATCCAAAATGTGATCATCACATGATGTGATGATTAGATGATTGAATACAGTCCACCCCCATCTTTATGAAGGGTATCGGAGAACATTAGGTGAAACTTCATGTTTACAGAATATATTTTTATAGTAAACAAAAATTATACAGTAATCCATAAAAAAGCTAAGGTATTTGTCAGTTTGCAAATGAAAGCTCATATTTATTTGGAGATGTTGACGAAATAATGAATGGGAAGGGTGAAAAAATGCCAGGAGGAAACGTTATGATTTAGTTATGATATGAGTACAAAGAGGTTCTTAGTATCCTATTATCGATACATATAATATCGATTGTGTTGCAAAAAATACATCGATGCGATGGGGATTCTTTGGGGATTAAGGTAGACAATTGGGTGGGAGCTTTGAGGCAAATATGTGAGTCGGTTCATCTGAGGTGAAGGATATCGACAGTGGGGTGGATGAGAGAACAAAAGAGAGACGAGCGAAGGAGAGCCCTCCTTGTGACGGAGGTGTGGGTGAGCGGGGATGACTGCCGATGGATTGAGGGACGGGCGGAAGGGGAGGTGGGGGCGAAAGGGGAAGAGGGCTGTCTGTCTGGGCGTGAGGCCGATGAGAGAGAGGGAGTGGATTAGGCGGCTGGGGTCGCCACAACGAAAACTCTGACGCGTTCGGAGAGAGTCATTTAGTGAGATCCTAAAAATACTCCAATTTATCGATTGCACAAAATCCTCCAAATCTATTTTTGTCCTTTAAGGCAGTGCGAGCGAGATGGCTCCCTAATCATATTAGAGACCATATTAGATATATACGTTTTAATTTCACCAACTATAAGACACACGAATTACATATTGCATTATTAATGGTGAAATAATATAGTTTTACATGCCAGAAATGGTAAGTAATCAAATAAAAATATCTAAATAAATCTTTAATTTGGCTCATTTTTTTAACGCTATACGTTTGAAACTCCATCAAAACGGAAGGTTTATTTCGATTCCGAAGAATTTACTGCGGTGACAATATGAATAATATTAAAAATAGTTGAGAAAACACAGAAAGTACACAATGTTGATTTTTTTATGAAATCTAGGTGTAGGAAATGCCTCATTTTTAATATAAGTTCTCTCTGGAGTGCATAAACGTACCATTTCCCCTACAAAAAGGCTGTTATATTTTGGCAAATATCTCGGAAAGTAATGTGGTGAGGGTTTGAATTCTTTATATCATTGGAAGGGTGATATTTTTTTCTTTAAAATTAAACCAAATCCATTGATTTCTAGGTAAAATGATATTTCGCTCAAACTACCTTAAGTAGCCATGCGGGCTTCGGCTGATATGTAGGTATCACCTTTTCTCCAGGCAATACCGATGTTTTTTACCTTGCATTTCAAACCTTAACTTTTATGCGCGATTGCCAGCAAATACTTTAAAGGAATTGCCATTCAACATCTAAAGTTTTTAGGAGCAGATATCAGACACATCCTTGGAAACCTATGTTCACCAACGGGAGGGTACGGAATTGAAAAGGAATGATCTGAATTTTTTTTTCAATATATTATAAAACATTAAGTGTAAAATGAGATGTAGGAAAATAATTTTAATGTTTGGTGTAAATTTTATAGTAATAATGAAAAATGCTTCTAGGCAGGATAGAAAGTGAAGTGGCAAGAAAGGCAAGGTCCTCGGGCATACAGTAATATCCTTGTTCTAGTATTGATAAATATTTCCTCAAATTTGTTCATTACCTATGCAAAGCCAATTATAACATCTCATGTTTCCAATAGTCTAATGCGTACGACCACATATTTAGGGATAGCAGCATTTATTTAAATTATGGGACGCGTGGTATCACTGCAAATGCACCTGGCCGGTATTATTATTTGCAAGTCGTTAGAGCGTTCCGCTGGAAAAGAATAAGCGATTTGTTCATCCGTTGTCGACGAGTCTAAAGGGGAATTTCGGGGAAAAGCGACACGTTTAAACAGGGTAATTAACGAGTTTACACTCGCCCAGGGAGACTGAAAAGTTAAGGTTCGGCGTGAGAAATGGCATTCTTTATGTAGAATCCACGTGGTTTGGACGTCTTTTAAGGTGGCTCTCTAAAAAGAATGAAAGAATTCGGACGTATTTGGGTTCGGTCTGGAGAATATCCGTAGTTAGGACGCGTGCGGGGATTCCTTCTGAGAGAATCCAAGAGTTAAATAATTTCGGGAATGCTTCGAAAGGACAGATCATCATTCGGAATACGAGGGGCCACCGACAGGGTCTACGGCGGTCGACGACCAGCACGAGCGTGGACCACAACTAGACACCAACCGTATCCTGAATGTCTGAGCCAGCAATTACTTATATTAATTAGAATTATCTATAGACCGCTCATCTGGTAGGGAACGAATAATTAATTGAGTGTCATAATTTTAAAATATAATTGTTTTTAAAAAGCATTTATTCTTTTTGAGCGTGCACGCATTAACTCATAAAATATTTTAATTTTTGTTTCGTGTAAGGTGTACATCTGGAGCAGGTAAAACGATTCAAGTACCTGGGAATTGAAGTGACAGAGGATTGGAAGAGTGAAATGGAGTTAAGAACAAGAATTAGTGTGGCTAAGGAGGCATTTAGGAAGAGAAAGGCTATACTAACTAGTAAAATGGAGCTGGAACTGAAGAAGAGAATCGTCAAGTGTTTTGTTTGGAGTGTGTTTTGTATGGTGGGGAAACATGGACGATGACAGAAAAGGATAGAAAAAGGATAAGAGAGTTTAGAAATTTGTATTTGGAGGAAAGTGCATAACATCAAGTGGTCTGTTAGGGTTAGGAATGAAGAGGTGTTGGTGAGAATAAAAGAAGAAAGAAAGCTCTTAAAGACCATTGAAGATAGGAAGAAGAGCTGGATGGGACATGTACTGAGAAAGAAATGTTTGTAACGAGATGTACTCGAAGGAATGGTGGATGGAAACCGCAAAAGAGGAAGAAAGAAACGAAAGATGATTGATGACCCGAAGGATGGAGGGAGTTACAGAGAGTTGAAGAGGAGAGCAGAGGACAGAGAGAGATGAAGGCACCAAGGACCTGCGAAAGCAGACAACTAATGATAATGAAAGCAAAAAAGGTAATTTAAATTTTTAAAAAGCCAAGGATAAAAGGAAACTTAAATTTTTATGTATCCGTTCTTATGGCATGCAATTAACCACTAAATGTCTTGAAATTTGAGTGCATGTGTGTTATTTGCATTGCCATTGAACTTATATTGATGTCACTAGTGCGGTCGAGGTGAGTTTTTCCGGGGGCAGCTTATCATCGTCCACGTCATCGAGAGTGCTTGGTACCATACACTTAAAAAAAAGTTACGACAGAGAAATCTTATTTGTAAAAAAAAACTAAAATAAAGATGGAAAATATTCAACTTAACTGTATTAAATATCTTCATTTCATTTGAAAGATCGGATACTGAGAACATCCAAGGACATCTACGAATAACTTTTCCAGCATATGTTGTGGGAATTCAAAGGCAAATATTTTACTTAAAGTTATTTTATCATTTTTAATTTAACTACAAAATGATCATGACTTAGACAGTGGGTGTATTTTAAAGATATATTGGCGATTATTTTTTAAACAATCCTTCTGAATATCTGATTCATATACCTAATATATAATTTTAACGAGTACTTCCGAAAAAAAATCCAACCATGCCTATACAATCAGAGGGTTTTTATTTACGCTTTTATCTCTAGTAACTAAACCATTTTAAATGTTTCGTAAATTAATCAGCTTAAAGAGAATTCCTGAATTTATTGCACCTACCTGTAGACAAACTAGGTTTTCTCCAATAGCCATATCGGAAGGTATTTCGTATAGGTTACTTGATACAACTTGAGCCGTTTAAATTCAAGCAGATGGAGACCTAAAGCATTAAATGTGGAATGGCTGCTAAGACTATTTTTATGACTTCAGCAAGTCAAGGAGAAACGATAAGAACGAGATATGGTGTTCTTAAGCTGGTCACAAACCATTTAGTTACCTGACTCGGAAGGGTTTGGCGGGGATGACCCTAAATGGGGTTGGTGTGCATACGACCAGTTAGTAATTGAAGCGTGACGTCAAAAAGTGAGGCTTGAGAGCGACGAAAAGTGTAGGACACGATTGAGGGTGAAAGGCCTGACTTGAAGGAGACCTTTCCCTTTTCTTCATTCTCAGCGTCGTTTTTCTCTCATTCCGGAGAGGGGAGGGAGTTGAGGGGAAGATAGGACAGAGTGGGAGTGTTTCCTGACTGTTATCGGATCTCCCGCATGAACAAAGGAGTACAAAATGCTTGAATGTAAGAAAAGGGCAAAGAAAAAGGGAAGGAAAAGCTATTCCCAGTGTACAAAGGATGAACAATTTCACGCTGTAGGTGAAGAGTAACCGACGACTAACTAACAATGTGCTGCGAGTAGGTATTGCCAAGGCATCCTTTTAAATTTGAATTGGAATTTTCGTAGAAAATGTTACACGGATCAGCGAAGCCTGGCAACATCTACCACAATGCAAGAAAATAATATGAAGGGAAGATGCATTTAAACATTAGGGAGCGCATATTTTTCCGTTTATCCTTAAATTATAGGTCGTAACCATTTAGGAATCAGGAACTTTAAAAAAAGTTAAGGAAATTCAAAGTTCCAAGTAATAGTAAAAATGATTAGTAAAACGCAATGGAATTCAGGTCATCGATAGTGCAGAAGTGCAAACGGCACTTTGATATATAAAATTGAGAGTTTACCCTTGGAATAAAAATTATAATGCAGTTACATCTCTATTTGGAGCCTCAATAATACCTAATGATAACTGTCACACTGAAACTCACCACAGCCAAAAAGTATCTCTTCATTACCTGTTACAATTTAATCTCTTTAAATTAGTTGAAATTATTAATTTAAAAAATCTTGATTTGTTAGGAGGAGGAGTAATTTGTTGGAAATTTGCGAATCATAATAATATTATCATTCCGTATTTCCAGACATAAGTATATAAAACAGATGAGAAACACAAATGCAATACGCGAGGAATTTATGGGTAGACACATGATTACAAAGGTCATATCAGGAAGTTTTTCGTTCGATTTGCTCTCCTCACATTGATCAAGGCTGATCAGAGTACGGCTAGCATTCTCCCTTTGATGCATTTGCTCTTGTGATACATCCCGAGGCAATTCCTGGAACTCGGGGTCAATGCAACGACACTTTTGTGTCAAACTTTTAGCTTGCTACTGCAACATACAGGTCAAAAAGCGGAATTTTCTCCTTGATCTTTGGCAGTATTCGCTCCTACGGTGAAAACTTTTCCAATGCGTGCAGAATAGAGTCGCAGGAGAGGAAATTTCTAAACTTTGGCTTCTAAAGAGGAAATGATTGATTAAGGCCAGTACATTGAGTAAATCAAGGGTATAACCTTTGCTAAACTAAAACTACATTTTGACACAATAGCCGAAAGGATTTCAAATGAAAACCTTTGTGCCCTACCAATGGTATAAGATGATCAAAAAATAAACACGAAAGCCATAATATGTCTATAGGGAAAAATATTTCCAAGTTGTAAGTGAAGGGAGAATAAATATTCCCCGGGATACTTTTTGCTGAAGGAAAATTTAAAAGATTTTGCCGACAATTGTTGGAGACAGTATGTAAAATAGAACTTTGTTTAAAGTCGTGTATTTCATAAATCTAAAAACAGAGAGATGGTGGCTCACTGATCAAAGGCTCGTCTTGGTTATCTACAGTCCACGGTAGCACAGATCCTTTTCCCACGACGGATCATATATCTTTCCTATAACCCTTGCTTAGGCTGAAGAACTCTCTCAAAGTACCTCTATTTTCAGTTCTGTGTACTTTCCACCTCAAGTCTTAGCTTCCCTTTCTTGCCCAGAATGTAATCTTCCAAGTGGTTTTATTACAAAATCCACCATTTATCGCAAGTGCAATTCACTTTCCTCATCGCTTCTTGATTTTTCCAAGGCATTTACTCCCCGCCATTCTAAGGACAACTTTGTAAGCCTTCGTCTATCCCCAAAATGCACTAACCTATGCACTGCTCACCAAAGTGTCAGACGACGCTAGTATTTTCTCTTCCTCTCACCCATGGGTCCACGTTTTGCCACGATATAGTGCGAAGCTTCATATCAGGTTCCTTATTGGCATTTTCTAAGCGTCCTCAGTGGGAAATGCTTTCTAATGCAGTTTAGTCTATTGGTAATATAACTTAGTGATATTTTAGAACACGATATTCTAGGTTAGTCTCGAAGACGTGAACTACAATTGTCTTGCCGGAAAGAAATTACCTTCTAGTTTTGCTCTTTTTTGATGGGATAATATCATGATAGGTATTATTAATTTATCATGAAATGATTTGAACGCTACATAACCAAACTCTTCTAACTGCTTTATGTAACCCTGAAATCGCAAAATAGCCTGTGGTTATGGTAATCGTTTTGACTGAAACGCCGTAAACGAATTACAAATTGAATCAGTGAACACTGACGTAACATGAGCATTTTGAGTAATATTTAGTTACTGAAAAACTGACATCAATGCCATCGCGCCTATGCTTTCCTAAAAAAATTTGCTTCAATTACAAGTGAAACTATGCTTTGTTCATTTAATTTATTAGAAGGAAAACAAGTGTACGGTGTAGTAAAAATTAAATGACTGACATAAACTACCGCCGAAAATTGTGCACGTTAACATGGCTATCAAAGTGTAAAAATTGAAAATACATGACAATTAACTTACTTATGGACTTCATGACATATTTAAAACTCCTAAGTTATTTTGTTCTCTAAAGAGTTGCTCGGTTTATTTAAATTTAAATACAATTATATTCCTGCGTCTAACTTAAAATATTTTTGTAGGCATTTGCATTGAGGTAGTAATAGTATTCATATGACGCGTGAGTGCCAATGGAGTAGGTACTACATGTATGCACCTCGCGAGTATGATAACCAGAAATGGAACATGAAACACAGTGACACTAAATTCCAATTGAGTCATTAGTAAATACTTGGGATTCAAAATGCCTGACTGATTTCCCTGACAGAAAAGAAAAACTAAATCGATTAGAACAATGAACTGATGTTAAAAATGGCATTAAAACATTTTTCATATCTTCCATCTTCTGTCTAATATTTGTTAAGTGAAAGGTGATTTTTTGGAATAGAAATGCTAAATGGCATGGATCACATAAACCATTGATCACGATTTCACACAAGTTAAAATTAATTATTTCTGGTAAGACGTAACCCCATAAGAAGTTTTTTAAGACTACGTTACAGAGCTCATACAAGGTAACAAAGATCAAATAAAGCTATTATAAGCAAAATTTTGTCTGAAGAAAAGCATAATTGGTATTGGTGAGGGAGAAAATTAACATTTCTGTATGGTTCCAAATAATCGTTTTAACCCTCTACTGCCCACATGGACGAATTCGTCCACTAATACGAACATGCTTCTATATTGAACACGCGTCTTTCAATTCCCAAACGGATGATTTCGTCTGATAGTTGTATTCTACCTGCGTCTGACGGCATTTACCGTTTTTCAATTGTTTGCGACCTATTGGAGTAAACTTGGAGCGTCCAATATAGAAGCATGTTCGTATTAGTGGACGAATTCGTCCATGTGGGCAGTAGAGGGTTAATGGGAGACCATAATTACCAATGGAAGTGTGAAGGCAAAAATAAAATTGAGAAAATGAAAATAAAGTGTGAGTGTTCTAATTAAGTCCAATACATACCAAATAATGTGGGTTGTAATATTAAGGATGCGAATCTTCTAAAAAAACAAAGGGTTAAAAGGGAGTTATGGTCGTATTCATCAGATCAATTATAATAGCACCTTTTAGATCTCATAGATCCTGAATAACTTTCAGTAGCGAAAAGCTCTCCTTCCGGAATAAATTTTTCCCCCCGAACATTTAACGTCGAATAATAGGGAGGGAGGTTTATCATTCCTGCGAGTGTAGAATACTCAGCAACTGATTAATAATTTACCTCTGTGTGAAGGTGGAAGATTTTCTGGACGCATAGAGATAACCTGCATTGTATAATGATCGGAACTATTTCCTCTGATTCACACTAAAGTCGGCCCCGGTGGCGGCGGGGTAGAGTACTCGCCTGCTAACCCGAGGGTCGCGGGTTCGAATCCCGCCTGGGTGGATTATCCACTGTCCAGGACATGGAGGTTTGTGTGTGTTAAATGAGTTAATTGTAAGAGAGGGCTGTACGTGTACAGTCCTAAATTCGCTCAAAATAAAAAGACAAGTTATTATTATTATTTTGAAATTGATTGGAAGGCGGTAGGCTAGTTATTAAAAATCTTTGTGAATTCCAGGTAAATGGTTTTGACGACCTAAGTTTCGTCACCGGGCGACATCATCACGTAAATTACCACGTCAGTTTCATACATATGTATATACCTTCAGGTAGGGATGGGAGTGGGTGAAGAGTGCGGAGAAGCGGAGGAAGGAAGGGGATTAGCGTAAATTGGGGAGAATAGGCCCTGCGGGTGTGGGTCTGGTGCTAACGTGTTCAGGAGGGAGTGGGGAATGGGGTCTTCACAGCCGTGTCGCGAGATCAGGAGGCGCAGGGGGGGAGTGCGGAAAGACGTGGAAGTGCGGTCGCAAGTCACGAAATCGGCATTCATATACAGAATCCGTTTTATCAGCTCGAATAAGAAAACCATTGTGATACGCTCTGCTCATCTTCAGTCCCAACCCAATCTCAAGTGTATAGATAGATCAATATGATGTTTTGTTATTAATGTTCAGCATTTGCTGGTTTTGTGATGATTAGGATGAAATCTATGTTGGTTTAAATTGAATCATTACCTGTCCACTTAAGCATTAGTAATTGTACAGTTTTTAAATATTCATTCTACACAAGGAGATTTCGGTCGGATAAAACACCATGATGAGTCTTCGCCACCCTAGTGTGCCTTAATTTTTTTACAGCAACCATGAAATAAATTCCAAGAACGAGTGCATTCAAGAGCAAAAAAATGCAATGGCCTGAATCGCAGTTCAACACAATTGCCTTACGTAGGCCATTTTGTTCTGCGGAACTCTGGTTCATTGTTCACTTACGTAACACAACTGCTGATTGAGCCCTCTAAAATTGTAAATCTAAATACTCGATTGACTTTAATCGGTATTTTTCCTTCTAAAGGTGAAGTGTACACTACCCATGTCGTTAATATCTAACGGTGGGAAAATTTATTCTATGGATACGGAATGTAATTTCTAAATACCGGCTGTAAATGGTGGTCTTCGTGAAAATATATCTTTTTGATAAAAATTTGAAAATTGACATAAAGAAACCAATGGGATGCGAAAATTTGTGAAAGGACGTGAAGTGGGAAGAGACACGTAAATTAGAATGGCAGCATGGATTACACTCTGAAAGAGTGAACACCAATCCCATTGAATTTCGTCGTCACACTTTTACCTCCGACAAATCACCTGAGGAGCGGTTCGTGGCCTAATGACAGGAGAGGAAGCTGGCGTTGCTAGAAGGGAGATGGAAGAGAGAAGGAAACAGGCCGGAGAGGAATTGTAAGAGGATATAGGGACAAAGCCGTGAATAATGGAACGATAAAATTAGTTGGGGAGATGATTCGCTGGATGGTGTACCGATTCGCAATCATTGTGCTGCCCTCCACTCAAGACTTGCCGAGAGAAGCTTGAATGTGAAGATAATGAACTCGCGACCCTTTGGGAAAGCGAAATTTACGCATCGCTGCGAAATGTCGTGAGAGATTCGAGAGTGTATTACTGAATTGATTTTCACCCCTCTCGCTTCGGAGGTGACGTCAGCTACGCATTCATACCACGACCCACGGCTCATTGGTTTTTATTGCTGTCGCATAATCATATTTCGTGTATTTGAAGCAGAAACGCATAAAACTCTCTTGAAATTCTGAAATTTAGAGCCAACTCCTTTTAGAGTGCGAGGGTAATTACGAGAGCTCAACTGGTTGCAAGTAAGGAGCTGGATAATATACGACCACGGATATCTATTTAGGATTGTAATTTTCTCTTAGAAGAGTAGGTACGATTATTTTCCTTCACCGCAATTAGTCGCGAGCATCGTGCGCCATAAGATTTTAAGTTTTTAGCTTTGCAAAAAAGAAAATAATTTAAAGAGATTGAAATTGAAATTCTTACGAAGTATTCTTTACCCAATCGCATTAATTTTTCATTTTCTATCCAATGCAATAAAAATTAAGTTCGACAAAATCGTGGTTATTATCTGCTCCAATTTTACAACTAAATTTCAGAAACAAATATATTTTAATTTTTGGAAATTGTATCGGCTCAATTCATCAAAATAAGGCAATCGTTTGAGCATCGCTGTGTTTGTTTCTCATTTGTTCTACGTTTCTAAACGATTAGTGACATTGACCTGTATTAGTAGGTGCGCCAGTATTTCTGAAATTATTACGGCGTAGTGGGTTTTCCGTATCCCTAAATATCAAAGTAATTTTAACAAATTGGAATTATGTAATCGATATGCTATTTGGCTTTTCATATATAAGGTTAATTATACCATCACCAGCAAACCATAAGGAAAATAGCCATTTTGCTGATTTAAAAAATATTTCTATTTCCAATTTAATTGATCCTAATCATTTATGAATAAAATGTTGATATTTGGTTGAAAATATATTTTGTCTTCCTACGGATTAATTGATCTCCTTACTACCCAGATGGAAAATTTATTTCTTGCTGTAACTTTTGTTGTTCAAGTTTGACGGTGACTGATTATTGTTGAATTTTCCAACAAAGCATTACTTCATTTTTCCTATTATTTACCTAAGGTTGAATATTTTCTTATTCTCTTATATTCACCATGTGGTTAATTTATCTCTTCAGATCTTCATTCTTTGCTAGAATCGCTCTGTCATCAGCAAAGGGAAGCATACTTACTGTATTTTAGGCATCTTTGTTGCTTTTTTAACTTTAAACGTCACTTATTGTTCTCCTCAGTCCCGAGACATATCCAGCATATTTTTTGGAAAATTATTCATACTTGCGTTTTGCGTTGTAAGCCATGCTTGCAGAGTTAATATCTCTGCCACTCAAGCTTCTTAATGATGCTGCCACTTATCAGCAAGTGGCATTGCAAATATTTTGGGTTGCTGAGCGGGAAAAAATTCAAACGTCTGTGTATTGTACACAATACGCCAGGACCGAGGAGGTTAAATTCCAATTTATTTTTCAAATATTGTAATTTATCTGACGTACGTAGATTTATTGCACGTACGGAAATTTTCAACTATATGAATCATTTCATTGATTTGAGGCTTTTTCTAGTTGATTCATAGTCCACAATGGCAGCGCTGTCCTAATCAAAGGTATAAGCTTAATCAATAGAATTCTGAACAAAAGCACAGGTTACTTTTATGTCCGATATGTCCGATCATGGTAATTTCCTATTATTGGAATATTTCCCTTCCTCTTCAATATTGATATTCTCATAGTTTTTGCAGGGAATTGAATACACCAGTTCAATCCTCATTTTTTGGTCGACTTTGCTTTATGATTTCATGAAGTTGAGTAAGCTTTCTGTTGGACTGGTTTTAAATCCAAAACTCTAATTGGTTCACTTTAGCATTTTATCAACTTGCTCAGATAAATTATTCATTTGTATCATGCTTCTGGATTGTTGCTTGAAATGCCTATTAATATCACCATTATCATTCTCATTATAATTAACATGGCTTAAGGTTTAGTTTTCGTTTCAGCTACATTTATTGGTTTAGGGGAACAATTGTGCATTATGTTTTTTAATTAGACCATGTGGGAATCCATGACTTATGAGGATTTTTATGATGACAATCATGTTCTTATCATGGAACCTATGGTCACTGAGCATTATGACCTAATGCTATATAACCAAAGCTGCATTCATTTTTTGCGTGAAGGGGTGGTGTGATTTGAAATTTAGATACCAATCTGTTTTTCCGATTTCTTTGCGGTTTAGTTTGTATGGGCAGTCCATATCGTCCATACTTGAAAACATGAGAGGTTAATTTTGACCGCATCGAGGTTTTATTTCTTTAGAAAAATTTAATAAATTATAGATTAATCAAATATTATAAATTAAATAACCATATAAAACTGTTGAGTATATTTATGGGTTAATGAGCAATATCCACTAAATGAAAAAATTAAGATTGCAATAGGGTGGTAAATTTCGTTAATGCAGGCATTTATTGCAGTATTTTAGTGTCTCTTTAATAGGTTTTTGGACAATTCCTAACCTTAAGTCCTAATGATTGGCATATTGCTCTGTTTTTACTCCAGAGATGATTCGCCATTGGATCCCTTTTCAATGCCGTGTATCGTCCATTTCTTCTAAGTTCGTCCACGACTCCGATCCACTCCACTCCCCGTCCATTCGGCTTTCCACTTTCCCATTGTTCTCCCCTCTATTACCCTCATCTACATTCCCTCTCCTTTCAAAACCTCCTCCATCCATCTCTTCTACATCCTTCCAACCTCTGCAACCAGCTTCATTTCCTTTCCAACCACATCCAAAACCTCGTTCGTTCGTACAGACCTGAAAGTCAGCGTCTTTGCTTATTTCACAGTAGGTCACTATATCGTCTGCAAATAATCTTAAATTTCCTGCTAAATTGAGAGCTTAGGTCACATTTTTAATTAATTAGTGAAAAATTGCCGATAATGACTCCTTGTGAAACAACGGATGTGACTAGCCATATCATAGCTAATACCATCAATAATTACTTTTTGTTTGCAATCACTGGGAAGGTCACGCATCCGATTCACAATATATTTCATTTATTCCGCATGATTGCAATATGTATACGAGTCATTTGTGAGGAACCTAGTCAAGAGCTTTCTTTAAATTAAGGATTATTGCGTCAACTTTTTAAATTTTAGGATGCCATAAAAGAAGAGCGCAAGTTGTGTTTCCCAAAATCTACCCTTCTGAAAGCCGTGATGACTGCCATATAAGAAGTGGCGAATAATCAAGAATCTGATGATTTTCCCAACGCATAATAGGACCTTGCATAGATGTGATATTAACGATATAGGCCGGTAATTTCATTGGTCATTTCTCTTTCCAGTTTTAAATATCGGGGTGATGTTGGCTATTTTTCAGTCTGCAATACACTGTAAACATAAGCTATAAGTTACCTCTTGGATGAAAAGAAAATAAGCAAACCTATTAAAGACCATTTTATGCCGTCAAGTGCTGCTATGACACAAGAGGTTTCATGTTACAAAGAAAATATAGCAGAGGTAGTATAATTAACATTATATATGAAGGGCAAAAGTGTAGACTATTCCATGCACAAGCTCTTATGCATCACCACTAAAAATGGGACAAACATACTCAATTCACTAACCTCAGCAGAATTAACACGGATGAGTAATTTATGAGAAATATTTTGTCACAATAATAAACTTGTGTGTGTAAAAATGAACTTAGGTTCGACGGAAAAGATGAAGTGCCTGAAGTGCTTGGCTAAGTTGTACTCTGAGAAAACTCCTTGCAGCTGGGTCAAGAGGAAAATGTTATGAATGCGAGAGATTGCGCGACAAAAGAAGTGCATTAAATATAAATGAAAAAAACAGCTCCTCGATGCGTGTGAAATGTGGAGTAAATGACGTAATGAGACTTAACTGCTGCAGCGTCTGTGTAAGCCACCGGAAAGAACAACGGGCACCATAGCCTAAACGTAGTGAATCTTCTCCATCGTTCTTCGGGATACGAGATCCGTATTACCATATTTATTGCTGCTCATAATGGGTCGCCATCCGGTCAGCCGTGGCTTGCAACCGTGATGACCAGAACACTGAGATGGAGTGGTGGAGAAACACGATAAATGCTCTCATGGCTTTGCAGTTTTTTCTGACCTTGACCCCTGACCTGGGAGAGATTTATTTGCCTTTGCGTCTGATTAAAACTACAAAACTAAAACTAGTGACTCGGGTTTCTTACATAAAGACGCTTTTTAATTTAGTATATAGTATTATAGCCTTAATTTTTGGAGAACACTATATGAGGAATAAAGATAAATTTAATTCGGTGGAGTTGCTTTTCAGTGATTTGACCTTCAAAAAAAATTTAAGAGTTTAATATGGGACTAGATGATGCATAATTTAACATTATTTTTGATATTTGTCACGAAATTTTATAAACCTTGGCGAAGAATATTTTATGATACAATAAACAGCTTTGAATGCCATGAGGAAAGATTAAATATAGTCCGAAACGACGGCAAACTTTGATCGGTAGCTTTCTTACTTGACCAAAAACCTCAAAGACAAACCTAAAGGATTATTTAAATAAGTGGTCAAGAAAGAAAATGGAACATGAATATTTTTATAAAACACAGAGATCATTTGAATGTTGCTGAAGAATTTGGCTCATCATGCACCGTGAAATAACTAGGTTTTTATCGTGAATGGAAATTATATCATAAATGAATCATACTATTTAGATCAATTTTTCTTTAGAATTACCGGTAAAAGATTCCTAAATTCAGTTTTTCTCCTATGCAATCACGAATAGAGCTAATGTCTAGTATTTTTTCTTACTTACAGAGGCAACTTCCTAACTTATCCGTTATCAGCTGATATTAAAGTTGTGCCTTTGACATCTATTATCCTAAAATACTGGTGGTGAACGTTCGGTGATTGACCTGGTGTAGGTAGTGCGGGTTTTGGCTTACCCTCTCAGGACACAATGAACATTCCTCTTCAGTTGACACGCTTATAAGGGTGTGATTAAATACACCGATAGCAACGGCATCTCGTTTGGCTCCGGAGAAAATACGCCAACACGGATTAGGAGAGGATGCAAACAGCAGATCTCTTCAGGCCTATGACACAACGAACTATTATCTTGCCTTCGTAACCCCTCCCAAGGGGTCCCTTTTGAGCGGGATTCAATCAATCACATCTTTCTCAGAGGACGCTAGATCATCTGCCACGCCTACTGCTAGAACTTTGGACTACCGCTAGAAAAACATTTTTCATGCAGTCGTCATTCAACTTCCGGCTATACCTCTGTATTTAAATTTCAAAATTCGCCCCCAAGGTATTTAGTAGAACCGCACCCAAAGCAAAGCACCACCAATTTCTTTCGTTTAACCTACTCTTGGTTGTCTCAACGGCCTATGTGTCACTGCTTCCTCAAAAAATTCTAAGCGCATGAGATGAGAAATCCTTAATAGTAATCCTAAAAAACCTTAATTTCTGTTTAGTGATGGCGCCAACACAATGAACCTTCTGATAAAATATGATAAATTCTAAACTGGAAATAAATAATTGCCTACCAATGGCCACATAACTCATTGGGGAAAAATGTTTTTCAGCCCTAAGCATATTATGCGTAATTAGTTTTGACGATTTAAGTATTTTATTGGGCATTTAAGTAAAAACTAAAAATAATAACTAGATATAATGTTTAAGTAGCCATAATAAGAGAATCAACAAATATTTAGAAGAAATGTAACGGTACTGCGTTCCACAAAAATGAGGCATAATCACATCCTCATCTGAGGAAAATAAAAATTTTTTTCTCATTTTCTTAACAGTTATACTTCCAAAGCTACGGAAATCTATCCAACTCTTGTAATATGCTCTTTTTTGAAAATACAGAAATTTGAAGGCTTTAAGCAGTAAATAAACGATTTTTATTTTATGGCGTGAATGTAAATTAACACAAGTTTCCAGGGCATTACTTAATCCACTTTGAAAAAATGATTCAACCTTTTCAGAGATTATTACTAAGAAACTTATTGCTCTGAGGAATCTGAACTAATTATCTTGAGGCTTGATACTTTTATGGAGAAAATATCACATTTTGCGCGTCACTTTTCCACACTTTCCCTGCGTTTTCGTTGGGGCCATCGCAATTATAATGGTGTAATTACGGAGCATGGCGTGAAATGCCATAAAACGTTATCTTTAAGATATTATAACATATTTATTCATATCCTGGGCAAAGCTTGATTACAGGCTTTTACTCGGAATATTTAAAGAGCAAAAAAAGCTGGCGAGTAACAGCACCGAACAAAAAATAGGACGCATAAATTTGAATGCATGTTCTTAATTGCCAAAAACTCACCCTGGTTTAGCTTTGTTTTTGTCCCCCGGCGTGCCCCTCCCCCTGGCCGACTCTCATCAGAAACTGGAATATTCGGAGCCACGAATTAAGAGATCTCTCACGAAGATCTCTTATATCCGAGAATCATTTAAAGATTTTTAAGATTTCTCACCTTGACATTCGTGCATTTTTTCTTGCGCTAGTTTCGTCAAATTGTTGAGGAATTCAGAGAGAGAAAACTGGAGACAACTCACTCTCTTGGGAATGTGAAGAGGGAAAAATATTATCGGGAACAAAACTGCTCAAAATTGATTTGACGGGGAGTCACGACATCGGCAAACGCGGTTAAGGATGTGTTCAATCGAAGGCTTTGAGACGAAGAGGACGGGGTGACCTTGGGACAAGCCGGACGGAAGGGAGTGGAATGGGAGTCCGTGTGTATGAAGGGTTGAGGGGATGGGCCGAAGGGGCCGACGAAAACCCCTGGGGGCTGTTTGAGGAGCGAACTGGCTGAGTGAAAATTATACGGTTGCCGAGATGAGGGCGGGCTGCCAAGACAAACAAAACATGACGTTGAAAGGAGGTGAAAAGGGTTTCCCGCTCTTTTCAGTTATAGGATCGGAGGGTAGATCCTATGGGATCAAGAGAGGCGTACTCCAAGCGAGCATGACTTAATATATTCTGAAGTATATTGAATCTAAGGGCCATATTTTCCATCGCTTGGTTGTGTGTTTTTTCTTAATGACTGTATAAAGATTTCATTAGTCAGCCACGTCTACTTGGAAAATGCGTCTCTTTATCCCGTAGTAATAAATAACATGGCTATAAGCTTAAATTAATTTAATAATTTACGATAATCAATGCCCTTTTCTACAAATAACTATACTAAATATTAGCTCCAACAAAAAGTTTGTAGGATAAACTATAAAAAAATAGAAGCTGATTTGTTATATGTTTGACCGCTATGAACTACGATCCTTTGATCCTTCAGAAGTACTATGTTTCGACACGTGTCCTCCTTGTCAGCAGCTTCAGTGCCAATACTAAGAAATCTAAGACACTTAAGAGGAAATGCAATTATATACGATCTTGAAACTTTAAATGAGAAAAGGTAAATTATACGGTTTTTCAATACAAAAAAAGAATTCCTTATGTTCACGAAACTTTTATTTCCTATAATTCTTCTAAGTTGAGTTCGAAGGGCTCAAATTCTTACCGTGCTAAAAATATGGGCTCGGCAATAAATATTCCGCCTGAATATTTAAATGGAGTTTATTTAATTTTTCATATCAGAGATTTCAATTTTGTGCTCATTTCTAGCCTTTCAATATGCACACACGTCATAGTTGGGATTAACGATTTAAAAAATAAACGATCAAAATTTATCATTAAAAATGTAGTCTACTACTTAACTTTACCATTACTGTTTAGAAGGAATAACTTTTAACTTTTTATCGTTAAAATTATACATTAAGTGATACAAAACTTGCTTCAGTTAAATTTTTTAGTTAATTTGTGGCGAATGTCAACCTGTTCGAATTTGGGCGCCAAGCTTGTCCAATAGACAAAGGGGAAAAGTAAAACAGTATCTAAGAATGCAATGAATAGTTCCAGACGAATTCATCCAAACAAAAGTGGAGTTGAGTGGAGTGACCACCAAAGTTTAGGAACGCACGAGACGAGAAAGCACGTGACAACTCGAAGACCATGTCCGCGAGGTCGTGAATGCCTTACTCGGCGACATCGTGTCATCAATACTACATAGTAGAACACGAGAAAGGGAATCACCAAAAAACCATTTGACCTGTAACGAGGGGGTTGAGTTCATTCAAAGTAACGTATTTGTTACAATGCCACAGTCTACGAATGCCTTACGCAGCGACATCGCGTCGTCAATACGTCAGAGTTGAACGCGAGAAAGGGTGCGCAGGCACACGCCAGCATCATACTGTAACTCCACATAACTAAGCCGTTTCCACTGCAATGTTTCAATTGTAAAGGGATACATCACATCGCATCATAATTGGGATTAACAATTTCACATAATAAACGAATAAAATTAATCGTTAAAAATGTAGTAGCCAATTTAACTAAACCGTTACTTTTTAGAAGAATTAACATTTAACTTTCACTAGTTACTTTTTACAGAGGATAACTTTAAATATAATCAGTTAATATTTTTTTGTAAATTTTCTATGAAACACTTTTGGTGTCGAACGGTAATTTTTCGATGACATTACTCTGAACCAGAAAACAATTTTACGTATGCTATAGGTATGTATCTTACTACCCAATGTCTTTTTTATTTTCATGACTTCTGTGCCCAAAGCGGCTTTCATATTTCCCCACACACAATAGCAAAATAGGCGGCTAGTATCTGCAAGAAACATCAAATCTGCGATTCTCGAGTTTTTTGCGAAAGAAATTTGGATCTGTCGAATTAAAAAGTGATTGGATGCGACGGTACCAACGTGAATACCGGTCAGAAAGGAGGCATCATCCGTTTGCTGGAAGCACAGCTCAGATGTCCCTTACAGTGGTCTATCTGCCAATTGCACATGAATGAGTTACCGTTGCGGCATTTGGTAGAAATATTAGATGGGCAAACTAAGGATCCATATTCATTCGCAGGGCCTGTTGGCTCTAGCCTTCAAGATTGCCACACTCTAGATATCATAGGGTTTGAGGAAATTCCAACAACATGAGAGTCTAACGTAATAGACTTGAATTTGCTGAGCACTGATCAGAAGTATCTTTTGGAAATTTCCTGTGCCGTGTCTACTGGATTTTGTTAGGAAAGTTTAGCCCAAATAAACTCCAGGGAAAGTGGCTCATTCTTGCTGGCTCACAACGGTCAACCGACTGCTGAGAATCTGACTGAGACAGACTAAGATGTGTCTACAGAAAATCTGAGCGCTAATTTACAAAGTCTAGTCACATTCGTTCAAAAAGTATACGCGCCCGTCTGATTTTCATTGAAACAAAACCATTATATACACAATGGTTCTGTAAATTTATCGAAACTTATAAATTGGTCGAGATATCTTCCGGAAGAGCTTAAAAATGTAGTTGATCCTGTTATTCAGAGAAACGGGTTTTTCGGGCACCCAGAAAATTTACTTCTCGCAATGATTGCTGACAAACGAGACGAAGTGCGAAGAAACGCGTGGATAAAAGTCTTAGAGGAACGAAGAAATACGCGAGCGACCGAAAATCCCAGAACTTTTCACTTACCAATAATTAATTTCGACGCAAAAGACTACACTTCACTGATCAAATGGGACGAGGTCACAGACCCCCTGCTCTATCAAATCTCATGGATGAAGGTATTCGAGAATTATGTGGCCAATGGTCAACTTTGGAATTCGACTTTCCATGCCACACTCGAGCAGTAAAAAGATGTGTGAAAGAGGTTACCCATGCTTCAATAATTTCTGCTTCAGACGAGGAAAGATAATTGGAAATATTGAAAAGACTGGAAAGCAGAACCAAAATGCCGATCTTCGATACCAAGTCTCAGTTCAAACTGTGATAGGGTGAAAAGTTTTCAACTTCTCTACCGGACTTTAAAAACAGGTAAATAAATTTGTAATCACCTTTACTGATCAACGAAAATAATTCATGAATCGAATGCTTGATTGCAATTCAACCGATTTTTTTCTACAAAATGAACTTATGCATATTTTTCAGATAATATTAACCTGATTAAAGTGATGCGTTCCTCAATTTTCCTTAGGAATGAGTGGGTGAGCGGGGGAGCTCATAGTGCAGATACCTCCACGCGGTGAGCTCTGGAAACTATTTTTTCATTCTTTATCATCGTTGAGAGAGATTTGTAAAAATGGGCTAAATCCTGCACAATCAGGTAGTTTGTCTCTACGTCCTAAATAATGACGGCATATTATTTTAATTTCAAATAATTACTTTGCAAATGTTCTTCCCTGGAAATTGTTCAGTTATCTAATATTAGTCAGAACAACGAAAGAAGACGTGTGCAAGATGAATTTTGCTCCGTTCGCGGCGAGGGGCAGGAGACGCGAGCGGCCTGCTGCTCGACGCGCCGCGACGCTGCGTCGAGGTGGCCTATGCACGCGCCGCCGCGCACTCAAAATTGGCGATTTGTGGCTCAACGGTCGTAGATACGTCCAAATGGACGAAATTTTCGATCTAAACGAACGCAACTCGTCCCGAATTCATGGGGAACCACTGTCAAATCACGCATTTTTTAACTCTAAACCTCCGTCCCCATAAATGGCAACGGCGCGAGGCTCTAGGGTTAACTTAGAGGGCCCAAATATTTTTGGCCGAATTCTGAGCCACATTGACAACTTTTTTTCAGTGGGCCAAGTTTCCCCGCGAAAAATCGAATTTTCCGATCCTCCCTAATAAATACTGCTATTGGCGATCCCATTAAGTGGTGATGAAATTGGCGCGGAAAACCTCGATAGAAGAATTAAGAAGAAAGCATGAATGTGGGTAATATAGCTGAAGCACCTTGCTCATTTTTATTTACTACCTACTGTTTGATATCCTCCTGGAAATCCAAATTCGCATTTGCGAAGGAAGAGAAGAAATGCTGACACTTGACAATCATAAATAGATATTTAGAGAGAGTAGCTATTTTTTTCTGTTAAAATGTTGCTTCTGCAACAAATATCACCACATCAGGAGAGGAAATTGCCTTATTCGTAAAGTTTAAATTAGAGAGATCGTTGGAGACAATATGAAAATTGAAAATACAACGATTTCTATTCGTTTGAACGACAAGTTGAGTTTATGGTATTTTAAAAACAACAGATGAAGCATATAGAATCCAATACCGTTACATAAAGGTTCCATAATTGCTGCGGAAGAATTGCCTTCAACCTTGAAGCCACAGGCTCAAATGTTCCAATGGGTATAGGCTGCTTAAAAGTTCTGATTATGAATTATCTTTTCTGCATTGCATCATAACTTGAAGAAAGCGTTCCCTAGATGAGTTTTAAGAGTCCCATGTAAATAAACGCATCCATTGTCAAAACTAAGATGTGGTTTAAACTTTAATGGAACTTATTTGTAGATGCTTAGCCACAGATATGCCATAGTTATAAGCAATAAGGGAGAAGCTCATTTTATATGCGTGCTTTTCGGAGAGATTACCATAAACATAAAGAGCTTTAATCTTTTAATATGAATAGAGTGAGGCATGGCCAAGTAGTAGTGAGTAAATTGACTCAAAATTGTTATGAAAATATACCATTGCCTTCTGTGATGGCAAGAATACATAATGGAAGAATAAATTCGGTTAAATGAAGCCCTGTGGACCAAATCTAGGGACACTGCACCTGTCTCGCGGTCCGTGTCAAATGAGAGTACCGAGGGACACTTTTATCTCCCAAATACTTTGCAGGTAGGTTTTTGCAGATGATTAAGATTTCCCCACGGAAATTTTTCCGCAGAAGCCTTCCACATTTGCTTTGTACCTAAATCATTTACTTTACAAATAAGGCATGAATAATGAACAGATTTTTATGAAGTTGAGATGATTTTACTTCATTAATATCAAGAAGTCTTTTCCATTTGATATGGCTCTTAGTTTGTATTTTATGCTGTCGACAGAGTGACTACAATTTCGTCCAAGAAGAGCCAGCACGCCTAAAACGCCCCATGTGAGCCATAATTTGTCTTTGTCAATCGAAACTTAAAGCCATCAAAACCAAGTCAATAAAATCTTAAAAAACAAGTAGCTGATTCCACACAGATAATGACTACCGAAAAAAATTTTTTTTTAAGCAACACCATCTGAGTAGTTCCGAAAATTTATCCTCTAAGGCTTGTGTCTTGAATTGTAATTAAGAGAAAATAAACAACCATGAGAGCTATAGATAAGAAAATGAGGAGCATGCATATTTTATGAATGTTTTAGCCTTAAAAAGATCTTCAGTAGCTCCCCTCAAGAGAATATGGCGCAAACACGTTACCTCATTATTGCAAACCCTATCTAAAAATTTCAGCAGCAAACAAAAAAAGAAAAATATTCATCAATTAACTATAGCTAATCACCAGAGTTTCAGAAGTGTTTGCCCTCTATCTTAACTCTATTATCCTCTTAACACGCCTTTGAAAACAATTTTACGCGGCATCACTCGAACATATTACACATAGGGACATTAAATGACCATCGCTATCTCCGTTAATGAGCACATTTTCTTGCGCTGTGAATAACGGTTTTAGGATCTCATCCTCGTTATGTAAGACGAAGAGGGAGGGTGCCGGTGAAAGGCTTTTTGAACGTGAGAAGAGCGTGATCGGTTAGTTGATTGATTATCGGCCTTATTTGAAGTTGAAACCTCGTGCAAGGTTCTCTTTGCGGAAGACGAAGCTCAGTAAACACGCAGGAAAATATAGGCCTAGCGCAAGAGTCGATCACCGAAATGTTATTTTGGCAATAAGGGCGGAAAAGAAATTCGCCAAAAAGATAAATTAAAAGCAAAGAAAGTTAATCCTTTTATAAGCATGAATACTTGTATAGTTTGTCATTATCTTTCCCAAGGTGCGCATATTAACTGTTACCAATCTTTTATTAGTTGGTATTCAAAACAAGAATCGCAGCTTGAAAAGTACGAATGACTTGCATTTATTTTTATCAGATAATATGTTACACGAAGTATCTCGTTATTTCGCTTTTTTCTTACATATAAATGACAAAAAGTTTATCATTTACTAGATCTATGGGTGCCAAACTACATTTTGGAACAAGTTATTTCCAGAACCGGTTCTTTGACCGGAAGAATTTTGTGATTTAGTAAAGGTTTCACTGAAAATAGTACCTGTTGTACTTCATTATGAATGCTAAATGTTTGCTCGTATAATACAACTAGGTATGTCTACTCTATGTAAAGACCCGTTAAAAATGAGATAAAACTTTGAAGAAAGGGCAGAAAAGTATTTATCAATGTGATCACGCTTTGAGTTGTTCATTGATGAGGAATAAGTGAATTTAATTTAGGAGACATTTTTCTCACTCCGCAGCTTTGTAATAATAGTAAATAAAATCAAAACAACCACACTCTGAATTAAGAAGTGTTCAAAATAACGGAAAGTACGGATTTACATTCTCATGAGGAAAATATATGTAATTGCAACTATTTACAACACCATTTACACGAGGGTATATAGGCACATATTGTAATTCCTGTTCATTCATTATCACCTAGAACGTAAGAGAATTTGGCGAGTATACTAAAAAACGATACACCTAGCTGCAAGACTTAAGTTTATCCTTTCTCTCTGGGCACCATTCAACGCTCTCTCTATTCGAGGGATGTACAAAGAGCTAATGTCATAAAAATGTTTTCTCGTCACAAGCTGTAGGCCATCACGGCGTATAATTGTTCCACTCTTGATACATTTGAAGTATTGCAAAGAATACATTTTACGAGAAACTCAATATCGAAGACATGGGCTCAAGAAATCTTTTCCAACGCACTATATGTGACTTCAGCACTTGCAGACTGGTATAATAACTTATCAGAACACATTTCACTCACCGTCGTTTACATTTCTAGTTTTCTCTTGTTTTGCGGCCGGTGTCCTAAATTATTATACCAAAAGCCATTCCGGTTGGTCGAGGGGTCGTACGAAGGTAAAGATAGCTGAGTGAAGTCTTTCGGGGAGGGTAAATATCGGTTAGAGCACTCGGCGCGAAGTCGAGGGATCTGGGTTCGATTCCCAGTCCAGGTGAATGAATTTTCTACTGTGAATTTAACACAATTGTAAATATCAGGGTTTTGCCAGAATGTGAAATTCGGGTAAAATTTATCTGGAGTAATACATAATCCGTTAATGGCCAAAGTCCACGTTTGCTAACCATTAGAGCTTGCGCGTGCTACGGGTGATATTTCAAAATCGTAGATCCGACTCCAGTGACCGTGAACTACATTTGAAAACCACGAGCAAATTCAGGAGAGGACTTAAGAGAGGCAGGAGGAAAGAGCCGCATGGAGGGAGAGGGAAGAATTATTGGTGATAAGTGGGCATCTGCAACACCGATGGAGTTAGTTAAAGCACCAGCACCACCAGCGACCCGGACTGCGGAAGAGGGGAGGTGTCGGAGGGAAGCTGGAGAGGTAAGGTGGGAGCCTTTAATTCCCTTCAAGTGTAAATACAGGTTAAGTGTCCGGGATGGCTCGCTGATATATTGGGTTATGGCGGACCCGCCTCTAATGAAAGGTTCTCCCAGCCGCACGGCAGTCAATTCTCTTTCGCGTGCTTGCGTGACGTTAAAAAAAGAAGAAGAAAAAAACGATAAGGAAGCCTTCGCATTGTGAAAAGGGCAATTCGCGGCAGCGCCGCGTGGTGGCCACTTTTCCCACCATTTCCGTCGAACGTGGTTTATTTGTTTCTGTCTTTTCTTCGCGCCTCGGGGCTAATAATAATATTCGTACCCTCGACTTTTACGCCTCCAGAAGCTAGAGTTTCCGGCCGAAGCGAACATTCGCCCGCCGCGCTCCCAAGATTTGTTGAAAACGACGTCTTCATCATCCCTTCTCTTACACCCACGAGTGATTCATGGGCCGGCGGAGGAGTAAGGGTGATCATTATTCGGTCAGGCCTGGCTGGGGGCAGGAAGGAATGAAGTGATTTTTACGATCACGGAAAGAGGAGAATTGCGTGCGAGAAAGGTTTGAGGCAGTTGGATAGCCGAGAACGGAGCACAAGAAGTGACGGGAGACGAGTTCCGGCGAGACTGCACGGAATGCACTCGCTGAAAAGTCGCGGACAGACCGTAAAAACGGCGATGTGGACCCATACGTTCCCCTCGGAAACTGCAAGGAAGCACCGGGAAACGCGGTTGTGAGCCTCCGATTACAACAGCCCTGCCTACAAGATGCCCGAGGGCACACACCGAACGACCAATTACACATTTTCGTGTTCCTTTTGCTCAGTGCCCAAGACGTTTCTCTCTCTTTCCCTCGCATAACTCTTTCGCCAAAATCTTAAATGGCACCCATTCACTGACAGCAAAAATTGAAATGATAGAGTGCACGACTTTTATAGAAGCTTTTTTCTTCACACACCAGAATACACTCAGTTGCTGTACACTCACCACTAAAGTCTTAGGATTCAAAAAGAAAAGGTATATATTTTTAGCTCAGTCCTGTCCAAGAGCCAAAGTTCTCTTCTGCGGTACTATAGCAAAATATTTTTATATAAATTGGTGCTATTCATAAGATTGAATGATTTTAAAAGTTTATTAAAGAAAGAGTTTTGTTTCCCAATGGTATTTTTTTATTTTGGAATTCCGGAATGCCTACGCGCTGACGAAGTTTTAATTGCATACGTATATGCCATAGCACAATTCCAATTTAAGCTTGATCAATGGAACTTAGTGGCAGTTAGACATTGAGAACTGTATCCGTTCTAAAAATGCTTTTTAGACTACTTTATTCTTTCGAAACTATTTCTTTTCTGCCACAATCACTACTTCATGCACGCTCACTGTTCCGTAAGAGTCCAAATATTCCTCCATTATTCTTCCTTACAATTCACAAAGGACTCCTCTATTTGCTCCTTTTAAGGACACCATTCACCCTTCTATGATTCACCTGCATTGCTTTTCGCTTATCTTCTGCCCAATGAACAAGACGATCATTTCATATATGTCCATTACCGTATTACCTATTCGTTATATATTTTTCATTGCCGTCTCATTTCTGACCAAACATCTCCTACATTTACCTCAAACAATTATCAGATAATCCACAGTCAGTAGATTTAGCCTAAAATAATGCTTAACTGACATACCGAAGTTTTACAGAAGTGCATAGTGAAGCGGTGTTTATTTTTGTAGTCTGCGAGTTTTGCTTCTGTGGAAAAAAAAAGTTTTTTTTTCAGGAAGATCAAATTTTTCATGAAAAAATATAATTAGACTTCACTGGGACATGATTCCCGATCTCCCAATTGCCGGCCAAATGTGTTACTCTCTCATCTCAACTCGAGGCTAGTTTTAAATACAACTGGAAGAGCTGGGATCTTATTTCGGACGAGTCAACTGATTCTGTCATTCACCCCCTTTCGTCCCTTTCCGGTATATCATTGTGCCCGTTCGTGTGACTGCATACCATATCACTCGTTCGACTCACTATGAATGGAAAATGACCATTCCTTGACCAGCTCCGCGCACTTTCCCGTAATATGATGTGAGTTAACTTTCACCAAGGTTGAGTGGACTTACCCAATCGGAGACACTATTCGTATGCAATGATATAGTTTCACAAAGTCATTACCTTTTGTATATCCATTGGAAGCAACTATTGTTCAATTGTCACAAGATTTTCCATTTAGCTGGTGCTCCTTTCCTTGATCAATTTTAGATAAGTATTCACATTGGACGTTATCCTTTGTATTCGAGTTTTAGGCATTTAATTTAATCATATTTATTTTAATTATGATAGCTGGCCAGCTGCAGATACTTCCTTTTAACAAAATTTATAAAATTAAATAACTATTTTCATAAAAGTGCTACTTATTTAAATTTGGTCTACTTCCTAGCAGTGGATCCTGAGAAATGTTATTCGTGCCCATTAAGTATTCAATGAAAAGGAATCGTATTTTGAATAGAAAAGTAAAGCGTGACTTTAGCATCGCTAGACTTTGATGCCCCACGTGACATACTAGCGAAAATATACAACATTGACCAAATGAACGGTGTTACCGTTCGAAGGTACTACTGCTCATGACAAGGGAACTACAGAGGCTAATAACCTTGCATCCTATATTCCATCATACCGCATATAGTACAGTGACAGCCTCGGGAGGCTTAAGCCACAATATGCGGGGAAATGCAATTAAGGCTGACATCAAGGGAGGGTTCAAGCCGATTCTTAGAAAACAATAGGTAATTTGAATGTGAGAGGTGGGTCTAGAAAATAAAATGAGTGGATGAATTAAATTAAATTAAATTAAATTAAATGGGCCATTATGTTCAGTGTGCTTGTTAAAATGAACGCTTGAGCGGGACGTTATTTCACAGGATAATGGTCCTCTCGCATTACGGTTAGGAGTTCACGATCTGAGCACAGTAGTCAAGGTGACGGTATTCATCCTAATTGAGAGTAATAATGGTTGTTCGGACATATGAGATAGGATAGAGTACAATTACAAGGAATTTATCCCAAGTGAGGACGGGAATAACGGAATACGAATTTTTTCGGAGGTATTCTTTGGACCCACGTTGATGGAGTATGGATTGAGGACTGCAGTGACCATCTTGTTACATATTCTGAAGAGACAGAATGCGTCAGACTACAAAGAGTTTAGGAAAATTGGTTAAAATTATAATATGGCAAAAGCTTTTTCTATGGTTATATATAAAATGTTATAGTGCATAGCAAATTACTATTAGGACGATGACCAATTTGGCTTCAGGAAGGGGAGGGCAACTCAGGGTACGATTTCAGTGATGAGAATACAAACAGAAAGAAAAATAGAGTATATCTGGGTACTTCAGAAAACGGATTTTGCTGACAGGAGTTAATTTGGAAACACTAACACAGATATTTTTGAAAATTGACTCGTTCTAAATGGCACAGAGTGGCCCAAAGTCAAGATCGGTAGTTGTAGGCAAGGCAAAAATGTCCGTTTGTTGTAGGAGAAAAGAGTAGGCATTTCAGAATCTCTTATTATGTCATCAAACACCTGAAATTTACTATGAAGTAAATTTATAGTGAAATTCCTGCCCTCTACTAAGGTTGGATGACTAAAGCTAATTGAAAAATCTAAGATTAATCACTATTACAACTAGTAAGTTTAAGCATGAGGTGATCCAAATTGGAGCGGACTGCACAATAACAGTGAGGGTTGATGATGAACCTATCGTGTTGTAGCTTTTGTAGCAGTGATTTTTTATTCCAAAATTAAAACAAGTCATTTAGAGAAGTGTAGGTATGTTAGCAAGCATGAGGATATGTTTCATTTGAATTAAAAATATTGCGTACATATTTTTCCAAGAATTTTCTTTTAATAAATTGAGATCGATCGTTTTCCGACACAATCCAAACCTATTAACCTATAAACAAACCTACTCTTCTTAAATGAAGGCAGAATGATAATAGCATGAGATGATACACAATTAACGACAACAGATAGAATTACGTTTCTCGAAGGTACATTATAATCACTCTCAGATTTTTTTCTTGAAAAGAGTAAATAAGTAAAATAAATTTTGAGAGAAGGCATCTAAGTCACCCCATATTTCGCTCGTGGAAAACAGAGGAAAAGTCCGTGTGACGGAATCAAAAGGCAATTTTTCTAGATCGGTCACACATTCAGACGACGCATTGAACAAGTGAAGTCCATATTAACCCAGTTTAACGCCCGGATAGAGGCGATCTGATATATCTATTCATATGTCGGTGACGCTATTCTCCAACCTTTTATTTCAGAGCACTTATCTTGAGGGCATAATCATGAGGAGAAGCATCGTCACTGCTTAGTTCGCCTCTCAGGCGCGACTATCGCAAACAATCTCCGGACAGCGCTCCTCCCTGGGGCAAATGGCGAAGCAAGCACATCCCGAAGCATGCCCGTCCATTCCTGTCTAACGACGGTCATCTGAGAAATTTCATCTACCCGGCGTCCAAGCGAGAGCGGGGGATGTTCGCGGCATGGCCAAGGCGGTCGCACGGGAGAGCGAGTGAAGCGAATGGCAATGACGCAACACAAGAGTATCTGAGGGTTAGTTGGGTCGTGTCCACTTCTCAGGGCAATGACCGACGTTCAAATATTATCCAATTCCCTCACTACCCCAAGCTCGTTTACACACCACAGTAGTAGGGAAATTCTGCCCTTGACACGTACGGTGTCCCTGAACGTGAACTCCTAACGGCCAACGTCTCATGAACATATTACGGAAAAAAATCATTAACGTAAAATATGACCTTATAATAAAATGATTGTTCTCTGCGTTGGAAAAGAATGGACCCCTCAAGGAGGTAAACGTTTTGCGATTGAATTGAGGTCACAGTTTTGTGACTAATCTGGTTGAAATATTTCAACACATCGAGGTATGCTGTAAAAATCACACTTGGGTTTTACCGCAGGATATTATTTTTACTAACATGTATGATTAAAAGGCTCTACCGTTGCTATTTTGATACTTTCATTTTCTTTCTGAATATAAAAATAAAATTTCATGCTCATTTTGCTTCAGAAAAAACATTTACTCTGCTCAGAGAATTAAATAACCACAGGAATAGTTTGACTGTCGTGACCGTTTATGCGTCATGGTACCATTGTAATTGTCAGCGATCGCATAAATAGCAAATAGGTCGTCAATATTTGGTAGCCTTAAGATATATTGCAATTATATCTGGAAAACAAGGAATGAATTGGGATCTCCAATAAACATTCGTAAGAGGTTTATGATAAAGAAGAGAAAAAATGACTTTTTCGGTCGCTTGCGGTAAAACTGATGGTAAAATCCAAATCACGCGATTATTCCAGCTTATTAATAATTTTAACGGAAGCGCTGAAACCTGTTTCTCATGAGATACGAGTATCCAGTGACGGGTAGACAGGTGCTCTTAAAAAGTCTTTCACTCCATGGTGTCAACTGGACCCGAGAAATAACTTCGTTAAAATCGCGCAAATCTATTTCGGAAGTTAAAGACGCTATTTATTACCAGGTGTTAGAGAAGGGAGAAAACCCAGCAAAACGGAAAATAGACGAATGTCAGGGAGGTTTAAGCTCAAGTAATAAAATCCCTGTTGGATTAAAAGTTCAAATGAAGCACTGGCACGAAAGTGTGGCACGAAATTTAAAAAGAGTTGGATACCATAATGCAAGCTGAATATCTATCTTTAGGTTTGATAAATTCATAGGAGTAAGTGTGGTAGCAGAAATGCTTCTTCTTATCCCTATATTTCTCTATCTATATCGCTGACAGTAAACAATGGTGTTCTGGATATTATTTGAGAGCCGATTCATTGGTACTGTCTAATATTTACGAAAAAGTAATAAATTTTCAAATATTTACAAGTTTGATCTTTAATCATTTGTAAGTCTAATCTTATGTATTTTCAACGCATTATGTGTACATATTAAGCCTTTTGTCGTAAAAAAAAGAAAATGGGCGTAGAATTTCATATATTCGTGCTTGAGAAGATATTTTCATTCTTGACATTGCTTTGGCCAGTAGCTTTGACGAACATTTATACCTAAAACATGAAATATGGGAATTTTTGTCAAATAATATTTAACTCACTTTGTTCTAAGGTTAAGGCTGAATTTGATAAAGAGAAAGACTTGCAGTTATTACAACACAATGCTTTCCGTTAATCAGGAAGAGATTTTGTGGAGGAAATAAGTTATGTACACATAATAGACATACGAAGTATGATCATTGACCCGTAGGCTTCAGTTAAATAAGATCCACTGGTGAAAACCATGCACTCCATTCAATGTTTATTATAAAGTCTGAGACGAGTGAAAAATGTCTGATACTAGTAAACAGTTAAGGAATTACAGGTAGTATAATCGAGAAGACGGAGATCATCAAGTTATCCATTCCTCAAATTCAACTCTGTATCCTGTCGACGTTAATCCATTCCAATCGTTTGATATTTTGGAAGTAATGTGATTTAGTGATATGCATATTACGCTGGATTAGTATACAAACTCGAAGATTTGAGGTCTCGTGGTCGTCTGTCAGAGAGGCCAGTAGGAGTCAACTAGGAAAGCTAAAAAGTTATTTACGATCAACAAAGAAAGTTCTATTTGTGTATTTGTATTTGAACGAAAGTAATCAGATCCAAAACTGACGCATCGCGTAAAAATATCGCTGACTATTAAGAAAGGTTCACTTTCAAAATAATCAAGGTCAATTTGAACATTAAAAACTTATTACGTCATGATATGGACCTCAAAATCATTCATCGCATGTACTCAACAACCGTTGAGCTGTTTATCAGTGAGCCGTTGATTTAAAATGATATGTAGGATCCTACTATTTACCACAATGCTGAATAAAATGACATCCACATTGTGCTCGGAGTGATAAAATAAATCCATGACCCTACACATCTGAAAATGTACGGATGAGAAACAGAAAAGCGAATTAAATTCTCAAAAGTGTTAGGTATAAATTTTTTTAACGGGCAGATCAATAATCCACAAAATGTTTTTGTGAGATATATCATTTTACGAATAACCACTAATATGGTAGTAGAGATTCCCTGGATTTTAAATATTTTAATTCGTAAAATATGTTTTTTTTACTATTCATGTGGGGTTTCAGTGATGAAGTCTCCAACTGTAGTCTCATTCGATAAGGTTGAAATCCATTTAATACTTCCATCAAATTGAATGTCCTTACGTCCTAGAGATGAGAATAATATTATTTTATTAATATTAATAAGTTCAACCAGGTTGGAAAGGATATAATTCGGAGGAAAATAAAAATGGAGCCTCAATGGCTGCCATTTGGTAGAGACTCCACTGCGCTATCGCTTGAACCTCGGAAATAAATCTGAATGTTGACGATGGGAGGCCGTTGATAATAAAAACAGAAAGTGGACAAAATTGCGGTAATAGCTTTTTCTCAAACACGTGCCCCCGAAGCATGGAAATCGGAAGCGCGGCCGCCGCTGCACCTGTCCCTCGGCCCAGCAGCAGACACCCATCGGCTCCCCCGATCGAGTGAAATCAGTGGGGCACGGGATAAGCATGTCGTGTGCCATTTCCTTTTCGGGCACTTTTTTTGCGTTCGGCGCATGCCGGGCACGAGGACGTCCCTCCCCTCTGCCCCAATATTCCCACCCTCCCCCTACCCCCCACACTCCCCTAAACCAACCCCAACCCCCTCCTCTGTTCAATGCGCGCCCCCTTCTCCTATGGGAGCATCTGCGCGCGTCTTCGAACTGGTCTCCCGAGTCTGCTGCGGGGATTCTCCCGGATTTATTTTTTTACCGCTTTATTGGTTCCCCTTTCGAGAGAGTAGACGAATTTATTCCGTATTGATAAGAATAATGGATCTCAAAGTGATTTCCTCTTGGATTTGGAGTTGTATCGATATTGACGTTCTTAACGCTGCACATTACATTGACATTTTTATTATTACTAATTAAATGAATTAATCACATTTATTGCGCTATCACACATTTTAAAAGTTACCTAAAACAATAAAAAAGCACTGGAATATCAGAAACTAAGAGAGATTGAGAGCACTTGAATTAAAGTTTGGAAAATGTTCGAGAAAAACATTTACAAATGGCAACCACATTATTTTGGGTTAGTTTTTTACTGATTTAATTTTTTATTATGACTTAATTTAAAATGAATTAATAGCTTTACATCATTATAATCCGAAAAGTAAGTGCGTCATGGGATTGGATAACAAAGGAAAACTTGAATACATAAAGTATCCTACGAATTTAAAGTTGGACCGATTACAGAAAAGTGTAGATCAGGATTTGTTATGACAATAATTATATTAGTATTTGTTTTTTAGAACTATATAGTAGAAATTGCCGGCCCCGGTGGCGGCGGGGTAAAGTCCTCGCAAGCTAAACCGAGGGTCGCGGGTTCGAGTCCCGCCTGGGTGGGTTTTTCACCACCCAGGGCATGGATGAATGTAAAGTTCTGTTGGTCCGGTCCCTGGAAAATCTTATGACAGGCTCAGCAGCATATCGGGATTTCGGGGACATACTGGGCAACAGAATCGTCCGGCAAGCAAAAAAAAATTTAAACCTTAATATTGTTTTGAATAGCACCTTTGAACTTTTGACGCTTAACTTAAATTGTTTGTTCTTGTTGTGGTACATATTTTGGGGCAAGCTGTGACAAAGTATCGTGGAGATAATAAAAGTACGTATTAAAATACGGTAAAACATATGCTGGTACGTAAATACCAGTCCCACTTTTGCAACTACTTTAAAATCAATTTTCTCACATTTGCACCGCTATACATTTACTTCCTTCAAAGTTCTGTTTAAAAAGCATATTTTTCAGCGATACTCTAAGTGATGATTGAAATGAAATTGGAACTGGATACTCGGAGTCCCTAGGTTCGCCAACTTCTTCACCTATATTGTAGTATACCTTCAACTATATTGTAGTATATAGTGAAGAAGTTGGCGAACCTAACTCTGAAAAGTGCAACAACCCAGTAAAATAGTTATCTCTACTAACATTTACGCCATTAATAAAGACTGCATAAATAATAAATAATATTACAGCAGAGCCTTCATAGTGCATTTCAAGAACATGTGATTTGGATGATTAAAAGATCCTACATGCCAATTTTAAATTATAAGAATTTACAATGCGTAGTGTATTTCTTTCCGACTTTAAAAAAATCCCTTCCCTACTCTCTTGAGATTTTGTATTTATAAACTGTGAAAGCTAGCTTTTAAACCTAGTGAATGATTGTCAATACCGTTGAGGGAAACAAAAAAGAGTGGAATATGCATAGCACAAAGTCGTCAATGGACCAATTCTATTTACCTCATCCCATTTATGTAGTGATGTGTAACTAATCCATGATGCTTAACCGAAAATCTATGAAATAGGAAAAATTAAAAAAAATACAAATATTCACTCCTTTCTTAAAATAAGGCTTCAAAGAAATCCCTGGAAACAACCGGCCTCGTTTGTTTGCATATATAAATCTTCAGAGGATAGGATGGACCTCCCTGAGTAATTCAAATTTCTAATCCAGCATTAGTAGTGAAATTTTAGATCTTGTAGAGCCCAGCTATACTGTTAAATCTGGAAAAACGAAAGTTGATGCGTTGTTCCTCGATTCCATGAAAACTTTCGAATTAGCTTCTTCCAAAAAATTAATGTTCAAACAATTCATGAGGAGGAAAGGAATTAATGATGATTGGTCCGATTGTTAAATAATTGACCGCATATAAAAGGAGCAATTGATGGCCTTTGTTCTAGCATGGATGGAATGAAATCTGGTATCTCTCAGATAAGGTCCCCTTACTACTCCTCATTAAAAAAATGACAGAACTCTTCTTCAAAGAGAAGCGAACACAACTGGATGATAATGTCATCTACGGAGAAATAGTCACAAAAACCGATTCCGCCTCATCGAACATCAGCAACGTTCACTCGTGATGGATTAAATGAAGATTCGCAATTAACCATAATAAATGCATTGCAGCATACTCCTTACGTAATAATAAATACAAGAGTTATTTTTGAAAGATATCATGGTTTAGCATATATATTCAGATAAACCCATTTAAATTACTACCTGGTAATTGTCTTGGCTCTAAACCTTACGTTGGAGTACATAGGTGAACCATTTGCGGCACTTCTTTAAAGGAACTGGGTTTCATCAAGCAAGTTGTAGGAAGGTTCTGCGGTGAACGAGGAAAACATATGCTACATTGCCCTGGTTATGCCTCATATCGAACAAACCACTAGCTTTCGGTTCCTTGCACGGAAAGATTGAATCTGTGAGGCATATCAAACGCAAATAGACATTTAATTAAAAAATATTATGCCGCACAGTTCGCTAAAAACTGCTATGAGCAAACAAGATATTTCACAGCTCATGTTAGTACTAAGGTTGTATCAATGAGAGATGCGGAGATTAAGTGGTAGGCTTACGTTACTTGAAAACTTCATGTCAGGCGAGTTACAATACGAATCAGAGGATAACAGTTTGGCCATTTGCCAAAATCAGTTTTTCCAAACTGATAGGTACAAATCTTTCTTCCCTCTTTTGCATATTCTATCCTTTCCATGGGTTTTGTCCTTTAAACTACTTGCCACACGCCTCTATGGCGGCTCACATGGTAGTGTATAGACGTAGATTTTATACAATAAATGCTCTTCGAAAAAAGTTCTAATTCTATTCTCTAATGGAAAGAAAGCATGTAGTACTAAAACCCTTTGCTCAAAGAAGACAATGAATAAAAATAAGCAGTTGAAAAGCCAAAACGCCGAAGACTAGAATTAATGTAATGAGAAGGAATTGAAAACCAAATTCTTTTACCTCAATAAGTATTTGTGACCACTGTATTACCACCAAATGAGATACAATTACAGAAAGTATGCTTTTACCCTAATCTTAGATGGAAGTGGATTTATTAAAATTGTGTCGTCGCATACATCAAATTCAACGGTCTTTGGATATTTGAATTCATAGGAACTAATTGAAGAGAAAAGACAAATTGATAAACTAACGGGTAGTTGCCTCCATCCATTTAAAACAATAAGCAAGCATTTTTTTATAACAGAAAAAATCAAGCCTTTTCTCCACTGAGCTTGATAGCTGGGTTGGAAAACTTTACGCAAGGGCAATTAGTCTCCTCTGGTATAATTGAAGACTCCCTTGGTCGACTCGCATAAGAGGGGAGGACAGGTAAAGTCATTAACCACTAGTAAAAAATTGTCGTCATGATCATTGTGATACGCCTCAGGGTACGCTTTGGTAAATAATAGAAAAGAAACGGTACCGAGGGAAAAAGTAATTAAAATTGACGACTTGAATAAGTGGTGAGCTAGATGGGAGTTAAGACAGCGCGTATTGGTTGACTGGGAAACATGGGAAGTACTTCAGATGCTATGAATCGTAAGAACGTCAACTGCTTACCTAATAGAATGAGTCACTTTGGGAGATTACGGCGACACTTGAAAAGATTGCTCCATCTACTCGAATCAAGGACAGAGACCTCTAAGTACTCGCGCTAATCATATAATTAATTGAATAGATGTAATAACATTAAATGACCAGTTTCCACAGGTTTAATGAAATTAAAATACCCAGAGAAATGCTTTGACAGTCTAATGGCTTCTATAACTTGAAAATATTGATGAAATCATATAAAAACTCAACACTACTTAAACTTTAAGTTAACTTTTGCACAAACGCTGAACTGTAGATAGTCCTGGTTAGATAAAATCACTTTTAGATTAATACAAAATCAAATAAAAAATTTCTTGTCATTCATTTCACTTAATATTCCTCTCTGGAGCAACGTAAGACAATTAATCGCAGTGTGACATTTCGTTTACATTTATTTATTATCATTAATATCATTCATCATGTTAATCATCATGAAAGAACTAGAGGCTACATTCGCAATTTACTGGAGATGTGCATTTGCAACCTTGAAGAGGAGACTCAAAAATCACTGACAGCATCCAAATGCTATACAAAATACATGAAGGCATTTGAAAAGTCGGACATTTGATACAGAATGTGAATGAATAGAGTCATAGCCGCTTCGTTTTGAAGGTAGGCAATGTATTTAAGGCTGTTATTCAGAGAATCGTCGTGGTGAGAGGAATGAAACCATAGCAGCCAATTGACGGCGGATAAAATCTTACCTGGTTCATGATTTATACTCGCCATTAGCATAATCTTAGTGGGGTTATAAAATTATTGAGTAGGATAAAGAACTATTTAATATTATATACGATGAATTACATTGCCAATCCATTTGATTAAGGAGTATATTTTCTAATCATCACACTAGTCTTAAAAGTTTATCCACAGCATAATAAAGGATTTTACTCTTTAGAATTTATTTCTGCTGCTGATAAATAGAAAAATAAAATGGATAATTAACATTTAATTGAGTTACCTCGTGAGTGATATCATGAACCAGCTATTACCTGCACCACAATAAGAGCAGTGTCTTATCTAAGCATTATTGGCTTGTTGACTCATCTTACCTTTATATTCCAAGCTTATACATGTTTTTGATGCATTGCTCCTTTGTGCAAGCAGAAAACATTAAAACTTCAGAGATTGAATCAGTCTCTGAAGACGACGATGTGGAGTTTTACGTCTAGTATCAGGATGTGGTATGCAAAATGTAAGATGGGAAATATCTCGACGACGGAGAGAGCAGAAAATAAAATATGATATTCAATAAGTTATTTTGTTAGAAAACAAATAGTAGAAGACTTTTCACTGAGGAAACAATAAAAATTAATGTACTTTATATCCCATAAGCATGCAAATGAAAGGATATTTCCACGATTAAAATGTACCATGATTTAATTGCATTACCATAAACATGCATTTTAATGAATTTTTCCCTATGTTTTACTTTGCTCCATTTCAACCACCCTACTCATTATTTCTTTGCCAAATATGCCAAATTATGCAGATAAAGTCCGCAGTGACTCGGAAGAAAAAACACTCACAAACGTAGGATCCTAATATTTTGGCAGTGAGCTGTACTATCTTTTTTAGAGGCAAAGGAGGAATGAGACGGCAAATGGAGAGAAAACAAAGATGGATAGAAAGAAAGAAGGTGAGAAGGAGAGGGGCAGGAGGGGAAAAGGAAAGACAAGAGAAGAGGGGAGGGAAGTAGGGGGGGTAGGACAGTGGAAAAAATATGGAGGAGGTTAATGGAATTTATTATGTCGTGGAGAAGAGAAGACTGAGAAGAAATAAATACAAGAGGGCTCGATGTGTAAAAATTGGATGGGAGAGGAAGTGGGGGAAGGAAGGCGAGAATAACCACCTTGAAGGTGTTGTTTAAAGTAGATTTGTGGGAGGATACGTGGGTGGCGACTGGGTAGGACACGGAGAGGGAGGGCGTATCGTTATAACTCGAACGGTGGCCACAACGGGGTTGTCGGCCTCAGTGGCGGCGGGGCAAAGTCCTCGCCTGCTAACCCGAGGGTCATGATTGGGTTGATTATTCACTGCCCTGGACATGGATGTTTTTAACTTTAATGCCTTGTAACAAACCATGTAACAAACAAACGAGTTAGCTGTAAAAGAGGGCTTTACAATCCTAAATTCGCTCAGTAAAGACAAGTTATTATTATTATTATTCAAGAGGGTTACTTGACAACCCAACATAGAAACTAGAGCATACCCGGCAGAGGAGAATGTAAACAATATTTTGTGTGATGCAGGAAGGTGAGGAGATGGAAGGGAGAAGAAAATCAAGGAATTTGTCAGGCAGAGGCTGGGTGATAACCATACCGCAAGTTTTGCATCGCTTGCGAATGCACGGGGCCGTAAAAGATTAAGCAGTTTTGAGCGACTCCGAAAGAGGTTCGGTGGTTTATAAGAAAGGAAGGGTTTTTTTAGAAAGGTTAGATAAAACGTCTGTAGGTGAGAGAGGGAGCGGGATAGATAGCGGGAGAAAATTTTAGAAGTGGTAAAGTTGTCAGAGAGTATGGAGTAGAGGTTATTAATGATTCGTCGGAGAAAATCAACTCCCGGGAAATACGTGGTACAGAAAGATATTTGGTCACGACGGTACCTGTTATGAGGGAGCGATTTTGAAGAATAGGGTTGTTTTAGGATTATTTTCCGAAGGAGGTACTTAAGATAGCCTCTGCGAAGGAGAGGTTGGTGGACATTCAAGAGGAAAAGGTCAAGGGAGTTGGGGTTGTTACAGATGCGATGGCCTCGGATAGACAGTGAGTAGCGGAGGTATCGTAAAGTATGGGAAGGATGACAGCTGTTAATATTAAGATATTATTTCTTATCCGTGGGCTTAAGATGGACGGAGGCGTTGAAATTCAGATTGAATTGGGAAACGTTAACTTTCTGAAAAGTGATATTCAAAGTAGAAACACAAGAGGTAAAGGAGACGGAAGAGAAGAAGTTGAGAGAGGAGATGAAGGAATTGAGAGAACTCATACCGTGTTATCACAGAACGGAAGCCAAAGGAAAGGTTCAAGAAAGCAGCTAGACAGAAATGATTGCTCAAAGGCACCCAGGAAGAGGTTAGCGTAGGAGGGGCTGAAACGGCTACCCATATAGCCCCTTTCTAAGATATATTCTTGGGTGCCTCTGAGCAATCTCTTTTTCTTCCTGCTCTCTTACGCGGCGGTACTGCTCCGGGATGTATCACAATTCGCGATATATATACAAACAAAAAAATCAATGAGAAGTGGCGGTAACACATAGAAAACATGAAAGAAACTCGCATGTGAAATGTTTGAATATTCGACCACATGTGGTCTTCGTCAGAGGTTAGCCCGGGCGATTCTCCAAAGGGAGAATGAAGGTGGAAAAAAATATTTACTACAACTATCAGCTGTTTCACTTAAGACTCAATTGCATTTTTAATTGCCATTACGAATAAATTTGCTTCTGTAGAAATATTCCCTTTTGTTCACCAGCTTGTAAATAATATGAACCATGCCCTTAGAAACGAAATCACAGCTACGCCACAGCATTGTATGCGATTTCGATAAATTTTGTGGAATTAACTGTTACTTTGGCAACTAAACAAATGACGTCAGAGTTTAATTGGTCAAAAATAACTAATGGTGAGTTCTGAATGGTGAAGTTTCTCTTTATCTTTTTGATCGGCATGTTTATTCCCACGACGAGTCGCCTAGGTCAGCCAATATAACTCATACTTAAATTTCAATAATGTATCAAGTAAGAGAGCATTGCGTATTAATACATTTTGTAAAAGTTTCCACAAGACTGATAGAGGAGTGTAAACTTACGCTACGATAGACGTAGGATACGGTTTATACTTTCCATTACTAAGAATACCTTAAAATGTGACGCAATATATGCCTCCAAATTAGCCTGCCTGATATGGCTTCATCACACGAACTAGTTTTTTAGGCGCTTGTGGGTTGCAGATGGGAAGAAATGAGGAAGGCGTGGTGTGTCTCTACGATGTTCTCTACTTAGCATTTACGCTATTATTTGCCCAAGCCAACGAGTTAATCAAAGAAGGCTAAATAACAGCACCAAATGATAGTGCAAAAAATTTGCCAGGCTCTAGTAAAACACTCAGCGATATAATCTCGCTGTTTTGATCAAAATTGATAGTCATCAATTCTGCTAGTTTTTAGGCCTAGGACTTGACCTAATCCCAGAGATCCCATTGCTGAACGATCATTTTCCAAATATGTGAATAAATCTTTTCATCGCCCGTATCAATCTTTGCCTCTTAATTGCGGCTCGCTATAAACCAATCAAGTGACACAGTTTATCAGAGATAGTAATCTTGCTGGATGTGATGATATCAGAACCACCTTTTCCACCAGAACCAGAGCATTTAAAAGAGATGAACGGTTTATAACGAGTCGCTGATATGTTTTATCCTTAGAACCGATTAAGAGATCGAATAGCCTTCAGACCCAAGCGGCTCCCGCAAAGGAGGTTTCGGCGGGCTACCGTGAAAGGACAAGGGGAGGGAAATGACCGTTGCCCAATGACGCAGCCATTTCGGAAATTTCTTGCCGTGATTTTTGAATCCAATTCGACCATTAATCACGCGTCATTATAGGCGGACGTTTCTAAGAGAGTTTGAACCACACGGTACTCCCTCACACACGCCCTGCATCATCCACGCTCGCCGCATCGACTTGTGTTGAGAGGTAAATGAGGCGATCAGGTATAACAGTTTTATTCCATTTGCTCCCCTACCACAGCCCCGCTTCTCCATCTCCACAGCCAGATTCTCCCTCATCCACTGACCGACATCGGGGCCATTAACTCGTCGTGACGCGGACAAGATCCATTCCATAAAAATCTTCCATCGCCGTGATTTCTGGCAAAACGTTATAGCAGCTGGGATGCCACTTGGGGAGGGAGATTGCTGGAGAAAAAAATAAGAGACACATTATACTTCAGCTTTAAAGAGATTTCCCGTTCGTGAAGAGTAGATCAAATCCAAAAACGGTGACTGCAACCATTGTGCAATAATATCTCGTTTCGTGGACACATGTGGAGAAATACGGCACCTGCGCATTCCGATAAAATTGGACATAAAATTCTATGCTAAGACCAAATGACATTCTGAGTGGTTCTTGGAGATAAAGTGTAATGCAAATCTTTTTCATTTGATGATAGGCTTAACGCCGCTATCTGCCCGGTGCCGGGATGTTTACTCACGGATTCCTTACCTCATTATGGTGACAGCCTTTTTAATGAGAGATCAATAAGTACTATGATACAGATAAACGTAAAAGTAGTACAATTATTCCTTCCAATTTAGTTTTCACTAATGTATTACCTATTTTTGAGGATTGTGCATAAAACATTTAAAAAAATCGAGAAAAAACTATCATTTAAACATTTAAACATAAAACATTTTAAAAAATCGAGAAAAAACTATCATTGTCAGTTGAAATTCAAGGGCTTTCACAGTTCATGGTCACTTTTGATTAGATTTTCTACCTTGCGGTTGTTTGGTTTTGGGACGGTCGTCGAGATAAATTTCATCTTGTTGATCTCCGTATCATAAATTTCTTTGCATAGGAAATATTGGAGTCTTTAATCAAGTTTATTTTAAAGTTTGTATCCTTTATTTATTCTCCTTATTCTGAGCCAAAGACACATAAACTCATTCAGTTAAAATATAGTTGAAATGAAACGAATCAGTACTGAAAAAAGGAAATGTTACATGTCCACACTGAAAGAACACAGGTGAAAAGTTTGGTCTGTTAATACAGGAAAAATAAATTATTCAGTGGGATAAAATGAAGTTCTACTTAGATCGCGGAGAAAAAGCCCTTACTTTTACTGAAAAAGTCACTTAAGATGTATCAAATATAATTCTTAAATGCCCGAAAAAAGTCAGAAGTATTTTTATGAACATTTTCTGCAATTGAAGTTTTTATTACATGTTAGAGATAAAAATGTAGTTAATTTTTATGTAAATATTACTCCAATATTTTCTAAAATTAGATTTCATTGAGAGAACTTGAGTTCATTGAGAACTTGAGTGAGAGAAAATAAGTACGAAAAATAAGGATTTTTAGGCAGAAAAACGCCAATAATATTTTTAAAATATTTTATGTACATTTTTAAAAATATTCCTGTCCATGACTATCAAGCTACATACATATGGTAAACCATTGTTCTCTCAAACATTTCATTCACCTCTGCTTGTGGATTAATCCATATATATGTTTTAACCAGATAAAGTTAAGAAAAATATTAATTTTAATAATAAATTTTATGCTTTTCAATCACATCAAAAACATATTAAAATATTCAATAATTCTGGTGAATTGAAGAGTGTTTGACAATCCCTCAAAATAAGATATTACATGCAACACCTAACGCCGCACGATTTTACAAGGAAATGCGTCAGATTAGCCACTTACTGACGAAATTTTATTTCAAATTTTGTTACGCTTTCTCTTATAGCCTGCGTCTGGAATATAAGAGACTTCACTCATTAAACGCGATGTCTCCATCTGTACATAGTGCGTATAGAAATTTCTCAGCCGTTGCAATCGTTAGTTTCGCACCCTTAATTTTCGAAGCCTAATGACCTCGTCAACCTGTAAAGATTCAGCATTCCATGTGGTTTTTATCTTCCTTGGACTTTTTTAGGATAACCTGAACGTCATTTGAAGGAATACATTCTCGTTTCTTGGTTTAATATAAAATTGAATGTATATTCTGTTGCTGATCGAATCACATGTCGATTGAAATGAAGATGTGAATTGAAAATTGAAATTTTGATTAAATAAAATGTTGATTGAGTTTAATTGTAGTCAGATTTGGTAATTTCCCCGCTTTTTATGAGTGATGTGAGAAAAAAGTTTCATGATACTATAAACATTAAATACCACGAGGAAAGATCAATAATAACTCGAAACGTCGAAAAACATCAGAACGAAGAATTTTATCATTTAACGAAACACCTATAAAAACCTCGGAAGAGTAGTTAAAACTGAGATCAAGAAATAAAGTAGACTATGTGACTTTTATGGATCTGAGTCTTTCCCGGTGAATGCTTAGAATGAAGAATTACCCGGTTTCCAGCCGGGTAATGGTGTTAAACTGCACCGACGCACAGTGGGACGAAAGCGAAAAAAGCTGGCCAAAACCTCAAAACTCTTTTGTTTGAGTCCGGAACATGAAACTTTGCACAATTATTGCCAATAGATTGGTGCATATGATGAGGCATTCAAATTTTCGTAGATAAATTGCGCAAACCAAATAAATGATCTCAAAGCTGAACAAATTTAGCAAAAATCGCCCGCATTAAATTTTTTCCAAAAATCGCCGTACTCTAGCTAATGCTGAACCTTTTATAGCAAAGTTATATAATTAAAACTTATCAGTGACATAAAACAGTCTTTTCTTTTTAATTATCACTTACTTGCATGGCCAAATTGTTGTATTTGTCAGAGATACGTTACAAAATGGCGAACCCAAGTTTTCGTCAATTTTTGGTCATTATGTAGTAATTTAAAAAAATGTACACTTAGATAATTACTATGTACACTTAGATATTTTCACCACAATCCGAATCCGAGTTTAAATCCAAAGAGATCATCTGCGACCGTTTGCGACGCCGAAAATAAAATTGACTTTTCGATCGTGCCGCCCAGTCCGGAGCTGCTATGGGGACGCAGTTCTTGAAAGGTGTTTGAAAGGGCAAACACTGAACCTTTTCTATCAAAGTTATGGAATAAAACCTGAATTTTATTAGTAAAATAATTTCTTGTATTTATTATAACCTGTTTTCATGACTACACTATTGTATTTGTCGTCCATACATAACAAAATGCCGGACCCTGGTTTTCGTCAAAGTTTTGTCTTTATGTGGTAATATAAAAAAATGGACATCGACTGACCCTGAGATATTTACACCACAATTAAAGCAAAAGGTTTCAAAGTGTGAATCCGAAGAGATCATCTGCGACCGTCCGTGACATTGAAAATAAAATCGATTTTTCGATCGCGAGCCCCTGTACGGAGCTGCCCGCTGGCTACGGAGAATGCTGTGACGCGGCGTACATTTGAAGGCTCTATTATTCTATAACCTTCGTTACGGATATAATAAGTCATATTGGATTTATAGTCCATATAATTATTTCAATCTTTTTTCTTGTTACATACCTATTAATAATATGTTATTACTAAATAGCTGGATAGCACTTGAACATACCTCGTGTATATAATATAATTGTTTTACTCGGAATCAGATGAAGAATTTTCCTTTCCCCTACATAATCCAACATTTTTTGCTCGGCCTCTTTTAGTATGAGTAAACTACTCACTTCCATTGGCATACTCCTGGTCTTCTTCGTCAATAATGGTCCGGAGTTGGAAATTAATGGATCCGAGGTTAGGAGTAGTCTGCGGAATAAGTCTTCGTTGGTTGCTAACTTCGAATGCTTTCTGCTGAAGCTCTCTCTATATTTTATAGCATCCTTGCTCCGTGCCTCTTCTGATAATTGGCCCAAGGGAAGATCACCTCATTTGCTATTTACACTCCGTGTATTAGTACCTTATGTACTGTGGAAGGTATGTAAAACCACGGATATAGCTTCACGTACATTTCAGCAGTTTCCCAGAAATCATTATGAAATTCTCCTTCATTAATTGGTAGACCACTTGAAACTGCCTTCAATATCGTTGAAAACCTCTTAATAAAGTCTTAGTTGATGCCTGAAATTTAATTCATTGGAAGTTAAACCAATGACATCAGGGTAAGACATAGCCGCTGCCAGGAACAACAGTAAAGTTTTCTAAAAATCACCTGCTTATTCCATCTAAAATTAATTTAGCCGCTAGTATCTGTGATTTTATATGCCAGCGTTGGATTTTCAAAGAATTTTTGAGAAGTATTTCCATCATTTGTAGTTCCAGATCCTTGCTTTGTCACATCTACAACCAAACCCATCTTTTCTCTAAATCCCTTTTGCAAAATAACTTTTTTGACTCTTAGTTTTTTTTTTGCTCTCCATGGGCCTGAATGAGATTATCATATTAAGTTCGGTCGTATTCATGAAGTAAAACAAATTTAGCATTTTATGTTCCTCACCTACCTACCATTGCTTAAAATCTATTCGATATGAAACATGTAGAAGACATTCAAAAAATCTAATGAAAGAGTGTAATGTAGAAATTCCAAACGCTAAATTGACTCTATTCACTCGTCGTTCTCTTATCTCTTGAAGTTCATTCATTTCAAAGATCTTGGCACAGCAGACGTAACATGTCATACTTCCACTCTCAGTCAAAGCATTGCAAACCTAAGAACCCGATGGTGTAATTTCTCATATGAATTGGCCTTAATTTTTCACTTTGTGTCATCAGATGCTTCTCTTCTGCCTTCGCAACTTCTTTTGTTTCCTTAATCCACTGATGGCAAACAGGTTTGCAAATTCTCGTGGATGATGCCCGAGGATTTCCCAAATTATTTCACCTAAGATAAATCAAACACGTCGAAGAATAAAATGAGGAGAGTGTGTAGAATTGTATTGAAGTAAGAATAAAACTGTACTGCTTTCAAATTTTACCTGTTTCATCGTTTAAAAGTCGAAGAGGCACCAGGGAGCTCATAAACAAAAATTCCTCAAGCCTGGGCTCTCGTTGCCACCTCTAATTATACAGCGAATGGCCTGAACTTCCGTGGAAACTGTATTTGCAAACTAGAGTGCACTTCAATTCGCGTGTGTATGCAGGGGCAGCTGTGACGCATGCCAGGATCCGTGACGCAGAGTGAGAGAGAAGATAAATAATACAATATAGGTAATAATACAATAATACAATACAGTGAGAGAGAAGACTTTGCAGATTTACTTCGCACTCAATTTCTGAAATTTCAATGCCATCCGGATAGGCGGCATTTTTAGCACGCTTCACTTTGTGGTAGCCGGGGTATAATTTATGGCCGTGGCTTTCAGCAATTTTTCGTAGACCAATATATTGGTGTTTGGTTAGCTGCATTGATATGCTTACAGAAAGAGCCTCTTCTTCCGACATCTTTGTGGGGGCTGATATAGGTTTCTTCCATTTCGCTACGACTGCTCTGGTTGGAGTAGTCGTGGTTATTTCCTTGACTAGTTTGGAGACCGCCTCATCTCCTTCCTCTCTTAATGTTATTGATGTTGCATATGACAATGTTGCTGCCGAGTACGAAGACCTAAGACTTTCAGTTTTACTTCTTTTAGATCTTTCTCTGGAAACATTGAAAGATTTTTCCGGTCGTCCCCCTGGGCCTAATAAGATAACATAAAATCATCCTTTACGTGCACTATTCAGATTAAATAACAACTCCGTGTGGCTAATAATCAATAATACTTACAGGAAGGCGTAGAAGTAAACATTGGAGTACGATTTTCGGTGCATTAATAGGAGGATTCAGCCATTTTTTGTTCTGGCTCAAAAACCTTTCATTATTTCTAGAACTCGCTTCCCATTTCTGCTGGTAGCGCAGCATAAATGATAGCCTGAGGAAATCACTGAGGGCGGTTGTGGCGTCAACGTTGCCTTGTACACGAAATCTTCGAGTCAGATAATGCATAAAATATTCATGTCTGTCAGTGGCGGAATGTCCAGAACTAACAGTTTTTTATGAAGCAACAGACGAGAAACCTCGCGGCTAGACATATTTGTATGTATGCATCGAATTCGTATGCACAGAATGTCTATTTCAGGCGATCGGTCAAAAAAGGAAAATACATGAAAGATAAAAAATGGGTCAGTTCCGGATAGTTTTCCTAGGTTCAAAAAATTTTACGAGACAAAAAACGAAGAGCACCAAATAAAAACACTTACCAATATGGATGATCGAAGTTGGGTGAATAGATCTATGACACCACCGACGCAGCTAGAAAACCAATGAAGTTGCAAGGAGAACTCACAATCCAACGCGTGTGTATCTGAGTGTATGCAAGAAAAAACCAAAGCACAACTAACCTCTTCCACTGTATATGGAGGAACTGAATGCACCTATGCATTTCTGTCCGGAAGCGGAAAATTTCGAAAATAGCAAGAAAGGACCGCACACCAGGTCCGTGGGGTCATAAAAAGACCCTATTCGCGAAGCCCACATCAGCGAGGGGGGAGGGGCAATTAGGCACAAGCTATTGGGCTGGCATAGTTGAAAATACGCTTTCTTCTCTCATAAGGTTAGTGGTGTCCTAAGAAATCTGCTATACCCTTCCAAGGACTAAAATATGCATGGAGAATTGTTAAGGTTAGAGCCTTGCTTGCATTGTAGGAAAATGGGCAAAATGGTAACTCGGCCAGCAGCATGAATTGTTGAGGAGATTGTTTTTCCCCTAGTGGCATCAAATCCACGTAAAACGAAAATTATTAAATTCATATGACTTAAAATATCCGTAAGGAAGGTTATAGAACAATAGCGCCTTCCAATATACATTCTTAGTATTCGTATTCTCCGTATAGTACGTAATATACAGTCACGGCATTCTCCGTAGCCAGCGGGCAGCTCCGTACAGGGGCTCGCGATCGAAAAATCGATTTTATTTTCAATGTCACGGACGGTCGCAGATGATCTCTTCGGATTCACACTTTGAAACCTTTTGCTTTAATTGTGGTGTAAATATCTCAGGGTCAGTCGATGTCCATTTTTTTATATTACCACATAAAGACAAAACTTTGACGAAAACCAGGGTCCGGCATTTTGTTATGTATGGACGACAAATACAATAGTGTAGTCATGAAAACAGGTTATAATAAATACAAGAAATTATTTTACTAATAAAATTCAGGTTTTATTCCATAACTTTGATAGAAAAGGTTCAGTGTTTGCCCTTTCAAACACCTTTCAAGAACTGCGTCCCCATAGCAGCTCCGGACTGGGCGGCACGATCGAAAAGTCAATTTTATTTTCGGCGTCGCAAACGGTCGCAGATGATCTCTTTGGATTTAAACTCGGATTCGGATTGTGGTGAAAATATCTAAGTGTACATAGTAATTATCTAAGTGTACATTTTTTTAAATTACTACATAATGACCAAAAATTGACGAAAACTTGGGTTCGCCATTTTGTAACGTATCTCTGACAAATACAACAATTTGGCCATGCAAGTAAGTGATAATTAAAAAGAAAAGACTGTTTTATGTCACTGATAAGTTTTAATTATATAACTTTGCTATAAAAGGTTCAGCATTAGCTAGAGTACGGCGATTTTTGGAAAAAATTTAATGCGGGCGATTTTTGCTAAATTTGTTCAGCTTTGAGATCATTTATTTGGTTTGCGCAATTTATCTACGAAAATTTGAATGCCTCATCATATGCACCAATCTATTGGCAATAATTGTGCAAAGTTTCATGTTCCGGACTCAAACAAAAGAGTTTTGAGGTTTTGGCCAGCTTTTTTCGCTTTCGTCCCACTGTGCGTCGGTGCAGTTTAACACCATTACCCGGCTGGCAACCCGAGAACTCTTCCTTCTATGTGACTTTTAGACTGAAAGCGTAAAATATGTTTAAATGTAATTCTTGTCCTACAGAAATAATTCAACGCTCAAAAATATTTCTAGAATGTCCTTCCACCTGTTTTGATGTGAGCATAGAAACCCAAAGGGTATGGATGCCGGCTCGGAATCAATTTTTTAACCATCAATTAATTACCATTCACATAGTATAACCACCTTGTTATCTTTAGACTAAAAAAAAAACTCACATATGTAATTAAGTATATTAAATTTCAATGTTCAAATGGCTCCGATACTAATTCTGTAGCAGATTTTTTCCCTGCTGAACTGAGAATTTTGAGGCTAAATACGTGTTCATTAAAAAGATTAAAGTTTCTGCTGCAGACATGAGCCTTTTCAAAATACCTTGGCATACTTCAATACGCTGTTGTGTAATTGCATATATTTACCTCTAAATTTGCTTGGAGCCATTTTTAAATCCTATAAAGCCGATGGACAATACAAAAGAAAATGTAGTATCATCAAAATGCATGATATCCAACGTAATAGGCCGGCTCTTTGATTGCAGAGGAACTCGGAGAATCATTTGCTCTGAGTGAATTTTCAACAAAACAGAGTGATCGAGGAGGATGGAAAGGGTTTCCAAGGTTATGGCTACTCTCTCTCCCCCCCTTTCCCCTCCAAAATGGAAGGTGAGGGGACGTTCAATGGTGTGGTATTTCCGCATGAAAAGAGCCGACGAGTGAAATGCGAGCAGCGTTCTGGATCGAGGAATTTTCCTGAGGCAATATCCCAATACGGGAAATGACACGCCAATGACGAGTAAATAACAAGACTCGTTACGCAGTGTAATTGAAATTCCGTTGGAGCGCCCCTGGGGAGGAAATAATATAGTGAGCTCATTATTTTCTTTAATAAGTATAAGAAAACGAGGTTCCAGTTTATTACCTGCCTCTCCTCCTTCGTAAACTCTCCACTCAGCCAGAATGTTTCGAGGAGGTGCTAAAAGTGTAAAATATCAGCACTTAAATTTCCGTGTCCCAAACCTCAAGCGGATTTGCCGCTTACAGACTCAGGTGTTCATTTGAACGGAATATGAATACATGCTTTCCGTCTTGTCTTCCGGAGGGACTAAATATAGCTGTTATGTAATCCTTGGACATGATAGTGAAATTTCCAGCGTTATGATGTGATAATTCAATGCGATACGGTGAGGACTATATCAGAAGTAGTTTTAATAATATTTGTAGAAAAACCAGTCATTCCCTAGAATTTTTGCTAGTGAACAATTTTTTTTTAAATGGACTGAACTCCAGATATTAATGATAGAGTAATCCTAATTTTCGCAAACAAGGCACAAAAGAGTCGATGATTACCTATAACAACTCAGTAGGATCATCCAATATGACGCCCTTCTGGGTTCATGTCATTAATTTCTCTTAAACTGAATTCACTGAATGCACGACCACATTCATCACTATCACTGACATATAGCATTAGACCTTTCTTCTCTTGCATTTCCTGACAATCTTAAAGATGTTTCGCGTTGGTTCTTTTATTATTAAGCATTAAACGAAAAGTTGGACATAACTTGGCGTAGTGTTCAATATCTATTTCTACTTCTATAGTCATTAAAAATGTTATGGACGGCGAGTCTCGGCATGCCAATGCACTGCATATACCCCTCATTGCTAGTGGTGGTAAGCCGTTCGAAAGGAATGCTACCTGAAGTTGAACAAAGGAAGTATGCCTGGAGTAATTTTTAGTTTCTCTTGTAAGCTTTTGTCGAAAATAAGACAAAAACTTACCGGCAGAGCAGGGTACCTATTGACCGTGGAAGCTATCCATGGCCTGTGCCACTAACACGGGTAACCTCGCAACTTTGACTTGGTACAAACAGCCGAACACTAGCCTAGAACGGCCGGTGCCTCCAAGTTGTTGAAGGTTTTCACATCAAGAAAGAGACATGGCGATGAGGAATGGTCTTTGTTAGAATGTTTCTAAGATTGTGAGAAAATGCATGCTTTAATTTCGAATTTAATTATGAATGGAATGCACTTACCCGGATAGAACAAATTAAACGTTTTCGCTCTTTTTCCGTCTACCCTCCCTTGTAAGATCACTTCCTATTGGTATCGATCTCTTATCCTTATCGCCTTAAACTGCCACCAAATTGGGCACAACATATCTTTCCATAAATAAAAAAATATAGACGGTGAACAATGATAATACGTATCCCCATTTTGTATGAGTTCAGTTATTTTTGTTTTTACTGCCTGTACGTGTCTCATTTTGTCTTTGTTACGAGTGCAGTTTTAATCGGCCTTGTTGCTGAATTTGGGTCATTTTATTCATATTAAAAATAAATTAATAAAGAGAATAATAAATACCATGCACACTCAAATTGGCGGTCGGGACAATTGGTGATTATGATAAAGAAGTTTGCATCAATGATATTCTTCCAAGAGTCATAGGATAATTAGGTACCTACCTATGTTAAATATGCGAATAATGTCTGCTATGCGGTCACGTATGAGCGTAAATACTGTTGGAGAGGAATGAAAAATTCTTGAAGGACGACTTTTCCTGAAACCTGCTTACGCAAACCACAGCGATCATTATGTTCACATTATATCGACTTTACTTGAAATACACATGATAAATAAACTAATCAAATAAGCATTAATATTTGCACTTGTCCTAAGCTAATATTTTATGCTGTAAGTTTTTAAACATCAAGTTTGAGTGCTGAATATATAATCCACTGCCATTCGGGAGAAAATAATGAGTTCCCGAATCAAACCTGAATGACGATGTCCGGTGAGCAGTGCATTAATTAAAATTGATGCCATGGATTCATTAAAATTCTGTGTCCGTTACATCTGAATGTAAAAAAACCACTTTGGGAAGGAAGTATAATGAGATATTTAATTCCAAAGGACAGAAGTATGGACATGAGGAAATTAATGGAGATGAGAAGCCCAGGAGAAAATATGTCAGGCTGAAAGATCACGGCATTTAAGTGTTCAAGCATGCATTCAAGACTATCCACACGGATGAATCGCCTTGTATTCGAAACGTTTCCATCGAAACATGGAATTTAACTGCTCACCACAATACCATTCCCAACTTCAATTTCCGGGATAAAAATTCTTTCCCATCAATATTTATGCGCCCATTTAAATCTTACGGCGATTTTATATAGCGAAAGTTTTCAGCTGAAACACGAGAAAAATTGATATTTATACATGCAAATTTGATGGCTGAGAGACTTGCAGAGAAAATTTTGAAAATAACGACACACTAGGAATCCAATATTAGTGAATACAACTGGTACTTTCTATAGCAATGGTAGCCAGAAAGTGTTTATTGAAATTTTATGACTCTGAGCAAAAATCTAAACCGTCACGAGGATGTAAATCCGACTTCTTGTGGGGACGAAATCATTAATGAAAATCTCTAACTAGTGATTTGGTATATTTTATTCGATCCTGCTAAATCGAACGATATTTGAGAAATTAAATTTAATGTATACATCTTGTGCCCAAAAATGATTGCAAAGGTAAAATTATGTATACATCCACTAAAGCTGAATTTAACCCACCCTACTTTAGTTTGAAGACATTCCGCTGAAATTCGTTTCACGTAACTACTTATGTCTCGTAACACCGATAGTTTTCAAGGAAATCATTTACTGAACTCACATACATCTTTTAAATAATGGAGATTTATTTTACCTAATGTAACTGACAGTTATGTATGAATTTGATATTGAGCATAAATACCAATGCATAATAAATTATATGTTAAAAGGAGAAGACATATTTTCAAAAACTAAGTCAATCGCAATTTTTTGAAAACCGGTTGCTTATCGGCCTATATTTTCAAAGTAGCTTTGGAATATGAAAGGGAAATTTTTGCTCCCAGCGCACTATTTTGATGAGACTTTTTACTAGACATCTAGTAATATGTGTCAGGAAAGTACCTCTGAATTTTTATTAAACACACAAAAGATGGGCTTGGGTACAGAAGAAAGATCGAGAAGTACATATATGTACCTCTGGTACTGAAAGAGTTAAATACACTGGCAAAACAATTGGATAGAGGACGGCTGCGTCACTTGTGTGATTTAAATATCAATAATGGACTTAGCAATTGAGAGATTTGGACTGGTATAATGTTCTCGTAAATTTCCCCGTGGTATGTTTGATTATTGCTTTTGTCTCCAACGAATCTTCTGGTTACCATAAATGATCAAGTCCACGAGGGAAGCGTCTTGGCTAACTTCCGATCAAATTGATTAGAGCAACTATCTGAGGCCACGTTAACTCCAAACGTTTGGAATAGCTACGGCATTCGGTTCTTCATCTTAAGTTGAATAGTATATAACTAGCTGACCTGTGCAAATATTTCGCACAGTTTGCGGCTTCTTCCTGTTTCTTCCTTCTTTCTTCCTGTTCTTCTGCCTGTCGAATATTTCGCACAGTATGCAGCTTCTTCCTGTTTCTTCCTGTTCTTCTTGCTGTCGAATATTTTGCACATTATGCAGCTTCTTCCTGTTTCTTCCTTCTTTCTTCCTGTTCTTTTACCTGTTTCTTCCCATGAACAATTATATGTCATTTATGTTTGTGTTAGAGATACATAACGTAAACATAAACAGTAAATGGCCACACTAATTGCATGTAGAATGCAAACAATCTAACTTAACGATGTGTTCAAAGATGGTGCCTCCTACAGTCTTTTAAGCACGTAACCATTGCCAACATATTAGTTAATTATATTGTCAGCAGATGGCGTTGTATCATTTTTTAACACAAACTTTAATTTTAAACAATTTGTCTATTTTTAATCAGTATCGGGGAACATAAGCTTTAAAACTATGTTTGAATCATTAATTTTGATGAATAATTATGGGAGTTATGGCGTTACGACAAAAAAACACCTTTGAGAAATAATATATACGGATATAAAATGTATAATATAACGTGCCTGTAGCAGCTGATGAATGAATTAAGAGGACCATGGAATAGTGTAATAAACTAAACTGTGCAAATAGAAGACGTCTTCCGTAAAAAGTAGAGCAATGATTTGAAATTTATCCCTGGTTTAAAAAAAACCAGGAACTCAAACAGTAGATGTAACCACTTTGTTTTTATGATCGTTTTTTGGAACTAGTTTTTTGTTGTTGAATTTTAAAATTTTAAAGAATGAGTCCAATAAAATAGTCAATTAAAATGGTTAATGGCCTCTCATAATACAAAACTAATCACAAATATGAGATGGATTCCCCGTATTTCAGCGCTACGCCTCCTTTTCATCTTTCAACCCTTAATGTCACTATATCTTTAACATGCTAATCAGCTACTGTCCTCTAGGCTAATGGCTTCCGGCCTTTACATCCTGAGAAGTCGCTTGAGGATATTTGATGGTTCAGACAACAGGGATCGAGATACGTTGACTTCGTATACCAATTCGGCACAATAAACACCACCACGTCATAGAACTAAAACGAGAGGAAGAAAGGCAGAAAACGAGATGAAGGAAGGAATTGGCCCTGCGACCTTGCTTTGAGGGACCGTGCGAAGATAAGAGCTGAAATTCTCTTATTTTCTTTTCGAAAGATGGCGTCGAGCATTCATTTCGAGGAAGTGGAGACTGGAGTTGGTGCTGGGCAAAGGAGAGATGTGCGGATGAAGGAACGCTTGCTTCCTGGTCTTTATTTCAGCGCTCACCCCTGGGCGATGGTGCCTCAAATAACATCATCTTATCCCACGCATCGCTCCCCAGGAACTCCATAATCGAATCCTACGCAATTTGCGTTTGTCCTCGTCTTACCGAGCTCTTCAAGCCTCTTTCGCTGCGCACATTTCCCAGAAAAGGGGAAGCAGAGAGAAAAGAGCCGACGGGAAATAAGACCCTCTTGACACGATCAGGTGTCGTGTTAGCATTCATCGTTATTTTTAACCCGATTTGGGGTGGTTATTTCGATAAGTCATGTTCCACCAAAGATCAACATTCAAATTTTTCTTAAAATTTTCCATATAATGGGGATTTATCGAAGTTTTGGATAAATTTACTTCATTATTCATGCCCATTACTATTTATATATATAGTCGCTTTTTTAACTACACCCTAATCGAACAATTTCTCACATTCTTGGAGATAGCTGACCAATCGCTTGATTGGGGTACCTACTGACTACCAAATTTTAATGAAGCGGGCGCCTTTAGTTAAAAAAAAGTTAAAATATCAATTTATAGGGCTTATTTGCATTCGAGTGCGTCGAAGGTATTAGGGTAATACAGCATTGAAACCTACGACTGCCTTTCGGCTCTGGTAGTTTAGTAAGACCTCGTGCTGGCATCGCGGATGAGTTGCAGTCATTATTAATGTTTCCCGCGTCTTGTAATTCAATGGCATTCAATGTTAAAGGCCAGGTATTATATGACAAAGAAGTTAGCAACTCAGCTGAGCAATACGCAATGATTTCTGTTACTACTACAATAAGGAAATTATTCGCAGCGATATCACGGCAAGATTGGAGGAACAGTGTACTCTAAAGCAAACTCACAGACATAGTTGACGCTAATATCTTGGTTGTCCAATCAGGTCTGTCAATTGTACATCCAGAAGTCGATTAAGATTTAAACATGCTCCATATCATTGAACAGGACATTATTGCTTGTTTTTCCCTCAATCCTCGTTGTCGATGTCCCGGATGGCGATTGAAGTTTTTTCCATAGGCCATTTTGTAGGATCTGCAAGAAAATCATTCATCACGAAGTGCAAATTCACTTTACCGACCGAATTAGACTGTGCTTGTATGTGTATTTGTTATGAATGAATCATTGAAGAGAGCCAAGAGTTCTCGTGTAAAAGGCATTTTAGCATATAAAAGTGTGTCTATTTACTGTGGAATCTCATTGAGAGAAAGTTTCATATCACTTGATTTTGACGCCAAGTGTACGTCCTAAATCGTAATTTAAGTGATCTCGTTTTGCTATAAAAAATTACACTCATAATAGCTGTTGGTGTTGATGCTTACGGGCAAAGTTCCATTGAGGACATATTGTTCACCTAACCCGAAACTCGAACCCGGATTCCATGATATCCGGTCCAGTGCTTTAGCCAGTTAAGCAACAAAGACGTTCTTGTGCTTTTTCGTGGGCTCTAATGATTTTTTTGTGGTCTTTGTGGTACAAATTGAAATTTCCGGGTTCAGGATCCGGTCTCAGGTCTAGGCAAATGATTTTCTCCTGTGTGGCATTTCACACTTATGTACACTTGTGGGTGACTCCGTAAAAGAAATGTCATGATAGGTCTCGACATCCTCATAATTTGTAGTATAGCATAATTTCAAGAGATGAGAAAATGAAATCTCATGGTCTCAAATCTCTTCGTAATTATCTAGTGAGATGAGTTAAGAAGGCAGAGAAAAGGATGAATCTTTATTGCACATTTAACTACGTGCTCACATCTTCTGAAAGCATTATCAGCACATCGTTGACGATTAAGTTTGCAACTGCAGTTTTTTTCATCATTAATGTGCAATCAGAGGTGAAATGAACTTGTAACAAAGGATTATTATAAGATCGCTAGTTTATTTCACGAGTAATTGCTATTTCCCTCACATGAAATCCAAAAATATAGAGATTGACGTCCATGCTCACTCCCGGCTTCAGCTACCGCAGCATAAATAGAACAATTAGGATTAGGATGCGCTCAGAACATCCTCCTTCGGAATTCAGCAAGCCAATTCAGAAGGCAAAATCATGAAAGGCAAATGCAGTTCCACCTATATATTGATAACAAGTGCCACCAGCTTGAATTCTGCGGTCACGTGATTTGCATCACCAGCCGGTATTGAGTGTGTTACCAATACCATATCTAAATACTAACTGCTCCATTACCTTGGGCGCACTCTATTTACCCCATTTTGTGAAAAAGAATGTGAATATGGGGATAAGAAACTTCATTCAAAGGCTGTAATAGGGGTTTGCGATTGACACGTTGACCCATTGCACTATGCAGAACGTACCGATTTACTTACCAAATTCCATCTTGCAAGTCTGCTCTTTCAATACATAAAATACATTCGATGAATACACTCATTCCTTAACCGAATGACGTTCCAAATACAACGTCTATATCGCTTATTCTCCCAATAAAGTTGAAAGTGTAGCGCAAATAGATCATTTCAATTTTGGCGTGTTTTGAATGTTACGTGAAAAAGAAGTATGTTTCGCATCAATTTTAGTAATGTCAGCTAGCAGTTGATGATAAACGAGTAAATGGGTGCTTGTAATTTGCAAGCAGGGGGGCAAGTGTTTTATAATGATACTCTTTAAATAAGGAAAAAAAACAATGAAAGCTCTCAAGTCTGCGTGCTACATGCAATGAAAGAAAAGTATTATTCTCGGAAATGAAATACGCGCCCCATGAGGTATGGATACCAGACAGTTCTAGTACAAACTTATATTGTATGTCATCCGGTTATTAACGACTTTTCAAAATACTATAATTAGTATACCGAAACGAATGTGGAACCACTGGAAGATCATCATAACCTCATTTGACGGCATAAAAGACGCTCTTCTACGTTAGATATTTCATTTCAGTACAGCATACTTAATAAGAGCACACATGAAGAATTTTACCATATAAATTACTTCGGAATGGAGATTTTTAATATACTAATTTACACATTCATTTTTTCTCATCCAATCTTCTATGTGGACTGCATGTTATTTTAATGATAACTACAATATCATTAAGCTTGGTTGTTTGAAATTGGCCATCAAAGCTACGGTAGAGGTTAGGAAAAAGTTGAAGATATTATATGCAGTAGTTAGCATCGCAAAAAATGGTATAAAGAAGACTAAATAACATGCGCTTAGTGTACCTAACTCATATATGTAGAGCTATCGATTTCAATAACTCGAAGCCTAATCGATTTTTTTAACTTTTATACATTATCGACACATAAATCTAACCCTCCCCTGAAACTGGCCCGCCTCGCTGAGTTCCAAACGTGGAATCGACGCTCGGCCCGGCGACAATGGAGAAATATATCCATAGCAACGAAAGTGAAAAAAATTCTAAAATCCCAAATAAAAGTTTAAGAATTTCAGTTTTACGGTAGGTAGGAAAGAATTGATTGCAAGAATAAGATTTTTCAAACATTCAGCCTCATATTTGTGAAAGAATCAGTCTTGTTCCAATAAAGCGTTCTAAATTTTCTTATACGAAAAAGTATGGCTAGTCTTTTAAACTTTTAATTTCAGAGTTCTGAGTTCAAGGAAAATGTTTATTAATCAGAGCAATACTCTCTGGTAGGGGTAAAGAATATGTTCAATAACAAATGAGGCAGAGAGAAATATTAATGCTGATCAAAAGAAAATGAATATGTAATAAAATTATTTTTAAATAATTACAGCCTGCGTTTGGTAATTAAAAAGTTAATAAAAAGTAATAAATTAACAGATAAAATCTAAGCATAATTGCAGCTACTAACTGACATTTTGGGATGAAAAACGAAGTCATGGAAAGCAACAGCTACTTCCATTGGCGACAAATTATTTACATATCGCTCAGCTTAATCTTGCCGCCGAGATGTTATCAAGTAAGCCGTAAACAGATAGCGCTACTCGTATACGGGTTGTATTAATGTGTTTCCAAGGTGACCGCACCAAATTGACCTGCACGACCTTATCAGCGAATGCAAATGAAGCGCACAGTGGAGCGTGAGCAGCTTTGAGAAGCTTAGATCTTCTTTCAAATGTTAAAATTCTCCTATAGTCATTCTGGTAGCCGCTTCGGCATTAACCTAATGATTGTATAAGTACGTCTTCGGTCAAGTAAGGTCAATTAGCGTTAAATTGATAATACTATAGTGTGATAAAGAACTGTGGGGAAGACCGGGGTTAGTCTGGTACAGCGTAATGTTGGTGTATTGAGGATAACTTGGCAAGTAAGCGAGCGAGCGCGTTGAAACTTGAATTGTGTCTGTTAATCCCACTTCATTCAAGGCACTGCCAGCCGGTTACTTTCCTCCGTTAGGGATAAAGCTTGTGCGGTCATTCGGTTTGAAACATTCTTTTATCTTATTTCCACATTGACCAAGAGTTAACAATCTTTACTAAGATATCCAATGTAGTACAGTATAACAGATTAATTATTTGGCTTCAATCTGAAGTGTTCAAATTTATTGTGAAGATAAATGGTCGACTGTCAGTCAGATTAGATGAAAACTATGGAGAAGGGGTTAGTACGTACAGTTCGTTAGGCGTGTGAACTAGCTCCTTCGTACTGATATACTATGGTCTTCATTAGCTTCCAAGCTAAACTCAGGAAAGGGTTTTTATAACGCATGAAATATTTACTCGTGCACATAATATCATGTTGAACCCTTACACGTTCTTTCAAAGCAAGTGATGGTGACGAAATATGGCATTTTTTGACGGTTTAAGGACCGTGTACAATCGCCTTAAGATATCCAGGCATCTGGAACTTAAACAAAACAGTGCCAATGATTTCCAAACCAGGAGTAAATTGGATTAGATGCATGAAATGCATAACAAGGGGTCACGAATGTTGTATTTAAGGAAATAAATTGTTCTTTCATTGAATCAGCTGGAACAGTGACGATAGTGATGTTAATGATAACGATGATCAAACTGAGTCATTGGAGTGATTTCAAAATATGCTTGGCCAATCGTGACTTTATGCATGGTAAATGTTTTTTAAAAAACTGATTCTGAGAGCCTCTTTATATTTGTACGAACGTGCCCCGGCCATTATACCAACTTTTCCCACATAATCCTGAAACATTTTTTTAAATACTTACAAGATACAATTAGTTCATCCATTTCCTTAAATCCGTTTGCATAAGTTGTCTAATTTCAGTCTAATGTTTCACGGCCTCAAAAATACCAATAAATTAAGCTTTCCATCGAAATTAATCGTCCTGATTTTCATTCACTGTCCACTATTTACCGATTAATTGTTGAAGCGTTTTCGTTTACCCTTGCGAGTTTACTTCGGATCGCCACCTTGCCATTCATCGGTGCAAATTGGAGGAGTATCATCTCATTAATAGGGTACATGATGATCTTTAATCAGTTTTGAAGGATTTATGAAAGTTGCACAGGTAACCAGAGCCATGTGGAAAATTTTAGTATAACTTCATAATTTTTAGTAGGTAACTCCCTCAGGTGGCAAAACATTTGGTGATGAAGTAAATTTAAAACCAAGAATACAGGTGAGGAGGCTCATTTTAGGAGTTTTTAGATATGAACTCCAAGAACTATGTACTCTCAATTCACATTTCTTGACGTTTTATTTTCTTTAAGGTAATATATGACTTAATGGAATGAAAGGGTAAGGGAGAGTGAAACATAATTAAACAAATGATATTTCGAAATATTTCGCTGTTGAAATATGAGACGATAATAATATAGGTAACCCTTGATGTTTAATCGATTTTAATGAAAGCGGAACATCGTTATTATTTATATGTTTATGATATGCACTATAAGTTCATTAATCATAATTTTCAATATTTAATTTCTATTAATATTCTAATTATACATGTTATTCGATTTAAAAAGAATCCAATCATGATGATACCATCGTGATCATTGTCAGCAAATGAAAATTGCACGACGCTAGGCTATCATTTAAGCAACTGCTGCTCCCCACTGGGTAATCCATCTGGTCACCTCAGCACAATCATTCTATTTCTAACAATCGGGCTTTTGCCAATTCCCCATTCATGGAATCGATAAAAAAAGTATTTCCCATCGATTGCAGTGACGTTCCCTGACACAAGTCCCTGCGGTGAAATTGGAGGTAATGTGCAAAGCGGGATTTACGGAGGGCAAGCGGTTTGCGCAGCGGCAATTGGGGGTGGAGTGAGGGGGGGGGTAGGGCTCGGCTAAAGGGAGCCCGCTAGTCATCCCCCCGTTGGCCCCTCTCGCTCGTGTGCGGGAGGAGTGGAGGAAAAAAGGTGGCAATTTGTATTCCCGGCCGTTCTCCCGGGAGAGTAATTTATAACCACACATTTCGTTCGCTGTTTTTGTTCCTCTTTCCCTTTCTCACAGCACACAATCCTCCCCTCTCCGGTCCTCTACAGCTCCACCACCCCTCTCTGCAACCTACCCCTGGAATTCCCGCAGACATGGCCTGGAATTTCACCCCCTGCCGTCCCAACCCTTTCTTCCGCCTGTCGTCAGAAGCACCCCTCTTCCCTCAACTGCTCAAAATCCACCCAACCCCCAATCTCCCTCCCCCCCAATCCCTCACCCTCCTCACCCGCCTCTCCACGACTGTCGCTGCTTTGACAAACTCGCCTTCCTCACCCCAACCTCACAACATCCGCCCAACCCTCTCGAAGCACCGCGTGTCCATCCACCGGGTGAACGGCATCCATCGAGAAGACCCCGGGAAATGTGAGCTACACTGAAAAATTCGTGAAATAACATCCACTACGTCCATCAGTTCGATGTTTTGATCAGAATGTAATGTGATAAATTCAACCCAGCTGTTGGAAATTACATCTTTTCGTATTTTTCATTCTAATGCACGTAATAATTAAACTTTTCTCGGGGAACTGTTTTGAAGAAATACTTTAAATTATTGCCCAGTGGTAAGGATTATGAGGGAAGCAAATCCCATTCAATTTGAAATTTTCTTCAATACGCTTTTACGTAGGTTTTAATATTAATTATGTAGTCGTTTAATAGAATACGATTTTATAAATTTTTCATGTGTGTTTTCTATGTAATATGTTTATGGTTATTTTTTAATCTATAGGCATTGCGTTTTTGTTTAAGTTTTCCGCTTATGCCTTTTTTATTTTGAATGAACCTCAGTAAAAGGGTAAATTCCCGTTGTGATGCACAAGGTTTTATATCCTGCACAACAAATAAATGTATTAATCGATTAATAAAGCAAATATTACAAAAGAGAAGGGTCAGCGTTCAAATCCTCAGTGTGTTTGAGATTTTTATGGGGAAGCTCCTAATTGGTGCTATTTTCAGAGCATTACACATTTCACAGCATTTCAACTATAGTGCTCCGTCCGTCGTAAAGTACGTTAAACTCGAGACCGCTTTCATTATGAGCAGAAGATTGCCTCCATTGACTTTCTCTTCTCACCTATTCCTATACCCGAATACTCTCTTCCATGCAAATATATGAGTCTGGACTAAATTTCGTTAATAACCTCAATTTTGGTCTTTTCCAAAGATAACTACAAATACCATACAATACCTGATCTTCAGATTTCACACCTTAAAATTCTTCACCTATTTTATTCCTCTCAACAGCCACCATCCCATTGAAAACCATAGAGCCCCTTGCGTGTCCATCGACTGGTAAGTTCCTGGGAACCCTGTGCTACATTTAAGAGTCCCTAAAATTACTGACTCATCTAATGCGACTAATAAGAATGACAGTGAAACACATTGCAAAGCCTGATGGGTTGGAACTGTCGGAAAGGAGTGTCAACACCCGAGCATCAATTCTGTTGGTGTCCAATCTTATTCTTATTTCAGCCAGCAGTAGTTCCTCACTTTGTTCCTCACCTCTAAAATCTCTTCAAGCATTCCATCCTTCACCATCTTTGGGCACTCTGTAATTTTTTTATATCCCAAGATTATTATGCCGCAGTTTGTTTCCAATAAGGCTTTACCTTCTACCTTATCGAGCTTTTGTAAGAACTCCCTGTTCCCTGTTCCGGTCATTGAGAGTCCCTGTTCCTTGAGTCACATTTGGAGTCATAATCTCTGCATTTACAAACTTTACATTTGGAAGCCTTTCCGTTTACTTAATCTCCATCATTCATAATATTATGAGATTTTAATTGCTTCTTGTCTCCTATTTCTTGTCTCTTCGCTGACCCAAAATTCACTGAATTTTAACAGTACATCGTTAAATACGTTTTAACAAGTGCTATCACATCAAGCTCGTATACCTAGCTATTTGAAAAAGCTTTAGATATGACGTATACTCCCCTTCAAATCCTGCATAACTTAAGTAATTTTTTGGAAAAGAAACCAGGATTCATCGGAGAAAGGGAGAGAGCTTAAATCTGATGCTTACAAGAAAGTTTATCGCTTCGCTATCATTAGCGATTGGCACGCTTTTCAGTTAAATTTCATTCTGCAATGTTTTGTGTTGCCTTAGATTAATGTTTCAAAGTTAGATGGAACTTGGAATTTGAGAACTTATAGGGGTAATAAGCATTTAGCAAAAAAGAGATGGGTCAGAAAAATGAACTAAGGTTCCATCGCTACTGATGATGAGTTTTTGGATACATCATTTAAATGGTAACTATACTCTGCCGTAGAATAAAGTAAAAAAATCCGAGTTTTTAAAGTACGTTTGTTTCCCTGCGCAGTCTACTCTGCCATGGAGCCCTAATTTCTGTCTTTACGCGAATACTTTTCGAGTGCATCTATCAGCTATTTGCAAATATGCTTCACTATGTTCCATGAATAAGGTTTTCATATGGAATAAAGAATCGTTTGCGGATAGCCGAAACTTCAGTAGATATTTTCGGCGCGGAACGGTTAAGGTACGAATATTTAAAAAAATTTAGCTAATGTAGGTTAACCTTTCTGATATCTCATTTCCTTCAAAATTATAAAGGTATATCATATAAGATTATAGTATATTGCCAAAGAACTGACTCACTTGGTCACTTGCACTCGGTGGCTGATTCAGTCTATTTGATGCGGTCCACGAAAATCAAATTCGACTAGCGATTCAAAAAATTGTCATCTTGGCTATCGTTCCCTTGCTCCTAGTATATAGTCAGTCGACATGAGCATCCCCAGTGAAATCATGACCAGTCAACGGTAGTGTCGATAGCCGCCAAGGCTACCCAAAATGAAGGTTGAAAAGTTCAACAAGAAACTGTTTATTTGTCACAATTAAGTCTTTTTCCAAGGACTGCAAGGTATGACACACGATCTTACACAAAGTTCCAATTATGTAAATACCTTAACAATTGAGCTGCTTGAACACAAAGTGAAGAATTTTGTAAACTTAGCTTCTATTCTTTTACCGATAGGTAAAATAAAAATATCCGTTGACCTGAATGAAATCGAGCAAATAATTAATTTGCATTCAGAATAAAATGCACGAACATTCTTGGTAGAGAGGTATATTAGACTTGCTTGCAATTTAGTTGGCAAATTCCATTCAAATATTTGGCCAAAATCCTCTAGAACCTATCCAACTGCGTCAACACAAGGCCACGGCTCACTCGATCGGCCGGGAAATGGATGTGCCCGGTCATGAGCGTAGCTAGGATTTATGTTGGAGTAACAGGACACACATCCGTAGCTGTAGATGTATCGTATAGCAAATTTGGTAAAAAATGTCTTGTCCAGTTGAGGCAGCTGCCCACCCCCGCCACCTCTCCCTGGCTACGCCCATGTAATCGGTCTTGCATGCCCTTGATTTTCTAGCAATCATACTGGCTGCGGGCATTATAACAGAACCTCCATCGAATTCAGGGCAGAGGCGGTGACGCGTTACCGGCCGACCGAATGAACCCTGTGTAATGTAGATTAACTTCATTAGAGTGGATTCATAAATGATGCGAGTTTTCCATTGAAGGACGGTGTAAACATAAATCCGTGGCACGTTGTAGGGAAAGCGGACTTTTGGAAGCTTATTAAATCGGTAATTATTGCTAGGGAACATCAGAGTAACAATGGAACAGATCTGAGCATTGGGTTATCAAGCACCAGGAAAATTCATCAGGCGCAAAGCAGGAAAAGTAATACTGCGCGATAGAAAAAATTCACGTCCATCACTTTGCGCTGACCAACTCCACACACTGCGGTAGTCAGGTTCGGAATTATTCGCATGTGCTAGATGGAGTTCCTAGGTAAGTGGAGCTTCATACATAACTTCCAGTGGAGGGATATATATGCAATATTTAACTGCTGTGTCCTTTAGAAGAACTTCTTTCGCCTTTGACGCCAAATAGTGAGAGACTTGTGCATTTTTCGTCCTCTATGAATACCTCTACTTGCGATATGGCCACAGTAGGCGTCCCGCATTGACTCCATGTGCGGTCAAGCGCTTTCACTATCAACTTTTCAATTCATAGGTTTCCCTATATTGCTGATTGTGAGATCCATCATCGTCTTCCTCGAAGCTTCCAGACAATCTTAACTCCAAAATAAAAATTGGGATACAGCGATTCCTAGTAGGAACTTCCTAGCGAAGAAAACGCTACGAAGTAGAGCTCATGAAGAGTACAACTGTGTTAGCCGCTGAGACTAGACTGGATACCACATAGCGAGCTGGGCTCCTCCTGCTCTGTTGGAGCACCCAGAAATTTCAGCCTTTCATCTTGACAAAAGCCATATGGACACGTTGACTGCCGCAATTTAAGATGTGGCTCAAGGATTCCGTTGTCAAACCAAGTGGTAAGTAGAATCCCTTAATTTTGTGGGATCCCAAAGGAAGGATTTGAAAGTGATGAGAACCCAGTGATTAACCATAGGAATGATTTGAAAGCAGAATTGTTGCCAAATACTCCTCTGATACTACTTGTTGTTTACATTTACCATGTTCACTGTTACAGTTGTTTATTTGATTTGAATCAGGGGTGTGAAACTTGTGAAAAATGTCCAGTGATTTTAATGATGATTTCCGGTGGAAAATATTGCTCGCGTATCAACTCTTGAATTATCATTGGTAAGACCCGAGTTAAACAATACTCTCCATAACTAAGGTCTGTGGTAATAAAAGCCAGATAAACGCAACTATATTCTAAGTGACAACGTACTAGACGCAGTAGTTACACTTGAAGGGGCTCAATGAAATTCAGTTTTTCAAGTCAAAAGATTGATGATTTGGAAAGGAAATGAAGTTTCTCTTTAAGAGACGGACAAGTTCTAAAGAACGGGAAATATATTTTTTCAAACCCACCAGTAAATTTGATGGAAGAGGATTTAAATTCGCCAAATCTTTGTGGAATTTTCTTTAAAAGAGTCATCTGTAATCACCAGAAAGTTCCCCGAATTTATTCATTGGGAAAAATGGGAAAACTAATCATTGATTGAATCGTGTCCTGAAGGTCCGCCGTTATCGGTTAGAATAGTAATTAGTCCATTATGTTAAATAACTTTTGCTCGTAAATTCAAACTCGATAACCGTAAAAACAGTGGCCACTGCTTGGGAATGTAACCTTTTGACTTGTGATGTGGATATCAGTACAGAAATGACGTAGGATAATCACTCAAGCTTTTATCACTCGAGCGATTATATCAACGCCGATTAATTGATATGATTAATTCTCTTCTCCGTGAGTTTACTGATCATTTCTGAATGTCAATCACTAGAAAAACCATTATTGCAGAGCATAAGAATAATTTTCGTTTTCAGAGGGCCTACCTATATTAGAAACCTGTTTCGATTCTTTTCATGAGCATATCCTTTTTTCGCGAGAAAAGTGATGGTGAAGTGGTGAAAAAGGTAATGTAAGTAACCAGTGATATTGGTCGTACTACTGATCTTGGAAGCAATTTTAACGCTTGAAGGACAACTTGTTGGCTTAGTTCCGCCATCGCCTAGCTCGAGGGGTTGTTTACGATATCTGAAAGAAAGGAAATAAACATCCGTGAATGCCCTTCACCTTCTGCATTGTAAGTCGTCCTAGAGAAAAACTTGGTCTTGTTCAATTTTTACGGATTTTTGGGCATTAAGCCAATCTCTAGCGATGCTCTCGTGTGCCTCTTCGAAACCTTTTTGCTCTCTTTGCCTTACGAACTTGCGGACACTGCTTCCTGTCCCACCCGGGTGGGTTTTAACAGGCGGAAGTTTGTGTGTTTACACGATGTAAAATAAACTAATTCGATAGATAACTGTAAGATTGTTGTAGAATATCGTAGTAACGTGTAAGATAGATAACTTTAAGATCACTCAGACTCGCTATAACTGCCATAATTCAAATTACAACTGAAAGGCTTACGGTCAACAGGAGCATTGTGTGTGATGCCATTCCATTCCTAAGTTACGCGATGTTTAATCACGTCTGTTTGTATGTCGTAGAAGAACTAAAGCTAAGGGATTCGAGTCACATTAACTTTGGAGCTTATAGCAGAAGTCAACAATGTGTTGAGCAGGGTAGAGTTTTGCAGCAGAAATGTATCTTTGAAAGGGGAAAGGGGTATGAAAGGGAAAGGAGTTTGGTGACACGTGACAGCGCAGCCGACAAATTTATGGGTATCACTACCCTTCTTGCGATTGAAAAACTCTGGTAATAGTGTGACACTCTTTCAAGTTTATCTTCTGGACATCAAATTATCGTTCTCTATCGATCTTAGCGTTATTAGTACAACCTCTAACGAACGTGACTTACCGCCGAGAGTTAATTAGATTTCACTTCTGTTAAAGTTGAAATTCAATCTTATAAAATTAATGTTGTTGCATATATGTATTAACTGGGATTTTTTACTCCCACTGTTCACTTAGTCATCGCAGTTTCGCATAAAAACAAGAAATCGAAAGGAATTTAAAAAAAAATTTGAAAACTAATTTTTTCATTGCCAGCGTAATTACTCAAAAATTAACGAGTGAAAGTCAAACACCAAAAGAAAAGAAATCAGTTAAAGCGGTAAAACATTATACAGTCTTTCAAATATTGTAATCAAAGTTGCATTGCAACTTTCTCGAGAAGTAGTACATTCACCGCAGCGCTAATAAAGTCGTTACAGGCTTTTCTTAAACATCTGGCTTTCTGAGGAATGTTCTACTTTCTTGGAATGTGAGCCTTGCAATATAAAAATAAAATTACTTCGTCTTTAATGAATGGCCAGGGGTGGACCAGTGGTAGCGTGTTCGATTACCGTTCCGAGTATTGCAGGTTTGAGACCGAGAGATGGAGAAAATATCTAGGAACAGAGAGCGAGGCGCATGTCAAAAATTTGGAATGGTATTAACAGCCACAACTTCGGGGGTGAGGAAAGTTATCAATATTTGTTTTAACGAGGGTTCTCTTAGGTTCCCATTACTGAAGAAGAATTGTTACTGTGCATAGATAAAGAATATTTAATTCTGTTTCTTTCTTTCGCTATAGAATTTAAAATAAAAAAGTATGTAGAATTTAATATTCTAATTCTAATAGATAGAATTTGCAATTCTACATATTTCTATCTATAAAAAAGACAGAGGAAGGGGTGCAAATGTGAAAGCATGGTGGTAATGTAGAAACGGTCTGTATTCGAGTCGTTAAGTGCTGGCCCCTAGCAGAAATAGACGGAATTTGTAGCATAGAACCTGACTTACTCGCCAGGAGCGTCATTAGTCTTCTCGCTTCCTCTGTGAAGTTTGTAGTAATAGCTTTTCATCTTGTCGGTTTATAAACTTTTCTGAGGTAAGATTTTAAATAAATATATAGCATATGATGCACTTATTTTTCTGCTAGCTTATAGTCAGGCACTGTAAAATCGATAGTTTTGTAGTGTTTTGGATAGTTAATTGAATAAAAACATGCTTAGTTTGCTCTAGACTGAACATTTAAATTCAGTATGGCGATGCTGGTATTGTGGAAACACCCAATGAGAGTTATGTTTACATTTCCACATTATCCTCATTAAGGTTTGTATTCACAATTGCTCTACATTACTCCCATGTTTGTTCTAGACGCCTAGAAAATCATTGGTCTCAAACCTAGGGCTAAGTTGAAGAACTGAAATGACGAGGATATGATGAAGACTATATGTTCCGTGACAGAAAAGGAGATGGGTCTAAGGAGGGCCGTACCGTAGGGTCTTATGATATAGCAGAGGTTTTTGGCATACCCTACATGCAGCGCCAAACTGGGTCGATTGCTGCCAAGGGGTTCAGAATAACAGGGATTTACCCTTGTGATAAAACTGTCTTTCAGAACGATGACTTTCTTCTTTTTGAGTCTGCAGAACCAGACCAAATCCCCCAGGTCATCATCAACTCCGCTACCTCTACTTTGCTTTCTAAGCCATGTAGGTCGACAGAGCAAGGCTTTGTAAGTCCAGATGTTAACCCAATCTTTTCTACTTCATCTTCAAGCAATTCTCCTCCTCCTAAAAACATTCAGAAGAAGTCTACCTGCCCTGCTTTTTCACATGATCTACATGTGAAATCAACCTATTTGAAGCTGGTCCTTTGAAACCAACAGCTCCCTGTGTCTTACCTCGAGACGTTATGCTAATTCCTGAACGGAAAAAGAAAATGCCAAATAGAGGAAGATAACCTTCCTCTGCTGCTGTGATCACGGCATCACTTTGCAAATTGACCCTTTGGCAGTCATTTGCCAAGCCTACAAAGGGAGGTAAGATTAAAAGAAAAACTGTTAAATCCTGCAAAAGACAACTTCTTGAAGATGAAGATGATAACTCATCAATACCTTCAGGAGAGTCTGTTTTGGAGGTTGACGTAGGGACAGTCCCAGCTGAAGAAAATGACTCAATATGCATTTTCTGTGGAGAATCCTACTCACATGATGTTCGCGGAGAACTATGGATCCGATACATACTGTGTGAGGGTTGGGGCCATAGCTTAGTGCCGGCAGTGAAATTGAACAGTACATTTGTGACTTTTGCAAATGCACATTTTTTTAACATTATAGCCTTCATAAAATTGTGTGCTAACAGCCTTCATAGACATAAACTTAATATTGTGCCTTCTCAATACAATTTTAAAACTCACATGATGTAAAACAAAGAGGTTTTCTTCTCAGTTAAACACTTTTTTGCCTATTTTCAAGGTAAGGTCGTAAGTTTCCACATTACCAGCACCATTTTGAAAATTAGGTAGAATCTCATTTTGAAAAAATTACTTTAAAAAGTTATTTTTAGCTACAAAACATGTTATATCTTGCTTTAAAATAGTTTAAGATGATTTTTGTACAATTTTACAAGACTTACTTTCTTTACGCGATTAGGCCCAGTGGACCGCGCGATGTCAGGACCAAGGCTCTCCACTCTTCTCTTCTTTTGGCTATTTCCCTCCAATATTCCCAGGTTTCTATTTGCTGTAGATCCTGTCTTATATTATCCATCCATCTTTTCTTTGTCTTTTTCTTTGGTCTTCCCCTTGGTCTTTTCCCCTCCAGGCTGATGTAATTTGCAAGTTTAGGATATCGTTCATCCGTTCCACATGTCCTATCCATTCCAATCTCTTGCTTCTTAGTAATCCTACTATGGTGTTGTCTCGATAAAGGTCATATAGTTCCTGATTATGTCGTCTTCTCCATTCCCCTGTTATTTCGTCTTGGAGTGGCCCATATATTTTCCTCATTACCCGCCTGTCAAATATTAAGAGTTTGTTTAGATCTTTTTTTCGTGTGCTCCAACTTTGGCACCCATAGAGAACCACAGGGAGAAAAATGTGTTGTAAAATCTTATTTTAAGCTCTCTTGATACATTCCGGGACTTCAAAATGTTTTCAGAGCATAGAATGCCTTATTACCGGCTTGAATTCTCGCTTTGTATTTTTACAAGAAACTTTTTGCAATTTTACAAGAAACGGGTAAAAATTAAAAACGTTTTTTGATAAATACAAAATAGGCTTCCACATTTGCACTCTTTCCTCTATTTATTTCCATTCTATAAGAAAAATATAAATATGATATCTATAAAGTCACATATACTTATGTATTCATGGAATATAGAACATCAAAGGAAAAGAAAGATATAGAATTTAAAAGTTTATAATTCTTTACATCTTTGATTTCATAGCTATGTTGGCTTTCGGTTATATAAACCTATAGTCCTAGAGGTGGAGAGGACCGTATGACCATATCTTCTGCAAAATTAAGAAGTTTCCCTAAATGGCTGAGGAATATCTTCATCTTACCCTGCATTACCTACATACGCGTCTCTGCCTCTTGGGGGCAGACAGAGGTGAGAATTTGCTGCGGACGAGGAGAGAAAGGTGTTGATAGGGTTATGCTTCCATTCCATTTCACTTCTGAAATATAGCAGCTTTCTATCACTGAATTTTCAGCTGCAAACGCGATACCTCAACCCAGTGTTGATGGCATCTGCCCCAGTGAACGGGGTCAGCTTCACCTTAATTATGGCGCAAAAATGACATACATGCAGGGTCAAAAAACACTTCGTTAAAAGAAAGCTTGAACAGTAGAATGAAGTAAGCAGAAATAACAATATACCATTGACTTAGAGACTAGATTAATATGATACCAATTCCAGGTTCTAGTAACAGTCGTTCGATCGCATTCATTCAAGTCTAAAAAATTCACAGCGTTATGGTCGAAGCGTCATGATAGAAGTTTGCATTGATAAATAATAGACTGTAATGATGGTATTATACAACATTATCCTTTGTTTTAAAGCATTCAGTGCTTTAAATATATCTAACTTTGAAATGAAATTAAATATAATGGAAGATAGGGATTAAGTTCTACATATTTAGCACATACCCAACGATACTTTTATCTAATGCTGAGGAACAGTGTTACTAACAGAGCTCCAATAAAGAGATTTGTAGAGGTATTCCTCGAATTTAAGAATTTAGGATTTCCCTTCTTTATTATAAATTGGGTAGACATGGGTTCTCACATACCATTTAAAGCGATACTAAATGCCGGGGAATTGTTTACGCTGCGACCCAATGCCCTACGTTCTGTTTGTTAATTGAGAAGCCGACGAGAGTCACAATAAGTTGTGCTCTGCTGCTTACAAACTCAGCTTGAAATCGGATGTATTTCAGTGGATTAAGGTTAGGGTATGAAGAGATTACTACGAATTGGGATTTGTAAGTGATTGTCAGTAACAAGGTAACAATCTTAAAGATTTATTACCTCGTTACTCGTTACTTATTTACCTATTCTGTTTTAGGCTCTCCATGAATGAACATCACTTAAATTTAATTTTTACTCTCAATATCAAATGCGCATTAAAATAACAAAATTTAGGTATACATAAAATAATTTAAAATCACGTATTTAAAGATGAGAAACATTGTCATGATCTGGCGATTGGTCATTGAGGGAAAGTCCTGGCCTTGCGTATCTATTCAGCAGCTGTCCCTGGCGCTATAAATTGTGGGTCACGGTATCTCTTCACTTTCCATCCAGCGCTGCTCGTTTGCCTCATTTAGTCCAGCTAATTACTCGAAAGCCCTGCTCCTTAGCTGACGCTCATCGAAATATATTTAAAAGCCTAAGGCAATACTCGCTAGATTTTCTGAGTCATCATCAAACTAGAATTTAGCCCATCACTGGCTGTCACTGATACATTAAAAGCGTGATACTTAAGCGTAGTTAAATTTATATTTCATTTGTCCAAGGTGTATAACACAGGGGAGGAAGATGAGATAGGACAATCAATGCATAGTCATAGCAGCACAAAGATCTCCTGCTCAAGAGACCCGTCTAATTCTTTAATAAACATTCTCTCGGCAGTTGTTTCTTCCAAAGCTCATTAATTTCGGAAAGATTTCTTTCCATAAGTTGATATTGATTCGCAAAGTGCATTGTATTAAAAAATGACATGGTGTTCCACTTGATGGAGGGAGAACTGTGGCTTTCCTTTGATATCTGAATCGCGTTATGAAATAGCATAACGTATGACGTCCTTATAAGGACATATATAATTTGAAATTTGATATATTTCATTTCTCTATGCTGTTAGCTAACGCTCGTACATGAAACTGCATATTTGGGCAACACAACGCGGTGAATGTACGAGGTGACAGATATTGAGTAACAATCATGAACCTGATGTCAACGGGGGAGGCAACCATTGCTACGTCAGTAACTAAATAACTGACCAGGTGTAAGGACCGAGAAGATTTCAATAACAGCACACGCTAAGAAAATAACCAAATTTTACTATGTGTAAGCTGTATTTCTGCGCGAAAAACAATCCACCTAATATGCCAATCGTGAGAAATTTATTCCTGGATTTACGGAATAACATAGTAAATTTTAATTTGGTTTCCTTTTTGGCAATTTTATTGGAAAACATAGCGGAGCAGCGAAAATTTTGCTGCTAATATCGATATTTAAGGCAATTACTAGCAAAGATTTTCAATATATTACAATCATTATCATATATTCACTATTCTTCAGTGTTATGGGGCACAGTTGTTCTATAACTTAAAAAGATTTAGTTCAAACTGGTGGGATAAAAGTAAAAAACAAGGATATACCTATACTATACATATTTTATATGCAGGATGGATAAGATTTTGCTACGCATGCATGATAAATGCTCATATGAGGCACATTTTTAATGAGTGTTTGCTGAGACTCGAAATTAAAGGTCGTGGGAAAAAATATAACAAACCATAGCAAATCCAAATTAGCAGCCAATATTAATAATATTTCTGAACAAATTTAAATATCATCCTCAATTTTCATAATGATTTTCAAGTTATTTTGAGTATTATATGAGTGGTTAAATTAATATTCTGTTGAAAAATGTGGTGAAACTTTCTCCATGGCATGTAAGATGGTAGTTTTTCTATCCCAGGAGTTTTTATTTACAACTAACTTATTTCCCAAATAACTGACAGAGAAAACCCACAGTAATGATTCACAGTGATCCAAAACAGCCTTCAAGATAAGTTATGGAATTCTGGATCTCAATGGGACCCAATATAAGAACTGTATTCACCTAGTTGTATCGTACAATCTTCTACTTCAGTTTTAACAGAAAGAAAAAATCCGCAAAGATTATTTTGAATTCAATTATTAGGAAAACTAAAATATTTGCTATTCCAACGTGGTCTCTATCATTCAGATGCATTCTCCATGGCGGGAAATATTCCAAAATAGTAATTCATTTCTTAATTCAAGAGGAAAACAATGAAATATTGTATTACAGTACGCTATAATCAAATTCAAGGAAAATTGACAGATAGAACAATTGCGTACCTTAATTTTATTAGTGAAACAGATTTTAATTAAACATGGTCTCAATTTTACTTACATATTAAAAAAATTGCCAAAATTATTACTATGCACTTGCCATTTCCTCATTTTATAACATGCTACTCCTAAGTACTCAAATATCACGTAAAAATGCCTAGTGGAAATCCATCTCGACCGGAAATCGAACCACTGACCTTTGGTCTCGGGGTACTACACTAATTCCCACTGCGATTTTGGAAGGATTTAAGAAAATTAGATTTTCAGCCTCCATGGTTGATTCTAAGGGTAGATTGAGATTGAAAGGTGCAATTAAGAGTTACTATCTCGAGGTATCGAAAAGTTAGTTCTGGCAAAAGCATGGAGAAAAGTTAGAGTGTAACCTTGAGCAATGCATCTTTTTATGTTTTCAAGTGATGATATGCGCTATTTTTGCCACTATTTCAGTCGATAAGGAAATGGATGGCGGATTAGCAATCATCCTGACCCCATAAGGACTTTACAAAATCAAAAGTTTTTGATTAAAAGAGTAATTTCTATTAAAGGATTGTAATTGATACAGAGATGAAATTATCAATGCTTAAAAAGAGTTTGTACGAACTGCATTTGGTGGATAACATAGTATAGTAGTATAACGCTACACGGTTATTTTCTGAGTAGTCAGTTTTTGTCGAAATTCTAATTTTATAGCTATATTATTTAACAAAAAAATATTATTATGTATTACCAAGCTATATTTTATATTTAGGAAATCACAATTCCACATGGATCTTGTGATCACTTTCATGGTTCGAAATATTTCGTGACCTTAAAAAATAAAATAAATCCGTGATATCGCATTTGAGGTAGTTAGAGCGAAATATTATTTTACTTAGAAATCAATGAATTTGGTCTCATTTTAAATAAAAATATCTCATCCTTCTAATGACTCCAAAACTTTAACTCCTTACCGCATTACTTTTCGAGATATTTGCCAAAAAATATCAATTTTGCATGGGAAGTGGTACGTGTATGAACTCCAGAGAGACATTATTTACAAAATTAAGTATTTATAACTCTTAAATGTCGTAAAAAAAGCTAACAGCATGCAGTTTGTATGTTTTGTCAACTATATTTGAAAATTAATCATATTGTCACTGCAATAGGTTCTTGGGAATCACAAAAAACCTTCCGTTTTGAGGGAGTTTCAAACGTACCGCGCGAAAAAATGAGTCAAGTAAAACAATTATTTAGATATTTTCATTTAATTACTTACAATTTCTGTCATATAAAACTATATTATTGCTCCATTATCAATGCAATATTTAATTTGTGTTTCTCACAGCTGGTGAAATCAAAACGTATAATTCGAATATGGTCTCCATGGTCTGTACTAGGGAACTATCTCACCCGGACTACCTTAAGCAAATCGTTAAATATTTCGGGTACATATATCGCTACAATCAACAAAATAAATTACTGCAGCAACAGATATATCTATTTCTATGGAGGATAAAAAAATCTGATCCACTATGAAACCTCATTTTACCAGGATTTCATACAGTGATAATATCATTTTGAAAGAGGTCAAAATGGAGAAGAAAAACATTTACTTTCCCAGATAATTCGTTTTCTCTCAAAACATTGACACTGTTCTGTAGGCTTTTTCGGAACCTTTAATCGGAGACTCATACTGAGGAAATGCATTCTAAGGCATTAGAGGCAAAATTTGTAAACAGTCGGAGGGCAAAGAGTAATAGGTCTTGCCTTTGGTTCTTCGTAAAAAAATTCTGCGGATCCGGGATGGTGGGAAAGATATTTGTGGCCAGAGAAAAGTCGGGGAATCGGTTAAGTCGGGGCGTGGATGGCACCCAGTACGGGGGAGGCAGAGAGGGGGGGAACACTTCACATTTGCCGAATAAATCAGCCCGATTGTGGAGCTCCACATTTGGCTCGCAATACCAACAGAGCCTTGGTCGAAGCGCGCGCTACTCACTTGTTTTTCTTCTTCGTATTCTTCAAAACATTCCGGGAGGACCGAAATTAAAGCGTTTAAATCATCGGCGTCCAGGATGGACGAGAGGAAGGGAGTGAGGAGAGGAGAAAGAGATGGGCGGATGAATGCGTGGCGAAAACATTCGGGAGGATGGAGGGGAGAGAATGGGAAGGGAGGGTAGCGACGGAGATGGATGAAAAAAAACAAATGCCTGCGCCTTTCAAAACTTTGTAACCGTTTCGCGAGGGTAGGACGACGCATCGCAAATAATGGCCCGACAAATAAGAGCTCAACTGTTCACTTTGAATGGAGCCGTCGCACGTTGATGAGCCGGGAGAGGAGGACGAAAAGAGAGCAAATACAAATTTTTTACGACGCGGGAAGGAGGAAAAGAAAGAAATAAAGTATCACGGGTGTATCGAAGCAGTGAAAGGGAGCCGTCCTTTAAAAATTGCACCGCGCCTTTTAAGGGCGGGGTAGAGGCACCGCGAAAATTACGAGCAATCTTCTTGCAAGCGGAGATCATTGATCGTCGAACTTCAAACGGAGTTGGCTGAGGAGAATGGGATAGAGGAGGAAGGGAGAAGTAAAGCAATATTTGGGGTTGGACGGCTAAATGGGAGGATAATGTAAACTGTGGAAAAAATTGTTAAAAAAGACTCTTCGAAGCTCCGCTATTCATACTCGAATGTTAGAATGTAGGATTTTGCTAGGAAAATGTGAAATCAACTTGGTACAAATATTTTACGGCAATGGATATGTTTTTCCAAGATGAAATAGTTCAAGTTGGCATATTTCACTGGATTTCTGACATTTTATGGTTGAGTTTTACGCTCGATTCCCTAAAATGGCGGAATTTTGGTCTAATACGCAAACGTTGCTTTTTGTGCCGCAATAGAGAGCACTAACAGTGCAGTTCTCCGTCATTGGTCCGCACAATTGTCGGCCCCTTTTCGTATTTCATTGAAAGGCAATACTGGTATCGGGTCCATTATTACCTCTTCTTTAATTTAAGGAATAATAATTACATCCACCTACCTTTTGTCAAAAATTATCTTAGTTTTATTTCGTCCTTCAGTAAACCTAGAAAAAGAAGTTGGTCTTTAAATTTCACGTTATATAAAATCTAGGTTTGAAAGTAACGAAAATATTCAAATATGAAAAAAATGGCCTAAATAGCGGATATATTTGTACTTCAAGTCTCTCTATATTCCAATTATGCGTCCCCTTACTTAATAAATGAAATGCTGGGTGGGATTTGGCGATCAGGAAAATGTGTATTGACAATGTTCAGATGGCTACACAATAACGTGTGCCCGAATATTTATGAGTTTATCGTTTTCATATAACTCACTCGGATAAAATTTATTTCAACCAATAAAAAGTTAACATGAGGTTGGCTCGTCGGATTATAGCCTCGTCATTAATTCAAGCTTAAATGCGTTTTCAAGCTCATGTGGTGCAAATTAGTAATGAAGAGAAAACAAAGAGGTTTTAAATCCATGGGAAATTTAAAACGCTTTTAAAAATCAATTTTATTATCCATGAAATAGCTGTACGTGACAAATAAGATTGTAAGCTGAGAAAAAATAGGCATTTGATTCCTAGAATTATAAATCCTAATTTTCATGAAAGTAAGACTCTAGTTAATGTATTTACTCGACTTCTTAGCTCTTCATGGAAATACGAGACACGAATTTTCAAGTTGTATGATCCAGCTTTCGCAGAAAGCAAAGCGAGAACATCGCTTGTAAATTTCCTCCAGCGGGCCCCGTTATTTGGCAAAGCGCCAATGACACGCTACTCGGAAGCGCTCATTGAAGTTTCCTAAGTTAGAATCAACAGTCACCGCAAGGTGAAGTGAATTATTAGTATAGGTTGAAAAGGAATATTCTGAGAGATTTCCAATGAAAATGGCTCCAAAAACTTCATTTGGGGATGAGGAATGATACATTTGGAAACAGTCTGAGAAATACTGTTGGGAGAAAACCGAGAGTGACGCCTGGAGGGATGAAATAACAAAATGAAATTTTAATGACAGAAACTTGATTGTCTGCCAAACTTGAAAGCCACTGTGAAACGCGTATGGTGCGCTTAATTAATATATTGATTTATTACTCCAGCACATACGAGACACCTGCGCAGTCTCGAGCATAAGATACACTCACAATGATGACTTTAATTTCTACGTCAGTACATGTCCACGCGCGCTCATTACGATGTTTCAAATTTAAGCAGAAATGAAAATAAAAATGACAAAAATTGGTTGAGTGAAAGTGAAAGAGACCAATATGAAGGGGCTACATAACTGAAGCGAATGAAAATGGACGTTTCGAGGGTAATTGGAGTGGCAGGAATTAATTGACAGAGAAATCTTGGAATGTGAATTCTGATTGGAGTTAAAACCTAAAGAAAAATATGAGATAGCATAGGTTTCTGAAAGAAACAGAAGTTACTTGAATTTATTTCCACCAAACAACATTATCTTTCCGATGAACGAACTAAATAACTTTTATCTAAATACCTCCCCCTAGTCTGACATTATGGACGGTGAAAAAATTTTCGATATTGTTATTAACGTCAGCAAAGAATTCAGCGATGAAAATCTTTATAACCCTCATTTTACCCCAGACTTACTATTAAAATATATTTCAATGGTAACTTCTAATTCTACAGGAGGGGATGAAATTAGTATTAAGTTAATTAAAAAGATGTCTAGCTCTTCCAATGATACTTTCATTTTATAATTGCTCGTTAGACTACTCTAATTTCCCATCATAATTGAAATATGCTCTTATCCAACCTATTAAAAAGAAGCCCAACCCTGTAGAAATGTCCGACTACCGATCTATTGCAATATTATGCGCTTTGTCAAAACCTCTCGAACGAATTGTGCATAATTGTATGATAGACCATGTGTCTAAATAACTTTAAATCAGGATTTCGCAAAGGGTATAGTACTCAAACTGCTCTAATTAAAGTAACAGATGATGTACGACTTTCAATGGATATGCAGAAAATAACAATACTGGTTTTCTTTGATTTTAGCAAATCACTTGATTGAGAAAACCACAATATACTCTTAAGGCGACTATCCAACTTAAAGTTATCTAACTCTGTGCTGCAATGGTTCTGCTCTTACTTGACCCAACGCTATCGGCGGTGAATAATCGGAAGAATTATCTACGTTCTGAACCACTTCCCGTCAAACGTGGTGTCCCCCAAGGATCAATACTCGGCCCATTACTATTTGTCATATACATTCAAGATCTCCCAAATAACATACACCATTGCAAGTACCATTTATACGCCGATGACTTGCAGATCTACATTGACTGCGATCGCAACGATATCTCAAGTGCTATCGCACTAATTAATAGAGAGGTATCTTCTATATATAAATGGGCGTCAGATAATTTGTTGAACTTAAATTCTCAGAAGACTTCTTCTTCGGTTATCAACCCATGGGTTGGTTGGAAACATCACGCCATTCTGCTCTTTCCTCAGCTTTCCTCTTCATTTCACCATATGAGACGCATCCAGAGTCATTGATGATCTGCTTCATGTAGCTTAACCTAGGACGTCCTCTATGATTTGTCCCTTCATTAAAACCTTCAGCTATTACTTTTATAAAATCATTGAATCGTAGAATGTGACCTATTAGTTCCCAACCCAAGTCTCCTTGTCTGTATCTGTCTCCAGAGACTTCTATTTTCTTGTATTCTTCTCAGCACTTCCTCATTGGTGATTCTGTCTCGCCAGCTGATTTTCTGCATCCTTCGATAGCACCACATTTCTAGGGCATCTAATCTGTTCTTTTGATGTTTCCCGATGGTCCAACTTTCACACCCGTAAAGGACCTCAGTCCAAACATAAGCTTTCATAACCCTCTTTCTTACTTCCAAACTAATATTTTTACAAGTCAGTGAAGTCTTTTTATCATTAAAGGCTATTTTTGCTATCAGAAGACTAAGAGAATAGTAATTGGCAGTGAAAAATCCCTTCAATCTGTAAACATTGAATTACTGTCCAAGATTCAAGTTCAAAATTTATAAATAGAATACACTGACAAAATTTATGATTTAGGTGTTATTGTAAATAAAACACTGACATGGGATGAACACGTTGCACATATTTATGATAAAGTCATTAAAAACCTGCACAAACTAAAAAGTTTTCGTAACTTGATGTCTTTGCCACTGAGACTCAAATTAGCTAAAACCTTACTTATCCCTCATATTGATTACTGTTCTTTGGTAATGTCAAATATTTCAAAATCTCAGTTATCCAAACTGCAAAAAATACAAAATTGTGTAATACGTTATGTGTGAGATGTAGCATTTAATGAGCATATCACACCGTATTACTATGAATTAAAAATTCTTAAAATTGAACAAAGAAGAAAATTGCAAATGGGTTTATTTATGCACAAATTATTAAACACTGAAACTCCTTCTTACATTTATCGGCCATATATAGATAACTTGGCCAAAAAAACAAAAAACACCCGAAATAATAACAAATTAATTGTACCCTGCCACAGATCCTTTATGTATCATAACTCTTTTTATGTAAATTCATGTATTGTATGGAATTTGATTCCGCAAACGTTGAAAAATATTAAGTCAACAGAAAGATTTAAAAAATGCTTGCTGTCTTACTATTTCAGTGATAGTTAATATTTTGTTAAACATCTTGGATTAAATTCATGAATGTACTACCATTGTGATTGCTACAATGTATTGAGCAAGGAATTGTAATATTTGTTGTGAACAAGTGCTGTGATTTGATAAGATTCTTGTAAATGAGTGACATGCTTTCTATGCAATTGTTATTCTTCTTTTGCCTGAGTTGTAATTACTTATGCCTGCCCCAAAGGAATTCATTCCTAGAGCCAATAAATATTAGTATTAAGAATGAAAATAATGGATATTAAGTATGACTGCTGGCTCGATGATCTCATTACGAACCACGCTGCTTAAATCAATGCTAACAATCAAGGCTGACGTAAATCCTTGGATTTTCTATTATTCCGAATGAATTAGTTTTGATTCTCTTTGTAATTGCAATGCAGGGCTTCAACAATGGTGATAATGAGGTGAGATAGGAGCTACATTTTGGCTACACGGCACGCTGGAGGAAATTGGGAGACATAAAAGCATAGAGAGAGATGTGCGGATTCAATTTAAGTCACTAAGTTGCCTATGAGTGACAAAATGTCATTTCGGAAGCCACTCGGCTCTGTTTTCAACTTTAGTGGAGCGTTAAGTTCGAAGGCAAATTTGAGGAAGGGAAACGTTTGATCCGCAGTCAAGACTAAGTTGTCACGACCTTTGAGCCCAAAGGTCAAATTTGAGAAGTTTGATCTGTACATTTGAAAAGTTTCAACAATCATAACTGAGGTTGATTCCTAAGTGGATATCTCTGGTTAGTTGAATCCACTGAGGTATTGAATGTTTCACTCCTGCTTTAAAATTGAGCGCATTGATCATTAGCCGAGCAACATACAGTAACTCCTCGATATACGTCGGAGATGCGTGTTGAAGAAGAGCGACGTAAGTCAAAACAACGTAAAACGGATCCACATATTCGTGACCATTTTAATACAGCGATAAATCAAGGCGTTAATTTCAAAATTCGTTTTTTACCTTTATCCCGGAATTATAGCTATTTCAGATAGGATGATTATGTCTCAATCATCAAAAAGCTCAAGCATATGCACATACAGTTTATAATATGTATTAGCATTTAACAGGGAAAAATTTTCCGACGACCCTTGTCAGCATGGATGCAACATTGAATCAGACGTAAATCGAAACGACGCATACCGGGGACTTACTGAGCACAATTTTTCAGACAGATTTTGAAAGTACTATTTTCTAAAAACTAAACCAATTCAGGAGGTGCAAAAGGAGACTCTTATTGTAGCATAAAAGGAAATGATGGTGTCAAAAGTGTTAGGCACCAACAGTTCGTTGACGAGTCAAAACTTCTCACCCAAATACCTATTTGAAGGAACTTTGTTTCCTTTTCGAACGAGATAAACGAGAATTCTTTGATCATGAATGGATGAATGGAACACACACTGTTTTTCCTTCCTTGACTGCAAGCGGTCGAGTAAATCATTCCGGAAAATTTTGAAAATGTTCGTATATTTCTTCTGAAGATGGCCATGTAGGCAACTGTAATTCGAACTCACATTTTTCAAATTATTTTACTTCAACACCATTTTAGTATCTTTTCATGCGTGATTTATATTCACCAAACGTGAATTCCCTGAGCTTGAAAACAATGAAGACTTTCTTTCAGTTGAAAGAAAATCAATTCCTATTTGATTCCTGGGAAATAAATCGTTCACTTTTTACTTTTTGTCAAACTGGATTCAAAGGTATGGCCATGGTTTATAGAATAAAATAACTCTTTATTCCATAGTCATGTGACGCAATATGGATCGACTTTAATATTCAAAACATTTTTGCCTTGCCATAGTTACATTATAGTGTCATTCGCATCATTAATTCAGTGCTCCTCAATTCTCAAACCGTAAATCGCAGACGTAAATCAAATCCTCCATTTGCTTACCAGCTTTTATTTTTTAGTGAGCCCATCAATTTCCCTTCGAGCAACCGCGTTCAATTACAAAATGTCAATTAGAATGTCATCTCTCCATTCCTTTCGATGAGATTTCTCGTCATTTTCTTTTATTAGAATTTTGAAATGTTGATAAAAATATGAATGAGTTCTTCACCTCAGAATTCCAAGGAGATTTAATAAAAAATAACTATTAATTAAGTTGTATGTTTTTTAACAGCACAAAGTACGCTTAATCGGCTGTATTTAACTCATTCAAATCACGTTTGTTAATACATTCTACACTCGTTACGGGTATCGTATTGTGCCTGTGCTGCTATTATATCTGGAACGTAAAATAAAATGTTTGTAATATACTTATTCAATAGCATTTACTCATTTGATTGCTTTTATAATTGCAAAACATACTATCAATCAATCGGAGACAATTCCTGAAAAATTATGATTTAGCTTAGCTAATATAAAACCATTGGATTATACAGTTTTCTTCAGAATCCACACGGTATTATCACGTTTACTACTATGTTTACGAGTATTGAATTTTTCTCTTTATCAACGCTTAATGGTGTGATACCATGTCCCTTTCGGACGATCTATTCAGTTTAGACATAGAAACAAAGCCTTTAACTAATTTTAAGAGTGGAGTATCTTTAGATTAAGGCTTATGCAGGCTATGAGATTACTGTTTCTTTGTACATCGTTTGCTCGTTATGAATGACCAATTTGCTACCAGATAGCCCATGGCATTCTGTAAAGCATTTACCACGCACTCGTGACACTGTCATGGATTGACTGGATGGGCAGCGTGCTATCTTCAATGTTAGAATTCATGACGGTTGTTTATAATTTTATTCCATGAAATTCGGTGTCAAATGATAAAATATGAAGAAGCAAAACGTATTATCGAGGTGGATATCCTGTAATAGTATAAAGAAATAATTCAATATTTTATCACGATGAAGCTTATGAACTATAGGATATGACCCACAGATTAAAACAATACTGATTTTTGTTAATTGTGCGCTGCTTTCCTATGAGAATTATCCTTAATTTAGGGATTACACCAACATAGTTACTCATGCTCACTCTATGCTGATGCCCGGTTGCCTCATGAGCTATGTCTGATAATCCATTAAACAGTTTATAGGCAAAGATTATTTGCTTCACAACACGGAGATAACGTGGTGATGTACCGAAGAAAACGTTCAACATTATTCAAGGAAAATAATAGCGTGAATGAAAAGTAAGTTGGCGGCGGAAAAGAGTTATAACATGGTTATAACTCTTTATTGTGTTTTCATGTTGGGTAAACTTAAAATTAAATAAATAAATAAAAATAACAGTGGAAAACTCAGGCATCACTTAAATACCTCAGTGAAATCATAAAGCCTCTATTTTTATAAAAAATATTTAAAATAATTCTTTAATCAAAGTACAATCAGTTGTTAATTGTCCACCGCATTATGTAGAGATGGTGTGTGAAATAAAATGTTGAGAAATATAAAGTTTATAGTTTGCCCCTTCAGTAACAAGTAACTTCGTTATCATGTCTTTTTCGATACAAAATGTACGTAAAAAAGATGAATATTTATAAATAATATCTTCTGATAGAACGATCAACAAATTGCTACTTAAGGTTGGACGAGACCACCACAACAGTTATCCTGGGGGTAATGTTACCCCTGGTGAATATCGCAGGTGAAACAAAATAATCTTTCGCAATTGGTTTCTCCTACCTAATAAATAAATTGTCACATTCCTCATATTTTAAGGAAAGCAATGATAAGGAAGGCTAATGTTACCCATGTCATAAGAGTAAATTTAGGGGCTCTTGGGTCCCTTTCGTTAGATGCGACTACAAATATTGAAACCTTCTGTCCATTCCTCGCAATCATAAATGCTAACTCAAGAGCCGGGAGTTATCAGAAGAGAAACCAAAGTTTCTTCAATGGTCAAGAATGCAGTGGCAGACGACATAATTTATCATACGCCTTCATTCATCATGATTTTTTTCCCTTCTTCATTAATAAGTTCAATTTATTTTTCACAAGTTAAAAATGCGGTAGCAGCATCCAAGATGAATTGATACTCGTCAAAACATATATTACTTATTAAACTTTGTTTAAAAATGTCGATCCAAACAGGACTAAAAACGCTTTAATGTATTTCATAACTCATTTTACGATAAGATCTCTAGTCGTTTCATAAACTGTTATAAAAAAATGTTACCGGAAAAATTGATGCAAGAGCAAGTGTTTATAAAAAAAGTCTTGACTAATCACGGAGTGAGACGAGACAAGGAGAGCATGCTTGAATATTATCAGCATCAGGATGTTGAAGTTGAAATCCCATTTCCATTATTAAGTATTTTGCAGTAAAATGTTAAAACCTTGTTATCGGGGCCTCAAATACGCGTACTTACTTTTGACAGCACTTAAAACACTAAAGGTTCATGAAATCTAATAATTTTGGGGAGCAAATAATGAAAAGTAAACAATGTTGTTTGAATGTACCATGGGGAACACACATATAAAACATATGCGGTACAGCAATAAAGAAACTAGGTTTTATTAAGCATGTTATAGGAAGGTCCTTGGATGGAAACGTAAAAAAGAGATGCTACTTCACTCTGGTTAGGCCACACCTCGAATACGCCGCGAGCATTTGGGACCCTGGTCATAATGGTTTAACCAAAAAATCTATAAAATACACAGAAAAGCAGCACGCTTCGTTGAAAATTGCTACGAGCGAACATATAGTGTTTCACAACTTTAAGAGGGATAAGAGTGGAAGCCCCTAGAGACTGGGAGGCTACACGCTAGGTTTAGACTGCTTGAGAATATCAGAACTGGTGTATTTCAGAGCGACACAGAGAATATAATCATGACATCTCACTACATCCCTAGCTCTGGCAGAAGCGATAAAATATGAGAGATACATTGCCTAGCAGATGGGTACCAAAACTCGTTTTTTCTGCGCACAATAAGCGATCAAAATAAAAACTGAGCTCCTCTAAATAGACTCTCTTAATACACATCACCATTTCTCCTCCCAAAACCTTATCCCTTACATCTTTACACGATTTTGTCAACTGTACATTTTAACATTATTTCCCATTGGTTCGTAAATTTAGAATATGAACTGCCCTGATATTAAGCAAATTGTTTCATAGATGGTAGATAATTGGTCATTTGAATCAATTTTTCAAGGTATTATCATACTTTTTACTGCTACTTCAGAAAATTTGAAACATTTGTTGATGAAGTTATATATGACATTTTTATAAATACAGTATTATAAAAATGACTTATCGCGAATCTGATACAATATTACAATTTTGAAAGATGAAGTTCGTGATATTTTACAGTTTTACGGTCTCTTAAGTTCTGTTAATGAATGCTGGAAGTAATTTATAAATAGCTCATAAGCCTTTCAGTTGAAAGATGTAGTTAAAAAAACATTAAAATGCATTATCTCTACCACTGCAGTCTGCAAAAGTACCTATCATATGTTAAGTATAGGATTTCAAGTAGTGTACAATTTTTAGAAAGATTTTAATTCTGCTTTTAGCACCTCCGATCTATACTTCCAATGGATTTCACTGGAAACGTGTGAAAGAATTTCATCATAAATTTCTGGCTCGTTAGATAAAAGATTGTTTTGTATTGAATACGCCCTGAGGCCATTCAGATTTTGAAGCTTGGAAACCATTGTAAAATTGTTTCCAGCCTCCCAATAATGTTCCCTGAAAATGAAATAAGCCATGAAACACTGCCGGAATCAAAATGAGAATCCAAAGGAAGGAGATCCGAAAGGGGGCTAAAATATCCGGGCGAGGGCAGGATTGGGAGTCTCCTTCGAGGGGCCTTTCCCCTGGCGAGGGGTTTTTCCCCTGAAAGTGGAAATCATGAAGGAGGGAAGAGGAAAGTGAGCAAAGAGGAGGATTGAAAACAGAGCGTAGGTAGAAGGAAGAGCGAAATGGGCCGATATGAGGGGGAGTGTGTGGACAACGGGGAAATGACGAGAAAGTGAGGGGAGAGGTCGGCGACCGGTCTTTTTCATATGGGCCAGCTCTTTTACTCTCTCGTCTTTAAAGTGCAGGCATGAAGATTACGCTCCGACTCTTAAACTTAATTTACTACCCATTCTATTCTTTGGGGCTGATGGTTAATCCACTCATAAAGATACAACACGTGCGGGGCCATCGTTAATTAAGTAGATATTCTTTTCCTCACGTAGTGGTGTAAGTTTTTAATTTCAACGATGAAGAACATTAAGATAGTGACGACTCCCTATTGGAAGTGATTCAATCGTCATTATCATTCCATGAAGAAATATTTCAGAAAAACTCGATGAATCACCAGAGCGAGATAAGATGGTTATTGATTCTGTCAAAGTCGAGAAAAATATTTCCTCTGACGTTTCCCATTAATTCTGGCTGTAATAATAGTATAATTTGCAACATTTTCCAATAATATACGAAGATTATTTCTCAATAGATGGATCTGGCCGAATAAGTACAAGTAAGAATGTGAAAAATATCTGTTTTTCCCCTGAGCAGGGACTTAATGGCAAATTGCGGCAAAATCTGGAATTCCTCTTTATTCTGGGATTTACATCCCCGATGATAAGTAAAATAAATTTCCGAGCTATAATGTCGTCCAAGTATTACAGAGCGATATCCGATAAACTAATGCTAAAAAGGCTTAGCTTAGAACCAAGGTATGACTGTGCAAAACCTGTATTTTGGAAAGCAATCTACTTTAAGAAAGTAATGACGAAAAACGCCCATAGCAACCATAGGTGAATCGGAATGAAAGCGGCGAAATAGTTTTATATGGTCCAGATGATGAGAAAAAATGTCAGCCAATAAATATATTCAATATTGAATTATACTTCAGAATTATTACCCTTAGAAAAATGATGGTATAGTAAAAAATTATGTTTCCTCGTTCTTCACCTTTGAATAATTCTATGTACACCATCTACGATGAATGATATTTACCCGCTTTCTTTCTCGAGTAGCACTGGAACGCTTGGCGCCCCCGTGTGAATCTGAGAGTGAAATGGCTCTCCTCAGAACTCATTCAATTTACGGATTCCGTTTCCCGACTGAAGTTTCTCATGCACCAGGAAGTTGACATTCAGATACACGTGCGTGGGCCATGTCAACAGTGGGGAGAGGGGTCAGAAGACGTCGTTCATTCCGGGGCAAAATTAAACCAAGCAGAGGAGAAACGGAAGAGAACATGAGGAAAGAATGACAATGACGGAAGACGACTGAGTGGGGGAAACCGGGGGCCGTTCCCCTGAGTGAAACCGACGCCTCCAGGCGCTGCGATGCTCTCTCTTCTCCCTTAGCAACTCCGCGAGAAGCACGGGTCTTTGGAAAGCGAAAGATTTTTAAAAATATGTTTTATCAAGGAAACGTATGAAAAAGGGCTACTTTTGTCAAAGAAATGGTGCAAACAGAAGTGGAGCCCTGAGAATGGATATAACTGGCAGTGTAGTGTACACGAAATTATGTATTTAAAGGAGCGTAAATGATGAAATAAATATTTCTGAAAATAATATGAAAATCGTAATAAATCATAATAGACAATTTCATTGAATAATATACGATCAAAATATTCAATACGTCCCCAATGGGGACTCCCCATTCATTAATTCGAAGCTCTTACTCAAGCGTATGCACGCGAGGCTCAACGGTCGGATATGTAATCGCTTTGTACTGTAGAACCTCCGCTCACTTGTTTATTACTATATGTATTCCTATGCTCTGCGCAATGAGGTACACAGCGCACAATCGCACACCACTTGGCTCTCTTATCCACTTCATCGCCCTCACCTGGGAGCTGGGTGTCACGTGACTCCATGCTTTCACCCCCCCGCCCCTCCCATCCCGGGTCTAATAGAAGTGTTCCACTTCTTTAAGCTGATATAGTAGCAAAGGTTCTGAAAATATGATGACAATGAGTCATACGTCCCTAAAATTTAATCTATCATGATTATGTATGCGGCCCATTGTACTCGATCTTACGCATAAATATGTAATTCTCTGTAGAATTTAACGCATAGAATATAATTCTGTAAGTCATTTCAGGTTATTGACTTTTTTGTTATTTGTTGTTGTTTTGGTTGTTTATCTGCAATGCCTCTTGGCTCCATTAGACATCACATACTTCAGTAATACGTCAATTTGTTTATCGCTCATACCCACCCCTTAATTAAGCGAGAGTTAAGCGTTTCTTTTGATAAAATATGAATAGTTGAATGTGAACCGTTTGGTACTTTGAAGGGAGAGAGTGACGAAGTACCTCGACTTAAAACCAGCTAATCCTTACGGATGTGCCAATGAAAAGTATCTATTTACAATTCCAATAGCTATCCCGTTCCTATGATAGAACAGCAACCAGCCTTAAGTGCTAAAACCTATGTTGCATGGTTCGAGTATGTTGAACGCTAGTGTTAAAAGTGAACACGGTTGAAGAATTAGAACAAAATTTGAAATAGGTAACCGATTGCGGAGGACATTAAATGAGGTCAATACGATTCGATGAAAGTATTTGGGGGATATTATTTATGAGAAAGATACCCATTTTTAAATAAAGTTAAAACGGTTGCCTCTGAATTTGCTTGTGAGAATTTTATTTACCTAATCTACAGTATCATTAAATAGCAGAGTCTGGGTGTCACTAGGACCTCATAATGATCATGTCCGTATAAATATAGAAAAAAATACCATTTAAGTCATTGATACAACATGAAGTTGTTTGCTTTTCTTATTAAACTCATATAAAAAACAGCTATCACGGAATTGCACCATATTTTCCGGGCTAAAATTCTTTTGCCCTTCAAGGTACAAAGCCCGCGGTTATTTATCATATGCTAAAACATTGCTCCCTTTGCGTTGCTTGAGGACTTCAAATAATTAACTAATCCTTGCTTTGCTGCCTGGCGAACCAATTTACTTTCACATAACCAGAACTGACTCTTCGAAGTATTCCAGGCCTTAGCAGTTTTCGCTTAAATATGTTACACAATTTTTTTCCAAATAAAACCGGAAGGTAACGAATAGAGTTCGCTTCCACAGTTATAACCTAGTTTTAGATCGCCCGATCATTAGGTGAGGTGGCTCGATAAAGACTAAATTTCTGCGATTAAATATGAACTCAAAATTTGCACCGGTTTTTGTCATGATGTATATTCTAAGTAGTCAAGTAAGTATACCTTTTTTTATATTTACGAAAAAGCTCAGACCTCAAAGACGAAGGAGCTCTAGGTGGGAGCGAAGCTAGGAGGAAATGATAGCTTCAGATCAGCACCGAGGTTCATTTATCTTCGTCTATCCACCAGTATTTCCCAAAATTTCACCGGTGTTTGTCTATGATGTATAGAATCGCGGACATAATTGTACCATTTTCAACATGGGTGGAGAGGGACAGACCTCGAAGACGAAGGATCTCTAAGCGGGAGCGAGGCGAGAAGGAGGAAGGAAGCGACCGCTCCTCCGCTCCGCACCAACTTCCACTCATCCGTCTTCCGCAGCAAAGAGAATAATGAACGGCGAAGGCGGACGAGGGGAAGTGGACGCGAAAGCGGAAACTTGCCGGCGCACGGCCTCGCTCGGGCGTCTCGTGGTGCGAGCGAAGGCAAGCTCTTCTGTCCTCGTCTCGGTGACTGAGGCGATGGACGAGCGGCAATGGGGTGGTGCCTCTTTCGGTATTCCGACGGCGCACGGGACGGGTGGGCTCGGTGTGGGCGTGGGGTCAAACATTCTGCTCGCTTCTCGTCGACGAAGACCAGGAGAGGGATGATAGGAAGTGGGTAGGGCGGGTGGGGGCGGGAGGAGATGAGAAAAAAGGACAGGGTGCTGGAGAAAAAAAGGGTCCAAGCGGTACCGGGACGCAGCAAAGGGCGGCATACCCCAGCGTGCGAACGTTCGAAGAAGTTCCCGGATCTCGCAAACTTTTAGGATGAAATTTAAGCAAAGAGTTTTCTCCCGCAAAAAAAGAGCGCTCATCAAATACGGGGGAAACAAATAAATGTGAAGCGGAAAAAGATTGGACACAAGTATCTCACATAGGTAAAAAAATTTCGTTTAATTTAATCGAAGATAGAGGTCTCTCTCCGTGAAAGTAGTGCGTGAGTCCCTGATAGATTTATCAAAGATCGTATCATTACAGATACAAGAAAAATGAATAAATTCATGCGGTGTCTTCAGGAAAATGAAAGCCCTGGAGGAGAATGTGAGTTTTTGTTCATGCGTTATCGAATTTAGAGCTATCTGATTTGTTTTGGAAACATTGATATTCGTTTTCACATACCTGCCAAAATGTGTAACATTAATTTTAATTTTTCTCCATTTCTTCTTTTTTGCTCGTACATGAGTCGTCCTGTTTTATCGTCATTTTATTCACATTTTAAGCAGTCAAGAAAAGAAGGGTAATTCACGTTTTCGTTTAACATTTATGTATCGTGAAACATTCGTCTTTTCAAACGTGCAAGTATGTTGAAACACGTTCCGCTAAACATATATAACCATGTATAACTTCTCAGAATTGAAATTTTGTACCTTACTAAAGGAATAAGTTTGTCGAAACCTAGGTTGGAGTAAAACTATGAGGGAATTCAAAAATTATCTTTCAGTTTGTGATACCTGGAGGAGGTAATCAAGGAAATCGCTTTGGTGCAAAAAGATGCAATGAAGATTTCACGGGATTTGAGAAGCCGTTTATGCTTTGTGTGAAATTTAATAATCACAGAGGGTTGGTGTGGCATATAAGTTCTCGGAGTCTGTGGGAGTCTCAACATGAATATTAAGGACTGAAGTTGAAATAGTAGCAAATTTCTACGAGTTTTCAATGGAAAACGTTGGTGTACCATCTGTTCCTCATATAACTGGGTGAAAGTATTACAAATTTTACTCATTTTTATGAGCTTATTGAAATTAGATAACTAAAATTTAAACGTAAATTGGTTAGTTGATGGAATTAAGAATAGTTTCCTGGATAAAATTTGTTTTCAATAAAAAAGAAAGGCGAGTAAAGGAGACCTAAAAACTTCAAAAACTGTACCGGGTTCATCTCAGTTAACAATACTTGTATTTCTCTACCGATGAAATATTTTGGATAGCGCTGCAACTCTACATCAAGTGACCCAATATTTTTCTAATTTCTGGTAATTTACCATTGTTAAATTATTGAATGAGCAAGCTGGTCAATTTGCTTGATTTGGAAGTATAATGCATGCACATAATCATAATTTTTTTTGTTTCCGTCCGCATATGGTAGATAAAATAGACATTCATTTCTATACCTGGCATCCTCAGGTCATGCGTATCAATGAACTTACTTCACGTGCATACGATATATTCTTCGATTGGCAAATAAAAGTTCTAGCACAAAAACAAACGTTAGCTGCTAAATGGAATTAAATATTTTTTTCTGTGCTCGAGAAAGCACCTGATTACCGCCAAATCAAAGCTGCAGCTCTTCGAATGAATACTCAGCACTAAATAAAGAGATAAGGTTAATTGATGTCAGTATTTGTCGACTACTACCCTGGCCCAAACAGATAGTAAAAATCTCGTGTGATAATTCACATCTTGGTGAGTGCATCTTTCTTTCCGTCATGATATAGGGGTGTGATCTTGTACGATCAAAAGATTGCTCTGGGATTAATGACCGCAAAGTAGGCAGTGACTCTCAATAGCCATGCATATATATTCGCGTTTTCTCCATCAGCCGCTTCATCCTCTCAGGACTATGTGGACCACCTCCCTTGAAGCAAGAGGGGGCAGGGATATTCATCGAGGGTACCTTAGCCTCATCATCTGCCGTGCGGCGGGATCCATGACACGTAGAGGTACGTGATCTGTGGAAGGGATGGCTTTCCCTGACGTGTGCTTCAGGAATCGGAGAAGAGGGAAGTCTGCACTGTTGGAGGGCACTGGACGTGGGGGGCGATGATTCCTCACCTCGACCAAATGAGGACGAGAAAATTGGAGATGAGAGGAGCCATTACTGGAAAAAACCTTCTCTCTCTTGATTTCCACAAGGCTTAAAACACAATGTCACCAAATTCAACCGCAGAGCTAATTAATCGCAGAGCCAGAGCAGAATTAAATAAACAAGATTTGGAACACGGGAGACGATCTCCGGAAGATGAGTCAAAGGCATGGTGAATTCTCAAGAAAAAATACAGATATATGCATGCATACTTATCATGCCATTCTCTTTTGGGATAGACAATGTCAATGAATGTAGTTATCGCCGTTTACTCAATTCAAGTGGCTCAATTCTAATAGTTTCCTCCGTGATGCTGTTTTTATGTGAATCAATTTCGTTTCACTTGCCCTCATGATAGCTTCATGTGCGCTTTCCTATTCTTAAGTCTCTTTAGATATTTCTCCTCGTTAGCGTCTCTTCTTCCCTCCGTGACTTTCTTGCAATGCCCCTTACTCAAATGATAATCACTCTACATTCATAGTTAAGTCATTCGACTCTCAATAATTCCATTTCGACGGGTGGTCATACATGAAGGGCTAATTACGTGACGGATAATTCAAAACAAATTGAAAATTTAAGAAATATGAAGGAAATAATCGGCAATAAATTAAATAGAGGGTCACCGCAACGTTTTTCGACTTACTTTAGAATCGCCATTGCTTAGTCTTTGAATTTTTCTGCTTTAAAGGATTTTCTTTATATAAATAATGTTCTTTGCTATGCATGCTGTGCATGATTGATCACGCCACTCAGGTGGTTATATTCCTCATGCCAACGTACGAGCTCTTTGTTATCTCACCAGATTTATACAACTTCGTTGATCTTTTTCTTGGAACTCCAAATCTCCCTCACATCCCTGTCCATGAAAATTTTCTGTCGATGATAATAAGACTTTTCAGATGTTCTAATGCTAAGTACGGAAGAGATGCGCATATTTTGTATAATCTCAAAGCAAAATGAATTTCCAATGGGTTATAAGTATCACATTAACAACAGCATTATCAGAAAAATGAATCCCAGATATGGCAATTTTCCACTAGATAAGGTTTAATACGACCATGGTTTTAATGAGCTGATCCTGATAATGATGCAGTGCATCAAAATCACGGTCGTATTAAACATTATCTAGTGAAAAATTGCCATTTATGTGATTCATTATGCTGAACTTCCACCATATCATGGCTGACACTTCTCTTTTAGCATTATCAGAGAAATTTCCTTACCATTGCTGTCTTTTTCTCAGGTTTTTCGATCAAAACTAAACTTGTGAGCACATCAAAATGCAAAGGATCATTATTATTAGGAAATAATCATGAAGTTCATAATATAAATTCATCGTAGTCAATGACTTTGTTTGTTTATATATATATATATATATATATATATATATATATATATATATATATATATATATATATATATATATATATATATATATATATATATCGGTCATCTACATCTATATACTACCCTGCGAGCCACCGCATGGGCGTGTGACAGGAGTGTTTGGTCACCAGCCGTGTAAAAATGTAAGGGATAAGGTTTTGGGAGGAGAAATAGAGACGCGTATTATAAGAGTGCATTTATAGGAGCTCAGTTTTATTGTGGTCGGTGGTTTTTATTGGTTTTTATATTATGCGCGGAAATACGAGTATTTTTACTTATCTGTTCGGCAGTGTATCTTTCTAATTTTATCGCTTCTATTAGACCTAGAGATGTAGTTAGACGTCATGATGATATCCTCTTTGAAGCTCTTTAGTTATTTAGCTCTTTAGTGATGAAGCTTTCTCATTTTTTCATCACGTTGAATGGTTGCCACATCCATCGGTACATCAGGAATGTCTAATTTGTGCATTGTGCCATACTTAGTGTATACACGTGCTAAGTAGTTGTTTAATAATTTTACTTTGTCGACGCTGTTGGTGACTATTTTGCCGTTTGCGTCCAATAAAGAGTGCCGTCGAAGATTCACCCTGAAGCTCTCTCCCGTAAGACCAGAATAACTTGGGGTTTTCATTTAGTAATTCACCTAGGAGTTTTTCTTGAAGTTTCGTAGAGTAGTGCGCATTATTTTCTTCGCTTTTTACTAGTAAGCAGCATAAACTTCTCTCGTATTAAGTTCCGTTGTTGTGTTATCTGACTAAATAGAATTATTACATAAGGTATGTTAATGTCTCCGTCTCTTGAGCTCCCACCTTACTTTGTACTTGTGCCAACAAGGTTCAAACCCTCACGTTTGAATTTGTTTTGTGTTCGCTCTTCGATTCCCTCACACAGAATTTCCACAAATACCTCCATGATACTTCGGTGCTTTCGTCTTTTGTTGTTTCACAAATTCTGATAATCAAGCTTTCAACGTCTCCCAAACTTTATCGAAATCGCATTTTTCAAACATATCAACTTTGCGTTTCGGTTTTTCCCGTCAACTCCACTGTTGTTTTCATAGTCGTAGTAATTACTTTAGGATCAACTATTCTTTCGAGGATATCGACGTGTTTAATCAATGTAGGGTGCCTAATCGCTAAAATATCTAATATTTTATTACCTCTCATGGGTTCGTTGACTACTTGAGTAAGAGAGTGGTGTGAAAGTGTATTTAGTAAAGTCTCGCTTATTTCAGACTTTCCCGGATTTGATTCAACTTTATTGGTTTTCCAATTTATAGCCAAAGGTCATTCTCTATTTTCTTTCTTTCTGATTTGTTTCCCCAATAAAATTATACAGTTACCCACATTTCCAAACCTTCTAAATAAAGCATCAGTCAACGAGGTAGACCAGCAAGAGCTCAGTGCATTGACATGAGATTAAGGGTCCTTGGCTGAAAAAAGAGGCAAAACAGCTATAATTGCACTGCATTCCTGGCATCTGTTGAATATGATCAGAAATAATTCTTAAGATTTGAATTTTTTTAAATAATTCTGATCCATGCTAGTTCTTATTATTTTACTTAATGTGTCTCAAAATGATGTTAAATGCTACGTAGCTAGATAATACTCCCTTATACTGATGGACCAATAATAATTTGAACCAATATGCGTGAAAAATAATGTGTACAATAATAATTATCATTGTAAAAGTATTCAAAGATTCTTATTATTTGAATAATAAATAGAGAATATCGTAAGTACCAAGGTCACAATAAAAATAACCTATTTTCCATTCATAAGAATACGCTAATCACAAAACAACTAAAGATAAGTACATTTTTATTTTATGTTACTATGCACAATAGGGTGCCATTATGATTTTTTTCCCTGATATCAGAAGCTGACACTAATTAATGTCCAAAACTCGAAACATGAGCTAGAACTTAACCTGTGTGGCTTCATCTACGTCCTTTATTTCTGCTTGATGACAGTCTTTAATATAGCCACTCCCATATGGTTCGTGACGTCATTTACTCCTATCTCTTGGTACTCCCGCCTTAAAATCTGTATGTGCGTTACATATCCACAATGTCTGACGTCTTGGGTGCAAGTAATTTACGTCACATCGTGTCCCTCGTTCCGTTGATATATTTGGTATTTTAGCGATGTTTGTTTTAATAGGACGGCCTTACTATTTTACGCCACGAGAAGTTTTTATGCCCAAACATTTCCTAAAAACTCCCCATTGTAAACTGATAGATCACTGAAGCATGTGCGCAAGGGACTAGTCTTTACCTCCGCATGGCTACGGAGCAGAAGCAGCAAGTGAAAACATTTCAAGAAACAAAGAAGAACGATGTGAGTGAAAAATGAAGGAATCTGCCAAAACTGAGGAAGAAACAAATAAACAAGATGATTAAAGTGAGAGTGCAGCGAGAGAGAGGGAGAGAGAGAGAGAGAGAGAGAGAGAGAGAGCTGCCGACAGATGGAGCGGAAGAATCATTTTACGGTCGTTTTTGCGGCCTCCGTTAGACGAGTCCTTCCGCACGGGAGTGCTAAAATACCACTCCGAGCGAAAAAATGAGACAGGTGTGGCGAAAAACAAACCCGGTGCCATCAATATTCCCTCCCCAATAAACCGCTCAATCAAAGTCTGGCACTGAGATTCGAAAACTTTCCCGTAAAAAATATCTAAGGTCCAGGTGCGACGACTCTGCGTCAGCCGTTTCATTGCTTCTTTGAATATCTCGGCCCTTGAATATTTCATGCCCCGTTTCGGAGGCCGAAATGCGGCCATTTAAGTGAAGCGCCGGAATGAATAAGCGAATGCGAGTGGAATGGCAGTTATGAGCGTGCGCAGCTTGAAATTTTTCCAGCTGGGCATTAAATTGTCTCTTCCGAATATAGACGTCATCGATTGGGTCGAACTTGAGATGGTTTTCAGCAACAGTTTAAGTTTAATCTTCATGCATCGCGTCATATGCTCAAATTAAAAATACGTTTATCTTAACATGGCCTTTTGTTACTTTAGATGTATATCAAAGTTGTTACAATTTATTTTTTTGCGAAGAGGTTTCTATTTATTTTTTCCAAACTAATTTTTACAAAGATTTTATTTCCTGAAATAGAATATAATAATACAAATTCTAAAAAAAAACCCGTTGTACACATTACTTCTTTCAAGTTCTCTCATTTGGTGACCTAGCTATTCATAGAGTTACGGATAAGCGGTTGAGATAGCACCTTCTATACATAGACCAGAGAGTATTGGGGGGTTTAACTTTATTATATTATATTTTGGCACCACAACGTGTAGGTCTCGACTACATATCTAATCAAGACCACCGGACCCTTGAGATAATCAGAAAAAAGGATAAAAGGGAGGACAAAACAAGCAAGAAGTGATGCAGAAGTTTAGCGAACTGAAGAAGACGGAATCGCGGGACATGTTGAGAAAAAGGGACAGGAAAATAAACCAGAATTACAGTAGCGATTGCCAACAGTCTTAGAAAAAGAGGAAATAGATGTGAAAATACATGATTTTAGGATTGAGGCTGAGGAACCGGTGGAAAGTGAAATTCAAGCGCTATTTAGAAAGCAAATGAACAACAGGAGAAGAGAGATAGACATTTAAAAGAAGAACAGTAGATGAGGAATTGACAGGTAAAAGATAAATGGGTGAGGAGATATAGACAGATAAATAGGAACAGGAGAGAAGAGATAGGCAATTAAGGGAAGAACAGAAGGAAAGGGATGAGGAGTTCGTGGAGAAAATAATTGAGGGACGAGAGAGAATACTGGAAAAATTAGAAAAATTAGAAGAAGAGATGAAGAACAAGCGGAAAGGCAGAAGGAGATGCAAGAGACTTTGGGAACGTTTCAGCAAGAGTACGTTTAAAATAATCTAAAGAAAGTAGAAGAGAAGAAGATAGAAGAAATATGTGACCAGGTGGGAGAGTTATCGCTGAACCAGGAGCGAAATTAGGCGAGACTAGCGACAAATTGGAGGAGCTAAACTCGATCTGATGTAATTTGAAGAGCGGTATGAAAGATTTGAGGGTAAAAATGATGGATAAGACGAAATAAAACAAGTAGCAGATCTAGCAAATGGGGGCCAAAGTAAAGACCCACAACGCGCTAACACAGGGGTCGCCCCTTGACGCGGACGCGATACGAGAAATCAAGACGAGAGTGAAGGACGATTGCGCCCAATTGACCGTCGGACCACCAGCAGCGGAAGCCGCGCCGTTGAAGATCCTGACATTTACCGGAAGACAAAACTTAAGACCCTTGAGCTTCCTGTGGGAGTTGAAGAAATACCAAGAAGTGTACCGCTTGTGTGGAGAGGACACGCTGTGAGTAACTAGACAGGGCATGTCAGGAGAAGCGTGAGAGGGTTTGCCGCGACGCAGTACATCAAGATATTGGAACATTAAGGTTAATATTCCAGTAACAGTCCTGGGGGAGGAGCAACAAATGGAGGTTAGGAAAACTCTCGATACCGGAAAATATCAAGATACCGAGAATCAAACCCGCATGGACTATGCAACCACAAGAATATGCGCAGCGAGGGAGCAAACACAGCTAATTGACGACAGGAATTTAGTTTACCTCCTGAGACAGCATTTCGGCGTGGAGATAAGTGTAGGCATGATTTCACATTGTGTGAGCACGCTTCCGCAGTTTTTGGCATTTTTAGCTGAATACGATCGAATCCCACGGGAAGATAGAATCCCGAAACAGCTGGACACCGAAAATGTCCAAACCACAAGGTCCACTAATGAACGTCCATGAGCAAGAAGAGCACCAGAGGATAGATCCGAGCACAGATGGGAATCAGCAAGGTTTCAACCACGGAACTGGCAGCCGCCGACCGAGCGAGGGCACGGGAGACGGCAGAATGGTACTCGCGGCATCGAGCGAGGGGGTAGCCGTGGCGAACGCTCAGCTGATCATCAGCAAAACTGAGACCAGGCGGCAAAGGTTACCGACCAGAACGAGATCAACCTGTGAATTACATTGTTGTGAAGAAGAGCGATGCTGCAGAAAATCCTCCTTAGTTCCTTAGAACTCTAAAAGACATCCTCTAAGAGCTCTGTAGCAACTTGTTTTGCATCATTGTGGTGAGTTTTCATCATTCCAAGGATTTGTATGATGCGTTAATAGCATTGGAGAAGGTCCAGGCTTTAAAAATGTAGAGCATTTACCACAGGTGCCAATATGGCAGAATATTTGGCTGTAAGACCGACAGAAATGACAAATTGTGCTTTTGTGGTGGCAGAATGAAGTTAGAATTCTTGCTTTCCAGTATTTTCATTCTTCAACAATTCTCAGAAAATAACTATTGAAATCTTACATGCTTTCGCACTTCTGGAGCCATCGCGTCTCACAGAGAAGAAGAATGCCTGGGGCATATTTTCTTCTCAACACCAACTCACTAAAGAACCATATGGTGTCCTCAATAGAGGAGACGGTGTTGCGTATTTCTGAGACACTGTAGAAGTCGGTAACTGCATGATTCAGTTTGTGCGATGCACAATGGAAAAACATAGCTTTCTCATACTTCTTTCTTAAAATAGCTTAAACTTCACCGTCCTTGCCGGCCACAGCCGACCACCCATCATAACCCAGGCCTACACATTTCTCCGGCTGAATTTCTCTTTCCTCCAGGAACTTGTCTATCAATGTTGCAATCATACTAGTATCAAGGGCAGGGAGCTCAAAAATTGCACACACGCCTTCCTAGCCTCCCTTTTCTTGACATCGAAGATGGGCAAGCTGATGGACACCTACAACAATCGACTGATATATTGGCTGTCTCATCGGTCAGTATGCAGACGGCATATGCCCTCTTTGCATCTTCCATTCATATAACTTTGATGATAGCTCCGCAAATCTCAACAAGTTCATTCCGGATTTGAGGTGACATATACGTTGCATTTTTCTTAGTAGTAGACTCATAAAAGTGATGTTTTTATTTTTTTAAATTAATTTTTAAAATTGCTTTTAATTTTAATATTTTAATCCTCATACATTTCAGTTCTTGGTCTCTAGCATTAATTCGGAAATGGATATGATCTTATAACACATCTCCTTGTTGCTCTTTTCCCCTCAGAGGCAAGTCATGAGTACCACAATACATGACTGGAAAATATTGGCCGCAAGATATTCTTATTTTCCTCTTTTTCTTGTAACCAGAAACCATCTGAACATCCGCAGACATCTCTTATATAAATCTCTCATCAAGCCCAATAGTAGACACTACAATTCAAATTTTATTACGTGTTGACCGTCGAGGTTGTCACACGCCCTGAGAATTTTTGCCAGAGCACTTTTTTTATAATTTTCCGAATTTTTAACTTAGAAGAATTGGAAAACCAAATCACAGTGGAATAAAGCCCATTCTATAATGGACGTAAGCTGTAAGCACTAACGTCGTAAGGATTTCCTAACGGTAGTCATTCTCCAATGCTGAAGCGAGCCGAAACGGATCGATAGTCTTTAAGACTTTGACTTTAATATCGGGATTCGACTGAGTTTATGGGTGTATGTATTCATTTTATGAGAATGTTCCGAAAATTATTTTTAAAATTTTCACTGTGATGTTTGCAAAGATCCAATATTTACCTGTAACCTAAAAAGTGCTTCCGCAAAAGTAGTGGGCCGTGACTGACCCCGGCAGGATCTATGGCGCGCTCTGATTGGCTGTCAATGTGCTGCGGTAACGGCAGCGCCTTATGGCTTACGTTCACTGTGGGATGGACTTAAGAAATCGGGGGTCGGTCTCTTGATGCCCAGCTCTTACTACAACCATACATATCATGGTAGCCTGTTAACATGCATTCACACTGCTCCCGGGTTACCATTTTAACTCAGTGCTGCCCTCTACAGAATTCAATTTCGAAGAAGTGAAAAGCAGGCAGCTAATTTCGCAAGAAATGAGAATTTCTACTTCCCTCTGACGTTTGGAAATTAAAAGCAAGTGACATACCTCTTCAAAATTTCATCAAAATAACAATTCAACCTTCCTCATTTCGCTGGCTATAGTTGATCAGTGTTTTTCATCATTTCTTGTTTCTGCTCGCGGCTCCAGCGTTAACCATGAAGTTAATAGCGTTAGAAACTAACAGATATTGAGAACCAATGGTATTCAAAATACTTCCGCGTCGAGCCATTTTGCTTCTCTTTTTACGGAATAAAAGATTGTTTCATGAACCACCTGCTTTCCATCTGTAATTTTGAAGCTGGGTAGGACTTCAACATTAGGTTGAGACGCTTCCCATGCCACCGACATAGAGAGGGCTTCCAAAAATACACATGAAAGGCTTACCTTTCCAACCCATTGCCACCGCTATATATGGACCACGTAAACCATCGTACGTTCCATTGTGAGCGCATAATGCAGAGTGAATGCGCGTTGATTTCTGTTAGTGCTAGTGGAAACTTTCACGTATTGCTCTTGAGACTTGATGGTTTTCGGGATAATATCCACGTCAAATCATTGTACGACGACATTTTCGCGAGAATTCCATCCCTCTTCTTGAGTAATAAAGAAGAGAGCTCCTACGGCTCGAATAATATAATATGAGTGAAACTCCAAAAGTTGGACTTTGCATTGCTGTGACGACCTTCCTTCAATGCCTACGCTGAAGAGGGCCGAAATGCGCGTATACATTATTTTCATGTTGCGCGTATTTTGACCTCAAAATGGCCCTCTTCAGCGTAATGAAGGAAGGTCGTCTACGCAAAGTTGAAATTTTGGAGTTTCGCCGTTATATTATTCAAGCCGTAGGAGCTACCTTCTTTATTACTCAAGAAGAGGGATGGAATGCTCGCTAAAATGTAAATTCTCAGAAAACCTCTCATTACGGAGAGAACAAAGGGGATCTCAGATCGTGGAGTTGACTCATGCGATGTCTCGTCTAGGAGGGGCAGCTGCCTGTTTTTTTTACGACGTCATTTTCAATGCAAATTTCAATTATTAAAATAGTAATTCCAGCCTGGTAGTCCTTTATTTCCCAATAATCGAACGCCACATGGCTCCAGTATCTTACAACTTTTATGAAAAAAATTTATTGTTTTATTTTAGAGGTGAATGGCGCAAAAATGTTTCGGTGCAAACGAAATTCCATCAACAAGAATTCACCAATATGACTAAAGGGTACTTACGACACATTACTGATCCTAATTTATGCAGTATCACAGTTAGTTTCTACGAGTAGATGAGTCAAAAGGAAAAGAAAGAAATGTTACGAAATGTACCATAACAGTCTAATTACAGGAAGAATTCCTTTGTTTCTTGATGTTTCCGATTTCCTAGATAAACCCAGACCAAAATCATAGGTAATGTGTAGTCTTTATTGTACTCTTGCAATATTAGCCATGTCATCCGCCAACTGAAATTTACCTTATGTGATATTAACTAGTTAATTCGATTTTCTCTGCCCTTTTTTAACTAACTACATGTCTGCACCATCATTATCGGCTGTCTTGTGACTCACCGATGTGGAAGTGTCTCAGTCACCTCAATTAAGGCAACCCAACCAAACGCATCAAAGCGTATTCATTATCAGATTACGAACCAAAATATCACACGGTAGTGAGATACTGGAACAATGTGGCGATCGATTATTGGGGAATAGAGGCCTACCAGGCTGGCATTACGATTTTAATGATAAAAATTCTAAGTGGCAATGACGTCATAACGCAAAGTAATTTCGGAAGCATATCCAAAGACGGCTTACACTAATGTGCCGAATATCGATAAACTTTTTGGTGATTTAATTACAGCACGGAAAGATTTATCGTCAAAATTAGCCTAATTTTGGAGGGCTTGAGGAATGCTACGAGTAGCAGTGATGCTGTGATATATGACGAAAGGAAAAAGATACGCGTGGAATAGCTTAAGTATGTTCACGCTTAAATAATTCTGTCACGCCTCGTTTGTTGGTTCTGCCAGGCACTTCCGCTTTAAGTGCCTGGTAGGACCAATGAACTGCTTTTCAAATATAAAACACGAGACACGTGTTTAATTTGGCAATAAAATTATTCAAAAGTCGTTTGACCGAGTTTTCTTGCAAGAAATATCACATTAGTAGCATCGTAAATTATTGGATATGGAGAGAAGATTGGAGACAATTCTTTGCTCCGATGAGCGGAGTTATTTTATTGTTTTTATTTATTTATTTATTTTTACTACCCGGAATACAGCACACTTGGCCATTTTACGTCGGGTGAGCAACAGTAACAACGGACGAGACACAGACACCCATGTCCTAGGCAGATAATATTCCACCCAGGCGGGACGTGAACCCGCGACCCTCGGGTTAGCAGGCGAGGTCTTTACCCCGCCGCCACCGGGGCCGAGTTCATGAGGGTAAGGAGTTACGAGACTTTTGTCACGATGTTGGCACGAGACTTTTAGTAATTCATGAATTTGCTATGTTAATCTTAACAATTGGCAATGTAGATATAACTACTATTATTTTATTTCCTGCGCTAAATGAGAAGTTCTATGTATGACATCGAGCGAAATTTCTTTAATCTAGATGCGGAAGTGCAGTATTACAGCTAAACTTAACTATCCTCGGTTTGAAAGTAGCTAGACGTTTACTGAACACAATAGTCCTTTTGCGTCATAAAATATTTTTTGAGGTAAAAATTTTATTACTGAATGTAAGCCAATAAGGTTAATGTTGATTTTATTATAATTCTTCACCATATTGACAATGGTTTATGAGAAATATTCCGGCACAAAATAACCTTGATGTATACTAATTTCAGTTTTAAAATAAAACACGTAAAAAATTTTAAATAATACTTCGAAATGAATGCTGTCAGACGTAGAAAAGCTGTATCAGTAAAAATAGGCTACTATATGTGCCCCAAAGAAAACAATTGCCAGTTGTGACATGGAAAATTATGAACCGGTGAAATCCCCGATGTTGGGGAATTAAAGACTTGGGGAAGAAATTGATAGTTGAAAGAATCATGATTACCAAGAGTTTTTTGTGCTTCAAAGCACCATAGTGTCTATAGAAGACCTGATTCATGTTATTCCATTGAATAACTAAGTTATTTAAGAAAATATCTCGTTATGAAACGTATTTTGCCTTAAAGTGTGATCTAACATATTTGAAGTGTCCACTTGGCTTTTTCTTGTTTCACCGTAAATGGAGGTTACCTAATACCTATTAATTCCTAATACGAATGAAGCGAATGGAAATCTTGCAAATGATTTTCACTATAATTAAGGTTTTTTATTACCTTCTACCAATGCACCCTTCAGTTAAAATATGATTTCCTCAGAAAAAGTAGCACTTTTTGTGGAATGTTTGGTCTCATAATTGACAAAATTTTACTAGAATAATAGTTTTTAATGACATCCAAAGTGCAGACATCGCAGTTAATTAAATATTTTATTACGGACCAAACACATCTTAGTGAAATATCTCATTTTTAGAGAATCGACGTAAATAATAAAATTAAGGAGTAAAATACTTGTCACGAACGGAAATGTCTTTATGGTAGGCTCTACCCTCATGTTTAGGTAGTTCTTGCTGTTTCTTGCGATTTGCTTACTATTATACTTCAGTTTCTATTTGCAAGATGAGCTTTCAGACTAAGTGAAGGTGTGAATTTGCCTTTAGAAATAACTCCTTCAACCTTCAAAACTGCTTTTCCGTTATTTTGCGGTCATTTTTGCAGCCAAACGCTAGTTTATATTGTCACGTCCATTTCTTTAGAGTTTCACCAAAGTGGGAGGTTCTTAGTCGTCTCTGTTGGCTCATTGTTACCTGAGAGTTGGCGCACTTCCTTTTTGTGTGCTTGTTTGTTCTTCACCTCGAGTCGTTTGCTGTATAAACATTTGCATATGTAAAATCACTTCCAACCGGTGTCTCAAACGACCATTCCAGGTACAATCAATCTTAAAAAGTGCTGACAAAAAGTGTAAGGAACGACTTTAAAAACCAACAGGCAACAACATTACAACGAAAAACTTCTTTGGATAACTAAAATACACTATTGGCCGGTTTATACTCTAAAGTAATTATCAGGAGCAATCTTGTTAGCTTTAGTTTTAGTTTTTATACACAAGTTGGTTACTTGCAAATCAGTCTGTAATAGAAAGATTTAGCTACTCAATTTTATAGGGACCTGGAGAAGGCTCGATTAACAGACTTAAAAATCGAAAATTGGAAGAAATACCGACTTAATTCGTAGATGAAGTTGATCACTGATCACTAAGCTACCTGCTATACTACTCGAATTACCGTGCTCGCAATTCATGGAATCTTTAGCCTTGATGAGTTCAGATATCCATTAAAACAATCGAAAAAAGCAAAGATCTCCATTAAAACAATCGAAAAAAGCATAGATCTCCATTAAAACTATCGAAAAAAGCAAATTTTTGAAAATTGTGTAGTAAACCTATTACATTAGGAATTTGAATATAGTATTTTGTTAAAAAAAGCAAAGGATAAAGACCCTCTACGAATGCATAATCATTGAATATCTTACTTTTTGGTCTTAAGATTCTCCTTCCAATATACGGTCTCCACTGGATTAGTAAAAGCTGAACTTTAATCCCTTAGCTGATAGCCTATTACCATATCTATAACTGGCATTTGCATTTATATCGCATTGCACTGTGTGAATGTGATGATTTACGAGACCAGTTTGTAGTTCGATTCCTAAATTTCAGTTGATTTGCAACCAGTATTAGGTAAATATCCTTGTACATTGAGCAAATATTTCGTTCCACTTAAGTACTGAACAGAAATTTGGCGGGATGATATTGCGAGATTTGAAAATGATAGTGCATATATCTTCCAACAAGCTTGGCTTACAGTAGTGCGTGAAGCCTGAAGCGATTTGGATCAGGATTTTGAGTGAATCAGCTGACAAATGCGACCTCTCAGGAGTGCAGAATTGTTTTAACACTCTACAATCAGTAAGTGCAGTTGGTATTGTCAAAACTGAAAAAAAATGTATAATAAGGAATTTGTGGCACTTAGTGCACACAAGCACTGTATTTGACATTCTCTTCTAATGTCCTCTCCTTAGAAAGAAGATTTCATCAAGGTTATAGTTTCATGCTCGTTCAAGTATAAATTGCCAAACTATTCCAAGTTTATTACACTGTAAAAATTTGCAAGATAATTAGTAATGCTAAAAGGAGTATACATTGATGTCCGCCTAGCTTTGAAGTGCCTATTCCTTGAGTAGCTTTTGAATTATTTAATAGAACTTCAATTGGGGGAAGTAAGTTGGTATGAATAAAATCCCTAAAATATATAATGCTATGAAAATGAGCTCTTCACATTTATCAGGAAGATAGGAGCCTGTAGAAATGGTGCACAAAATGTAGACTAAAAAATATGACTGTGGTTTCCAATTGATTCCTCCACCGAGAGGAGTGAATTTCATTGAGTGAATTTCTCTGTTGTGAGCCCCTTATCATAATTTTGAGAGCCTTTGTCTTCGAATTGAATAGTTGCCTAATTACGCAAGGGAAGGTTTCTATGGCGAGGGAAGTGAGCAGAGAGGATAAAAGAAGTGAGACAGACGCTAAAAACAGAAGAGAGGAAATGGAACTTGGAGGGTGGATTTGGATTCGAAGGAGATCCATTGAGGGAATTGGAGGAAGACCTCCCCTCGGCCTTGCAAGGGATGCGCTGGAGGGCGGGGGTGGACTAAAGACGAGAGTGAACGTAACCAGTCTTAATCGCTCATCCTGCTGGGAACCTTATCATTTGAATGTGTTTATCTTCATCTTTTAAAGGGTAAGGTAAGTTAGCCGTCGAATGTTACCAGAACTTGAACGAATTCTCAAGAAAAGAAAGTAGATCGTACGTTCTTTTCCTAGTTTCGCGATGCACTATACAACGTCTTATATTTTTCTCATTGTTTGTACTATGATTTAGTTTCTTTACTTATATTATGTTACGCTACATATATTTTAATAAAATATAAGTATTTTGCGAAAAAAATTGAAAATAATGACATCCATCATATTCATCACCGGGAAACGATACTCGTAAGTGACAATGAACCTAGAATGGAAAGGAAAAGTATGAACGCACGTGACAGTAAAACTAGAAGCAGTATAAAAGAGAAACTCTACAAAATGATTTAAGGTAAAAAATCTGTGCTAGAGGAATTACAGAGGATACAAATGTCAGGATATTGTGAAGAAGGTTCTGAGTCGTCATCTCAGAGGAGAAAGTGTAAAAAGGTGATGAAAGCCTATTTTTGGATTGACATGAGGTGGTATTATTGTTATTTTAATCTATGTTCCTGCCACATTATTGACATATTCACTTTCACAAGTGCTTAAGAATTTGAGTTAAAATTCATAAAATTTCTACCAAACCGAAAGCAGAATTTTTCACGTCTATAATACTGGTGGCACGTAACGAATAATGCTCGACCAATTTCACCCATGCCCTGGAAAATTATGAATGAGCGCAGGTATGACCAATGGCCTCGAGAGTAATTTTTCCCAGCATACCGAGTCCGGTTTACTTGGAAAGGTAATGGAAAAGATTTTCAGCTGCTGAAGTTGTACTCTTTCCTTAGTGTTAATTTAACCAAAAGCTATGGGTAAAAGCCACATCAGGAAGACATAAATTCTATTATTTGCTATTCGACTGGACACCTTGCAATTTAAGTCCTTCCCAGTAACGAACACGAAAAAAAATCAGTTAAAATCATATGGTTTGCTACGAGTGGACAGATTTCTGGTTTCTTTCAATCATGACGGAATGATGGAATGGAAAAGAGACTAAATTTTTCGATTTCGGAATTTGTAACTACCTAGTTGGATGATCCATAAACCCTATTTTGTGACATAAATCCAAAGTTTCCTCGAAAAATTCCGCGCTCACAGTATGTCACAAACATGGTCCTAAAATTCAGACTTTATTCCTCAATCAGCTCCATTAATGTGGCTGTAGTGCCAAAGTGATCACTTTAGCATGTGTTTGACATTTAAGCTTAGTTACACGTGAAATCTCGTGAAACGGGGACGAGTTGAAAATCTTTTATGGCGACCTTATATCTTTTCTGTCCTTACTACGTCTTGAGAGTTTTAATTAAATTCTGTTCCTGATAGCTTCAAAGTTATCAGTAACACAGAAGAGCAAATATATATAGCCTCAGGATAACAATTGCTAAATAGTTAATGCGAGGAACTTATTGAAGTATGTTAATGGCATCACGTTCTTGAGTCTATAAAGGGTTTGTGTCGTTATTTCCCTTTTATTCTTTTAATCAGGAGGCTACATAATGAAAATAAGGCAACAAATACACCGACACATCAAAGCCTTATCTGCAAAATGGATAGAATAACTAAACTTCTAAGAAATCAGGCAAAGTCCAAGTACTGGGAATCTTCACGTGGAATTTCCCTAAAGGATTTCCATCTCAATCTGTATTTGATTTTAGGCCCGCATGAAACCAAGTAATCCAACCCGAGCCAGTTGATAGCAATTTCCCAAGGTAATAAGAAATCGAGGAACACTGAGCATTTTCGACCAAATCTTCCTATCAGAGAAGAAAACATACACTAGTATCAACCATTTTCGGGAAGACTGCTGCGTGATGAACTTTAACGGCTCATCCATTAAAGTTCATCACGCGGCAGTATACCCGAAAATGGTTGATACTAGTGCATCTAATCGCTGCGAAAATCTAAAAACAACAAAATAAGACATAAACACTGAGAATTTCTATATTTACTGAAGTTATTTAATTCTGTAAAAGTATCCATGAAATAAATGTTTTCCTGGATAAATATTATGTATGATGGTGTAACCCCCTAGAGTTATTTATATGGTACAAAAAGTACTACCTAAAAGTTTTTCTCATTATTTATGCCTCTGAATATGCATCCACAGTATGAAGCACGAAGAAATAAATAAATGAATCGTGAGTTCGACTTTCGAGTATTTGATACAATTACCAGTTTTTGAATTTGCAAAATAAATTTATAGTAAACAAAGGGCAATATCTCGACAACACTAAATATCTGTCACCTGCCAGAATTGCTCTGAATATCTCTCAATACCATAGTATCGTATGCAGCATTCAATGAATTTTGAAAAGTACATAGCATAAGTCTCCTAAATGCCGTACACAAAATGTATAGTAAAACAATTAATATTTGGCTAAAAGCTATCTCCGATTATATTTTATTAGAAGGTCAAGGATTCAGGAAAGGAAGATCTTGCATTGACGATGTTTTTACATAAAAACATGTACAAAAACGAAGAGAATTTAATCTTGAGACGCATCTAGCATTCATAGATTATGAAAAAGCATTTGATCGAGTTAACAGAGATATGTTGTAGTCAATTATGGAGAGAAGAGGATTTCCTAAAAAATATAAAAGTTACTCAGAGGTCAGTTTATTTGGGTTTTTCCCGCGTTGATTCATGTTAACGGACAACAGTTTCACTAACGTCACAGCTAGCGAGAACTCTTGCGATTGTCTGTGAAGTCCCGGCGACGTATGGTAAGAGAGCGTATGCCTTGGCCTTCTACTGTATTTTGGCTTCCCCGGTTTTCTTCATGGGCACAATACGTTTCCTGTCTTCCTTACATGTGATTCTATGCACCAGCTGTCGGCTATAGCCATTCATTTTGAGCGTGTGAGCGAGTCTGCATCTGAGATGGCATATGCTCAGTGAGATAAAGTTTGGATGACTTAAGCTTTTTGGCCAGGATGATGGTGAGATTTGGCATTCAAATAACGGTCAGTGTGCGTTTTTTCCTATATACTGAGTGAGTTTATTTCACAGGGCATATGCCATCTCGGATGCAAACTCGCTCGCCAGAGAAAAATAGCACCTTCTGACTTCGCTCAAAATGAATGGCTCACCTCAATAAATCACCGCAGAAGCCTCCGTACCAAAATTTACTCAGAGCCTATATAAAAACACCAGAGTTGTGATCGAAACTGGGAAACATGTGACTCAAGAAATTACCATTAACCAAGGTTTTAGGCAGGGTTGTAGTATGTCACCAACTTTGTTTAACCTATGCATAGATGACCTTGTAAAAAATTGGAAGGAAGATAATGTAGTGCTAGGCATAGAATTAGGACCTTTTGAGTATTTAAACAGATTGCTATTCGCTGACGACCACGTTATTATTCAAGATAAAGAAGATAAATTACAAATGGTGGTTCACAAAAGTACATCAACTGAGTAAAATATTTAGCCTAAATATTTCATTAGCAAAATAAAAAACAATGGCATTCTGAGGAAACAATCCAATGAGAACAAAAACTGTTAAATACGATAAAATACGCGAACAGGTATCCCACTTCCAATATTTAGGATGTGATATAACTTATGAAGATGATTAAGATATCACAAGTAAAATAAAAAATTTTCATAGGATAAGTGGGAAAATACTAAGAACTTTAAAAGGCAAAACATGAAAAGAAACCCATTAAGTTCTATAAGGTGATGGCAGTTCCTACAATGTTGTATGGGTCAGAATGTTGGGCAACAAAACAAAAATAGCTTAAACGAATAGAGTCATCTGAAATGAAATTTCTTCGAGCAATGAAGGGGTGTGCAATTAGATATAAATTAAGAAGTACATCTATAAGAGAGGAACTAGGTGTTTGGGCGATCTCAGATAGGTTGGTGGAGTACAAAAATAAGTGGAAAGAGCATGTACAGCGAATGCCTAAGGAGAAATTTCCTTAGCAGTCTTTTGAATATATGCTATTAGAGAAAAGGAGTGTTGGCAGGCCAGGGTTGAGATGGTGATCTGAAGTCGGAACAGGCTGAAAGCCTAACCCTGGAAGGAAGAAGAAGAATATATAATATAAAATTCTTAGAGAGTAATCCACAGTAGATAATTACAGAAAACCGATCTAGGATTTGACAATTTATTTCATCTTCAAGACCTTGAAAAATGACATATGTTACCGAAATCTAGGTCATTTTTATGTTAGTATATACCATGAATAGTACTCTTAAGAGTTTTTATCGCATGTGATAAAGATTAAATTATTCCACTAAATGACACCTTTAGTATAAGCCCTTATTCCAACAGTAATTGTGAGCGAGAAGATTCTAATAAAGACAGAATATGCCTCATTAGACTACCAGCGAAGAAAATGGTGATTGTTTTGCTTTTAACGTGCCAAAATGTTTTTAAATTCACTAGACAGTTTACATAACATAATAGTTGACAAATAATTCAAATAATTCTCATTAAAGTTCGTCAAAGACGATAGGACAGAATAAAGATACATATATGGCTTTGATAGATATAACGAATCAATAGAAGTGTTTACGATTCGGCTCCATTTCTGTCAACCGCAATATTTTTTACGCACTATAATAGTGCAAGTATGGTCAATTACTGCACTTCATTCTAACCGGTTTCCAGGTTACTCCTTTATGTTCTTTTGGCCAATTTTTTCATATATTCATTTAGTTAGCCAGTTCAAGTGTTCTCCGGTTCTCTTAGTAGGACTTCGGGGGAAAATGTCTGCTGAAAGTAAAACTCAGACACACAGATGGCATTGCTACACGAATCACGAAATTGGATAAAATTGCTCAGATATTACGCAAAGCTAAATGTTATACAAGTCCTCAGGCAACCGATGGAATACTATATTTTTCTTTTAAGGCTAAAAACCGGGTAGTGTATAGTATTTTATACAATAAGCTAAGGGGTGATAATGAGTCCTGCAATCACACTCACGTTCATTTGGTTACTCTTGTCGGACCGACTCGTTTATCCCCGCTACAGCTTTAAGTACCCCGGATGTTTATTTAGTCCAACATTCGCCCTCTGCGGTTCTTTTACATTTCGTGTACAATATTTTTCCATTCAAAATATTGCGTCATTGTTTTCTCTTCACAGTTGTTTCATTCATTTTTTGCTAGATAGATGATGACCGTCAAAGTAAATGGAGAGAGCGCTTGCTGATATGACCAATGCTTGAAAGTGTTACATGCTCTGCTACCTTTGTTACCCCGGATCAACAATAGCGCTTTCTTACATTTTAATTTATTCCTTAGAATGTTTTGGAGTAAATTTCAAAAAGGAACACGGTTTAGAGAAATGTAATGTCTTTCTTAGTTATATTTACATTCTTGCCGTTGTTTCTATCAGGATATCCTTGAGAGAATCACTGTCCGAATTGCTTGGTATGCATTCCTGAGAGATCTAGATCCTACTTCAATTTTTCGGTCAAATCTATATACGTAGCATTCAAAATTAATATAATAACACCAAAAGACTTGGCCAAATATCCTCTGTGAGGATCGGGAGTTTTAAATCTGATATATTTGGCCCGTATTCAGGAATTCTTTTTCTTAGAACCCAGTGGTTCCGAACTTCACTTAGAAAAGCACAGAGAGAACCTCTCATTCTCTCACGTCCGGACGGATAGTGGGAAGGTGATAATTGGCGGAGGAGGGGGGGGGGGTGGAAGAAGAGGACACGGGCGAATAAGACCAATTGGATTTGAAAATGAGAATGGGAAATGAACTGGTGCCTAAATGGGAGAGGAAAGTTGAGCTTCACTTCTCATTCCAACCTCTTCTTAGGAGATAATATGTTATTCACTTCTCGTCCTGCCGTGGCTAAGGCCAAATGGTATAGATTATTTCAGAACGCTAATCATGAAAACAAAACAGAAAACGGGCTGCTCTGCGGCTTTAGTCAAGTCAGCAATGCCGTCTTTGCTTACCTGAAACTCCTGAAAAGTGAAGGCATTCAAGTGTGCAATGCTTGAATCCAGTGCGACTACCAGAAAAGCCGTTCCAAATGCTCTCTTACACTTACAATTAGTACTCGCTTCTAACCGTATCAAAAGAATGCTCGGCTTGCATTACAATTTTGATGACATGCCAAAGATAATCAACCTACTGTTCTCTGTTTCATCCCAAAATCTGTTATTCTTCATATAAATTCTTGTATCTTTAATCCACTCTATCTATTTTTTTCGACCTTATTTCTCATAGACCCTTGTTCCTTTGCTGTATTTCTATAGAATTATTTTTATATTTTATTGCTATGTAGCCTTTGTCCAAAGTTATCTCTCCCTATTGAACATTCCTTTTATATATCTGAGTCCACAAGCCCATTGTTTTGGTCATTTAGATCTTCCATGTATTATTTCCACCCTTCCCGAATCTCATCAGTAACTTCCCTGACCAAGCATTAATTTTTACTGTTTCCTCTTCCTTGACACATGACAAACTTTCCACATTACCTAAGAGCATATCAACTTCTAACTCTTTTTGATCCTTCTCAATATACGCTCATCATCATCTCCACAATTGTTTTCCTTCATTCGTTACTTTACTACTTACGTTACAGAGTTTATTGTTTAATTCGAAACGACTTAAATTCGACTCCTGCTGCTCTGGGTGTAGAATTTTGTCAGCGTTTTTCTCTTTCTTACTATATGACTCATTTCTTCTCTGATCCAGAGCCCATTACGAGGGGGGAAATTGCAGTACTACACCAGGAATAGCATTTCTCTAACTGCATAGCTATTCATTGCCCACATTCACTCGCTTGTAAATAAAGAATTCAGTTCTTACCTTTCGATGATGAAATTTTAATTTATAATGATATTTTTATGATGTCAATTCTATAACAAAATGCTATTTCACGCTTAATCCTTTAAAGGTGAATCACAAGACTGAATGATAAGTTATCATACTTATTGCGTCAAATGATGATGAGGTAATCTTACAAAAATATTTTTCTGTTGCCATGACGCAGCGATGTGGGAAAAGAAAGGACCTATGCTTTCGTCTCAAAGCCTCCCATAGCATCCAAGAGCAAGTCTATTGGTCCCCATATCAACGTAATCGACACTCGAGTGAAACAGGTTGCCATGCAAAAAGGATGGAGGACGAAGCACCGTGTGGCCAAGAAGGTGCCTCTTCAGTTCCGTGTCCATCCATGTCCATCAAACAGTCCCGTCCTCACCTTCAATTGCCTCAAATAACCATTCCTCTTACCCTCCCCATCTATTTTAGATGCCCAATGACGTCCCCTTACAGAGTGTCACATACTCTTCCATAAGGGGGATGGAGAGATGAGGGTTTTTCCTATATTTGATTTATTTCTACCATCCAATTCCACAAGATGAAGAATAAATAGCGAGCACCGTCGACTTACATACATACGGAAGGTATAAGTAAAAAAGCTAATTATATTGGCATTATAGTTATTCAGTCTTACAAGGAACAAAAAAATAAAAAATTTAAGCATGGTTTTCTAAATATATTTCTTATAAAACAAACCACAGAGAAAAGCATGGGGCGCTCTTTCATTTTCGATATCAACATTAATGCATTAAATATGAAGATAATGGGATATCAAGATAAATTCCTTAAATATGAAGATAAGATAAGAGTATCCAATGGAATAGAGAGCTTCAATGTACAATTTCTAGAAACTCTTAAAATGAACTAAAGTAAAGGAGCAAAATATGAATGAGGTCTCGTCTCATGCTTTTCATTGTAGTTTTATCATCGTGTGGCTAATTTCCCTGAATTGAATTTGATTATTTCCAGTACTAGGCTAAACTTTCATTCACTTAAGAATATATTAGTTTTTATGTTTTAGTACCATGCTAAGATATTTCTTTTTTTTTAGATTTTTTAAGAAATTATTTTGGAAAAGCATGCTTAAATTTTTTTCATTTTTATATTTTTTACTTTCTAAAAAATAAAATGCTTATAAAACAACCCTAGTCGCAAAATGTTGATGAAATATTAATTTAAGGTAAAAATGTTTGGAAAACAACACATTGTTTATAAAAATTTTATTAACTAGGACTAAAAACAAATAACTGTTAACTAGAAATAAATCGCCAGGTTGAGAAATTGATGCGACGACTTTCCAGTTGCCAGATGCTATACCAAAATTCCACCTCGAATCACAATATAGGAAGGGTATTTCGTTAGATTAGTATTATTAATTTATAAATGAAGTAACTATGGATTAATGGAAAAGCTAGTTATATACAAGCATGTAAAAATAAGCTGAGTTAAACTTATTAAAAATATATCGATTCTATAAACAATATATCTATAATATCAAAAGAATCATTGGAATGCTGAATTTTCACCTAGCCAACAGCACTGTACACAATTTCATAATTTTATGACTTAAAGAATTGAGTTAAATTAAGCTGAAGTAAAAGTTATCAAAATGTATATCGATCGACTACAGATATTCGGCCAAGTTAACGCCAAATGGATATACCTTACACCTAATACAAGTAACACGTATTGACTACGTAGCCACGAAGAATATAGTTACATTAACGAACGAACACTCTTCTCATGGTAGTTTGAGCAAAACATCATTTCACCTAGAAATCAATGTATTTGGTCTCATTTCAAAGAAACATCATGTATTTCAAATAAAACTATCTCAGCCTTTAATAAAACCAAAAGTTAAACCCCTTACCACACTCCTCTCCGAGATAATTGCCCAAAATATACCAGCCTTTTTTGCATAGGAAATGGTGCGTGCATTCACTACAGAGGGAGTTTATTTAAAAAATAAAGAATTACCAACACCTAAATCCCTTCAAAAAATTAACAGTGTAGTTTGTACTTTTTTACTTTCAAACAGTGTACTTTTTCTTTTTTAACTATTTTTGAAAATTAATCCTATTGTCACCGCAGTATATTCTACAGGATCACCAACAAACCTTCCCTTATGAAGGATTTTCAAACGTATCGCGCGAAATAAATGAGTCAAGTTTGGGACTTATATAGATATTGGCATTTAATTACTGACGATTTCTGTCGTATAAAGCTATGTTATAGCACCATTAATTATGCAATATTTAAATCATGTGTTCTAAGGCTGGTGAAATTAAAACTTATAATCCAAATATGGTCTCTATTAAGGCTAGGGAATAATCTCGCTTAAACAACCTTAAGTCCACAAATACTCGTACCATCTAGAAGTGAAGAGAGCAATCCGTCGTCTCTGGGGAAGCTCATCTTCTCAAGACAAGTTACATAAGTCTCGTACATATTTTCGGGCAAAACAAGCGCTTTACTGCGCTGAGTGGTTCTATAAACTCGTAAGAGGCATGGCTAGAATGATTATGAGCTTCATGCGGTCGGAAGGAAGGAAAGTGATATCCGACAAGGTGAGGAGGTCAGGTTTGCTCTTGAAGGGGCAAGTTTATGGAAGAAGAGAACCGTATAGAAAGTAAATGGAATGGGACAAAGGAGCGAGAGGTGTCAATGGATTTAGCAAACTTGGGAGCATATAATTGAATGGAACTTTATGCATTAAGGTAAAGTGAAGTGGCAACCATGGATCCAGTGAACTATAAAAAAGCGAGTTAAAGCGTGTTATATTTTATCTAGAAAAGGAAATTCGCCATATTGTGGAGACAATGCGATGATTCTAATTAATTCTTGGGACGAGAGTCAGCTGCTTTACCACAGTCCTAACTCTAATCACATTTTGGAGTGAAGTAAGTGGTAACTATGAAGGCTAAAATAAAGTGGTAACCATGGACCCATGGAAAAGCGAGTTAAAGAATAGCATGTAAAAAATCAAAACATTTCATGTAGCATACTCCATTATATTAAACATTTACTGAGAACTGGTTAGGGTAGATAATATACCTCAAGAGACGCTCCTTTCATTACATAAAAATAAAAATACAATGTCTTTTAAGTGAAAATATCGTGCTTTTTGCGCTAATTCATATGCAGCTGAGCTTAGGAGAAAATCAGTCTATAGCGTTCGTGGTAGCCAATTGAATTCTTATGCTAGACACATTGTAGAAATGGATAATGTCAATGACTCTATCGCAGTTTTATCATCTTTCCAGTCAAATCTCCGGTGACATTGCCATCACAAATTATATATTGTGCAAACAGTGTGAAAGTGTAATACAGTAGTGTAAATAGAATTTAAATGCTGTAGTTAGTAGAAATAAAATAAAATGCAAGTAACTGTTGAGTAATATAAATGAAATTATTGTAATATATGAAGAAAATTATATGTGAAGTTTTTTATTTAGTATCAACGAGTTTTTCCTACACCATTGTAGTTATGTGCGAATTTCCACAATTCGCACGTGTGCATTGCGGGTGACTCCGTAAAAGTGGAATCCGTGGCTAGTCCCGGATAGCTTGAAATTTACCATTGTAGTCTTTTGTAAATAATGCGTTAAGCATGGATGCTAACTAGTGTGTAGGGTTTCCAAACTCGAATATCCGGTCTGCATGGCGTGTTACGACTATGGCAATTTGGTGCAAAAAACTCATGAAGTTTCTGCTGCATGAGCCTGAATCTGCAACAACTATGGAATGCTGATTCCAGGCTAATTATGAACAATTTCTGTGCATTGTGAATGCCTGAAAAACCAACTTTTTCAGTTTTTGTTACCGAGAAAAATAAAAGTCCTTGAAAAAACACTTCCAACATGGCGTAAAGAAATAATTATTGTCCCGCTGGAATATTAGTGATAAAATATTTTCAACACTCGGTAGAAATTCCAGGGCAGTTTAATTTTAAGGAAATTTGAGATGAGTTTTAATCACAATTTTGATGCCATCAATCATGCTATGCGGAACGACTCTACGATATGAACTATACGGAGACCAAAAAGATATATCATGAACATATACTTTATATCACCGTATTTATATATATATATATATATATAATTATGCCGTAATTTATATATAAGATATTACACTTTATTAAAATTTCATGTTTATACTTATCCCTGTTTAGGTAAAACTTTTGAGCTCATTGAGTCTCTTTACGCATCTGGGCACTCCTTTTGGCATCGCTTCACGGAACTTTTGAGATTAAGCATGCTACATCTGTGGCATCACACCCTGTAACTTGACATTTATTTACCTCCAGGAATTACTTGTTCCCCATCTATATAATATATTGATATATAGACGTTCTCACACAAACATAGAGTTGTATTTGCGAAAAATAGAGGCTCTATACTCTTCTTAGATGCATATAAGAACTTTTTAGTTACCTCTGGTGACATGTGCGCCGTAGATAATTCCATAATCTCTTCCGCCATCGTCATAATATATTTCGAGCATTCTAATAACATCATCGAAAAAAAAGTAAATTGTTGGCCATTTGATCGTCAAAATACATAGAAACTAGTAAAGAAATTATCTTCGACCTTGCCGAAGCCTAAATACCCTACACTACTTTAAATTGTGTTTAAAAAGGCGTGATTTTGCTCTGATCCAACCGATTTGAGAACTGTACCGTCTTCGGACTACTAGAGGCTTAAGACCCGCATTTCAGCTCGATATCCTAATTTTTACGGCAGTTATCGTGAGAAGAGACAGACAGACGGACATAGCTAGATAGACTTGTAAGGTGATGCTGATGATTGATTGAAAAGTATACTTTTCCATAACTCACCCCACGCCCCCTTCAATGCGTTACATTTCTGCTGTGATAAAATCAAAATGCCCTACCCACGTAGTGGTGTAGGGTATAATGAATGATTACATCACCAAGTGTAATACATCTCTAATTTAAAATTTGCATATGTTTTTAGCCACGGTAGCGACGGGTTGAAGCCCTCGCTTGCTAACCCAAGGGTCGAAGTCACGTCTAGTTTTAATTTTGTCCATCCGTTGCTAGTGGCGAAATTCCTCGTGCCATAACATCATCTGGAGTGAAATTGTTTCGTGTTGAATTTTCATGGAAATAAATTGAAATGGAAAGTAATAAGTTATGTATATGCACACCACTGCCACTATTGGATGACGTAGACTTGTAAATGGCGAGACCGTCGATAATTCTCTCACTCTGGCTTTTTCAAGATGACACCGGAAATATAATGATTAAGACTTTAAACCTCATGAATGCAAATAAAGTCATTACCGTTTATATGTGATAACTTAATGCAAAGAGTAGTAGATCAAATCATAAAGTGGTAAGCATTCCATTCTCTAATTTTGGAACCAAATATTGCAGAGTATTTATATTGACGTCTATTGCTCCATTGCAAATTGCATTTTTCATGCTTTGTCTTCCAATGAACACATTTTCAGCCATGAATATTTGTTAAACTTTTTCCATTCATTGTATGTTAAGGATGCAAGTATCCTATTCTGCCCCATCTTGTTCACCTGATCATTGAAAGTTTGAGAAAATAAATTATGGTGCGTAGAGTATTCTCAATATCTAGCCTTTAATTAAGTTGTTGAGTCGCGTATTCACGATTGATTAACGCATGGAGAGGGAAATTCACTTGCCTAAATTAAATATTCAGTTAAAGAGCCATTAGTTTCGCCACCGATTAACTCCACAGCCAAAACAGCGAAAGTAAACATCTGATAAAATTAGATTTTCGCTTTTGTGTCGTGCTGAGGCGCCGACCACGCCTTGCCGTTTGCTGCAAATTTTTCACCCCACCTGCGCGTCATCAACCTCGCTTCTTAAGGTGCAAATGACCTCCTCCTGGAAACTCAATAGCGGTGCCTGGGGACCCTATTCTCTAAACAACCAATTAGCCCGGGAAACGGGGGAGAAGGGGTTGTGGGAGAGTGGTGGAAGAGGAAGAGTTGGTGATGGAAGAGAGAGAAGGAGGAGAACAAAGGAAAGGAAGGGAACTGGGATGAAATGGAGAACACGCAGTGGAATATCCCGAGGGAAGGCACGAGGCAGAGCGGAGGTTGGTTAAGAGAGGGCGAAGCAGGAAATTGGCGAGCGTGGGTTGGACGACTTGGGCGACGAGAGAGCAGAGGCGCTAAACTTTTGAAGTAGAAGTCCGCAAAATTGGTCTTCCACTCGTAATGTACCGCGACCCAACCTGAACAGTTAGTTGCCGTGAAATTTCACTTTACTTTCACCGCTAATGACACCTTTTATTTTTTTAGATTTCGAAGTGTAATCCCACCATAACGGCTCTCCTTGCACACTAGCACACACGAATTGTCGTTATCAGTTGCCAGAGCTCAACATAATATTCCTTTTTTAATGATTCACCATCTGACACTGAGAGGCAATTCAATCGGCAACTAACAAAATGTAGTCAAATTATATCCTCCGCCACCCTCATGTAAAAGTAATGTGCTTTAGCGTTCAGCTTTCAAGAAGTGTAGATCTCCTTTAGAAAAGACGAAGCAAAGCGGGTTTAGCTACATCCGAAATTAATAATTCACTATAATAGACATCTGCATTTCTTTGAAAATTTTAACTCTCCATGGATGGCTAAATTAACAGAAATATGGTAAAATAACCTCAAATTATCTAAATGATTCTTAAAAATATTAAATTCTGATTAATTATTAAATGAAGTAAGTTAAGGGAAATCAAAATTACTGAGAGAATCAAAATATCCGACCCCCAATGAAAGGTGCCATCTTCCATATTTAATAGCGGACATTTATAAAATACTTTGATCTCTTTGGAAATAAAAGCTGGAACATATTAAGAGCCTGGTTTTCTACTTCTTATAACTTTGCCAATCTTGCCGCTATGCATGGGGAATTTTGCAAGAGCATAAATATGGTGAATTTACCAATATTTAACTAAATATACTTATCGTAGATCGCTAATGTGGCACATTCAAAAGTTCATATTTTTTCAAACAATCATAATCTGTGAAAACGGAGCGAGTTGGGTCAAAGTCGAGCGAGTTGGGTCAAAGTCGAGAGAGGAGGAACTGAGTGGCGAGAAAGATGAAGTGTTGTATTTGGTGGGATATTGAAGGAGGGGCGGAGATTTGAAGAAGGCAGATTAGATGGAACAAGGGCGTGTTGCGAGGCCATGCCCCGAGAGGCAAGCGCCGCGGGGAATCGTGGCAGAGGAATAAAAGGAATATAAATTTGGGACTCTTAAGAGTAGGTAAAATGCATGAGGAACTATAAAGTGTTGTGATGATTTGCTATGCATGTGAGTTAAAGTAAACGAATGTCCCATAAAAAGGGCGTAAATGGGAATTATTCTCTTAAAGCCTTAAAGTCAGCCAAAAGTCCAATGAAGTTTATAAATCTTAATACGATGGGCCAAAGTGTATTTAACCATCATATTCCTTCAAATGTGAGAGGTTGTAATCACTTATATTTTTGCCACTCAGATCTTTATCTGTTTCGTCAAATCCGGAAATTTGCTCAAAAAAGCTCACAAATACCTCTAAAAATTACATCTTGTGCAGTTTTGATGGTTTTACTATAAAACATATAATCTATTTCTCAATAAAATTAAATTACTCATAGCACTATTGAATTATAACGTATTCATGCATGCCACGGGTATTTGGATATATTCGACAGTATGGAATAACCTCTACGCCTAGACAGTTTATGTAAAACATTCAGTACGCACTATGATTATAACCGCCGTCAGCTATCTTCCTCTAAGATCCGAAAGGCATGCTCAGCCAAGCTAATATCTGAGAATTATTCATCTCATATTCCTCTTATCCCTTCAGTAAACATAATTTAAACTTGAACTCTAGGATATCTGAACTCCTACCATATGCTCTGCGGGGAGCATTTGGCATTAAAGGAAGTTTTCGAGAATGATACTTGCAAGTAGTACCCAGAGGCGCGCTCTGATAGACTGGGCCAGCAACTTTTTCGTGAGTTTACATAGAGTCGGTGATAAACTAAAGGCATGGGGGTATTATATACTTAATTACTGTATAATATCCTTTCGAAAATTGAATCATAAAACGTGTAAAGAGAGGGAAAACGCCGTCTCACACCACTCTATCATGTGGCATGCTGGTGGGAATGAGCCGCCGTGAATCTCTGGGTGGAGGAAGTGGTAGGAGCGGGAGTAAACGAACAGTGAGGGGCGGAGATAACAATAGGGTGTTGGGTTGACGGCTGACGCATTGGTTTGAGGGCGAAAGTCCGATTCCCCCGAGAGAAATGGGAGGGCGGGCAACCAGCATTCGGGTGTTCCTCCGTTGGGCGAAAGAGGAGGGGGCTGGGCAATGAACGGGTGCGGGAGACAGCGGAGAGAAGCCAAGAAGTGCGAAAAAGAGCACCTGGAGAAGAATGAATGGAGCGGAAAGAGGTGGCCAAATTCGGTGGCGTATCGTATTCAACGCTCCCGAGCAACTGGAGTGAATAACGAGATTGAGGGCCAGACTTGTTGTTTTAGTTTGGAATGGAATGTTCAAAAGTTTCGTTTCATCCGACGTAAATGACGGCAATATGAGTGGAAGAGATACAAAAGACTCGCCGAACAAAGCAGTGTCAAGGATCAAGGATCTCCATCGGAGCCATTGTCACTGAAAATAAATTCAGTGCATATTAACGATTAAAAAAAGGATGATATGTTGTTTTGATATATGTTTCTTATATCTTAATGTAGATTAATAACTCTATTTAAAAGGCATTGAATTAAGTTGGTCCTAGTTCCTCCACAATGGTAAAATTATTATTTTCCAAAACTCAAACGGTGGAGATAAAAATCTGTGGAAGTCGCCTGCTCTGAGCGTGACGCCAAGGAGGAACAGACATGTGTCAGGCAAGGGGTCAGCAAAGGAGATATGGGAAAAACAGGAAATGGGTGATATATCTTTCAACAGATTTGTATTCAACATTAGAGGACGGGTATATGTCATTTTTTGAGCATAAACACAATAAATGGCATGTGAACTCTCCTTGTAATGTATTCAATGGAGTCAGAGCAAGCTTAAACATGTGACGTCATGCATGATAACCCATCAGGGCGTTTTCACAACGGAGACCGATGGTCGTGTTTTTTAAAATGATTTCACATCAAGCTTGTTTCATACGCTTTAAGATTGGGTGATTTTGGATTCGTTTGACTGTTCGTCGGGAAAATTCCTTGTGAAGGAAATTTAATCTTTTATCCGTTATTACATGTTTATGGGGTTTTCAATTAACAACTCTTAAATAACTGCTAATGGAACCCTCTCTTTCTAAAATATTTTTCTATAAACTGCTATATTCGTTTAAAATTTCAAATTCTCATTGAAAGTGACAGATATGAGATTTATTTAAAGAAAAGATGCTAACTAAGCGTAGGCTTACCAGGCTATACCAGGCCTTACTTTGCCGAATTAAATGCGCCTGGTGGTTGAACTGAAGACTAATTTTCTCACCAAATGAGACACTATAGAATACTGAGAACATCAGGAGGTATCTGCGTTAGGATCGGGAAGATTTAGGGGAAGTGGTAAACTTCCTTTTTTCCTAATTATAAGGTAGTAACTCCTTTGTCAAGCAGCTGTGGCAAATATTCAGTTGGATGGCTCTATATTAATGACTAAGAGCGTATTGGAAGAAAGAAGACACTCTCAGTTCACTTGGAGAAACCCAAAAAAATGTTAGAAGAGTAATAGAGGGGAAACTTCTCATTCTTGAACACAGCAATGAGAATTTGTCTTGGCCCCCAAATGATTTCCTAAAAATTGGGCACCGTAACTAGATGGCGATGCAAGCAAGGAAAAACAAATCTATTCTTTCATGATGTTCTCACATTAATTCGGAGAATACAAACTTAAGTTCCCAAATTTTGATTGATAGCAATTTTTTTTTCTTGAGAGGCCATTTCAGAATGCTACTCACTTCTACCATAATTCAATTACAGATTAATGAGGATATTAATCATCGAAGTCATAGACTCATATCCTATCAGATATTGTACCAATGCATCATCTCTGCATAAAAATTCGTATATTATTATTGTTAAAATATTGATGGATCTCAAAGAGCAGGGAAAATTAAATTACTTCTACCGTAAACAAAGGAAGTTTAATTCTAATAAGATCAAGATTAAATGCTTTCAATGTATTCCCTTTCACCAACAAGAATTACTTGGATCTTTATCAAGCCATCTACTAGTATGAAGCCATTCACAGCATCCTCCAATGTTCAATTCTGCTGCACCATGTGAACAAAGAAATCACCCCATCCTACGCATTGCAATATAGCAAAGCTACTCAAAAAGACAAGAATATTTGGTGAGTGAGCGATGGGGTGAGGCAGGAAAGATAATGACAAAAAAGAGAAACGGTGCGCAAAGCGAGACAAGGTGAAATGAAAATTTTGGGCGAAAGAAAGTCGAGTGGGAGGAACGGATACGAGATTTGGTCTGGGTTGAAGTGAACTTCGGTTATTACGGATTTTCGGTTGTGAGTCGGCTTTGATGGCGTGAAAAGTCGTAAGGGGAGAGGGAGTGTTTAAAGGGAAGGAGCTGAGGAATCCTGGAAAGCAGCTACGCAAATATTAGCCGAGGACTTAGTAAATTCCTACGGCCTCTTGTGGATCTTACAAACCCTCTCGGAAAAGGAAATAAGTTGGCGAGGATTCTGAACTCCTTTGATCCTTCATAAAGTTTAGGCTCTCCACTAGTCCATCGACTTGTATGGAATGTGAAAAATTAAATAAAGTAAAACACACTGATTATGATCAAATTCAATGGCTCAGATAAATCTTTTAATGATAAATACCATTAAAATCCCACATAATTGAATTCGAAAAACTGAATGTTGAAACTGAACTGAACTGTTGAATGAGTTTGGTAGGAAAATAAACTTTGGCTAAAAATGAAAGTACTAGTAAAGTTACTAATTATAATGTACGTGGAAGAAAAATACATTCGGCATCACACCCCCGAACAAGCGCTTTTCCAATAATTTTAATGTGCCAGCAATCAGTGAATTCATTCGTAGGAAACACAAACCACATACACACAATCAAATAGCACACACCACACTTTTACAACTTTCCTCAGAGCTCTCATTTTGGATTCTACGACTGTCAATAAATAAGGAAAACATGTTTATAGTCACCATAAAATTTCCATCTTCTTCTCTGGTTACATTCCGAGGATTGGTCTGCAACAGTCTTCCACTTTATCCGATCATGGGCCAATCTTTTCACTTCTCTGAAGATTGGAAACCTAGTTCCTTCATCAATTGTCCCATGTAGTCCAGTCTAGGTCTGCCCCTGTGGTTTTTCCCTCTACTGTACCTTCTAGTATGGTCTTAACCAAGCTTTCGTGTCGGAGAATATGGCCGATCCAGGTGTTCCTTCTCTTATTTGGCATTCTGAGTAAACACCGTCTTTCCCCTATCCCCTTAAACACATCCTCGTTCGTAACTCTTGCCACCCAGAGTATTTTCAGCATTTTCCTATAGCACCACACCTCAAATGCCTTCTCTCTCTTTCCAGTTGTCCAGGTCTCACTACCATAGACCAGAACGCTCCATACGAAAGTCCTCCATAGCAATTTCCTAATCCTTAAATTAATGTTACTGGTAGTAAAGAGTTCGTTTTTCCTGTTGAAGGCTAACTTGGCCTGGTTAATGCGGAATGCTATTTCCTTCTTGCTCCGCCCATCTGATGCTATTTTGCTTCCTAAATAAACAAACTCGTCCACCGTTTCTTGTGCTTCTCCTCCAAGAACCATCTCTACTCTCGTCCCGTGTCTACTTACCACCATCACCTTAGTCTTGTTCTTGTTTATTTTCATGTTATACTGGGTTTCGATAATCTCTTCCATTACTTCCAGTGTCCCTTTTAGCTCTTCCTCACTCTCCGCCAGGAGCGCAATATCATCAGCAAACCTTACCATGCCAATTTTCTTTCCTTGTAATTTCACAGCTGCTCTGGTGCTCAATCATTCTCTCATCTCATATAGTACATTCTGTATTTATGCCTTGAAAAAGGTAGGTGATAAAGAGCACCACTTACATAACACCGTTTAAATCAGTAGAAAATGAAAATTATTATCCCCCTTATTGTGGTAGAAAACATTTTTGAACTGTGATATAATCAGAAATATATGTGATGCTTTTTTGAAGTGTCCAGATCAGGAAAGAATATTCCGCTCTTAATTTCTTTCCACTCTATATTATAAAAGAGTTAAAATTTCGAGGATACTTTCGAAATAGATATTTGGTAAAATATACCTCTTAATTTTGGCCAGAATAAATAATGTCCTAAAATATATCCCTTAATACTATAAAAGAGATGGAAGAGTACGTTGTAGCGCGTGCGTATCAAGCAAACGTTTTTTTGGACATTCGGAACTGAATATTGAAAATGTCAGGCATCAATAATTTTACGCTCGCAGGCTCAACTTATAGTACAAAAGCCATGATAAAACATTTTCATAGAGCAAAAAATATATATTCACTCTGATGATATATCATGATGCTCTTAGTTGAAATAGTCAAAGCTATTCAGTAAAAACGTTGTTTTACTTTTGTGCTATTAACTTTTAATGCATTAGGTGTCAATCTAATATTTTTACATGTATCATTTTCTGAGTAACTACGTTAAAAACATTTTACCTTTGCCCTCCAAATTTAATCACAAACCTAGCTTTCTTTGTCCTAATTACTTTTGTTATCGACATTAGAGAAAATTCCTTATGAGCAGCAGTACACTCATTATCCAAAATGGTCACTTTTTCGTGTATTTGAGGTCCATTACGTGATTTTCGACTAAGACCAGGCTCACCACATGTTTAGTTATTCTCAGATTTTTCTTGAACACCACTAGCTGCATGCTTACCGTTTTGAAAATAAATGTGGCTCGACCAAGTGCGATGAAGAATACTTAGGATGGCTATCTTTTCAATGTGCACCCAGTTGCGAGTTCGTCGTTAGTTGTCAGCCGCATCGGGAGTTTCCTAGTGGCTAACCCCCCCTCAACTCTTCTTTCAGGGGCTATTTCTCATGCTCTTCAAAAGAAAGACTTACTTATACTTCAAAACCTCCATGTGTTTGAGAGTGTAGGCTGGAAGCCTGAAAAGGGTACATATGAAACTCGTACCTCCGAAAAAACTGGGACGATCAGGTGCCTGAGTCCTAGGGTTACGGCAAATATGATTGGGCTAGAGATGCTTTCAAGGTGCATAAGAATTAAGAGTACACTTTGTTTAATATATCCAAATAATTTGTCATAATGAATGCGTAAGTGCTCAAGCAATTCGGTTAAATTACCAAAGCCCAAGAAATAACCGGGTAAACACTCCCCGCGTGAAAATAGTATGGGAAGCGCCTATTGTTACCGTACGGTACCACGGAAATATTACTTATTCAACTTCCTTGAATGGTCCTACATGAATGCGCTGTACATTTTAATACAATATTTTCAATTTGCATCTATCATCCTACACATTGTGTCTTTGAGCATTTCTCTGTGCATTGAGCAGCGGTTAGGTAAGCCTCCATGGAATAAACATTGTGCTAGTGTCACATTTAGCCACGATTAACCGCCTCCGTACTTCAGGACTTTGAATTATTTTGACTTATTTTCCTTAACCACAATTGTTTTTTGATACATTGAAATTCGACATTTTCTCCGATATGGCAGAGAAATAAACCAAGAAATGTGAATTCCGGTTAATGGCTGAAATGTCTCTTATCAATTGGCACGAGAATTCGCGACAGTGGTAGAACTATTTTCACTAAATCCTCCCTCGGGAAATGGGAACCAAATATACAAACTGCACCCTTGGAAGTCCACTGGTGTTCTTTTTTACCAAATCAGGAGTTAATTTGCTGGAATTTGGAAAGTAATAACCTTATTATTTGAGTGGAATTCCCAGTGAAAATCATTCGTCTGGACTGAGATCGACGTAAATCTCACTCACTTGGTGCAACCATCGAAGGGTTCCAATCCCAGTCCATGTGAATTGTTTTTTCACTGTGGATTTCACGCAAGTGTGTGGCCATCAGCGGGTGACTTGGCCAGGGTTATTGAGCGGCCAGTTCCCTAGTTATTTGAACCTTCTTCCTTTCTACGAGGCTAACCAACGTTGGAGAGCTCCGCGAAACTTTTGCGGTGCAGCGATCAGCACCGCGATTACAAACACTTTACAGATAATAAAATGCTTGCAGTTTGGTTGAAGGGCGTAAAAAGATGAATTGAACCAGTACCTCTGAGTGCAGAATATTTGGAAAAGTGGAATTGGGGAGGAGGAGAGCGGAAAGGGAAGCAAAATACGCGGCTTCGAAATGGAAAGCTCAGAAGCGAGAGCGGAGGCGGAAATGTAAAGCTTCGGATGCAAAGGATTCCCCTCTTAAGGACAAAATATATTCCGGGACTATCTGAAAAATATCCTTCGGGGAAATTTTATGCTTTGCTCCAACTTCCGAAAGCCATAAACACGAAGTTAGGCGCCGTCAAAATAAACGGTGATTTATTCATAAGGCTTCCGAAGATTTCCCAATTCTCAGGCGAGAAAGATAGTGTGGAATGGATGCTTGTGCATTGAATTTGCATGCTTATTGTGTAAGAGCTCCCGTTCTAAAAATGCCCGGAACGAGAGTGAAAGCCACATCCAACCCATCTATCAGTTTCTGTCTCTCGAAGTGTAGCAGTACCTACGTTCCGGCCAGCACCTCACCGCCAGCCATTCCGTTATTTTTATCTCCAGGAGGAAATTCGTTGGTACGAGTATGGTTATAAATGGCATTGCAATGATGGATGCTGGCGGAAGTTGTGAACGGCACAAGAGAGAAATAATACAGGAAGGAAAGTGCTGGAATCTAAAAGAGTGGACTGAGTAACTTCACGGTCTCGAAAATTTTACAAAGGGCATTCCAAGAGTTGCGTTGTGATAACTAAAGCAATGAGGGAATTGTCTCTGATTTATTACAATCCAGACTATGGTGATATTACATTTCACTATATACATAAAATATTTCTTTAAACACGCTTTATATGTCCCATCAGTTGTGTAGACACTAAATTCAAGAACTACAAGCATTAGAAGGAATGTTTTACGTTAAAAATTAACCCATCCTTAGTGCATTTAAAATACAGTAAATAGAATACCAAAACTACTGCAAAAATTGTTTCAGAGCCTTAAAAGGGATTTGTGTGGAAGCGGTAAGTGACTCGAAGGCTACACGCTTGGATGTGTCGGCTTGAGAACTCACGACAGGTGTGTTTGTGAATGACTCAGAGAATATCATTTTGACGCCGCACTGCACCTCTAACAGAAACGATTAAATAAGGAGATACAGTTCTGAACAGATGGAAATAAAAACTTGCCTTTTTAAGGCCAATAAGAAACCATAATTAAATCTGAGCTCAACTCAAAACGCTTCCAAAATGCAATTCACCATTTCACCTTTTATTTTACCTCCTTTCCCTTTCCTATTCCTTTCACATGTGCACTGCTGGTGTCCTAACGACCCCTGCCTTACGCCAACGCCGCAGCTCGCAGAGTTGTATGCAGATGTAGATGTAATTTATATACAATGTTTCCTGAGTTGTTTAGTATACTGATTAAAAGGGCGAAAGCAAGCCAATTAATGAAGTGAACGAATGTGGGCGATTGAAAACAAGGAGCAAGTAGGGATGCAAATACGCACGAAGTATGTTGCGAATATATTAGTCGGTGTGATCAAATACTACTTTATATCACTTAAAAAATAAGTTATTATAGAAATCGGCTCCATTCAGAATACTTTTACCACCATTTATTTACAACAACTAAAGACATACCTAAGTGCATTCGTTAAAAGGGACGCCACAGCACACATATAAAATTATTTTATATATTGTAATTAAAGAATGAAACAACTAAGGGTCGTAAGGAACTAGGGAGGGAAAAAACACGCTTGAGTAATTCGACTATCATTGGAGGAATATCCTTTGACCTCATTTATTGTACCTAAAGACATTTGCAAATGACCATTGCTGTCAAATAATAAAAAAATCCAACTTAAGCTAATTATAAAAGTTAGCCGCTGCCTATTTTATTTTATCTCAACTCTACTACGTACTAGAGGCCTAGTGGAAGAGGATACTTAATGTTGCCTCAGACTTTAATGTATGTATATCAAGAAACAGAGCTTCATAGTGACAGCGGGTAGAACTTTGCGACACATTTGCCACACAACGCTATTCAATATTTTCTTGGCTTTTCAAAGAGGTTGAGGTAGAATATATTTAGACTCTATGTTTCCAAAAGTTACCTCCATTATAATATAATTCGTTTTTAAGTTATATCTGCTGAAATATTATTAGAAAATTATTGAAACTTTCTATTGATGAACGAAATATAGACCAGATTCGAATGTCAGAGTTTATTTATTTGAATGCATAATTTATCAGAGTGCAATATTTAGGTACGAAACTATTTTGTTGCATTCAAAAAATATGAATAGCTTGCAAAACGGTGGTTAAACGTTGTGAAATTGAGAATTACTGTCAGATAGACAAGAGGACAAAGAAATAGTGAGCTGTGTGCTTCCAAGCAGAGGGAAACGAGACAAATATAATCAAAATTGTTCAATATTTGTATTCTTCTTTCCTCCAGAATCAAGAAGCAACCACTTCAACCTTGTGAAACTTGTCAAATTATAGACTGTGCTATATGGAAACTCAGTCAAAAAGTTATACTAAGAGAATGGGTAACTTTTTGGCAGCTCTTTGGTGAAATATTTCCTGTCAAAGTAATGACCAGTAATAGGATTCATCATTAAGTAAAAGGTGTGTGGTGGTTATGACAAATAAAATTTTCTAAAATTCTAAAACATACTTAGAGACTTTACAAAAACAAAAGAATGACACGAGTATCCCAGATGGACGATATGTCAGCAAAGCAATCACCAGAAAGTTTAAGTTTATGTACCATAAATATGCGACAAAATACGCCAGAAAAGAGTTAACTAGAGGAAGGGTATCGGAAAGATTAGTACTTCACCTTCTCATGGGAAATTTTTTTCCCTCCTGAGGATATTGGAAATCATTCTTGGGTATTTTTTGACATACGTTTTATGTTCATTGCGCTAGGATGAAACTTAAGGTATCATTTTTTCTTCTTTTTCTTTCCAAACTTAGCTGAGGGGATAAAATTCTCGACCAAGCTTCGCAAAGTTTCCGAAAACCATAAGGCAACTAGGGTATGGAGGCATTTTGTTGCTGATCCTTTCGCCATTGGCCAGCCGGAGAGGATTCTCGGGGATGAAAATCACGATAACAGAGCAATTAAGCGACGGGAAAGGGGCCAGTGGCACTCATTTACTCCCTTGTGCCGTTCCCGTCGTTTGCGAGGCGATATCTCATGTTTTTTTTTCTTATTCCCGTTCTCTCGTCTCTAAACAAAGGAATAAACTCATCCAAAAGACCAACCCAAATGCCGTTGGAATAAACGACAGAATTTTCAAAAACTAGTAATCCGGGACGGAAAAAAGCTGAGCAAGACAAATGAAGATTAATTTCACTGAACTTCAATTGTTGCTATTTTTTACTTTGTATACTGTCTGACCCATGTTTTTAAAGTTTCTTTTAGTCAAAAGGAAAATCTGTAAATGTAGCTTCATTTCTTTTACGGAAGATTATTTATAATATTGTAATTCACCTAAAATATTGCTCCTATATTCCAATTAACGAATTCTTAGAATATAAATGAAAAATATACCACTGGAAAATGATATTTTTCGAGGCTTTTTAGGAAGTATAAGTATGAAGTTCCTGTTATGATTTATCATCGAACATGAATTATATCTAACATATCCATACGATGCCATTGAGAAATTGAGCGGTACCGTACAAAAAAACTCTCAGCAAGGCATATTGGCCGTTATTTCCCAGGACGCTCTTTCGCTTCACCTTACCTTAATGTACCCTTTTCCGCACCCAATGCCCAGCAATATACGGGCATTTTTCACTTTGCATTCTCTTGTTAACATGTGATCCTCATTCTTGACGCAATTCTTATCTTTTTTCGTAATAAATTTTGCTCTACACGCAAGTGAATGGAAATTGTGTGAATGTTTCTCATTGATCTTCATGCCAGGAGTAAAAGAGTGGAAGGAGGCTTGTCTATCTAGTAGAACATTGCTAAAAAACTAAAACAATTACCCAATTATCTGCAACAAAGGATATAAATTTAAATTCAGCAGAGTTATGTTCTTTAAATTGTAGTTTATATAGGTTGCTTATCAGATTGAAAAAAATTGAAAAAAAATGTATAGCAAATTTATATGTCATAGTAAAATAATTTGGGTGGATGGGTTAGGTCTAACGATTATCTAGGTTCTACTCTTTTAATAACTAAATAAATAAGAAAAACAATGGTGAAATGCGCAATAATGAAGCGTAGTTCGTCGGTGTAAGTTGGCCCTGTCCTGACTGTATGAGTGAAGTTGAATACTAAGTTACACATTTTCATATATTCAGATTAAAAAATCTTGCTTTCGCAAATGAAATGGGTAAACTATTGAAAACCAAGAGTAAGGTACACAATATACAGATTAATCCTCCAATATATTTTAATGGCCCCAAATGTCCTGCCTTAGGAGCCGTCTGTAGGGCCATTTGCATGAAACTACCGCATTTTGGCTTAAGTTACAGACGTAATGCGCTACTAATTTTTAAAAAATAGGCCGTTATATTTTATTTTTATTCAATATCTCTTGAATGTTTGCTTCCTTTGAAAAGTAAAAATTGAAAGCTTGAATATATTTTCTTGCTTCGATTGGCTGCCCTAATCTGAGCAATCTCTATGGGAGCCCATGTTGAGATATCCACTCTCAAGGCTACATTACAGGAAACCTGGCCTGGAAACCCTATTTCATTTTTGTCTTAGTTTAGTAAACGCACTTCAAAGATGCCGTATTCTATTGTTTTAAGAAAACCTGGACTAAGTGACCTGGTTGGAGGCTGGTGCCACCTTAAGTGGGTAAAATTCAGTCTAGTTAATGGGAAAAAATGACGCAAAACATTTCACTGGATTCTGATTACCCTTTCGTAAAGTTAATACACCATTGACGAATATTTCAGGCCAAGTATCACAGATTTTATGATATAAAAGTAGCAAAAAATAGCTGTAGGTATTGAAAAAACTATTGCTCAAGCTTTGAAATGCTCAAATATAATGAATATTAAAGACTATAATCGCAAAAATACTTGAAAAAGGGTGACCTTTCAATTTTTATGCTATTCGATTCGATTCGATGGTCAATATAAAAATATCACATTTATTTTACGGCTACGACAATTTTACCTTCAAAAAGGGTACAATTTTCAATCTTATTTGTTACCTTTTTATGAATAAATGCATTTGTTTATCCCATGGACATCAAATTTGCAGCAAATTGTCTCGTTTGTTTTTTCTATGGTGCAAAAACTCACGAGGGCTAATTGGGTTTCAAAGAATCGCACTATCACATACACTCTTATTTTGAACCACAATTTTTATTATATAATCCCCAAAAATGACGGTAGTGAAAATGGTCGTTTTGCAACACGTGCTTTCTGCCCGTCATCTGATTTCGAGTTTCAATAGCAGAATATTTTTATTAATACTTCAAAAAAACAACTTGTGATTAATCGACACCTTTTTTTTAAACGGTAGTACCTTGGCGAGCCCTTTACGTATCTGACCACAGAAATGCGGTACTTACACGTGCATGGACTAAAATCTGGTCAAACTCTGTTAAATGCTAATTTTTAACAAATAACGTTGGTTACTTTATATAATCTTTTGGATGTTGCCTAAAATTTGTTTTGTTATTAAAAATAAAATATACTGCTTTGATAATACTTCAACACATTATTTAAAAATATATATTGGAAAATGAAAGGCAAGATACTAATTTGCGAACGTATTAATCTAGTCAACAAATCAGCTTGGATACTAGATTTTCTCAGAAATGATGACATGTATAAAAATACTAGCATTAGAAACCCGAAATCAGTAAACCATTAGACCCATTGGTGTAAGAGATACTAAAGTGTTAATATGTTGCATAACTATCATTTTTTAGTGCCATTTTTGGGGATTTTATTATGAAAATTGTGGTATAAATTAAAGTTTAAACACATTAATAAAATGTGTAATAGTCTAAATTTCCAACAAAAACTAGTTCTGTCGTGTTTCAGTATTCCTGTAAAAACGATATAATGAGTTGCAAAGATCAGGTTTGTGGGAAACACTTACCTGAACCATCAGGTGCCTAAACTGTGAATGCATCATACTGCTATACAAGTTATTGACAATTGAAAAAAAAGCCTTATTTTTTTAACTTTTTTGCAATTATCTTGATGAATAACCGTTAGATTTATGTAATTCAAAACAAAAGCAATGGGCTTTTTTAAAAACCTACAACGTTTTTCATCTATAAGGCACTATTTTCTAAATAGTGATAAAAACTCATTTTGAATAGCTATGATCATTGCTTATCGCGGTTTGTGACAAAAAACTTTGAATGCATGGTCTTTGAGATGGATCAGAGTGGCACAAACTCAAAGCTATCGCAATCAGAATCCAATAGAACTAGTTTTGTATTAAACAGTGTTTTTTTCCTCCCTGTTGAACGGACTATAATTTAAAGTTACTCTTGACGGTGGGTACAAGAACTTACTTCCATACTCGTCTAATCTACCAACTATGGTTTAAAATGATACCTCAGTCGGCTAATATAGCTAGAGTAAAAATCACAAAACGAAGTTTTTGGTTCATCATGAACGTTAATAATTTTCACGAAGTCACGCCTCAAGTTACTTTTTATGTCAGTGATTTATTTTCAAAGAGGTTCTGAAAAAGAGACATTGAGGGCAATAAATTCAATTTCTGGATTTTTATCTCGAACTCTTTTTTGCAGTCTTAAATCATCTATGCAATGGATACGCCTTGAAGAAAAAAAGAGGGAAAGGCTTTCCAGAGCAACCTCCAGGAGTGTGACGCCTCAGACGGCGATACTGACGATAATTCCTTAAAAGGTTGCATCTAAAGTGGCATATTTTCAATTTTAATAACTCTTGACTATTCTGTTATTGATTCAAATTTGCAATTTCAAACAAATATTTGATTTTCCACTGAGAATTACTGACATTTCTGACAGCCAAGGCGTGGCAAAAGATAAATTTTTTATGATTTTAAAGAAAGGTTGCACGTGGACTTAGCTTACTGGTAACCTATTACCTTTGTCTTTGAATCAAAATGTATTTGGATAATTTGTACTGTTTGATAATGATTCAAACAACTGTTTTTAATTTGAAATGGAAACAGGCCGAAATATTCACGAATGAGCAATACAGTTGTCATTAGAATTCCATGGTATAACGTACTGAAAATTATTAAAATGAGCAAAGACGAACTGAGTAGCGGGCTTGTGAAAGATAAAATCTACATCTAAAAGACCAACGAGATGAAAACTTTCAAATATTAAATTCATATTCTACAAGGAGAAATATTATATCATGTGGCGGACAAGGCATAATGATAATATGCTGACTCAACACTGAAAAATAATTAACTAGACGAGGTGGAAAAAAACAACCACACGTGGAATGAGAGCAACAGCTATTTTTGAGACCAGATCTAATCCTTCCTTTCATTATATTTCAACTAGCTACTCTGGATGATTCCACTGTGTAACTTCGTTATCTATATCATAATTTTTAATGCAATATGCTGTTGAATTCCTCACTAGTTCCATCAAATGGCTTGGATAAAAAAATAAGCATCTGTTCCCCTATAGTTGTATTTTAATCAAGGCTTTCTCGGGAATCCTATCATTTCTGCTCCTAAACAGGATGTCACTGCAAAATTGGAAGCAGCACCGCCAAATGCAACAATCGATTATGTCAATCTCTTGAAATATACCCAAGCACTTCGTCAATTGATAGGGCAAGGGCCTAGCCTCATTGAAACATCAGTTCCCGTAAGACTACTGAAGTTAAGCAATGTGGGGCCTGGACGAAGGTCGGATGGGTGACCATTCATACCTTCACCGTGGCGATCTTGTCCCCTGTCTGCACGTGGCAGGCAGGTTAAACATGGGGTTGGCACAATGGAACACTCAATTTCTAGGTGCCCGAGCTCCTGTTGGAGGCTCCCTCAAATAACAATTTAACAATCATTCGTCAATAGATATGCTTTCTCCTCAAAACCAATAGAAACGATGAAAAATACCCGAATGTGATTTTCAGTCGATCATTTAAATAATAAGCCATTAAAACGAAAGCTCTGCTCGCTTCATTCATACTATCTAAATTCAGTTCTCCGCTCAAATTCAACAGAGTCATAAAACTGACCCCTAGTCCCCTCTTTCTTCATTAGGATGGCCATTTCGTCCATCATCAATGATGCCCCTACGTTTAGCTTCCCCAAGTTTTTATTTTTTTACTCCACCGTTCTAATGGCTTTCTACTAAATTATGGAGCACCTTTAACCATTTGGTACCACTTCTGTAGGGTTTGTACACATGGTAACAGATTGTCAAATGTATTTCTTACAAAATTGTTTATTTTGGCGTATTAAAAGCTCAATGTGAGAGTAATGTGTTCCAGCTTCTTTGGATGTTTGACTTTCACAAAATTTTATTTTCTTTGAAAAATGTGTTTCTTTATTAGGGCCAAGAATGACTGAAAAAAGTTATTAATGACAAATATTGAAAAATTTTCCCTCATGTGATTAAATACATCACGCCAAATCGATAGCACTTCACCATTTTGCATTGCAGAGTAAAAAAGAATTCATAATGGAAGCGATTTTACGAAATTTCAATGCTACAATACAACTCGTAAAATATCATTCGTATAATCATGATAACGTACCACGTGCCTCAACAGCGGATGAAGAAATACCTTTAATATTGGTGGGTTAGCTTAGGATTGATAAAAATAAAGACAAAAAACAAGGAAACCGAAAAAATGACATTAAATAGTTCATTTAAGATATATGGCTCATATGTCTATTGAATGATTCAGTAAGACATAGGTACTTCCTTAATGATTGACGATTTCTTTTCCATTTTTGTTGGCAGTTGATTGCTGAACTAAAAATTGGCATGATTAAGTATATTTAAAGCTACTCTTTTCAATGGTATTAGAGATGATTAAACCATTGTCTAATTCTTTAAGCTGCAAATTTATAAACATTATCCTGTCACAAAGCCTGACGTCACATTTACCAGCTTGCTTCGACCCCACTAACAGTTTATTTTAAGGATAACCCACACGTCCTAACTGTAAACGTGCTATACGGATAGAATTAAAAAAATGTTTACTTCCCTCTTTGCTAAGGAAAATAATAGCTAGAGGAATAATACTTATTTTCGTTTTCATGCGTACCCTTTTACGGGTTTGCTGATGCCTAATAAAATCTCCCGAAATGATATCATCGAGGGAGAAAATAAGGCATGGGAATTAGAGGGTGATTAGGGATCCTTGCGGTCAAGATACTTCTCAAAAGATGAGATTGCTGAAAATGTGAGGCCGCCAACCCCTTTTTATGCCTCGGGAGGAGGCGGGGGCTGACATGTCGCACATGGAAAATAAGATATTTTGCTAGCATCCCTCAACTGTGCTCTGAGTGGAACACGGTGGCAAAAGGGCTCAATAACCCACCCATCCAATATCTTTGTATGGCGCTGGAAGGAGTGGCTTCTAATGTGGAATTGATGAGTAAGAGAGCTAGGGCGGGGCTTCTGAGAGATGAGCAAATGGTCGTGGAGTGAGGATCAAGTAGGAGAAGAGACTCCTTTTCGGACTCCCCAAATATTTCGACAGCTTGTGTTTTTAGCCCCAAATGTGAGGGAGTCATAAGCGACGGAAAACTCATTAATGTGTGCGGTGCAAATGGACCACGCCTTGGGAGTGTAACTGTTGGGGTCGTTGGCCCTTGTTTAAGGGGCGGTCGAAAATCGGTATTATCCTACTTTGGATCGCCTAAGTGGAAGGTTGTGAATTTCATTCAGTAAAATATGACATGCAGTTACAGCTTAATTGGCCCTTTCATGTAAATTTAGAGAATTTGTTCCCCTCTGTAAATTCATAATTCTCCACTGCTATTCTTGCGAAGTTTTTAATACATGTCGATGAAAACTACCTTTTAGACGACGAACGCCGGTGCCAATTTACGCTTGAATGGTATATAATGATACATTGCTAATGCTGCTTGTTATATCAATGATGTGGAACAAGAAAATATATTCATGAAATACAGGCTAGTGCGATGTTGCTTATGTGTATGTAATCGACTGTAACTTTTGTTACATTTCTCATTTAATATTAGGATTGCAGGTAAAATATAATAGTTGAGGAATTATTGTAATAATGATTGGGCATGACACTGGCTGGTTATATCAGCAAATGACTTCTCATAAAGCATGCAAAAAATTTACATTGAAAAATATTTTTCATATATTAGTCTCCAGGGTAGCTACTATTCACACTGGAAACAATACGCTTCTATATATGGACTTACCTAAATTTTCCAGAAGTTCGTAACTATTTCGCCAAATAACACACGTTTTCTTTAAAAAGAAATGTATAGCATTAATGGTTAGGACGGCAGATATTTTGAGCCAACTAATGTCACGTCAATTTAGTAGAAAATAGTATAGTTTTTAAAGATTAAAGAAGTAGTATCGTGCATCTTAACCGTAAGAAACTTAGCATAACCGCATATCTCCTTAGTTCTCTGCAGTAACAACACCTTAGTCTTACACCTAATTTTTTTTATATCACACGATTCGTACCTTCCTTTATCTTATTAAAAAAGTAATTTTGGGTTAGCTCATCGACAATTTAAACAAATATGGTAAATATCTCGTTCGGGAAAACCAAAAAAAGAATCTGGAAGTGACATGATGAGTACATTCGGAAGAATACCCGGAAGCAAAGGAAATGTCACAATCAAAAATAAAGATATTGACGGTTAATAAAATAAGAATAGAATCGAAAACCATCACTAGCTACTTCGTCAGTGACGCCAGCAAAAACTAGATGGATATTAAAAGCTAATTATAATTATGCTCGTTTAATATCTCATTATGTAAGAACCAAATTATTTTAAAAGCACAAATATCCGAAAATTCTTGCTTAATAGGCTATCGGTTTCCAAGCAACTGTTTTTCAACCGAGGTCCCAATTTTTTACATCGCCTTCAATTATAGAATCGCCTCCGGAATATTCCACTTTCCATCTTTGAAAATCTGAAGATGAAATGCTAAGAAATATAAAGAGATTAAAGATAATTAATTTATTAAGAAGCAGTTGGTCATAGTTGATGAGATTTTCAAAACATATTAATATGCTGAATATCTAGACAAATATTTGTACAACGGACCTCAATGCATGTGGCCATAAAAAAAGCCTCCTCATTTATGATAACGAGCGCTGCATTTTAGGCAATATTTAACGATTTATAATATAAATGATGCTAAAGAGCGCAATCTACATAATTTTACATAGAAAACAAGCAATGAGTAACATCATGGACATAAAATATGAAGGATATTCCAAAATAAGCAGCATGTAATGCAGCATTCAATGAATTTATTTATATTTTCTGTCTCAGCATTTAAATAGGCAATTTTTATGATGTCAACATTTTCCCGGGTTGCATTCGTGTTTGTTGTAGGGTATCACTACAGTCTCGCCAGCTATCCTGCTGGCGTCCTCAAGTGAAGGAACTCTAAAAATCCTTTCTTTTAAAGATCCTTTACCTGAGGACGCCAGCAGGGTAGCTGGCAAAACTGTTGTGATACCCAACACATACGCGGACGCAACCCGGAAAAATGATGACATCGTTTGATCACGGGAACTTGCGAACAAATAGGCAATTTTCATTTGAACCGCTTTTGCAATTAGGATTAATACTGCATTTAATTGTATAAGAATGCATTGTTGATATAGTGGTGACCATTGAGGCAGTTGGAGAGGGCATAAAGTCATCAAACTGTAGCCAGATAACTGAAATAGCAACCATGTTGGCCAACCCTGCCCTTTCCTTAGGATAGCCCGACGGAATGTATGAATTAGCGAATGAATTGCCAAAATATCCACCATTAGTTTGAAATTTTAGGAAAGTACATCTTAGTATTCGAAAAGAGCCACTACAAGAGGAACGATGCATAAGTAAACTGTGCTTGTCTAAAGGAACGGTATATCGGCTACTTAATTTTATGGGTTTGTTTCGATTTACCATAGTTTTCCCCGGGAATGTGGATTATTACAATTTTGAAGTTATAAAAAATAGAAGGAAGAAGGCTGCTTATCAAATGAGTAAATGAAATGAATAAAAATTTTGATTACATTATTGAGGGAAAACAATGTAAATTAAAAAATTAGAGCGTAAAAAGTGAAAGAGCATTAAACTAAAGCCAAGGAGCACTGGAGGTAAATTTGAAGTAACCAAGGTGGCAAAGTAGCCGAGCTCACGTTAAAGCTATAGAGGGCCACAATAGCTAGCGCTTTTTCCATGCACCTCAATGGTGGTGACGAACATCACTTAGCATGCAAGAAATGTACTTATTTAACTAAAATTACTATCGAATTCGATATTTGGGGAGGCGAGCGACGGCTAAGGTCATTTGCGCCATAGGGGATAGGTAAGGGAGGAAGAGTGGATAGAAACCCGGCGTCGGCATTACCCTCTCTTAACGAAAGGCGCCGAGGCTTGACGTCTCATCCAACAGATGGAGTACTGTACTTGAAGTGCCCTCCACAGGAAACCCAAGTAGGGATAAGGTTCCTCTGAAATCCGCCTCCGCAGGAATTTGAACTCTGATCGCCCGTGTGGTAGGCGAGTACTCTAGCCACCACACCAATACGGTCCCCAATGTTACAATTGCTAAATAGCTGGTTAGCACAGTTCACAGTTAAAAAACCGTCAAAGACTTAACTGTGAATTGTACATCTATTTGTAGCTATTCATAGTGGAAACAATTCATTTAAAATTTCATCCTACAGCGAGCAAAAATTTTTAAATCCTAAGTTTACACAGCAATACCTCCAATTGTTTCTATATTGCCAAGTTAGAGATAGAAAATAGTTGAATACTTGCAATTTCAAATTTATGAAGGAAAACCAAAGGGTTTACCAATTAAAGTAGTTTGGAGATGGAGTGCGTTAATAATGATGGATAATGGGGGATAGGAAAATCCAAGGTGGAAATAGGTAAAAAAAATATTTTTGGATAAAGACTATGTAAAACGCAGAAACAAACGTAAGGGGAATCGGAAAATAGAGTTTTTAAATATTTTTTCCTTGAAAAAGTATTGGTAGGAAAAATGTTTTAACTCTTAGGTCCACTACAAGAGGAACGATGCATAAGTATACAGTGCTTGTCTAGAGAAAGGCGAAGATTTCGAAAAGACAATGGAATATTTTTACCACGGCCAACCACCTATAAAGATCGGTATTACATTTGAGGCACTGAAATACCCAAATTATTATATTAAAACCATCTAATATGGGCCCTGAATGACGAATGGCCGGATTGAAATATAGATTTTTAATAGTTATTGTCTTAAATACGCTTTTATAAAGAATCAACGACAATAATTAATTTTATACAGATATGTACCTAACTACTATGAATTTACCGCTATTAGTTTATATAGCGTTGTATTTTTAAGCCAATTTCCCGTGTAGTATGGTACCCATATTGAGTGACTAATTTAATCCCTTTCTGGAAGGGAGTTCAACCATGAATGAATTTGCGATACATTTAAGTTGGAATCACAATGGGATGTTCAGTTATATGAAATAAAAGCCATATTAATTCAGTTAGGTTAATAGATTCATTTTTTGGTGAATGATTCCCGGAAGAATTTTTAAAATGAGAAAACAATAAAAGTTTTAGAATCGGAAATGATAGTCAATTATAAATAACGTGAAATATTTTAGGCAGTAGTAATTTAAAGAGTCAGAGAAAATCACGCAATTTGACGGAGAATGAATAGTCAAAATCCTAAGGATTTTTTATGAAGTCAAGCATACAATCAATATAAAAGTAAACTATAGTTAAGAGATAGGTAGCATAGTGACTAGAGCGAGAGACTACTGATCTGATAACATGTACGCTAATTATGTAGACGACCATGGCTTGTTTCATCCTTTGAAATATTCGGTGAACCAGTCTATTCTAGAAAACCGCTGTCGGCACAGGAAAAGGAGCACGTCTAATCTATGCTGTAGGACTCTGACGCAACTTACTTCCCCGTAATTTTCAAGTTATAATTTGACTTCTAAGTTGCATTAGAACTGATAATCTGAACTGTTCAATCATTTTCCTTTTTACCAATTATTTTAAATTCTATCCGTTGGAAATCCGTTAAATGGTTTCACAGTAATTTATTAGCACGTCCAAAGGTTAATTTTCATTCTAAATACAGGAACATTTACCGCATCATTTGTCTAAAAAAATTTAATTCTCTCTTCATTTCTATATTGTACTTTCTGCAACATCCTCATTCTACCTATGTTACAAATGTTTTGGTTCAGCTAATTTTTCTTCAGTAGCTAAGTTTCCTCGCCAACCTTCCTATTTGTCTTCACCGCATCTTGCTTATCATCCCAACTCTTCTCAATATCATCATCAGAAACTCTTTCATCTACCTTTATCCTCTAATCCCTCTATATTACGTTCTTAGCCACAGTTTGCCAGACAACAGAAACCCAACCAGTCTTAACTTACATACGTTAACCACAACAAATTCACGTAGGATTTCAATTTCAAGATTTTTCCCATTACTAAACGCCTCTATTGCTTGGATACTCTCTCTCAAATTAAACCACATAGCCATTTTCCTACCAAGGAAATACTAATGTAACTAATTTATTTCGCATAATCCACCCAACGCTACTTCACTTATATCATTTACCTCAATTTGCAATCTATTCATTATCCCATATTTTACTTTATTTCAAATGATCATTACTCTATTTTGCTCTATTAGCTTGAAATGTAGTGTTTATTTATACCAGTCTCTGGATAACTGAGTAACTAGCAATTGAGAGTACCTACTTATTTAAAATAATCATCGGTAAAATAAAGGGGAAAATTCACTTCGATTACTTCTTCTATAGCAGAGAAACGGATTGAAATAACAATTTCCCCAATGGACGAGAACTGGACTTCGAAATGGATATGAATTCATGGCGATTGTCCATGTTTGCATTGTTTAATGCACCAGTATTCGTGAGTGGAGCATCCGTGGTACTCGAACAGAATGAGTGAACAGAGATGAACAGAGAGAAAAGCGCCATGCACCGCCTGTGTTTGATGGATTTCCCAGTGCGAGGCGTGTTGTAGGAAGTGGAATACGAGAGGGATGGGAGATGGGGTGCTTGCCAGCACGGCGAATGGACGGGGAAACAGGAAGAGAGGAAGCCAAATGGGGATTGACGGAGCGTAAGGACTCATTTGCCGTAACCATTGTTCGTTAACTCCGATCGCTTCGCTCATATCGGAGCCCACGTCCGCTCACTGAAATTTTCCGGGGGTTGAGCACTAGAATACCCGGTGGAGAAGGTAAGAATGGCTGGGCTTGACTGCGTTGCAGCCTCTAGGGTTTCATGATTCCCTGGTTGTCATGATAAAATAAGAAAAAAATGGTGAGTCGGTCGTGAAAGGTACCGAAATGACAAATTCATTTTTTTCGACAAAGGACCGAAAAATCAATGTATCTATTCCGGTTGTGAAAGAAAGGCAATCTCAAAATCGTCCCATTATTTCTCTTGTGACATAAAGTATTCCTCGTAGTTACTAGTACAACATTTTTCCTGTATTTCTGGAATTCACTTTATAATCACCGGCCAAGTAATAAATGCCTACAAAGAATGGGTGTCTATCTTTAGCACAGTAGTCCTTGCAACCAGAGAAAGCATTGATATCACAACCTTTGGCAACATTTGTCTTCGTTTAAGATATTTACTTCCCCACGTTAAAAACAATGATGATGAAGAGACTTTAACGAGTAGCAACAATTTATCAACGCAAGTTTTTCTCTACATGCTGAGATTTGTCCCTGGTAACAATCCAAGAAATAACACAGTTAACAATCTGACAGGCTTTTTTTCTAACTCATTTAATTTTACCGTACACTTTTACGGATTTACCATTGGCACACTTTTGGACTACTAATTGACAGCCGGAAGATTTTTTTAACCGAAAAAAGATAGGTACTTCGATAAATGAAGGATTTTTTTGCACACTTTCTAATTTTTGCGCGGTGAATTCCTAAAAATGATTTTATCCCAAGTCTTCCAGTCAAAACTGATTCGTAAGTCTTGCTCAAGTACTTATAAATTTGGATCATCAAATCGTTGGGATGAAATCATAATTTGGAACTCCTATCAGAATCATTCAGAGAACCATCAAACTTTCATCGCCCTGAACCCTCCATAAAAACTCATAAACTCACATAAATATGCCGCAGTCGGGTGAGACGTTAATTTCCCAAACGATAATGTGATTCACTGACGTCGATCGGCGCCAGGAGTATCTTTTAGCGGCCCGAGGAGACTGCTTCTCCGCGGGGGAGTGGGGTGGGAGGTGGCAGGAGGGGCGGCTGGACCGGAGGGATAACAGGGGAAGGGAAAAGGCGAAAAGGAAAGCAGGTCAATGACACACGCACCAAACGGCTTCATTAGAGCAACACATAGGTGGCCATTTGGGGAAATGAGAGGCACGGGGAACGTCCGTGTTCTTGGAAAACGTACAATGCCCTTGTCAAAACGGGATAACGAAATATTCGCCGCGCCGGCGGAACGTTTATGGAAATATAATGTTTTCCCCCCATCTCAAAAATACGCACAGAAATGCCTCCTCTGAAAGAAGCAAGGTTAAAAAAGCCACGATATATTCGCAATCCGCCGGCTGGAATGCGAGAGCACAGCTCTATGTTTTTCTTCCGTTCAGTGATGTTATTGAATGAAAATGTTGCATGAAATATGCAACAAATATTATCTATCATTTTTCAGCACTTCTCAACGTTTTTACATTGCCTACGGAAGCTCTTTTTCTATAATCAGGTATGCGCATTTGTAAAACATTAAGAAGAAATCCATAGGAAAAAAGTACTGTGAGATTTTAACATTCCTTTAATTTTAAAACAAAGAGTACTCTTTTCAGCTGAAAAATATGTTTCCTAGTTAACTGAAAGAATACAGGTTGATTGTTAATACTAAGGTACATGACACAACGTCTTTATTTCCATCACTAAGCAAAAATTAGGAAGTTATTTACTAGTTTTGTTTTTCACGGACTATAAATAAAGTAACTACAGAGAAAAATTCTCCAGTGGAAAAAAACAACCTTTTTGCCCAGGATTCTACCCCGTTTTTCCTAAAATCTCTTGGATTGATCGATCTGACTTGTAAGCAGCTTTACATAACATCGAAATACAAAATTTCCTTCACCCTCACTGAGGTTGATTTTTTCTAAAAAAATATTTAAGTAAGCGATTTATCATTCCACGACTCCTCTCATAAACTGAAAAATGCGTGACGTTCATCATGTGAGTGTTTATTTTTGTGGATACTGTAATGGGTATGCTCATGAGTATGACCTTGCTTGGATATGGAACTGCAAGGCTCTGAATTTAAGGTGGAAGTGAATGCATAACAAAATATGCACGCGGAAACCAGGATTTGCTGTTCAAATATCTGCCCTCGAACTTTAATATAACTAATTCTCAAGTCCATCCACGGTCAATGTAACATGAGAGAACACTAAAGGACTCTAATTGGACAGAAATTTAAATATTGAATTAAATATAGTAGCAGTGGCAGATAAAATTATTTTATCAGTTCACCAACGGAATTCTAAGTCTGAAAAATGACAAATGTAAAGTAATCAATGGTCATTAGAAAGTAATCATCGAAATTAATAAATTTAAATTATATTAAAAATATGAGTTTATAGAAATAAGTCTTCTCCTTTCTCATAGTTCATATAATCCACAATTCTATATACGCATTACTAAATTTTGGGCCAAAAATTTGAAAGAAATATGAACAAAGTCTGAATAACCACTGCAAATATTATTATGTGAAACTGTGGTAAAAAAGATATTCTCCGTTGTCGATTCTGTGAATTTCAAATTTCAATGATTATTTTCTTTCGTATGGACGATGTTATCTTCATGCTATTTTTACAGCATTTTTTTTTGCCAACGTCTCCCTCAGAGGATTGCCTTTCCTTTCACTACGATAATTATATTGTTTCATTAAAGCATTGATACTGAGAAGAAAAATTAAACAAACGCTTAGCGAATTCATATTAAAGTCATGAAATATTCTTTTTTAAATAAATGTTTGGCTGTGCATCAGAATGGAAAATGCTGGAATAATTCTAATGATAGATGTACCTCCCTCTACTTGGAATTGCATGGCTGAGAGATAAAAAGAGATCAACAATTATGTCCTGTATTTTTTCAATACAATTTGCCATCAGCCAAATATTTATGCAGAGCAATTTTAAGAAAGTTAACCTTTACTTATTTCAAATCTAGTCTTGTTCAGCTTTTTTTAAAGTAATTACCAAAGTTAAAAATTGGATTTTGCGATTTTGAATGATCTTCGTTAATTTTTTCAATTACTTAGCTCGTTTATTCTATCCTCATGGTGGCATCAGAACTCTAAAATTGAAAAATAAATTAGTTGATTGTAGGACATCAGAATGGTGGCATAGATCAACTATTCATTAGCATGTATTAACATGTTTCTTACATAAAATTGTTGAAATGGATGTTCCAAACTATTATTTACTCCAGATCATATTTAAACTACGAAATAAATTATAAAAGCCTTTAAAGCATAACTTTTGCGCAAACCATTACTTCATATTTAATGATGACCTTGACGTGAACACAGGAGAGTCTCGACAGTAAGTATGCGGAAGTAGACTAAAACGAAATGAGATGTTAAGGAAGCTTCCGCAGTCATTAAGTTTGAGCCATTTCTGAGGGCTCGCGCTAGCCTTGCGGAGAGCCTCTTACCTAAGTAAATGTATGATTGGGGCGAGTCAATGGAGAGTGAGAGAAATTAATCACGAGGAAAAAACACGCAATCGTATAATACGAGATGGTTATTAGAGGAGCTAATAATAGAAATGCTGTTAATCCGAGGTTAATCATAGAAGTTGGACGAAATTGGACGAATAAAACATGAATTAGACGTGTTTAATACCAACTCATATATTACTTTACAAACTATTGTCCTGACAATCCACTGTTGGACGGAGTAGCTGCTATCTTGGAAGTGCAAGCGATTATATCCCAACTATTCCGTTAATAGCATTTTTTTAACGAGACTGCCTAAATTGCGACGGTAATATAAAATTCTCGCTTCTCACTTAGATTTTAATAAATCTAGGAACCATATATTAAGCAACGGTTGAAATTATTGCTTTCTTAAGTTGAAGTTTGAAAAAGTTATGGGCCAGAGTTGAGGTATTTAATGAGTTATTCGACTGAAAAATTGAAGCTAGTGCTAGTTAAAAACTTAAAATTTATGTGTATCATGCATGCTTCACTGCATGTTTCCTCTCGAGTAAAATATTTTGCCAGATGAACACCATATAATAAAGAATGTCGATTTCTAGTCCATACGGTGATAATAATCCAAGGACATGAGGTAGGTGTGTCTTCAAATATTTCTCAAGTTTAAAAACAAGTTAAAGACAATAAATTCAAGCTGAAGACCCTACTCGGAAGGGTAGACAGGTTTTCTTTGACAAAGCGATAATTAACGACGAATAAGAATTCATAAGAAGGTGTAAATCTTATGTCCATACAAGTGTCTAAGGCTATGGAGCTACTTTAAGGTTGTTTAAATAATTACTATTATGACTTGACAAGAAAAAAGAGATTAACAGTCATGCAAGAGTAATCCTGTAGCAGGTTAATTCAGCAAAAGTGTGATAATAATTTGGTTGGAGATATGTGACGAAATACCGTGTAAAATGAGTGTGAATTTACTTCAATGGAAATAACATATGATGATGGTGGCGTAGAATTCTATCATATGTGACAGTTTAGAGTCAACTCAACGTTTGCAAAATTACACTGAATTAACACAGATTATTTTTATAGCATGTTAACTTTATGGTGATTAAATTTTGTTGAAGCTATAGTGGTTTTTCGCGAGGAATAAGGAAAAATTGAAGGACATGATGATAGATAGAGCTGTAACTTTAATAAAGCATTCGGTAATACTATCTAGGAAATAAATATTGGTAAAAAACCTATATTTTTGGATAAACCCACCTCATCCAAATTTTTCAAAATCCAAATTTTCCGTCGTTAAAATCATCATGAGGATAACTTCAATTTCTACCTTTGGAGGATTTGTAACTGTTTTAGCCATCTTGGTAAAAAAAATATAGTTGGACTTCCAAAGAGCGGCATGATGCAATAAAGATAAGTGCTTTTTGATGTGTGTGATTACAGCGCCACTTTCAAATTGGATTCGCATGATTTTCGACGCATATTCGTCTTAGAATCCACACCCTCATCACTCTGGCACTCATTTTTATTTCCTCCTTTTCCGAAAAATAATTTGCCTCTCGCGCAAATTTATAACCATTGATTGCGAACCATTGAGCATCAGCAATTCCCGTTTCATTAATTAATAAAGGGCACGTACTGTTTGAAATTAGCCTACTTAAGCGTTTACGGAGGCTATAACCGAGTGAAGATAATTTTTCCGGTATTCTCCTCAATTAAATTGAATGGAGGCTGTAAAAAATGACGGAAATTTCAATTCACTGAACGTGGGCATATTTTTCTCGGAAAAAGATTCTGACGGTTCAACTTGTACTTCAATGTAGCAAGGAATGTAAGGGTATTTATCATCTGAGATAATACATATCATTTGATGCGGCATACAAATTTAGCCAATTTTAAAGGATGATTGCTTTTCAAGTGTCCATACTTGGGAGAAATTGTTATTGGTATTCTAAAGTACATCAACAGTACGTGTCAAGCATATCTAATATGTATTTGCTATTACTAGTGGCAATAAAATACGCATCAAATTCTATATATTTATATTTGAATATTATCACTCATAAGTCTGATCTCGCCGACTTATTGATGACTTCAAACTCCATTGCTTGCTCTTTCATTCCTGTTTATGATCCTCTCTAGACTAATTAGGCTGAAAATCCAGCCAATTCAGTAGTTGGAATAGTAGAAATTTGAGAACCTTGTATAAATATGCACAGGCTTAGAAATGAATGATACAATACTCCTGTATGTACTTTAACGGCGTATAGTTACACTCGATAAATGTACCTCAGATAGTTCTTTTTTCTATAAATATACTCTAATTGTAGCTAATTTTGGTTCGCAACTAAGGGCAAAGCTCAAAGTCATGCTCCATTGCGATAAAATTCATTACAAACCATCTCCAGTACTAATTCCAGGATAAAAGTAATGGTGTATTTTCTGTTAGTATTCGAGTGACAGTTGGTCAGGAAAAACATTCATGACAACCTTTACACCGCATTTTTTCATTACGTAGTGCTAACTCTTGTGATTCCAAAAAACAATCTCCGGCCGTTATTTTCTATAAAGTATTTATTTTCAAAATATTGAGCTCCAAGTTTTGATAAATCATTGACTCTTTTACTCTATTCATTTACTCTCTTTCGATGGCAGATATTTGGTTGCTTGATTTGGTGTTAGTCTTCTTTCAATCACATCGTAAGTGATGAAGTGTATAATATTGTGGAACATATTTAAATTAGCAATGACAAATATCAGCTCCATTCCAGAGTATGCCATTGCAAAATTCGGCGATAGATAAAGTGGCAATTTGAATTGTATATTTGTTTGTAGATTTGCAGCTATAATCAAATTTAGGTTTGGTATCCTTAAGGTGCTGGACTTTTAGTTTAACTCCATCGACCTACAATCCCATCTCTAGCTTGCTCACCTCATTGTCTCAAGAAGGCAATGAATTCCAATGGAAACAGCTGTCCCAAAACTGGGAAGCGATATTGGTCTCCTATCTAATTAACGCCAATTTAAAGTGGTTCATACAGGTTCAATTTCGTGGAGTTGGGATTTTTATTCAGCGCCCCCTCTAACCTTCTGAAGCTAGTCATTTCCTGCCAAACTGGCATGTTTAACTGGGTTCCATCGCCTTCTATTAGTTACCTCCGCAGGTTATGTATCCCAAAATAGTGTATTAAAAATATGGTCTCACAATTTTTTGCACTGAAAAAATTTATGTGAAACGCCTTCAAGGCTAAGTTCTCGGCCAAATCAAAGTGAAGGAAATGTCATAGAAAAGTCAACCATCCTAAGATATTAAAAATCCAAAACCACCACAAGTAAAAAAATAAATGAAAGTGTTACCATTCCACCTTGCTGGTGCTAAGGATATTTATTTTGGCAATTTTGAGTCCAGCTGTGGATACACACATATATTTAAATGCCATTTGGTGAAGTGATACCAGGAGTATAACTCATTATTGTGCGTTAAGGGACTTTATGAATTCTGACTAAATACATGCGTCAGAGTGAATTGAGAGCAAAGTATTTTCTATAGTTAATTTTTGCCGACGAGTCTGCAGTGAAACCATTAAATATTGCTTTATTCTATAGATTTTATGATTTCTGCGGTGTCATATTCACCTTTCTCACAAAAGCTTTTTAACTATGTGAGCCTTCTAACTCCATTTTTAATGTAATTTTTTCTGACCTGCCCAAGATTTACATTTACCCAGGCACAAGATTTAGTCACTTGTTAGACCCTCGATTTTTTTAGTACGACAAGTTACGTTTTAGTTCACCGCCTCAACGTGTAATGGAACTTTTTTACGGAAAACACCACTTTAATGATACAATATTTAACAATTTATAATCATTAAATATGATTTTTTTTCTAGTCCACCGTTAATAGGTTACACTCAGCATCTTATGTGATAAGAATTACATGAAAATTGCATCAAGCATTTGTAATCGGTCGTTTAAAATGTATTTCAAGGAGCTTTAAATTCACAGGGAATAAATTCAATCACTTAGACTGGGAACGAATCCAGACCTTTCGATGTTGAGCAACTTGCCTTGGCTCTAATTAATTACACTACCCAATTAGGCTAGTTGTTAGATACACGGCACTAAATGAAGGGGCCTGATTTAAAAATTACGGGGTAGGTAAGTGATTTTTTTGTCAGTTAATTGCACGTAGTTGTGCGACCATCAGCGCTTGATCTAACTTCATCCCGAAACAACTCCTGTAGGTGATATGCGGAATCGTTTAATACCAAGTCTTATAACAATGTTGAATAGAAAATAAAAACCATAAATAACCCCATAAAACATATAAATGGCAATAAATCAGTATCGTGGATTGCCTACTTTTCCGTTCAATGACCTTGTGTTAATATTTACCAAATGGAAAACGTACGTGAATGAACATCATGCATACCGATGAGAAATAATTTCTGAGACCCAGTATTATAATCTCCGGTAATAATTTCTCGGGATGTGAAGTTACTAAGCACTTCCACTAAGAACCCTAACGTCAACTATTCAATTTTTTAAGCAGATACAAAGCCCAGACCTTCAGCTTGCGAAAAGTTTAAGAGCGAAATAAACTAGCTAGACAGCTGAAATCTACATCTGGCGTAATAAATGTGCTCGCACAAACTAAAATTTATATGTTTTTTTCAAATAAACATTTGCGAGAAAGAAAGCGAGCGCCACCATTTTTCGGATCAGATAGAAGCTCACAAAAAAGTATGAAACCAGGCCTTGGTGATATAGTTTCTAAATATTTTATGAGAATGATACTGCCTATCCGGTCGTTGTAGTATCATCACCCAAAGAGCTTTTAATGTCACGTCCTCAACGATGCCATACGAAATGGCTCTGGCAAGCGATGTCCACTGAGTTACTTAAGGATGTTTTCTCAGGAATTCCTCCGTTTGCAAGGTCTGGAAAAAAGTATGAAGCAGTTTATTTCTGCTTTATGTGATGTTAATAATTTATAGGTTCCTAAGAGACACTGAGTACTAGGTATTTATACACATCTTGCAAAACACATGGTACCGGGTTTAAATTACAGATTTTATGACACGACCCCATTTGTATCATTTTGAAATTCATGCTTTAAGTAAGCATTTTATGTGGTTCACACTGGAACTAATCGGGACTGGAAAGTCTTTATGGACTTTTCCTACGTTTAGCATAGTTAAAATAAATCAAGTGATAGTATTTCAACCTTGCCTTAATAATGGCGAATAGATGTTGCAATGGAATGGGGAATGAAGATCCTGAGGGGAATCGTAACGCGAAAGTGAAATTCTAACATCTTTCAGCCACAACACTGGCCCACTGGCAATCAGTGGCCTAAGATGGCCAGACTATAAATAAAAAGTGTCACTGTATAGGACCACAATTTTAAACCATCTTAGACGTAAATAGAATTAAGTTGTTTTTAATGCGTATAAAACAACAGGATTTTTTATAGAATCCATGTTTGGCTAAAATCACGACAATTTGGTTTAGGTGCACAGGAGTTCTAAAACTCCTAATTTTTTAAAATAAAAATTAACAGCTGAGCTCAAATTAAAAAGTTTTACAAAATTTATATGAATGATAAGTACTGCTTTTCATTTAATAGAATAGACAGCACAGACATTCCACGGACAGAAATATTGCTCGACTAACTCTCCAGTAAGAATCCTTATAAGCCACACAATGTGAAAGGATATGTTACAGTGATTAACTATAGCCGTCCATCGACTCTTAGTGGTAATAGGTCGTCCGAAGTCCTGTTTCGGTTTTTATCTCCAATCTACTTCTTCAAGAGAGGGAATTTTACTTTTTTCCTAACTCGTATTGCAATGTCTTCTTAGCTTAACGCACGGATGATTTTTGCCTAAATGGCGCGCTTGTGCTAAAGCAGGCAAAGACATACAGAGGAGTTCATGGAGAGATAATAGTGTGTCTGAGGAGTCCTAAGAATGTAAAGGCAATAATATTATTTATGACTAGATTCTTACTGGCCACATATTTCCTCCCGAAAGCATTTCCAATCCTATCTGTAATTAATTCTATTCCCTCAAAAAAGTTTAACTTCAAAACATTAGGTCTTCTTTTGAATCAAATCAACCATTTGGCTGCTAGAGCATAAAAACCGCGAAAACATCCCTATTTTTACGTAAGTATAGAATTCTATTCCTGGTATCGCATTAAGTTATTTTTAGGGATATCCTTCATACAATGAATTTGAATAATTCTTACATCCATCATGCACTCATTGCATCAAAAGATGACCAATTGGTGTGCATCTTGGTTGCGAAGGGTTCTTAGTTTCAATGATATTACGTTTTATCGGTTTATGACCCCGAAAACGAGGCAAAAACTGCACTTTTTTGACCTTCAGTCGCATGTATCCTAAAAACTATAACGGGTTCGTAGATGTCCTTTCCGGGGTATGTTTCTACGTTCAAACTACATTTCCATTTATGTATGATTTAATACTTTCCCGGCGAATAACATTTGTGTAAATTTCTCGGGCTCGCCACCGGGTAAGATATTCATAGGTAGCCGACGTAAAGGAAACGCCACTGTTCTTATGAATACTTCGGAATACCAACAAAAAATTGAAGACATTCTTAAAGATCGAGCGTACCAAAAGTTAAATGGTGATCCAACAGAATCCGTTACGATGAAGACGATCTCTTTAATTAAGAAGTCTGGTGTATCAGAAGAAGTAGCCAAGAATATCTACCCTCAGGCTCCGGCACCTCCTAGACTGTACGGATTACCTAAAATTCATAAGGAAGGTGTTCCTCTCCGACCGATTATGAGTGCCATCGGATCTCCCACTTACAACTTGGCCAAATACCTTACGGGAATTTTATCTCCATATGTAGGTGTTTGTGAACATCACATTAAAAACTCTTCAGAATTTTTGAATATCCTGGAAAACCTTCGAGTGGTGAAACAGATATTATAGTTAGTTTCGATGTTGCTTCCCTTTTCACGCGGGTTCCTCTCGCAGAAACCTTTAAGCTGCTGGAGGAAAAATTTGACAGCGGGACGGTGAAGCATTTCCATCATACGCTTACATCCACGTTTTTCAAGTACAACGGTGGGTACTATGAAATGGCAGATGGAGTTGCGATGGGATCCCCTCTTTCACCAGCCATTGCCAACTTATATATGCAGGACTTCGAGGAAAAAGCCCTTTTAACAGCTCCGTTACGTCCGAAGTGTTTCCTCAGATACGTGGATGACACGTTTATTATATGGCCTCATGGACCGGACGCTCTTAAAATATTTTTAGACCATATGAACAACCAACATCCTAACATACAGATCACTATGGAGATAGAAAATAATAATAGAATCGCCTTTCTCGACGTCCTTATCTACCGAAAAGAAAATGGCAAGCTGGGGCATAGCGTTTACCGGAAGGCGACGCATACAGATTTGTACCTAAATGGCATTTGTCACCATCACCCCTCTCAACGCAGTGCTGTCCTCTCCACTCTCATACGCGAGGTCAATATCTGACGCAGAGAGTCTTCCTTCAGAATTGGACCACCTTCGGAAAACCTTCCAGCAAAATGGATGCGGAGAGCGGCAAATTTCGATGGCCTTCAAAAAACCCGTGAAAATTCACGAAAATCGGATTTGGAGGTTGACCGGCCAGGGCCTTTTTGCCCTATGTATCCACCCTATCCGGGAGAATTTGTAGGGTTTTGAAGAGGTACAACATCGAAAGCATCCATAGACCTATGGCCAATTTAAGAGACCACCTTGTGAGGGCAAAGTACCCAGTTGGCCTCATGACTCCGGGGGTATATACTATATAGAATCCCATGCGAATGTGGTGAAGTCTACGTGGGAGAGACTGGGCAAACTATATCCCCTCGTCTGAAGGAACACCGTAGGCATTTCCGGCTTGGTCAACCGGAAAAATCAGCAGCAGTTGAGCATAGCCTGAGTCGGGACCATAAGATCAATTGAGATGACACGACTGTTCTTTGGCGATCCGGCCAATTTTGGGATCGCTTAACCAAAGAGGCGATAGAGATAAGGTTGGAGAGGAAGAATTTCAACCGGGATACTGGTTACACGATCAGCAACTCTTGGAATAGAATTCTGAGAAGAATTCAGAACGCCAGAGCTAAGTCCCTGCTGGTCAACGGTCCTCCACCACAACAATCGATGCTCGACCAATCCCGCCCCGCCTAGCGCCAAATTAAAGTCTTTTCAAGCTCACATCAGTAGCCTTGAGAATGGGTAACGAGCCGGAACCCGAAACGTCGGCTGCCTATGAATATCTTACCCGGCGGCGAGCCCGAGAAATTTACACATGCATTTCCATTTGTTACGTGAAAGATGTCTGTCTTTGGGTTTACAATCTGCTAAGACAAAAATATTAAAAAAAATCCTTACGGTTTTAGATTTAAATGTTATAACGTTTGATCGGTTTATGACGCCGAAAACGAGGCCAAAATCGCACTTTTTTCGACATTCAAATGCACAGTTAAAAATTTCCGAATTCGACGGCTTGTAACTCCTAAACTTTAGGACCTAGAAAAACAAATGTTTTTATCATTGTTTAGGGCGGGCTACTTAAGTCATAACTACTGATGCCCAGTTGAAAGTGATTGGAACTGTCACGAAAAAACCGTTGTCGTACCACCAAATAGTTCCTACGGACGAATAAAGACTGCCAAGCCATTTTTAAGACAGGTTGCAGCGGGCCATCGAAGTCGGTCTCCAAAGTTTGTCGCTTTTGAGCGGAAGAGTTCAATGCCACAGGGGCATTGAATACAATGAGCGTGATGAGACTGCCTACTGAAACACATCCCAGGGTGCGGGGACAGCCCCGGGGGGAATAAGTGGGGGGAGTCGCCCTGTAGGCTGGCATTCGGGCCGAGTTGGGTTCGTTTGGCGGTGTCCGGAGATAATTAGAAGGGGCGGCGCCGAAGAGGCTGCAGGCTGGCGTCGATTGATTGAGAGGTTTCCGAGAGGGAAGGGTGTCGTTTGCCTCGAAGAATCTACCCGACCCTACGTGTTTTGAGCGGATGTCATTTTATTCCTACCCGCTACTGACGACACGACCTATAACGGCACTATATGTGCCGTTTCACATGAGCAAATCATAGAGCACCCGAAACTGAGTGATTTATTTCTGTTTCATGAAAAATTGACACCAAAACTTTTTAGTATGACAGTTTCAAATTTATACAGTTTCCAAATCAATATTATTTCTCTCTAGAACCAAATCGCATTCTTGCTCAAAAATCTTTTCCAATGCTAATGCCACTGAATACAAAAATTAACGAATCGCAGTTGACCGGAATTTTCCAGGACAAGTAAGTCTGCTCAGTGGTTAAATAAGTCGTATGGCAATAATAAAATATTTCTCGGTATCATAATGAAGACAGTTTTTTTTAATCATGAGGCATAATGATGATAACTTTGTTTTTTCACATGCTTTTATTTGAAATGACACGGATTTCGACGTTCAACGTCATTTTCGGTTGACTTCACCCAAAGATGACGTTGAACGACGAAACCCGGGAAATTGACATGTGGGAAACAAACATAAAACATGTATAAAAACAAAGTTATAAGTTATCATCATTATGTGAACAAATTCCATGAAGTTACACCTGAAACCACCAATTATATCATGAAACAATCATAAAAGAAATTTAGAAATTTAGTTCTTCCAACCCACTTCATTGGAAATATTTTTATTGTCCAAAGGTAATTAATAAACTTTTATAGCAAAAAAATATGCTGAATTATTTAATAAAAAGCCATAATGCTTAAGTCAATGGTGAAATTTAGGTCATATCTAATGAAAAAATGTTGCTATATAGATAAATTTGAATTTTTAACTTTGTGTAACAATACCTCTTTCAAAGTACTGTGACAGGTAGTCTCATATTAAATATTCTGTTATTTATTCGAATAAAATACAGAGGATGATTAATAGGCAGCCTGAATTTACCTTAACCCCACCTAAAAGATATGATTTAAATCTTTCAAATCTTTATGCCAACAGTTATTTATTAAGTTATGCTATTTAAGTCTGGAGATAAAAATTTCAAATAAGATATTTCTGAACGGTGGAGTGTTATTTGAGCGTTTTCAATGGAACGGCTTCCATCCGTTTCTGATGATTTCATACACCGTCAGAGTCAATTAAAATATGCTAATTATCATTTCGAATACTGAACTACTAAAATATCCATTCCTTACCTCTTTTCTTCCACGATTTGACCATACTCTTTTCATTTCTTTTGCACCGCCCTTATTCATCGCTTCGAGGCAACGAGGCATGCCACTCCCACCGCTCTCATATAAAAATCGAGCTCTCAGAGACTTAGTATTCCACATCCCATTACACATGGATATAACTGCATTTGATTAATGCAGGATTGAAATTTAGAATATATATACTCCGTTTCATTCCGCCATGTTGTTTTATAATGTTTGCAATTGCTAATAAAACACCAAAAGGATTAGGCAAAACAAAGATTTCGAATCATTAATATTCATTTAATGCGTATGATATCGTAAGGTGTAAAGCACTGCTATAATATTAAGGCTAATAGTTTTAAGAATGATATAACTCAGTAGCTCAGTAACTAGATTTCCACACTCATTTTAATGAAAACCGAACATGATTTGGACACTTTAAGCCATTTTTAAGGGCTTTGATCTGCCAATATCTTTCACATGCTATATTTTTTCCAATCAATTTTTTCTCACGCTGCTATACGCAATTTGGCATTTGGAGATATTGATGATTTGCGATATTTATAGTAATAGTTCATTAATCTCTTTATCTATGCCCATAAATAGAATTCAATATGGCATTAATGCTTTACACATACTGCTGTATGTAACCGGCGTTTACAAATTTATTTACTAAATATTGGGAGTGAAAACTTATCGCAACAAGCCAATGAAAAGACAAGCAAAAGTTCTCACAAATCATTGCTCAAAGCAATAACTCAAAATGTGGTAAATTCGGAATTCAGCGTTATTGGATGTACAGCCAAGTGTGATATTAATCCCCAGAGTCACTTAATTCCTGGAAAGACATGTTTAAGGAAGCTACAGGGTGGCTAAAAATACTGCACACCCCACCTGTAGGTATGTGCTACCATCGGAAAATGGTGACTTTGTAAGTTTACAACAGTTGTCAATAGGAATAAGGTGTTCACAGCCTTTCACACCTAGTTATTATAGGGAAATGAAGGAAACGAGGAAAGGCAAAAAATTAACGCTAAAAATGGTAGTCCTTAGTTGACAGTTACCCCGCATGGACGTCATTTAATGGCTAGTGGTTTTGAGGAAGGTAGCATGATAGAGGTTATTTAAGTGTCATAATGTACCACTAAAAACGCGCGGTACTTCTGCTATTTCTTTAAAATCAATAAGTTATTTAATATCAATGATTATCCGTCTTTGGTGTGTAAGAGTTTTTAAAAACTAAGTTTATCAATCCCACATTTTTTGGTTGAATATACACTGAGATAGGCATTGAAATGTTTCAAAACATACAGACACCCAATTGTATTGAGGTTTCATTTTCATTACTTTCACTACAATATTTAAATCCAATGATCTCAGTTATGGGTCTGTTCCCGGGGGATAACCAGCCGTGAGTGATGAATAATCGGGCTGTGAACGTTGAAAATAATACGCCTGGGCTCGGAGGGTAAATTATTAACATGACATCCGATATTAGGTAAACCGTGGATATATCAATGTAATAAGAAATTCCCAAATGATTATAACCCTCCGAGACATACTGGTACGCTCGCTGGGGCCACATCGCCTCTCGGCCACTCCTTTAAGACGCATTCGTCGGTGGAATACCACAATTTTACTCAGTAATCACGGTCCAATCCAATTACCCCTTCCGCCCGAATAAGAACACGTTGACATAAAAAGCGATGTTATGGAGGTGACATGGGGATGGGTACAAACTCTTCCATCGATCAAAAAAATAATACCCGTTTAAAACTCCGACGAGGCTGCCCGCAGGAGGAGGAGGGCACATTGGAGGGATGAGCGATTTGATATCGTAGGAACAGGAAGGCAGGAGTCTTTTCCGTTCACTTCAGCCGTGAGGCGTTCAATGGCTTACGCGGCCGCCACAGCCATTACGGCAGCCAGCTCCCTCGCTCAAAATTGCCGCTGAGGTTCAATTATTCGCCAGGAAAACGCTCAAGGGGGGAAAAAAGGTGGGGTCGTATTTCCTCTCGAATTTTGTCGGTTCCCATTCCATCACTTCTCCCGAAACTTCACCACCAACCCCTTAGTGATCCACCTCCGGTGTTGAATTACAAACCCTGCGGGAAATAACTGAGATTATTCAGCAGCTGCTGTAACCAATGCTGCCGAATAAACGTTACGGAACTACCCAATCTCAGATAAAATGAATCCTTTAATCTGAAAATTATAAGAGTCACTGCTGAAAATCTTCAATAATTGATAGAAGAGATGAATAATTGGAATGTAATGCAAGGACGTTTGAGCGTAATATCTTATGAAAAAATATATGTACAGTGAGGATAGAGGATGGCAATGAAAAGACAGTAAATGGCATGGGGGGTAAGGAGAGAGGATAGATGAGGTGAATTAAATGGGGTGTAGAATAAAGGAATGAAATGATGGACATGAATAGCGGCTGAAGGAAGTAAGTAGCATCAAATAAGTTAACTGATGAGTGTTGGCGATGGATGAAAAAAGGTTGAAAGAATAATTGATGAAGAGAAGTAATAAAAAAATTCTTGTGTCGAAGAAAACGGAGAAAAAAAACAGACCGAGCAGACTAAGTAGACAGGATGTAATTTTGATATGAGGAGGGACTCTATACCTATTTGAAACGACATGAATCTTAACTGTAATTTAGACTTCCTCAGGAACTAATTGCCTATCATCTTCCGTATTTGCACTTATAAGGGATAAAACATTAAATTGTGTTAGATTGCCAAATATTTCGATGATGCGTTCGAATTAGTAACTAACCCTAACCCTTTTGTGCACTATCTCTAATACTAGTCTTCACATAGTTTTCAGATACCTGGTTGAGATACTGCTCTATTTGCACTTTATACACTGGAAAAAAAGATACCTCCGATCTCTTTTATATCTAAGCCAATAGTTGGTGCATACAAAATTATATGAGTATTTTGCGTTAAACAAGGGCATGGTTTTCTGGTTATCCTTACAAATAGCTGTTTATATTTTTCACCTCTGATATCAAAATTTTAAATATTTAACAATATTTATTAATTTTTGCTCATAACCATCTGATTTGGATGCCACAATGGATTGCATTAGTGCTAAATAGAGCGGATTCAGTGTCAATAAAGTCGAAATGCGTGTCTATGAAAAAATATCAGGTTACACCAATAAAAAATGCGCCCTAAGACAAGTTTCAACGATAAAGTTTAATGAATAAGGTGATCTCGTGGAAATTTGAAATAGATACCATGGTCTCCAAAAGAGAACTTTGTTATATTACCGCACAGTTAATTCACACACACCGACATAGGTTTTGACAGTGCTTATGTCGAAACCTAGATCCGTGTGTGTGAATTAATTACCTATGTGAAAATCTATCGAAGTCCTTATCTTGAGATCATGTTTAACCGGTATTTATTCGATTGAAGATGGATTATAAGACGAATATTAGTGTCCCACTGATGAAGTAAACGGAAAAGTAGTTCAAATACTGTAAAGCAGCAAAATCAGGTGCTATATTGATGCATTGGATACCAATTTCGTGAATATTAAACGGTCTTTTACGGGAAGCTACTTTGATATTCACCACAAGCTCTCCTCTCACAAGTTCTTTTTTTTTGCCTCCTCGGCCGGTTCGACCCCCAACGTTCGGCAGCGACTGATCGCTGGACCCTCTGGTTGCGTGTGGAGGTTGCCACGCCCTCACTCATCTCCCTGTGCCGCCTCAAGGCAATTTCCCTACTCACCACCCCACCCTCCCAGAAAAAGGGCTGAGATTTAAACTCTCCCTTCACTTAACCCCAAGCACTCATCCCCTTCCCTCTCCAGATCGTATGTACCACTAAGACGATAAATTCCGCACACTGAGGATCCCAAGTGTGAGCGGAATCCGACAATAAAAAATGCTACAAAGTCGACCCAGGCATATTTCAGGCCGCGATCTCTTCTTATCTTACCGGCGAGGCGTTGCTCCCAGATCTTGAGGTGGTAGAAAAATTTGGCGTTGGCCTCGGTGGGAATTTTCCGATACGATTTACGGTTATGTTGAATGTGGTACAGGCAGATTTCAACACGTGACTGCAGTCTACAGACTAACATTTCCTACTTTATTATTAAGTTGACAGAAGAGAATGACTTTTAGCTGCTGTTCCCAAAAACATGGGCATAATATTTACTTTTAATTTTTTAAAACCTATTCCAGCTTAGCCTGTTTTAGCATAGCCACTCATACACAAAACTCCGCTATATTAGACGAATGAGGCGACAAAAAGTTTTTTGAGTGTTTTCCAATTTTGCGTACATTTCATAAATATGAGTTGCTGCGGCTCTAGGTGATAATGGTTACATCAAAGATATTTGCCTTATTTTAAGAAAAGAGAAAATGTATCAAACAAATTAATTTTAAATGTAAGTTTCTTTACTGCTTTTACACTACAAAATCTTTTAAATCACAAATTTTTTTACTAAATGCCTCGACTCGCGTCTGATACGTCTGCCAAAGGCCCTTGCGATGGCTGCTAGAGTAGTACGAGATATATAGATGTAAATGACCTCCTCCTTACACGTACATAATGCCTCTAGAGAAATTTGACTAGCATGACCTCTTTGGTGTCATTCCTGTTTGTAGTTGTAATTATCCATGGTAGTAATTCGACCTTGGTTCCTTAAAATCGGAAAAATAAGTCAATGCAGCCAAGAAAGATATGCGCATTTGAAAATTTTTTCCGTTTCTTTTTTTATTTTTCGATACCTCGAATTCCTTGACTGATGAGTATTTCAAATGACTGAGGCAATTGCTGGAAAAATGGCTGCATATGGCAGCCAAAACGTTTGTACTATTATTATTGTCTGAATTTCTAATATATTTTTTGTTTAAATTGAGACTATACTTAAGGATACGTATCATTTGAATTCATTCGTCGCTAATGTAAAGTCAATAAAATCAATAAAGAAAAACGCTGATATGAAAATAACAAAAAATTTTTAACTTTTCTTTACAGCGTATATGCTGCTTGGATTCATTCCTCAAAAGACAGATGAACCCTTGGACGGAAGCTTGTAGAAATAGAGTAATCACTATTGCTTTAAACCGGAGAAATCAAGCTAGTTCAGACTAACGAAACTAAAAGTTATGTTTCAAAAGGTACAAAGTACAATGAGTACAGGTGCAATTAATGGATTGATAAAGTTAATAACCAATGTATTTTCTTGGTATTGAAAGCTCATCAGTTTATCAATATGTATAACAACTCAAGACTGAGCCGAGCGATAGTTTTCGATATTTATTTATGAACTACCCTCATCGCTAAAAATGATATTCAATGATGATAGTTCGAAAAACGAAAAAAACTAGTGACATTCAGTATTTGGAGCAGTAATATGCAGGTTTGTCGCCACCCCAGACTATGTTTTTCCCAGGGACTATGTTTCAGACAATGTTTTTCCTAATATAAGCACGTCGGCAAAAGGTAAAAAAAAGCGGTCGCATTGTGGTTTTCCCCTAAAGAATATAAATACTTATTTTTACAAGCTACAAACATTCTGAAAAGGACTTAGTAGATAAATATCGTAAGTTTATTCAATATGATACTTAACCCATTTCTTCCCAACGTTGCGTGAACGCAACATAACCTTTGCGATTTTATTTCTCCTCATCTGTACACAAAACGTAGTTTATTTTTTCGACACATATAGATTATTGCATCAAAAAATATTATACATTTTGTGATACACCTTTGCCACTTATTTTTGTTTTTGCTAAGACAAATTCACTCCATGGTAAGTAGCTCTCACAGGGTAATTGCTAAGGTCACATATTATGTAAAATCTGGGGCATATACAGAGTATTTTACGCTGAATATGGAACTATACGTCGTTATACTAGACCACTAAAACATGTTTAGCGAAATTATCTTGATAGTTTTCTAATTACTGGTGAATAAACAAAATGTTGCGTTCACGCAACGTTGGGAGAACTCTAACAATCCTTGGCAAGCTCTTTCGTCGTTTGCAGCATTTCTTTAGGGACTCGAAAAAAAGTTTCGAGAATAGGTTACATTTTATGGGACAAATGTAGTTTTCAGGCAATCTTAAAATAATGTAGTACTACATTTACATCCATGTAATATCCTGAGAACCACTTCAGGGGCGTTTGGCAGGGGGTGAGTTTTCACCGAGGGGTTGTTTTGTGTGATGATATTAGCTTCGCGTATCAGACTGGAGAAATACAACATTTACTTATATCTTGAGACTTTGCTATGATGAGCCTATCCACAATGGAAGTTAAAACATTATACTTTATAATGGTTCACTAAATACATAGATTTATGTTCACATCTCGAGTTCCATCTCACAGTGGCATTCTAAGGTAACAATGATCTGTTTACAGCGGTATCTATACTAAAACCCGGTGGGTGAGAACAAGATGGGGAGGGAGGGGAAAGGGATAGTCATTGGAGCGTGGTGTTGTGGGTAGAAGTCCATTCTAATCCGAGTGCATCACTCATTTATCACTAATTCTGTATACTCATGAATCACTAATTATGTACCACTCTAATCAAAGATACTTTATGCTAGACATCCAACACTCAGAATGAAATGAAGGAGACTGGACGCCTTTGAAATTTTGAAAATCATCCAGCACTTCAAAAACAGAATGCCCTCGACGAAAGAGAAAGTGCTTCCAACTCATGCCCCCTTTTCTCCATCCCAACAATAGAACTGTTTCATTAATGGCCATTCCGATTAACATCAACAGTCCTTCTTCAACCCCCTCTTCATCTCCTCCCTCTCTGTACCGTATTTACCAGTGACCATTGAACCATCATTGAGCCATCAACTGTGTCCATATTTCAAGAAATAGTTTTCCCAAAATCCAAGTGCATTTCCTTCCACCCATATTATTCTCGCAAAAATTCCCTCCAAATGGACTGGACTCCCACGGACTACCCACACTTATGCACCAACGAATTTGCCTCTCTCCTCCCTCCCCCTCTTATCCTTAACCACCTGCTTTTGTGTATATACTGTTGTAAACTGATCATTATTACCTTTGTCTATGTCAATGTGTGATGGAACTCGGGACATGACCATAGAGAACGATTACGAAGCGCAATTTTTTGAAATTCTGAAAGTCAAGAATGCTGAACTTCCTCGTGTTGTGCCACCTGATCTCTAATCGCGGCAGATATCATCGAGTAGAACCCCTGAATGTGGCTTGGATACTTCAAGGCTGATTTTCGTAAAGTAAGTGAATTACTATAATACTATTACGGTAAACATTGAGTTATTACATTTTTCGAAATACTTTTTGCTGAAAACCTGTGTGATACATTTCAGAAATGAGTTGTGATGGTCGAATCTATCACACGATGGAGGAAATTTAAGCTGTTATTGAGGACATAGAGGCTGAAGATATTGATGCTGTTGTTTTGCCACCACATGTAGATGAGCTGACAGATGAGGAGGATATAGAAGATGACGAAATCGTGATCAGTTATGCCGGAGGAAGCCTTCCCTCAGATGTGGTAGGGACCTTTGAAATTCATACTGATTCAAACGCTGACTCTGCTAGTCGAAGTAAAAAAAATGTTTCGGTAAAGCGTCCAAAAAATATAAAAAAATACCGGAGCCGAATGGATAAAATCCACTCCATCTTACAGCAGATTTCCTTGCAACACATAAAAAGAGAGTAGAACAGATTTGAGTTATTCATGGTGGCCGAACACCAATTGAGATTTTTTTCTCTTTTCTTTGATGACGCGTTTCTGGACCAGATTGTAGATTTTTGTTGTAGTATGCTCTAAGAAAGAATGTTCACAACTTTTCTGTGAAAAGAGCAGATTTGAGGCAATTTATTGGAATTCTGTTGCTCATCGGCTATCACCTTACCTCAGACTAAAAATTACTGGAGTAAAGACACAGACAAACGTATTCCAAATGTGCGTCAAACAATGTCCCGAAACCGTTTTGAAGAAATAAAAAAATATTTACATTTCTTAGATAATGACAATTTAGATAAAGGGGATAAGTTTGCTAAGACACGCCCATACTTTGACGAACTCAACCAAAAAGTTTTACAATTTAGTGTTTTCTCTCATAAGCTATATATTGAAGAGATGGTGCCTTATTTTGGGCGCCATTCCGCAAAAATGTTTATTAGAGGGAAACCCGTCAGATTCGGATTCAAGCTGTGGTGTTTTACGTCTTCATTAGTATATTTATACTAATTTTCACCCAATGGGGGAGCATCAAAAAAACAGACGCCTCTATATATAAGCTGCTGTAAGAAAAGATAAAGTTGGCCATATAATTGTTCGTGATGAAAAAAATTCACGGCGAAGGTGCCAAGTTTGTAGAAGTCAAACAATATATGTGTGTAAAAGTGCCAAATTCATTTGCATACTGATTGTTTTTCAAAATATCATGAATAACTATGTGAATTTTCATTACTTTGTGCTTCTAAATGTTTTTTGTACAAATAAAACAGTTCCAAAAAGAAGAGGTTTTGACTCTTTTGAACCAGAGAACTCCCAACGTTGCGTATACCCAACATTTCGCCAACGGTAAACTAAAATGAATAAAAATATAAAAATCAATTATTTCCTTTATTTGAGTCTGTTTGATTAATATTTCAGCAAATACTTTCAAATTTACAAGCTATAAACATGCTTGGGAAGAAATGGGTTAATCGATAGCTTTCTTCTAATATAATTTAGTAAAATACATTACGTTTTACGCGTACCAGTTTACACATCAAAATTATGAAGGCAATGAATGGTTGCGAATGGTTACGGAGAGGACTGGTTATATTATGCCATAGCGTATTCATACGAATAATATGAATTACATAATGCTCGTCGGAGCGTAGTGAAAACATTAGCGTTAAAATAAAATTATTTAGTTCAAAATTTTCAATTATTTTTACTTATCTATAACTAGAAATACCATTTCTCCCTATTGCTAAAGCTCAAACTGGAGGAACTACAAAAATAATAAAATCTACTATTGCTGTAATGAAACCATTTTTCCTGCCATAAGTTTGGTACGAGATAGAACTCAGCTTATTAATAACAACTACAGAGGAAAGTTTGGAATAACATGAAGAAAATGTTTCCCTTTCAAGATCTAAATTTAAGGTTCAAATTGTTGTCTTTTGTGTATACGAATCAATTCATGCAAACTGTGTAGAAATGAAATGTTGTATTATTTAATCTATAGAAGGGAATCAGCTAACGGATGTTATTATTACCAAATATAATGACCTAGCATTATAATTATAAGTTTTAAACGTTTGATGACCCTAGCAAGGTGGGACCTGAAAATGATATTTGTCTTAAATTATCGGACTCTATTTCTATCAAGCAATAATCCTTTCAAATTAATATCGTGTTCCTCGTTTAAGAGAAAAATATATCCCGTCCACAAAAGACCTTTTTCGTTTCATTCCGGGGAGCGCGTGGAAGATTTCCTCGCAGGCCTCGAAAATTAGGCCTTCTTCCTCATTTTGGAGAAATTAATTTGTTCCCCAAAGCGAATACTGCCTACTCATAGCAATAATTCTATTTTCAGCTAGAAATAAAGACATCCGCGAATAGCTTTTCGGTGGAAAGGTGGAATTTTTGGGTGTTAAAAGGGTTGGAATTTTTACGGTGATGAAAAACACACGAATCCTGTGCACAAAGCGTCGATTGGTGGGGAAAATTGGAGCGAGGAGCAAGTTAAGGCGTCTGAGTGTTGAGGATAATGGGAGGTGAGGAGGTGGAAGCTATAAGATGCCCAGTGGGCAGCCTGCGAAGGGAGAGGGGTAATGATGGTCAGGAAAGTCCGACGGAGAACCAAACCGTGGATGTTTTCACACGTAATTATATACAATCTGGGAGTGGAAATTGGCGCCGCTCACCCCGTCATCGACTCCTTAACAACCAGCCACGCGGGGGATGGTCAAGCTGTGTTTGCATAGGGAAATCCAATGGCCCTCCCTCGTATGCACGAGTGTGTTTTGTGCCAACATAATCTCCGTCTCCATCGCGGTGGATCATAGGACGACATCAATCACTGCGCGGGCAAAATGCGGTGCCCACGGGCGGATCCGACGGGAGTAGTTAAGGCCGGGGGTGCTGCGAACAGCCCCCCACCCCTCCCTCACCACCTCATTGCTCGAAATTTATGCAAAACGTCCGTTCCGCTATACATCTTTAGGTACGAAAGGGCAGCCCTAATCAAGTACCGTCGCCAATGGAAAAACGACCGCCCTTCTCCCCGACATTCGTCGACCGCTCCCTAACATTGGGAGAGGGGGGAAAGAGCGAAGGAAATTCTGAAGGACGCAATAATGATAAAAGAGGAAATTATCAAAAAAAGGAAGATAGGGGGAAGTATGTGCACTAGTGGGCCCAATCTCGATGGGGATACATAAAAAAATGCCTACGGTGATGGGGGGGAGGGACAAAATTGGAAGGGAAAAGGGGTGGGTGGTCGCCGCTGGCGAGAATTTTATTACGCCTCATGTACCGTGGAGGGGTGACGGCGGTGAAATGATACTAAAGTTTAAAAAAAATTCAGAGGCGCGCTTGCAGTAAAAAAAGTACGGGAAGTACGCAAAGTGAGAGAGAGGAGGGGTAAATATTCGGCGTGAAAAAGAAGGAGTTTGGCCAAAAACGAATGCATTGAATATCATCGTATGAGGTCACTCGAAAGACCAAGCGGAAAAATCAAGGTAACCCAGTGGATGAGGCTCAAAGATCTACAACGGCGATAATGTTAATGAGGAAAAAGAAGGAGGAAAGATCAACGCTCGAGGCCGTGAAAACAAAAAAAATACGTCGAATGGCTTGAGTGAAGCAGACGGGTGTCGCGTTTCATGCACATATCAATACCGGCTAATATGTAGTTATTCAGCTGTTAAATCAGTTAAAGGATAGCTTTTGAGTGATTAGCCACAAAATTTCGGCCATTATTGTGCTTGTATCATAAGATGCGCACATAGTGTTGGCAAAAATATGAGGGAGTTTCATTCGATGTTTACCAGCTAAACATATTACGCTAAAAATTACTTATTTTTACCTAATTAACACTCTCTTCAGTGTATTTACTTCGACTTCCGGTGTCTAAACATGTGTTGCAAATTCAAATCTTATATTGCGCCACTAAAGAATATTGAGCAATTAGAGTAGTGGTGGGTTGTTGGGCAAGCGGGGATGAGGAAGAAAGAGAATATGGTTCATAGACAGGATAAAGAAGGGTAGATCGAATGCAGAGGCGAAAAAGGATATATATTATAGCGGGACCTGAAAATGTACTGAACTGGTAGGATATTCTCTGACATTCAAAAAACCTACCTTGTAAAATATCAACAATGCAACCCGACAGCCCCACGTTGTGGGTCGGAAATGGAAACAATCTCTATTATCGTTAACTCAAAATGCCCACGTGGTGAGTATCAAAATGGAAAATAAATGTGAGATAAATTAACCACGGTCTCCTACCTTTTTCAATTTCCCCAGCCTTCTCTGCGGTAGATAACATGAGAAACACAAAACAACATGCGATACGTGATAACTAGCAATTTAATTGATCAGGCAAAATCATATCATTGAATCAAGACACACAAAAACAAAGTATATATAATATCTTTACCTTTAACTTAAGGTCATGACCCAGACAATTGTAATATTCTGCACCTCATACAGTTACTTCAAATGATTTACTTATCTTTAAACATTTTATGATAATCAACTTCTTTGAATTAAGCCATATCTCTTCTTTAAACATTCATTACTCCAATGTAAGTAAAGCAAAACTAGCATCAACCTCTAATCCGGGTTGTACCGAACTGGGTTGTATGGCTTATTTAAAATACAGAATTAAAGTCCATATTTACGCTCTTGTTGACAATACAGGTTGATACGTGGCTGGTGTCACTCTAGCTTTACAGCCTCCGGAACCCGTAGTCCTGGCGTAAAGTGATCACAGCATCTGCACGAATGGTAGTCCTGTATCAGGGTCTCTCTCTCTCTGGCCCCAGTATCGTGGCTGAATGTCCGCTTCCTCCGGAATATGGCACAGAACCCCCACCACACGTCCGTTCCCTTCAAGAACTCTGCTGTCACTCCCCGCTCGTGCTTTTCTATTCGTCCCCTTCCCCAATTCATCATTGTCGGCTTTGGCTCTGCCCTCCGTTTCCCTATTGTTTCGCCGCGAAAAGTTAAACATGGTGGGTGTTTAATTGTTATTTCTCCCACGCGGTGGGAAAAGAATATGGAGGCCCGCGTTTTGTTACAACCGTAACCGAGTGATTGTAGCAGTTATGTGAATTCTCCATGTAGTATAATGAATGATTTGATTTATCACATTAATTGTAAATTCAATTTCATAAAGAGAAACTTGGATCAATTCAATGGAAGTTTGAAAAATATAAACAAGAGAGATCATAGTCAATTTTTTAGTATAATAAGAATTTTGTGAGTAAAGAAGTTCTCAGAATCAACGGTAACTGCAATTTTTCAAATTCCTCGGAAGAGAGGAAAGTCCTCAAAATCTGTGATCGACTACATCATTAAAACATAAAATTACAAATAATAACAGGGAGTGTTCTGTAACGATTCATCACGTGAGGTAAAAATGGTCAAAGAAATAAATACCTCAGTATATGAAACTCAAATATATGAATAGAAAAAATTAAGTTGTTGCTGGATTGCGAATCATTAGATTTTTCAACATGTAAACCATAAGTCAATATAATTATGAAAGATATAATGAGAGTGCTATTGGTTCATTTTACATCAACTCAAGTTTTGCTATTAATTCAGGTGTTCATTAGTGGAAGTTATGGCAAAAGTTAAATATTTCCCGGAAGTTATACAAACTCAGCAAAATTTCTAGCAAAGTAATGATACTAAAAATGTGGGGAAAATAAGGGATATTAGTTTCGTAGCAGTTATAAAACAATTCGTAGAATTTCCAATATGCACAGCAAAAACACATAATAGCAAAATTATATAATTGGAGGAAAAAATCCGACAGCAAACCTCTTCTTCTAAATTTCTCTCTCTTAATAAGTTTCTAAATCTCCCTCTTTACCACCTATTTCTTTGGAGTTCACTCCAGCCGTCGTATTATTAAAAACCTCTACCACATCCTCTCCGACAACCTCACCACTTCCAGAATTTTCCCCCGCTGTCCTCCTCTCACCTTTAGACTCCCCCAAAGCTCTCCGTCCTCTTTAAAATCACTAAACTTTTTTCCAAATAAATCTTAGCAAACACTAAATCCCCTCTAACCCCGTGCAATCGCCCGCGTTGCCAAATCACCCAGCCTCTGCCGAAATAAATTCCCTGATTTTCAACTTCCGTCCGTCCCCTCACTTTCTTGCATCTCTCATAATGTTGTCTATATCCTCGTTTGTCAACTATGCCCTAGCTTCTACATAGGTTTAACTACGACTGCTCTTAATATCCGTATGAATGGCCACCGCTCTAGCTGCAATGATCCACCCTCCCTCTCCGTTTCCCTCCTAGTCGCCACCCACGTTTCTTCCCACTACTCTACTTTTAATAGTATTTTTAAGATAGGTATTCTCGCCTCCCTTCCCCCTTTCTCCTCCCTTCTCCAACTTAAAGATCTTGAGTCCTCCTGTATATACTTTTTCCAAGCTTTGTCTCCGCCAGCACTCAATAAATTTCACTAACCTCCTCCATCACCTCTACTCAGACCAAACTCTTCCTTTTAAATTTTCTCTACTTCCCGCCTTCCTGCCCCCTACCTTCCTCCCTCTCCCCCTCCTGATCTCACCCGCTCTGCTCCTTCTTTTCCATCCACCTCAGTACTCCCTTCCTTCTCATTCTTTTAATATAATAAATTATTAAGTGTTTTAAAACACACTTTACCATAAATGTATAACTGTAAACAATATAGACAAGAATATAATTGTCTGAACCAATGGGAGAAATACGCAAATGTTATGTTGTGGAACTAGTGTATGCATATGTCCTCGGTGCGTTAAACGCTTTACAGGTTGTGAGGCAGGAATAAAATGTACTGAATTTTGATAAATGAACAATAAAGATTCAAAACTCATATTAATTCAAATTCACCCGTCCAAGGAACAAAGCACTCCACATCCAGGGAAAATCTCGCTCGGACAAAATTACGATCATAACGGCCGGTTGGGCTGTGACTGAAACCACCCCTGAAAGTTTGGAGTCATAGAAGACTAAGAATATGTAAATATCAATGTATGAATGTGCAAATAGTTGAAAATTATCTTTCCCAAGAATATGAAAATACTCCCCTGCAGTCGTTAACTCCCGCTTATTATGACTTGCAACTGACGAGCCGTTAGATGCAATGAAGCCTGCTTTCATTCAAGATAACGTTTGGTAGGAGCTCATAAGAAAAAATTTGAAGAAAAAGTGTCAAATTGACTTTAATTAGGCAGACTGTGTAGAAACCCGCGATTTTTTTTTTAGTTTCATCAAGTTTACACTGGCTAAAACAAAATCTAAAATTTCCTTCGCGTCGAACGGCGGCCCGCACATGAATAGCAAGTAATGGGAGGACAACTTGGGGAAAGATATTGTTATCACACTGCAATATAGACTTCACTTTAATTTGAAGTAAATATTTGGGCTTATAATGTTAAGCATTCATAAGCAAAGTTTTTCTTCATTTTCTGCAGAAAACACGCGAAAAACTGTCTTTTAAATATTTGATAAAAAGTTGTGAAAACAATGTAGAATAAAAATATTTCTCAAACTCTTTCGTAAAATGCATTATTTAATATGATATGCTGGAAAATTTTTATGCGTGATCATACAACGCGTCAAGAGCTGAAAACAGTTAATATTTATCACGAAAAAATACGAATGGAATGTGTGACTATTTTTTCTAACTTCAAAGATCTCTGCTGGCATTAGGAATAACTTAGAGTTGAGATTATTTTAATACATTTTAGTTTAAATACTGTACTATTAGAAAATACCTCTACCTTATTCAAAGAAAAGAGTGAAATAGATAATTTTTGGCCAGCTTTCTTCAATTTTAGCCCACTGTGAGACGGCGCGGAAGAAAACCTAATGAATAACGAAAGCGAGATTAACGAGGGAGATCGAGGTCCACTCATGATGAGAAATGACTTTGATTGAACAGTAGAAGAACTTAAGAAAACATAGCACCTAGAGCAGACAATATCGACGAATAAATCACCAAAGGGCTCGGAAGTAAAGCCAAGTATAACATGTACGAAATAGTTACCAAAGCGGAAAAATATTTTTTTAAATAGCTACCAAAGTGGAACACATCAAGAGGTCTTTCAAAAGAGCGCAATGATTTTTATACCGAAAAATACAAGAATTTAGAGATATAAAACGCACAAAACCATGAGTATGGTGTCATATTCATCAAAAACGCTCACTCAAACAATAAGCCGAAGAATGGAAAATTGACGACAACCTCTCGGAAAACCAGTTTGGATTTAGTAAGAGCAGGGGTACCAGGGAAGCCATATTCTGTCTAAGAGTAATGGAAGAGAAAATAATACATGTAAACAAGCCATTGGATGTTCCATTAATAGACCTGAAGAAAGCCTTTGACAACGTTAGGTGGAATAAGATGTACAGACTGCCATCGCAATGCGAATGAGAGACGGAAGCCAGATAGAAGCTAAATTTAACAAACAATAAGGCAGGGAATCAACCTCTCACCAGCGCACAATAATTAAGATGAGGACCTTAGTCCTAGTGAGTGGATGAGAGTAGCTGGGTGTAGATGTCACCCTGAGAGGAGAGATTTTAGAGCAAGAGCAAGCACCTCTCTCTGAAGTACCATCACGTGAGAACGAAGAAAGCCAACACATATCAAGCGAAGAAGAGCCCAAGCTAAGACGGCGTTCATGGGAAAAAGACAAATGCAGTGCATAAAGAAGATAGAACAACATGCCATAGAACAGTACGTGTAAATATTCGTGTAAAGCGTAACACTCTATGGATCGGAAGCATGGGCCATTGAAAAAGTGGACCAGAAAATGCTGACGATAAAATGGAAGGAAAAAATAATAAATGATGAAGTGTACGGAAGAGTAGAAGAGGAAAGGCCTATATAGAATACCATTCATAAAAGAACAACCGGATGTATTGGACACACCCTGAGACACAATGAGTTTGAGAAGGACGTGATTGAAGGTAAAATAGAGGAAAAACTCCCCAAATGAAGACCCAGGAAAAGTTCATGGACCAAATAAATAGGAAAGTACATAGGAAGAAATATACGGAAGTAAGGGAACTAGCATTAGATGGGGAAGGGTGGAGGGCTGCAGTCGACCAACCTTAGTGATTGAACGGCCGGTGAATGACTCTTATCACTCCATCGAAATTCAGGCTTCATATTTGTGAAGCAAACATTTTTTCAGGGGGTTAGAACATATAGCAAAAGCATCAGCAAAGCAAAGAAATGAAATCAACGGCCTGAGAAGCACTACTTAATGCAGCTAGAGAGAGATATCTTTCCGTAATTAATTCAATGTATTCGCCTCATTTGAAATAAAAATATCTCACCTTCACAAAGATATAGGAATAATTTACACTTACGATAGTGTATTTTTAAGCAATGACCAGAAATCACAAACTGATATACAGATAAAGGGTACACGCATGCACCAAAGAGAAACTTTGCTCAAATATGAGGAATTTCTCTAGATCTCTTAAGTGATTTGTTTGTGAACCGCCTAGATCTCTTAAGTGATTTGTTTGTGTGTAATTATTACTTCTCGAAGGTTTGTAAAGAATAATTATCTCCGCAACAAATTTTACAAAATGGAAAAACGATTTCTCCAAGGCGTTTTCGCGTTTGGCTTCAAAAATAATTATTAATATTAAAGACTAATATGAATATTTTCACTTACAGAGAATTACAGAAGTATAATATTTTGTGCTTTGAAGCTCAATGCATCGACTTTTATTTCATTTTTCTTAAAGCAGTATAATTTTAAAATAAGATTTGAACGAGAACTCTATTATGACCGGAGAAAATGTCGATCGAGTTACGTAATAATGTTACTGAGCGTTAAGGTAGTGCGAGAGAGATAGTTTCCCAATCATAATAGAGACCATATTCGATATATATATGTTTTAATTTCACGAAATGTAAGACGCATGAATTACAAATTGCATTAAATGGTGCAATAAAATAGTCTAACATGACAGAAATTGTAAATAATCAAATGAAAATATCTAAATAAGCCTTTAACTTGACTCATTTTTCTCACGCGGTACGTTTGAAACTCCATTAAAACGGAAGGTTTATTGTGATACTGTGGTGACTATGATTAATTTTTAAATATAGTCGATAAAACATACAAACTACACGCTGTTAGTTTTTCAACGAGATCTTGGGATAGAAATACCTCATTTTGTAAATAATGTCTCTCTGGAGTGTACACACGTACCATTTCCCATGTAAAAGGGCTGTTATTTTTTGGAAAATATCTCCGATAATAATTTGGTAAGGGGTTGAATTTTTGATGTCCTAAGAAGGATGAGATATTTCTCTTTAAAATGAGACCAAATTCATTGATTTCTAAGTAAAATGATATTTCGCTCTAACTACCTTAACTGACGTGAGGAGTGTAGTCATCGCATTAGGGAAAGGGTTTGACAAGGCATGAACACCGAACCCTAAAATGTATTCCCCTTAAAGGCGTAACACGTATCGATCCGTCTTTTCAGTGAAAGGGCTGAGAAGTTCGTCTCTCGACTGCCTATAGTTCAGAAACTTGTAAGGCTGTGAAAAAAGGGAGTTGAAAAGGAGTTTGAAAGGGAGAGAAGAGGAGAATTAAAAGTTGAGATAGAACCCATGGGCGGGGATTTCGAACGGCTAGGGCAGTTTTTTTCACTCTTGCATGGAAAATCTCTAACTTTTTCCCATTACTAATGATACTCAAGATTCTTCTCTTAGAAGCCGAGTGCTGTGATAAAATGTAAACGTCGAAAATTGCATTGAAGTCCTGGAGTCATTATCACTTTGGCCCCTCTTCAATTTTGAAAATCAATTACTTCTGACTGAATTGTTCCAGCTCTTGTGTATTTCTTAAATTCAATGTTTTAAGCAGGAAATGCAGTTTTAAGCATGGGATAATAAGAATCCCATGGTAGCATTAATATTTAATTTACCATGTCTTCTACCTATTAGTACCAGAGGGGTTATTTTGACCCTGGGCTATACCCCCTGTTTGTTCGAGTTTTGTCTTTAAGGTAGGTAGAGCAAAAAATTATTTTAATAAGAAAACAATGAATTTGATCTCATTTTAAAGAAAAATATCTCACCTATCCAATGACGCCAAACATTCTACCCCTTACCACATTACTTTCGGAGATATTTGTCACAAAATACCAGCCGATTTACATGGGAAATGGTACGTGTATGCAATCAGGAGAGACATTATTTACAAATTGAAGTATTTCTAACACTTGGATGTCGTAAAAAAAACTAAGTATGTAGTTTGTATGTTTTCTCAACTATTTTTGAAAATTAATCATATTGTCACCACAGTAGGTTCTTGGGCATCACAAAAAACCTTCCGTTTTGAAGGAATTTCAAACGCACCGCGCGAAAAAAATTAGTCAAGTTAAAGACTTAATTAGATATTTTCATTTAATTACTTACAATTTTACAATAATACAAACCCAATGAGTCATATTAAAAATACAATTCTTAGAAACCGCAACACAACGTATACAAACACACATCCTAATCAATATTGTCCATAGTGAAATATTATCCAGTAAATGCTTATCAAAGACGCTTTTTAATGTCCCCGAGGGTAAAATAATTTATTGGTGTTAAATGATGATAAATACAATGATTTTTACCTGTGCTTTCATGGTTACAAGATTATAAAATTTAGTTATTCACGTGGCCGGGATTGATTTCGTATCCAGGTTGATTATATCCATTACTCCAAAGTCACATACCTCTATATTCATAAGCAATCAAAATTATACAAGGATTTATCTTGGATACTTGCTCACTGCACGTAATGATGTAATTTTTAAATTAATGCAATCCTGTATTCCACGGACCTATGAGGAACAAAGAGTTATATAGATGACTTCATGTATTTTCCTGGTGCCCCTTTCCAAGTCCAGCAGACGTGCCTTTCGTTACTTCTATAATCCCTCTCTGAAGCTCACATAGTCTTCATAATTCATCAAATAATCAATACCATTAGTGAAACCGAGTGGCAGGACGATCTTGTCACCATTAACCTTGATCTTTAGAAGCGAAGGTCAAAAAAGCTTTTCGTTTTAGAAATTAAGGAGCATTTTTGTGCAAACTCAATGGGTTCAATTATAATCAATAATAAATGTATCATACCGCATCATATTTATGATTGACCTTATACGCCAATGCTCTTAGCTAACTTATACTTTCATGTAGTTTAATTGGATTTGTATGAATTGATTGTCTAATTTTTCCGAAACTTAAGTGGATTTATTTCGTTCTACAGCCAAACCCAAGCAATTTCAATTACCAAGCGGGACCATCTGCAGATATTTCAGACACCCTTGAAAGATAGCTCAAAAATAGCGTCATAACCTCCCAGTTGGAATATTGGCTAAAATATCCTGGATAACGTACCTTGTTACCTTAAAACCTCCTGGAATGCCTATAAAACCATTAATTATAAAACAAGACGTCAGATCACTGATTTTGTCATTCTAACCCATTTCCTTGACCTTTAGCTGCTTCACTTACTGAACTATTTAAAAATTTATAAGAAGGTGACACCTAAGGCCAGAAGATAAGATCATAGACGATGGAAATCAAATGGTAAAAATTGAGGAATGATGGGAGTTTGATAAAAATTAGGCTTAGTGAGAGCAGCACAGGAAACAATTGGATCCGTGGTGAAGAGAAAGGTGATGGAAGAAATTATTAGGAAAATGGAGATAAGGACGGGGAAAATGTCCACGCCGATTCTGATCTATTCTAGCGGAAATACAAATAATAATTTAATTAACTCCAACGAGCCACCATTTGGTTGAAAGGAAGCTATTGAAAAGGAATATTGAAATAAGGTACAGACAGAGGGATAGTGTAGGTGTAAGGTGTAAGCACAAGCAACTTTAGGATTCAGTGAAAGTACCAACACGAGGTAGAACATGGCAAACGTTACAGAAGGTTCAGGAAAAAACAGGGGAGACATTAATCGAACTGGGAGATATCCATGATAGGCAGAATTAATATGTGAATGAGCAATATGACAGCGAACATAGACCAGTGTTGCAAGAAATAAAGAATAATATAAACGTATAACCTCGAGCCGGGGTGGCAAGATGAATACAAGAAAAGCATTGAAAGCAAATAACATTCCTTCTGAGTTACTTAATAATATAGGTAATATGGGAATACGATATTTTTTCGAACTTATTCGTAAATTTACGTGGAAGGAGTATGGCATGGAAAGAGTGTTTCGTGCAATCAGTGTTATTTCCCATCTTGAAGAAAAAGAAGAAAGCGTCAAAATGTGAGGAGCACCGAAAATTTGTATATAAGTATAGGAAGAGCAACTTGAAATGCCACTACAGTTACGAGAACACTTACAGGGAGATAGAGAGACTATAATAAGGATGTTTTGCTTATTCATTGGATTTCAAAAAGGCATTAGAATAGAATATATTTATTATGCTCTGGTCATCACCCTTGGAGCAAAAACAATTATATAAATGAACTTGGCTCAGCAAAATAGAGCTATACATGAAAACAGACATATAATGATATACTATATGTCTGTTTTCATGTATAATGGTTATAATACAAAAAATAGAGGAAAACAAAGAAACAGTATTTAAATGTTTACAATATTCACAATTTGCGAGTTGTAATTCATTAAGCACACTAAGTTTTATTTTGCTATGCATGGAGTAGAGGCATACCTATAGAGTCATGGAGTATAATACATTTTAAAATACATAAATGGAATGGCGATTGATTGGCGAGATAGGAGACTGATCCGGAACTTATACATGACCAAGAGGGAACAGGTGAGGGAGGCTGACGGTGATTCAGAATGGGTAGCTATGGGTCGCGGGGAAAGGTGAAGGCGCCCGTTTCCGTCTTAGCTTATTCACAATATGTTTAGGACATGGCAATGCACACATAGAAAAAGCTCGATGTGGAAATAAAATCAGAAAGATTAAGTCGGTTACATTTGTGGACGACCATGTGTTGATTAGCCGACCTTCGAGGGGATTTCTAGCGCTAATAAATGCTTTAGGAAGACAGTTTAGGCTGCACGAAATGAAGAAAAACAATAAGAAGACTTAGGCAACGAGATTTTCTTGGACAAAGAAAGCGAGGATGAACATAAAAGTAGGCGGGCACATGCTGAACCCAGTGGATCATTTTAATCACTTGGATAGTACGCTGGAGTACAAGTGAAGTAGCAAAGATGAAGGGAGGAGAACAGCGTTTTATAATATCTGAATCTGATATGAATATAATCTGAAAAAGAAGCGTTTTATAATAGATGGGATCTGATAACGGGGACTATGGGTGAGGATATAAAGAAGAGGATGGGGGTATGGAGTGTAGCGTTACTTGGGACAGAAACGTGAATTTTGAGGAAGCTCGACAAGAATAGAGAGCAGGCTATCGAGATGTATGTGTGCAGGAATTTATGTGTGCAGGAATGTATGTGGTGAACGGTAAAGAAGACGAACGAAGAAGTATTTGGCATGGTGAATGAGTCAAGGAAGCTTATGTATGAGACCAGGGTGAGACAAGATGGGAGGCTGGAGGGGGAAGAGAGGCGATGGGTAATTTAAGGTAGTCCGAGCGAGATAGTTCCCTAGTCATAATAGAGACCATATTCGAACTATACGTTTTAATTTCACCAGCCGTAAGACACATCAATTAAATAGTCCATTATTTATGGTGCTATAATATAGTTTTACATGAAAAAATTGTAAGTAATTAAACGAAAATATCTAATTAAGTGTTTAACTTGACTCATTTTTTTCACGCGGTGCATTTGAAACTCTTGCAAAACGGAAGGTTTTTTGTAATACCCAAGAACCTGCTGTGGTGACAATATGATTAATTTTCAAAAATAGTTGAGAAAACATGCAAACTACACACTTTTAGTTTTTTACGACATCAAAGTGTTAGAAATACCTCATTTTTAAAATAATGTCTCTCTGAAGTGCATACACGTACCATTTCCCATATGAAAGGGCTGGTATATTTTGGCAAATATCTCCAAAAGTAATGTAATGAGCGGTAGAATTTTTGGTTTTATTGTATGGGTGAGATATTTTTCTTAAAAATGAGACCAATTCAATTGATTTCTAAGTAAAATGATATTTCGCTCAAACTACCTTAAGGCCGTGATAGAGGGAAGAATATTTTGCAAGAGGAGTAAGATATTATGGTATCGTATGTGGATTATCGTAGGTTTTAGGTAGTTTAAATATTTCAAATAACATGTTATAAGCTACATATTTTCAAAGATAGGGTATATATATATATATATATATAGATATATATATATATATATATATATATATATATATATATATATAGTAGCGAGCGTAATACAATAGTAGTAGCTTTTTCTCCTCAAAGGGGGAGGTGTAATGTTCCGCACTGGCGGCATGCACACCCCCGCTTGCTTTCAATCAGAGACGCCAGGGTGTCGCTGCCTGGAGCGGGGAGGAAGGGCCTATCGGGAGAAGTAAAAAAAGCCTAAAGTAGATAAACAAAAGTCTAGACAATAGACTATAATAATAATGACTATAATAATAAACAAAAATCTAGACAAATATTCACAAAACTAAGAGGGAAGAAACATCATCTTTAATTTGCGGTAATATGGTCTGACATTATTGCTACAACTTAAAAATCATTCGTGAAGAAAATCTGACTCGACTTAACTTTTTGTGTTGACTCATGCCGAGTAGCATCATGATTCTTTAATATTTCCTTTGGCAGCCTCAGTTCATGTTTGCTTCCCATTTATTATTCTCATTACTTAATTTATTTACCAAATCTACCAAATTATTTATTAAACTCACTCCCATTAGAGTCTTGGTACCTAAAGGTCATCACCCTGTGCTCTTTGACTCTATTCAAACATTAAAGAGAGCTTTCACTCCACATGATTTTCCTTGGAAGGATTCCATCCGAGTATCATCCCAAATGAAAGAAGCTCCCACTAATATTTAAGGAAGTAAGGTACAGCCATTTAAAGCCTCACGTACACGGATAAGGCTCAAAGAGGTCTCCCTGTATGTAGAGTTACCCTTTTAAAGGCATTTTTACCGTCTGCCCATCAGACATGTTACCTTGGCCCAGGGGCCATCATTGTGAGGGGAGCTGTTTTTGAGGGGATTGACTGGTCAAGTCTAGGTCCTTGCATGTTGAGAGAATACCCGGTGCACATCATTGAGGATATGTCTCTCTGCCACGTGGGAAAAAACATAAAAATACGATTTCTTCACGATAACTAAATAAACAGATTTACGGAATTACTATCGTTTTGTCGGCCCTGGTGGCGGACGGGCAGACAAAAACATTTCCTCGCATGCTAACCCGAGGATCGCGGGTTCGAGTCCCACCTGGGTAAAATATAATCTGCCCAGGACATGGGTGTTTGTGTTCGTCTGATGTTTCATTTATTCCATAAATTGGCCTCAGCTGCTGTGTTTGGAGTAGTTAAGATAAATTTAAAAAAATTAAATAAATACTCTTCAAAATGAGACTAACACAACACGCAATCAATAGATCAAGGTAATATCTATTAACGAATTACTTTTAAATTTAATCTTTCGTCTTCTGATTGGTTTTTTGCCAGAAGTTGTTGACCATATGTCGTTTAATTTTTTTCTTTGCATCTACTTATTTTAGTTTTGATAAATGCCTCGCATTAGGGCTTCATGCTATTTGAGAGAAACGGCCCGGAAAATTTTTTTTACTTTTAGAAAAGCGTATCCACCTGAAATATTAACCATTGTTAAAGAGATTTTCGGTTGCTTTGATGGAGGTTAACGGATGCATCATTTTATTGAAGTACAGGATTTTGCTACTTTTGATAGATGCTGGCAGGTTTACAGTTTGGCTGCATTTCGGGAATTTTAGGCCCCAAGTTTTACCTGCGTTGCAGCTGGTGTCTTCAAGGCTCTTCACCACTGAAGACGCTCGCTGCAACGCTGGTGAAACGTTGGGCCTAATATGATCGAGTCACAGCCAAACTCGAAAACTTCGTAGGCTTCAGTCATTAGATTGCATCTGTGCAAGGTAATGAAATTCGGCTTTCGGGAAAGGCACCGACTGGATGTCGATCATAGCCATAGAATATTTCCCCGGGAGCTGTGTTCTCATAGCCAACCGTTTCGGTGGATAGTTACTCAACCAGTCCGCTACAGGATTTTCCTTCCCCGGAAGAAATTTGGCCGTAAAACTGTATTCTTGAATCATTAGAGCCCATCAAGTAAGTCGATTATTATTGAAATAGCACTAAGATGAAAAAGATGGCCTTATAGTCAGTCAAAATGACGAGTTCCCTTCCCAGCAATAAAGTTCTAAATTTCGTCAATGCCCAGACGATGGCAAGGGCTTCTTTTTCGGTTGTCGAGTAGGCTTATTCGGGACCTTTTAGTTTTTTTGTTAAAAGTCATTTTTGATCTGACTGATCAAAAATTACTTGCGAAAGAAATAAATTGATCGCCTTCATCGTCTGCCTTCTGGAATATTACGGCGCCCAAGCCTACATCGCTACTATCGGTTTGAACAAATATCTTTTTCGAAAAATTCGGGAATCCGAGTATTACCGTCTCTATAAAACGCCTTTAAATGTTATAGAACGCCGAACGATGCTCCAAATCCCATCTCTAAGGAGCTGCCTTTTTCAGTAACCATTGCAAAGGAACCGTTAAACTACAGTATCTCTTTACAAATTTAGAATAAAATGATCAAAGGCCCAAAAATCCTCTGAGATGTTTTAAATTTGCCGTAGGTGCGGCATTGTCTCGTTTTTCTATTACCCTAATTTTATCGGGTTCCGGCTGGACGCCTTTCTAAAGATAAAATGTGATCCAAAAATTTAATTTCCTTCCGACAAAAGTGAGACTTTGAGAAATTCAGCGAAATATTCGCTTTCAAGATCTTATGCAAAAGTATATCCAAATGTCTCAAGTGTTCTGGAAAGATGCGGAAGCAATTTATATATCATACACGTACACAGTCAGACAGTGGCTAAGTTTTGATCCAAGGATTTTGTCCAAACATCGAATATACGCGGCGCCGCTGTTTTTTACTCCAAATAATACGCGCTTAAATACGTAGCTACAAGAATTAAGTAGGAAACTGGTGTAAGCTTTTGGTCGTCGTGATGTGATTCCAATTGCCAATAAGAGGCATTGAAATCAATACACGTGAAATACTTAGCTCCCCGGAAAGTTTATAAAATTTCATCAATCCTGGGGGGGACGTCATTTTCCAGAATGGTGATACTATTCAAGCGACTAGCATCTAAGCAGAGGCGCTCCGCATCATCCTATTTTTGCTAACCAAGAGTGGATTGATGTACGCCGTTTATTCTTTCCTAATAATGCCTTGCGCCAGCATCTCGTCGATTTTCTCCTGCACTTGTCGCCTATAAGCAAACGGAATCGGGTACTCTCCAACATTTCACCTGCGTTGCAGCTAGTGTTTTCAAGGCTCTTCACCACTGAAGACGCTCGCTGTATTGCTGCTGAAACGTTGTACCTAATATGATCAAGTTGCAGTCAAACTGGATAACTTCTCAAAGGCATTACTTTTAAGTGGAAAACCTAATCCGTAATATCGGTGCAGCTTCATCAGTATTTATGGGATATAAATTCAAATAATACCTTTTATCAATCCAGTCAGATTAGATCAGATCAGATCCATAGGTCATTGGGCTATGTGGAGTAATCTTTTCGTCGATCTGAAATTTGGCAGCACCGGCGAACGCTATAATGATCTAGTGGTATATGTTTATACCCACAATGGAGTCCAAAATTTTGCTAATATTTGCAAAGTATACGCGGGTAGCTATGATGATAAGATGGGAAAGGAGTTCAATATGCCAGGTGTCTGAACGGAATTCGGGGGCATGAATATATCATAGGAATAGAAATACTTTTTAAAACATGATAGTGCATTTATATGGACTTCACTTGTAAGAAATATATGTACGGAACAATAGTCAAATGGGAAAATTCACCAATACCTACCAACAGGCATATGGCAATTATTCTAAAATTCACTTCGCGAAAGCAATAATATATGTAGCAGAGTGGAAGACGAAAACTAAAATAGAGAGTACCCGAGCTCATTCCATTACAATCTGCCCTCGAGTCTTCCGAATTTTCCGTCACCACGCTCCAAATATAATTATATCACCCTCAGCAATAATCAGATAGGCGCATCAAAGTGAAATATACAGGGGCGAGAATAGACGGGGAAAATAATTAGCCCACCTCGAATCGAGAGACGACCTGACAAAAGCAACATTTCACGACTAAAGGGGTGGAAGGTATTAGAAGCGGGGCCCGAAGGGAAGGATTTTAGGGATGTAGTGAAAGTTTCAGCAAAATAAAAATTAATATATCAACTGGGAGACGAGAGACTTTCCCTTTGGACTCAGCCGCTCAAAAAAAATATACAAGCGTGGGCACGGCGTAGGGAATACTTAAGCGCTGGCTCACACGCCGATGGTTTAAGCCGTTCAGTTCGGTCGACGACGCGACGGACGAGGCGCGGTCCGGACGCCGGCGCGATTGCTCTCGGAGAACTGCTAGGGAGGAAATTTTAATTAATTTGAGCCAAGCGTGAAGGTGATGAGTGGCAGAGGAGAAAATGAAAATAAAATAAAGGAGTGTGAGGTCCAGCTAAAATAATATGCGTAGTATTAACCAGATTAAAAAATAATTACAAGAGAAGGTGAGAGGAAAATGAGGAGAGCACCCGAAATATGGTGCCAAAACAGATGAAAGAGGGGAAAAGAGGGCGGAAATAACTCGGCGCAGAGGGCATGCAAAGCGGGGTAAGAGAGTGATGTGTGGTCGGGCGCCGGGAAACGGGGTTGACGAGGGTTGGAGAAGAAGCAGGGCTGGCTGAAGGATGAAGTTTTGCGGTGCCAGGCGAAGCGGCGAAACTCGAGAAAATTAAAAGCCCCTTAAAGAGGAGATGTCTCAGTACTAACAAGGTGGTCTTGACTTGGTTTTTTGGCTTCAACCAGAAGAGACTAGTCCTAACGAGAGAGCTACGTCACCGGCACTTCCAGTTGACGATCGAGATCTCAAATGGTAAGCGCTACCTCCAAAGTTAATTACTTACGTCAAACCTTTTCATTTAATTGTGACGATCTACCAATTACCGTGTGAGGAAAATCAGCTCCCCCTTGTTCTCACTTAGGGAAGTAATGATCGTAAAGGAGAATATGATTCGTCATCTTAAGAAAATTACAGTTCATCAAGGGACAAGGAAAAGTATCTTTTCAGAAAATCAGAAATAGAGTGTTCCTGAGAGTGCCCGCTTCCATTCACGTTTTTCATAATAAATGAAAGAAAAGGCATTTAGGAAAGGTAATTAATTTGTTCTGTCAAAAAAATTTCTTCAGCACCGATTTAAAAATTGATTTCACTGAATTAAAAAAACTAAATAACAATTGACTATGACATTTTAAACGAGACGAATCTACTAAAATTAAATTAAGCAGAATTTGTTCTTATAAAATCGACACTTAGCAATCGGTTCTGCCAGAAATTTAATTTCAAGTTACCAATGAGATATCAAAATATTAACAGACCCAACGGTAGAATAAGAAACCAATAAATAAATGTCGTGCTTGTGACAGGTTAAGCCTATACATTTATCATTACAGCATTCTACCAGCTGATGGGTAGGTTTTTGGACAGTTCTTAATCTACCATCCTACTTTTAAGCCTATCGTTCTGATATCCCTTCTTTACGTGATCCACCTTTAGATACCTCTAAAAATTATGATATCGTCTTCCTCTTTTTTGGACAGAATTCCCATATTTTCCTTCATCTTTCACGCTTCTCCCCTCAATCACCCTTTTCAAAATTCCCTCTCTCTCAAAACGTCCTCCATTCATCTCTCCTGCTTCCTCAAAACCTCCGCCACAAGCTTCATTTCCTCTTCAACCATATTCAATGGATCTTTGTTCGTCCTTCCTGCCACGCCTTAGCTCTCCCTTTCCATCCTTCTCCACACTCACGTCTCAAACGCCTTAATTCAACGTCAATCTTCCTTTCGCAATGACCAAGTCTCCGACCAATACAGCGCACGCTACATATTGAGTTTTCATCAAGCTTTTCTTTAGATCTCCACTCAGACTCCCTTTAATCAATTCCCTCCTTTTTGAAAGACCTTCTTTAGCCACTTCAGTTCTAAATTGTATGTCCCTACCAATAGAATCATTCTCCTCCAAAATGCTACCAGATACGTGAACTGCTCGACCTACTCTATTTAGTGCCCTTCCACTAACACAGAGGTAATGTCTATTCTAAGAGAACTTTATTCTTAACTGTATTCATTTCCCACACCTTTCTATTGTATTTTACTCGTCCAAAGGATATAAGTAAATTAAAAAGCTAAAACTTAGACCAATTAGCGTCACTTCTTTTTCAAACCATTGTGTTTCTCAAATTATTTTATATCTCACCATCGGCATCCTATGAACATGACATTAATTTCGCATATGAATTTATTAAATATTTCAAAACATTTTCTATGTATATTTTATGCAAAAGAAAGTAAATGCGTACGAAGATGAAAATTACACAAAATGATGTCATTTGCTATGTAATCAGTTCACAAAATAAAATTATGGAATTATTGCCGAACATTTTCTTTGAAGTAACGTTTTCCATGAAAGAAATGCTCACATCATACTTTCCACGTTGGTGATTAGGTACAAAGCGATATTTTATTTTGGGTATCAATTTTCCACAAAGTGAAGCCTTGAAAATATATCTTGTAGTACTTCATGATTTTAAAAAAGCACGATAAAAATTCCAGCATAAAAATAAATCGGCGTCATTTTAAATGAAAATCATTTTCTACATAAAATTATTGATAATCCTGACAATTTTTTAAGGAAAATATTTCAGCCAAAAAAAAAAGGAAACAAAAGGATTCAAGGCTGAAATTTACACCTTATGTCGACATTTATTATACCAACCATTGTTCACATAAGATTATTTAACTTCAAAAGAACCTTTTTTTTAAGGCAAAACTTTCTATATCAGAAGAAATTCAAAGTATTCAGCCGTATTTTGCTGGAACATGCGTCATTTATAATGATACTGTTCCGCTATTAAAACATATAGAATTTCTTGAAATGTTTTTGAACGTAAAACTATTTACAAATTCAAATATTTAAAATTGCCAAGATGAACTTAGGGCAAAAATTGTTAAGGGTTAATTGGCAATTAATATGGAAACTTTTTTCCGACATTTTTTTAGGCTTAATTTTCAACCATAAAAAATTTAAAAAAAAATACAAAGCTGAAACTTACGCCCATTCGCGTACTTTATTATATCATCTAGTCTACACCGAAAAATATCAAATATTCCGACACTATCGTTTATGCTAAAATTTTATGCTGTAGAAAATTAGTTGAATGTTATAATACTTAGCGTTTGTAAGTTGCCTTCTGTTCCGCCCCAAAAGTTACTAAATCTTCCAACAACTTCCATTCGAGGCTAAATTAACCACAGTAGAAAATAAGCAGTAAGGCTAACAATTACACTAATTTGCGTAATGTAGTATGTCAACCGTCCTCAACTTATTATAATTTTTTAAGTTTTTTCATGTTTTGGAATATTATTTTATCAGTACGAAAATATACAAGATATAGCACTGCATTTAACCTTTAAACGCCGGATTTATATGTCTTTTGAAGCCCCTACCTGCCGGATTTAAATCGGCCCTTTAAATGTAATGAATGAGTCAAAAGTGGCGCAATCAGCAGTAAGAAGCACCGAACGGTGTGCCAATATTGGCACTTTCAGCATTTAAAGGTTAAACAATCGGCGTCTTTATCATGTAATTTATTATTTATCTAAAATAATTTTAATTTCCAGACTAGAAACAGAAATTGAGGTATAATTTTCTAATTCTTATATCACGCCGGACTGCAATTTGGGGCCTGGAGGGTCAAGTGGTAGGGTGCTCAATTCCCATTCCAAAGGTTTGAGACCAGAAGGGTGAGTTTTGAATAGAGAAAGTGGGATTCGGCCATGTCACTGCAAAGTGGCCGGTAACGAGAAAACCACCACATTAGTCTCTCCAGGTAATGCATCCTAAAATTCAAACTACAAAATAACATGATGGCATTCCTTCCATTGCGGAGGTAATATAGTCCACGAATCAGAATTCCCATGAGGTTTACCAGACAAAATATTGTAAACGAAAGTTATAGACCAATTATTTTTCAACTAAAATGTTCAACAAAGCATAATATACAAACTATAATGCTGAATAATATACTAATTGACGTCTCTCAACAAGAAAAACTAGCATATTTATAATATTAGAAAATTTCAGGCAACTTTTTACGCTTGAAAATTATTTCCAGGCAAAAAATGGAAGCAAGAGTTCAAAAACGCGATACCAATGGGCATCTTTTAATGCGGTGTACCTACCATATATTGTTTAATATAAAAAATAGAGGCTTAACTTATTCGATAAATGTTCTACAAAATATCATATACATAACCTTCAGGAGTTAAAAAATAATTAAATCGACGTATTTCAATGATATATGCCGAGGAAAACATGCTATTTGAAAATGATAGACAACTTCATCTCAATCAAAATGTTCTTAAAAAAATTAATTGGCTAATAGCTTTATACCGATACCAATAGACATTTTTAGATGAGCTGTGACATAATTTATTTAACGAAAAATAGTCCACAGAGCAAGAATGCCAATTTAAAATGTCCTTGCAACAAATACAAAAAGATAAACATTATAACAACAATAACAGCAAAAATAACAAAATAACAGCAACAAATTTGACTTTAAAGATCTTGAGTTGGTGTATAAGTCTTGTTACTGTATAGGTTCGGTTATAAGGTCTACAGCATTACAATGCGATATTTAAAAGAAACTTACACAGACATATTAAATGTTCCTCAAATCACTATTTGTAGGCTAAAGACCTGAAATATACACCAATCTACATTTTCCCAAAATACGTACGTAAATATCTATGTTTTAAGGAAATTTCATAAATTATTCATTGATAAAAGAGCGGAAATATTTACCAAATGACGTCTTTCAAGGAGGTGTTCAAGAGCATCTCTGATTAACGAAAATTTGTAAACATAAATTTCTCAGTCAAAATGATCCACCGAACATAATATTTAACCAATGGTGCTGTAGAATAAGTCATCCACATTTTTCAAGGATATTTAGAAGAGCATCAATAATATTAGGTATATTTAAGTCAACTTAACTAATGCTAAAAAGGTTCCGCAATAAATGTACAGGCAAGAGATATCAATTTTTACAAACCAAGGTCCCTAATTGGTATCTACCGGAGCATCTACAATAAAGGAAGATTTCAGAAAACTTATCATCCCTCAAAATGTTCCACAAATCCTGTGGCGGGTTCACGAGGCCCAGTTTACTTGAACACCTGAGTGACAGCGGCATCGAGGTTGCCGAGGTGATTCGGCAGGAAGGCTGCTATAAAAGGCGGGGACCAGGATGTGAACTCGTCCTGGCCTCCAGCTTACACAGTATAATTTGAACGTTATTAGTGTTAGATGACCTGTATAGTCGTTTGGCCTCGTCTCTAAATAAAAACTCATTTACTGGAAAGATTACAGATTTTTATTTCCGTTCCACGATACAAATCCAAATACAAAATCTGGAGAGCGTGAACATATACCTGTCGGTAGTTTCCAATAAGATGTAACTGAGAAGATCAGTTTCCTAAATTTCAGACAATTTCTTTTTCGCTATAAAAGGTCCACTTAGAGAAATACACAATCAACACACTTGAAACATATCAGTCTACATTTTAATGAGGTGTACTAGAGGAAATAATATGTAAGAAAAGTTAAAAAATAAAATTTAGTCCATGGAGACCAGAAAATATCCGAACCGATGCCTTTTGTTAGGGTGTACAACAGCCTGTGTAATATAAAAGAAATAAAACCGATTTTTTTCTCTTTAAACATTAAAAAAAGTAAATTAATGAAGCAGGAACACTTACTTATCGAAGACTCTTGAGAGAGGTGTTAGAGATAATTTTAGTAGAAAAAATTTCAGGTTAATTTTATTTTGTTCAAAATATTCCGTGAAGAAATTACACTAGGTTAAATGCTAAATTCCATCATAATGGATGTCTTTCAATAAAGTTTACACGGGCAACTATAATGTGCAATAAATTCAAAGAGGTGTCTTTTTCACTTAAAAATTTCTTCAATGCCAACTACGCATCCCTGGGAGCTAATTTAGAAAGCAGTCGACGTTTTTGAATGAGTGGTAGCAGAGAATATATAACACAAAAATGTCTGGAAATTTAAATTTATTTTTCCACGATACCAAATACGCAATTTAGAGAGGTGAACTATTTATAAACCTCGTGCTCAATGAGAAATTCAAATAATTCAAATACTACAAAAATTCAGACAGCTCTATTTTCACCAAAAATGTCCCAAAAAGTTAAATAGACCAGGGAAAGAGCTACATAATGTCTCATTAGAGACAGTGAAAATATGAGGAGGTAGGCATCTTAAATATTAGAAGTTTTATTCAGTTTATTTTACTTAAATTTTCCAAAGTGAAAAATATAAAAGAACAAGGGCTGAAACCCAATCTACCAATCGTCCTCTTTCAGTGAATGGGGGTTTATCATTAGAAAAAATATTTTCTGTTTTCTTGTTGAAATCGAAGAATTATGGATATCTAATTAGAGAAATGGAGTCATTTTGAAATAGTACTACCTAAATGATGAGTAAATTTACTATGGATCATGAACATAAATTTGCTAACTGGAAACATTCTCTGATTGGTGTTCACGTCACATTTCATGCCCCTGCAAGCGACAGCAATTCAAGCAAACATTTTGTAGACTCAAAGTAAAACCTCAACAACTACAAAGTGGTTCATGAGATTTCTTGATCTGTACATCACCAAGTAGATAGTAATAAATACAATTTCAATACCATGTGCCTCATTGCTTTAAACTACACCCAACAAGTTTTTAACTTTAGCAATCATAAGAATAATAATATTCAACTTAGAACACTGATTTTTCTCGGCAAAAATACATCATGAAGTCTGGGTATTAAAGTGATATCTTCCTCTTTAAATTTCTTGACAGAATTAAGTAATAGGTGTGGAGTTTGCTTCTTATTTCACATTCAGTTATTAATTTTTGAAAAATCTCGGGAGGCTAGACCTGGCCTCACGAGATCAAAGCAAAAGACTTATCAGTGGTTAGATGTCAAATTTATACATATCACCGAAGCGCAAAAACGAACCTATTTTACATGAACGTCGAAATCTAGTATTTGTTTCCAAGATATATCCTACACATTATTTGAATATAAATGAAAATTATCTAAATGATGATATATTAACTTTTATTGCAAATCCCATCAACTGTCTCAGAGTAATTACGCTTAAACTCTTCTCCAAGATTTTTGTCTCTGACAAAAGCCACACGAATTAGAGGAAGGTCGACGTTTTATGAAATATCAATGAAAAGAAAATGCTACTTTAAAACACAAATCATATTAAAGTCGAGAATCGAATGACGAGATTTATGAACGTTTTGGAAAAAGATTGAGAGGTTATCCTTCCAAAACTGACTCTTTCATAGTCCTGGGAAAAATGTGGAAATGCGTAAAAAATGCAGGATAAGCTAATAACATTAAATAAACAACGAGATGGAGGTTCTATCGCTCAGCACAGTGCACCATGCCGCGTATAAATCCTTGCTGTGGGAAACAATGAAGGATCGAGGAGTTTTTTTTCCAGCAGTACTACCATTATTATATAGCCCTTGGATCTGGTTGTTTTTTAGCTTGCGAAAAGATAAGATAAACCAAAGTTCTTCTATGTTTGAGGTTAACGTATTCCTTAATGTGAGCGATTGCTGAAAAACATTTTAAATTTTAAAAGTCATCTACAGCAGAAGAATCCCAGAATTAAAAAGATACAAAACAGTCAAATTTTGCTGGAAAATACTATGGCCTGTTGTTGTCCGCGACTCCCAATGCTTTACAGACAGTGTAAAGGACGGAAAATTATTTAGTTTATGTCAGGAAAATCTTGGGCGAGGGATATTAAGACACGAAAAAAATTGGGAAACTCTTTCATTTATCACATTGAATTTCCATTTTGTCGCTAAAATGTACTACAGTCTCATAAAGATTATATAATATGATGAGATAATATAATTTGTAAGGAGCTAGAAGATATAACAGCTGACCTTTATCACTGATATGCATCCCTGAAACTATAACAATAGAAATTTCAGACAGAATTTACGACAATCAAAATGTTTAAAAAATCAATTTGTAAAAACTAGATAGCTGCAATATGAACCAGACCAGATAAAATATCTGAAAACTTAAGATAATATTATATCCACTCAAAATATTCCATAAAAACTCCATCCTCACCTAACAGCTAAAACACATAACAACTGACTTCGCTGAATGAGGTGTACCAGAGAGTCTTGCATAAACGTAAATATCAGACAACACTTTTTCCACTAAAATTGTTAAAATATTTTAAAAATACATGCTAGAATTCAGCGAATTTTCTTATCGCATTATCATTAAGACATAAATGTAAGTATTTTTATACACAAAAAATGCCATAAAATATTACTAGAAATCAAAATATTTCACGAAGAAAAATAAACAAGCTAAAAAGTGTGCCGAAATTTCGGCACAAATTTGGCCATAATGTAGCCGCGGACATTTTCGCTCGCGGACATCGTCGCGAGCCGGACATAACGCGAGATGTTCTAAGTGCGGTAGGAAGATTTCAAAGTGCGCACTGTCGGCGATATTGCGCGACAAGAACAAGGTGCTCTACTTTTATAGTGAATTCGCATCTGGCGTCCTCTTTTCGGAACTTTGTGGCAATAGTGCTCCTCTACGCCGCCGTCTCAACCAATGGCTGTACAAACAGTTCCCCTACTTCCCCCATCTCCACTGATCCAGAGCTACCTCCCCTCCGTTTGACTGCGCTGACCGGACGTTTCATCGCATCGGCAAAAATAAACAAGCCAAAAAGCTGAAACCAATTACATTCAATATTTGTCAATGAGGTGTGCCAGAGAAAGACGTGATATAAGGCTATACCTGACAGTTTTTATCGTTTCAAAATATCGAAAAATAAAGTAATCTCGTTAGTGAGGTAAAACATTTGCCAGCCCACATTTTTACCTAGAGGTGCTACAGAAATGAACGGGTTTCAAATGATGTTTTTCATTCAATATATTTCAAAAAAGCAAACCACAAAAATAGAGCTGAGATATTATCCAATATCTGCTCCTTAATAGGAAGTACCTAAGCATTAATTATACGAAAATTTCAAACCACATTTTATTACTCAAAATCTTCCACAAAGAAACATCTATGTGCTAGAGTGCTCAAATATGTAGCAAACGAAATCCAATATTATCCAAAGACGTACGTGAACTTTTCATTCAAATGTTTCATCCAAACAAAAACGTGCAGGAAAAACTACTTGAAATGTGCAAATCGACGGAATTTAATTAGATATATGAAATCAGGATCAGCTTTACTAAAATAATATTAATTGAGAAATATCATTAACTTCTTTTTTACATATCTATCCCTAAAATTGTCAATAAGCAAAGGGAACAAACTAAAGAGAAGAACATATACCTATAAAGGGACTCAAGGAAAATATTATATGATCGAATTCTAACAAAATTTTTAAAATTTAGCTTCATTTAATGGAAATTGTATATTGCATACAACTTTAAAATAAATATTGACTTTTAGTCCTAAAACATACTTAGGATAAGTTGCTTTGTGCAAAGATATTCACCAGAGCAGATTATATATGCGGTCTATCCGGTCCCTTTGAAATGCCATACATTTAAATTTACGAAAGTAATGTCTTCCTGGTAAGAGCGTCAATGTCAATGAGCATTTAAATAGTTTTTAGGACAGTTCACTTTTTCAGAAGTTCATTCCGTCTCAGCCAGGAAAGTAATAAATGCGGATTTTTGGGCAAACCATTATTCCTCATGTTATCCTCTTCAAGATATTCCATTGGGTAACGTAAAAGACGCAAGAGTGCTCCCAAAGTTAGGATGAATAATCGCACAGTATGTTGAGAGTGCTTTGTATGGAAGAAAACATATTGTAGATAGTTAAAACTTGAAAGTTTTGAACAAACCAAATTGTGAAAATGATAACTAATTTATTTATGTGCTTTATATGGTCCATGTCAAAGTATGGCCCATATTTTGACTTATACATATTTTGCAGTGATAAGATTAAATCTTAGTTGAGCTGCCTTTCACTGGGTCAAATTATGCTCCATTTAGCATTTGAAAGACAAATTAAGAAAAAACTGTCAAATCAACGATAATTAACGCTTACCCTCTCATATAATTAAGAAAAATATTAAGGGAATAATTCAGATTTTCTTTAAGTATCCGGATATTATATATTACTCATGCGATTAACACAAATTGAATTCAAGATATAAGAGAAAAACTTCCATTTTCTTCATGACAAGCTTCCAAACTCTACTCCAAGTATTAGCTACATTCTAATTTTATCTAATCAGGCAAACGTATTCAATTTGCATAAATTAGCATATTTTTCAGCCCTTATGTTTAATTAAAATTTTTTGAATTATATATTTTAATAATGAAAACTTTGCAATATCATGTCGACATTCCACCAAGGAAACTCTTCAACTACCTTGTAGTAAGATAGATAAGTTTATTTCTGATATTTCCGTATAATTCTGGTTATTTCGTTATGGAAACCTTCGGTTCCGAGATGAAAGCGGATTGAAATACTTTATTTTACAATCGATGCTCCTCCACAATTTGATCCATTCTAAAAAAGAGATCCATTTTCAACGAAAATATCAGTTTTTTACTTTTGAATTTCCTGGAGGCAAAATATACAAGCAAGAGTAGTTAAAATACGTCGCCATTTTTCAGGTCAAGGTCGAGAGCGCTGAAAGATTTTGCGATGAGTGCACTCCAGTAAGTTGAATCAGTTCATCAAAAAAATAAGAAAGTTTAGACCAATACAATTCATTACAAACGTCCAATCAAGTTGTATAACGCGATTATCACCTAAATCATCCAAAATTCTACGTTTTTATATGAGATTTATCATTGCACTTATAGTGTACGAAAGCTTCTGCCAACTTTACTCATTTTTAGTTTTCCTCTAGACAAAATACGCCAGCTAAAGAAATGAAGTATTTATCAATCGAGGTCTCACTATATGGTGTTCCAAAGTAATCATAGTATCACACATTTCAAACAACTTTATTGAAAAATTTAAACAAAGAAGATATATAAAATATATGGTGCTGAAAATTAACCCATCAACGTAGCTCAGAGAAGTAAAACAGTGGATATTGTTCATATATATGTTGTCATAAAAAGACCATAAGAAAATAGGGACAGTTGTTTTTCAATTAATAAGTTTCACAATTCATATTTAGCATGATAGAAATCTGAAAAATTCAACAAACCATGTCTCACAATGAGATATCTCTGAGAATCTATGATATATGAAAAATGTTTCTTTAGATGAGCTAAAAAAAGGGATCAACTATAAACAACAACAACAAAGGATATAAAAATTCATTTTCCGTTCCTAAATAAAAAATTTTCATCAAGAAGGTTACACGAATTTGAGTACCGAAATATTTACCAATCGTCATGTTTCAATTTGCATCTATAAAATATGAAATAAAAAAATTTTGCCTAATAAATTTCATAGAGCAAATCATATATAACGTGTATAAAACGCATAACTCCCATACTACTATTGTGCATTGAAACTTATGGTGTCACATGTACAACTCATATAAAAGGACGATTAGCTCAGCTTTCTTTTTTTAGTTAAAAAATTATGAAATTTATGTTATAAATGCCTGTTGTGGTCATATTTATAAAAAGACTTAGATTGGTACGATTATCAGTGTTGTAGTACAATTACTTTGCTTTCTTGAACATGTTCAATGAAAAAAATTGCTCACAAAATCGACGTCTTTTTTGCGTGTTTTCGGCACATCGAAATATCTTTCTGATATTTTTTTCTATCAAAAAATATTCAGGCTACAGAAATAAAATGTACACCAGTCGACAATTTCGGATGTGGTGTACAATGTACAATACATTAAGGTAATTTACTCTTTGCTCCCAAAATGATCCCCAAATATAACTTTGTTTGTAGAAACATACGTCAATTAATGAGACACTCAAAAACATATATTTCAATCGATTATTTCAAAAATTTTTAATCTAAATATTTTCCACGCAGGAAAATTTACTTGATAGACCAAAAATATAGTATTTAAAGTCGCCCTATAAGGTGTCCCGGAGCCACTACAATAACACCAGATATATTTTTCTTTAACATATTCCGAAAAGCAAGAAACCATTTAAAATTGTCCATCAGCTGAAAATACCAATAATCGTTTTTCAAATATGTGTACCAGATTATTTATAAAAAACTTAAATTTTAGACAAATTTTTCAATAAAAAAATTCGTAAAGGATAAAGAACACTATGTGATGAAAATATTTATCTAAAAACGTCTTCAAATGATGATTATTAATGCATGTATAAAATACATTAACATCAGTAAAATTATTTTCCATCATATTTTAGAATAAAAAAACAGTAAAAACGTCACTGATTAAATATCGATGTTCTTCAAAGAGATGCTCGAGAGACTATGAGAAAAGTAACAAACTAAACGATTAAAACTCACGAAATTTTGAGAAAAATATAATTTTTCTCTCAAATAATTGAAAAAAATGTAGAACCTAGAGGGCGCAACAATCGTAAAACATATATTTCTATGATTTGTAATAATACACAAATTTTAAAATTTCCACTATGATTGTTTATCTAACATATTCCCTTTATAGCATGTATATGCTACAGAGCTGGAAGATATAAAAATGAATATTTTTAAATTATATCACATAGACTATATAAAAAACGCTTATTTTAGCTAACATTTTTCACATTAAATGTTCCACAACACATAACATGAAAGATAGATAAAGCTTAAACATTTGCGCAGTTTTTCAAATCCTGTTTCACATGAGAAGATGCAGACAACCGTTTTTTAACTCAAATTCTACACTAAGCAAACTATGAAATCCAAGCAGATAATGATTAAACAATAGTTTTCTCTCATGAAATGCAGCAGAGTATCTATAATATGAGATATTTATAAAACAGTTAAATTGATTCGCAAGGAAAACTATTCCGCCTAGATAGCCGATACAGCTCATGGAAAGACATCAATTTATGACTGTATCAGATTCCTTTTATGCGATACGTTAACAAACAAAATGTTCCAAAAATAATTTTTCTCGCTCAAATGTTCTTTGCGACATAATATATAAGCGAAAAAGTTGAATATACATTAACGGACGTTACATCCTAAGTTGTACTAGAGAATCTAGATCCAGCAAATATTTGAGAGAGGAAACTTGCTTCTTGGCAACATTACAGAAGGTTCAGGAAAAAACAGGGAAGACATTAATCGAACTGGGAGATATCCATGATAGGTAGAATTAATATGTGAATGAGCAATATGACAGCGAACATACACCAGTGTTGCAAGAAATAAAGAATAATATAAAAGTATAACCTCGAACCGGGGTGGCAAGATGAATACAAGAAAAGCATTGAAAGCAGATAACATTCCTTCTGAGTTGCTAAATAATATAGGTAATATGGAAATGCGATATTTTTTCGAACTTATTCGTAAATTTATGTGGAAGGAGTATGGGTGGAAAGAGTAATGAAATGTATAGAAATAAAATACATACAAGGTGGTGAGCTGAATCATACACCAATTATCGCCGATTAATAAGGTGTACCATTCATTGTCATATGCAAATATTTAACACGAATTATATTTTACCTAAAATGATTAAAAAAGAAAAATTTAAGCTTGAAAGTATTTACCCATTAGCGTCAGTGATTTATTTGCATTGAAGCAGTTAATGCATATGAAAATGCCAAGGACATTTACTTCGCCATAATTATTCCCAAAAATATTTTTTCTACAGAGAGGTAAAGTATGTATCAATCAAACTCTCTCCAAGCATATACCAAAAGTCGTCTAGTGATGAAGCATATCGGTGCAACAAAAATATGCGAACATTTTGCGTAAATCGTTTTCCCTCCAAATTTCCTTTTACAGAATAATCATAAATCTAGAATGCTGAAGAAGATAACAATCGACCGGTCGAAGTGTTGCGTAATACCAATGATATCCTTCTATTTGAGACACTTTCTACAGAGCAATATAGACAAGAAAGCTAAATACGGCATTTTTTAATTAAATGTACTACAGAAACTATATTTAACGAGTCTGTCCCCGAAATAACGGAAATTTCGAATTTGAACAGTAATGGATAGTCCTTTTGGCGTCTGGTTGGAGGCGCTGCATTCTTTACTTCCTACAAGTTACAGTGGTACAAAAGTTTTCATAATTTTTTTTAGTTTCGTATGCCTATATCTATCACAATGAGAAGTTATAGTCATTGCGGAGATTTTGGCCCTTTCTGAGTTTAACGAACAATTTTGCGACGTGAAGTGCTGTATGAAACTTTATAAAGCTTATAGAGCAACCTTTCGAAGGATTCTTTCAGAGATATTGTTTGAAGCTGTATTCACCGTTTTGAATTTTGAATGTTTTATCAGATTCAATAATGGTGGTCAATGAGTTCAAGATGATCTTCGGACAGGAAGGTCTTGGAAGTCAGAAGATCCAAATTCACTCTGAACTTTCTGAATAGTGATCGTCTGTTGCACGCCAACCGTCATCTAAATGTCAAATTCCGTGCTGGATAGTTTTAAATATCGATTTGGTCGTGATATTTTCACCGAAAAATGAAACATGCATTCGGTTGCAGCGAAGCTCGTTCCTCTTTTGATAAAATCCGAGCTGAAAGACCTTCCTCCATCCCGACGACCCGTCCACCACTCAGTGATATCAATTCGCGTATTTTGTTCATAAACTGTGATGACAGTCCTCCACCAAACGTGAATACATTCCCTCTCCCCGAGCGACTTCTTTTCATTTATCAATGTAAAATTAGCGCTTAAAATTCGTAGTTTTTACATGATTGAACATATTAAAGAGAATTCGGCACAGAAAAAGTAGGTGATACCCAGAGAATCACTCTATTAAAAGTTAGGTAAGTGTAAACACCACTGGAATAAGCGAGTAGAAGCGTCAGCGGAGAAGGAGGAGACTTTCAAGATTATTAGTACCAATAAGTTATGAGAATTATAACATTAACTTTACAAATGTATTCCCATTATTTTTTGAGCAAGCTTCATACGATAATATGTCATAAACTTTATTTCCCTCAAAATGTCCCGCAAAGGACAATATACAATCTATAGAGGGGAAAACAATATCAATCGACAATCTATGTTCAACGATTTGCGCCAGAGTATCCGTACTGCACTCGTATTCGTACCATCATATATCTTAAAATACCAATGTTACTCGTTCATACATGTCCGAATACCCATATACTAATGGAAATTTATTGAATTTCCAGTAACCTATATGACTACCTACCGTGCGGTATCTTACGTTATTCTAATAATTTCCAATATACGACATACACTCCACGAATGAAATAACACACAATCCAAGCTAATGACAATCGAGCGAATAAATGAAAAATTCCCTCTTAATATGGTAAAGCCATTGAATGAAGCAGAATAAAACAGCATAAATAACTTGACAAAAAATCATCACCCTATCACCTTAACATAAACTACCACACTAACTATTTGTACTCAAATAAAAGAATATTCCTTGCCATGGACGAATCCAAGATTCTGATGAGTCATTCCACGTCAGATCAGCAGTGAGTTGACCCTTGGTGTCTCCGATTCGAACCAAAATTTTTGTGTTGGTTCTATCTGGCGTTAAATGATAAAGGAAAGAAACCTTTTTGGAAAAAAATGTTTTGGCAGATCTGGAGACGATCAAAGTTTCGACCATTTTGCGCTTAGACCTTTCTTATTTTTGCTATAACTCCTACATGAAAATAGCTAGAGAAACGGTTGGCGTATTACTTTATATGAAAAAGAATTTACAGGAATATTATATTATCAGTTTTGCAAATAAACTAATTTTTTTTGAAATTGTTTAAATTTGAAATGTTTAAATTTTATCAACAAAATTAAATCCATTTTTACATTAGATTTTTGGTCTGATTTGACACCTTAGTCGTTTGTCTTACCTCAGGAACAAGATTTGTCGTGAGCAGAGCATAAACAACGGAGATATTTAACTTCAAAGGTTGGACTACGCCCCCGTTCGCCACGAGGGTCGGCGTTAAAATGATGTGCCGCTGTATTTTGAGAATTTTATCTTGGTCCATGTAAATTATAGTACAATATTTTATACACCAATTTTTAGACAATGTTATTTTTATTTCATCTATATATTTTATTATATAATATAGCCAGAAATGGAAACACATTACAGCAATAATGGACACCGCACTACCTAAACTTAGCAGATTTGTCAACTTCATGAACTTTGTAACTCAGCCTAGGAAAAACTGCAAAATCTACAGCATTTTACTTCTCACCTAATGTTGTGAGAGTTGATAAAGATACAAAATGGCAAGCGAATTATTTGAAAACGCATATTTTGTTGTTTATGAATTAAAATGTTTAAACATTATCTATTCCTACAAGAACCAAGATTAGCTGTTCCAAACAATAACAATAGATGATTCTAAATAATCTGCACCAGAAAAAAAATTATTGGTATTTCCGGACAAATAAAATATAACAAAGATTGTCTCCAAAAGCCGTTATCAATTGGCACCCTTCGTCATAAAACACCAAACTTACTGTGTTGGTATGCTGGGAAACCACAGCAGCGACCAACTACAGCCTCCCAACCTAGAATAACCCCAGTGATGGTTTACGGGAATGTTTTCTGACGAAGGGTGCCAATTGTTTACGGCTTTTGGAGACTTTCTTTGTTTTATTTTAATTGTCCAGCCGTAAGAGCTCACCTCATCATTGTGATGGCTTTCCTTTTCGGACAAAGTTTTTGGCAAACGTTTCACGTATAAAATTAATCAATCAAGTTACCTGAAAACCACCGAATGGAAATCTCTAAATTTTGTGTATTAATGCATCAATTACTAAATGTTTTTTCATTCAAATTATCTTACGAATAATTGTCCACTAAGCGAAAGAAACTATACAGTAAGCTAAAATCAGTCAACGTCTCCCAACGAGAGGCACCAGAGCCTCCAATCATTAAAGATTTTCAGGCAACTGTTTCGATGTCAATCTTTCCTCGTAGCAAAATAATAAAGATATAAATCTGATACCAAAAGCGATCGATGTTTCTCAATAAGTACCGGGCCCTTCATAATTTACAAAAAAAATCCAGCAACTTTTGTCCATCAAAGTGTTCCGACTAGCAAAATATTTATGGATTGGGCTGAAAGCTATTCCAATCGCTATTCCTTAATTGAGTTGCACTTGAGCCATCATGAAATATGGAAATAAGGCATTATCATAATATTTTAACGCTGTTGCCGGGCAGATGACCTTAATAAATTATGATTTCCAAAATATCTCTTAAAAAGTTCCAAAACCAACGGAGATATTTGGGTTTGAATTTGGGTGGATGGGGGACCCCCTGAACCAACAGCTACTGTGACGTCATTTCATCCATATTTCAAGTCAGTTGAAAGAGAGCAGTGAGCGGAGGAGACCTTCACGTCAATTAAGTGTGCATTTATAGTAATGGAGATATACTGCGCGTTATCAATGAGTGCCAATATCTTGGGAAAATAGATATTTCCCTTCCCAAAAGTAAAGCATCGAGGAAAAAACTGTTTCAGGCAATATCTTAAAGTAGGTTGAACCAATTTTTACGAAATAAAAACCATGTGAAATAATGATCATACCTACCTTTTTGATGTATGTAACTAAATGATAATATTTATGTTCTCTCACGCTTGTGATCGCGTGGGTTGTCCTAAACACCCTAGCCTTGTATTTGGGATTTTTCTGTTGATTTTCTGATTTAAGTGATCTCTATCATTCAGTAGCTGAATTTCTTAGCTTTCAAATGGCTTCCATTTAAAAATCGTATTCGATTAAACGTAAGTAATAATGTAAAATCACTTTCGTTGGTGCGCTGTACCATGGGATCGCTAAACACTCCTCACGGCCATTTATTTTATGAGATTTTCAGTTCCCGTGCATGTTTTACAGTCATTGCCTTAGTTTTAATTGTTGCTCTTTGAACTATGTTCAATAAAATTTTATTTTTAATATATTTATTACCATAAATATATTTATACAATGAGAGACATTTGTGTGAATAATATTGTATGAAATGGATATAAATTTCGTAATACACAATGAGCTCAATAATTTCTTTGGATTCACTTTTTGCAAATTGCGGGGACATTTAAATTTTTATTTAATCTTGACTTCGGAGAACTTTGTATAATTATTTTAAGTTCAACAGCGTTGGGAATTGCATATAGAGAAAGTACAGCAATCAATTGTATGTAAATGACGTCGATTCTTTGCAGGTAATTTAGCTGAGGCTGTGGAGAAAGACCACTCGTGGATGAATGTACAATGTTTTGTCACAATATGGTCTCATTAATCAGTCGCAAACAAACTTTCACAGAGAGAGATATCTTAAAGTAATGATTTCTGTTTGCTTTGTGTCAGTGAGTGGTTGAGTTGTTATGAAGAACGCAAGACCTTCATTGTACTGTTAATTTAAACTTTGGATACGTCTTTGAAGAATCTTGCGAGAAAATTTCCGACTTCCGTTTGACAGCGATTATTTCATAAGTATTCTGTAATAAGGTAGTCGCAGTAATTATTTATTTAAATTATAGTTGACATTTTTTTGTCTGCTTACCATGACTGATAGATCTTGTAATACTGGCAGGGTTTCTCAATTTGTAATAGATGTTAGCCGTCCCATCTGAAAGAGAAAGTGCAGAGGTACTCTGTCTTTTGAATAAACCTTCGGAGTAGGAATTCATAGTGTCTGGCGGTGAAACATAATGTGGAAGAGGATGAGTATCCTATTTTTAAACGTGATAGTGAACCAGAGTGTAGTGAGGCTGAACTTATGGATTACGGAAGTGACCAAGTGTGTTTTTGAAAGGATGGCCTTGCAAAGTGGGATAGAGTAGAGATAGACCTTATGTCAGGGCATTTTAAAGTAACGTCGTAACTCAAAATAGTAGATTTACTAGCAGAAAAACGAGGTTAAATCACCAACTGATTGTTTTCGGGCCATTTTTTATGAACATGTCATTTATAAAATTATAGACGGCACTTAATTCAGATTGAGAAAGTTCCCGAACATTATTCCAGTAAAAGAGTTGCAAACCAAACTGACAAGGAAGAAATGAAAGTCTGATGGCAGGGTTCTGGGTGGCAGAATTTATAAGATTCATGGTTGTTTAATAAATTAGGTATAGATATATGCTATACATCTATAAACAATCATTGTTCTTCTATATTTTCTCATCCTCAATTTTCCCCTTTTTCTCTTCCTCCTTCGATGCCTACGTTTCGACAACATCAATACTCAAGCTGAGAGAATGAAGAGTGACAAATTAGCATCAATATGGGACATATTCCAGATCTATGTTGAGAACAGACAAAGACATTATAGCATTGTTTCACGTGCGACAGTAGATTAGCAATTACAGACAGTTTTCGGGGGAGATGCTCACTTAGGCAATACTTAGCATCGAAGCCCGCCAAGTATGGCATTAACATTTTTGCCCTACTAGATTCTAGTGTAATATTATACATTTATTCTAAGAGATCTATTCAGCAAGGTAACCAGAGAGTCCATATATGGTAGATAATAATCCAAAAGATGTGGTTAGACGAATGATTGCTCCCATAATCGGGAGCAGTAGGAGCATCAACTAGCATAGATTCACTAGCATTCCTCTGGCGAAGGAATACTAAACATTAATTTTAACGCAGTTGAACATTGTACCAAAAAAGATAATTCCCATTGAATATAAAGAACGTGAGAGGAAGAGAAGAAAAGAGCAGCTTAGGTTGCTACATAAATAATATGATTCTGGTGTTTTACGCACCAAAACTGCAAAGAATGTCATTTTGGCATCGACGATGCACGGAAAAAATCTCGATCGATGTATCCACAGGAAACAAAAGAAAACCAGAAATAACTACATTTTAAAACTCTACCAAATCAGGTTTAGACACGGTGGATGAGATGTGTAGCATCTACAGCACTTACAAAAATACCAGAGGATGGCCTACGGCCATTCTTTCATTTATCGGACACCAGCGACATAAATGCATTCGTTAGGCAAAGAGATATCAATCCAGAGTCAAAATTGAACAGGAGGAACTTTCTTCGTGAATTAGCCTCATTGTTATCTTTGGAGAATATTAAAATGTGATGAATATTGAATATGATCTCGAGGGGTCGAAAAAAGGAAAGTAGAGTAATACGCCCAAGCTGTAGCAAAGGCACCGACGGATGAGGGTAAAAGAGTGGGGTAAGAGGGTAAGTGTGGGGAGATGTTGTGCTTGCCAAAAATGTACATATATCAAAACACATGTTTTGCTTTTCCTGTAAACATATTTATGTTTGGTAAACTGTTCCCAATATTGTGTAATTATTGTTACAAATAAAGAATATATATGTATTTATAACTAACAGCGTTAATATAACCAAATATCATCAGATACATAAGTTGCATAAAATTTGACAGGTATACAACTATTTTTAGACTGTAATAATTTTAAATTCAATTACTGTACTATCAGTTTTTTAATGAAAATAAAAAAATTCAATATTTGCAAGCAAGTAATGTCGTTCTGCAAAATTCTTCAATGCTTTAATACTCAAGGTGACAGAATGAAGAGTGACAAATTAGCAACAATACCATCTCTATGTTGTATGTATGCATGAATTCCATCTCTATGTTGAGAACATACTAAGACACTATAGTATTGTTTCATGTGCGACAGTAGATTAGCAATTACTTTATCGGGAAAGATGTTCACCAAACCAGAATGTACTTTATGTATTCAATATATTTCCGATAATGATGAATCATTCCTCAGCTAAAATACTATTATATATTGAAGAATAAATAACAAACGGATATTGACCATAAATTTAGGGATACGGCGATAAATGTGGAGGATATTATTTAATGTAAATGCTCATTTTAATTTATTACTGCTATTTATATATTTATGATGACAAATTCAATATATCATGCTATGCATACCAACACGAAAATTTCATTACTGAAAATCAAAGATTTCAAAAAATTTTACTAAAAATGTTAAAATTTTAGCAGAAAATTCTTTATTGTGAATTTTACCAATTTACATTCAGCAGAATATAAGTCATTATGTATAATTGATAAATATACATATTGGTATGGAGGCTTCCGCGGTTATTTAATGACCGTATCCTCTTCGGGCTTTTGCCGCGTCGATCAATTTTTTGGGGGACAACAGTTTCGCCTGCCTTCCAGCTGGCTTCGTCAGGTCCTAATGAAGCCAGCAGGAAGGCAGGCGAAACTGTTGTCCCCCAAAAAATGGATCGACGCGGCAAAAGCCCGAAGAGAATACGGTCAAATATACATATTATTTACGAAGAAATAGAAGACAATTCACGTTGCGATAATCGCGCGACAACCGCAGGGCTGATGTTGAAAATTGAGTCTGGTGGTTATGATGACGTTAGCGGAACACGTTTCTTACATAAGAAAAAAATGAATGCTTTTAAGTGCTTTTAAGTTTAAAAATGCTTTATTAAAGGCTGTTATGTGCATATTTTCCAAGCTGGCGTTTTTGTAGTTACAAGTTTATGTCTCCAACTAAAACCGTATTTTTAATGGATTTAACTGCATCATTTCAGTTTAACTGCATCAACGACAGTTTATCCAGCCATCCTGCTGGCGTCTACGACCTGAAGACGCCAGCATGATGGCTGGATAAACTGTCGTCACAGAAAGACAACACGTGGAAGGAAACCAGAGAACTGATCTCCAAATGCTGAAACGCCGCGTAAACCATCATACTAATTTTAACTGTATCAGGTTGTACTTGGTGGAAGTTAGTTGTCTAAATTCATGCTGAATTAAAAACATTGATAATCACCCACAGGTTTAATTTACTGGCACGACACATTTCGCCACACTGTGGCATAATCATGTCATAATCATATGCCATGGTTATGCCACAGTGTGGTGAAACGCGTTATGCCAGTAAATAAATATTCAGCATGAATCGCATTGTTAGTTCCAGAATAAGCGAAGGTTTACAACTTTTCAAATAGCTCGTGTAAAACTCATCATATACACACAATTTGTTCTATATTTTATTAGAAATATGTCAAACTAACTGACAAAAGAACCGCCAGTTTCAATGTTCAACATTAAAAGATTGGCGATAACTTTTTGGGCCATCGAATTTTCAGCACTAAAAACTTTTTATTTCTTCTGAGAACTTTTTTCAAATAAAACTTACGGAAATTTTCAAACTACTTTTTTGATAATTAAAATTTTCCAGAATTCTCACTATGTTAGTTATAGAGCTGGAAACTATACCATACGTCGCGACGACTGGAATACAATCCAGTCGCAAGCCTAAACTAACTAAAACTCAATGAAACCACTCATCCTGCCGAGGTCATGCCAGGTAGCTTGGGCGAGAGGGGAACGTTCGCCCGGTGGAAATCTTTACCAGTCGTTGAGTTACAGCGCCAGGACAACACGAGTAAAACTGATAACAAAAGTAGGCAAATGCAGGTTGAAATATCACGAGTGGAAGTGATGAGAGGCCGGTGAGGAAATTTCACCCAGAATACTGCCCTACTCTTGGCAGGCAGCACATAATATCGCCATTTCATTCAACGGTGTTTTGCAGGAAGGAAAATGAACAAAAACTTAGATGAGCCCCATCATCTCTCATACGAGTAAGGACCTAGGACATAAGCTTATAACTAGGTTATGCATTCATACGTGTAGATACATGTTACTGAGTGACTAGTTATTCCAAATGACTTGCTTTATATGATGTACATCAAAGGGAGATAGCTCGGAAATTATTCCCTTTGCAGCCAAACGCCGCGTCAAAAATGAAACAAGTCCGCTCCCTTTACAGAGCAGTGCCCTTTTTAAATAGGGAAAAATTTTTATCTAATACTGGGAATTCGCTCATCCACTAACATAAAGATTTTCAACTGGACAAATCATGAGAGTAGACTATTTTTTTCCTAGCATTATTATTTCGTGACCCTAGCAATAGCTAACAACTAAAAATTTCTCCAGAGCGTTTACGGCTTAACATTTCTAATTATGTGAGCAATATTTGAATAAATATATACATTTATAATAATTTCCGTACACTTTTGAAAAAGATAATTATTGTAACTCGTGCGGTGGAGTTGTAAATAGTAAAAATAGTAAGCTTACGAAGCACGCGTGCGCTTTCTTAACTATACCACACTCATTACACGGTATATTGTCGTTGAAGTCTTAGACCAGTCTAAAATTTTGTCATTTAAAACATAATATTTAAAGTAAAACGATGTTTACGGCACCTTTAGTGGCCGGAATTGAAGATTTTCCATCGGAAATACGTTTATTGTGGGAATGTAATAGCCGTAGGAACTCTGTCTCGTCTAGCACTGAGGCCTCAGGACCAGAGCACCCATCGATGAATGATAACCCACAACCCTTTAATAAGGGTTCCCGGGAGACAACATTACAGTTTGGTTGTGTTAGAAAAAATATGTACATACCTATACACAAAGGTAAGAGAGTTGAAATTGAGCGAGCGTTTCTTTCATTACCACATGCTCTCCAGGGTGCTCTAGGATGTATAGCACGTAGTCCATAATTGATCACTTAGAATAGTAAATACCCTCAAGCTAAATGGCCTGGCACGCTTGATAAAAAGTCTTTCTTACATTAATTTTTATAATGGGATGTAGTGAATCTATGAACATCGCGTTAAAATAAAAATGGATATAACATACCAGGTTAAATCTAAGTTCAATGTCTTAAAAATGGATAAATGCCATTTAGTTTGAAAGTAATTATTATAGTCTAAATAATGAAAATTTATTTGAAAACATATACGTTAAATTTTATTTAATGTTTTTTAATACGTTTATCATATGAAATTGAAGACAAATTTTTTCAATTAATTTTAAAATTTATGGGTAAAATAAAAAAAAATGGTTTAAATACAAAACGGAGGCACCTTTTGGTGCCAAGGTGCTGTGGAGCTCCATAATTGGACAACATTGGTCAAACTTTCAAAATAATTCATTGACACCATTCATTAAATTCTAGCAGTATTATCACTAAAATTTTTCCAACGAAAGTGTCCGATTTGAAGAAAGAGATAGTTCTTTCTATTTGATGATCCCACATCATCCTCTCTCAGGGAAAGTGCTTAAAGATAAAATATTATACCAGTGAAAAACAAAATGAATGCGATTCGTAAGCTACTGATAGCAGATTCAAAGATGTATCAAATCCCTTTTCCTTTTCCATGGAATGTCCCAGAAAATACTAGAGTTATCGTTCGTATACATCATAGGACGAAACACAAAATTCCACTTCCACGTTAACCTATTGAATTAAGTACATTAAATCTTAATGAAATTTTATGGTATTAGTGGATTCAAAATAAATGTTGAGTATTTGAAAAATGAAAAAAATTAAATTTAGTATCCAATATAAATCCCCTTTCCCCTCACATACAAGAAAAAATATAGCTTAAAATTGATGTCAAAGGTAAAAACCCAGGTGTAATTTGTGTAAGGTAAAAAACTAGCCTGCGTTTTTGAGGTGCAAAAAGTATGAAATTAATAATTAGAAGCATTTATATCATGTTATCATTAAGATTAAAAATGAAAAGTGTATAAATTGTACTTTTTTCTACTGAAGCTACTTTTTGAGTTCTAATCAATATTTCTAAATATTATTTACTAAGCTTTACACACAGATCATGTTTCAGGTAGTAACCCCAGTCTGCGTAATGAAATCAATACCCTCTCGATCGGAGGCTGTGACGTAGTAGGAATTTGAGGCGGCACCTCATTTCAGAAAACGTTGTCCTGGGTGTCGGCTTGGAGATAGTTACCATGGAAATCCGTGGGGGGAAAGTTAAAGTGACGGTATTATCGGAGAGTGGGAAAAAGGAGTCTGGGGGGGGGGTGGGACGCGAGCAGTGGGCGGTGTAGGTACCACCGCCCCGGGCGAGTGAGTCCATCGAACGTTTGAAGCAGCCAATCAAGGACCCTTTGATCACCCCCCACCCTCTCTCACCCACCTCCACTCCGGATGTTCCGATAATCCAGCGGCTTAAAGGGATCAATATCTCCGTCTTCTTATCCATTTCCCTCGTTCGCCTGAAGGGATCTCCCTTACCCCTTTCCCCTCACTTTACTTCCACGTCGTCCCAGGGCTGCAACAATGCAAGCAGTCGGAAGAGTACGTGTTTGGAGAGAGATGAGAAGACTTAAAGCAGCCTTTTTTTATGCGTCATCGTAAAAAAACGAGAAAATAACACGCCTGGACCCCATTTCCTTTTCCATCCCTACCTTTATTTTCCTCTCCGTCTTTTTTCATCTTCTCTTCCGAGGCAATAAACTCAAGAATGTGTTTCCACATAAACGAGCGTAATCCGCTGGTTCAAGATGGATTCTCAGCTCCTCGTTCACTACCACTGATTATCTACGGTGGAATGGAAGCCACCCAATGTGACTTTCCACCTAATGGTGCCGAATTCTCAGGTTTAGCCATTTGGTTTATTTAGCCTTATATCTTGTTACATTCCCTCGAATTGTTCTTTTTTATAGTAGATTTAGCATTTGTCTGAATGTAAGGGCAAATTTTACCACGCAAGGAACTATTTTCTGTTGAACCTGCTCAAGTTTTATTATTTAATCATTATATTATTCACAGATTTCGGAAGAAAAATACGAATCCAACTAGCAATATGTTAGATAAGAAAATGTGACTATGGGATAATTCAGAGTAATTAACGACAGAACGAATAGTAGAGATAGTTTTCAATTAGAGAATTTTATCATGGTGGGCAATACATTCCTTAGAGAAAAAAAATAGTTCATATATGCATACCAAGTGATAAGTCCATGCATTACCTGAAAATTAAAAAACTATGTTGATATTTGTGCCAAGTGGATCAAGAGTTAGTTCCTTGGAAAATAAATGGCATAATAGACTTATTCTTCGATGAACATTAAGTTTCAAATACAGTACTCTAAAAAATATTATATCACAAAGTGTAAAGAAAGTACCATATTAAAAAGACATTCTACTGTGATTATTTACTTTTTATTAGTCTGAAATTATATGCAATTTATTAGTCTGGAAGAAGACTGGTTTATTGCGGATCTCCCAAAAAACAAGTTGAGATTAAAGAAAAAGAAGAAACCGTCTATTTCAGTGAATAATGGGCTCCGATTTCCAAAAAACGCGTTAATTCAGACAAAGGAAAAAATACTAATTTTCTCCAGGGATTTTGATACCCATTGTAGAGAATCCTAATTAACATCATTCTTCATTCATCTCTTTCATTTTCTTTTCTAAATATATTTCAAAATCGACTCTTCAGCATAGGTGAAATAAATTATGCTAGAATGCTTACGAATATATTTACCCAAAATATTTGCAAGAGCTTGCGATGAGCCATAAAGCAATGCTATGATGCCACCTGGCAGTATCTGAAATACTCAGGGTCAGAATTGTTACCTGGTCTTGGTTGAATTTTCCAAAATGTCTAGAAATACGCTCTTAAATTTGCAATGGGTCTTAAAACGCTTCGTAGAGAGGGGAAAGTATTTATCAAAACATTTGAGGCAGGTCTGCGGTGAAAATTTAAATGTAAGTTATATCTTTGAAACTTAAGGGGGTGACATCTTAAAAGAGAAATACATTGTTGATAGTGGAATATTTATTGAATGATTATTTTTTGCCAGTTTCTCTTAAGTAATTAACACGGATGCTGCGCTGCATATGCCACCGAGGTAGCAGGAAGACAAAAAGAAAAACGGCCCATGATAAATTACTGATTGAAAAGTATTTTGATCCACCGACCCACTTTGAAATTAATCAGTTGCACAAGGAAAAATTATTCAAAATTTAAAAATATCTCCCTGAAAAGAAATTAAAGGATTATACAAAATACAAAATATAACGATCTGAAATAATTATAAATATCATGTAAAATATTCATGAATGCTGTACTTTTCAGATTTTTATTGTGATTAGGTAAATGTTGGTCAACGGAATCCAGCATCAAGGGTTCATTATACATCAATATCTACTAAGGGAAATACAATGACATTACTCCCTGTTTTACCCGTACTGTAATTCTTCCATTTTTTGTCGATCCTCCGCACGCCGTGAACTGTGCGATGGAATGATCTGATCTGATCAAAGAGTAGTTAAGGAGTAATACGGGAAAATCGGATTCCGCGAGCCACAAAAAATGTTTTTGGCTCACTTCTTTGGCCCACATAATTTAATGGCCTCAGGAATGTCAGTGGAAACGGAACGAAAATATGCGCTCCAGAATCAAACTATTCTCGCAGTAGCCTCGGGCATATCATTGATGATCAAGACTCCCCACCCATCACAAAACGCTACTTTCTATCTCCCACTCCACCGGAGAATGCGTCGTCAATGACGTCTCATAATAATAGCCGAAGCATCGGCGACGTCGTCGTGCCCCTCCGCCCTCAGCGCCCCGAGGCGGCGGACCACGGAACCAAATACGAATGCAAGAGGTCGCCGAGGCGAATTATATATTGGTAGGAAGGAGCAGGCGGTCCCTGGATGGAAGAGGATGCCTGGGAGAAGAAGGGTGGGGCGGTGAAAACTTGGGTCGGAGAGGGGTTGGAAGGGAAAAAGGAGGTTGACGGGCCGAAGATAGGAGAAAGGTGAGTGATGAGGGGCGTGCGTCGTGAAGGGAGGAATAGCCGCCGGGGGACGGTCCATGGGACGCCCACGTCTCTTCCATAGAAGGCAAAAAGAGAGGAGCGACTTGATTTTTTTACTGCAACACGATAAATGGATTTTACGGAATGGGCCTTCCTTTTTTTGGGCGGAATATCGGTAGGGAATTCTATTACTAGTTGAAGGCTTTTGCACAGATTCCTGTTAAAAAAAGTTATTCTATTAGAAAATAATCGGGCTCCCTCACAGGGTGAGCCGTTAAAGATAATTTCAAGCCCTTCGGAAAAGTGAATTCTTTCCCTAAAAAACCAAGAGATTCGGCAGCCAAAAGGTCCGTTAATGTTTAACACATGAATACAGTATTCGTATACTGCGATTACCTTTGCTCTAGAAATGTAGTCCAGCTGTAAAATTTTATGAGATGAAAAATTAAGTTAATGTACAAAAAACAATTTCATTTACTGATAGCATGTATATTTATTTTTCCTAATTTTACTTAGTTTTGAGGAGAGATCGTCAAATTTTGGTTCTACAATTGAAAACAAACTTTAACATTTCATTCCTAACTAAAATCTTTCTTTAGGGACGCCTCAATCCCACATTTAACGAAAAAATAATATTTTATTTTAGAAAAGCCAAATATTTTTAAGCTCACGGTATAATACATTCAAAATCTCTCGTTTAGTAGATGCTAAATCCTATTCACATTTGTATTTTCAACCAATGATGTCAACGCAGAAGTTAATTTTAATCTAATATAATTCATATTTATGCATATTTTTATTATTCATATACACTCCGATAAATGTAGGAAAACTTGTTTATATCTTCATATTTTGCTCGAGTTCGCATATTTGTAATTAGGAAAATATCTGTTAATAATCGCCCAATTTGACACAATAAATCGAATGCCTCGAATAAATGAGTGTAACCTCTCAACTACTTCTGAGTTAGAAATACTCCTAGAAAATCATCAAATAATTTTCATTTTTTAAGTATTTAGAATTGCAGAGTGCTTTGATACTAATGACAATTAAAGAGCAAACTATGCTCTCAATGTCGTTGTTGTGATTCATTTGTCACTGCAATTTATTAATTTTTACTTAAGAGTTATTCATATTAGGTTCACGTTAAAATAATCATAAAAAGTCATTTAGAAAGACAAACTACTCAGACAAAGGTATTGAAATTTTACCTAGGGAATAATGCTATTCAATGTACAGATTGAATTTATTAGCATGTCTCCACACTTTTCAAATAAATTATCCTTACTTGAATAAAAGTAAAGTTATAAGAGAGATCTTGTTGGGAATCAATATTTGTACCAACAGCTACGATGAATGAAACATATAGGCCTAAGTGTTAGGGTCAACAATTTATGATTTTACGAAACAATAAATATAAGGGCCAATTAGTGAATATTTTATTCGAACCGATTGCAAATTATCTTGATGGAAATGGAACATGGGAATAGTGTATAAGTAAATGACACGAACATCTCTCCTTATAACCTCGTTTTTTGTCACATTACATGCACAAAAAATCCCCATTTCCTCGAATGCTGCTTCTGCAAGAGGACCTTCAATCGAAGAATCCTCCCTCCCTTTCACAAAAATTCGGAGAAGATTGTCAACTTGCCTCTTTCCGGCCGATCACAGCGCTGCAATATATGGACTATGCTAACGGTTCCCAAGTCGGGAAGCTGGAATGGGTGAATGGACAGTCTTGACCCTTGATCGAGTCCCTTTCGCCCACGCCCTGCGCGCAAGAGGCGACTGATAGTTGGGGAAGGGCCATGCCCTCTCTTCTGGTGAAGAAAATAGTGAATGCTAAGAGGATCCGCGCTGTAATTTCCAGTACACGACACAGAAATGAAACGATGAAGAGAGAGAGAGAGAGAGAGTTAGAGGACGTCCATGGAACGCATTGGACGGGCATGAACGAGTACATGTGCACTGATGGACATTGGGCGACCGTGAATTATGAGACGGAATGAACTCATGACGTACATGGTCTGGTGGTAGGTTAAAATGCTTTTACGCGAATCAAACCAAATATAAATGCTTAACGTTGCCATACTTGTGTTTTCTTTGATTTCTTCATTCTGCATGGTGTTTTCTTCATTCTTGTTCATTCTCATGTATCATAATTGACCGAAAGTAGCCAGAGGAATATCGAATAAAAATGTTGTATTTCAAACTACAAACTCAAACATGAACCATAATATGCTGATATCATCTGACCAAGGTCACGTTTTATCTGTGAGATAATTTAGAAGGATGGGTCAGCTTTATCACTTCTATTATTGATATAGCCTTTTCTATTATATTTACGTTCACTTGAGGTTAAATTGAAATGTTATTAGCTCATACTCCTATAGAAAACCAAATGCAATATTATAACGTGAGATTACTACAGAGACTAACAGGATGCCGTGCAAATACGTAATGTGTCGCTCTTTCGCCTGCAGAGTTTGACGGTTGATGCTCGCTTTTCAGTCACGCACATTTTCCATGGAATTCATTTTACTTGAATAAAGCTTAATTAAACTTCATATTTTACAAATTTAATTTCAACGCAAAGGCACTGTTGGCGATGAAAATATAAAATGAAATTAGTGCACGGTGAACTTATATAATGAAAAAGAGAATTGTATTTCGCCAAATGCATTAAACGAAATCGGTTTTGTAATTAAAATTATGGATTTTCGATTCCCATAATGGCATTTCTGTTCGAAATAGATTTTATAGGAATTTTTCCATAACGCCCGTCACTTTTACTAAATCTTTCAATTTATCTTTCCAAACTAATGTCAATCAAATAAATAATCCACGCATGCTCTCCTCTAATTCACATTTCAGCTCTGCTCTGCCAAAGATCAAATGATCTTCCTTTTATTCTGTTACCCCGCTGCTCAATTATATGCTGAAAACATGTTTTAATTTTTCAACTGGTAGATTCCATTTTTAACTAGACGATGGCTTGTCCTAAGCACCTCAAGATTTGAGAGGATGAATACGAAAAGAGTAACGGATGGATAATGGGATACTAATTGATTGCTGAGTGAAAGAAAGTAATTGTTATTAGTAGTAACTGGTAATGTGAATATTTCATGTCATTGAAGTTAGAGGATAATAATTTTAGAGTAAAACAAATGAGTAAACACATTTAACGTTTTTGTGTTTTTAATCTGCTTTATTAGCTAATCGGAGTGCATAAGTTCAATTATTGGTATATAATAATCATCAGAATATATTTTATAATGCATCAGTTTTCGTCACTACCAACTTAAGTTACGTTAGTTTGCGTTAATCTTTGTGTTAAGTAATAAGTGCATGCCTGGCACTGCAAATAAGCATTCATGAACATTTTTATATGCATAATTTAGTAGTTAACGCTATTGTCTTGAAATTAAAATACCTAAAAATAATTGACTGAATCTTCCTACTCATAGTTATGCGAGTGATTTAAGTCGATGAATTAATAGTGAATAGCTAACCCATATTACCTCGTAATTACCTTCTCGTGACCGTGTTGCAGAGCATACTTTTAATTCAACCTTTCCTTTTTCCTCTGATGATTATATGTATTAAGTCCATTGAGAATATAAATCTTCTTGACCATTTAAATAAAATACATATATAGGTAGAGATTTTTTTTATATTTGCTAATGTTCATGTTCAAATAAGATATCCATATGTGACACTTCACAAGGCAGTTCTCAATTTCCTGTATCCACTTTTCTTACTGAAAAACTTGATCTGTGATTTTAGCTAGTGAGATCGTAGGATTGTTATGATTTTTCAGTATTTTTCATTTTTTAATAACTTTGATACAGCATATTGATCTATCTCGTATACAAATAATGGAAAAAAATGAATGAATAATTTCCAAATAAATTAATTCTGTCCGCGAAAGTTAGATAAATATGAAGTATTTCCTGGAATACGGATCCACCTGCTTGAGTATTGTAAATTTGTTTTGAATTTCTGCTAATTTCACGACTTTAAATGCACAGATTATAATGCCAGTATTTGCTGAAATATCAAATCTGCAGTGTCATTCTTTTGAAGTCATTAAAATAATTCTCGCAAATCTATATGTGCTTTATTTTAGGTGATAAATGGCTGAGAATCACTGTCAAATCGATTAACAATGTTGCGGTAGCAGTTCTTATTAGGAAACCTCCCTTTAAAAAATGTTTTAAATCTCCAAATCGGCATTCAATGAATGATTTTGTACAGCTGAAGAATATTTTTCTGAAGGCTATTTATTTATTTGTGAAAAAGCACTCCTTATCCATATTTCAGTTCACATATCTTTACTAGGTATTTATTTTTTTATAAACGTATTTTTTAATTTGAGTTAAATCAGCGCAAATAAATAAAGCCAAAACTCTCATCACTTGGATTCAAAGTACTTGGTTTTTAATTGCTGCTTACCAATTTTTTGTTGTGCTTTATCCAATTTGTATATTATGTGTTAAGAAAGACTAAAACATGTGATCTATAATGGTAATTCTCGCATTTTGTAATCCACTCTTCCGTGGATAATTTATAGCACCACAGTCTTTGTAAATCTTTGTGTTTCTAATAAGAAAAACTTCATACAAAACAAGCTAACCACAATTTTTCTCAAGAATTTTACTTTTAAATAAATTTTCCAAGAAATTTAATTTAATCATAGAGCTTTTCCAATGGTGCATGCTTGCACACTTGGTTTATAATCCTATCTTCTTTGAGCACAGCATTTTCTTTTTCTCATGAACATCTTCTTAGCTTGGGCTATTCTCCGCTTGATTTCTGCTGTATATCCTCCAGCCTATGTGATGACTACATGTGATGACATCATCCCATTTGATTTCTCCACTCCACTCCAGAGAAATTTGAAGGAATCCGCTTGTTCTAATTTATCTCCTTTCAGGGTGACCTCTACATTCAACTTCACTCCTTCACAAACTAGGATTTTAGTCTTCGTCTTGTTTATTACTATTTTGTATTCTTGGAGAACATCTAAGTAGCATTTGATGATTACTGCAACTTCCACCTATGACTGCAATATCATCTGCAAAGAGGAGCACGTTCATTTCTTCTTCATTTATCAATATTCCGCTCAGTCCAATTTCTTATGTATATGTTAATGCTTTTTTGGAATGTTTTTTTTATTAAAAAAGTTAACAAAGAGTAGAGATGATGAAATAGAAGAAGTATATGAATGTATAGAAATTTTGCTCGAGATGGTAGAAGACAAAGAGAATGTTATTCTTATGGGGGACTTAAATGCGTCAGTAGGAATACAAGAAAACCAGAAACATGTTGGAATATTTGGCTTAGGAGATGTAAATCCGAGTAGTAGTAAACTGTTGGAATTCTGTTTACAACATGAGTTGGTAATAACTAACACATGCTATGAGGTACACAAGAGAAGATGATACACATGGAAAGAACCTGGAGATAAAAAGAGATGCATGATAGATTACATTATAGTAAAGAAAAGATTTAGAAACCAGGTTAAATCTAGTCACAGCTACTCAGGAGCTAAGTTGGATAGCGATCACATACTAGTGATAGCAAACTGTGAATTTAAATTTAAGAAGCATAAAACGGTTAATCATAGTAAATGGTGTTTGCATAAACTAAAAGATATTGATACTCTACAGGAATTTCAAGAAACAACTGGCAAACTAGTGAATGAAAATAATAGATGGGACGGTATCAAATCTAGCTTAATAACAGCTGCTGAAAAGGTTCTGAAAGTAAAGAAACTGAAACCTAAAAAATCTTGGATGACACAAGAGATCTTGGAGCTCATTGAAGAAAGAAATAAGTTAAGGTCCAAAAATTATAATAAATACAAGCCTGTTAAAAACAAGATAACAACAATGTGTAGGTTAGAGAAAGAAATATGGATGAACGAAACAAGCAAAGAAATTGAGAAAGGTTTAATTGAGGGGAAACTTGACAAAGCCTACAGAAAAGTAAAAACATAACAATATGCACCGAAAACTAAAAGCAACCTGGTGAAAGATAAACATGGGAAATTATTATTTGGGCATGAGGTGGTGTGTGATAGATGGAAAGAATATATTGAAGACTTGTATGATGGCAGAACTACTGCAAAATAGTGGTGATACAATTAAGAATAAACTTTACATGATTGTATCCAATTGCTATGAGGAAGGAAAGGTACCACATGATTTCACAAAAAGCAGAACCATTACACTTCCCAAGAAAGGCAATGCAAAGGATTGTACGAATTACCGAACAATAACGCTTCTGTCCCATACTTCAAAAATTTTATTGGTTTTAGTAAAAGAGAGAATAAAATAGAAAATTGATGCGACATTAGATATTGATCAGTACGGCTGTAGACCAGGAAAAGGCACTCGAGAGGCAATTTTAGCATTGCGACAAATCCTAGAGAGGAGGCTAGAAATTGACAGGAAAACTTATATAGCTTTTGTTGATTTAGAAAAGGCTTTTGACCATGTTGACTGGAGACTACTTTTCCAAGTAATGTTCAAAATAGGGTTGGATAGGGGAGACAAAGGATTGATTTTACACCTCTACAAAAACCAAAGTACGGAAATAGAAATCAGTGGCACCAAGAAAGAAGCAAATATAAGAGGTGTTAGACAAGGTTGCCCAATATCGCCTTACTTGTTTAACTTATACATAGAAGAAACAATGTCTGAAATTTAAACAAAGACAAGAGGAATTAAAATAAATGGCAAACAAATTCATTGCATTCGATTTGCAGACGACATAGCTCTAGTAGCTGACTCAGAGAAGGAATTAAGTCGAATGCTCAAGTTTCTAAATAATATTTAATAAAAATTGAAATTTGAAATAAAGAACAAGAAAACAAAAATCATGGTGGCAGAAAGAAATAGAAGAGAAAAGATAACGAATATATGTATAGACGGAGTGAGACTGTAGAAAGTGACAGAGTTCTGCTACTTGAGTAGCATATTAGAGAATCATAACAACTGCTCCTCTGAGGTCAAAAGAAGAATAACGTTAGCCAAGCCTTTCAATAAAAGAAAAGTCTCCTAGTAATAGTAAATAACAGCATTTTATTGAGACTAGGAAAAAAATCCTGAAAATCTTTGTATGGAGTGTGCTAACATATGGATGCGAGACATGGACATTAAGGAAGAAATGAAATGAAGAAGTGAAATGACCAAACTTGAAGCTGCAGAAATGTGGATTTGGAGGTGGACCGACTAGGTGGACCGACAGGAAAACTAATGAGCAAGTACTAAATGAAGTACATACAGAAAGAAAATATTGGAATCAATTAAAACAAGAAAAGAAAAGCTCATCGGACACTTAATTAGGCACGACAACTTCATACAAAATATTATGGAAGGAAAAATTCTAGGCAAAAGAGGACGACCGAGAACTTCGTACCTAAAAGTATTGGCGATGGAAATGGGATGCACCTCGTACAATGAAATGAAGAGGAAGGCTGAAAAAAGAGATTGTTGGAAGTCGTGGCTGCAAAAACAAGGATAACCTTTAGAAGAGAAGAAAAAAAAATGTTAATGCCTCCTCCGTGCATATGTCGAACAGCGCTAGTGAAAGTGGCATCATTGTCTTCTCCTTTGTTAATTTCAGCTTTTATCTGACTTTCGTCTCTACTTCTCATTTTGACGACTTGCTTTCTGTATAGATGGAAGAAAATTCCTCAGTCGTCGTAATCCATTCCGAGTTTTTCTAGCATTCTGCTCCACTCAATATTGTCGACGGCTCTTTCCACCTCCAGGGCCCGGCAAAAAATGGCTTGTTCACATGTATTGTTTTCTCTCTCACTACTCTCAGGCAGAGTATGACCTCCCTGGCGTCCCTATTCTTCCTAAATCCAAACTGGTTTTCCGAGAGTTAGTCTTGAATGTTCTTTTCCATTCTTCGGCTTATTATTAGTGTGAGTATTTTTGATGTATGAAACTTAAGACTCAAGATTTGGTATTCCTCACTTCACTTAGTACTTGACTTCTTCGGTATATCACTCATGATGATCCTTTGAAAGTCCTTTGGAAGAGTTCCACTTTGGTAGCTTTTTTGATTCTCTCGTACAGCTTTTTCCTTGGCTTGACTTCCAAGTGTTTTGATGATTTCTCTGTTGATGATATCTGCTTCAGGTGTCTTCTTTTCTATTTCTCCTTCTATCGGATTCATTCTTTAGTAAGTGGGTCACAATCTTCCTTGTCAACCTCACTTTCGTTATTCATTAGGTTTTTTCAGCAAATTTGGCCCATAGTAGAGTTATTTGATGTATTGCTTCCTTCAATTCCCATTTGTCTTCATCCTCCATCAATATATTCCCGTTTACATCCCTGATGTTGTTGCTTCTTGTTTTTCTCTCTCAGAAGTGTTTCTTCACTAGTTTGTTTGCTGTTTCGGTGTTTCCCTTCTTCACGTTTTTGTCTTCTTTCTTCCGTTTGTTTTCTAATCTCCTTCATTATCCATGACGTATTTGTGTTGGCCGTCTTATTCGTCAGTTGCTTCGCTTGTACATCTGTGATTATCCTCTTCAGCTCACCCAGTTCAATGCCCATTTCTGCCTCATTTTCTAGTTTCCCTTCGACATGTGCAGCGAATATTTCTCAGCTTCCTTCTTCGGCCTGTATTTTCGTGTCCCATCTTGGTTCGCGTTTTTAATTCTTGGCTTTATTGCATCAAAAGTGTATGCCAATGAGCACCAGGTTGTGGTCACTATTTTTATCCGCACCGGGATAGCTCTATACTTGGCAATTCTTGGCTCTGTATATGACTCTGACAAGTATTAAGTGTATAGTCTATTTGGTATTTAACCATTCATTACTCAGAGTTGATTATATTTGAAATAATAATTATAAATTCTTAAATAGAAAAATCATAGAACTCTGCTTTCCTTGGAGCACTCTCAGAATAGTAATGCAGCAGCTAAGCGGCAAACATCGCACTTATCATTGCAGGAATGAGCAAATTTCACAACAGGTGAATTATTCATGACTCCTACTTTCGTTGTAATGTAACATCTAGGCAAATTATCTGCATGCATTGAGAAATTATATGGAATCTAGTAGCTTTCACGGGGTGAAATGGAGTCATAATAAACATGATAGAACTTTGTAACTTCCACAATTTGTGTCACCTGCCACCTGAAAATGGCGTGACAGCCAAAACCAGTCGCTAGTTTTATTCTTCCTCATCTTGTTTATTATGCATTTGAAAATGAAATATTCTGCATGCGTTTTATAGGTTACCTCATATGTTAACGAGCTGATGCGCATAGTGTCCCCAAAGGCAAGCAAAAGCCCTCGCAATAACCAGATAAATGATCCAGGCGGGCGCCTGTTATGTAGGGCCTCATTTCTCCAAGTCTCTTATCATCTCCACAAATTACTCAGGGCTATAAACCTGATAATGAACTACGGTGGTAATTATAAAGAGAGCGAATGTATTCAGGTACGCAGATGGTTGCTTGTTTAGGGTTTTGGAAGGGGTGAAATGGTTATTAATATGAAATTAAGTTTAGAAATTTGTGAACATGGCTAAACAAACACTACAAATAATATATAAATTAAAATTTCAGTATAATTTAAAGCTTTTTCATTCAAGTAAATAATATGACCGATTAGTCAACGCAATAGCTCAAAAATCTGAGCAGAATTACCAAATCAAGTCGATGACGTTCGTCTAAACTTATTAATTGCTTATCAGTGGTGAATTAATATGAATCAAGAATTACAGGTAAGATATTGGACATTGAATTTCTGGTTACATTAATTTTAATATCACGAGAAACTCAACTATTTTAGTTTGCGCCGTTTCTGTTCACAATTTCTACAATAGCCAATCGTAAAATTTATAACCAGTAACACCTGAGAATACACTAGTCTCAGGCTTCACTTGGTGGAAGTTAATAGTATCCATACTTTAAGAATACAATTTTGTAATTTTTCGCAGAATTCTGTGGAAAACTTCGTATTCTCTAAGAATGAACACTGGAGAAATTAAGATAAAAAATTATCTATTTTAAAGGTTTGGAAAGCTATCCTAGTGTTTCGAAAACCTCATTGCAAAACATGAGCATCAGGCAAATTTCACGAGCAACTCAACTAACGTGTACATAAAATCTCTCTTCTTATATTACCCACCAAACCATTTTATAGAGGCTGGCAGATGTTTGCCGTCTCTTTGTAAATTAATAGAAGCCAATTGACAATTTGAAACCATGATTCAAATATCGTGGTATCGCTCCCATAAATTTAAGATATTTCTACTAGAAAGAAATATTTTTCATCATAAACCTAAGAACTAAACTAAACCTAAATATTTTTTCATCAAATATGAAAATTTAAGTACAACTCACAAAAAGACTCCAGATATATTGGATTTTAAGAAAGTCAGCCCTGGAGTATAAAAGAACGCGTATACTGAGGATTAAAACCAATCCATTAGGTAGGAAATAGATTTTACAAACTTTTTGCTCTAAAACATCACGAACCTTTTGCATATTTGTAATAAAAATAGGACAATCTATGACAAATTCCATTGAACTGTTACACAATTTTAACTTGATCTATACACGCTTAATCTGTGGGATTTTAATATTCTAAGAAATTGCATGAAGACATTTTTAACCTAGAGAATAAATAAGCTTATCGTTAAACGGGTTTCAACGTCACCAAAATATCTCACTCTTTTGCAGGAGCAATACATTATACTCTACCCTTTAAAAGCATTTAAGAAGAACAGGTGGCTGAAATCAATTGAATTTGAAGTTCTAAGTATGCTTAATTTATCTTCAGATGTATGACAATTTCTTAAACTCTCTCCCTCATTTTCCGTATGTGGTATTACACGTCATTTTGACTTATCATAGTTCTTTTATCTTTATGTAATAGAAAACAATTAGCAAAGGGTCACACTTGAAAAAATACAACGAAAAATAATCGCCTTTGATTATCTCCTAAAATATGCGCATTCAGTCTGTACACGAATAGTGCAGAGGATTTAATCTCCTTTTTTAAAATTATCTTATATTTCCATCCTTTCATTACATCATTATTCCACCAATGTAGTTTAATGGATTTTCGGTGATATTGCTTTTGCTCTAAAAGCAAAGTTGTTCAATTCTATGTTAATTTTTTTTATTATAATTAGATAATGAATTTATACGTGCATCGTAAATCGTTAACATTTGTTTATAAAATTTTTGAATGGTAATCCAAAAAGAATTTTGCGTCCGATCACGCCACCTTAAAGTAGTTTGAGAAAAATATCATTTTACCTAGAAATAAATGAATTTGGTCATTTTAAGGAAAAACATATGATCCTTCCATTGATAAAAATTCAACCCCTTACCACATTACTATCCGAGATATTGCCAAAAAATACCAGCCGTTCTACATGGGAAATGGCACGTGTATGCACTCCAGAGAGACCTAATATTAAAAATGAGGCATTCCCTACACTTAGATCTCGTCAAAAAATCAACAGTGAGTAGTTTGTGTATATTTTCAACTATTTTTGAAAATTAATCATATTGTCACCGCAGTAAATTCGTCGGGATCACAATAAAGTAAATAAAGGTTTAGAAGGAGTTTCAAACGTACGGCGTGAAAAAATGAGTTAAAGACTTATTTAGATATTTTCATTTGATTACATTCAATTTCTGTCATGCAAAACCATATCATTGCACCATTAATAATGCAATATTTAATTCATGTGTCTCACAGTTGGTGAAATTAAAATGTATATATTGAATATGGTCTCTATAATGAATAGGGAACTATCACGCTCGGACTACCTTAAATGAAATTGAACTTTTGGTTATCCGGAATTTTCCCGTTTGCCAGAACCCTGTGACACGACTTGCGCAAAATCATGCACCCAAAACATGATAAAAACAACGGGCATTTGAAAATTTTGCAATATGAAATAAAGTATCACTTCATAATTTGTAACCAAGGTATTAAGGTTCAATCACTACATATTACGCAACATAATATAGGCACTATAACGGAATAGCCATAGCCAACATAGACAACGCTATTTCCAGATGCAATTCAGAATGCAACTCAGGTAATTTAGACATTTTATTCTAGCCATAGGTACCTGCATCAAAAACTTAAGCCCAAAGTCAGACCCCGCCATTAGCTTACTCGTAACGAAATTTTAAACTTAATCCGAGTGAGATCAGGATTCCATTTTTTTTATTTCCCCACCAGGAATCCGAACTCTAATTGCAAAGGCGGTACCTCAGTCTCAAAATTTGACCCCTACAATTCCATCGCGGCTGCCTTACAACACTCCCCACACGCCTTGTCGGATGCTCCAAGTATAGCGCAAACAGGTCGATTACGAGGAGGAAATGCTTGGAGAACTTTTGCGGGAAAAGTGTCAAAAAAAGTGCCAAGTGTTGAGGGATGAGAGCGTGGAAAGAATTGCGATTGAGGGTGAAGAGGGGAGGCGGAGAGGGGGAGGAAGAGGTAAAAGAGGAGGCAGGTAAGGAGTGATTGCCAAGGGAACGGAGAAGGGCTAGTGGAGAGCTATGATTTGATTGTCTAAATAACAGCGAGTATACGAAAACATTGAAATTTGAAATTGAAAAAGAAAATTGAAGCGTACGAAAAACATACTATTAACCTTCGGCAGATTAGATCGCGCCAATAAAATTAGAGAGCTACATTGTAGAACCGAGAGGTATAAAATTTAATTTTTTCCGCGTACCATTCGGGACCATAACAGCTGTGATGGTCGTCATGAATAGTGCAAATAGTGACATTATCTAGACTGTAGATATCTTTCTTTATTTTTTATGTTCTTATTTATGCATGATGTAAATATTGATGTTATTATTTATGCATGAGATCTTGAATCTGTAGTAGTAGTCCTTGTACCCCTTGCATGTTGGAACGATTGAGAATAGTATGGTTCTAGGTTAGTAGATTTTTATGGGCACCTTGCATGTGCGATACGCTGGTTTCAATGTAGTTTCGGTGTTCTGCCGTAAAATTAATGCATGCGTGTGTACGCACCCCCTGCCACACACCCTTTAGGTGGCTTGCAGGGTATGACGTAGATGTAGATGTAGATGAAGCGCTAATTATGCAATGAAGCTATGACGTGTTGGGGAAGGAGGCGTAGGGCAAGTATGGCTTATAATTGACCAATCAGAAGAGAGGAACATAAAATTACATCTTAAAAAGTATATTTCCTAAAAACATATATATTTTATTGCCACGTGAAGCAGATCGCTGGGCTCAGCTTCATTATTTTCTGACTTCTATAAATGTGATAAATTCACGGTGCAATATTTTAGGACCGTTGAACCATTGTGAATAAAAGAGAAGGCATGTAGAAATAAGGGTGTTCAGTACAAATATCCCATCTGGCGCTTCCTTTCAAGCCCAATAATTACTACACGTTCAAGATATGGGAAGTACCGGTTGAACATTTCAAGAAACATTGAAAATAATTGCTCAAAAGACCATTATAATGCAGGAATTATTCCCCGCATCAGTGCCATCCTAATGTTTTCACTTACATTATCTATTTTATATATGAGATGTCCTTTTTCCCTTTAGTTTCGGTTGGAACACCCTGGAGGAATAGTATTCAGAATAAATTTACACTGCGATTGAGATAAAGAGTAATTATAAAATTGAATATGTTGACTCTGACTATGACAATTGAGTTATGATTATAGGTTTATGGTTACTGCATTAACAGGTACTAGTAGTTCTAGTCTTCTGTTTTTACCTTTTCTCTAAAGAAGTGGAAAAAAGGTAATAAATTCAGTGCTGCTCAACTATTCACTCTATAACATTCACTTAGCGATTTTATGTGATATTTTACAATTCACACAACACCTCTTTTGTTTTTTGACCCTAGATAAAATTTGATTGCTATTATTTAATGTTTAATAGACTAAATCTGAAGTAATTTCGATGATATGACTTTCTATATTTCCATGCAGAGCCACATAGGAAAGTACAGCCAATTCTAGCTCAACTTATTGGAGCTGGTAAATTATGCCTAAATATTTATTTTATTTTATCATACTCACCATACAGTTTACATTTTTACTGAACGAAAAGTATTGATTTTATAATTTTGATAAAAGCTGGACATAAAGTGGTAACTATTTCTTGCGGGATGCAAGGTGTCTTTACTAAATGAAAAGAATAGTTTTTATTAATAAAGTAACATGTATATATTCCATTATGTTACGCCGGATATTTCCGTATATTTCTTTGTTCATTGGGTAATGCAAACTAAACGAAATATTGAGAGGCATCCAATAACATCATTGAGTTCCACTCTCTGCTCAAGTTTTACAGGGAGTTCTCCACGGATATATCTAATAATAAATCAGCCAGCCTTAGCAAACTGTGCGTCTAAAGAGGAAACAGCATTAAGGCAGTGAGAAAAAAATAAATAAAAATCGCTTAACCTGCAGCTATCGGCATAGGCCTAGCCAAAGTTAATATTTACCCGGAAAAACCACAGCATAAAACACGGTTTCCACAGAATAGCTGACTGATATATTCAAAGGATATCGGAAATTACGACTTCATGTTCTCCCTTCCCAAACAATTACTAACCAGGGTTCACCACGAATAAATATTTTCATCTGGTTACACTTTCTATCGTTAAATAAGGCCCACAGATCTGAATCGGGGACGTGGAGAAACTGTTGTGATTACACTAGCATGAATACATACAAATTAACTTTAGTATAATATAACGCCCACAGAGGAATTACTTATCATTTTTCCAGTTGAGCAATGCCAAATAATTTCTAGTAAAACTGCTTCAATGAGGATATATTTTATTGTAAAGAATATCCCTTGTATAACCAAAACAATCAAATCCTGTTGGAGAGAGCGTTAGGTGAGAGTGAAATCAGTATTTGTTTCGAAATTAGGGCCTTAGTCATCGTATACAATGGGAATGAGGTAACTAGTGATTGGGTGTGCAATATTGAGTGCCGGGGAACCTCACTTCATATCTAAACCATGCATTTCTTTCCTCTCGATGGATACCAGAGAATGTACCTATATCGCCTTTACATCATCTAATCTATGCAATTAAATTTATTACCGATGTTGTTGGGAATCGAACAATATTTTTGATGACTTTAACTGTTTCCCCATATAATACTGTATCCTTATATACTTTTACCGAATGACCCTTTATCGATATTTCAATGAAAAATCTCAAACTCTTGGTATTTGCTATTGATATAAAGGAGAGAAAGTGTGAAAATATGGTGCGATTTCGGGGCAAGTAATGAAAAAACACGTCTCAATGCTTTTGATACAAGTCTGTATTCTTTAAGAAAAATCCAACAATAACCTCTCATGTTAAGGTAAACAACCCGTTACTATACATAAGATTATGGTTTATGAGCAACATTCCAACAGAAAGGATATAAAGGAGAGGATGATATAAAGGAGAGAAATGCAACCACACATACATATAATAAGAATAGAGTTACATATTTTCCTAAAATCTCTGCCTTGGAGTGAGGCAGAAGGATTATGGTAGCCAACAACTAAAGAAAAGATAGAATTTGAGAAGGGGAGAAGGGAATGAGAGTTCCAATGGATTGTCCAAGTACCTTACTTTGTTTTAATTAAAGTCATTTATTTGCGAATTGCGAATTGGAAAAAATAATTTTTACGCATATTTTACGGTGTAACTCAATTAGTTTGTTTATTTATTCATTTCAATGGGTAGGGGTCGTAACAACGTTGAGCTCTGGGTTTTGCTACCGGTCTCATCCCTCCCATTTGCCCAGTGAACACACTCTTAGCTGCCCACTCCTCCGGCATCCGCAGGACATGCCTTGCCTATTGTAGTCTTAGTGGTTTGCAGTAGGTGGAAATGCTGGCTTCTTTATACAGGCTATATATTTAGTTGTAATGACGGATGCTCAGTCTGTTTGTATATTCTCCGCAGTACTTATTTCTCAAATCTGATCAACAACTAGGCAGATTTGACTGTCATTGTCCAAGATTCGCAGCCGTAAGACAGTACTGCACGGACGGGTGTTTTATATATTTTCGAATCTTGGTTTTCCTGCGCACATTTCTAGATTCTATAATTGGAAGTAGGGAGAAGAAAGTTCGGTTAGCAGCGTCGATTTGTTTTTTTATTTCTATTGTCTAATCATCATCATAGCAGTCATAAGCATAGCTTTTAACATTCATAAGTGAATTATCATTCAGATATAGTAAGGGCTATTGTACTGAATTATGGAAGAAACTTCGGTTACAGTGCCTTATTATAGAAGTTTGCGGCATTTAAAAAAAGAGATCTGCAATTAAAATGCTTTCTATGAATTTTCCAAGATTTATTTTTTATGTTTTAACTTCCCTTGCCCAATCTTAGCTTTTGAAGAATTGAGTCATCATGCGCAAACATTTATTACAAATTTCAGCCGTTTTATCAATTATTCATCCTGCGTCAAACTTATAATAATTTGTTGGTTTATAGATTATCGAAGTTTATTTGGCGAAACTCCCTCTGTTGCCCAGTTTAAGGTTTTAACAGCTTAGGCAACTCATTTAGCAAATTAAATTTAATCCAACTCCTTTATGTAAGGCTAAATGGCACCACATTCCCGGAATTGAGGCACCATGACCTTAATGATATAAAATATTATGGTAATCCACATGCTGTCATAATGGCTTTCCATCCGATGAGCTAAGGCTTGAATCCAGAAGGTGGCCAATATTTACAATCCTTCCAAAAGTTACTTGGTGGAGAGCTCCTCAAGTTTGGTACTTTTATTATCTATTGACACGTATTCTTGCGAACACGAAGATATTTTTCTTTCAACGTATGCTAATTTTGACGCCGGGTATTCCCCTATCGGCAATATAAATGATATTACTTTAACAACTCAGCTACACAGTCGATAGGGGCACACATGGAATCAGTGGCTGGTTGCTTACCAAATTAATCAAACAACTACAATAAAAGATCTTTTTTCATTCTGATAAATGCTTGAAAATAGATTTTGAAAATCAATTTCTAATAATTCCTGTTACTTCTCCGTCTCTCTCTCCTGGCTCCGATTCCATCCTTTTTCTTCCCTTTGGCACATTCAGGCACAACGAGCTTCGAAAATTATTCACCCATAAGCCAACATGCGCATCAAAATCCCAAACAAATCATTCGAGTACCCTTCTAAGTAGACCATCAAGACCGTGTAAATTATCCATTTAAGCGGATCTCTCACTCACCAATTTAGGTTTACTCTCTAGTCTCAAAATGGAAGCGTTCCTGCTCTGGATATAAGCCCCCACCATTATTCTCAGCGTAAGCTCCCTTTCGAAGCTCAATTTCAAAGTTCAACAAATCTTCGGGATCTTGAATTGGCATATGAAACGATTCTCCGATTGAAATGCGTCTTCATTTGCAATTCAATATAACTATTTCATCATTGTTTTAAGTATATTTTATGATCCTACCGTAATGTAGATAGATACCCTCTGTAAAGTCGCAACGGAGTAAAAATGACGAGAAGAGGGCTTTACAAATTCCTGCAATGGGGAATAAATTTACCAAAAGAGGTATAAAATATGCTCAGAAATGCTTTGTTACACCAATTCGGTTACTTCGGTATATTAAATTTGATATGTAATTTGTTGTTAAATTTTTTTTCTTATTTGATGGCACGTGAAAGTGATCCGAAAATAAAAAAGAGAGAATCGGTCTAATTTAGGTTTATTTCTACATTGAGGATCCGTCTCATGAGATTCAACGTTAGAACTCTGGTAAAATCCTGCAATCCATTCCACGCTTCATTTATCCTCTCATTGGAATGAACATAAATGGAAAGGTAATAAGATGAAAGCAGGGAAATGGATGGACCAAAAAGGTCAGTATCACTAGTCTTCAAAATATACTTCGGTGCTCAATGGCCAACAGTTTGATTTGCGGCGGTCTTAATCACCCCCCTTGTAAATATACACCAAAGAGACAACGGCTTTTGCTAACAGGAGGAGAAAGCGATGTTTACCTAATCTGCGGCCAAGGTGGGAAGTTTAATGTTGGGGAGGAAGTAGCGGTAGCTCGCAGCACGTGCGGCATCGATCGAAGAACTTCCCGGCGTATCGAAGCGCTGCCTTGGACGGCGGGAACTATGCTGCCAAGGAAATAGCGCATGATAGCCGGTATAGATATACATAATTGATATTCAAATATAAATACTTTTAGTCCCCTCAACATATTAAAATTACCTACGCGTCGAGGCCATTCAGAAATGTTGCCCCGCAATGCAAGTTTTAAATGGGATACGTGTGATTTCCAGATCCTTTGATCGGATCAGGGCACAGCTTTCCTATTAATTAGAAAAGCTGTGCCCAGTGGACTCTAAGAAGAATTTCAACAGTATTGACAAGACGTAATAGAATTTCGATTTCAGGTTACAGTTACATACCTTTACATACTACCCCGCGAACTGCAGCAAGGGCGTGTGGCTGTTAAGTCAATAGCCGTCTAAAGCTGTAAAGTAAAGTTGTGTTGTGTTTGCTATTTTGTGTAGGTTGTTAAGTGTGTGTTATATATGTGTTGTTATGTGTGCTGTAAATTGCAAATTGTGAATTGTGTAACACTGTAAATTGTGAATAGTATTTGTTTTTTTGCGACTAGGAAAGATTTTTCATGTATTTGCACCAACCGCTGCTTCCTTGTTATAAGATAATGGTAGCCCCGAAACACGATTTTCTCCGGGGTACCTACACCAAAATTGAATATTGTGATAAAAATTGTACTTATTAAATAGTTAAGGAGGAATAAATGTTATTTCTATTTATATTGAGGTGAGTTGGTAAAGTGAACTTTGTGTTTTTAGGGTAGCCAAGTATTTACTGTGGTAGCTTATTGTGCGTAGAAAGAAAGAATTTATGAGCTCATCTTTCTAGCAATGAATATTTAAGTTTATTACTTCTATTGGACCAAGAAACGTATTGCACCGTAAAAATTATGCTCATTTTATCTCACTGAAACACCAGTTCTGAATTTATCAAGCAGCTAAGCTTAGGGAGTTGCCTCCGAGTCTCCAGTGACTCCCCATCTAATCCTAATAAAATCTGTAAACAATCTTGGTTCACTCGGAGCAACTCTTAACGAAGCGCACTGCTTTTCTCGGTATTTTTTTTCGAGTTGAACACTTCTGTCCGGGGTTCTTAATGCTAACGGCGTGCTCAAGGTATAGTCAAGCCAGAGCCCTGTAGCAACCTCTCTTTCACTCTTTCACCCGAGGACCATATTGTTTTATACTTGAGAAACTTAGCTTTTTTAAGGTCTTGCCGTACGTTTAGTATGCGTGCTCTCCACCATCGATCTGTAGTTGAAGCAATTTCCACGTATTTGACTTCACCTGACGACTTTATGTTTAGTTCACTCACAATGTTGAGACAGTTTCGGTGTGATAATTTCCTCTCGTAGTATACCGTGGTGTATTTCCTAAGATTTACTCCAAGCCCCAACTCCTGACACCAAGAATAAAGTTGCTTAGCTCTGACGATAGAACTTCTGCGGAAGTCTGCATTTTTTCCGATTTCACAGTAAATGACCGCATCGTCTGCATGTCATTTAATTTTTACGGCTGAATCGAGGACTAAGGTCGTACAAACGTAGATAATTGGTAAACTTGGGCCGACTATCCTTCAATGTGAAACGCCGGATGTCACTCAATAACACGTCAGAGCTAAAACTGTCAATAAGTGCTTTTGCGATCACATTCAAAATAAAGCATCCAATGAACTATTTTTTTATTTTCCCCATATGATTGAGATTTAAATATTAGAGTTATGTGAGGAACTTTGTCGAACTATTTCTTGAAATAACTATGATCGCGTCAATTTGGTTTTTCTCACCACCTAATTATAGGGTGTCATGAAGGAAGAGCGTAAACTGTGCTTCGCTGGATATCACTAGTATGATCAAAACTGAGCATTTAAATACGATGGGCTTTCAAAGGATTGCTTTACTATTCAACGACGACTTTTTTCAGCAACACCAGCAGCAAGTATGACGTGACCAGAACTTATTACCGTAGTGCAAGCAAATGAATATGTATTAAGTTTAGAGTTACAAAACCTATCACGTGACATTCTCAACGAACCTTAGAGTCATATGCAATCCGCAGGATCGATACCAATCTCTATTGTGTCCTGATGAACGATCTTGTATAAGTCAAGTGAGTGCATTAGTGTATCGATTTGAATACTGGACTGGGTGTCAAAACTTGCTGCGTGAGTAAAAATATCGTTTCTTATTTTACAAAGCCAGCAAAAGTAGTCACAGGTCGGACAGCTTTGCACCGAGTCACAGAAATCATATTGCTCTGCATCTAGCTCGATATAACTTAGTCTTATTATAGTCTTTTGATAGTTCTGAGTTTTATAACTGGTAAGGTTGAGAGCGCAAGAACAGCTACACAACATAGCTTTGGTGAAGAAAACTAAAAACTCGGAAACCATATGAATGGAAAAATAACGTTTAAAATAACATTTAAAATAGAAAAGGTGCATACATGGCAGCCCATACACTAATACAAATTAATTTCTACACTAAACAAAATCATTGACCATTTTTTTTATTTTATGCGATCATTCGATTCTCTATCAAATAGTATTGACAGCTTACAGAGGTGGCGGAAAGCAAACAATGATGCTGAAACGCCATCAGAAGTCTAAACCAAAAGTGTGAAAGCTTTTCTAGGCATAGCATTAACAGAACCTGATGCACGGTGGTTCAAAAAAGACATACAACAAAGGCCAAACGAAACGCACTTATCCTAAAATATTCAAACGACAACATGTACAACAGGAATCGTCTAGGCCATAGCACTAAGCTATACCAAGATCTTAATATAAGCTGGTGGTGTAAAGCTGTGCACCGAAATTAACAGAAATATAAATTTCAACCGTATGAAAACAAGAAAAAACTGTCAGAGGGGAGTTACTCTAAAATGATATAATTGGTATGTGGAGAAGCACCATAAAGAAAGGTAAATCATGGACTTCTGTGCACAAAAAGAATTGCCAATCGGCATTGCTGTTACAGAGATAAAGGTGCTTGAGAATCGTTTACTGCTGGCAGAGCATTTTGGTATGCAGTAGGGAAATGAGATGCATTTGCAACATCATAAACATGTAACTGGAAACAGAAAAGTAAATCAAAATATGAATTCGTGGATGAGCATGATTTATGAGGACATTGATTACGGCAATAAAGACCATTTAAATGAATACCTTCAGTAGTGTAATATTATGCTTTTCCACATTACCAATTCAGATACAAATAAAACGTTAGGTTATTAATAATGGAAGTTGTACCTATTAAAAAACCATATGTGTATTGCATTATTTTTCAGCGATTGCTGCATTTGAGTTTCATAACTGAAAATGTGAAAATTAAACACTGAAAACTCTCACCGTTGACAGCTTAAATCTCCCACAATTGTGAATAATGAGAAAAATTACGGGTGAAAATTATATTGTCAAATTTTAACTTTGTGAGTAAATTAGTAAAGAAAAAAAAGGTTTTTCTCATTTTTCTTAAAATGTTTTTAAAAAAGTCACGAGCCAGGTTTGAAACACTTCCCTCATATGATGTGACCACCATGTGACCTCAGAACGGCGGGTATACAACTTTCAAGCCAATTACCAACAATGAAGCACGAGAAACACAGAAGTATGATTGACTAGCTGTAGAAACAGAGCAAAGAATTGTAATCGTCATTTAGATAGCTGTAGATTTAGGTAAATTCACACCTCCAGATATAAATGAAATCACCTATTGTACCAATATTATCTAATATAATTATATAGTACCAATCGTGAAAATTTACAAGTACCTACCTAAAAATCCATATAGTTTTTTATTCGCAGTCATCTAGGGCCAATGAGCAAGAAAAACTGAATAATTTTGAAGAGTAATGCAACCAATACGCTCTCCATTATAGAAATTAAGGTACGTTCCTCTACAACTAGTAAAATTTTTTGTACCTTGGGATAATAGTTGAAAGAGTGGAAAGTAATAAGTATGCCAAATGACATTTTCCGTTGATAATACACAGTAACTTAACCTTACTTTTAAGGCTCATAAGCTGAAAATGAAATAGAGCGTTTTACATTATTATCCATTCTCTCAATAAGTTATTTTAAAAAGCATTCCTGATTTAGACATTCACTGTTCGTTTTTCAGCAATTTAAAATGCAGATCCCAGATGAATTCATGGCACGTACATTCCTCAACAAGTCACATGCGTTCAACCTTTTCATTCACATGCAGCATCTCATTCAGAGTCGAAAAGATCCAAATGAAAGGAAAGTCAATCCTATCAATGAAGTTTTACCACCTATGCTGAAAAGGTCTCCCACGCTAGTAATTCCCGCCTACACATGTGGAGTGGCAAAGAGATTTCTTGGAGCACAAGAGGAGCGCGAGGCGCCATCTAGAAAATGGAGACAAGTCTGATGACGCAAGCGGAATTTTGACGCAAATCGCGAGATGTAATTTAATATAAAATTGAGCTTCCGTCCTCAGGAAATGGGGATCCAGTCATCGAAATACGACGGTGGAATTTGCCGAAATCATAAATACATCCCTTCCTATAATTCCTTTTACCAATGGAATCGAATTCATCGATTAAAGAGAATAGAAGGGAATATTTAGGAAGAAAAATCGGGGAGAGAGTTCCAGCGTGGAGTTATCTGCTAGCATTTCGTTTTCGATCAGAGTCGAAATATATTCGAGGGGTCAGATTACGGAGTTACCCAGATTCTGCCTTTCCACTCGGAGGGCCGGAAGGTTTTCATTGAAATTCTGATGCATGCTCGGGTTTTCAGAGAATTAGAGCGAGAGCACTTTGAGTACAGCGTCCTTTCGGCCTGATGAGATGGTAAATCGTGGTCCTCTCGTTTTCTTTCGTCATGAGAATGCGGAAGCCGGAGACGGGTATCTCACTCCACCACCAGTCGTCCAATCCAAATCGACTGAATCAAAGGCTTTTTTTAAGTCAACGAAGGTGCATATAATATTCTTGCAGTTTATCTTTTGGTGCCGAATTAATAGTTTTAGATTTAGAATTTGTTCCGGGAGTGATCTACCTGGCCTGACGCCTGCTTAATGTTCGGCAATTTTGGATTTAAGTTGTTACTGAACAAGATAGCATTGTGAGAGAATTTTATATGTCAGGAAGGAGTGTGATTCCTCTGTAATTGTTTATATCAGTTCTTTCTCCTTTTTTTAATAAAATGGATGAATAAGGATATTTTTCCTGTCATTAGGGATTGTTCAGTTGGCCAAAATTTTGTGTTTTTTGTGTTATTTCTGCTATGGTTTTTGGTCCAGCTGATATCACGAGTTCTGCTATGATTCCATCTTCACCTGATGCTTTAATGTTTTGGGGCTTTTTAATTTTCTTGTGGTTTCTTCTTTATCTGGTACATGTGAATTAGGGTTGTTTTCATTGGGATCTTTTGGTGGGAATCTTTCATTGCGTTCTGGGTAGTCAGGAAATATTTCGAAATAATTAACAAGTTCTCATCCACTGTCTTGATTGTTAAGTTCCAGTTTTCTATTTTCTTTTCTAAAACGATGGTTGTGGGGTTGGTACCCCAATAGTTTCTTTTTAATTTTTTTTTTAAAGTTTGTGTTGTTTTTCTGGAAGTCTTTTTCGTATTCTAAGTGTTAAATTTTTTTTTATATTGCCTTTTCGTTCGTCTGATTAATTCTGATATTAATCTATGAACATTAATTTTTTAATAAAAATCTAAAAAATTGGGAGACCTTTTCCATAAAATCCTCCTCTCTCAAACTTTACTGTGTGGTACATAGATGGGGCAAGAGGCGATAAAAATACATACAGGATCGTTTGAATAGTCCTTCGCCATATTTTAAAAACTATAAATGAAATTATAACAGTGAAATGGACATATCTGTGTACAACGAAATTTTTTGCTAGCATTTGAGATAGTAGGTAAATTATTCATGAATTTGTCTTGTAAAATTTAGTGATGAAAGGGTATTATATTAGGTTTAATAGAAGTTGTACGATACGATATTTGCTTAAGTACTTTAAATTAAAATAAATTTCTCGCATACGTTAATAAAATTTGTTTTTACATAAAATTAACAATTTAATACGTTAAATAATGAGAAAAAATGAATAATTAATGCGATAACATGCTGAAATACTTGCCGACGGCGCGCCGCCAGCTGCCGACCCATTTTCAGCCGGCGTCCGCCGCCGATATTTTATCCACCGGCGCACAGGTCTACCAAGAAGTAAGGGAATTAGCGTTGGATACGGATGTGTAGACGGCTGCAGTAAACCAATTTTAGAAATGAAGGATCAATAGGAAAAAAGGGAGGTGATTATGGGATATAGTTAGTGAGAATTGTAGATGATCAAGTATTGGTTTTTCAGTCAGTAAAATGATTAAATTTAAAGAAAAATGCATAAGAGATGTAGTGCGGCAGGTACGGGGTGAAGATAGGCCATCAGAAGATGAAAGTGATGAGATTCTCTATAAGTTATAAGGCATGGCTTAACATAAGGGATGGAGGGCACAACATGGAGCGAGTGGAGAAAATTACGTATGTGGATAGAATTTTTGAGTGGAATAGGTTTTCTTGTAAGGGCACAATGTGCAGAATTGCTTTAGCTGTGGGACTATTACATGAGAGGAGATATTTGATGAGGGGGGTCTGAGTAGATACGAAAAGAAAAGGCTGGTGAAAACTCTAATGTGGATCGTGGTGCGGTTTGGTTAGGAGAGTTGGGAAGGGAGGATGTGCGTTTTAGATGTGAGCTTGGATAAAAGTTGAAAGAGTAAGATGGGTGGTGAGGCGAACGGACGAAGAGATAATGGGGAGAGTAGAAAAGGAGAGAAAGTTAGTGGCGGAGGTTCTGAGAAGGCAGAAGAGATGGATGAAGGACATTTTAAGAGGCGAAAGCGTGTTGAAGAGGATGATAGAGCAAATAACGTTTGGAATACATGGAAAAGGAAAGGAGGGAATAAGAATTCTGTACATAATAAGAGGAGGGAGATGATACAAGGAATTTAAGAAGAGGGATACAATAGCAGATCACCCATATAGGAGGGAAAACGAAACGACGTGCCAGAAAAAACTGAAATATTAGCTAAAAATTCATAGATTTCAGCTAAACGGTGCTAGTAGGTGGCTAACTTAGTCAGCTACTAAGAGCACTTAGTGGCATACTAAAAATGGTATTTATAGATCCTTTCCAGTGAGCTACTAACCTGGTATGCTACTATCGCCACTATCGTAGCGGAGTACATAATTGTCGGTAGCGACTGCCCTAGAAACAATGAAGCAACGCTTGGCAACACTGCCACTGGCTTCATTGTACGTAAATTTGTATGTCATACATCAATATTGCTACAATGAGGCCATCGTTAAATACTCTAATTTCCACCAGGGTTGAAATTCGCTGTGAAAAAATCATTTGACTTGACCGGGATCAAATCAATGATCAAATCATCAAATCATTGACCCGTGCGAGTGACTTCGTACCATATCATTTGTTACATGCAATGTTTGGAAATTTTTACTCTAATTTCCCCCTACTTTAGCATTACCATCATAATTCCGACAAATCTTCAATAAAATCTTTTTGTTATCGTATAGAAAAATCGGGAATACATATTTGCCATAAACTTTTTTTTGCGACACATAGTAATACACCACAAACTTGCACAGATCGTTCATAAAATCATTTGGTCACACTGGAGCTTTACCACATCAAAGTTGTACTTCCTAACTCCATCCAATCGCACCAAATTTAGGTATCAGTTATATTCAAACAAACACAGGTCTTTCTTGAGGTATCCACCGTTCCATTAATATAAAAACACTCAAAATAGAAAATGTTTGCATTTAGTTAATAGAAAATAACTGGCATTTACATAGAAATGTAAGAATTCTCACATTCACACACTAACCATCATTTTGTGAACAAAAACAGACATGCACACGGTACAGCGGACCTTGTCACAATTTAATCTGAATACCTTTATCTGTCCCTTCACGAATCCTTTCTGAGCATCCAATCAGACGAAACTGATTTAACTCATCCAGTTAGAAGATAAAACATAAAATATGAAGCGATATACTGGCACTGGAAGAAGTTTTTTATCACTCTGTGAACTATAACAACTTTCTACCACTAAAAAAAAACGAAACGAAGTAGAAATTTACGGAAGAATGTAAACAGACGAGCGCTATGATGTAAACAGACTCACAATTACAATTATTACCTGTGATATATCATAATAATTCATTAAGATAACAGATGTACGTCTTTATATCAATTTAAGACATATGTCTACGACAACACAACCGTAATATGCTCGAGTTAATTATTCTGAAGCACCTCACTTAATGCTGTAGTCACGAAAACTAATATGCACATGTAAATTGTTGACGAGGCTTCCTCCTGAACACATTCTTTAAAATGGGCTGTAATCTCGTAGAGTAATCATCAAAAACCACAAATGAACAGTACCAAGGCCAGAAGAATTTAAAAATGCAATTGTTACCCTAAAAAACAGTCAATATACACACAATGATTTATGCACTTTATAAAGCTGTGAGGCGTAGAACTGATGAAACGAGTGGAAGAAGAGATGATAACGACCTTACAACGCTCAAAAACACAGTAACCATCTCATTAACTCTTCCTTTTTCGTTGAATAAAACACTTATGAAGCACTACGGAATACCACAACATGGTGTCGTAGACTGAAAACAAATAATAAAAACTCTCAGTTTGATCCAACAACAGTACTACGTGTTGCATCCGCCAGCCTTGAGAAAAGCAATTCCACTAGTATCTTTGGTATTTTCGCCTAAAATCTCCATTATGGCTTCACATTATCACCCGAAATGAGCCACTTGTGACAGATCGCCATATTTAGTAGCGCCTCTAAACAAGGCGAGAGAGTGTTTAAGTATTAGCCTCTCAAATAGTGGCTCACTTACCGCTGCTGAGCCTAGTAGCAGTCTATGAATACGATTTTGTTAGTTGGCGACTATTAGCGCGCTACTAAGCCATCTCTCTCGCGATGAGAGAGTACTAGAAAGAAGCTATTTTAAACTTGTCAGGCCTCATTTAGAATATGCCGCTAGTATATGGGATCCGTACGAGGAAGGTTTGATAAAAGAATTAGAGCGTGTGCAAAGGAGATCCGCTAGATTTGTAAAAGGCCGTTATGATAATTGTATAAGTGTTACAAATTTAATAGAAGAACTAGGATGGGAATTACTATCAGAACGTAGGTTAAGATTTAGGTTAAATCTTTTAAGTAAATTCGAAACCGATTTGATCACAGATGACGTTAGATATATATTAAGAACCCCTGCGTATTATGCTAAGTTTGATCAGATTAACAAGATTAGAGAGATGGATTGTCGTACCGATAGATTTAAAATGTCATTTTTCCCGCGTATCATAAGAGAGAATAATAGGCAGCGTAGCAAAGGGATAGGTAGGTGAAATATAGTTAGAGTAGTCTGTAGTGCATGATGCATGTAATAACAATCAATAATCCCTTTCTTATTATGTAGATACTAACCATGTGACCCTATTATCTAGCATGCCTTCATTGAATATCCTAGTTGCATGTCAATAGTGCATGTTTGGTGATCTTCACCCCCTGCCACACACCCTCGTGATGGCTCGCAGGGTATTACGTAGATGTAGATGTAAGCCGATAGCAGCTCACTAAGGAATCTACGAATACGGCCATAAGTGTCCAAAGCCCTTCAAATCAACTGATGGAATATTTAAATGAAAAAGTGCAGTCATCATCACATATAGCTCATCCTTGCGCGCAATTTCCAAATGACTGAGCGAAAAACTGCGCGAAAGTTTGAATTCAAGCTTTAATAGTGAAGTCGCACGATTTTTGTCAGTCTTCTACGTCAATCATGCATGGATCTTGTATGACTGACGATGAAACAATACGTATAGACCCGGCATGGGAGCTCAGAATTGCGCATCTAGCTTTGGACATTTACTTGAACCAGCAAACATAAGGGTAGGCTTGTCTAAATCGAGATTTGTGAGCTCGCGAAGTTGCGAGAGGTCATTTATTGATGGCCATTAGCACAACGAAATTCACGGTTTTCGGTAATCTCGTCAATCCCTCGTCAAACATGGATTTCCTGGGGAATGACCTATCTAGCCATTCTTTTAAAAATGTCAATTACCTCGAACTTAATTGCATTTTTTCATCAAAGTAATTGAAAGACACGCAAAAAGATTCTTCGAGGCCCCTCAAAATTATAAAAAATGACTGGTTCATGCAATAAATAATATTCCGGAATAACAGCATGAAATTTTTACTCCGCACCACGCATAGAAGTAGCCAACTTAATGCGTAAAATCCATTTCATTGAGCAGCAGTCTCAGACTGGTCACATAACAGACAATTTAACAGTGTTTTTCAAGCCCTTTTATTATAGACACCGGTTTTCCTCAAGCTCCTTTAGGAAGTATCAGTTGCATCTGAGTTAATTGATAATGAAAACTTGACAAAAATTCATTCAATATAAATGGATAGAAGTCAAATTTAAGATAGGTGGTTTAACGTGGAAGATTGTTCGGGTTTTCCACCGGGTCAGGTTCTCCATTTCTGCCGACGTTTCGATGGATGAGTCGTCAATCATCCTCAGGGCATGGGCAGGGCGTGTCCGGTTGGTTGATTAAAATGTTTATTCCCAAAAACATAAAACATACAAACAAAACGACGTAGTTCGCCGGGAAAACCTTCGATCATTCTAGGTGGTTCAACATTCAACTGACACTAAGGTCACACACCAAATCGTTGAATGTCTTTGACTACGGGGTCCAATGGCCTACTATTATCCCTTGGTCAGAAATTAATTACATGAACGCAATCGCATACTAGCATGTCAACGCAGCGAGCAAAGCTATATCTCACAATTGCTGGCCAGAATCATGGCAGCAGAATGTTGGCATTTAGGTCCTGTTTAGGGATAAGCTAAGGTTATTTAAAGGTTCTGAGTGAGAGTGGTTCTTTTTACGGCACTAACAACTTCCCCTCAAGGGCTGACTGGCCCTTATCCCCGCAAGCGCATTCTCCCGAAATTGCCTTCTCGCGCCAGGACAACCCTCCTGGGAGTACCGGGTGGAGGAGGGGAGCAAGGGAAGGGGTGAGAGTGAGATAGGGGTTGCAGCAAAAGCATTCCCCCTTACTCGCTCGCGCTCGTGACGTCAAAGCCTCCACAAGGTAATCTTGACTTCAAAACAGGCTCCTAAGGTGGCGCACTTTCAAGAGAAGCGCGGGAGTTTACTCACTGATATTCGTCCTAAGCTTTTGTGGCGGCGTTTAATGTGGTAACATCGCGGCCATTGAGGTATTTTACGACGCCGAGGATTGGTGGGCAATTCGGCTGCGACGGAGAATCGCCAAAGATATCAGAGTCGTAAGATAACGGGGAAGATGCTGGGTAAAGTTGCCAGGATAAGATTCGGTAATGAATTCAGTTTAGGAAGGAAACACATATGAGGCAAACGTCCCATTGAGCGGAAATTCATATGAAGAGCGATAGTGAGGGGAAATCAATTACATCAGCATTCTGAGTGAAATATAAATGACCAACACTGTAAGGAAATATTCTTCCTTCCGATAATGGACTGGCCTCAGTGACTTCATACCAGCATAAAGTTCCTTTTATCCAATTACTGCCTTTAGCATCATGGAAAAAAGACATTCTTCAGAATACAAAGCTCATACTTATCTCTCACATCTTCGATTAAACCATATAGAACGTAAGTACTGAAATTTGTCGTTTACTTTTTGGGTTCACTTGGCAGATATACGGTTTAACAACAGTTTGGGCATTCTCGATAGAGTTGACATAAATGGTTTTCAGCGACATATTAAATACTTTGAATTTACTTCTAGTAGTTCCGCTTATAATTTTTTCCTCAAATAATAGAATTAATATTTCCTCAAAGAATAGAATAATAGAAAAAAAAGAAAAGAATAGAATCATGTTCAATTAATTGACATATTACAGAAGTTTATATCTTTCTACCTGAGTATGACATTTAAAATAGGCTAATGCATGGTCACAAAATTCATAAAATCATAAACGGCAATAATTATTTATGTAGGTAACTAGAATCAGGATAAAAAATATAATTTTTTATTTGCTAAGATCGCAATTTGTCTTTTATTATAAAAATACAATACGCACAAATGCTAACCATCATAGTTTATATATAATATATAATAATTGCAGAATTCTTAATGAGGCAGCGTAAAAACTGAGTGTGGATCCGAGATTGCATACTTATATGTTTCATGTATATATGAAAGCCTTCATGAAAAATGGAGCTGCTAGGCACTTGTCAATCCATTTAATGACTTTAAAATTAATGAAACATATAAATACGGTCCTAATAATCTTTATAACTCCTTCATAAAATACTCCTATCACTGAGTACTATGCCTCCGAAGTTCTAAACAATTTACCCACTACGCAAAATTGTTTCAAATCGAAAGACATGACAAGGAAATTCACAAATACATTTTTTTAAACCCGTAGAAGATTAATCAAGCATTTCTAGATGAAGCATTTAAAATGCAGATTTGAAAAAAAAATTTGAACTTAGAAATGCCAACTAATTTCTCAAGTTCGGGGGGATATGTTAAGAGACAATAGCCAATTATAACGCAATTAACATTTCTATTCAAATAAAAATAACCATTCAAACATAATTTACTAAAAATATGCTTATTGTTGCATATTGTTGTATTGCTCGAAATTTCTTCGGATATTTTGATGCACAGGTCGTTCGTTATTTGATGCACGGGTCGCCGACGATGGACGATGGATTTAATTTTGAATTTTCATCGCGGCAGAAGCGCGGAAGTAAACTATTTCCTAACGAAGACAGCAGCCTTTCCCGGTGATAAATACCTTTCAAGTTCATATTATTCTCAGCAATATGGAAAAAATGGCATAGGTTTTAAGAAAGATACCCGTAATATGGACATATAAGTCAATGTTAAATTATAATGAATGATTATTGATTTAATTATTATTGATTTGCTTTAATATAATCGCAGGTTAATACCAGTACATTTCTGAAATGGACATGCTTAGTGCCAATAGCGCTTAGGGAGCAACACCCAAATTTTTATCGGGGTACATTCGACATTGTTTATCGATACCTGCTGTACTAGGAGTAAAATCGTTTGTAAAAAAAAAAACAATTTCCATCAAGAATTATTATTAGGCACTTATTGATATTTACAGCAAGAGTCATCAATATTTTTTCAAATGACGACGCTAACGCGGCAGAAACCAGGGTGTAACGAACCCAAACGCTATCCATTTTGAAAGCTATCCATGCTAATTTTGAAAGAATTTTCGAACGCGATTTTGAAGCGGGACACTTCTGCTTCGCCCCATCGGAAGAAAGTTTAGTCGGATTTCCAGCAAGTAATTGATTTATCCCTTAAGGAGCAGGCGTCGCAAAAGAAAATACTTAAGAGACTGACTGACGTATTCAATCTGGTTATAAAAAGCTGACTAAAAGGAAAAAATGTACAACCGGGTAAAGGACGGGGTTCTTATTCGAATAAAATTACATTAGGCATTTGGCTCAATCAATAAACTACGGGAATTTCGGCTACCTCAGGAGGCATCAGGGCCATGATTTAGACTTGGTAGCACTAAAAGGGATGCGTTGTGACCCTAAGCCAGTCATTTTATCATCTATTTAATGAAGTTACATGTATAGAGAACAGGATGCATGTTCCAGTATAGTAAGAAACTCGCTTGAATAAGAACAAATATTTTCACGATAGACTCTGAACTCACTTTGCACTTGATTAGCTAAAGGCGATTGATAAAACTCATAACAAAGAAAATTTGAGATTACAACGAGAAATAATTTGGATAAACCTTTAATTTCAATATAAATATTGTAATATCTCCCGCGACAGCTTTTCAGCATGCAGGGGCAGGTTCACGACGCGCTGGCTCGGATTCACAAGAGATGGCAAATGAAAATCAAATATCACACGAAAAATTTTTTTTTAATTCACTAACTTGTGTAGGCTACAATACACGACCAAGAAGGGAGCAGAACAAAAGAAAACAAACCGAGGAATTGGTCGTATGCTGGAAGGCAGGTCCGCTTCCTTCCGTGATCGCCGTCCGAGAGCTTCCCTTTCTTCCCTGCTCGTCCGGGAGCCTCTCCGAGTCACGTGACCCGATGTAGCTGCCCTCTTTTTGTCACTCTTCCAGGACAGCTGCCGAGCGGCATGCGGCGTACGCCACATACCCTCCTCACCGGAGTCGAATTCTGGAAACTCCGATTCCAAATGAGGAATTTTTTTTTGGTGCTTCTGACTCAAAAAAAAAGAAAAAAATTAACAAAACAATTAACCGACATACGGCTTCAAACCAGCCTAGTTGAAGCTCCCAATTTCTGTTTCATTTTCGTCCTTCATATAACATGCGTTTTCGCCAGCCATCCGTGATATTGTATACGGCCCAGTGTAGAATTAGAATACGAGAAATGTTGCGTCTCCCCCCTTTTGAGAGCGTCACCCCTTTCACCGGCCGTTTTCAACTTTCGGTTGGCGATCTGTAATCTCGTTATGAGAGAGGGGTTTCGTTCCTTAGGAATAGTTATCGAGTTTAAATGACCGCGATTGGGCTGGCGGCCGAAGTGTAATTCGAAGGGGGTCATTCCGGTACTCTCGTGGCGTACTTCATTAAACCACGTATTTATAGAGGAGATTAACTTAGGCCACTTGACGTGTTCGTACAATACACTCGAAAGACTCCGGAGAGCTCCCTCATGACCCGCTTATTAGGGTTGGACTGCGGGTGTCTTATGGATGAATAAACCACTTCGACATTTATAGAATTTAGCTCGTTCTTTCACCGAGCGCTCGTAAATTGTGTACCATGATCACTAAGCACCCGTTTGGGTTTCCCACAAAACATAAAATATTTGCCAACGAGGACTTTAAGACAAGTGTTGGTGTTCTCTTTGTCAATAGGATACACTTGCACAAACTTTGAAAATACATCTATTATTACTAGGATGAATTTATTACCGTATATTGCCTTTGGTAAGGGACCGTAATTGTCGAGGGCATAGAGATCCCGCGGCGCCCCGAGGCGCCGCGGCCTTTATGCCCTCGACATTATTTCTTATCTTTCCAGCATATCCGCGATTAGGATGCTTTGTTTGCTGGCAAATGTCACAACTAGACAGTAATGCCCGAATACGTCGCCGCATGTCCTTCCAATAATACCGTTCTTGGGCTATGGCTATGATCTTAAGTGAAGCGAAATTTTCATACTTAGTGTGTATGAACCAGGTGAATTTATTCTGTAAAATAGAAGGTAGCCAAACTCTCCAGGAATTTCTCTCCTTATCATTATGGCGTAGCAATACATCCTTCAAAACCCTACACGAAAAGGCCTCCCTACTAGCGTGCTCGTAATTGGGGTTAGTTGGAGGTCGTTTTTTCTTTAAGTAAGAGTAAATATCTTTTGTCTCTAAGTCATTTGTCTGATGCATTATTATATTACGTAGGTCCTCTTCCGGAGAGTCACTGACTTTGAGGTCTAAGAGGTCCATTATGTAGTGCTCCGAGGAACACTCGACCGTATATTTCTCCCGTTGAGGCCATCGGCTCAGCCAATCTGGCACGATGTTTTCCCTACCGGAGCAGTATTCGACGGTAAGGTCAAACTCCTGTAATGCAAGAGCCCACCAAGCCAATCGGCTATTGCCCAAATGTCACTTATGGAGAAATATTAATGCCTTATGATCGGTAATGACATTTACCTTGAATCCACAAATTATATATTTTAATTTCTGAAGAGACCAGACAATGGATAACGCCTCTTTCTCGGTGGTGGTGTAGGCGCATTCTGGTACTTTTAATGTTCTGCTGATGAAAGAAATTATTCCATCACCATTGGAACATTTTCGAAACAGCGCTGCCCCAATACCGTGGCCACTACTGTCAGTGTGTAGGTAAAACGGTCATTTAAAATCGGGATATTTTAAAACAACGGTCTTCAAAAATGAATTTTTCACCTTGTCAAAACAAGTTTGTAGCTCCGTATTCCACGCCCAGAGGGATGCCATTTTCAACAGCCCTAATAAGGGTTGGATCAACCTTGAGTAATGGTAGCAGAACTTTTAATAATAATTACAAAACCTATGAACCCCCGTAATTGCTTTTGATTACGTGGGGCCTTAAATGCCTCGACAGCTTCAATTCTTTTGGGGTTGGGCACAATTCCAACAGGAGTAAGGATATACCCCAGAAAATGAGTGGCATTACAGCAAAATTGAGATTTTTTACGATTCAATGTCATATTGGCATTTGATGAACGTTCGATAACGCTTCTTAAATGGTTCAAATGAGAATCAAAGTCAGTAGACGAGACGAGTAAATCGTCGACGTAACTAGTGACAAATGTAGACATACCGTAGCCTAATACTTCACTTAAGCATCTGATCAGGGCAGCGCCGCTATTTTTCAACCCAAAGGGCACGCAACAAAACACATACGTGCAAGAATTATAAAGGAACTTGTACTAAAAGTGTAAAAAGTGTACTTCCTATCATTGGGATGTAGTTCTACCCGCCAATATGAGGACGTAAAGTCTGTAATGGAAAAGAATTTGTGTCCACCGAATGTCACTAGCACCTACTCTACTCGGGGGGGTTCGACACGCTCGGGGATGGTAAGGCTATTGAGCTTTTGAGGATCCAAGCATAAACGCACTCCACCGTTTTGTTTCTTGATTACAATTAAGGGATTCAGGTAAGGACTCGCAGCTCTTTCAATTATCCCATTATTTAGCATGCACTGGATTTGATTGTCAACCGCGTCCCTCAATGCATAGGGAATGGGATAGACTTTCTGCCGGAATGGAGTTTCGTCCGTTATATGTATCCTGTGCGTATATTCGGGAACTACACCGGGTTTTTCGGAAAACAACCCATCAAATTCGGTCAAAACCGTATTTAACCTCCCCCTCTCGTCACTCGTTAGCAAATCCGTACCGTGTATGGCGCCATCTTCATCCCCCAACCCACTCGATGTTACCTCTCTCTCGAAGGATGATGACCATGACGCATCGCTTACTAGAGAAGATTCCGTAGCACGGTCATTTCTCTTGCTAGGAATTTGTATTTTTACGCGTTCCGAGTTAAAGTTCATCACTACGTTGTGTTCAGTCAAAAAATCAACGCCTAAAATTAGGGATTTGATTAAGTCTTTTGTAACAAAACAGACCACGTCATAAATTTCATTCTCAATCGAAAGAGATAAAAGAACCTGTTTGGTGATAGCAGCGGATTTCTTATTATTTGCACATAGTACTTGTGTGCGTCAGATCGGAAAGACTGGGACTTCAGGCCCATTTTTCATCATATTTTCAAAAAGATTATTGGAAACGGCGGACACCTGACTCCCGGAATCAAGCAAGGCCTCGGCTTCTAATCCGTAACATTCCATGAGTTTAAACCTTATGAGTTTAAATCTGGGGAATGACTTTCCCTTATTTATGGTCCGGCATTCGTATTAGAACGATTTGGCGGGTTATTTCCTCTATCCCGCCTAGCCGTGAAAGTGCGAGATTCATGAACATCATAACATGAGATTCTCTCGGGACGGCACTACGTTTTGAGAAGGTCGATTTGAGGGTATATTGCTCAAAGGGGGATACGACCTCTCATTCATGCCTTCTCTTTCGCTCGGAGGTTTCTGAAACGAAACCACCCCTAAGCCTTGGCGATTGCCCTCCGCTCGGGATGGAGAGTTATTTATTTGGTTAGTATCATCGAAACGAGTAAGCAACCGATGCATTTTGCTGATGTCCAAATCTCCCGCACAGTACAAAAGGCTTTGGACCATCGGTGGGAAGTGTCTAATGGCTATATAAATTATTTCTTGGTCCTCCATTGGGGGCTCGCACAATTTAGCCGCAGCTACCTTTTCCATGAAGTAGTCAGACATTTTTGAAATGTACTTTCATCAAAATTGTCTAATGTAATCTTTATCTTATGTTTGTACTGGGCTTCCCGGTCCCAAAAATGATTCAAAATGTTTACTTCAAAATCATCAAAAGTGTTTGGAGGAGGATAAAAATTGTCTCCCCATATACATGCTATGCCTACAAGCATATTAATAGCTAATAGAACTTGCCGTGGAGCATCCATCGAAAATAAATTAATATAGTTTCTGGCTCTACGGATGAAGCTCATCGGGTGCTCATTAGACTGTCCGGAAAATGTAGGTTTAGCAACTAAATGACTCGAAAAATTTAAAGAGGAGTACCATGTCCCGTTCGGAGGAGATTCACCAATGATTGGGGTATTATGGAATTCCGATCTACATGGTTGTTCCGTCACACACTCTCGTGCGTTTTGGAAGCTCTCCTCAGAATTCCCCGCGACGTGAACATTTTCCGAAGGAGGCTTTCCTGTTCGTGGGACTCCCCGTCGGAAACTAGTACGTCATTCCTCATCCCTTTTAATACAAGCCTCCACTCGCCCAATCTCTGATTTGAATTCCCCTTCAATAGAGAGTAATTTGTTTAAGAGCCTACTCTGCCCTTCTTTTTGGTATTCAAGTATGCCTAGCATTAGCTGACCTAAGTCGCCATCGAGATTCGACGTTAGAATTTCTTTCCCGTCCAAAATGGGGCACGTGCTTTGAAGGGCACTATCGTTATCAGAGTGTGCCATTTTACGTAAAGACCGAGTCAAGTCCGCGATTTGAAATGTAGCCTCGTCTCCTGACGACGCCTCGGAAACTTTATCTATCGCTTTTTCCCTGTAATTATCAAAATTACAATGTGCCATATAAACTTCGTAACCAATTTTCACCAAGAATAAAATCAAACAAAAAAAAAGGTAGGAGTATAGGTTCTACTATTCTCGCTTAGAGGCCCATCAAAGTATTAACTACAGGATGGTAGGCCGGGCCATGGAAATGGGAATTACCGGGATAGAACATCTTAGAATAAGACTTCCGTCTAAAGACTTCAGAGTAGAGTTATGGAATGGCATCATGTCTTACTGAGAGTAGTTATACACTGCTGACAGGTTGATCGGTTGACGCTTGCCTCTCGAGTTTTCACCACGAGTTGGGCGCCAATGTAATATCTCCCGCGACAGCTCCTCTGCATGCAGGGGCGGGTTCACGACGCGCTGGCTCGGATTCACAAGAGATGGCAAATGAAAATCAAATATCACACGAAATACTTTTTTTTTAATTCACAAATTTGTGTAGGCTACAATACACGACCAAGAAGGGAACAGAACAAAAGAAAACAAACCGAGGAATTGGTCGTATGCTGGAAGGCAGGTCCGCTTCCTTCCGTGATCGCCGTCCGAGAGCTTCCCTTTCTTCCCTGCTCGTCCGGGATCCTCTCCGAGTCATGTGACCCGATGTAGCTGCCCTCTTTTGCCACTCTTCCAGGACAGCTGCCGAGCGGCATGCGGCGTACACCACAATATATTAAATGCTTGATAACGTAATATTCGACCAGCGATTCCAGCGCACGAGTAAAATATTGGACGACGACGTAGCCTGGAAGTTCTTACTATATTCCGGTGACTGCTGCTAATAATTTGCTAAAATATCCATCTATATCTCCAAACTACCCTGCAAGCCACCGCATGGCCGTATGGCAGGGGGTGTTAGGGCATCAACCGTGCTAACATAAAAGGGATAAGGTGGTTAAATGGTGACGAGTATTATGGGAGTGTATTGAGCAGAGATCGGTATTTTATGTGTTCGCTTATTGTGGGCGGAAAGAACGACTTTATGTACTACCTATGTTTTCGGCAATGTATCTCCCTTATTTGATCACTTCTGTCAGACCTAGAGAGATATAGTGAGGCGTCAGGATAATATTTTGTGTCACTCTGAAAAAACCAGTTCTTAATTTATCAAGGAAGCCAAGCCTCTGAGCCTCTAGGGGCTCCCATCTTAATCTCTTTAAAAGCTGATAAAAATAATAATATGCTCGTAGCAGTATTTTAAAGAAGCGCGCAGCTTCTTTATGTATTTCATGCATTTTTTGTACAATTTTCTTTCAAGATCTCAAATACGGGCAGTGTATTTAATATGCGGCCAAACTAGAGCATAGTAGCACCTCTCTTTAATTTTTATCCGGACTTTATTATACGCTTGACGAATCCTGTTTTCTTTAATGCTGTGCCGAATATGATTTTTATATGTTTTTGCCATGAGAGGTCTGCAGTTTAGGTAGTTCCAAGATATTTGACTTTTTCTGAAGATTTTATCATTACTCCATCCATAGTTTAGACATAGCGTTGGTGTGAAGATTTCCGAAAAAAGTGTACTGTTGTGCCTTTACTAAGATTGAATTCTAGCTCCCACTCTTGGCACCACTAATAAACGTTGTTAAGGTCTGATGGCAGACCTAAAAGTCCGATTCCAAACATATTTCGCGGTAGACGACCGTTTCTTCTGCAATTCATCTTAATTTACCGTCAAATCGGGAACCTAGGTCGCTTGTATAAATAATGAATAAAAGAGGGCCAATCACACTTACTTGTGGAACACCACATGTGACTCCAACCATATTTGAGCTAATATCATCAATAACTACCGTTTGATTTAAATCACTGAGAAAGACCCTATTTTTTAAGAAATCCGCATTATTGCAATTTATATATGAATTTTTTATGACAAACCTTATCAAATGCTTTCTTAAATCAAGGAATATTGCGACGACTAGTTTCTCCATTCACCTAATTTTAAAATGTCTTTAAGTTTTTAAGAATTTAAGAAGAATAAAGTCACCTGATTTAAAAATGCAAGATGTGTTTCTTAAGACCTATCATTACGGAAGTCATGCTGGCTGCTATGTAAGTAGTTACGATTATCTAGGAATGTCATCATATTACTAACGATAATGTGTATGAGGATCTAGCATAAAAGTGAATATTTTGGGAGGAGAAGACGATGTTAGGTTCACAATGGGAGCTGTGAAACATCCAGACTCAGCAGCGTTCAATATGCCTGGGAACAAAAATATTTACAAAATATACTCATAAATGAAATCATCACCTCATCATAATTGCATTACTATGCATTGTTGTATGTTATGCTCTCCTGCAAGTAATGCAGTAGACATGGTGCAATGTTGTCCAGCCAGATAGGTCTTTGATGAAAATGAAACGATGAAAATATCTTTGTCGCTAAAGCCTAAATCAACTCGCTGGTAGATTAGATACGGCTATTATCTCAATTAATTTTATGAAGGACTTTCAAGAAATCAAGTATTATGAGGTTATGCGATTCATTTCACTTTAAATAGGATTAAATATCAATTAGTAAATATTGTGAAATCTCAGGAAAAACGAAAAACCCCGATTCATGACGGGGAAACAACGGGAAACAGAAATAATCCCGGAAAGAGTCAGTGTCAATTAGTCATTCCGTCAAGCTAAATGAGGCCAGAGAGTGGCACCAGGTGGTATCGCATGGACTCGCGGCCACAGAAGACAAATGAATGTCTTCTCCGGGTGCCGTAGGACGGCGTCACTCGCGCAATGAATCGATGAATGGGAAAAATGAGCGAGAAGTACTATTTTTAAACCAGGAGAGTGGCTGTGACTGATTTCCTTCCACAACCTCGAAGGCATCACTCAGTCGTGTGTCTGCGTACCTCCCATTGCCGGCCGCTCTGCACGCTGTCTCCCTGCACCGGAGCGAGAGCGGATTAATTCTTCACAAGTATCACCTCAACGTACGCAGAGGTTCGGCACACATGCTGCCAAAATGAAGTTTTAGATGACACAGACGCACAGTTTAAAAGGAAGATGGAGAGAGGGAGCCAATGGTATTTTTTCCCTCTTGCAGTAGGCATTTTTCCGCCTATCGTGACTGTTTTTTAGCTTGAGGGGTGAATAAAATTGGAGAAAAATTAGTATATTACCTCTATTTTGCAGCAATCGAGAGATTTATATTTTTCTATTTTGCTTTTATTGATATCCACACCCAGATCCCTCAGTTTTGTATACGCAAGTACCTATGTGTTTAAAGTTGCGCTTTACCCAGAGGACTATAGCGCTTAGCCGTCGCATACGGGTACCTCAGACATTACATGCACGGTACCCGTGATGACAACTTGCTCCTTAAAGCCCCTATTCACAGAGGATTCACAGGGGAAGAAGACACTTGGGTAGCTTAACTGGTTAGAGCACTTGGTACGAAATTGAGGGATCTGGATTCGATTCCCAATCCAGGCGAATGATTTTTCCGCTGTGAATTTTAGACGATTGTGTGATCACTAGCGTGTGATTCCGCTATAGTTACCGCTACAGCGCGGCTAGTTCCGTAGTTCTTTGATAATGCCGGACTCATAGTTCAAGAGTGTTCACATCTGTGAGTGGGCCTTAACTTACCATCAAGTTATAGATGACACGGCTCCATTTATAATTAGTAAATTAAGGAATTGAAACTCGATCCTTATAGAACATGTATAAAACATTTCCAAAGGTTTGATCTCATATTTATGCCAAAAGAACAATGTCAATGATGCAGGAATGTTGGTGTGTCATTGAACAAGTGTGACCAATTATCACTTGTTCATGGAAGCCATCCATGTTTGGTAACGGTGAAAGAAATTGTAGCACAATTATTTCATCCCTTAGACTAGTAAGTGTCCTTTACTCATAGGTTATTACCAACCCTCGTAGAAAAAATGGAGGATTTAGGTGGTGGGTCACGGTTTATGAGCATCCATCTCCTGGACCAGGATATCGGCTCTTAAGGGCACACGGAGAAAGTGTCCAAAAAGTCTTCTTTTCTCTCCAATGAATCTCTCTCTCTCTCCTGGCTGTGATTTACTCTAACTCCTGGGTTTTATCTTGTGTCCGGGGGAAACCAAAGTTCGGGAAACATTTTCACAGAAAGGAGTCTCTCTAGAAAAAGAAAGTATTTTACCGCTAGTTATTGCGCAGTGCCTTGCTAGGTCTTCCTATTTGATAACGATTATTCTAAGTCTGACAATGGAAATAACGAAGGTATTACCTTGGATTGTAATAAAATTGAATTATAAATAAATATTACTTACTTAATGACCTTATGATTACACCTTTCACATGTTCCTGAAAACCGTCGCGAAAAAAGCATTGGCTTTTTCGTCTTTTCAACGAGTTTGATAATTTGTAGACAACAATGGGCAAGCACTCGGGTACTCCGCAAAGTAAGTACCCGAGTTGATATTTTAGTAATTTAACAAATATTGGCACCATGAATGAATTACTTAAAAATAGCTAGCCAGAAATTGGCACTCTCCTCGCTTGCTGGGTAATTTAGTTGCTCAGGGGGGGTAGGATGACTGATGACGCTTAGAGTAAGGTTTGATAGGGAAGGGATTTAATGGAAGCAAAAGGAATGTGGGGAGAAGCCCGGTGTCGGCAATAGCTTACTCTAACATTAGTCAGACGCGTAGAGCACTCCACGATTTTACTTCCCAGCGGACGTTCGACGCATAAGGTCCTTTCGTCATTGGACCAAAATCGGGGTCGTGATTTCAATAGCCTTCCTACCGCCACTACCGCCACAACTTGAGTACGAGTCATTACATGGGAAGCTAAACTACACCAACCACGCCAAATTCATTCTCCAAAAGTCGTTTCTTTTCCTGAAATCTTCCATAAAAATTGCATTCAAGTCACCCACCGCCTTACTCTCAACTACTTAGTAACATAACCAAGTTGTATAACATAGGTTTTAGAGATGTGAAGACAGCTATAAGGACCTTTATTCATAAAGTTCAGATTAAATATAAGCAAGTCCGTATATAAGTGTTACACAAAATAAGAGCGTGCATATTTTAAGGATAACTGTTAAAAATGGTGAATTGTTAGCATTGCTGAAACTTGCTCCAGTAAAATAGAAAAACTCCATTTAACTTAAAACTTCCGAGTAAACTTTTTTATTGCATTTCTTTCTCGGGTTTTCCCTCGCGGAGCATAAAATTTTCTTTCGTTACAACTTCTCCTTTTTAAACCATAAAAACTCAAATAAAAGCATATTGCATTATATTTCCTCATTGGCATAGGTTGATAGGCTTTTAATGGGATATAGTTGTCACTTAAAAGCACGAAACGAAGGTTTTTATTGAAAATTCTAGACTAATGACAAATTATACTGAAAGTTTGAAAGATGAAAGAATCACAAAGCTTCTTAATAGGGGAGCAAGTTCTCTCGGAGAGAAATATTGAAGGCTCTAGCACTATATTAAGCAATAACATAATATCTAATCATATATTATTATATATCTAATTATAGCATATGAATTATCTAATCCATCAAAGGCCAACCTCATAAGCATCCATGAACAAAGGACAACTAATCTATCAAAGAAGCCACGAGTCCCGGAGTTTTCCCGGAGTTAGGCAGTTTATCAAGTGCTTTATATTTGACAGTTGCATGTCAAAATAATGTGTAGATGCATTTATTTTTGCAACACCGTGAAGCATACATTTTGGCCAAATATTTCTAGTGGGTAGTTACTTCAAATTAGGAATGAGTCGATTCCTCTTTTTTACGACTCTCGATTCCGATTCTTTCAATCCCCTGAGTAGTTTTCAAGTAAATTCGCTGTTTTTACATATGACTGACATTAGCTTAATGAATTGCTTAAAATTTTTAATTTGAACGCTGATTTTCTATTTTAATTTAACGCTGATTTTATTCCTATAAACGAGTATAAGTTAGCCGCCAATTCCCCATCCAATCTCATGACTAACTGAACAAGATCAACGGTGCAATAGGAACGATGTGAATCCGCTCAGTTAGCTTCATGCGAGAGTTATAATATAGAAGATTATGAGATTTAAAAGTAATATTAGGCACGATAAAATTTTAGGCCGAGAAATAAAACGATTTGGGCCAAAATTAATTATTAAAAAATGATTTTTCAGTCCAGTAAACATTTCCTAGGGTACGTGCATAAACTTACGGGATTAGTATTGGCAAGGTAATTCGATTAAAATAAGCTAAATATAAAGGGTTATGAATAATGAAATGAGAGTTCCTTTTCATCCAATATGTTTCATTCAAAATAATTGATAAACTCAAAGTTTTCATTTTAAATTAACAATCCGCATTAGTGACCTCGAGAAGGCAATCATAAAGGCAAGCGCATTAGGACCATCTGTCCCGGGAAGTAGGACAACACTCAAACAATCATAAAATAGTAGGTGGGTCGTAATTGAGATTGTGCTGCGTCTCAATAGTATTTGGACAGTGTCGATCTATGCTTTGCGCGTTAACTGAAATTAGTGTTTAATTTGGAAACTCGCCATCCACCGAAGCCTATAGTACGGGATTTTGTGAATAAACTTACAAACGTTCATAATGCAGATAACTCGTAATAAAATTAATCTTTATGTCTACAAAAGCACTAAAAAATTCATCAGCATCATGAGTTGGACGATAGTAGTAAAAATATTTCAGTTATTCGTAAAAATAAACGGAATATTTCTCATGTTTCTTTGGTGACTCTATAAAAAATCCAAGATTAGTAATATTTCCAATCAAAACGAAGAAATTTTGTAGATTTATGCTTTCTTTAAAGAGCGGAATTAATGCCTAAGAATGAAAAATAGATGAAAGAAAATGCATTTAAAAATATTTTAAACTACATTGATTAGAATGACAATAAATACCATGTACACAAGACTATTACAGTATATTACAAATACGGTGCATTAAATGGACAGGGTTAAAATTAATGTGTGAGGTTTTTATTGAAATATGTATGGCGCATTTATTGGTTTCATATAACGATGTATTTGTCAAATAGCTTATGTATTTTAGGGAATAGCCGATATATATGACACCTTAATTTAAGTACGGTAGAAGAATTCGCGTGCTCCAAGTTGGTGCTGCAAACGTTAACGGTATCCCGTCTTTTTCCACGACGATATCTATCAACTATTATATTATCATGAAGAATCGGGTGCTAATAAAGAATGTTTCATAAGATTTTGTAAATATAAGATAACCAAGGCTTAGAAAATGTTGTCAGATATTTGGAGCAAATCTAATACGTTAGGAACAATCTCAATGTAATTTATTTGAGTTTTGGTCCATTTAAAATAGAATTTTTACGGGTTGTACGAAATATAAAACCGCCACCAAAATGTGTATTTGTACATTATCACTCAACAAATAATTTTCCGCGGACTTATAGCAAAAATTGCAAAAGAGCAAAAGATATCGATTTTATCTATTATAGATATAACCATAGGTAAGCAAAGTTTGATTCTATAGGAAAGTCTTTTTAGCTGTTTATTCCATAGAGTTTATAGGAATTATTGATGATAATCAAAAGGAATTTATCTTGAGTTTTATTTTATTTCTGTCACGATGGTAGTGATACTGCTGCAGCAAGTTCAAATAATATTTCACTCTAGTATGAAATTCAATTTCCTTTCGTCATTAATTATTATTATATCTATTTATCACTTACATTACATAAAACATTTTATTAGCCTTTTAGGTGCAGAAATGAATTTATGAATCAATAAAGATATTGAACATTCTTAACGAATACCAGGACAGGGACTCGCTAAATAGGTGCCCAGCACATGGATGGGTACCCATATTGAGAGTGCGTCCCAAATTCAACCATATCTCAGACACAACATTTTATAACGTGCCAAACAAAGTTTTTTGAGAAAAGCCTATTTTAAATCTTGATATGAAATTGCTTGTTTAAATTATTTAAGACTTACTGAATAGAAATAATGACATTTTTCGAAAAAGTTTGTTTTGAATACCTATTTTATTTGCCTTGTAAGTGAAATTGCAACAAATATTCACATAATATAAATACACTATTATTGTGATCAAAGAAAAAGATTATCAATTCATTTTTTTCTGCGAGTAGGAGTCACTTTTCTCCCAGATATACTTTTTATTCGAAGAAAATGCTGTAAGACTATAATATAAAATATTTCCCGATTTTTAATCCGCACAAATTGATGTATAAAAAATACATAATGTAAAAAAATTAACATAAGTAGAGACGAATGATTGTTTCCTGTGCACGCAGATGTTTTAAGAGCCTAATCATAAAATAACTATATTATTTCGAAATTTGGCTGGCCTGGACACGCCGGGACCATGCCCGTAGCTGAAAATTTTCCACAAGCATTAAACAAAAATTTGGTATGTGCTTCTCGAGCCAGCCACAAGTCATCGGCATGCCACATTTGGCAGGCGTGCCAAGGGTCGCCCACTCCTGGTCTAGGACATGATGGAGGCGCGATTGTCGAGTTTGCTTAGAGTTAAAGATCTCGGGAAACGAACGAGTGTCCCATTTTCCAGCTTCCACTTAACAATCACGACCAAAGCACCAGGGTTCTGCCGTCTTAGGCCGCCACTTCCTGGAGATGGCCCACCGCATGAGGAGACAGGAGTTCTCCCTTCAAAGTTTCCCTCGCTCCAAACCATCCTTTCTCTTCTCGAGAAACCGCGAACGCATTTAAGGGCAATTAAGTTCACCTCTGCTTAAGTGAGGAAGGGTGAGCCACAGTTTCAATGGCCACAGTCACAGCTAAGCGGAATGGTTTCCCAGTCTCAAGAACTGGAAGGTTTTTTTAGATGTTAGAGGCCAGGTTAAGGACTTTAACTTCCAGATCCTTGTCCGTGCAAGGAGGATATACTTCAACTATAGGAGAGTGAATGTATGCATTAAAAGTAATTAAACCTGAATATGATGTAAGCATTCATTATTACAATTTCATCAGAGTAAAGTACAGCTCTAAGTTATTCCCTACTTTATTTTGCGAATTTTTAAAAAGTTTAATTTTTAAACAATATAAGTAAATGATGATAAAATAAAGAATCACTGATTTACTGTCTGTATTTGATATTTATTACAGCAGATCCTGCGTCTAAAAACAGATTTTTCCTCATCTTTAAGGGCCTTTCCAGATAAACAGATGCGAGGTGCGGTAACTTAAGGACCTCTTGGATATGCTTTCAGTGTTACACGACCGGCGTTCCACTATCACCTTTTCCGGAAACCGTAGAAAAATTCTAATAATGCAGAATAGTTGGAGCAAGTTATGGCATTCATGAAAGGGGATATGTAAACTGTACCGTAAATACACAAACTAAGACAATATACGTTGCCATCTGGCCGTTGATTTTATTGATTATAATTGATTATTTTATACTAAATAAACACTACTCTGATAAAAGATCGTAGTCTTTCCCGGCGTATCATATTTGTAAAATCTTCTCGGGTTTGGCACCAGGTAAGGCAATTGAAGGCCAATGTTTCGACGAGAAACTCTCTCACCGTCATCAGGGCTAAGACTGATAATCGTGATCAGGGCTAAGACTGATAATGGTGATCAGGGCTATCAGTCTTAGCTCTGATGACGATGAGAGAGTTTCTCGTCGAAACGTTGGTCTTCAATTGCCTTACCCGGTGCCAAACCCTAGAAGACTTTGCTAAACACTAATCTCATTGCATTAATACCAATAAATACATTTTTGTTTTGCATTCCATTTTTTCAAAGTAAAAAAAATTCACCACAAAATTTAAATGTTTAATCTGAACAATAGATATGTCATATGCATAAAAATCTATACCACATTGAGGAAAAACTCAAAGTCATTGAATTTCTAACACTGCTCGAAATTTTCATTCTCACTAATTATTATTTCACATCACATCAAATAAATGTTTAAAAAATGTTTTTTAAAAGTAAGTACTGCTTCCTTAGGAAATAAATTGAATGAATCAAACACCCCAAGTTTCACGTGAATCTCTGATATCAAGATTGATTAGGCTAAGTAAATATTTGATATATGTGTCACGCAAGAGACACCTTCTCGGGACAAGCTGTGACAAATTGCAGAGGTTTTTCACAGTTTACTCTAAATTATAAAACTCATTCAATGCTTTCAATAATTAATTTTGTAAGTTATATTCGGATAACACATCAATTTTGAACGCGTACATTCTAAAATGTTGTTACGTTTTTCATTTATGCCTTAAACTCATGAAAATAATGTATATTGCCACAGCTAGCCCCGATCTCCCCAATGGTTATAGCAAACATTTTACTGACATATTAAAACACAAGTCATATTTATAACCTAACTTTCAAAATTTGCAAATTTTGGAAACATATCATTCGATGCAAAATGGCTCAAAGTATGACATACAAATGATAAGAAGTAAATGCTGTAAAGAGATTTTCCAATATCTCCTATGACGGGTAGTACAACGTTTCATTTCGAGGCTTTACACATTAATTCTCTTTCCAATCTCTTTCAGTAAATTGAGTTACTTGATTTTACATATTTCAGAAGCAGTTTTGGGTTTTGAGGAAGGAAAAGTTCTGGATTCATATACTTGATTCCATGGCATGAACATTTTTGATGAAGCTTGTTTAATATAGTGTAATATAGTGTATATAGTGTGTACCAGCTACTCCTCTTGCGAACCCAAAAAAAGCTCACGCAGATTTAAGGATCAGATAGTCTACCTAAGTGTACCCTTGATTTAATACCCTAAATTTATTACCCTAAGATCAGGGACCTGTTTCTCAGAGCAACAAGTCTATAAGTCACAAGTCACGTGACTATTTTCACAAGGCAGATGGGTTACTCAGATATACCTAACCCATGACTTCCACTGGTCCAAAAAAATGGCGGGCCTAATGAAGACCATATATAACTCCTGTATGATGTTAGGTGAACCCGAAATCTTGCATTCACTTAGGATCTTTTAAGGTAAGTTGGGAAATTAAATTACTTTCCAGCACAAATTTAATCATTTGTATTTACCCAAAAACATTGCACTAACTTTTGGATTGGAAATATTGCAAGGCGCACGCCAAAAATGTATCGTAATCATGAAAATACGAGTTATACGTGGTCTTGATTAGGCCCGCCATTTTTATGGACTTGTAGGAGTCTTTGGTTAGGTATATCTGAGTAACCCATCCGTCTTGTGAAAATAGTCACGTGACTTGTAACTTGTAGACTTGTAGCTCTGAGAAACTGCCCCCAGATCACACGGAAATGAATGTGACTCACACAGTTATGCGTCATTTTGCACCCCAATTAATTTTCCAAGAGCGATACGCAACTGGAATGGGAAAGGAACACTCGAGAAAAAGTTTTCGGCGTAGAACGGTAGAAGTCGTAAAATAGGCACAAGGATGGAGGAATGCATATGAAAGAATGTGGCGCTGTAGCTGTAGGGGAGGAGGGATAGGAAGAGGGAGCGGGAGGCGGACACTCAGCACCGTGGCGGTGCGGTGGGTGGAAAAAGAGAGGGAGGAAGTTGAGCGAACACGCGTGGGGCGCTTTTAAGGGCGAAAAAGGGTTGGGTGGAGCGGAGTCGCCCGCCCAGCCGCGAGATGGCGCTTCGGAATGGATGCGATAGTGCTCGGATAGGCGCCTCAAAGAACGCGGCCGAGTTTTTTCTCTCTCGCGAGAGACGCAGGGAGAGGATAAATTCTGCAGCGCACCCGAGGAGATGAAGATGGGAATGCTTCGAAGAAATCGATCACGCAGAGGCGAGGGCCTTGATCTTGTCATCGCTGAGAAAGTCCCCGAATGGAGACGACGATGGGCTGATAGCAGCGCATTCGATGCTCTCCCCTATCCGTTCAAACATCCATCATCTGTCGAGGGAAAATGAAAACGCACTCAACGGAGAAATCAGTCCTGAGCAAGAGTTGAGTTGCCTTTCGGGGGAACTACGCAAGGATTGAAAATCGATTGGAAATACGTCATGGAGACCGTTTAACTCAAAGGTTTTTATTACCCGTTGGCTGAAAAACGGTTTTTTTTAAATAGTATTCACAGAGCTCAAAGTTTGATTTAGAAGTAGCAAGGCAGCTCTATGGTAATTAGCCCGGCCCTTTCACTTTATGCTTTTACTGCAGATTCATATTCCAGGAAAATATCAACCCAAGGTACACTGAGACAACTCGAAATTGAATGACAACTAACAATAAAATTAATCCTGGCACATGTCACAACTCTTATACTCTATATTGACTCCTCTGAATAAGTGCAATGGTTTAACCCAGTTATAAAGGTGGTCATAAGGGTCTCCAAATAAATAATTAACATTCTTCCTCTTTAGTGATAATAGCAGCAATCTAGCATGGCAATCCCATTGCTGTCTAAGTTATAAGGTTACATTAGGCATGAGACTGCATTCATCATAATGATAAGGGCCAGAAAAGTTATGTCCTCTTAAAATTGGGATCTCTAACAGGCAATATTTAAATCTGTCTCATCGGAATGGACAGGGCCGGTTATAAGCACTCAGTAATTCTAAGTCTTTGTGACAGTACACCGTTGTAAGTCCTATTTTGCAGTTTAAAGCATGGTTTCTCCCCATCCAGTTCCTTCTCTAAAGTTTTCCCTTCCAGAATAAGCACGTCACAGCTTATACAACCTCATGAAGTTTAGAGTTCCCTATGGTCTATCACGCTCTACATACAAATCTTGTAAAAACTTCTTAGACAAAAGTCGAAAGGCAGCACTCAGAGGAAAGGAACTTCAGAGTTCTCTTCCAGCAACAGTGAGTCATTTTCACTTTCCTTATTATAGTGGGTTACATAGCGTCCTTAGATCTACGAGAGTGACAAATTTCAACTCATTTTATTGTTGAAAAACTAAAACTTTTCCGATTTTACCTGATTTCCGGCCTCTTTTGGAACATGATCCGCGTGGTTGCGAGTATGTGAAAGATAAGAAGGCCTTATTTCATTTTACTATTAGATCATTTAGACGCTGTTATCGGTAATATATAACTAATAAATATATTGAAGCTTAAAAGCATAAATTTATGATCATTTGTCAAATTACAAATTAGCAGTCAAGCTTTGCTCTTGTTTGCTTTAATATTTTTCCATAAAAGCACGGTCTCATCAACAAATTCATCAACAAATCTCTCAAGATTTGGAAGTGATAAAAAGTAAAGAAAATAACGTAAAGAACACATAAAAATACAAATAAACAATGAAATTGTTTAGTATTAAAATATTAAATTTTGTAAAAAGGTATGATTGTTCATTCATATTGTCATAACTTTCAACTTCATTATTTGAATCTTCAGAAACAGACTCGTCACATTCAAAACATATGAATCGAGAATGCTGCGGAGAAATAAATTTTGTAAAAAATTGACATATATTTTGCTTTCCTTTACCTCTTTTCTCAAAGACAGGACCTACTTCTTTTATTCCTATCATTACTATTTGCCTAACTCTGCTGACAGCTTTTCATGATTTTTTCATCTAACTCTCGACTTACCCTATCGCTCGACATGTTCTCGGGTCAGTTCATAAGCTTATTTTTTGGAAGTTCCCTGCGTTTGATTTTCTCATTCAATTTGCAATAAAAAATATACAAGAATGAATCCATGCTACATTTGATATAGAGAAAAATAAAATAATTGGCCATAGTCTTGTACTTCTGGCTACATTGTAAGATTTTCACTATTGTTTGTGTCAACTCAACCATTTTCCTGTTGTAATATGTAATGGTCTCGGGCTTGCAATCACTCCCAGTATCATCATCAATAGTGTCGTCATAAAGTAAAGTGGGAATCAGTATGACATTTTTATTTTGTGTTGGGACATGTGTGGTTGACACTAACGCGGCTTATTTCCTAAATCCCAAAACAAACTGGTTTTGTGTTTTTATTCATTGACAAAATTGAATTCAAGTAGAACTTGGGCTTCATTTTTTTTAGTTCCTGCTTAAGAAAGATTTCTCTGATATCATTCTCCAACCAAGTTCTAAATCACTAAATCAACCATCAGGCGTAATTTTTCGATCAGTATTATAAATTGGAGTTGCTTATCTCTTCATTACATCCATTGGTTTATTGATTATCATAAAAGGGCTCTCAGTTTGAGTTTCGGCACATATTTCAATGTTATATGTCTAAAGATCCAATGAATCAGCCAAAGTAAGTATTTTGATCCCATATTTTCATGGTTTCCTAGGAGTGAACTGGATAAAACATCATCTACCTCGAAATCCTTCTAGTTTCTCATCGCCTGTGACATTTTCTCCAAATGAGCAACAATTTTGGCAGTTTGCAAAAGGCCTTTGCACAGTTTGCTAACTGATGTAAAATGTTACCTTCTTTCTTTTTTCTCTCGTTTCCGTATCGTCTTAACGAATGCATCTAATATGAAATTCAAAATATTTCGCACTCATTACTATCCTGATATTTTTTTATGGATGACCATAATTCTCTGACAATTAGTCGATTCCCATAATACGATCCACCTTAATAAAAGTGATCTATGAATGCTCTCACTTCAACCCCATCGGAATTCCTTGGTCAACAACATTTAACAGAATGTATGGCTAAAGGTTGAAATTTCCATTCAATATTCCTGGACTTTATTTTCCTGGATTTTATCGAATCTTGCATTGAGATCGGATTCATATTGCGGTATTTTACTGCATATAGGCCTGAATTTGTCTTAAAGTCTTTTTTATCAATAAGGACTTCAAATATGTTAACTTAAAATTATTAGCGTGCTAATTCTCATACAGCGCTAGCACAGTACAGTCCAGTGCATGCAGTTCTTTGGCCTCAGCTCTCGTTAAAAATCCACGTATATTTTCAATGCTTTTGTTTTATGAGTAATAAGTCAACACTGTCCAATGCCGTTTAAATCTTACTTTTATATGCTGTTAAAATAATTATATAATACGATAAAACGAACCAATAGACATCCTCAGTTACTTAAGTTCTAACAACTAAGGATTGCCTGCGTGCTCCCATGAATGTATATTTTTAATATTTTTGCAATAGCATCAACACCTTTCTTTCTCTGGAACGAAAATTTCCTAGCTGCTCTAATGAATGCTTTTGCGGAATGGCGTGGATGAAACATGTCGTCAAAATACTTTGGAATTGATGGTGCAGACTGAAGCGCCGGCGAATTTTGCTGTCCATCTGGATTATCCCAAGAGGAAGGGATTCCGGAAGACCTGTCTCATTTTCTTGCAGCAATTTCTTAGAATCTTGATAGTGTTAATGTAACAAATAGATCACTGATTAAGTACTTAGGCCTATAGTGTAGATACCTTGAGTCTCCACAACAGTTCTTCAAGATAACCTATTCGTATGCCTATATGCCTTTGATAGGGCACCATCGAGGCCAATATCAAAGTCATTTGTCTTCCATTTTGTCGTAATATGCACATTAAACACACAAGTTGGTGCTCAAATAACAGGGTATTCTTAAACCTATTCAATACTGCATACAAATGGGAATAAAAATGAATTTTATTATATTTTAGAGGCTGTGTTGAAAGCAGAGGCAATGATTGGTGACATACCTAACACAAATTACCTACACCAAAGTGACCACGACAAGAGTACCATATATTAATTGTGAACAGTAAAAAGCATCATAAAACATTCAAATGTATCCATCATATATTTAATAAGTTTTAAATTTAAGTTAGTAAGATATGTAATAGCTAAAATTTTATTTGCACTCATTCATCAAAAATAAATCAACCTGGGTGTCTAGCACCCACCGACCTGAATTTGGTCCGCGAAATAGGCGACCGTACTGAAAGAGGGTTGAGGCGACATGACAGCTCAGGAACCACAATCAGGAGAATTTTTACGCATATAAAAAATAACATGGACATTGATCGAAACCTTAATGTAAATTCCACCTAGCGGAAAAACTGCCTTTAGCCTACAATATAGCCCAACGAAGGATTTCTAGTGTTCAGGAAGGGAGTCTTTCCATTCCCCTTTCAATGTTCGTATTTTGTATGTACGTTAATTTTCAAACAGTTTTGAAAATATATTTGCTACCGTGTACCATTTGCGAGTCAGTGATTCATTCCCAATTGTTAGGGATCAATGGACCAGATATTACATATTTTATCACTTTAAATCAGTACAATGAATTATAAATATTATTGGAAAAATGAAATAAAAACTAAATATACTAGCATTTCTGCAACCTGAGACATAATGTCCGGAGGCTTTGGAAACGACAAAGCGATAAGAATATTTGGGGAAGATGGCGACGACAGATGTGATTTGCGCTGCTAAGGCTTAGAGGGTTGGCTGGTTTTGGGAGTATTATTTGGGGACATGGCGGGAAGGTTAGGTAAGTATTAAGCTACACTCCCTCGACACTCGATGATCGAATCTTAATGGACAGAGTACTGATCAAGAAATGTAATCCACTTAGAACCAAAGGAGGGAAAAATCGGGTTATACTGAAACATTTCCGTCACCGCCGAGATTCGTATATAAGGGCCTAATATAAAAATTAAATGCCCAAAATATGAAACTCCATCGCCTCTTTGACTTACTTTGAATTTATACTAACTCCTTAATCCGATGTATCCTCTGCAGATTTTTCTCATTTTAATGAGTGAAATCTCACACTTTTACTGTCGTTATTGATTAATTTGGCATGATAATATACTCATCAAACCTGATGATTAAATGTTATCAGCATTTGAGGATGTTTTTATGATTTAATGACGCTTTCAAATACATATTTTATTTTTGTATTCTGGTTTAAGAATCTAGGTAAGGGCGGCTTCACTAATAAAACTTCGTAGTGCCTCAGGTAATATGATAGATTTGACAAATCTTGAAAAGGAGCATTCATTCTCTAAGGTCCAGAGTCTTGAAACATAGACATCTCTTTATCTCCTTTAATTTCATGATGATTTCTCAGCACCTATTCTAGCTCGGGTTTTGGAACGAGAAGTTCTCGAGGAGTAATTCATTTTACGTTAGAGTTCCAAAAAGCTCTCCTCGCCCACCCTTTTGCGGTCACAATTGGGTTTACACCTTACGCTTACCCAATTAACCCAAACCCAAATTTTCCCAAATTTACCCAAAATTTCCTTTCGTTTGATCGACAGTGCTTATCTTATCTTACGCTTTTTGTCACTTTTTGGAGGTTCCATACTCGTATAACTTCAGTCTAAATTCTAAAATAAGCGAGTTTGTGTCAGCCTGATTTGCTTTAATTCATTGCTGTTCCATACTAGATCTGAGTGAACTAACTTTACTGAGTAGTACCTACAATTACATCAGACAAACTTAATAAAATTTCATGATTATATTATGTATTTAGTGCATTGAATTTCCCCGAAGATTCCAAGAAACCACTTAAATCCTGCCCAAGAAAATATGGTATAAATAATATGCCAATAAATTACAAAAGTTACCGGTTATTCCTTAAATGTCAATTTTTAGGTCAACTATGGGTTTTTTTCACACTTTAGCATCATTCAGCAATAGGTTTATTTTATTTATCAACACTTGTGAGAATTTTTTATATACCCTCAATAAAATAACTGCATTCTCCTGTGACTACACCGTTTATCGTAAAATGCTACGTTCTCCACAGTACTTACAATTGGCGCGATAATGATATCATAAGCTTAAATTTCATTTGCTAAAGTTATTTGTGAAAATTAATGTTTACCACCACGTATGTTTTAATTCGAACAGCTTCTTTTTAACATTTACACATGCATACACTTGGCAATACATGGCAATTTTAAAAGGGAATGAGTTTTTTTAATACATCAATGCACTCTTTCACTTCTTAGGCGACCGATTACATATGAGATTGAATTATTCTAGGTACATTAACTTCACCTCATTATTTTAAAAATATGAATGCCCTCAACCTGTGAATTCTATAACTATCCTTACATTTTTAACTAAGCCATTTTTTACAAAACTATTGTTTGATACCAGTAGAACAGTAACAGGCCTAAAAGTAGAACAGGTCTAACAGTAGAATATATCTAACAGTAGAACAGGTCTGGCCAGGGAATATAAGCTAATGGAGAAACGATCCAAGCTAGCGAAAATTGGAAATACTTGGGTGTATACTTGAGGAAAGACCTAAGATGGGGGTTGCAAATTGACTATATTGTCGGAGGAGCCTATAAGTCGCTCCACTGGGTCATGCGAAATCTCAAAGGAAGCAACAGGGCTATAAAAGAAATGGCTTATCTCGTACGACAATTTTAAGGCCTATTGTTGAATAGTGAACCACGATGTGGGACCCTCACGAGTTAGGGCTAATAAAAAAAATTGAAAGAGTACAATGGAAGGCCACCAGGTACGTGTTAGGTTGACACAAGAGAACTGACAGCGTGACAGTGATGATAAAAGTTTTGGGGCGGGAAACAGGAAGAAAAATCATCAGGCTCTGTGCAGTATACAGGATTGTCTCATGAGACAAGGGCTTTGAAGAATTCAATGAAACCATGGAGAGACCTAATTATATTGGTAGAAATGACCACCCATATAAAATAAAACTAAGGAAACAAAAAACTATCGCGGCTAAGTACTCGTTTTTAAATAGGGGTATACATAATTGGGATCAGCTGCCTGATGACCTTTTTTAACTCTTACCCAAAACCTTAAAATCATTTAGAAGGAAATGCTTAGAATATTTAAGACAAAATTAATTTCTATTTTGTAACTTATGTTAATCCACTGTTGTTATATTTTAATTTTTTTCCTCTTCACGTAATTATGTGATCAGATAATGTTGTGTATGTCTACTTTCATTGCCTCAAGTTTTTTGCCCATTTGCATTGTAATTTTGAATAATAGTAATAATACCAAATACATGGTTAGATATATGTTAGAACGAAGGCTTTCGCGGTGCTCTACGTCGATGTCCTTCATTTTTCGGGATCTACCGCGTATTTTCTGTAAGTGACAACAGTTTCGCTGGCATTACTGTCAGCGTCTTCAGGTCGAAGATGCCGGTTCAGGAATTTAGCCCTCATAACACCTACAACCAAAATACACTGTAGATCCCGAAAAATGAAGATCAGCGTGGTAAAATCCACTAAGGATACAGAAAAAGTTAGGTAGTGGCAATGGAAATTTTCAAGCATAGCAGGTAAATTATTTGAAGAAATTGCCATGAGAATATTTGGCTAGGACCGGGATTCGAACAACGAATCTTTACTTTGCTGCACCAGTGCGCAGGTCACTACGCTATCCAGGCTTCCTAATTCTCATGGCAATTTCTGGTGGATACAAGGCAACTAGATCTTAGGCCCTTGAGGTCCATCTAGGATGGCAATGCAAAGGAAAAGAGGGTTTTAAAGAAGCCACAACCAAGAGAAAGTAAAGAAAAAGGTTCGTGGTTAGATTCCCGGTCGAGGCCGAATTTTTTTCATGGCAATTTCTTAAAAATTGGCAGTGGAGTTCGACGAGACATGATCTCTACTTTCTAGTCTTGCTCTTGAAGAGATAATGAGAGGTAAACTTAAAAGGTGAATCCCGACTGAAAGGCTGCTACTAAAGCAAAATTCCTAGTGTTCGCATACGATGTCCCACTGTTTTCCGAAAACGAGGAGGGTTCAAACGCCTCACTAATTACCCGAGCCGAATGTGTGGGATAAGAGAGGGCGACAAAATGCAGCACCAAATGATTTATAGGAACCAAAAGTGGAAAAGCGAAATGTAATTGGAAGAGTGCAACTTCAGAAGATGTAGATAGTTCAAAAATTCATGAACTATATCAATATAAGCAACAATGAAGAAAAGGAAGTCTCACAAGACCCCTGATGATAAATGATGCTCCTGGAAATTGCTAAAGGTTTTAAAAAGCAGCAGAATTTTTATTTTCAAGTAAAACTAAAAGCAATTATACGACATTAAAATACAACCAGTGCTGCTGTTCGAATACGAATACACAGAATGAGGTTTGAGCATAAAATTTGAAAGTAATTGGTCACTTTTTAAGAAAAATATATAAGGAAGAAATGGCTAGGGAATAGGTGAAGAAGGACAGTAATGGAAGACACATGCAGCAACATGTTAATGAAGCCAAAACCAGGATGGGTTAGAATGCAAGGTTAGTGTTTGATCCCTGTTTTTCTAATTACCCCCTAAACTAGGAAAGTGAAGGTATTCAGCCACATTGTGGCTTTTTATGACCTCAAAAATTTTTAACACTGTATATTCAGAAAGATAAAAAAACTAAGCTCAGCAACCCCATCAAAGAGCCCCTGCGAAAAGGAAAAAAAGGTCAATTTCAGACAGTTTGTGAAGTTTAATCTTCTTAAGTGGCCGAAGCCCTAGGGTGAGGATGTGATGCGGGAAACGAGAGAGAAGGAAGTTTGAGAGTAGTGAGCCAACAAGTAGAAAAAACCCTTTCGCAAAAAATATAGTTTTTTGTGCTTAGCAAATAAATTCGCATACAGTTAAGCGCACACTCAAGGAATGACGAGATAAATGACATTCAGCTATGTACTAACAGTCGAAGAATTGAAGATTAAGAAATATTCTTATTATAATCTTCAATTTTTTTCTATGTAAAATATTGGATTTGGAATTTATCGTTATAATCAAGAAAAATTCTACAAAAGTCGAGTAAAAATTTTATGGAATAGAAATAAACGAGCTACTAATTATCCAAATTGACTTTTGATAGCATTATTAACACGATAGGGCATTATAAACAATATATATATATATATATATATATATATATATATATATATATATATATATATATATATATATATATATATATATATATATATATATATATATATATATATATATATATATATATATATATATATATATATGTTTATGCCTTTCATACTGCGTTATGTTATGAAAATAGTTTGGTAGTTTCCTAATATAGTTATGTCGTAAATATTTTGCCTGTCTTTTTTCCCTGTCGTGTCCCATAAAATATAAATTTGAAGAATAGGGTTGACCACCACTTCTTAAGACACCCTGAGAAACTCTCTTTAATTTAAGTTTTGAGTCCTCAAACATCAATTTATCAATTTTAAAACGCAAAAACAATTTTCTAGGCTTAATAAACACTTCCAAATTATGAAGAAATTACCAGTGCCACAAAAGCGAGTGGCCATGTTGAAAACTTACAGTGACTCCCATTTAAATGCTTACTAAAACTATCCGTTTATCGGCGCATCGGTCTTTCAGTGCTTAGCAAGCTCTATTACAAAAACCAAGGGAAACATATCGACAGGTATAATAAGTATTTTTAAGAGTACAATATTGTTCAACACAGTCGCTAAACAAACATTAACGGTTTCAATTGACTCCATGAAAACCTACTAGAATTTCGAGAATATTTTTAATACTATTACATGAACTCAAAAGTCTATTTTAACATAAAACACAAATGATCGTTAGTATTTTTACCAAATTCAAGGCTAAATGAATCCAATCATCTACAAAAGAGCTTGTTCTAGTCATAGAAGCACGCTGCGCGCTCGACGCATATAATGGTTTTTAGCATAATTCGCAGTGGAGTAAAGAGTGAACTAGGACAAAAGACTAAATACTTAAGAGTTAACATTGTCTCATCTTGTCATTAATCACTATCCATATTACAAAGAATACAGTACTTTTCTAAAATTGTTTAATTTATGCGACACGTTTCACAGCTTTACTACATGGTCTGTTACAATTGACGATGCATTGAAATAGCGAAACGCGTCGTATTAATTATATAATTGCATAAATATACTAAGCATTCTTGGAAACATGGATACTCATATAAGATTCTTCTTTTGAGTGACTCTTGATGCCAAGTTTATTTAAATTTATCATTAAAGCGCGCTCCAATATAATGGGAAAAATTGAATTTAATTTCATTTTTGACTGGTCAGCGTGCAATTTAAGGCAGAAATTAACGAATAGTTGTCGTCGCGGCATAGGATTTAAACTAATTACTTCGTATGCAGGTGGTTGCAGTCAAACTTAAAAAAATGTCCATTGCTTGAAACCGAATTCTTTGTTAAAATACCAACTGCGTTCGTTATGCGACTACTTGAAATTGTACTGTAAGGTATTTTGTTGTGAATTTGTGAACCTTTCCCGAGTAATATTACAATCAATATATCAAGGTATGCTGCGGCATTTTTACATGGTAACAGCTATGTTGCTAAACCTCATTAGGTAGACAACATGAGAGGAGCCGGGCGGTATTACAGTGTATTGGGTCGTGATAAACCGTTTCAAAATATTGAAATTTCCGGTTCTGTAAATGAAAATTTCAGTACCAAATATGAAACAATGATCCAATTAATTAATGCAAAAATATTGATCACGGGACATTAGTATAAAATTTAAATTTGATCGCCCAATGACTGATTAAAACTATAGCGAAACATATCAATGCTAAATATTTTACTCAAGGAATATTTTCCGTGTCAATAATTAATGAAAGGACCAACGTCTTTCCTCAAACCGGAGGTTTCTTCAAGGAAGTTTTAATTTCAATGTAGCAGGGTTCCTTTATCAGACATCTTTCATTCTATGTACAAAGCATCATTTATGATTTTTTTGAAATTCAATGAATACCTCACAAAGTCGATCGGACACGTAGAAAAACGAATCGGGACAAAACTCCGTAGTAAGTAAAATAAAATAAAGAGAAGCTCGGTGGAGAAGGGGTTATTCTAATTGAAATATTATATGTCGATTAAATGTCAGATGTTTCAATTGAAATATTTACAACTCGAAGATTCAGCAATGAAGAAAGGGTTGATTGTAACATGGGAACCATCAAGTTCAACTAGCTACACGCCCATAAAGGATGACTGCTCAGAGTGCGTCGATAGTTGCTCGAGTACCATAAGCAATGAGACTCTTTCGAGTATCCTCCTTATGTCATGCAGCTGGTTAAAGAAAAGTTAATCCAGCTCACATCTAAAGATCTGTCCACAGAAAACCTGAAGATGTATAGGTGGATACTTCGCTGCTTAGTGACAGACTTAGCAGCAAAAGAGGAAGTCGTTTTGCTCTTTGGCTTCAGACTAGCTCCAGACTCTAGAAAGGAATTTTACTGCCTTAACAAATGAAGGAGTATTTTATGAACTGTAAATAGCTGAAAAAGATATAACTTTGTTTTTGACATAGATTCTATATTTTGTTCCGTTAGAATATAAGTACATCACGCAAGTTTTCAAAAAGTTTTGTTTTTACAATGATGTCAAATTGGCTAGTGAAGTAACTAAAAAGCTGTTTAACACATACATGTGAAATTGTTTCTATAATTGAGCTAAATGAACTAATATTTATGTTATATAAGAATGGTTTCTAATTCTCTACAATGATTTGAAATAGCAGAATAGTACTAATCATTCAACGCAACATGGATACTAACATAAGATTTTTCTACAAGGTGACTCCTGATGTCAATTTCAAATGAATTAACCTAAATTAGCCAAAAAATATTAGTGAAAAAGCTGTTCAGACGATTTTATTACTAGATATACAGAAGAAGCGATTTTTAGTAACGCGAAAAACTTTGATTAAATTCTTATTCATCGATTATAGGAATACATATTTATGCAAAAATTAAGGTATTTTGTTTAGGAAAAAACATTGGGTTCCATCTTTCGCATCAATCTGATACTACAATGATGATACTCTCGAATAACTTTCGTTTTTTGACAGTATTTCATAATTTTTATTGGTAAATATTTTTTTAACTTATATATAACTCAAAACGTAAGAGAGAGTGATATCTGTCTTCTCGGCAAAGAAATACATGTTTTCAGCACTCTGATCCAGGGGCAACCGGAAACTATTTTTAAAAACTATTTTGGCTTGAATTACAAAACAATCACGTGATTTCAAGCGTTTAGATCACAGTCCAAAAAATATTGTCATATCTCCGATTCCCTCAACATGGCGGCCAAGGCTAAGGTAGCAGCGATAAGGTACTGCCATCGGTAACATCGCCATCCATTCAAAATGGCATTAGGGTACTTCAGTGCAACGTCAAATTTGGCCACATTTATAGGGTTTTTAGGCAAATACACTGGCCATGAATCATTGAAGTGACATGGCTTACATTTATTTTTCAGCCCAAGTTTTCAAATGCGCCAATAAAATCATGGCGCACAACCCTTATAAAATTGATATACCCATATTTTTTTCGTGCAGTGTAATTCTTGGCATGTATCATTATTGTACTGTGACTTTAACGAAAGCACCAAAGGTATGTCTATATTTTTATAGAAAAAAATATCTCCAAAATTAAAACTATACATTAGCGTACTTTGAAGTTTACAATTTTTATTCTTAAATCATTGATTTTATAGAAAGAAGATATGGAGAATTATCATTGGGCATTTCTATTTCACATTTTCTCCGAAGGTAATGTTGGCGTCCTCATAGAAACTTAGTGAGTGATAAGATATATTGATGCACTTACGCAGCATTCAACTCAGAAATCACTCGCCAAAGACGGCTGTCTAAAAAAAACTTTAAAATCTAAAGCCAGTTACGAAACTCGGTCGAAGCGCTTCGTAATTTTAACTGTCTTACTGTTTGAAAAAACACGCAAAAATATTAATAAATAGAATCGCTGTTTATCACATTATTTTAAATCCTAGAATGAGTGTTATCACTTCAACTAATTGCAAGGACACATCTACGAAGAATATTTCTTGCTGAACAGACTTAGATAACGGGATATTTTTTCCCAGAGGGAAATATAAACTGGAGTGTTTACCTCACGAACCATTTATCTCGAGAGTATCCAATACCAAATAAGCAGAACAGGCAGCCTATGCTCGATATTGTTATGAAGTCTTAACCTTTGGTATTTGAACTGACTCCTATCATTTTAGAGAGGCCAGTGGACGTTGTTTCAGGGCCCTAAAAAATACAGCATCACGAAATTCCTTTGAGAAACACAAATGATGCGAGTAATTCAGTTATGGATTTAAGTTGAAAACAGGGTGTCCTCTCTCCAGTTCCACCGCATTTTATCGATGTTTTTTTGTAATTTTATTGTTTACACCATAGCTCAAAATAATGTTTGTTGAAAAATAATTCAGTGAAAACATATATCTTCCCCACTTAAAATTTCAGGGTGAACTTTATTTATCAAATGAAATAACGTACAATAACAGGGAAATGATTTTTATAATTATTCATGTTTAATATTTTCATAAAATTGTTTGTACATTTTGACGAGACCGCTCTGTGATTTTAGATCAAATTACTTATGATTAAGCACCATATTTGGACAGCTGAATTGCAGTAAAAATATGTACGCTCTTCACTTTCCTCTTGATAGACAAAAATAGTAGGTATTAGTTGACCTATTATAACGAAGCACGTCTCATAAAATTATAATGAAGGACTAACATATAAAACCTGTTCTGGTTATAAGAGGTAAAGTCCTCTAAATATCATCAAATTTCCAATTAGAATTCAACCACGTGAATCTCTCGAGGCAAGAGACGAATTTTAATGGGAACATGAAGAGAAAGAGCCCCATTATCCACACACTCCATAACCACATACTAGCAAGTTTGCTAATGCTTTCGACTGCTAATGTGCTCACTGCATATGAAAGCAAGGAGTTAGAAGATGAGTAAGCAATGTAATGAGCAAAAGTTTTCTAAATATTGTCTCTGAGATTTGACCCTTGATTCCGTAATTGCTAGGACGAAAATTTTCTGAAGAGCAAAGTTGAGAATTTAATTCGAGTATGGGTCGCTCCTTGGGGGAAATAAAGCAGACTAAGGGGAATTCAAGGAAGAAAGACGGAGCCAAATATTTATATTCCGTGAAGGAGAGCGGTTTAATGGAGGAAGAGAGAGGAGGAGACGAGCCAATATATATAAGATGTGTATGAGACCTGCTGCGATTGTTGCCGAGGGACTGGGCCGAAAAGTAAGGAGAAAGAGGTCGGACGGAGTAGAAGGAGGTTAAGAGGGATGGAGGCGGGCTCAGGTTTTCCACTCGATCGATGGGGTTGGCTCAAGACAGGGTGTTTAAGAATGTGGGGAGGGTTAGAAAGGGGTTTGAGGAGGGGTAAGAGGTGGAGAGAGGTTTCAGGTTTTGCGGAGTGGTCGATATGAAAAAAGAGGGTCTTGGGCCAGCACAGCGGAGCAGGAATAAAAACTCCAGCGGAAACTCTTTCCCTCCATCCGCCCTCCTAATCCGCCGAGGACTCGGGGGAGTTGGGATGACGTGTACATGAGAGGAGAAAGGGAGAGGGTGTGACAGGGGATGCATCCTAGCGGAGGAGAGAGGGAAGACTTGAACTGGCGAGAGAGACGAGCATGGCTCCCTCGGAGTAAATGAGAGCCAATTAGAAAGGGGGTCGGCGGGTGAGGTGATAACGAACTATTTATCAAGCCAGGGTGACAGGAGAGAAGAGGGATAAGGAAATGGCTCGGTTTGAGGAGTGGGTTCGAGCGAATGCATCTTCGTATCCTTCGCGGAATCTCAAACTATCAAGGTTAGACATTGAGGGAAGGGACTGTGGGGAAGGAAGAGTTTCCTTCATCTTTCAACTTAGATTTTCTCCCTGTACCCTGCATAGGACTTTCCTTTTAGAAAAAGTTGTCTCCATAGAGATCCAAGCGAAAGATCAAAGCTTAATGAAAAGTGTTTTTCAATTATTTTAGTCATATCTGAGAAAAAAGAAATCAAAAATATTTTATGGCACAAGAATAATTACTTAATAAGTTTAAGAAAACAGGATATTGTGAGCGTGTAAAGAGAAGAAGGAAAAATACGAAAGGAGAATTTGGAGCACGGAGAATAATAAAGGAATAACGGCATTCCGAGAACGAATTATTAAAAAAGTTAAAAAAACGGCGAAGCAGGTTCAAAACGTTAATGTTTGGAATATTAAATTAATACGTCTATTGCCACAGTGAGCTGTAAACTGATACGATAGAACTATAAATTTTATGTTACTATAACATCAAATTTTTAGTCAAGAAATAGAACATGGGAAAAAGTTTTTCAAACGAGCCAATAGAACTTAAGATGCCTTCAATTGGTTAATGATTAATACAATGTGCTTGCTCATCATACAATCTTGAAGTTAAATGAATTCTAAAGAAAATATCTCCTTCCCATCATCTCATTTTGTATCCACCTAAAAAACTAATACATTCCTATATCTTGCCAAGGGGTATAATATAAGTTATCAAAACATGAGTAAAATAATATTATACGGTATGTAAGAGTCCTGTTAAGTAAGCCGTTCGCCCAGTCATAGGAATCAAATTTAATTATGGCCAATTGGTGTGCAACTTCAAACATATTTGATCAGGATATTCAATGAGACCTATTTAGTACCGAATAATTTCTAAAGTAAACATATTTTACTAAATGATTCATGATAATATTTACGACTGCTTAAAAGTACAAATCATAGTCACCATCATCATATACATCAATAATGATGTCCTTTAGAAATGCCGGTGCCGCTTATAAACGGCTTTTATTTAATTTCCTATGGCATTTATAATAACCTTTCTCCATCTCTAAGAGATAAAATATTTACATTGTGATTCTAAAATTTATTTGGGCATTCATAGAGACACTCAAATATAAGATTAATCATTGATATGGATAAAGCTTACGAGCATGAAACCAATTACTCATAATTAGTCCAGTTACATAGATTTAATCCGCACAGTCTCATTTCATATGAAGGAGGGCGGATGCAAAAATGAAGCTCAAGGATCAATATATACTTTGCAAAGGATTAAAAACTTAACGAAATTAATGAATTGAGCCATGCTTGTTTCTCTACCTTTTATAGTATTGCTACATCTGGGAAATATTTAGAAAGGATATTTACAATGGATATGAGACGCTGGTTCTTTAGAGTGATATGAGACGAGAGACTCTTAAACAAATTAACGCTCAGTATATATAAAATACTCACGCAAAACAATATTATCCTTTAACTAGGACGTTAAAAATTATTCAGTATAAGAGTTATATTGTTATTCTATTTTCATATATGCAGACTCAAACCAAAACGATTGCGTTTTGTCTTGTTCGACACTTAGCAAGTTTTACAACCACCATGCCTGGCGTAACATTAATTTAGGATGTTTATTCGAATTTTTGCTTATAAACATATACACGCACTTACGCATAAATCGTCTCAACACGAAAAGACCTAACTTAGCATTCAATAGTGTTCGCAGTCACAAAAACACTACATCCCTTTGCTTTTACCTTTATTTGTATTTTTCATCGTTCTCCTTACAAAAAGCAAAAATTTGTCATATCAACGGTAATAAAAAGCCAAAATAAGAATGGCCGAGTTTGAAAATGTGCTTTTAACATTTGCAGCTGAAACCCAAAGCTATACGCGTAAATGCATTCGAGGCAAAGCCTTTTCGACCACGATTTATAAGTTCAATACTAATGTTTTCAAATGACTTTTAAGTAAAGGCAATATGCCCCTTGAAATGATTCTTAAGAAATAATTCAATTTAATAAAAGAAAATCATTCTTTAAATAAAAATATCAATTCAGAGAGCAATTTTTTGCAAATATTAGTTTGATTTGTGCAAAAAAGAAAAACAATGTACGGGCAAAAACTGATAAATTGCAATTGGAAGCTGAAATCCGATTGTTACACGCGCTATGCATCTGGCATGAACCTTGCATCTCCTTTCGTAAGATTATAAAAATTTGTATAATAGAGCAGCATGAATCAACGTATATCAATTTAAGCTCATATCTTGAATAGAGCATTCGACCACAGAACAATTTTGATGTGGATGCTCACTGACGGTTGCCGTCTGGCTGCTTCCTGGTGATCATGATTGATGTATCACATATCACTCTAAAGAGCCAGCGTCTCATTTCTATTGTAAATATCCTTTCTAGATATTTCCCAGATGTAGCAATACTATAAAAGGTAGAGAAACAAACATGGCTCAATTCATTAATTTAGAAACCCAAAAATAAGAAATTGTCAGAGAATTGGTGGAATGAGAAAATTGAGAACTGAGCTGGGTGTAAAATTGAATTGCATTAAAATTGAAAGAGAATTCAAGGTTGCCCTATATGAGACTAAAATCATCAATTGCAGCACTGGAGTCGTTGACGTCAGTTTCCAAAATGCCCAACATACTGAGGATAAGTTCAGTTGATTCTGGTTCTTCCCGCGTGGATTCATATTAACGGACAACAGTTTTGCTAACGTTACAGCTAGCGTCCTTCAGCATTCAGGTCTGAATAAACTGAACTCAATAAATCGGATGCCTCCATACCAATTTTATACCGAGGATAACTTTGCCGAACCACAAAGCATGCAGAGGTTAGAGAGCTATGAGTTAGTGTGCGGTGTGCGTAACCTGCGTGTGAGAGCGACTAAATAAGAGCAAAAAGCATATTTTACTGGAAAACGTCGTTATATATTAGAACGAACCGGATATATAATAGAATGGGAATGCGTTGAAAATAGTAATAACGCTTAGGCAATCAAGTCAGGTCGAGGAGTGTGTATGTATATTGGGTTTGATACTGAATACCAGAGGCATCAGCAAATGACCGCTTTAAGTCACTGGAAGGATGGATATAGTCTTGGTAATTTGCCTGTGACGGAATTTTTTTGCAGATGAAATGCGGGACGGTCAGGGATGTGCCAAAATATCGCGCCCGTATTGTTGTTATGCAACCAGTGAGTCAACCTAATTCGCTCATTTTTAGTGAACAATCGTACTTTGTGATGTTCTGTTGCATTTAAATCCTGTAACATTTTTGTGATGTCCTGCTGTTGTGTTCTATGGCACTGGCAGTTCTTCCCTTGTACATTTGAAAATTTTCTCATCTGGGTTGATTAGACATCAAGTCGAGTCTTACTGCCTGCAGTGTCTACAGACTAGTGCCATATAGTCAACGTGCTGTTTCCAGGCCAAGGGTGCTGCGATACTTGTCTATTTTAGAATGGGAAATGTTGTTGCAAAATATTGTAATTTAATTTTATTTATTTATCAAGACTGGAAAAAAATGGATTCGTAATCAAGAATGTTCGCCGGCCAGGGTGCGTTTGTTTAAAATTTTGGAAAGATGAAATGGAGATTTTGGGGCAAGTGGCTCACTTGCTTATTGGGTTAAAGTGATATTTCTCAACTTCCTTTCCTTAGTGATGGATTGGCTATGAATTACGGAATCTCACGGTAATTTAATCATCAAATTCGGTCTGCTGTAACATCGGTATAAAAGACATCCGTGTAACTAGATGATGAATCAACATTATCTATTTAGAAATCACTTGATTCTCTCGGGATCCTTCTTCCCGAGAAACCTTTTACCCTGAGTGAAAGTTATTTCCTTCGCTAACAATTCGTACTTGCTGATAGTTCTTTACGTATTCCATGCTTTGAGACATAATTCTAAGTGGAATCGTACACCACGTTCACCATTTTGAGGCCGATGAGTCATTTTCTTTCATTTTATGATTTTTTTTGTATTTAAGAATTTTGAATTTTAGCATTATAATATTCAATTACTCTAAATATTATCCACAAACGCATTGTAAATTGATGTATTTCAAACATAAAATGTAATATATATTATATATATACATATATTTTATTATAAAACACCTATTGATGTTACTTCATTGGACATGTGAAAATCGTGGTAATATAACTTTGAACAGACACATGGCTGGGAGTTTTTTTAAGTAAATTCAATCAGAAAATGTATTGATATGCATGTGCATCATTGTATCTGTAAGCGTAGGCTAGGAAATGGTGAGGTAAAGAATCTCTCTTCAACTCAGACAATTAGCAGGGCGTGCATTGCCTAATTTGCATAGGATACTGTGGACTTAAATAACATATGTTTTGAATGAGACTGCAACTTTGCAGCAGATACTAGCTTCTTGAATATTGTGTACTTGAGTACATATGAAATACAAATGGCGTTCTCTTTGTTGAGACAAATTCTTCCGATCTTAAAAGCTATATCTGGAATATGAAAGCTACAAAAATTTAATATCATTCTCTTCTTTCATTTGGGATGATATTAATAGCTGGGAAGCTAGGAGGAGGTCTACTCCACGAATATTAAATGTTTTCCGGCCAAAGGGAACCTCAGCAAAGGCCTATTCGGTAAGAAAGCTGAGGGGATTCAGCCATATGAAATCCACATGCCCTCCTACACCATAGCTGAGCGAGGAACACTGATTCCAATCATTGGCAATTGTCAGCCCTGAATCAGAGTAACCTAACATATGTAAGAATCTTTTTAATTTTTTACCGATAGTTTTTTTCATTTTCTGAAATGCATTGAAAGCATTGATTTATTTTATGAAATATAATTGATTATACTTGTTTAAAAAATAATTATTTTTATTGCATTATTGGTCTATTTATAGCCTAGTTCTGATTTAGTCCAATTTATATTTGTGTAGGGGTGTGTTTATTGTAGGAAAATGTAGAATACTGAAGAGGAAGGTGATATACCGAACACTTTAAGGTTTTCCTGATTATTAGATTTTTGTTTTGATTTGATGCGTATGAGTAATGCCTTGAATATTTGTTATTTTCCTGAAGCATTGCATAAAACACATTAATGAAGAATTTACTTCTATTCAATGGGGACCTTAATTCATTCCCATTACATGGATTATTGATAGGGTATTGAAGGGAGAGTTAGAGTGAATTTTCCAGCGTGCCAGTGTGGAAGTGGCATAGCGGTGTTGGACTGCATGAAGTATATCTGCGGTGTGATGATCCTAATTTTTTTGCAAAGGGCAAATTGTTAGTTTTTATTGGGGAAATTATATATATTACGCTCCAACATTTCATTCATTATTCTAAGTAAAACTTTGGCCGTGTGTAAAATCAGACTGATTGTCCTAAGGTCCTCACATTGTGACATATTCTCCGTTGAGGTAGGAATCAAGACAATTTTTACCCCATACCTTACTCATTCCTCACAGATCCTACGAATTAGTCCGGAAAAAGTGGGCCTACCTTCATTTCCTACACTTTTGAGGAACTCCGAAGATATTTCATCACCTTCCTCAGCTTATCTTGCCTTCATCTATCTTTATTCACTGTCGAGTATCATTGGCCCGAGGCTATCTTCATTTAGCATTTCTTCATCATCTATATTTAGATTAGTTGGCCTTCATTTGCTTTCTTGTGGAAGTGGCATGCCACTTCCTCCTCCTATCTTGAATATTTTATTACTCGATTATTATCCTGCCTGTTCTGTCCTTAATATTTAGTACCATTTGCTCTTTCTCACTGATCGATAGCAATTTTACTCTGGCTCACAACGCACCCTCTTACCGTTGTTTTTGCAGCATTATGATTGCTTTACTATTATTCTAGGTATTATCTCCCCACGTTTTTACATATATTATTTTGATCACTCATCGAATTTCATGCAGGTAATAAAACAGGAACATATGCTTATTATAGGAGAATATATCTACTCTGCCACTTCAGTAGGCTGCATAAAAGCATTATAGGTTTATTCTATCCTTGATTAAAAAGCTCTTCCTTATGAAATGGTTGAAACGAAAATTTCCAATTGTTAATGGAGAAAAAATATTTGTTTCAATTTTGTTTTCATTGCTTTGAAAGTTCATACCATGGGAGTGCGGGATAGTCAGGATCATCATTTTTCGTAAATATTATTATTTACAAAGTAAATGGATAAGCTAAGCCACTTACTCACAAATTATCATTATATCTCCTCCTTTAAAGAAGAGCCTGAGGGGAATCATTTATTATACAAGCTTTCATGACAAAGGAATGCGCATTAAAAATTAGCTCCTAAGGATAAATGAACAAATTTCTTTTGCTCAATTCAATATGCCATTAATGTTTTCGACGTAGTTAATAAAATGGTAACCATCCGCTGACAAATTAAAATATTTCACAAAACGAAAATCGAATCACCAGAGAAAAAGAGGGTTGATCTTTAATGAGTAAATTATATTCTGTTCAAACTATTTTATTACTTGGCCTACCCTAAGTTTTGATGAAAAATGAGATAATTTCCAAAGATTATATTTATTTATCCGTCAAAAGCGTTAGATTTACATTAAATTTATGGTATTTTCTGATTTCATTGTAACTGGTCCGCAAAATATGAAATATTACCTTCTATTTTTACACGTTATCATTTGATTTTTCCTCATGCTGTAAAATTTCCGGTGCATGTTCATCCTATTTATTCTAGCATAGTTAGATCCTTTAAACATAAGTGATGATATGTCTATCAAGGATTATATTAAAGTTATATTGGTTTTATGGAGCAGTTCGTTATGAGAGAATTTCTGAAATTTTGGAAAACGCAAAGTTGTATAAATTAATTGGCAAATGGTAAATTTGCCCTTGTTTAGTTTCCCTTACACCGATGAAATAAAGGAAGCCAAACGATAGAATAATTTCCAAGACTTGAACCCCTACTAAAGGTCGTAAACCGATCGGATATCAAAATCCACCACAGCTTAGACCGCGAGTGAAGATAGAGAAAGCGGCCGGAGTGCTGTGATGTGGAGAAAGCAAATGGAAATCATTACATTAGTCTCCCAAGAAGGTGCAGTCTTAAAGAAATTCATTTCTTTTTCAAAAAACTACGGAACTAGCCACGCAGTAACTTTAACTGAGTCACGCGCTAGTGATAACACAACTGTGTGAAATTCACAGTGAAAAAATCATTCCGCTGGACTGGGAATCGAACCTAGTTCCCTCGATTTCGCAAAATCAATTCACAGTCCAGGCGAATGATTTTTACATTGTGATTTTCAGACTATTGTGAAACTATTTTGCTGAAAACAAGAAAATGAAATTCCTAGAACTTTCTAAGAGAAGCAAATCAGCTAGGATTGGGAATTAAACCACGGACCTTAAATGCTATAGGACTATGCACAGATCAACGCGCTTCTCAGATTTACTATTTCCCGTAGTAATTTTGGAGGGTTTAAGATTGATGATGATGGCTTGCTCATTTGCCTGCCAATAAAAAGGCCGAGAATCGATTCCCAGTCCACTCTAATTTTTAATCGTGGAAATTTCGACGTAGTCCTGCATTCTCCAACATAACACATCATGGTATTACTCCCAATAAAAAATTCTGGAAGTGGACAAATGCAAGAAAGAGATCGATAAGAGTTAGAAAACCAATGAATGAATGAAGTCTTAAAATGTCTACCTTGTTTTACGAGGAGTTCTTCAGATGTATTTCCAGTAATAACCAAGATAACGCGGAGAAAAGAGAATTTTTTTTAATACCAACAGATAAATGAAATATATGGGGGGTTTCAATCGCGATGATAACTACATGTCACTAAGAAAATAAAATCGATTATTTTGTAGTCAATTCGCCTTGAATATTTTAGCTGCAGTAGATCCTATCAAAAATCTAAGCCGTTCAGGGATTAAATCTTGGACGTATTTCAATTTTCAGGGTATAAAGTTGGGGCTTGAATTTCGGCCATTCATTATCAATTAGAGAGTTAAATGTTATTTTACATAACCTCAGTGGATGCATGAATAAAATTTCATTCCGAGAAATGAAATAAATTGATACATAAAAGGATATCAGATATCAGCCTCGATGAAATAAAATAAATAAATATTTGTAATACTTCCAGTACATATACTTGTGAAACAAATTTCAGGAAGTATTTCATGAACAACAATTATATTCATATCAACTCGTTTAATTGGGTGTAACATTTCCAAAAAAAAACTTAAACATAAAATTCAGCGCCTGGAGGCCGGTAGTGCCTTTTTGGTAATCTAGAATGTCATTGTTTGAGTTATATTCAATAGGCATCTTCTTTAATCACCTTTATCATAAATATGTACAAATATTCCTTCGCCAGAAAATACCTTTCAAACTGCTATCTATTTATATCTTCGTTCATAAATTGTTAATTTAACGCCTGTAAGATATTTCCAATCATATATTGCAAAAGGATATTGATCTGGATAATTTATTGCTAGTTTAGCACTGATGTTGCGGGAATATCTAGAATTCTTTATGTAGTATAGCAGGGATAGTAATTTTATCTATGAATTTAAAATACATATTATTAAAAGTTGGTTACTCTAAGAGCTTGAAATAACAATCACATGCTTGAGATACAGTCAATTATGTTATGATATCATATAAAGTAAGATTTCAACAGTTAATTTAAAAGTTGATAGCTGTGTTTTGGCCCATAAATGTCTTATCCATTCCTAGTGTTTATGCTTACTTTCATCTGGATAGATGCTTAGTTAGAAAATTATTAAACCGTGCCTTCAAACATCCTCCCAATATTATAAATTAAAACACAATCATGAACATAAAATATATTGAATGCATATTTGGACATGAAAAGCATTCGAAAAAATAAAATTACTTTGTTAAATCCATTTGAGAGAATTTGTTATCAAATCCCGTTTTTTTTTATTTTTGAACATTTTATGTCATCATTACGTGAATATGAGTTGTCACTTACAGCAATTATATTCAAGCTCGTGGTAGGGGAGGGAAGGAATAGAGGTGGGGAGGGTGGGTGAAGGTTATGATGGTGTGATGGTGTTTGGGAGAGGAAGGGCTTGGAGGTGGGAAAGAAGGATTAGGGGTTGAGAGGGGAGGAAATAGAATCATTGCATTAGTTTTTTAGGAAAATTCTCTGCTGCTATCAAAAATGCCGATTACAAAGTCTCTCGAGTGGATTTAATAGTTATTATATTCTTCCGTAACGGATAACTTTCTCAACGAAAAGCCTACAGCCATTTCATTCATGAGAAGAATATGCTCGATCGCTTAAAATCCATAGAAACCATCAACTTCTTTGATTTTTTTGCCAAAATGCGTAGAGCTCAAAATTTTTGCTGGGCTGAAAGCTTCCTACAAATATATAAGTAATAGTCTTTTTATAGTAAACATAATTTTTCAATTTTTCAAGCACGGGGGAGTGTGCACATTTGTAAAATAATTTTTCAAGTTAAGCTATGAGATTTCACTCGAGGAATAATTCATGGGACTAAATTGACTCAATTCTCTTTGGAACTTTTAGTCATGCTTTATTGGTTTTTATATAACTGGCAGAAAAATTGCGAAAACTCTGGAATTACGTGGCGATGCAATCTATGCTTGCAGGGTGCCTGATACGCCACGCGGAACACGTAGTGGACGCCAAGGTGCGACAGCAATATAATGACATGAAGCTCTTGGATAAAGCACCACGGCTCACCCCCGACGGACAAGTATTAGTGCACGGGTGAGCTATGCGACAAGTTGCTACTGCACGGAGAGGTGGTCCACCGGGAATAACTCACAAGGTGCGCCCTGAAGACAGCTGATTTGTGTGCGCGGAGAAAATTGGCGTGAACACGTGCGACGCCGTTGGAGTGACAGGGCATTCAGATTCAAGAGCCGGAGGAGAGAGGAAGGAAGGCGAGTACGGTAGGACTGGAGGCGAGAGGATTCGCAAACTCACGGTGGCACATCAGTGTGGCTTAAAATTCTCTTACATCATAATCAACTGCTTGCTTCGGGTGGATGACACCCAAGCAAGTTGTGCACACTTATGCATCCGCGTAACTGATAAACTCTAAAAATCCTCATGAGTGAAGAGAGGCAGGAAACAATGCGTTGATATGGAATAAAGGGCTTAAATTTTATTAAATTAAAAGCAGTTAAAACAAAATAGCCTCGCTATAAAAAAAGCGCCTCTTGACATAAAAAAAGTTTTAAATGTGCAAAACAAACGGAAATTCGGTTTTTAGTAAAACATACACTATTTTTAGAGTCATTACAAGAGCTATCTACACTAATGAATAATGTCATAATAATTGGTATAATAACACAGAAATTGTTGACCTTATAACTTGAATTGAGTAGTCACTTGATTCGGGGTAAAATATTAATTTGCTACAAACATCCAGACAAGGGGGAGTATAAAGGATTGGTCAATATCTCCGAGATTTAAAATTTGAAGAGGTTAATATCGTGAGTAATGTAGATCGTGTATAAACAACGTTCTAGCAATGGATGCGACGCATAAGTTTTTATTGGTAGATATTTTGGAAACGTGATTATCGTCTCTTCTCAAAAATATATAATAAAAAAGACGTGCTCTGATCTTCGTTTCTCGTGTGCAATTTCAGGAAAGTATGGATTTCATTGTTGAAACATATCGAATATGAAGGGAATGAAAGATTATGCTCAAGGTGGTATGCACCACTGTCAAGAGTTTGCAATTGGTACCGAGGCTTCCGCGGTGTTTTATTGAGTTCAGTTTATTCCGGTCTTTCCTGCGTTGATCCATATTAACTGACAACAATTTCACTAACGTTACAGCTAGGAAAACTGTTGTCCGTTAATATGAGTCAACGCAAGGAAAACCCGAATGAACTGAACTCAAGAGTAAGCAATATTGAGAAACTCAGCATCTACATATACAACTACCCTGAAGCCGTCGTATGGCCGTGAGAGGGATTATTAGGACACCAGCCGGGTACAGTTAAAGTGGATAAGGTTATAGGAGGTGAAATTTAATACGGCCGTGTTTTGAGTGGAGGACAGTTGTTATCATGTTTACTTATTGCGCGTGGAAAGGGCGAATATATGAACCTATTTGTTCAACAATATATCTCTCTTAATTTGTCGCTTCTATCATGCCTAGAAATGTAGTGTGGCCTCAAAATGATTTTCTCTGTGTCGCTTTGAAACCCATTGGTTCTAAATTTCTCAGGGAAACTGGGCCTAGCGTGCAGCCATCGAGTTTCTAGCGGCTTAAAATTTGTGTAACACTATATGTTCGCTCGTAACAGTTTTAATGCTTTTGCTTTAAGTGCGCAGCTTTCCTTAGCATTTTATTTATTTTTTTAGTGAAATATCTCCGGTCAGGTTCTCAAATGCTCGTAGTATATTCAAAGTGTGGCCTAACTAGAGCGAAGTAGCATCTCTCTTTCGGACCTTCCCATAATTTTTTCATCTTTTTTTTCATCTTCCCATAATTCTTCCATGATTAATTTTCCCATCCAAATGTTGGCTAATTGTAAATGATTTACAGATATTTGTATTACGTACAGTATATTCAGAGAAAGCGTGACAGCAGCTGATCTCGTCTACATTTCAACATATAAAAATCTCAGTAAACGTTATCCAGGATTAACGTAGTTGAGAAACGATAAAACCAATTTAAATGCGGCAATCTCAGTTTAGGATGTCCAATTTAAGTTAGTCTGACTTTATATTTTTATATTGTTTATAAGGGGATAAAATAGTAAGACCTCATGTGAGACCATCTATAATGAAATCGGTTACATAACGAAACGATTACATAAACGTTTTGGAGCTACAATCGTCGTTACTTTTGTCCGTCTTAAATACATCATGCCTACCTAAATATCAGGCCAATTTACATAAATAATAATATATTTATTTGTTATTTTATTGTACGAATGAAAATACAACTCCTTTTTTGTAAATAAATCTGCAACAACATATGTGACAAGACTGGATTAGTTGAAAGGCAGATATATTGGCCAAATTTTAAATGTTACGGTCACCAATCAGAAAAAACGTGGGCATCTGTTCCATTCGGGCAGAATCAAAAGAGCAGCGCGTCCGTCTTAGTACAGACAACTCCTTAGAAGTTGCCTTTGAAGGCTCGTCTGGAGCACTGCTGCGTATTATTTTCCCTGAGAAGTGAATTTATATTTTGCTCTATCGCCTTATTCGTTAGAACGCTGATTAGAGGCTTTTGAGGAGCTGCATCGTCTCTTTGTGTAAACCAACCAACATTACAAATTGAATGACAAAAGATAACTGGGTATTTTTATTTCTCAATTGATGGCTCACGTAACGGACGATGAAGGAGAAGCGAAGATGAAAATATTCATTATCTGAGAATTTTTACAAAGGCTAAGAGCTTCAAACTTTATTCACAGAAAAAGTATGCGACGGCAGCTGATTAGAGGTAAAACCTCGCGGGAAGAGTCCTTTTTTCCCCCGGTCTGAAGCTTTCGCTTATCGCCTGGGAGTAAGGAAGTGGGAGGGACGGTTAAAAAAAGGAAGGAGTGGACGTGGGAAGGGTAAGGATTCAGAACTTGGCCACAGTTATTTTGACCACGTAGTGAACCGAGAAAACTGTTATTTACTTTTTGGCAACAAAAGCCCGAAGTATGCAATATGGATGAAAGCAGTTCCGAGCCTTCTTTGCCTGGGCAGTTTAGTTAAGTTAGGTAAATAAATTAATTTAAATAAGTTAAATAAATAAATTAAAATAGTTAAATAAATAAACGAAAAAGTACGCTGCACAGTGGCCCATTTATGGTTCATCGCACGGTGGAGAAAAATCCCAAAAAGTTAGCCAATTGATGAAGAACGTATTTTTTCGGTTCCATCGATTCCATAGGCCTTTAATTATAGATCTAGTACGATAAAGAAAACAAAAATAATTAAGAAAAAGGTGACGATAGGCGATTAAATGAGAAGCCATGACTCCTGCTTACTTTCCTAATTATATATTGCTGGGTTTTTAATTGCTGACTCACTCTTGCACTCCGCGCAGGACGAATTATATATTGTTTGAGTCTTCCAGAAACGTCGCTAATGATGACGTGGAATGCTCACGAAGTTTCGAGAACTGGTGGAGGGGACGACGGGCACGCCGGAAGTGGGAGGCAGCCGGAAGGAGGATTGTCCGCGCTTGAGGTCGGCGTCAAACGGAGTCTCCTTGGCTTCGCCAAGCCAGCCCTCTGCGAAGAAAGATACGTTTTCAGCGGAAGGCGAAATTGAACACGTTTCGTCAGCCGGTGGCGTGGATGCTGCAAGTGATGTTACGTGAGACTGCGGCTCTGACTGCGCCAGGATGGTTTCTTGCCTAGGCTGGCATTGCTGCACAACAGTAGTAAAAATATGGGTGTATTAGCGTTCTGACCATTTTCAGATCGATTCCGACGGGAGGCCGTTTCTACTTCATGTATTTTGGGTAAGTCTTTAATGTTTTTATACAAACCTGGTGACGTTGGTAGAGTAATAATATAGAATTTATTTCTTGAACCTTATTCTGTAAACTCTAGGTTCAAACAATTAAATGTATGATTGCACTCTACCAGTTACAATTCAATACACTGAAGAACAGAAAAAAATACTGAATATCATGTACACATATAATGTACCGATTAAAAAATCACAATTGGAAAAAGGTACACTCTCTCAGATACTGCATTACAGATAAATATTATTTAATAAATAACTCGCAACATATAAACAATATACTTGTGCAAATGTGCAGTACAAATGTACTGTCAATATACTTTGGAACACTAGTTTGAGGTGGTCGGTTGACCGTGGCACCAGAAATAACAATCCTCGTCATTTACCACCATCGCACTAACCTCCACCACAGTAACGATTTTTTCCTAGATGTAACTTTTAAAGTAACGTATTTTGGTGATATTTTATCGTACTTTTGGCCATATGCCATGTTTTTATTTGAATATGCCGTTAGCTGCGTGTCTAATTTCCAACGGCAATACGTTCCAGAGAAGGGTTGCCAGTACCAGGAATGAATTACTGAAAGATATAATTCGGTGTTGTGGAAAGTGTAGGTTATTGAGCGGGGCATGTTACTCTTTGTTTGATTTCTACCAAGAATCTTGTGTATAGATATTGGGTGTTTTCGTAATTAATAGTTATGTACCGGATTTCATACGACAAATGTTCTTCTTGTCTTAACTTTGAGTAGTTTTGTTTTCTCGTAATGTACACTAACGTGATTATATTTAGGAATTTTGTAGTTGATCCTTACACGCAAATTCATGGTTATCTGAAGCCTATGGTTTAACTTCTTGCTTAGGCCATTATATACTACACAACAGAAGTCAAAATGTGGAAGTATTAGTTTAGTGACCATTTTCATACGAATTCCGATGGGAGGCTGTTTCTACGTCTTTTAAGTCGGGCTAGAGTTTTGAATGTTCTAATACAAATATCCATCTCGTGATCATTCCAAGAAAGAGTTTCACTAATTATCACTGGCAAATCTAATGCGGATTTAGAATACCTATCTCCCAATCTTGAGCTGCTATCTTAGGGAAATTTACTTCTTTACTTACAACTTACGTCCTTAACGAGTTTATTGCTCGTGGTAATGATTGCTTTTGTTGGGTTTATAAAGATATTATTATTGATATCCGAAATGTAAATGCTATTGATATCTTTTTGGACCATGCTGATTATCTTATGCATTAAGGAAGGGATTAATTAATATCAATATCTATATCTTCATCATAGAGGTAGTGGTCACAATATCTAAGACACTTAGATTCTCTTAGATAAATTGAGCGCAATATTGTTGACAGCACTAAGCCCTGAGGTCATCCGGTGGATATTGGTTTCCAGGTGGATATCAAACCATCATCATCTTTAACAGCATCATATGGTCATTCATGGAACCAATTCAAAGAGCTTGCTGAGAAATTCAATTCTACTAGTTTCTGTGGCTAAATTACGTGTTTGATGATATCGAAAGCATTTTTAAAATTCATAAAATAAATGAGGTTAATCTTCTATTTTCTGTATTCAATCTAATGCTAGCAATTATTTTCAAGGGAGCTGCTTGAGAACTATGATTTTTCATATAACCTGATTGATGTAGATGAATGAGGTTATTCTTTGAAGGCATTCTGAAAGTTGTGACGCAACAATTTTTTCTAATTTTTTAGAAAAAGTACTCAGTAAGAATATTGGCCTGAAATTCGATGCATCTCTGGTATTCGGCACTTTGGGTATTGGCCAAATAAATGCTTTTTTCCAAAGAGAATAATAGTATAATTTTAGTAAACTGTATTCATAATTGTGTTGAAAAACAGGTAGAATTTGGTTCAAACACAGATGAATAAACTTAATCTGAATCTAGTCCGAACCGAGAGCATTAGATTCCGTTCGAAGAATTTCCTCTCTTACAGTGGTAGGAAGTGGCAACTTTTTGAAAAGTTACTATCCATAGATGGTATAAAATTATGAGTGGCCAGGTGAGATTGATGTGTGCGTGGTAAGGATGGAAAGAAATCATCCAACGGAGGGGTACCATTAGGTGTTTTTCTCCGACTTATGATTCTGTACTTATGCAGGTTCGAGGCTCCGATAATCTTTTGACTTACTGAGTTTTTCCTCAGAGGCCTCATTTTTCTGAATTTTAATTAGTCAGGTTACTTCCTTCAAAAGCTTTTTAAATCGATAATTTGAGTATGGGTTCATTGATCTGATAATTTTGTTATCTCTCACAACCTCAATCTTTCATCAGGAGTCGTATCGTCAGGTTTATGCCAGGTGTGGAAGAATTTCAATGATATTTTTTTAAATCCAGCCACTTGATAAGTATCCCATAAATTAAGTCTATCTTGTTATCGATACCTTCCACTTCAAAAGTCTCTTTCCAATTCTGCGTCTCAAGTTCTCTGGTGAGATTTTCTGATTTAATTTTATCGCTGCAACGGCCGCAGCAGCCTTATCTTGTTTTTCCGGAACTGATGGTAGTACGGAGATAATAGAAGAACAGAAGAGTAACAGGATATTCGCCGTGTTTAGCGACCTAATCCACGTGATCTGTTACTAATAGATTCAGCCAAGAGCTACTTTTGGCTAGATGACTCGTTGATCCAAAGGGAACTAGGTAGTGGTTAAGAGAAATAAAGACAAAATAAATACCGTCTATCCGGATCATCATTTTCAAAATTGGCATTTAAGTCACCCGGAACAATTTGGTTTTCATACTAGAGCACCATTTCAAACAAAGCCTCCTCTCACTCAGAAGAGAAGACTGTATTATGTCGACGGTGATCAACCATCAGTAGGATCTTATTCCGAGCAACCAAGAATTCCAAGGTAAGATATTCGAGGGTACAACCTTGTTGTCTCGGTGATGCCCCGAGCTGACGCACTTGGAAATCGCTTCGAATGAATGCCGCGACTCCCCCGCCAACTTTTTCCGTTCTATCTCATAGGAACAGGGGATAATCGTGTAGGGATACGTCTGCCGAGGAAATAGTGGCTTTGAGCCACGTCTCGGAAATTACAGTAACGTGGAAGGAGTACTCCTGAAAATAATTCTCAAATTCGTCACAGTGGGATCATAATGACTGCTAGTTAACATCACGAATTTATAACTCATTCATTTCACCGAAAATAATAGAATTTCCCCAAAAGGCAGATTAAATACAAATAGATTGTATAACGATAGTTTCAATATTCTTGGTTTCGTTATAGGGAAGGAATGACCACGTGATCTTAGCTGTATACATCAAAGATATAGCATTCACAATGTAAGACTTACACCCTGTGTACACGTTGTATACTGCATTCCAAAGAATGTAAATTCTTGCGAACTATGTACAAGAATTGGTTAATATACATAGACAACGTATAAAACATAATAGGTTTGAAACTTTGCACAAAGACCAATAGATATCATATTCACAAATTAAGACTTCCGCCTCCTGTACATGTAGTAAATTGAATGCCGATGGATGTTAATCTCCATGAAATATGAGCAATAACATAGGAAATGTATATGCACAAAATGAAAAATTTGATATTTTTCAATAAAAGTAGTGAAGCTACTTGAAGGAAGAGCGACACAGAGAATATTATAACGACTCCTCACTATATCTCTAGATCTGAAAGATGCGACAAAATAAGACAGATACACTGCCGAACATTTAGGTACAAAAACTCGCTCTTTCCGTGCACAATAAGTGACCACAAAAATTGAGCTCTACTAAATACACTCCTGTAATACATGTCACCATTTAATCTCCCAAAAACTTACATCTTTACACGGCTGGTGACCTAACATCCCCTGCCACACGCCCATGTGGCGGCTTGCAGGGTATTATGTAGATATAGATGCGGTGAGAATGTAGAACTCTGAATAACAGAATGAGAGGTTGTGATAACTCTTCGGCGGCTGCTTAAGGACCTGATCTATGGCAATTGTCGATGTCCTTGATGGCAACGGAGACTCCAAGGACCGTTCCAACGTCCCTCACCGGAATACACCGGATTTAGTGTGGGTTTCTTAACAAGTTCTGCTCCACTTGTTTGCAAGATACTTCTTAGAGTCACTTAGCGATAGAGTCACTTACTTTGCGTTCAATGACCCTATTCTCTTCCAAAAAGATTTCAAAGGAAAAATTTAACTTATCTAGCTCAGCTACAAGTGCCAAGCTTTACCAAGTGCCGTTCTCCTGTTGGAAGTCATACATAGGCAAAACCTGCAGAGCCTTGGGCACTCGGCTGAAGGAACACCAGAGAGCGACAAAAAACAGACAATTCAAAGCATCTGCCATCTCAGAGCACGCATGGAGTGAACCGGGACACACCGTACAATTCGAAGACGCAAAAATAATAGCCAAGGAAAACAGGTACTTCCCGAGAATAATAAGAGAGGCTATAGAAATCGTAAAAACACCAAATAATTTTAACAGAGAAGATGGATACCCATTGCACAGCGCTTGGAAGAGAGTAGTAAGATTCCCGCGCAAACGCGACGCTGCTCCATGATTGGTCGGAGCATTGATCGCTTTTTGGCGCCTAACTTGGCCTATATAAGGTCGGACCAAAACCTTCTCGCCATCCTTCACCTGAGGACGCCAGCAGGATAGCTGGCGAAACTGTTGTGCTGAATGACAACTGACGCGGATGCAACCCGAGAAATGTTGAATTCATTAGCTCAGCTGAAGTTCCACTCAATTTGTCACATTATTTGGATAAAATTTCACTGTTGCTATAAATTTTTAACGTCAACGCTCTTTACTCCTTTCTAAGAGACTGCAATCCCTGTGACAGCTCCGGGAACATGTTTTTCAGTCCCAGCTTGTCCCTTTGTGGGTCCTTCTTTGTTTAAACTATTGATTATATAACCCTATATGTGGGGTGATTCATGAACTACATACTGCGGTCTGCACATCTTCTGAGTTTGAATAAAATCTGAGACCCGGCTACCTGGCACTTCCTTTGTTAGATCTACGAGATCGTTGTCGTGATATTTGACTGAAAACCTCGGGAATCTACGGTCGATCAAATTTTTCGATCTGCATGCTTTAGTGACTTACTTAAATCTTTTATATGCACATATTGTATACATTTAGTTTTGAAAGCAAAAAATATAAATATCTTCATGGCCCTTTATCTATTGCAGACATTATTTATTACTCTGCCAAAAATATTGACACCTACAGATATTACCCAAGTGGACTTAATTCATTATCGAATATCATGTCCCAGAAACGCATTATTTTTCATGCTACCAACTTTTGTTTATCCCATAGACAGTCAAATTGAATGCGCTATTTTGTCTTTTCCTTGTGGCGAAGACATAAAGACCCCAATTGGTGACACATACGTTGTCAGAACATGCAATCTTCTGATCTGGAGTCAGAACTGTAGGAAAAGGTATCGTTATCATCCAATGAGATATCCTGACTTCTTGTTACTTTCTTAAATATCAATTGCTAGAGGTTAATAGCTGACTGACTGGACACTGACTGACTCTTGCACGCCATGCAAAGCGAATATATATCATTTGAGTCTTCCAGGTACGTCAATAATGGCGACGTGGAAGACTCGCGAGGTTTCGAGAACTGGTGAAGGGTGCGACGGGAATGACGGAAATAAGAAGAAGCCGGAAGTGGGAGAAATTCCGGAAGGCCAATTCTTTACGCTAGAGATCGGAATCAAACGGAGTCATTGTGGCTTCGGCACACCAGCCCTCGCGAAGAAAGAAAGCCACGGCGTCAACGGAAGGCAAAATCGAACACGACGCACACGCACCCACAAGCCGTCCACGATGACTTGCTCCGTACACTTTGCCTCCAGCGGCTACCTTCCCACGCACGGTCGATCCTTCAAGCTCTGTCATCTAACTTGTCAACGGATCAACTTGCCTTTCTAGCCGAAAGGATTGTAGAAGTGATTCCATCTATCGTGCCACCCGCAGTTCACACCGCGTTCGTCGCAACTACCGCGCCTATTGCACCCGCTGCACCTATCAACAGCGCGCCGACCGCCGGGCCCGCTACGTTGTCAGCCACACTTTCGGCCTGTGTTGCAGTTGCCTTGCCAGAGCGCGACTTGCTGTTGCTCGCGCACCGCATTGACGATTTAGTCCGTCAGATTAGGCATCTCGGACCAAAGTCAACGAGTTGCGCCAATGCTCTCGATCGCGCAGCCACTCAAACTTCCAACGTCGCGTCGTATCCGTCCCAGAAACGATAAGACCAGCTGGTACCACCGGTGTTTCGGGAATAAATCCAAGAATTCCACCTCGCCCTGCAATCTTGTACAACAATCACACTCCAGCGGCAACTAGTAGTAGCGCCGAGCGGCTGCCACCATTCGGGAAGTGGCCTCTGCGTCACCAACCGTGCAAGCCGTCTCGATTTCTCATTGACACAGGAACGGGCCATATCTGTTTTCTGCAGCGGCTACTTTCTGGTTGGGGGCATCCAATGGGTTAAATGCTTAGTGTTGCGGACCACTCCTCTATCAAGACGCACGGTTCTATACCTCAACCTCTGCCTGCGCCGGTATTTTCCTTGGCGGTTTGTGATAGCTAACGTATCTCTGCCTAACATAGGATCCAACTTCCTGGGCTACCTTCAGCTTCTCCTCGGCTGCTACCGCAAACGCCCCGTCGATGGTCGCACAGGCCTCCCTACTCCCTACCAGGCTGAAGTATCGATCACGGCTCTGTCGGATGATATACCACGACCTTATTGCCTGGCCTAGCGCGCCCAGATTTTCCCTCACATCCATGATCCACTCGGGAATTTTTTCTCTCCGTCAGCTCCATTTCAACACGTCAACATTGACCTCGCTGGCTGCCCCCAGTTGTTGGAACTTACGAATATGGCCTAGCTGCTGTTGACTGACACACCTGCTAGCCAGAAGCCGATGACGTCGCCGCTGCTTTCATGTTATGTTGAGTTTTCCGTTTTGGCTCTCCAGCCCGCATAATCACGGACCAAGAGAGGCAATTTCGGTCCTAGCTTTTCCGCGCAGTAGGAGACACTATCGGCGCTGAGCGTCACCGGATAAAGAGCACCCCTGCACGATTAGCATGGGCGAGCGATATCATCGCCAGTTCAAAGCGGAACTCATGTGCTACACTAGCATCACCTCCCTCGAAGTCCTGCCGATCCGTGCTTCCGTCAAAGACGACCTCAGATGAAATAGTTTACGACAAGCCTCTACAACTACTTAGCCATTTAATGATCCCCCTGACGACCGACCAAGCGAACAACGCCGCAAAATTCGTCTCTCGACTTCGCCAGCTGGTTTCATGAATTCTATCTCAGCCCGCATCGAGGCATTTCCAGCCCCGCGTGTTTGTTTTAAAGCACTTGGCCACGTGCGCCCACGTCTTCCTGTAGGATGACACCGTGTGTGGTCCCTCACTAAGTGGTCCACCGTGATGGAAAGACTTTCACTCTGCTTCTCTGCGGCTGAGAGGTATGGGTCAGCGTGGGTCGAGTCAAGCTGGCGTACACTGCCGCAACAGACGCAGTGCCCAACAACACCTCCCCGATTACTCCGTGAGTTTTCTCCCAGCCTTCGAACGTAGAGGTTTGTTCCTTACATACAGCTGCAGTCATGGAAAACTGCTCCTTCCGTCAGCAGAAGGTGAATCGGGGGAAGTCCTCGATTCTCTGTGTCTTTCGCGCCGCTTCCAACCCGTGGCCTCAGGACGGGAGATTAGTACGTTAGCCACTCAGCCACTTTGGCTGTTATGTAAATGGCCCGTCAAAAGGATAGTTATAGGAGTTTAAAATGTTTAAAGGCTTTTTTTGTTTAAACTATTGGTTATATAACCCTATATGTGTGGTGATTATGACCCACATACTGCGGTCTGTACAACTACTGAGTTTGAATAAAATCTGAGACCCGGCTACCTACACTGACACTTAATGTGTCTTACTTTATGGGTTCACTAATAGTATGGAACAGAAACTTATAATCTTTTAAAGATAATGGTTTGGAAGTATCAATTAGTTGCAGGTTAAATAATATAAAACATGATAACTATTCTTCGACTGATGAGTAATTAATTAAATTCGTTGAATATTCTGGCTCTACCTGGGTAAATAACAACATTCGTTGCTACGAAAAGGATTAACTAAATCAAATCTGTCCACTCTGGTGGTAATAAGAGAGAATATTTTTCTAAATCATGCTTTACAGATGGTCCGAATACACTAGGGCTATTGAAATAATTAAAAAAGTAACCTCCGCACACCGTACTGATTATCTGAACTAAGATTAGCACAGTTCAAAGAGCATAAACTTAATTCTGACGAGCTTATGTTATTTAATATAAATAAATCACCTAAAACTCTCCAGATGAATACTAGTTATTTCAGTGACAATAATAATAGAAAAATTGCGCAGTAAGGTATTGAAAAAATTCAACCCCTTTTAACAACAACTATAAAGGTAATTTGAGTTTTTGCAAAAAGATCTAGTCAATCTGTTTTACTAACCTAAATCTCAGTTTTAGAGCTGAGAGTTTGATTATAATCAAAAGTTACCTTTTTGTTAAAGTCCCATCAATTGGTTATCAACGTCGTCTCCTGGAGAAGGCTTTAACCAGTGAAATAGATTCTATTGAATATTAATTCTTTTAAAATATATCATGTAAAAAAAACAATATATTTTGCCACCGGGTATCGCGACTGGTCATTGAGTACCGAGGCCAGTGAGCAGTGCTTCTAATCAAACCCCCTCTCCCATCCGAGTGTACTTATTTAATCATTGACCAGTGTTCTATAAACGGGCCCTTAGTTGTTGACGAGTCCATCGGCGTGCTAGGGGTGTATTTTAGGCCCTAGGCCAGGCTAATGAATGCATTAGGGGTGGCTTAGAGGATAACTCTTTTAACTCTTTTTGACACCCGATCCCAGCCGGGTTAGAAACATTCCCAATGCCTATCCCTATATTAAGGCTCATGAACCTGGAAACTGTCTCTTCGTAAGTGACACTTCTCTCTCTACCCAGAAGTGTCGTATTATATCTACAGCCACGGCCACACCCCTTTGGTCTGAGGGCACCCTATCATTAATACCGATCCATCATGGCGATCGGCCGTTGTGTAATTATCTTTAGCTCTGCCGCAATATCGAATAATATCCTCGTTTAGATGCGCTTCGGATGAGCTTTCGATGCCAGGCGATGTCTCAAGAATGAGATTTCGTTAACCTTCGTCTATATTGGCTGCTCCCTCGACGGTGCCCTCTGAATCTCGGAGAAATCGGCGACATAGCCGTCCTTTTCCTGTAAATTAGTGTAACATAGAAAAACATTGGTTCTTGCACTACATGGAGACTCCTTAATTATCGTAGTAAAGAACAAATAATCATTTGTAGTTTTTCTGTCATTCGGTTCGCGCGCAGTATTTTTGCTTGATGTTAATTAGTCTTCGGTAATGGAAAACATTTTTGCCTTGCATGATGCCGCAAATAACGCTTTCGGCTGAATATCGTCGTGATATTTTTTCTGCCCACTTTCATTCTCATATCCATAAATCCAGCATCAAGAAGGCCATTGGAGACCTAGCACGCCCATTGTGACGACGCATTTGATGCTAGTTCTCTTTAAAATTCCCAAGTTTCACCTATTATGCATTTTTGTGTTTAATGGGGATAATTCAACGACTCTGACAATACAGAATACAATTAGATTAAATGTTGAACGTGGTGAAGAATAACCTCAGATTTTTATCATATAAAATATTCACCCCAATAAAGGGTGAATACAACTGTTAATTTCAGGCTGGGTAAGGAATCTGCTTCTGAACTACATTAGGTAACATTTTCCCCTGGCATTCAGGTAGTATTCATGATTTTAATCTTTTTCTCAAAAGCCCAGGCAATGAAAATCTCTCAGTCCCAGGTACTCCCTCTTTTTGTTAATAAGAAAAGGTTTATTTTTATTATAAATCATGGAATGGTAAATTTTAACGTATCCAAGGGAAGGGGTGATAGAAAAATATGATCCAATAAGGTTATCAATGCTTCATTATTCCAACCGCCAAAGACGTAAAAGTGATCAATTGTACGAAATATCTAGAGAGTTACCCTACTACTATTACGACCATCAATACTTCTCTTCGTTTTTCATAGTTAAAAGAGGACGATGGAGCTCACTCATGATTTAAAAATTAAAGGAAGTTCTGAAAAAATAACGAAATAAAACAATCAATACCGCTCTTTTCCGCAGCGACATCCCGCATTCCCTTATTCTGGTTTTTCCATTATTTTCCATTATTTTATGATTAAGCCTTCAACGAGTAAAGGTTTTATCATTTCGTTTGAAGAACATCGGAAAAATTAAGAGCTGGCGATAAGCAAGTTGTGCCATAAAAATCTTCCATAAACGCAAGTTGATTGATAAATCAATTAGATTTATTCTGATGCCTAAAGGAGTTGTACAGCCACTTTCAATGATTTTTCCAATTGCCATTCCTGTGGCAGATGTATGAATCAATACCTCACGTCATTACTTTGAGAGCATTTCTAATTAAAAGAAAATTTTTAAGAAAATAAAAGAAAAATATCGCGGGGAAACAATCACTCAGGGCCCAAGAGTAATGGGATAGCTCTCCTTAAGCCTTCTCCTCTCGTGGATGGGCTAATCGCCTTTGAGTCTACTGCTGTTCAGGAGGGCTGTGGCATTTAACTGTGGCTCTGATAAGTCTCACAGCATTGTTCGTTTTGCTGAGGGCCTCAGTAGATCATTCGTGGCCTCTTATTGTTGGGCTGGAATAGCAGTTCTTTGATTAACACGATAGAGTGTTTCTCGCCAAGCAATGGACATGCCTTTTACTGAGAAAATTTTCTGACCGCCTAGTGCTCTAGGTTCGATACTCCACCGAAGAACAGGACGGATATCTGCGGCAGGTGGATATTTAAAGGCTTTATTTCCCCATTCCAATCCATTATTTCATGTGCGAGTACAGCGGTGACGTGACATGGAAATTGGGAGTTAAGACTTTTACACCTCCTTAACCTTTTTGATTTGTAGTGAGAATTATTAGCGTAAAGAGACAGTAGCTTATTTGACCCATGATCTTGGAGGTCCACAAAGGAATTAATTCCAAAATGATTGAATTCTCCCGGTGGCATTGCATACAGTATTTACGCACGTATTCAATTAAAATAAAAATTATAATCATTCGTATACCATATATTAGTCCCTGATAGCATAGTGATATACTGTATCACTAAAGCTCATAAAAATCCTAAAACAAAATTAATTTTAAATTAAACACATAGAAAGCAAAGAAAAATACATTTTGACTAAATTTAACTTGTTCTTTTGTATCCATAATTTCTGAGGGGAAAAACGTGAAAAGGTTTGTACGCAACTGATTTAACAACTTAAGTGATATAAGAATATTAATTCAGGGAAATTCACGCAATAGCTATTCGATTTAAATCTTAGTCCATTAAATATTATTACTTACGTGTGCTTCTCCCCACTTTGTTGTATGGTAGTGAAACATGGGTACGTGAGGATAGACATAAGAGTAGACTAAACGCCATGGATATGAGTTATCTGAGGAGTGTTTGCGGAAAAGTAGGATGGATAGGGTCAGAAATGAGTGGGTCATAAGTGAATATGGGTTAGATGCTACAATAATGGACATATATGAAAGGACTGTGCTTCGTTGGTTTGGCATTGTTGAGAGAATGGATGAGAGTAGAATAACGAAACAGATATATGCGAGTGAAATGAATAGTGCGAGAGGTAGAGGTAGGCAGAGAAAGTTGTGGTTGAATGTGGTCGAGGAAATTCTTAGGAGGAATATTAGGAGTATTTAAAACAGAAGGGCGTGTATAAAGCAGTGTTTGGGGGTAAATGATGCACAAGAGGTTTGCAAGGATAGGTCAGTATGGAGGAAATCATTGAAGCAGAGTTAGGTGAACAAATATGTATTTATGAGTGAAACTTTGTGACTGTGCCTACCCCGGAAGGGAACGGCGTTATTCGTATGAATGAATGCATGTAAATATTATTATATTTAATTTTTCATTGAAAAAAATAGTCCACATACGTCAACACTGCCAATTTAAAATGTACTTGTTACTGATACTAAGAAAACCTACACAATATAAACAACGAAAACAAAAAACCTTCACTAAGATGAAATAGAGAAGCCTTTGACGATTTTACTCTCTAGCTGTCTCTGTATTTACGGAAAGACGTGTTTTGGCCAAGTTGGTGAAGTTTTTAAGCGACAGGGAAAAGGGATCGATATCAGATGGTGTCAAGTGATTTTTTTAGGAAGGAGAGGTGGAAGAGCAAACGTTAAATTGGTAATTATCTGAGAGTGATCTTGAGAAGTATTTACATAGCTCTCGTAGGACGTGAAGACATTTTTCTATCGATAAATGAAGAAAATGAATGTAATATAAAGGATATTATCAATGAGTTTAAAATAGGATTTAAGTCTGTCAAGGGAGAGACTACATATGGAGAGAGAAGAGTATCATATCCGTGGACTGGTTGGGGAAATTTGGAATTCTGCATTTCACTACTTTAGCGAAGAGAGTTGAGATACTCTTATGGGTGGCAAGACTTAAGACAGCCGATGTAAACCATGTTTGTGTGCAATAAATGAGTATTGGAAGAACAATGGATAATAAGTGGGACTGTGGTGCTAGAGTTGTTTAGATATCTGTGAACTGTTGGAGAAGTCCTAATGGAGACATGGCCTTCGCTTTAATCGGAAGTGTTTGGTCACCATTTGAAGCTTGTGATCAACTTAAATGCCCAGATCTTTGATGGAGAGCGCGCGACCCCGTAGCATTAAATTAACGGTGTAGTTGAAATTGATCGGGTTTTTCTTCATAACTATTGTCGAGGCACTTTGTTTTTGCATTATTTAAATTAAATTCCTAGGCAATGTCTCATTCCTAGGTATTAGATATGGCAATCTGAGGAGATAGAAATCGGAGTTACTAAGACAATAATTAAATATGTTCGATTAATCTGTGTCGAGCAAGGTATGGGGTTGGGGAGAAAGAATCATTGAGGTGAGACCAATAATATAGAGGCTTAAGAGAAGTGGCCCGATCACGCTGCCCTGAGGATCTCCGGAGGTAACAGTAGACAAACCAGATGAAAAACTAGATAACATCACTCGCTTAGGTTATGTTAGGTAATCCTCACAGGAGGCTATGATAGATGATAGGCCCAAATACTCTCTTAATATTTAAACCACATTAGTGTTTTCGAATAGCGGAGCGCGATGAGTTTTCTCTTTGGGATTTGGGTATTATGGGTATGCGTTCAGAGAGATATCAATCAATCAATCAATGGGAAATCCATATTAAATTTTGGGACATTAAGAAATTATGAATACTACTTTTGCACGAATTCAACGGAACTTCTTCCGCTTTAATCGTCCAATAGAGTTCATAAAATCGATTTTCAATATTTTCTTCATCACCGTGAAACGACGAATTTACATCTAAACGCTTGGATATTTCTTCAACATTCTCATTGTTCATATTACTCATTTCATTTCCTCATACAACATAACAGAGGTGATTATCTGAGATAAAATGGAACAACTGCTAGAAGCACTAAGGGCTGTGCCCGTAATAAAATTAAATAAATTAAAAGAAAATAGAATTCGATTGGAAAATCGTCAAACCAAAAATTGACTCTCAAATAGGAATGTACATGAATGGAAAATAAATTGAGTGAAGTGGCGAAATAAATTAAACTCTTGATTTACTCTTGATTGAAAAATTTGGTCATTATGTTCTAAAATATATGAAGTTATTTTTCTGAAGATTGTAGGTCATAGTTAATGTTTAAACTGTTACTCTTTCGCCAACGTTTCACATCTTTATTTATGCTTCATCAGGGCTACAATGAAAATTAATAGTTGTATTGTACATCAAATGAACCCAGTTTGCAATTTAGGTATTTAGTTTTTTTTAAATATGTTTACATGTGATTTTTGTTATTACCTCAGAGAGAGTTCCTTTTCAATTACTTTTTGTTCGACCTTCGTCGCTATTTATTATTTTTTTGTCAATTTTTATAAATTTAGGAGTTTAAAAAATTGAAATAAAATTAATTGTTGTTAAAGAATATCAAATTATAATAAATGTTACTTAATTTGGCGAGGTCTGTTTTTTTAGTACAGGATGCATTGTTTTTTGTGATGTGCATCATTTGTTTAAATAATATTTCGGATTGATTGGTTTCTATATATTATAGTTTTGTTTCATGAAAATTAAATGAGTGGTTATTTTGGATTACATGATCTGCTAGTGCACATACTAGCATATTTCTTAAATACAGAGATTGAAGAACGATGTGAAAAACTGTAATTTAACTTACGGCCGTTGAATATATCTTTTTCAGACTCATATAGGGGCAAATTGGAAAGTCCAGCCAAGAGTCAATATATATTTGTCACTCAGCTCATTTCAAAGTTGTTCTAGTTAGCAAATCTTTCGACACAAGAAGCGTCTCATCAAACCCACACCATAATGATTCTAAGATCAACTATGGTTATAAACTTGTATATAGTTACTATTATAACATGATTTTCACTAATATGGATAAATAAATTCATCATTTTTAATTTAGTCAGTGAATTGCAATATAAACTTGACTATTTTATGTGAAAGTAATTTAATATTGACAGATATCCAGATAAATCTGACTTATTAATTTGGCGTCTATAATTCCCGAAATATTGTACTCAACTTTAGGTTTTGCAACGTTTTACTAAAACTAATTTCGTAAAATGTAGTACATAGAGCAATAACATAAGCGGAACTCACATTAAACAAAATTTCCCCAATTGCATTGCAGAGAACATGCTGCGTAAACGAAATGAAACTCGTCAGCGACGGCAGAAATCCACCTGTCACCATGAAATGCATTAATTAACGCAACGCATGAATATTCTGGAAAACCATTTACCAGAACCAATGTGAATTACAGACTGTTTGCCATAAACTCAATTTAATTGATTCCACACTTCTTTAAAGTACTCGAATGTAATAACTACCCAAGAGGTGGTGTCAACAGTAAAAAATGCAACGGAAACTTATTATTGAGAAGAGTAAGGATGAAAAGAGAGGTTTGATTCACATAATTATTTTTCTGCTGAGCCCAGAGACACAGAGCAGAAAGTCAGCTTTTCATTTACAAACATAATATAAGATACAGATATGAAATGATAATATACATTACGTCTAATGGAATTTTGTCTAATTAAAATGTCCTTTTATGTGCTTGAAATTTAAATCTGGCAGAAGCACTGTTGATCTTCCTATCGACCATTTATTTTGAAAGCTGCTGTGTCATCTTCCCTTACAATCTCAGCTTTTTTAAGCTTAACAATTTCGCCCTGGAGTCGATTCCACCCTATTTTAATATGTTCGTCACTAAATTTCCTAAGTATTTGAGATCCGCTATTCTCATAAAACAGGTAAACATGTTAAAATGAGTACAAAATTAAAATTTTCAATGATATGATATTTTACAAAACCTAGAAATACCCATATCCATGCAGACTTGTAAATACATTAATACTGTAAGTTCGAGCACAAATATCAACGTTACTACCTCGTCTTAACAATCTCGTCTCTAAAGGTCAGCCAGTTCCACCAAGGTCTTTTTAGAGGAAATAGATTCATGTTGTGTTTTAATGCTGCCTACTTCTATGAGAGTTTGTCATCCAGACGAGCGTATTATCACAAAAAGATCGCATTTGATAAACTCAAGAATAGTCGTATATACTGAGAACCATTCGCTCACCTATTCAATAAAAATCGAATTACAAAATGAAAAACCGTTCATTGTACCACAGTAGTTTAATTCTTTATGCATTAGAAGTCACTCGTGGCTTCGGTTTTAATGCTTTTGAAAGTACCTCTTAGCTCCACAACACTGAGCTGGAAATGGAGTGAAAATTGTTAACACACGTTACCCTCGCCTGGAAGCATGCTGGGGTTCCAGCAAATACCAGAATTCTAATGAAAGAATTTGTAAACAACTTCCTCTCAAAATAACTTCCCCTAAACCAGGCTTTTTGAAGATCATGAAATTCTTCCGAGAGTATACTTACTTCAGTTATAAAGACCACCGAAGTAAAAGGGTTTAACACGGAAAAATTCTCATATAAATTTGCTTATAGATAAACGATTACTCAATGAATGTAACTGATGTAAACATCAGACAAAAATATTGGAAACGGTTTCCTCTATTTTTCGATTTCACAGTCACTATATTTTATTTCTTACTGTGAACAGATATTGGAACAAAAACGATTATTTGGCTTCCATTTTTCGATTAACTATACTTTATATTAAATTTCTTTAAAAATGATGGTACGGAGAATCAAAGTATTAAGTTTAATAAATCGCCATTTGGTTATACATTTAATGTCTTTCAGTTCAATTGGAATAGCTCTCAATTGTCTTCATTTACAGATTTACCTCTTCCTTGCCGCAAATATGGCTGCTGTCGACGCCCCTTTAATGAAGTGAAGCTTTCCGTCGCCCTTAACTGCAAGTGATAACTCGAAACTTTGTGAGGAAGATTTCCAAGATCGTGTTTTGGGGTGTTGATAATAAGTCTTCTCCTTGCGTACGCCTTGCCAAAACAGGAAATTTTTACGGGTTTCAATTAAGAACCGCCAAGTGCCATCGAATCATTGGGTTTACGATAAAACACTACAATACATCGAACATAGAACTACCATAAGATATGGCATCTAATTCGGCGTGAATTGGCTGAATCTGGATAAAATAAACTAAAAATTGATGTTGGTTGGGCAGAAAGAAAGAAGTAGGTTATATCGCAATGATATGAACATTTTAGGTTAAGAGAATATCAGGTTTTCCTCAGTCAAGTTCAAGGAAGCATACGGAATTACTTTTTTACTTTGTGATGTATAAAATATCTGATTTTAACGATAACATGTAATACTGCGTTTAAATTTACCTAAAAATTCCATCCCCACAAATTGCCAGCTTTAAAAAAATCCTTCCTTATTCATTGATAACTGATTAGTGCGCTTAAGTACTCATAAACCATTGGAACTATATCATTACAAGAAGTCATCAAACCGTAAATAATTGACCTGCAGAAAACAGATTGATTTTTTGCTATTCATTTTCCACTCTGCATTCATTCCAAAATAAGCCTTCTTTTGAAGTCATTCATATTTTATCTACTGCATATCAACCTCATTCATCCACGGATAATGTTCTCATTAATTCCTTCAGCTCATATTTTTACTAAGAAGATATTATTTCAAAAACGTGCCCAAAGTGCTTATATCTCAATTTATGGAGGTATTTATCACGCATATTCTCTCTAGCTTAACCCATAAAACTAATTTAAATGTCCATTCTATTTTCATCACCCTCCGTTTCACTTCACAACGCAATTGCTATTTGGGCAAAGTTTGTCTGTTCAAATATTTTCTTGATTTCCCCTACAAACCATAAAATGGAATTGAAAATTTGAGCTTCGCCCATAATGTGTAAGCTGCTTCGTTATCAATCGTCTACGTGGCATTTTTCTCGCGTAGGAAACAAAGCCTCACGGTCGCGAGTTGTTCGTTCAAGTCCACCATGTAAAAAAACAAGGAGGTAGCAAAATATCATTCATGAAAAAATTCACAGAAGCCGTAAAAGTTCCCTAGATATTCCTTTAGGTAGACCAATACGGGGAAAGTCACTTGAAGATATCCGCTGTACTTGAAGAGCGCTAAAACCTGGTACTCCGGAATCTCTGACCGCCTCTTTGTTTTCTCTGAGCGCCGCTTTGTTTTCCGGCCGCTATCGAGCACCACATCGTGTGTATTACAGTCAACTGATATGTTAATGCATTACGCTAAAAACATGCATTTTACATTTTATTGTCTATTTCCACGTTAATTACCTAGTGATTTAACTATAATTTTTTAGATATAGCATCGTAAAGTTGATGAAATTTTAATTTGCTCATTCCAGTGGTTTTCCGTCGGCTATCCCGAAAGCCGTCAGAAGATAGTACACCAACGCACAGAAAGATGTATTTCGTGAATTTTTAATTGGTGTTTGATTTGTTTCTTTGTTAGTTTATCCTTTTCATCGAATAAAATATCTGTTTCATAAGACGTGTAATGATGCAGTTTAAAGTGAATCGGTATATTTCTGTGACCTCGTGGATCATAACTAACTATTCAGCAAGAAAGGCGTCCTAAGAAAGAAGAAAGAGTGGCAGAAGTATGTTTTGTGGAAAGAAAATATAGGAGATGCCTCAAAAACTGACATTTATGACTACTTAAGGCAGGGGTGGCCAACCAAAATGATCTTGCGGGCCACTTTGGAAACGCATCATAACTCCGCGGGCCGCATATGAAATTATATATCCCCATATTAGATTAAGACCCACTATAGACATTATTTTGAAGTGAAAAATTGAAACATAATGAGTTATTATTATTGTGTTAAATTTATTGTATTAACGTGTAATGAATCTCGCGGGCCGGAAAAATGTTTAAGGCGGGCCGCGGGTTGGCCACCCCTGTTAAGATTTTTTGTAACTTTTTTCGATCAACCGTAGTTGTTAACGTCCTTAACACTAGATGGACGGCAGGGGTCATTTGACCCATTTTCAGAATTCAAATTAATTTTTCTCTATGTAAAATATTTTCAAATTTTTTGAAACCTCTTTAGTTTCTCTATTTCTGCCTGAAATTAGATTAACTGGAAAAAATTTTACTCTTATTCTATTTTATGGTATTTTAGAAGAGGTTATACCTAGAAGGACGGCTGGGGGTCATTTGACCCACAACTTGTTTTCGCGCTGTATCTTCATATTCCTCTTACCCTTAGGCTCTTCATTCATTATGAAGATCACTGTATTCTGTGGCGTTATAGTGCAGTAGATATAGTTCTTGGTTGTGAACCAGAGAGTACCTGGTTTGATGCCGGGTGATGCCTCTAGACACCCATATCAGAAGTGTAACCTCAGTGATAATATTTGTATCCGATTTTTCGGAGTATCACAAGCGGCACAGGGAAAGTAACTGGCACCCCGTATTACTCTGTGTGAATTTCACTCGCTAATAATTTTTTATGGGTGTTTTTCTTATTTTGATAATCTTATTTTTTTCATTCTCGCCTCGAAAATCATGTGTAATCCTATTTATATGTGTGTCTTAATCCAGCCATGCCACATATACCTATCCATGGTTTAGCGGCCTTTGAGAAACGGTGCGAAAGATCACTGTCCATCGACCCCACATCCATTCTTTGTGATGTTTTTGTCACTGCCCGGATTGCATTGCCATCTGACTTCTTCTTCCATGGTGACACCCTGTTAGGCAACATTGTAAAATATACTGTGGAGCATGGAAAGCTTCAAAACCCTGATTGGTGCTTGTCGAGAGAAGAACTTCTTATATTTATCGCGTTCATATATATGCAAGAGGCATCTTGGAACAGCGGCATATGTCTATAAAAAGCTGCTGGGATAAAACCTGGGGCTCAAAAATTCTCTTGAGTGCAATGCCAAGGGATCGATTCTTGAATATAATGAAACATAAACGCGTCGATTCAAAGGCGACTCGTAGTCAAGCACTAAGGGCAGATAAGTTTAGTTTGGCTTCTGATCCTTGGAACCATTTTGTCACCAATTCCCGAGCCTGCTATAATCCAAGTGAAAGCGTAACGGCCGATGAACAGCTCTATCCAATGAAATGCAGGTGTCCTTTCATACAGTATATGCCGAAGAAAGCGGATAAATTCTAAGTCAAGAACTGGGTTTTGACTGACGTGAAATGTAAATACTGTCTGAATGCATTTCCGTATTGTGGGAAAGATGAAGAGAGGCCATCAGATCAAGCATTGGGTGAATCTGTTGTAATAAGATTGATTGAGTCTTTTAAGAATTCAGGCATAAACGTTACCTGTAACAATTATTTTTCAACAATTCAATCGGCAGAAAACTTGAAAAAAGGAAAATTTCTCTTACCGGAACTATAAGAAAAACAGGCGAGACTTTCTTCCTTATGTCCGCATGAATAATAAAATTTACACAACTAGAGTATACAAAAACACTCTCACAAATTACCAAGCAAAAAAGAAGAAAAATGTTCTTTTACTAAGTACCATACACTCAGATGTGACGACGTTCGATACTAATGAAAGAAAGCCAGACACCATCCTCTTTTACAATAAAAACAAACTGGGATTGTATGGACAGTATTTGCCGGAAATATTGAACCTGGTCAGCTAAAAGGAGTTGGCCTGTTTATATATTTTTCAATATACTTGATCTGGCATCGATAAGTAGCTGGGATGGAGGATGGTTCTCCAAAGGGAAACTACGAATAGTAAACTGAGTCGCAAGAAATTTATTAAAAAATCAGTCGAAGAAGTGTTGGGAACCTCATTTCCGACGGAACCCTCACCTTCATGCTCGATTCAAACACAAAAATTCATCAAATACCATAGCCACATCCCTAAGAGCACAGAGAGAAAAAGGTGCCAAATATCTCAAAATTGTCAAAACAAATCTTCAAGTTATGTTTTCAGTGTAAAAACATATTTTGTGGAAAGTGCACCGAAAAAATAACTATGTGTCTGAAATATTCAACAAAGTAATATTTTTAAATTTTTTTATAACAAAGTATGAAAAAACCATTATCCTTATTGTGAAATTTTGAAGTATATCTTTTGTATCAAGTAATAATAATGCAATTTCGTGATTAGAGTGACTATAAATTTGAATCTTGGCCTTTGAATGTAATTTAATTCAATGTTTTTAGTATTGATAATTATGTATTTTTAACAATTGGAATACCACAATTAATGCTTATATGTGTTGTTAAAGGATTAATAGGAATAATACTACAATAAAACAGTCTGTGGGAAGATAAAAAGCCTTTTAAAATGATAAAACGAAGTTGGGGTCAAATGACCCCTAGCCGTCCTTCTAGGTAGGGCGAAACTCCCGTCCTCCTAGTGTTAAAATCAATATACTTGAGAGAAGCCTAACACACTTTAAGTTACAATGTCCAAATTCGGTGATTTTTAAGCTTTTTTAAGGCGTTAATTGTGGAAAATAAATTCCCTTTGATCAGTTTCTCTCGCATATTATCAATAAGAGACGCGATTTCAATTATGCCTGTGTTCTCTATCTGGACATTGCTAACAATATTCAATGTTATGGATTCCCTGAGATTAGTGACGGCGTTATCAAAAGAGTGATTAGGAGTGTGTGAAAATGTAACAAAACTGAGAAAAACTTTTATCTCTTTGTTCTTCTTCGTCCAAATATTCCCATCAGATCAATCAGCAGCAAGCAATAGTGAACATGATTTTCACCCAGGATTGGATAAATTTTCAAGTCAATTATTATCGGGTACGCAAATGTAACTGCTTTATAAGAGATACGAGATTACTGCACCTTCATCTCTTCTCGTACGTCAATCATCAATCCAACAACAGATTGTGATGATTCTCTCGAAACAAGTCATATTTCATAGCCATTTTGTACTCCATTTGCATAGTGAAATAATTAGCTGAACGTATTTCATTGCGGCTCAGCGTGGTTAACCGTTAGAACAAATGACCAGAAAATGCTGGATTCATGCCCCAAAATTAAGGCTCGCAAAATGCATACTGTAGGATAATTTCTAGTGCAACTCTACAGACTAAACCTTAACTCTGCAAGTATCGTGGATTTTCAGAAAAGAGATTGAAAGAGAAAAAAATGGCATGAAGAATTATATTTTTAAAATAGTAGTCCCCATAGCCCGGAGTTGCTTCTAAATTCCATCTAATTCGAGCCAAGTGCATTTTCCAAATATGCGAATGGAACTTAAAATCAAGCTTTTTGCAGCGAGAAAACATCTGAAATGCAATGGAACAAGATGCAATGATACGGATCAATCTACATATAAAGGAAGAAAGTTTTATGCTAGTAATTGGAAACATCAGGAGTGTTTGTACGACTGTAGAGTGAACGACAAATACTGGTTAGCAAGGGCATGTAAAATAAACTTAATTCAAACACTTGAGAGAGACCTAACTGTTGGTAGTTACGCAGCATATCCCAACGGACCGCCCTAAGCTTATATCCTTTTCTCGCAAAATACGGCACAAAGCGGTGGCTTAGAATTGAGTTTTTATACTTGTTAGTCGCTCTACGTAGGCAATTGGATATCCATGTAACCAAGAGAAATCATCAAGGCATATCTTGAATTTTTACATATTTCAACAGGAAGAATCGGTCATTATGTAATTAATGCCACTCTCTGCGTTGATGGAACTTTTCGCTAAAAATCGTTACGTTTGCCGTATGAAGAAAAACAATTCCTCCATAAGAATTAGCAATACCAAACTAGTATTTCTAATTGCTTGACTATACTTATCATGCACACTCATCGTCCTTCCTATACCAAACATCATCAAACATGTTACCAAACATCGATGAGAACCAATCTTTTCCGAAATGAAAATAAATCTTTGCTGTCGCTCACATTTGCAGGCCATGCTGTGGTCCATGCAGGAAAGGCTCTTCTGCAGACACAGAGCTTAAAATAATATTTTTAGCGCACTTTGAGGTCCTAAAAGAGAAGTTTCACCAAGCTCAATACGATATTTGTTAAAGAAACCTGATAAACTATTCTGCAGTGAACGGCAAAGAGATGATGTTTTTTCGTTTCATGTTCTCTTTAGATTTTGTTTTCGTATGGATAACTAATGAGGGTGTCATGAGCCTTATTTAAAAGTAGAAGACATGCCTTTTCAATTCTGTTGTAAAATATGTCAGTATCCTGGGATTATCTCCTCATAGAATGTCGAAAGATATGCCCTTCAATTTTTTCATCGCTCCCTGCCCACTTAATCTCCGTTCCGTTCCGTTTCTATTTCCCTTCCCATTTTCATCTTGCACTCTTTGTGGTAAGGCATTGGCAGGGGACGGAGAAAGAAAACAAGTAAATAGATGAAGGTTTGTTACTGAATAGTCTATAAGGATTATGTAGTCTCTTCCGTTTGAATACACCAAACCCGTCAAAGTCTATTAGCACCAAGAGATTACGAAACCTTGCTTCTTGGAAATTAGTCCAGACTATATTATTTTTTAAATTGTTTCGGTAGATAACTTTTGTCATATGAAAGAATGCTGCAGTTCCAGAAGATCAGATATCTCGTGGTAATATTTACAACTCTATGAAGGAAGTGACAGAAGGGTAAATTGTGGTTGCACTAAATCGTCCATTGGAAATTCTTAAGTCCTGTGTTTCAAAAAGTAATCAAATTATAAGTAATATACACAATGTATACCTAATTATAATTGAAAGTGCTTCTATGCATCGTTATCATACATTAGGATATTCACGAGGAAATAATACATAGCGAACACATTGGGTCACATGCATTGAGTATTAAGTCACTCCACTGGATGCCGGTGCCGTCATGTTCCCTTAGGCTTCAACTCATAATGTATCGAATCTGTTACAGTTTGCAAATATTCCGGAAGACATTTTATAGCTACAAAATTTTCATCGGATGATGATGGAATCCTTGGTGAGGAAAATGAATATAAAGTGGACTCTGATTAAAAACATAGCGGATTTTGCAGAGAATATGCGGAAAACCAGTTTACCAGTATCCGGTGTAAAATATACGGTGTAGGGTTGCATAGTCATTGTTGATATGCCTTTCCCTCGGAAATAAATTCCGCTCGTTCTGCTACCTCTATTTATTTTTCATCCCCATATGATTCGTTTTGGACCAGTGGTATCCTATCCAGCTGGGATTCTTAGGGTCATAAATTTCTGACCAAGTGATGGAAGAAATTCTTCGCCACTGGTGGTAGCCTACTTTGGCAGGCTACCAAAATTGACCCCAAGGCAGAGAGGCTGCAGCCTTAGCAGAAGGCATTGATGGCGCAGATCAAAAAGATCGGACCGTTATCAACAGTTACAGCTGCGGGCGAGAGTGAAGTCCACGGAATCGGCTGGGGTACTGCAATGTAGAAGGCAACAGGGAAACAACCACATTAGTCTCCCTAGAAGAATCAGCCCTTAATCCTGGCTCTAAATGACATGATTGCATTCTTTCCGGTAAAATATTCCAGAGGCAAAATAGTGCCCCAATCGGATATTCAGGTGAGGACTACTGGGAGGGGTGCATTCACCCCTCCCAGTAGGAAGGGAAGAACAAGTGCAGGATAGGGACGTGGAACATGAGATATTTGGTGGTATGCGGGAAGCTGGAGAACGTGACTATAGAGATGGAGAGGCTAGGGGTAGAGATTCTGGGAGTCAGCGAGATCAAGTGGGCGAGAGCAGACCACTACTGGAGCAACGAATACCGAATAATATATACTACTGTAATACTTCAGGAAACAACCACAGTATTGCAGGTGTAGGCATCATACTGAAGAAAGAATGGGGCGGGAGAGTAAAGTCGGTCTGGCAGTAGAGCGAGAGGATTCTAATAGTGAAGCTGGAAGGAGAGTCGACGGATACAGTGATCGTGCAGGTCTACATGCTGACGTCTAGCCATACGGAAGAAGAAATAGAAGTGTAAGAGAAAATTGAAAAAGTCCTCGGAGTAGTGAAGGGGAAAGCACACAAATCATAATGGGCGGAGAGGTAGGACGCAGTGGTAGGAGAGGAAAAAGAGCGTAAAATGTAGGATATATCGGGAAAATTAATACGCGAAGGGAGAAAGAAGCATCAGCGTAGGGGGTACACATGGAAGATGCCAGGTGAGATTGTCAGATACCAAATATACTACATAATTTTCAGAGTGAAACTCAAAGAACAACGAAACTAGCCACGCAATAATTTTAACTAAGTCATCCGCAAGTATTCACACAATTGCGTGAAATGTACAGTAGAAAAGCTATTCGACTAGACTGGGAATCAAACCCAGATCACTTGATTTCACGCCGAGTTCTCTAACCAATTAAGCTAGTCATTTTGGATTCGATTTCCAGTCCAAGCGAATGATTTTTCCACTGTGAATTCTACACGGATCTCAGAGTCAAATACAAGAAGAAAGTAGTAGGCCGTATCAGTGTATCGTATTGAGCAGGGGGGCTATCCCGGTGCGGATATAGACAGTGGACAGAACCTCGGAGTTATGGAGAGCCACCTTCGGTACAAGAAAATTAAGACGATAAAAAAACATGAACCTGGATGGGATGCAAAGTAAAGAAGGAAACAGGGAAAGTCCCAAGGGGAAGACCCACGAATAAGTTCATGGACCAATTAAAGAAGAAAGTTCATAGGAAGAGCTACCAGGAAGTAAGAGACCTAGGATTAGGCTGAAACGGATGGAGGGCCGCAGTCAACCAATATTAGGATTGCACGACCAATGAGCGAATGTGGCTGTATCGTATTGAAAGCATATTTTTGTTTGAATAAGTAAATTGTCTTTTCTCAGACGAAATACAATGGGGAGCCTGCTATTCAATCGTTTTTATTTTAATTTGCCCGTCTAAAAATACAGGTTTTGTATAGAATTTGAGCAAACCAGGAAGTTTTAATATGTTAGTGAATACCTGATGTATTGTGTTTACCATATTTTAGGCTTAAAATATTTCTAAAATATTTTTCACGGCCCTTTCACAAAGTATATTATATTATACACATGAATTAATTATACATTGTAAAAGCAGACGCAAAATTTTAGACCGGTCTGAAAGGAGTAAGGAATTAGAATACTCTTTTACCCATTCAGACACATTTGCAAGCGTTTATATACTTTGTCCCTTCATACGGTACAATTTTCCTCATGCAAGTGCTTGTACAGAAATATCCCGGGAAATATTAACTTAAATGTGCATCAAATATAACATAAGAAGTGTAAATGACCATAGGCATCGACGCACCCTAATTCAACTACGACTACTACAATATATCATATTTTAGTAAAAATGGGATGCATGTATAGATATGTATACATAATACATACCTATAAAAATACTATGAGAATGAGAAGGTTGACCGCAATATCCTCAATATGTAACAATTATTATTAGTATTCAGATGGATGCCTAGAAATAAAAAGGTAAAGACTTGATTGAGCTGAAGAAAATGTTGTATTTACATGATAATGCATATCAGAGGAAAGGAGATTGAAAGAACTGGTTTAACATTGTCGTGTGAAAAATATTAAAAGATAGGATACATCTTTGCATACGCATTAGAAACCATTGAGGCCAAAATGATGTGTTTAGTGATGAAGGAATATATGAAACTATTCTAGCATCTACAATTGTGACGTGAAATATGATTGCAGTATAAGCATCGTCGAATAAGGTATTGTAATAAGCAGCAGCGAGAGCAAATTTTTTTCACCGGGGCTCATAAGCAACGCGATTTAAGACTGAAAACTAAGTAAGTTATTTAAAATACAAAAGTGACAAGTGGGGAGTCGAAAATATCTCAAAAGAAAGGGAAATGAGACATTTTTTACTTCTGAAAATAACCTGAAGTTGATTGATGGTTTATAAGTTAGTCTAAAATGCAATAATTGACGTAAGGCTTGTTTTCTATGCAAGTAGGTTTAAAATAAATTTTAGAAATTAATGGAAGAGACCGGGTGAAAGTAGTTTTATCTTACGGAACTGAAGATCTCTCCAACACTGGAAAATAGCCAACATCATACCGATTAAAAAAAAGGAAAGATAAGTGACCCAGGAAACTCATTTTCTGTTTTGTTTCTGTTTTGACTAAATGTGTAATATGAATTATTTACAACAATGTAAGAAAATAAATTTTTAATTGAGAAAAAAGAACGGTGATATGAAATACTGTAATGGTATATTCCTGTTATACCAATATTCTCGTTAATTCTAAACCATTGGAAATTTAGTTAACAAATTGGTATGGTTTATGCGTAGCTCTAAAATTTACGTATTTTTTCGCCATTTTGCCATTCAGAGTATCAACATCACATACTTTTCGCAATGGGAAAACAATAAATAAAATTTATGGCAAAAATCATTCATTATCACATTTTTACCTCAATCCTCTCTTTATTCATACTTTATGCATCGAGAAATTTCAATGATTTTTGAAGAAAATGCACCCTAATAAAAGTAGTCTCATTGCTACATATCCCTCGTCCTGTAGTTAAAATGATTGTAATCCACTCCGCTAACTGAAAACATTCTAAAAACCTGCACCCAAAGGGAATCCTGGGAATAAAGTAGGTAAATGAGGTTTAAACGGATATGGGAGTGTTTTAAGGACTAAATGTTTCGATTAAATACCTTGCGCAACCCTACAGGTCTCCGGAACTGGTACCACTTTTGTGAATTGACCTTTGAAACCGTCCTGGGGACGTGACCCACGCTCCAAAAGGCGGTCGAGTGCCCGCTGGGCCATGGATTAACTGCTGAACAGAGAAGTGAACTGAGCTAGAGGGGAGTTAACATTGTTAACTAAATCATCAACAAGTGGAAATAATTCTGAACAACCTACTCTGGCACAATGATCATGGGAAGATATTTTCCATTCCCTAGAATTCCGCTCTTTGTATGGTTAACAATACTCGCAGGAGATATTTAGCAGTCATTAATAACCTAGGAACAAAGGAAATTAAGCCTTCCTGCCGTGACGTGTCCTTGAACAACAGATCTCACGTTGTCTCCTGCTACAACCTGCCCACTATCTTGCAAAAAAATTATTGATACATCTCTCTAGGTTGTATTATCTACCATAAGCCATGCTTTATTTTATATTCATTTCATTAAACCATCAATAAAAATTGTGCATACTCCTGAATAGTAAGTAGCCACGCAATGATTGGACAAGATATATCAAGTATTATTAAAAATAACCTGATATGATAGCTAAAATATCATCAATTTTACATGTTATTAAAAAATTCTTAGGAAGGGAAAGCTAAGGAAGAAAGGCAAACCCTAGTTTAAACTGGTGTAATTTTCCCTCCTCGACCAAAAACCGCAACTTCCACTATAAAACTCATGCCATCAAGGAATTAAATCCAAATTTAAATTTCTTTTAAAAGTTATAAACTTGTACAAATACTTAAACAAAAGGTAGGGATTGAGATTGACGAGTCAGATGAGTTAATCGGTGGAAAGGTGTGGCAATCGATGACATGGCTTGCCACAGCAATGTTTGTACATTATTATGCGTACTGTGATTTTGCTTGAGAAGAAAGAAGTTAAACACTTCTCCTGCTTTATAGCCATTCCCATTCTCTGGGTTTGGGTATTACAAATCGGGTGGCTTCAAACAGTTGTGAAATGAATTAAATGTAATAAATATATAAATCTCGAAAAGTGGCAAGAAGGATTTACAAAAGGTGAATGATCGGGTTTTTCTTTTCATGCCACTAATTAAGATAAATTCAAATAAAAACTTGAACAGTGTTACAGTGATATAATATAAATTTAGGCCATGAAGGCACATCATTTGCCAGAACTGGTCTTCCAAATGAAAGATAAATGGCAAAATCAACAACAGCGGCTGTGAAGATTTTTAATAGTATTATGCATAATATCTAGTTCCCATAAATCCTCGCTTAATTACCTTATAAATCGGTAATAATGTGTATCGTATTGATCTACGCATTGGTTCGGCCAATCAAGAGTCCGTGGTTTGATTTCCACGCAGGTGAATTTTTCCTTAGTCAATTTCTACGAATTTCATTGCCGGAGGCTGCCAAAATTCTGGAAGAGCATAATGCCTCAGGGATGCGTGTAAAAGACTCCGCATATCTGAAATGATGTGCATATGACATAAAGTACAATGCGTCTTAAGTGTCAAATGTCTAATTGCGAGAGAATCTATAACTTTCATCACATGGATGATTAGAAAACGCTTGACCAGCGGTTACATGTATTATTTTGGTTAAGAAATACTTCAATTCTCTTAGACGTGAATATGAATTTTTCAATACGGTCCATAGTTTTTTGAGTTTGTACCTGATGATGACACTGCTGTGTCAAAACATGTTGTATTAGGAAAATAAATCTGTGGAAGGAAACAAAGTGACGTTTTCATTTATGAATTTTACAAATGGATTTAGGGTAGAATTCAGATAAAGTTTCGATATATTTACGTATTTTTGCTTTGTAACAACATACTATCGAGAGGAAAAATATTTTCACAGAAATTTATATTATACATTTTGATAACAAAGTGTAATTTTAAGTAAATAGTTGTTCTTATTCATATTTCACCAATTTTAAATTATCGTTCCACGGATTTCAATGTTGTCTTTAATTCAAACGTGATGTTTGACGGTGGAAGATCCATAGGGTTGCTCAGAAATGAACGTTCAACAAAAATACTTTCATTTTTTACGTTGGATGGTAGGAAATAAACTACCAAATACGAAATAAAGGAATAAAATGAGATTAATATTTTTTTTAAATATTACGAGAGAATGCAAAAATCGTGAAAACATTTTTTCCTTCATCATAAAAAGATAATTTAGAGATTCGGTATTCGTTGAATCATACAGTTCCCTGGATTCAGGCGGTAATATTTCGAGAACTTAATTTTGAGACGCGAACTGCAATTTGGAGCACGTTACTTGTGTGAGCTATACACTATTTATGAAAGTATTTTCCATGGGTGAACACATATTTCTGTTGAGGAGTTATTCCAAGGTCGATACAATATGGAAAAGACATAGAAGACATAGGGTGTTTCCTATAAAAGGTGGAGATGCCCTGTCATCCTTCGTATTCTCAACATTATTTTGCTTAAATAATACGAATCACATTGACTCATTATTCCAACATACGGGAAAAAATGGAGTACCTGAAAGAGGATAATGAAACTAACTTTGTAATTATAAATTTAAACGTAAAATATTAACCTTCATCCGGTAGTTTATTTCCATGTTTGTCAATCCGTTCAACTTAAACAAGAGTTCCCAAAATAAATACATAAACAGAACCTTTCACCTCCAAGTTTGAATCTCAGAATTGAAAATTCCGGGACGCTAACCAAAAAATCTAAAACACAATCGAAAATAAAGGCCTTTAGTATTTCAACTGTTGTTCAAACTCCCATTTTTAGGGGCATTAACTCACAAAATAACGAGACGCATCCAGGACGACAGGTTAAGAATAGGATACTATAACACAATGAAGTTAGGAAAACTCCTTTTCAACTCCAAGGACAAGATGGACATTCTGGAAAAGTGTGGTGTGTACTCATTAGAGTGTGAAGGATGCAATGGTGTTTATGTGGGTCAAACTGGTGGCAAATTTGCTACCAGAGCGAAAGAACATATTATATATATATTTAATAATGACCCAAAATCAGGTTTTGCTAAGCATATAATTGAAACTGGTCACCAATGTAATTTTAAACCTAAGGTTTTACATGTTAATGACAAAGGTTTTAAACTGGACTTTTTAGAGAATTTTGAAATTAGTATGAGACAAGGTGTCCCTGATGTTGTGCTTTTAAATGACTGTTCTGTTTTTAAATATTCTCCGTTCACCTCTGTGCTACACCCACAGTCCCTTCCCTCACCTTGACGGTTGCTTCCTCGCAATACCCTCACCCTCCCTCCCTATTTTTTTTGTGATGATGACGCAGGCAATCCAAAAAACCACGAACTCGTTCGTTATGCTTGATAACTAAACGCCTCAAAGTCCTCCGTCAGTAAATCTGACACTTTCCAACTAGCATCATACGGTATTCTGGTAGGATAATGTTCATTTTTGATTCTCGTTGTAGCTACTTTTCCGTATATTTAGATTATGTTAGCCGCATGAAATTTTCCGGAGGCGCACTTGGACTTACATTTTATCCTGAGCCTGAGGCTAAAATAAGAAGAGCTTTTACCTAAAGGGCTTTGGGATATTTTTTTTTAAATCTCATTTTACAGCAGATGCATTCATAATGAACAGAAAATGAAGCATTAAATCCAATGAAAAGCGCATGACATTAAAAGAAATTTTATCGACGGGAACTCATTGCAAGATTTTGGAGAGTTACTTGATCGAAAGTGGAGTCGAAGGGTCTCTCTTCAATCTTTCTTCGGTCACCTCGAAGTCACACCGGTCGTCGAGCAGAAGCGACGACCTTCGCAACCCTTCTTCCCAGAACCACTTGCAACTCCCCTCCGTCCGCCCACGGGTGCCCGCGGAGTTTGCGCGTTCCCCGACCGCATCGCCTCCCCTCTCCCGCGCGCAATACTCTCACATCATGCGAAGCCGTCTCGCCCGAGTCCCGCCAGTCCGCGAAGTCCGACGCTCCGCTCTGTTCGCCCTCGAGGGCAACCGCTTTGCTCTTCTCTCGGCGAAGGACGGAGGACGTCGCCGGCAGCCGCGAGATCACTTCACCGCCGCCACCTGTCCCGTTGCTACCTGTCGCCGTGCCCCCATCCCACTGTGTGTGTGCGTGCGTGTGTGCGTGAAAACCCTTACATTATACGCTCCGGCATTCATATTCGATAGAACACCTTTGCGTCAGTTCCTGTGGCGAGATAAACAGAAAGTATTCAATTCCCACCGCTGGCGCAATTTTATCTACAAGTCTGTACGCCTCGCGTTACGAAGTCATTCCCAGCCTTTAGTCTTGGAGATAAATTTTGAGCCAGGTCCCTCAGTGTGATGTTAGAAAACGCTATTTTTTGTTTTTTCCACGGAAAGATTACACTATATTACCATTTTCGTGGATTTTGACTAAGTGTAAGGGTTAAAAGGTTCTAATGAAACGTTCAATACTTCATTAAGAAAATATCAGTCCTCGTTAAACTGCCATAATCTTTTTCCATAAATGATTGTGAAGTTAATTCAAATGATGGACTATAGAAAATATCTAGTGTTCAAATAAGGCTTACATGTAGCAACAAGTCTAATGTGAAAAAATAAACAATTTGGTAACTTCAGTTATTCTTCTAGCAATATTGTGTTCTATTCGACAGACGTTTCAAAATGTTTTGTTGAGCCGTCTTAAGTACAATGAAAAAATATTGTTTCCATGTTTCCATTTTACTTTGAACTTGTGCAATCCAGTCAACTTTAGTAAAGTCTTTTAGAATTTGCCGTTATAGACTGAAATTTGAAAACTCATAGTTATCATTCGGCAGAAATCCTAAGCAATTACAAAATGGTGCTCTGCTAACAATTGGTGATGATCCTCTATCCTCAGTATTTCAACTGTAAAAAGTGAACAGAAAAAGAATCGTCATAGTGAATGTGTTTTGTATTTGTGGATTCAAGAGAAGTGTTTCTGTTTCCAAAGAAAATCTGGTGAAACTCATCGCGACGCTTGGCATACTCAATTTATTCTCCCGGCATTCGGCATGTATTTCTCTTCGATCGACTGAATGTGAGTCCCCCGCAGAAATTAAACGTAAAATTTGTGAGAACATGTGCCAGAATATGAATATTTGTAAACAAATCTCTTTACGAATTTGGATATAATTAACATTAAATATAACAAAAAATATTGCTTGTTAACTGGTGATTACTTCTGTGGTCTCATCTTGAAGAGAATGTATATCTTAGACATCAAAGTCGTACTTGAATCTCCTTTGCTACGATAGAAGATTCAAGACTTAAATACAGCATTCAAGATAGCATTTATAATATATATTACTAAAAGTCAGTCTCATGTTTTCCTAAACATTTGATCCATATACTTGCGTCATCAAGAGAAGTGCATGAAATAATATTTTTTCAATTTTCAGCGTCGCTCCGATGGTAATAAGGACTTTTTGACCTTGCCCCTGAGACTGGACGCGCATGCTCTTTCATTATTCGCAGTGGCTTTAACCAACTATTTAAGATATTTCCTTAAAATGCTATTAATATTTATTATCAGGAAAAAAGCACATTCTAGTATATTTCAGTGAAATCTGTGATCTACACATTTCATGCTTCCTGAAGAACAGTTCAGAAGTCATAAACTTGACCTTTGGTGAAAGTGACTCCACGGCCTGGATACGCTAACAATGGCACCCTGTGGTGATGCAGGAAGGAAATAAACTAGTATTCCTCCCATCCGTGAAAAACATTCTTAACGTAAATTCAGACCCATGAAAGCCAAATGGTCAATCTGTAGTTAATTTAAATTCTTAATCCTTGAAATGGTTTGAGGGTTTTCTCTTAATGTCGTATGGAAAAATGGCATAGAATTTGTTGTAACTGTTTTCTTTGCATCCACAACACGTGGATTTAAATTGGCTTTTTAACTTTTTCATTTTTATTTGGAGGTTTTATTGCACCTGGAAACGCAAAGAGACCAAATTCTGTCAAATAATCCTTCATGCGCTAACTGTAATGAAATTTCTATGGAATATTGAAAAATATGGTAGAAAAAAATAGAAGGAAGTATATTCCCAGAAATAAAGATATGATCTAATCATTTAATTCGGAAATACGAAGCTCTGTCTATGAATTATCACGTATATGATAATCAATTTTTTGGGGGTATCATTAAAAAATATTACCAAGGAATCTCATAAGCTTGTATTATTTGCAATCATATATACAGATACAGAGTTTCAATGGAAAGAATAGTTTAATCAGGACGATTTAAGTAGAGCAAAACTCCTCATTCGCTAATAGAAAGTGTATCCTTTTCCAAGGCAACAATGAACGTCGTCAGCCACGATTCGCTTAAGCTCGAGAACAAGACTTCAGATCTTAACAAGCTGTTCAGAAAATTCGCCAAAGAGCCACCGACTAAATGGATGACACCAAAAGGAATTCCAGGACATAAGCAAAATATTAGCGAAGACGATAACAGGCAAATAGGTGTGGCCGCACAGGAAGAGAGCTCATGGGCATCTCTGTACACTATCAACCCTTTGATCGAAACGGGACAGGACCAGGGAAAGCTATTCCAATTCGGAACAAAAATGGAAGAGGCCAACTACCCATTCCTCCCGTACACGGCCGAGGCGACCTACAACGACAGTATCGGGGTCACGGACTCGGCATTCCCCTTCTCCACGAACGCCTTTGACCTCAACAGCACGGCCTCCGCACCCCACTTCAATGCGACCGTGACCCCTATGAGCCAGCCCGCGCCATCGGGCTACGATATCCTGAGGTGGGTCCACATCCCCGCCTACGCAGTTATCTTGTGTCTAGCCGTGGCTGGCAATGCCCTAGTCATCGGAACCCTGGCCCCTAGGCTCCTTCCCCGGTTTCCCAGTCGGCTGACTTGGAAGACGACGAGGAGCCTGGACGGGCCACCAGGGGGCGTCTCGGACGCCGGCTCCTGGCGGGTGAGGTCGCTAACCAACGTCTTCCTGCTCAACCTTGCGGTCGCCGACCTCCTGCTGGGTCTTCTTTGCGTGCCGTTCACCCTCGTCGGCGCCATTCTGCGGGACTTCGTCTTCGGAGGCGCCATGTGTAAACTCATTCCGTATTTACAAGGTGAGCCAATCATTCTCATTCTAAAGCTTTGATGTGTTTTGCCATTGCTACGTAAACACAACCACCACTCCACTTCGTACAAAAGTGAAAAATCAATGAGTTCTCTCGGTTATAGCTAAGTCCACTTAATGCTTTAAGGTACGAAGGTATTGAACCAGAAGAAAATAATTATGATACGAAGGGAACTACGCAAAAGCGCGTGAATTTTTAGTTTTTTTCGATAGAGTGAAAAGTTTGTAAACTGTAAATGGTACAGTTTGTTCAAGCACGTAGACTTTTCAGGGATGCAATGAGACCGCAGACTCTTAAGATGTGGATCTGCACAGCAATTGAGAATGCACGCCGAAAAGCATGAAAGAGATACGAGGAAATACTAGGGATTGTTTTGCATGAAATGTATTACTGATGTGAAATAGGGGATAACAGCAAAAGTAGATGACAAATTTATGGAGAAGGAACATGGTGACGTCGGAAGGGAAAATATAGCATGGTATGAGCTGCAAACGACTGAATAGAGGGATATATTTTCGAGATGATTTCTTTATTTTTCACCAAAGAAACGCATAGAATTGTCCACTTTTTAATTTCAATTAAAATCAGTGGGGACACACCCTGCAAACGTCTCAGATAGCCGAAATATATATGAGAGAAATAGGTGCATCGATGTTTTGAAATGACCTCCCATAACGAAATTTTCCGTCGGATGAAGGTCCTTAAGATACACGTGATAGATATTTATACGGAAGTACTGGAGAAGGGTAAAGTATGAGATTCTCATTGCATACTCTTCTAAACGATGGTAACCAGCAATTTTAATGAGAACCCTCACAATACCCAAGGAACGTAGGTCTTCATTACACATCACGCTGATTAGGAGGATAAAAGCGGTTTTTAAATGTGGGCATACCAGGTAGTGATTACATATTTACAAATGCTTAGCATTCAAGCCGATTTGATGGGTCGATAGAAACATATCCAGCTGTGGCGCATTATTTTCCGGTTTTACGCTCGTGTTGACGATGAATGTCCAAAATTACAATATCAGATCAGTTTGAAGTGTAGTGCGAGGTAGTAGCTCCAGAAAAACTGACGTAATACGGAATGGGGGCACAAAATGGTAGAGGAAGGAAGATTATTCATTACAAATTGAATCAAGTATTGCATTAAGGATAACCTAAAATAATAATTTTGTACCAAATAATCACGACACTTTTATGCAAGTTGTCAAAACGATACTCTTTATAAAGCACCTTAGCTGGTAATTCTTGCTCTTCCTGTATAACTTTAATTGAGATGTTAGGATTCTGGTAGAAAATTAATAATTTAGTCAAATAGCTGGCAAGATAGAATTTAAACATTTAAAAAAAAGAAAAAGCGCTCACCTACAGTGGTACACCATGAGTATTTACCGAAAAAGTGGTAACAAAAATACCCTGCGATTAAAAATATTTGCTGCAATTTACAATTACTTGACGAGTCCCTATCTAGAGAATAATAGAAGAGGAAGGATGGGAGAGATTGTGGGAAAACATTTCCCGTTAATATTCAGCAGTAATAACTCAGGGATATTGATTTCAGCTTTTTGTAGCTCATTGATTTTACTTTATTTATTTTGTCCAAAAAATGGGTAACGCTCGTGGAACAAATATTTGCGCCCCAAGAAATATTAATGATTATTCCACAGGTGGAAATACCCGCAATTAATTCTATAGCATAGCGGTTCGGTTATAGAATGAATATTTTGTTAGATAGGAGCCAAGATAACCAATGAGAATGCGTTTCAAAATGTATGTTAACGAAAACATTGGCATTATGCTAGGTGATTGTTATCGCTGTACTGCATGTAATTGGATTTCTAATATAAACAGTTGTGGGATAAAAGTTTATAGAATGTCTATATTTAAAGTTGATAATATTAACTAGCGGTACAGACTGGAATTCATAAGGAATTTTTTATTATAATTTTAAACGACCAAACTCTTGTGCATTACACTGTAGAAGATCTCAATTTGAAAATTTGTTATGCCTCTCAGTTTCGCATCAATAATTTTCAATATAGCAAAAGGGAATATCTCGCGCTTGATGCGTAGCTCGCTATATACGTAGCGTGTTGGTTTATGACAATTAGGCCTAACGGATTACATTTACAATTTGATTGGCTAAACATAAATTAATTGCAACTTATTTTAAGATGCAGAAAATCATCAACCAGAAACATCTTACATTAATGCTAATAACCCTAGCAAATGATGTCCACTAACGGTATTCCTTCGAGCATTATTATATTTTATTAAGAACTGTATGTTAACATCATAATGTCCGGACTTAGTCAACTCCTGGAATGCCCATGGGGCGTCGCTTAGCATTTTGACTTCACCCATAGGAGAATTATTTTTTCTTATATAAAAATCAATCTCGCTGGAGTTGAAGTACTTTATGCGCACACGTGTTTGTCACCTAAGATACCATACACCTTTACAAGCTATTTAACAAAAGCGAACTGAATTAAATATCTAGAGCTATCGACTATTATTTTATTTCCGGCCGTTTCCTACGTGCGAATAAAAATTGATATCCTCCAATGGCAGAAAATTGGCCGCTTAAACTCTTGAGGAGTAAGAAAAGCACAAGACTGTGATTTACACGCTGACTTTCTGCCTCTCAGCAATCCGATTTCCACCCCTACCGCGTCTTTTCCCCCCCATAAAATGTTTCACCTCACGACAGGGAGCGGGGACGGCATTGGGCGAACGGAGGGCGGGAGGATGTTGGGAAAGAGGAGGCAAAGTGAGAATGAGCCAGATTGGCGTCCTCAGGAGAATTTTATTTCAATTATTCTTAGATTACTGATGGACCATGTGGAGGTGCAGAAGTGCATGGACTTCATAACTATGACAACATTAGGATGAATATATGGGAACATTTCATGAAGCAGGTATATTGGATTATGAATAAAAAATCACAAAATCTATCAATAACCAAAGGAATTCAACGTAAACATTACCGTTATGTTCTATAGCATTATTAACTTTTGGGTATTACCTCGGTTCCGGAGAAAGTTTTTATATATCAGGCAAGAATGTTCCCTCAGCAGCGAAGAGGAGAGTTAATATAAGTTTTAGCATAACGTTTAATTCTTATTAATTGCTGAAATGATTTCACTTCAACCTGGTGCTTTATTTTCAGTCACTTAGGTCACTCCACCTTTATCTGGACCGAGCAAAGCCAGTTTATTATTTAATTACATATGATACAACGTCAGCTGAGGAATTCTATGGCACAAGAAATGCATTGCAATGGTTCTCTGAAAAAGTCGTTTTAAGGGAAAAATCAGTTGTCACAAAAAATTAGTTTCGAAAGGCAAAATATACTATGAGATTTCATTTGTTTAACTAAAGAAGCTTCTGAAGTCTCACCAGACACCCATTTAAAGTTATATTTTGGGATAGCACAAGGAAACTTGCGGTCTATTTCGGTTGACATTTGACCGTGAAATCTAACTTTACATAACTCCGACATTACCTGTTAAGATTGAAATAAAATACAAATGCTCCCCATCAAGGTATGAGATAAATACACGATTCATTAAGCACCAGCAAGTGCTTTGTCCCTGCAGTATATAATTGAAAATTATACACGATTTTAGATCGAAAGAGAGTCATCAAAGGTAGACATAATGACGGACGTGAATAGATAAAACTTAGCACGCGGATAAGTCTAAGGAGCTGACACTGGTTTTTAAAATGAGTCTGCGTGGAACTTCTAAACCTACCATGACCAAAACGCTTCTTCATTGCAGTATAACTGTTTATCATTGAACCATTTAAGCCTGTACGAGTTGAAGTTCTTGAATTATTAGATAAATGTATTCCTCCTTATTTTTACAATTAAAATAGCTGTTACAAAAATAGCCAGAATTAAAAAAATTAGTTAGATCTTACGATGAACTTACTTAACGGGAAGTCACAGATGAGTTATACATCAATATTCAGATCAAATATGTAAAGTAGCTTTCATGACACATCAATGAAATAAAAAAATACGTCAAAAAGTTAAAAGGAAAGATATATGATGAATGCACTGTCAATATCATAAGACTTTTCATAAAATATTTCAATCTCATTTTTTTTTTAATGACTCAAAGTGTTCGTGAAATATTCACTAAAACAGTTACAATAAATTCAAAACTCCAGCAGCTTAAGTACGTAACGAAAAGTTTTGCAAATTAGTCGGTTACTGAGAAATTGATATTAAATTTTAAATTACACGTTGGATTAAATTACACTCATACTGGTGATAGAGCCGTTCACGGTGTTGACACATGCGGCTCAGACTCATTTCTGTGTTCAGAAAATATATTATTACAAATCCTCTTCTCCAATACTTGGTGTCAGAGAAATAAAAAAATTAAATTTACATTGCTTAAGTTTTGTAGGAATAGCCATAATGTTATGCAAAAATAAATCTATTTACTTGACGAAAATAATCCATTTAGTCTCCGGTGGAGTGTGAAAGGCTTTAAATGAAGCAACATTCAGGCGTAATGATAACATTTCGATGGGGCGGCCTGGATCTTCGCTGTCAATATGTAATATTCAGCCGTGAAACACATTGTTTTAAGTGCTTCTATGCTTCAAGTATTAATACTGCTTTAATGACGTATATTGGCAATTGTAATGAGAAAACACAGTCACATATTGCACCACAATGAAATAGCCGGAAATCTGTGATGAACATTTTAAATTACTAAAAATATTTCAACGTGTAAATAAAGTATCACTTTTTCACACGCTCGAATCAAAAGAAGGTTGCTGTTAGAAAATAAAACATTGACAGGAAGGCCACAAGCGTAACTTGTAATTTAAATTATTTTTCTCTTGAAAATTTAAACTCTTTAAAATCTTCAAGCTATTCTTTTTAAGAAGTGGTAATTTGCCAGAAAGGCCTTGTACAGTAAAATGTTATAACTTACGGCAGAAGCATTTAATTTCATATTCCAAAGCCAAATGTCGCATTATTTAAAAGATTGTTTTTGTTCATTGGGCCAAAAACTTTAAATGATTTACCGAGTGAAATTAAGGAAGTAAAGAGTAAATATATTTTTTGTAAAAAGGTCAGAGATTGGCTATTATCTCATAATGATGTAAAAGTTTTATTGTGATTTCATGATTGTGTACTGTATAAAAAATTGTAATGTAATTTATTTTGCCACTGTTAAATTTTTAACATTCTTAAAATATTGTAAGCAGCTAATTTTTATCGTTAAATGCTCTCGTTTATTGGTTTATTCTTCATTTTTTTGCTCATGTCTTGTCAAAAAAGCTATTGCTATATTTTTCAATTATATATTTTGAACGCATAAATATATGCTGGTAGGTTCTACACTGGTGGAAACCATTGAATATGCCTAAAGCCCCACAGTTGTATTACTAAACTTTTTTCTGTACTGTATTTTAAGTGGAGCGATAAATTTATCCATCTATCCTATAGCACCTAATACAGATGGGGCCAGAGAACGGCACGGAGTGACGAATTTCTTACCACGTTTCATTGAAAAATAATACTCAATCCTTAATCGTATTGACCTTTGATCTCGTACCTCAGTGGCATACTCACAAAATATAATTATTGATTTTGGTATTCATAAAGATGAATGGCAGGTTTTGGGCAGCCATTTCACATATATTTCTGGAACATTTTCTCAGAGTTCCTTTTGTAAAGAGCCCGTTCTCTGATATCTCATTCCCTCTTTCACCTCCCAAGTTGATCAGAAGTCCTATAGTCATCCCCCTTATCACGCCTCTCCATTGTTCTTCCCTCTTTCATTCTGTTGAACATCCCCTAGCCTATTGAAACGTTCTCCCTTCATATTTTCTGTCTTCTCCGTTCCCCCATCACCTCTTTCCTCTTCCAACTTGTTGAAAAATTTTTTAGTTCGCTCTCCTGTCTATCCCCTTTTAACCCAGTACACCCTTCATAATTTTCGAAATTCAACTTTCAGCTACTGACACTCCTCAAATACAAAAGTCTACATACTTGTGTAGTTTGACCAAGTTTCCGGTATATACAGCTCCATGCTACGAATTTGTTGTCACGGAATTTTTCTTTACGTCTTTACTCTGATGCTCCTTCATTAATTCCCTTCTCTTTGACATTACCTTCTTTACCAGTGCAATTCTACACTCAAAGCTTTCACTGGAGCATTTTTCTTCTATCTACCATGTCGATAAGTAAACTGTTTCATGTTAATAGCATAATAATATAAAATAAGTAAAGTGATGTTATTAATTTATATACCCCTTACATCCGTACATTCAGCTCCTTGTTTACTCCCACAAAATATCATTGCCTGTTCTCATTAATTTCTATTATGAACCTTGTAGAACTCACTATACCCCTGAAAAATTTTTCATTGGAAGTAACCCCAGACAAACCAATACTTGGTCATCTTCGTAAACCACAGATTTTTTCAGATGTCACTTAACTCCGATATCCTCCCCTTACACCTCTCAAAACTCTCCCGAGAAAACATTAAATCGGATTGCTATCAGTGGACATTTCCTAATTACTTATCTTCCAATCAGGGCCCGAGGCCCAGACGCACCTGGTACACTGAGATCATGAATGGGACGTTTTCCCTTCCAAACTACCCCTTATTTGTTCAGCACTACTGGACAATTCGTCCAGTGCACTTCATCTAACTTCTCAAAATCAATATAGTAAAGCAAAAGATATTGGACTCAGTGAATTTCTACCAACAAGCGTTCTCATCACTCTTTCACAGCGTCCCGCATTGCCGTTCTTGTTCGCAAAGTAGTCGCTGCGCAGGTACTCGCTAGAGTATCGCTCTCTAGCCTTCTATTCATAATTCATAATGACTACGTTGTCCGCTTGGAATAGCTAACTTGTTCGATCGTCTTCGCATATTTTCACCCCGCTTTTCTTTGACAGAAAATTAAGCGTGGTTTTCACTAAGTTCTTTTCCCATACCATCCTTATAAATTCTACAAACGTGTGTATTAAGTTTTCCCATATCTTTCTTCCATAAAGAACTGTTATCTATTCTTATTTTCTCTTCTATTTCGCATCATTTAGTACTTTTTCGATTTCACTATAATCAATTTCTGGTCCAATTCAACTGACATCATCTTCCCCTTCTATATCTCACCTACTGGGTCTTACTCGCAAATCATCAAACTTTTAAACATATTCATGCTCTGTCTTATGGATCTGTTCCATTTCTCTTGTCTGCTGTACCGCTCAATCTGCTATTGTTGGCATGTTCACTTCCTTACCAATACTTGTCAGCTCCTTTACTTTCGCATGAAATGCATCTGCTCTTCTATCTCTTTAATCATAATTAAGGAGTTGATCCATATCCTCCACCATTTTAGCTTTCTTTATTTTTCTTCTTGACCTGCTGTTGAGTACACTCTTCCAAATTTTTACTTAATATGAAGTAACGTTCTTCAATTTACTTTTCTCCAGCAAATATTTTGCCGTCCATGATTCGTTTTCCTATGTTATATTCACTTACTATGCCTACCGTTGATTTGACTGCGCGCAGAATATCTTTTGAGTTCCTAAGTCATTTCCTATTCTTGTTCCTACATGAAAATAATCCATTTTTTTAATTCTACTCTTTTTTTGCCCCAGTCAGTGCCTCTGAATTCCATTTTCATATCCTCAGATCGTAATCCCGATTTTCGCTATTACCAAATCCATACCTATTATGGCCTTCTTGGAACCTTTCTTTGTCTCAAAGATTCTTTCAAGGGTACCTACGACAAGGATAGTGTTCCCACCCCTGTTCTTGGTTTATCCACCTACAAAATTCCCTTGCTTTCATATCGCGGCCATTTCCCTTCTTAGTCTAAATCTGCCAGCCTCTTGACCGACTTCTTATCCAATAGTCTCTTGTTTCGCCCACCGTGTTGTGTAAATACCTCATTACTGAAATGAGCCAATGATTTCTCCCGCCTTAACCTGTAGACCATCTAATTCTCCTTGGTTGTGTTTATAAGGAGGCATGTATACCTGAACAAGAGTTAACTACCTTGGATATGCCTTCAGATGAACGATAATAACCTATCACTCACTTGATCTGTATTAGCTATCGCTTGTGTGTCTCCATTTTTTTACTTAAGTTTTCAAACTTTCCCACCCTGACCACAGTCCTCAGATTTAATGTGCCTATTCATATTTTTTCATTCTAATTCATAATTTCCCATTGTTCTCCTGCATTTGAGTTGACTTACAAGCAAGTATTTCGCATTATGAATTGGGCGCGGCGGAGGCGACCACTTAAAGGCGCAGGGGGCAGAACAGCCTATCTTTAAGTACCAACAACCCATTGTTTTAAGATTAATGGAGAGGGTGTACCGTTGTCTACGTCACTAGAGTTTATTACGTGTCACTATAACGTGAAAGGCCACCTAGCTGTAGTCAGACGTCTTTTATAGCTGCCTTACTTCAAGACGCTGCGAAGACTGCTATACGTCTGTTTACGAATATTTCATCTAATTCGCCTGGGTTTTACCTTAGAGCAGTTATTATTACGCTACCAGTTTAACTCTTTAGGATCATTGTAGCGTGCAGGGCCTCAAAAATACAGCCAGGTCAATCATTGGAAAGGATATGGAAATATGGATGTAAAATTATTTTAGTGTTTAAAGTTTTGTTCACTTTAAAGACATGGACCAATGATCATTTATCTTTTGGAGAAAATATAAAATCAAATTCATATCAAACAGCAAAATTGCAACCAAGCATTTACCAAACCCTATTATTCCTCGTAGCAGTCACTTAAAGAAAATTAACAATTTCAGATGAAATATACACCAAGTATTTTGTTCATCACAATCACGATGGAAAAGGTAGCAAAGTAACATAAACAATCTATCACAATGGATGAAATTGAATTTCATTCAGCAACAAAATCATTCAACAATGAAATTAAAGTTTTTCAGTGCGAAGGAATTTCTTTCCATTACTTTTGGTTTAAGCGCTCATTTTAATAATAATGCATCACGCGTTATTTCGTTTTCCGGTCAAATCATAAACCCCCTCCTAAATTTTAGTTGCAACAGTAAAATCTTCGTTTCTTATTGTTTAGTCATTCTCATTAGACGAAAAATTAGTTTAGTTTTACATAGAAATTTAAATGGCTTTCAGTAAAATTCTAACCCCCGTCAAAACATGGAAGGCGGCAAAAAAACCGCATTTCTCAACAGATAGTAATTCAATAGGGTTTTTTCATAGGTAATAATGTTCGGGGATGAAAACCGAACATCTATTTAATTGAGTATTTTCTCACCGGCAAGCTTTTACAATAATGAAAGGAGGAGCAGAAGCCCATTGCTAATAATAGTTCTATCCTAAAATATTAAGTTTTATGCTATATTATAATCATATACCTACGGGGGTTGTTAAAATCCAAAGCGCAATTGCTTTGAAATGCAAGTTCTGTGAAAAGGCCTATACTATAGAAAATTAAAGTAAGACAATGACAAGTACAAGATAATGAACCACGCTGAATAAAGATCTGGGATGAAGACGTATGGATGTGCTCCACGATGAGTATTGTATTGATGTAGTTTTATGAATGATAATTTAAAAAAAAACCTTGAATTTACGTGTTCCATCAATTGAATACCAGATTTATACACAATTAATGAGGGGTATAGTTATGGGGATAGCGTTAAGGGTTAAAAAAGACACATGTATCAGCATTCCTCTGTTCTCACATTTTGATGAGAGCCTGAGAAAAATATTGTATTGCTATATTAAACCTGTAAATGTTTAAATATCGCTCACACTATGATGGCTTGAGATCACATCCGACTTAACACCGCTCTGCCTCCAAAGCCTTAACCGCTGCTGTTTCATACCAATGCACTTCTTGGTGCTCGGTTGGATTAAGACGTGAGCCTCTCAGCTGCGCCGGCTCGTAGCATCTTATCCCATTATTCCCACTCCATCCATTTACTCAACCCCGAACTCCCTGCTATTCTCCCCGCCCAACTAAAGCTCATTGTATTCGGGATTGGGATGCGACATACATACACAGAATTGGCAGTCATAGACAAAAGCCGCCGAGGATGAAAGATCACTGAATGGAAACGCTCCGTCATCCCGCGCCCGAGCTTCACACTGACATGTGGATCATTCCCCAGCAGCCGGAATATATCTCGTTCCTGAGTCTGTACGCCATGTTCTAACTATTTTTGATTGTGGCTGGGGTATTTAACAGTGTCTGTATCCATTAAATGCAGTTATTTGAAAGTCAGAAATCGATCCCTATTCTTATAAGGCATGAAGGGAAGTATAACACCATTCTATGGCAATTTGATATTTATTGACCGGAAAAAATTCTCGCGTCTCAAGGAAAAAAGAAATATTTCCTAAAATATCCATAAATTAACAAGAATGTGGAAACAGTTCAATTATTTAATCGCACTTACAACTTATATATGGGCTATAATTGTCAAATCATACATAACTGGTAAATGTCTGATAAATGATTCCAATAGATACATAATTGAATACTGATAATAAAATATATTGACAAACGGAAAACATCTCATTCGTTCTGCAAATGCTAAGGTCTCAATATCAATAGAAAAAAGACAACAATTGAGCCATGGATACAAAATATTTATAGACTTGAACTGAACACTTTTAATTACACGTGCTGAAAACAAAAATCAGTGCGATCAAAATAAGAGTATCTGTATTCCAAATTCCCCACTTCAGATATAAATCCACAACATATTATCGGTATTTCTATAAAAAGTCCACAAATTACTGGATATAACTTCAATATGGTGCCCTAAGGAAGAATTTAAAATTAACTTTTATATCCGGTTAAAAAATGAATATAAGTCAGAGAGTACGAATGTAAAAAGTTTGCCATTACTTGTCCGATTAATAGCAAAAAATTTTCCTTCGGCGTTCATCAGAACAAAAGCTAACCAATCTAGTTTTCCATTAGTTGGATAAATGAAATCAGAGTCTCTCCGCTCCAAAAAAATGTTAGGTGTCATTTAACCGCGAAAAAACGAAAAATAGGTTAGGGGGTAATAAGTAATGTCTGAGTTTCAGAAATGAGAAAATGGCAATAAAATGGTGTGATTCGATGAGTGCCTTTAAAGTTATGCTGAGTATAGTTTGAAGCATTTGATTTTTCTCTAATCACAGAATTTTATGGTCGAGGCTCCGAGTATTTCTACCATAGCAGTCTAATTCATAGTTCATAATATCGGCATGAAAAAATGTTTCATAAGTTGGCTATACCCGTTCACTTAAATCCTCTGAAAAAGTCAAGGTATTTATGATCTTCATCGTAGATTATGAATGACGTTTTCATTAAAGCTTCTGTGAACATAGGGAATAAACTACAATGATTTGACTGACTATTTTGCATTTTATTAAACGTCAATACGCATTAAATACCCTTATTTGGTATTATCTGACGAGAAAAATTCCATCAAAGCCCAACGATATCCGATTAATCACTAATGATGCAATACCTACGTAATTTGCGAAGTTAATACACCTAACATCACTCTTTCAGTCCAAAATCACTCGTGGATGACATCCTGTGTAAAATTGCACCCATTTTGGTGATATAGCTGCATTTTAGCAGTCCACCACTGCAGTTGTCAGATTTGTGTTTCATATGCTTTCCTTCAAAACTATCAGATTAAATATTAACTTATAGATGACTGATTGGTTAATTTAAAATTTCTTGTTATCCTAGGTGACCGTTAGTGTGGATGAAATGCATTTAGTTGCCATAATATTGGTGGAAAATAAATTTATTTCAACCATTCATAATCTACTATGAAGATCATAAATACCTTGAATTTTTCAGAGGATTTAAGTGAACGGGTATAGCCAACTTATGAAACATTTTTTCATGCCGATATTTGAACTATGAATTAGACTGATAATTTGCATTCTGATTAATAGTCCAATCAAGACTTTTTACGAAAATAATATCGCCGATTCAATATCGTAACGTAAAACTGTTAATTTTTTTAGAAAATCGAAATTTTGAAGATATTTTGATGATTCGATGCATGCTGCTTTGCGATAACTTACTTTCCCTCACATTAAACTCCATAGCAGACCTGCTGAAATTATATTCCACGAGTAATATTGCTGCCGTAAACGTTGATGGAGAGATTAACTTAATTCAAATTATTACCACTAAACACACATTCGGGTAAATTAACGATGAAATAATTACTTCTTCTTTGTAGAACATGTCCCCAATAACTACGTCCATTTCAGTAATCAGCGTAATACGCTAGAATTCCCTCTCTATTCCACTTTGTGAGGTGTGCATGACCAATAAATGAGTCCCATCAAATATGGCTTCGAGAGTGTCATTAACTAAGGACTCCGAGCGTTCGTTTAGAGCGCCTGGCACTCAAAGCAATTGCCTCCATTCGATAACGCTGCAAAAGCTACAGAGTTTATGGTAATTACCTCCTCAAAAAATCTCATGTTGAGACGGACAGGGATCATTAGACAAAAGTCCAAACTGGGTCAATAAAATATCCAGATGGTGGCAGAAACAATTTCACTATTAATGGCCAATTATTGGCATTATGCAAGGAGGTAATATCTTCAAGCAATGGAAAACATTTCCATTATAAAAGCCGTTATCATTACGTTAACATATCAGGTCATTTACTTATGGTGATTCTCAGGCAAACAACGCTGAGATCCATAAAAATAACATTCCCCGGTGAAATGAAAGATTGGAAGAATCCTTTGAGATTTTTTATTTTGGAATTTTTTCACCAACGTGTCGAAAAATGTTACACTGTACCGCAATTTAAAATCATTGAAAGAAAACTAAGTTATCTCATAATTTATGAATGAAGGGACAATTCAAAAACTATTTAAAGAAAAACTGAAGTAATTCCATGTGATACATGAATGACAATGTTGGAGATGTTACTGAGTTTGCGTTGGCTTACGCTTTGAGAGATGTAAATAACTGTGTAAGGTTCATATAGGTTTTTCTAACGACGAGTTAACCTTGTACGCCCTAAAAACGTACCCTTGAATCATTTCTTACACATTAGCTGCAAAACGAAAGTTTACCCGAAAGGAGTTATGCACATTGAATATCTCTATTGCTCAATTTTGATAATGGCGCACATGAGAATGGTATAATAACGAATAGGGCATCATAGACTTTGACCAAGATTTCTGAACATGAAACTAGAGTGGAATTCAAATGATAGAAATATGGTAGCTTGCTAAGAAGCCTATCATATTCAAATATTGTTACCAATTTCTTCTTGGCGCGCAAATGTTAGCAAAGCACAACTGCAAAATTTCTGAACAGCCTGAACACGAAGACATTATTGCCCAAGTTGATTATTAATCCACATTACGTGAATAAAATCACCACTGACGCGCAAGGTCATGATAACTCATTTTCCCTACTGACAACCTGTCAAGATCAACGTATAACATACATTTTACAAGTTGGTAGATTGGAGATTCGTGCTGGATCGACAAGTGCATTAGAAGCGGAAGTCATAAATGTGAATTTACATGGAAAATTTAAATCAGATGTTTCGTTATAAGAAAATAAGGATACTGAAAACTGACATGAACGAATTTGCAGAGGATAAAATTTCCAAAATTTTCGTTTCTAGTTTTCCTAATCACTTGATTCGCGGTCTGTTGCATTCTTTGTAGAAGTACACGTCTTACAGCGTCTCGCAAAGGAAATTTTGACCAAACAAAGCACGGCTGGATATGAAAGATTGGTCGAAAGTTCTCAAAATGCATTCGCTAACTTCGAGAGCGACATCTGTTCCGATGAGCAAGTTCTCACGCTGGTCTCCAATTCCTTTTAAAAGAGAGCATTGACTTCGTCCATGATTTTCTTGCCATCCTAAACTTTGTTCAGCAAAGTTGCTCCAGATAGTATTCAGGGACTGAATCATATAGTTGGAGAATTTCTAAAGAGTAAAGAAACTATTCAACTCTTCAATATATAACCGCGATTTTGTACAACATTTCCTCTGATAATATGTATACATTGGTATGAGGTACGGTGCTGAATAAGCCGCAACCTAATGTGAAATACAAGAGTTAATTTAGTTGTAAGGAGAATTCATATCGTCAAATCTGAGGATTAAGTCCAATATAAAAAACCGGCCAACCTAAGTACGTGCGAGTACATGTTAGACGATGAAACACATGTTGAATGGAAATAAAATGATAAAATGGCGATCAACTTACCATCGCATGTACTCATGTAGGCAGTTTTTTAATGTTGATCTTAATGATCCCCAAATTTGACGATTAGTTTTCACCCTACAAATAAATTAACTCTCTGCACTTCACATATAAATACGGTCAATTCAGCTCATCTGAGTATGAACAGTGGCCAATAACCTCCAACAGACAGATATTGATACCTCCAATATGGTACACTTCGATGTAAATTAGTAAAAAAAGAAATCATTTTAGGCAAGAAAAACATTTTAGTCAATACTTAGTGATTTAGATATAGAATATTGGTGCTTTCCTCACATCGAAACCTAATTGATAATACCTGGGATGCAAAATGAGTCCAAAAATACTGACATCCAATTTCTACCAAAATCGTTCGAGTTGAAACTTCAGTATAATATTCAAGCCAGAGATTTGTGTATTTTATCGCATATCCGAAGGGGTTTGGGTCTCGGTCTCTCCACTCTTGATTCAAATTTAAAAATTCAGTTACTACATGTCAATGCATGCGTAATGAATTCCACAAATCGCTCGCGAACGTTGAAGAGGGGAATGAAAGCTGAGAGCGAAAACACTTTTTGATCATAACGAAGTCAAAAGAATACTAATGAAAGAGGTTCTGCTGTCTCATCCCGGTTCTCAAAAAATAATGCTCTGAATAATCAGTAATCAAAGGAATGATTCAAAGTTCATCAATTATCACTGGGTCAACGAATTCATCAACAGAATTCTATGTGGAAGTTGAATGTGGTGTAGAAAATGTATTCATTTTTCGTAATCGAGAGCCCTGAGTACTATGAAATAATTTTCTTAGCAGTACAAAGAAAAACATGTCCATGATGCATTGTCTTTACGGGTAATTTTTTAGACATAAGGGGAAAATGGTACCAATTATTCAAAATACTTTATACCTAGCACAAATATTAATACACGTATGCCGTGCGAAAGCATTATTACCTTGATGGCTTAAAATTACTATTCTAACAAATGCAGAACATTTAATAAGTAATTAAAATTTAAGATTAAGAAAATATTGCCCCATTATTTAATATAATCACTGTAGAACTTAGTCACCCCGAGTGCTGGAATATACATTATCAAACCTTGCTATCATAACACGAAGACTTTTCAAACTGTAAGTGCTTTAAAAATATCTTTATTATGTCCAATAAAAAGTTTTGAGTGAACTCTACATTGATTAAAGATTCTAAACTAATGAATATTCAGAGCATAAACGAATCAAAATTCGCATTTTAAAATCATGACGCTTTGCTACAATTTAAAACCCCACCTTGGCAATACCCTCTATCCGTTTTAATGAATATGCATAAAAATATCTTTTTACGCTTAAGTTTCAAATTTAGTCACAAACAATTCCCCACTATAGCCTTACATGCTTAATATACCAGCAATCACTTATATTCACACTCGCATCCTCCATTCCAATTCACGCATCCCCTCGTTCAGAACCAAAAAAAATTCCAGTTTCTCTTCGGTTTACCTTCACCACTCGACCTTTCCCTGCTAGCAGGTGTTTGGGTGATTTTCGATATCCATTCCTTTCTCCACACCTCTCCGCAAAAGGACATTTTGGAGCAAGAACATTTCCACATAATGGATCCTTTCTTCCTGTAAATCCTTTACCACTTTGCACTCATTCCTTTCACTGGTACCACTCCATAGCGTCTCTCCATTGACCTAAGGCTGTAGTTTTCAACGGAAAAATAGAGCTTGCCTGTCCAATACATTTCGAGGACATCATAGGCAGTCCTTTGGCAATTAACTGATTGAGCGTCGATCCCGAATTGCCTCGGAGGGAAAAAGGATCACCACTCACTTGAGCAGTGTCAGCAGGTGACTCAAATCAGTGATGTGTGAACGAGCCGATTTGCAAACAAACACTCCGTGAATTTGGAAAGCTTTACTGGATGTTGCCTGATCAGCACACGTGCCCTGCCGGCTTTCGCATACTCGACAGCACAAACAGCTTCGCAGCAGCCACAACACTTTATTCCATTCTCACACCCAGGAATATCTTCACAAAATTGACGGTAAGATATTTGAAAATAACCTTTAATATCACGTCTTTTATATGACGCGAAAATCGCTCCATTACAGCACCTGAGACAGACTCTTCACTTATCATCACCGTCTTTACCAAATGGATTAGACTTCGAGGCCTGTTCCAGGAACCGTCAAAGCCTTATACTCGTACAACTAAAATTACAACAGCCTTCAAGCTTATTTTCTAAGGCTGCTCTGAAGAGAGTTATGTTGCACTGTGGTCATTTCATTTGGCTATACCTGTTTTATTTCTTCGTAATTTAAAAGGTAAAATCCTTCCATATGATTTCCCATGGGATCATGTTTTCTTACTATACTTAACTAATTCATTTCCTTGATTTTACTTATGCTTATCGTTAGTGGCGTTAACATAGCCAGCATGGTTAGTGACGGACAGGGTGCTGATAAAAAGCGAATGGCTATTAAACTAGGTACTCCAATTTCCCCCAACAGAGATGACATGCAAAACTTAAACAACCAGAATGTAGCAGGCTTTCAAAGTCGCATAGGCAAGAGCACTATGCTGAGACATTCAGGGTTCAATGATGTGACCTTCTGTGACTACCTATATGATCATATGAACATCATTTTTTGCCTTCTTTAGATAATGCATAGTATTACGAGAATAAATTTAAACAATTTTTAATAGTGAATGCTCGGCATAGCAACATGAGTCATTGTATGAATACTTACATGTATTCAAACAATATTTTATTTTGTTTTCGCAATGACATTTTAAAATAGAATCTGTTCATGCAACTCAATAGCTGCAGCATGTACATATCCCTTTTAACAGGTCGGTAAATTGAGTATTTCACTAGGCGCTATCGCATATTTTCCTTGGATAGCTTCCTTTCAAGGGTAGAGATCTATATCATATTGGATTGTTATTGAAAAATAAAAAAGGACTAAGATCTTAGAAAATGGGGGAGAGAATGCCCTGTCTTTTTATATAAATTGAGAAATCTTGGGTATAATCAATAGGTCAGTGTAATAAGTAGGTAAAATCAAATTAGCAAAATATACACGAAACGTGAAATACATAAAACATATTTGACCACGAAGTAAACACAATAAACTTGGTAAGTTGAGGCGTGACTTCGTGAAAATTCATGATAACGGGAGAGAACACAGTATTTTTTGTACTGATTTATTGTATATCGTAAAAGTAAATGCAACGCATGGGCAAAATCTTCAGGTATGTATGCATTTCACGTATCCTGCATATTTTACTTATTTGGTTATACTTATTCATCGCCAAAACTCAATCATTTTGACAAATAATTCTCAATTTTTATCTGTAAACAAGTCATTAAAAATAACTCCTATGCACTGACACAAACTAGTGTACCGTAGAAAATGAAACTGTTAATTTTTTCTTTTTGCTTTCTGGCAATTCATATCTTTTGGGTTAGTAACAATATTTTAATTTCATCGAGTTAACTCAAGCTTTACGAGCTCTTTCAAGTGTCATAAACTCTGTCATGAATTACACCTGCCAAAATGATGTTCATAGCAGCGTAATATCGTCATTTATTACGACTATAAAAAATATATTCCCACGTATAAATGTGAAGAAGAAAAGTCGAAAAAGTAATCTAAGGAAAATCAGAGGAGCAATATGATGAAGAGACAAATGGGCTGCTCATACTTTCAATAAAGAATTAGTTGTAGAAATATGATAATTCAAGGTCACAGTTGCTATGATTACAATCATTTGTGAAAACAATTTTTCGTGGCCTTTTAAAAGAAAATCTAGAAAACCAATTGCTATCAGTCACCTGCCCAACAACTGTACGAGATGGCCAATGGCTGCACAAATGTACAGTGCTTGACTATAAATTTCTAAAATTATTTTTTAAATTTCTTTTTATAGTTACATTACGATGGTCAAAAATGAAATAACCGATGGTTAAAAATACGTTTCATCACTTATACTTTAATTCAATTTTGTTATTTTTAATTGAAAATAGCTCTAAAAATTTCCTTATGTGGCCAATAGTCCACATAGACAGTTTACCCTAAGCCTTTATACAATACCTATTCTAGTCCATCATAAAATGAAATTGTTTGATCACCGTAAGAAAGGAAAGACTGACACTTTTTTGACAACGCAGAACGGACCTTCATTCTAAGTTTATTTGGAAAAGGCGAGTTTTTTATTAGGTGAGGTTTGTAACCTCGCTGCTTATCACTTAGGCATAATCACAAATTAGACGATTCGGTAAAAAATCAAGCGACTTCCATATTGGTTCAAAATTATTTTCAAAAACAGCAAGGAAAGTAAATATGGATCACATACTCAATAAATTTTCTCATAAAATGTAAGAATTGCGTCCCACAACCCCTGGAAAATTGGCGCATATCCGGGTCGTATGGAAACCGGCACGGGTGTCCAAAGCAGTGCTCTTGCACCCCAACATCTGAAACCTAAAAGCTACTACTAAAGCATACGACAAAAAATGCTAAAAAATACTGAGGTGATGTAAAAACGGAATTTAAATATTCCGTCGTGAAAGACCTACCAAATTAGTTATATACTGTTGTGAGGTGTTCAGACGTAATTAAATTTTTGCTCGGACGTTCATGAGGTCAACCTTTAGATTTACGATTTCTAATAATGATGCTGGGTGGATGATCATCACACTCGACACAAACGTTTGAAGTAATAATACTACCACAAGGTTTCATAAGTTTATATATAAACCGTCTTAAGAAACGTCCTCAACTTACACAGAATTTGAAATTTATGTCACGTTATATTTTTAAAATATTTCTAAAAGGTGGAAATTATATCAAAAGTTGCGGCAATATTCCACGTTTATAAGCTAATGCTGATTGAGTTTACCTTAGTAGGAACGCTATAGCTCAATTTCAAATAGAAAAGAAAGCCGAGGACATTTTTGATTCCCATCACAATATCAAATGGTGACATATGGTATCCCCCGAGTTTCCTTTAAGCAAAACGGATAAATTTATCTCGATGGTCCCACACAGGCCTCATTATATTCCACATAGTGACAAGTATTCTCTCCCACATGAATCCAGCTCTTATTATTTACTTGGTTAAACTTCGAGACAAAAATTTGGTAAATGATGTTACCACACGGAGAGAAGTGCTCGACTGTTTGGGAATCGGCATTTTATAAATGAGTTTTTGGAAGGTTTAGTGGAACGCTGGAATTATGTTCTTTCCCGCTGAATGATTTTTTTAAACATGTAAGCCCTCGAACAGTGACATCCCATTACGTATCTTTCCCTCATTCCCGGTGGGTGGGGGTCCCGTAAATGCTCCCCGTGTGCCCCCCATCCCTCACCTCCCGCCCCTTCCCCCCACCCACATCTACACATTTACACATTAATGCCGCCACTCCCCTCGCCCCTCATCACTAACCGTTCCCTTTATTGCCGTCTCTTTATCCAGCCACGTCCATCTCTCCCCCAGACCCATCCCCTCATCGGCCTCCTCCACGAACAGCGCCCCCGAAACACTTAATGTGAAAACACTTCAATGTCCCTTTCTCCGCCAGAATCGTCCAATTCTGAGCTCAACCACTCCTGAGAAATTTTTTCCCTTCCGATCGACTCCAACAACACATTCCCCTCCTTCACAATCTAGGACTTTTTCCGGGATTTTTCCGGAGTAGAATGAGTCCGGAAACCTACGCAGCCGCTCTACATGACCCCTGTTCCTCCGCCCAAGCAGCTAAGTGGGTTGATAATGATTTCGGAAGATTCCTGAGAGAATGAGAGCGCTCCGCCCGCGCAACTCAGGAATCAATGAGGGTCTTTATCCAGACTCGGAACGGAAAAGTGAGCAGTAATTGCTTTCACGGAATTGTGGTGAAGTAAAAATAGCCAATTTTCAAAAGCGATGTAATTTTTATGAGCCGCTCTTAGAATTATTACCTTCATTCAAACTTTGTATCAATGAAAAATGCTCAAGTGACATTAAGCATAAATCAAAGGTAAATCAAACGTAGGATCGTACGTGAACGAAACGAACCTCAGTAAATATGACTATAAGAGCTCAATGAATATTGCTTGAGCCCACGCTTAATTATTCGGATCTACACAGTAAAAAAAATTGTAAAAATACAACAAAAATCGTTGGAAAATTTTGGTTGCTAGCGTTTATACGATAATTATCATTGTAAAACTCAGCCTTTGAACTGTACATCAAATATCATTGTATTTTTCCAACAAAACCTATTGGGTTACTCAAAACGCTGATGGCAGCGCTCACGTCGTTGCTCCCCTACCTAAAACAAAGCGTCCGATGGCAGAGTCTTGGGCAAGCACGCCGCTTGTCCGTCGGCCGTAAAAGCCTTACCCCTCTGTTGTACAATGTGGTACAATGAATGGTCAGTCCCTTGTGGGTCCCAAGGAGCTCTTTCCCCTTCCCCTATACCAACGGAGGCCCTTCTATTGGTGACAATGAGTGCAGTCTGCGGTTTGGAATTTCTGTGCGAGAGCGGACGAAGTCATCGAAGACCCGATGCACATTCGGAGGTATTGAGTAGACGATAATGGTGTATGATACATGTGTCTCCGTTTTATTCATCGCGGAATTGATTGTCAGAACAGGTTCCTGTGCCTCAGCGCGTCGATTAAATGAGTTGCCAGTGGTCCAAGGCATCTTCCGGAAGTCACGAGGAAAAGGTTGTTCACGGTTTTGAAAAAAATTAAGCCCTAAATTAATGCTGCTCCTACCCGCGCCAAAAGGTAAGTAATGCTTTACAATTTCGACCATACGTTTCTAGTTAAACTGGTAGTGCAATGGAAATTATGTTCAGTCATGTCTACTCTGTGGTGTGTGTTGTCGGTGTAACCATAGTGGCCTACTAAACTTTTTTGTTGAGTAAATCTTAAGGTGATCTATCTTGGCGGCTTCTACTATTGTTTTAAACATGGGATGTGTATTTTTTAAACATCTCTTTGAGTAGGTACTTTCGAATTCGTCCTATGGTGATTACCAGTGCGTGGGGGGTACCAAAAATTTCTTTCGTCCAGTTTCTAGTTCATCGCCATTAATTGATGATATTCTCGCAGGTCATTGGCTTATGATAATAAAAGCAATTCATCACGAATTTATTGATTATGCTCATTAGTATTCGTGGCAGGCGAAGTATCCTCCAAACGTATTTTTGTGGAGAATAAGTGCAAATTATCGCAGGTATTTAAGATAACAGGGACAAAGAGACTTGACAGATTTGGCAAATGCTGTTACAATGGCCGATTTATTTTTTTACTTTACTAATGTGTACTAATGTATACCCTTGACAACTCGTGCCGTGGTTTTCATTTTACAATGGAAAACATACAAATACTGTTTTTCGATAATATAGCTCGTCCATTATTATTGATATCCCTCATTAACTCTTAAACAACGATGCTCATTTGTGTAAATTTCTCGGGCTCGCCACCGGGTAAGAAATTCATAGGCAGCCAACGTTTCGGGTTCCGACTTGTTACCCATTCTCAAGGCTACTGATGCGAGCTTGAGAAGACCGTTTAATTTGGCGCTAGGCGGGGCGAGATTGGTCGAGCACCGATTGTTGTGGTGGAGGACCGTTGACCAGCAGGGACTTAGCTCTGGCGTTCTGAATTCTTCTTAGAATTCTATTCCAAGAGCTGCTGATCGTGTAAGGAGTATCCCGGTTGAAATTCTTCCTCTCCAACCTTATCTCTATCGCCTCTTTGGTTAAGCGATCCCAAAATTGGCCGGATCGCCAAAGAACAGTCGTGTCATCCCAAATGATCTTATGGTCCCAACTCAGGCTATGCTCAACTACTGCTGATTTTTCCGGTTGACCAAGTCCAAAATGTCTAGCACCAAATTAAAAGGTCTTTTCAAGCTCGCATCAGTAGCCTTGAGAATGGGTAACGAGTCGGAACCCGAAACGTCGGCTGCCTATGAATTTCTTACCCGATGGTGAGCCCGAGAAATTTATACAAATGTTATTCGCCCGGAAAGTGTAAAATCATACATAAGGATGCTCATCAAAATGGTTACAGTGCATAGCCACATAAACATTAGAGGCATAAAGAGCCTCACCTAATAACCCCACACTGCACAAAATCAATAATATGTACATAGTATTCAAATATTATGCACATTTTATACCATGCCATAGGTATAACATGTGCATATAATGTGCATAGACTGAATATAAATGGTAGAATGTCCCCATAAATCCCTAATACAAGCGCATAATATGAAAAATCTAGACGATGAATGGAATGGTATATTGGGTGCATAATATTTAAATATTATCCATTCTGAAATCAATTAGAGGGTGTAGGGAATTTTTCTGTAATGCAAATAATATCAGCACGGAATACGTATATATGCCACTTTTAGCACTGAATTATGCCATGCATATACAAATAATATTAAAATGAATAAAAAGATTATGTTCTCTAGGACAAGGATATTAAAGTAAAACAAAAATACGAGAGCTCGTAAAACACTTCGCATTTTACACTACCCAAGAAGAAGGAGAACAGGATTTTTGGATGGGATAAATGGATGAAAGGCCTACATAGACCTGAAGATAGAAATTGTGCGAAATTATAAGGGTTAGAAGTCGTTAAAGAGAATTTGGAAAAGTACTTTCAGGAAAGCGCACCTTAACCAGTAGATTATTTGATTTGGTTTTGATATACAATTCACAGCTACAAAAAATGAGAAGTCGTTGTTTTATCCACATTTATTTCGTGAGAATCCTCTACAGATCTCAACTATTATCTATAATAATCTGGGTTTCTTCTACCACAGTCTCTCTTCCTCCGGCATTCCTCAGCCATTTCTTAGTTTCTCCATTCAAAATTATGGGGTCATATTTCTCAACATGACAAGGCCTTTGCAGTCAATGAAAATAATTCAATTAAAAACTGAGTTAAAATCACACAAACCTATAAAAATCTAGTTGCATGAATTGAGTTGACAAAATTTCAACCACAGCAAGTTGAAATAAAAATCAGGACAGTGTAAATAGAGTTATTCATGACTTTTAGATTTAGTTAACAACATCAAACTATAAGTAGCAACCATTAACAAGTAAAATGTAACAGAACTTACTATGAAGTCCCTCGATAAAATTAGGAAAACTTGCCAAAAATGGCAATTTATTTTGTCTCCCGGACCAATTAGATAGCCTTGCCAGGTTGCTTGTCACACTCCTCTCCAAGCTTTTCCTAACCCACTTCGACAGATCATTGATTTAATTCAATGTCAAATGCAACCTGAAAGGGAAAAGGAAAGTTAATGTGGTATTGTTTCCCTAGTAATTTCAGCAAGATACATAGTTTCAAATGTTACACAACTAAGTAGAGGAAAATTATGTGATATTGGATAGAAAAACACAAAACATTATAGCAAAAATACCGTGAAGGCATCCCCCACAAAAAAGTGATTGGATAATTGTCAGGGAAGTCCCATAAGATTTTAATCAAAAGTATGGCAATAAGTTACTGACTGTAAAATCAAAGAAGTGGTGATATGTGCCCACCTGGATTTGAAATAGTATGAATTTATACAAGCTGAATTCGGTAAGGGCAATTGGAATACACACTGCAAAAATGTAAACAACACGATAAAATATAAGCAAGCACCCCTACTCTCTTGCAATTAGTTTGTAATTTTATTTCAAAAAGGGGAAATTTTTAGGTTAATTCTGAATAAAAATAAAGAGTGAAGGGAAAAAGTTCTATCTCTTACCGTTTATCTTCCAAGATCTTGCAATGAAGTACGGCATGTTCTGGCTTTTTAGATACGTATTTCTTTTCTTACCAATACACCATGCCATCACGATACCTCGCGGAAAGCCGTGGAACTACGGAGGATTTAGTGAATAAATATTGCATAAAATTTTAATACTATGAGCATATAATCAGATGAATATTCAATCTGTTACTCATCAGAATAAAGACATGATTATTCGATGGGAGTTAAATATTATGCATATTTTATTCTCTTTAATGTTGAATATATTCCACATATACGCACGTATTCGATCGAATAGTTGCATATTATTTGCATAATATTCAAATAATACGCACATATTTGACGGTATATTAATTAAGAATTATACCGGTCGATTTATTCATCTTTTATACCGTATAAATTTTGTGTGTGCTGTGTGGGACTATTTAAAATGTGCTACAGATGCATACAGCACTTTTAATCTAGCTAGTTTTTGATTATATGTATATAATTTACTTTTAAGTTTGTTTTTAAAATTCCAAGCATTTACTAGTGCATTAATTGATAGTGAAATATATAATTATCTTAATGAAAGCTAATTGCTCTTATCATCTTTATTTTGGTTGTTCTACTGATTGCAGCACTTCTGCTAATTGAAGTACTGGTGTGACTGTGACCATTGAGATATTGAGGACACCCAAAGCTTATAAAGAAGTGATGACATACCTCTGATATAATGGCCTTAATTTAAGTATCAGATATGGGGAGTGGCATGTATGTGCATAATACACACTTTGAAATATAATGTGCTACTGCCATTGAGAGGTATTAATAACTACTTGGTTTTGCTTACAAACATCTGTCAGCTCCATGGTCAGTTCAGCACTGTAAATCCATCTATGCATTCCATTGTGGCGTTTCAATAGGTTTCAGAATATATGGATGAACCAATAATGAACACAGTAAATAAATTCTTGGGAAACATTCATATCCTGGATTTGGCCAGAAATGGGTGAATCATCTATATCAGTTATTTTACTTTCTAGCATCTTTCCCAAAGAATGATTCTATCAAAGAATGAATTTCTCATATATCTTTCCAGTATGTATAACTTTATCTCTTATCTCACTTCCTTTTCTCATTCTTGGGTGAGTTGTAATGTTGCAGTTTTGTCAAGTGAGCAATTATATATTTTTAAAGAATGCAGAATACCTTTTCTTAAAGGTAGTTTTTCTTATATACGTTTAAGTGAATAATCAAGAGAAAAATCAAGTTTGAGGTGAAGCTTCATTTAATTTTTAATTCCTTTCATAATGTCAGTTTTAAATATCATAACAATTGAAAATGATAAAAATGTTTCACACAGTGTTCAAAGGCAATTTGAATGTATTAATACGTATTATGAAACATTTTAATGACACTTTTATGTTATGGGCATTGGGTGGACTGGGTTTTCTGTAACTGAAGTATTTTATTCGAATGAGTTGATAGACTGGGTAGATAAAATGCGTCAATTTCTCAAAATTTGATATTTAGACAACCATGGTTTCAACACAGGGCATCATCTTCAGGGGAAACAACCTGAAGATGGTGCACAAAATTTGAGACTATGGTCCTTTAAATACATAATTTTGTGGATTAGCCATGTCTCATATGTATGAGACATCATGAAGGGATTCCATTATGAATTGCCAGAGACTTTACCTTCAGTAACTGGGTATCTCAGAGAAGAAGATATTTGGTTTTCAATCACACTAATTTTTACTAATGTAACACTGGATCATTCAGGTTTTGGATAGATTTGAAATCACTAAATACCTACAATGAGGTCGTAATAAGATAATATGGAATTTCCATGTTTATGGATGGATCTTAAAAATTTACACAATTGAGGATAGTCATTGTTTATAGTAATATGTAGTAGATTAAATATAACTTTGTATACTCCATTAGAGATTTGTTAACACGACCCGGGTTTCGACATTCCGTGTCACCTTCAGGTGTTTTCGTGTCATCTTCACATGAAGATGACTCGAAGTGTCGAAACCCGGGTTGTGTTAATAAACCTCTAGTGGATTATACAAAGTTTTATTTAATATACTATGAATGACTTCCACAAAGTCAAGCCTGGAACCATTTCCTTTGCGTATAGTAGTATGTTTGTTCTATTTGAATAATTTATTTTTCTATTATAACTTGTTGAGTAACAGTCAATAAAAAAATGGATCGATTTCTCTAGTGTATTACTTTACATATTTCAATGCCCAAAAGAAATTATTTCTTTCATTGCCATATTCCGTTTCATAACTTTAATCAACTCTTTGGTATTTGGTTTCAACAACTAAACAAATACATTCAAATTGTTTTTTGGAAATTACTGTGTGCCTTAAAACCTAACGCTAAGATGATATTACTTATTATTATTGAATGGAAAGTATTTTAAAGCTTATCATTTGAAATGATATACAATGATAGCATTTGTGCTCACAAGTGATGTCTTTACTCTCTTATGTAAGTCTGAAGTTATGGTTTATACATCTGCTACTATTTAACAGGTGTCCTGATTTTTACTTCGTCTTGCGTGTGCATCACTTCTAAGGAATGATCAGAGTTATTAAGGAGCACCTTATTTTATTTACTAAGAGAAAGAGATTTTTCAGTCTACACCATGACAGGAGAGCAAATCATTCTTCCTGACTATTTTCATTGTGATTATTTTCACCGCAGTATTAGCGGAATAAGTATATTGCATTCGTATAAAGTTGAAAGGACTATTGTTTATGAAAAGCCATCACCTAGCAAGGCCTTCATAATATTATATATAGTGGCATTTACAGATATCTGAATTTTCTCACCGACATAAATATTTTCTGAAGGAAATTACCAATTCATAAATAATGCGCAATTACCTAGATAGAGAAAGTAATCTCATTATACAAATATTAAGAGACATATTGATGGTAAAAATGTTGATTTTTTGGGAAATTCTTTGACGCTAGTTATGAATATTGGCTGTAATCAAAAACTATTTTAAAATCCAAAATCTTATTTCAGAGGCAGCAGGTATTTAACATAGCTCCAACTTTGTGACGCATCTCACAAACAATACTCATTTTTTAACATGATGTTAGTAGCGGGATTCAATACCTCTTTTTGGAAATACAGATTTACTCATGTTCCTTGGAAAACAATTTTTAATAATTTAAAGTCTACAAGGAGGAACGCATACACATATATTCCATAATATTTGCTAATGTAAACATCTTATCAATGCTTACAGTTTGCTGAAGAAGATACAAAAGTCTTGACTACCATTTGGGTGAAAATTTGGTCAGTTTCCAGAAGATGCAGAGATTGTTATATATTCTGGACTTAATGACCGCTCTAACCGTACCTCTGTGTATGCATTACATATGTATTGAGATGTATGAGAGAGGAAAAAGAACCACTTATGACTGCTATCATTCCTGAGTGGTATTGACAATGATATTATGGCGAAGGATTCATACACCCTAGAAGCAGTCAGAGGGCTAACCCTAACAAACTATATGCATGCTTTAGTATTTCCTTTTGGTTAGAATTAAGTAATGGTTTATGATTTTATGAAATAAGGGTATGTGATATGGTAGTTTATCAATTATTTTGTGCTATAAATCAAGTTAATGTCTTGAATTGTACTAAATTAAAAAGCAAAAAAAACATTATTCCCTTTTAAGTTTGTGTTTCACTAACAACAACTCATCAGCTGACTTTTTCCATTAGATAATATTTTGAAGATGTGAATTTTTAAAAATGCTGATCTGACTCTATTGTTATCAATTATAGATTTCATTGTACTTCAATTATTGCTTTTGCTTAAGTTTTCTTCTTAGAAAATAACTTTTATAATATTCACACAATATTAATACTCCTGGTGGGAATTTTTTTAATTTTGCCTTTTCTACTATACTATAAAAACATTTCAGCTAAGTGTATCATATGTGACTGCTAACTATGCCTCCTGGATTATGCATCAATTTATAAGTTAACGCATAATTTCTGTAATCCTAATTACTGTAATCAGACAGTCTTCCAAATACTGTGTAATTGAATGCATTCATTGATTCATAACATAATTTTAAAAATTTATCATTGTACATGGGTAACTGTCCATTATATTAAAAAAATAAAGATGAATCTCTCATGAATTTATGATTTTTGCTTACCTCTGTTTTGTACACACTCTTAGCATGCGCCTAACTCGAATTTAGTTTTAAGTTTATTAAGGTTAAGTAAGTGTTTAACATTTTCTTATGACCTTTCTTTGCCAGGAACCTTTATGATAATGTTGAATGCACATAAAAATATTTCAGAAAAGTTTGTAATATTTGAGGAAAACAAAAAGGTATTAACTCTCGCATGGCGTTAGTTGCAATATTGCATCAATGTGTACTGGGAATAGACACTCTTCAGGGTTTAACAAATGATTTAATGTAAAAAATTCCCAAAAATATCAGAATTTAGAATCTTGTTGGGTTTTTACGATGAAGTTCATCATTTAAAACTTTTGGAATTTTACGATAAGATTTATCGTTTCAAGATGATGGGTTTTTACAATGAAATTCATTGTTTAAAACTCATTGGAATTTTATAATGAAATTCATCGTTTTCAAATTATTGGGATTTCACAATGAGAATAACTGTTTGAAAATTATTGGATTTTTACAATGATTTTCAATGTGTAAGGCGTATTGGAAAAATACGAAGAAGATTAATGGCAATTATAGCGGCAATAATTTTTGTCGAATTTTGTCAAACTTTTTTTTACAGTGTAGAGCATATATTATCAGTTCGGATCTAGAGCAAGCTTTATCATGAGTACTCAATTCAAAGAGAGATTACGTTAAAGTAGCTTCGTGAGTCACTGATGACCCATCAAATTATCTTGAGATTGGCCATAGTGTGTATTTAATATTATCATTGCTATATTTGTTCAATAGCCGTGACTCATCTGCCAAAGGCCTCATTAAGAAATAAAAACTACCCATAAAGTAAAGCCTCGATTTAACTCTGATTCGTTAAAATACTACACGATTATTGGGTGATTCACCCCGAAATGATGCTGACTTCACGTATTCAAGGGCTCTATCGGAGAGGTAGCTCATTTCTGATGCCATTCTAATTCCGCTCTAGGAAAACAATATTTTTCTTATTCTATCTAGCATCCTTGCAACAGAGGTTAATTCGTCTTATAGCCCACCCACAACCTCTGACTAATTGCTCCAAGAGTAATTCGCGCTAACCACCACCTGTCATAGTCCTCTAACATAATCCGATGAGCTCATCTTGAATGGACGATGGGATTATTCCAGGTACATGTCGACGGCAGAATTTCTCCAATGGCTTTAGATACCCGTGTGTGATTGGGGAAGGAAAATACGCTCAAATTTTCAGCAAAATGGAGCGTGGATTAAAAGTTGGACCGCTTCCAATTTCGACAGCGAGCCGTCCTGGTTCTTTGCTCCTTCACGTCGGCATCAAATCATGTCTACCTCATTGATGTTGTGCACACTACAGAGGCATTTATCCACTAGTTGACGCATCAGTAAACGCTCGGGTAACTATACATTGGCGTCAATGACGTTCCTTTAATGCTTCATAACAATTATATATACTTTCGCTATTTGCCTAAACGAATGATAATGGTAGACTAACGTGTGCATCAAGGCATGCTAGGCAACATCCCAAACTCATCCTTCAAAAAGGTGTGATATTTTAAAGTCATCATTAATATTTAATATACTACCAAAAACATGAACATTTACTTGTATCTCCGTATTCTTAATCCAACATTGGAAACCTTTATTGATTTAGTACGACTGAAGTACAAATACCTCATTCAGTAATAATACTAATCTTTAAAATCACAATGAAAACCAGAATTCAAACAGTTCGATAAATGTTTTTACTTTACTAAATTTAATTTGTGTTGGATTTTTAAAAATAATGTCAAATCATTTTTAAGAAAAACAGCCATGCATCAATTTTTGAGGCTAATTACTCTTTAGATTCGCTTGGTACAAATAGCCATTATGATGTTTGACGTAGAGTTTCAGCGTAAAATTTAATTTGCTTTGGCTAAGAAATCATATCTCAGCCTAACCAAAAGGCTCTTAGAATTTTCATTGGAAATCATCAATCGAAATATTAAGAATACACTGGATTCTGTTCGATTACTGCAGTAATAAACTGTCACCGTCGTTGCTCATTATAGAGTTGACGATAACGGAATTCGTCCCACTTTCTGCTTCCTCTATCTACAAGTGCCCCTGAGGTATTCATAATTATCCTAGCTCTCTATGTCGCACTGCATTCAGAATACTGAAAGTTTCCTCCAACCCATTGTTTTTCTTTTCAGCGGTTTTATTCCGGCTTTGCGGTTGAGTCTATGGAAGAATTTTTCAGCATTTTCCATAGTGCAAAAACTTAGTTTATAGGTATGTTTCTTATTTCCTCATTCAGGTCGAAAATCACATTAGGCCGCCGTCAGAAAGACATTTTTAAGCACAGCGGATAAAATGCACTTTTTATTAAATTATTTGAGTACTTTGCAATTAAAAATGGCTCACGTATGATTATGCACGAATTCTGAGCACGAACATTTGATGCTCCTATTTCGGCGAAATTACCAATTAGAATGCTTGTAAGCGTACTAATTCCCATAGCATCGACCTATCGCAGCGCACATCTCATGGCCACCGTCATTTCGCCGAGAGAGAGAGTAATCAAGGCGCGTTCCTTCGTCGTCGTTGTCTCAACAAGCCACCGCCTATTCCCACCGAAACGCTCTCCACTCATCATTCTCCCTCGTTTCAATCGCTTCCTTCGCTCACTAACACCACCTGCAGGAGGCGTTCCTACGCGTTTCAGGATTTCCAATTGGCTCCGGAATGAGAGGAATCTGCATGCGAATAAAGTGTATATCAGATGGCGAGGAAGATTAAAGCGAAAGCGAGAAGACGGGTAGAGAGGGCCTCAGCGAGGTTAATCACTTCATTTGGGATCCCTAATTTCAAGTTAAAATGGATCGTGGCAGGAGAAGATGTACTGAGCGATACCGAGGATGCTGCTTGGGGATTGGCTATAACTTGAGCTGAATAGAAACGCCAGGGACATAAGACGTACAATTAGTGTGTGTCTCAAAATTATGAATTAAAGCTTTTGCAAAGAAAAACGCTTGAAATCGCAAATTCTACAAATATCTTCACTTCCGATAGTTATTAAATAAAAATTCATTTTGAACGTCCTCGTCGAATAATTTAGGAGGAACATGATCCTCCATAATTTCATACGCACTGTAGGGAAATTTTTTTCCAACAAACGAAGCGACGCTTTTATCACTGTAGAGAACAATTTCTTTCCTTTCTGAAAGAATATTTTTCTTAGGCCTCGATCACGAGAGAAATTCAAACTTAGTAAGATAATGGATTCATCTTTAAAGTTGGTGACGGAGTACATGCCGCTGGCCTTCCCCGAGCGTTATTCGCGCAGGCTACGTGAACGGAGGCATATTAGATCACTTCGTATCCATTTGAAATGTTTGATTGTATCTTTCTCATAGTTGCCTTCACATTATTTCTCTTTCCTCTCCTTTTCCTCTTCAGATTTGCCACTATTCTCGCATTCTGGCAATTCCCACGGATTCATCGTGTTCCACCGACTTGTCAGAGGGCCTCTTTTAAAACTCTATTAATCGTTAATACAAATGCATGGTCAATGCAACATTCAAGCAGTAGATGCATGCATCAAACTAATTACACACATAAATAAGCTGTGAATGAATGAATTAATTTATAAATACGATTGTGAAAAGTTAAAAAGATATTTTACTAGAGGCTGACCGATTCATTTAAGTGCTGAACTATTACTTCTGAATGTTTATGAGCGGAGTACCAATACGCCTTTTACAATGATACAACATATATCATATTTACCAGTATATAAAAAAAAATCTGATTGGTTGTATTTCTTCAAGATGAATGACTTAATTAAAAATACCGCTATGTTCATCGATTAATGAACTTATATTTCATTTTCAGTGTCTTAAATTCATTCATTTTAAGAAAGCGCAAAAAATTAGTAAATTTGTGGTAGATGCCCTGTATTTAAAATTATTTATTTCATTAAAAATAAAAAAGAATCAAATTTTTTGTCTCCTAAAAATACCAGGCTCGGTATAGCAAAATCATGTCTTCATGAGCGGTGAAGCTCATGATTTGAATTTGAATTTTGAAATAGCGTAGGATGCCGATACAAGGACGCGACTATCGTTGTCTCTTGCTTTCTTTCAAAGAAGTTTAACTCTTTATTCACTATTAAACCCAAACTGTTTGTTTTGGATGCAAGTCCGTTGAGTTTGGCACATTGGGCAACTCTGTACATTACTATTACTCCTAAAAATTTCCCCAGAATTTCGTGCACTCTGATTGAGCCAGTTATCCAGCTCAAATATTATTTCTTCGTTATTTGGGACTACTTTGTTTCGCAGAGAATCAGTGATAAGCGCGAAGGATTCGGGTGTAACCATTTGCTATCATACGAGGTGTCGTTCTAGACAGCAGTCCAGATTCAGTGGTTATAATTCCTCCCCAAAATTCACACTCATTAACCCAGATCTTTTTACTCCTCATCATGCTTTGGGAGGATAATTGAAAAAAATGCGTGTTTTCCACTGCCTAATATGTCCATTATACACTATTAAACATTATATCATCAATCAAGGATACGATATTGTAATGTGATTGGTCCATATTGAGAAAAGAATAAGCGACATCCTACCTCACCATTTAATTATAGTTTTATTAATCGCTAACATTCCTCCTGGCCTGCATTTCCTCATTCCGTCCACATGGAGGCAGTTTATCATTGCATGGATGCTACAGTTTAAGTCCTCACAGCTGTCCTGCAACAATACAATGGTTTTAGAACATTTAAGAATGTTTTGAAAAACCTTAAGGAAACAATCTATTAATACTTTATCTCGGGTGAGACGTACGATAGAGAATCAATGAAACGTATTTAATATATACGAGGTAATCAAGTGTGCCTCCTTCCTTGTGGCCAGACTCGGAGTAGGCAAGTGGCAAATACTCCGTCAATGACTTTGAGAATGAGCCCATAAACGTGCTTTGTTTGGATTTCCCTCGTCGTGGCTATGGTATATGAGAATAATATTCCATCAGAAAGGAAAGTGATTTTTCTTCATAGCGTCACTCGTCTTTCTTCATAGCGTCATTCATAATGGCGTCACTCGGCTTGTTGGGAAACTTTTCCCCCATAATAAAAAGCACTTTATATTATACTGAAATAATAAACCTACTCCGATCCCATTGCTTCTTAGCACTTTAAGTATTTACGTCTATAAAATTTGACGACAAATTTACTTTTTCGAAAATAGAAATCTTTCCTCTACATCCTATCATAAATACGAACCATTTATGTCAAACTTTTAAACCAGTTTTTGGTTTCTAATATCCGTTTACTAAAACGATGAATTTTTTTGGTCTCACGGAGCGCAAATTTGCATTATCGCCGCTATTTATTAGGCAATAGTATAAAAACACAAGTATTTATGAAAAGAGAAGTAGCGAAATTGGAAATTTATGATGGTATCAAGGTCGAAAATTTCGTTCATAAAAATTATTTGACTTGTTTTAAAAGGTTCAGGATAATTAAATGCAAAAAGTCGTCAAACTAGCACCAATTATCTTTCTGTACTCTCAATACAACGAGATCTAGCTTAATATCACCGCTTCCATTCACGCTCAAACAAAGCTGGTTACTTAAAATTTATCAAATCAAAAATCACTAAATTGACCTTTTTTAGAGACTTCCCCATGCAGTACAGGTGTTGTCGAGTGACTCGCCAAATCATTGATGCGTCTTAATATTAATTTTTCCATTTTTCTGATTGGTAAAAACTGACAGCTGATTGACCACTAAGTGTCCACCATTACTTAAAGATTGAGGTCTCATGGCATAGTCACACGAAAGTCCTGGAAAGTCGGCGCTGGAAGGAATTCTTGGAGTTAGAATTTGAGGCTAATAGAAGATCCTAAGTGGTTATATTGGACATTTCACAGTATTTTATCTCATAAAAGTCATCCAGTAGACTCACCTTCCGAACAATGTGTCTTCATACGCGTCGAGGGAAATTGTGAATAAAGGCGATTCCCCATGACTCGCTGACAGATGCCCCGGATGCGAACTCTTTTCTCTCGGAATATTTTTAATAAATTTTTTCTTCTAAGTTTTTGCCTAACTTAAGATTTATGTATGCTGGAATCATGTTGTCTTACGCGTGCTTCCGTCACGACTACGCATTTTTCAACACGATTTTTCATGAGTGATTTATGCTCATCCTATAGACGGCTCCTCTTGTTAGAGGAACCTTTCAGAACACATGACTAAATCTGATGAATCGGAGAGTGAAGAACTTCCGTCCTCTTAATGTATATAAGTTCAATTGAAAAAAAGAAGAAGAATATTATTTGCAGAGGGATATGGTAAATAAACGTCAGATAGTGAAGACGTGCGAAATACTGCACGAGCTCTTTCGAGGCTCTCTCGCGGTGCTCCTGGAGTATATTTCAGGGAGAGTGAGGAAAACAGACACGCACTCCTATCTTACAAAAAGAACGTTTAGGAGGTCATTTGGCCTGCTATCAGGATAGCAGTTAAGGATTTTCGATAGGACGACAGCTAATGATGGACAGAAATGAAAAAAGTCCATCATGATTGGGTAAAAGCTATCCTGACAGAATTTACCTGAGGTATTGTGATGTGCAATGATTTGGCAATGAGAATGGAATGCCTAAGGCATATTGTAAATTTCCTACCTGTGAACACTGACCCTTTCAACCTTTCTTCCACCGTCTTCGACAACCTAGCCATTTTCCATTCCCAAAAAAGTAATTTCTACTATCACTCCATGTTGCATTATAATTTGTTACCTTCTTCTTGTTATGTTTTTACGTATATATCCTTTTTTGTTATATGTTCACTTTAAAATGGCTTTATGCTGTATGTGATCTTTTTGTCAAATAAATGAATGAATAAATATTGCCATTTTTATCTTCTCTAGTTAATGAAATTACTTATTTTCATTGGACGTTGGAGATGTTTGCAGTTTTTGTTTTAAGTTATTAGAGAAATTAAATATTTTTATGAGTTCTTAAGCTATATCCTGATTCAATCATGCAACTAAGATCAATCCATAACCTTCAAAAGTTCTATCAAAATACTAGGAACCCACACACAGGGATAGATGGTATGTGGTACTCCAATGGAAATTCAAAGTCAAGCATCATAGATAAGGTATAGATTATATTTAACATAAGTTCGAATTTTAGGTTATCACAAGAGCATTTCGGTAAAATTAATAGAAAGGAAGAAAAGATAATGTGGAAGACAATAGCTTAATAGAAATTAACTTTTGGTCCATTAAAAATTTTTTATTCATTTTTTTCGCATTTGAACAGGATTTATTTTACCGTTAAATCCATGATAGGTTTTATTTACTCTTTTCACGACTCTCATTTTGTAAATCGGTATACTCATCTGCTAATTACCTCTCGTGTGCTTTTCAAAATTCTGTACAAATATGTGCTATCTTCATCCATTTCTGTTGTTTTTCGACCCAGGGAAACATTGTTAAATTTCCTCCTTTCAACTGTCTTCTTCCCTCAAGCAGATTTTTGCAGCAACCATGTAATCATCCTATTCAAGTTAATGGTTATTGTCTGCACTGCACTGAGCGCTGGTCTCGTGTACATCGCCCGGAGCTGAGCGGAGACTCGAGTGCCAGCCCCGCTACCGCTCGTTCACTGCATGCTCTTCCTGGCTTTCAGTTGCATTGAAAGGAAAGTGAACCTTTCAAATGCATGCAAAAACATAGATGTGTTCTCACCGCATAGCCGTGCGACCTGCACTTTGTTTAGCGCAAAATTTTTTTCCCACAGCAATGACGCCCGGTTTTTTTTATCTCAGATTAACATTAGTCGAAAGGTATGTCGCCTTTTCATCAACATGATGTTTTAGAGTTCGAATTTTGTTCATTACATCAGACTGTTGCTTTATTGCATAATAGCAGAACACTTTTATTTCCATGCTAAGAAAATATTTCACCACTGCGGAAAAGGTCCCATGTCCAAAACTATAGGTATTATTACATTTAGAGAGATATTTGCTTGCCTTATAATAAACGGCTGGTTACAACCAGCGTAGGTATACGTTACGCGGAAAATCGATTAAGTGTCAAATAGATAAAGTGTCACATAGTCAAAAGAATTCCTCTAAGTGTACTTATTGGGGATTTTATACCTTGAAGTAGGCATCTGATTCAGGAAAGAAGCAACCGCATAAAAGCGCAACGTTCTCAAAGAATCCTCTCGAAAGAAAAGATGGTAATGCCTAGAATATACGTAAACTAGTGCTTTAAAAATCGTGGGTAGGCATTCCCGAGAAAACAACTCTGTGACTTATTAACTAAGGCTATGCGCAAATATTTAAAAATTACAGCCTAACGACGTTAAAATGCTAATTAAAGAACATATAACGCCTCTTTCTTGCGCGGAGAAATGACCGACATGCGAAGCCCCAATATAAAGGAAATCTTATCTCCACTGTCCCCGTAAATTACTGAACTGTGGTACAAAATATGGTCAACAAACGAATTTTCAGATCGTTCAAATGAGCAGTTTGACCAAGTTACAACGTGTACGTACAGAATGTTGAAACTGCACGCATACAACGCTTCTACCCGGAATACGTAACTCTCACCAAAAGGGACAAAAATGGTGAGGTAATTGAATTGACGACAAAGGAGCGATTGCCCGAGAGCCTTCTGCTCGCCGTGGCTTCACGTTCCGGGATTTATTCCGAAAAATCTTGCCACCCCTCCATTTGCCGCATCGACGATATCCGTCGGAATTCGGTTACGAACGATCGAGCAAAATCGGGACGTCCGTTCAGTCGTCTCCTGCGTCACTCCAATTTACGATACGGGTATCAGTCGCTCTCCTTGCCCCTTCCTCTTATGTTTGGACGACCTTTTATTTTTATTTACTTCCATTCAAATACCGGCAGAAAAGTCTTGAGTAGTATTTGGCTCGTACTTGGAATCTACATACTAACCGGCAAGCCTCCGCATGGGTGTGTAGCTGGGGATATTAGGACATCAGCCGTGTAAATATGTTAAGGCAGTGGTGTAAATATGTTATTCGTTCGAGGATCTTGCATAAAAGTAATGTTAACGGTTCAGGGCAGTAGTTTCCTTGGTCATGTCTATCTGTGTGACGTTGGCTATTTTCCAGTCTTGGGGCATCTTGCCTTCGGATAATGATTTGCTAAATATAATGTCTAAGAATGGAGTAACCTGTGGCGCTAACTCCTTGAGCACGTGTGCAGGTATTCCTTCTGGACCTGGAGACTTGTTACTTTTAAGCGAACGCAGTTGTTAAGTAATTTCAACACGTAGAAATAATTATATCAGCCATCGCTCGTTATAGTCAGGAATGTCTAAATGGTGTATTTTGTCATCCTTAGTGCATATACTTTCCTATTAGTGGTTTAATAAGTTTTTGAATAAAGAATAAGTACTTGCTTTAGGAAGCTAAAATCACGGTGTGCAAAAGTGGTCTCGTATCGACGCTATGGCAGCAAATGGCAGCGAATGATGATAATATCCGGATAAGAATAGGTGAGTGTTAAATATAAGAGTGGGAGTGAGATACCTTAGTAGTCCTTTAGAGGAAAGTAGAATGCATAGGTTGGGAATGAGTGGGTGAGAAAGTATGACGGCTGGATGACCCAGTATTTGAGATAAGTATGTGAACAATAGTGTGCTTTCTTGTTTTGGCAATGATGAGAGACGCCTAGCGGAGAGAGCTGGTTGGTGATTGTACGAATCACAGCCAAATCTACTTGTTAAGGTTAGTTTTACCCTCATTCATTTTCTATAAGGAAAGAAGTGTTGTGGTATCTCCTTTAAGCTAGAATTTAAGGCATGCTTAGCAATAAATTACAAAAGTATGAAAATAACTGGAAGCATAATTTTGTAGATAGAGAGGAGTCCAGTGTACAATGACAATAAATAAGTCCGATAAAGTTATCCCAAGCCAATCCTTGACAAAGGACTAACGATCTACGACGTAAAGAATTTCGCGCACCCCTCTGCCATAACCATTTACGAGGTGTCTGAGGAGGGCTTAGTTGTGCGAACAAAATTTGGTTCTTTTATTCTAGGTATGCGCTGCTAGAGTGAACAAAAATGTCGCAGACAGCGTCGTATCTTCCACAGAGTATATGCAAAAACCTTGACTATACTCAACGTTCTACATGGATGCAACACCGTGGACACAGATGTTTGGAAATTTTTATTCTTTCGGCAGCATTCTCTATTCCGAGGAGGTGGAGGAGGTATAATAACAAAGATTCCATTTACCCGATAGCATGCACAATGTTTTTTTGAGGAAAATGATGGGATGCACGTGTTTCAATCGTTGTTATTTATGGGGTCGTCATTTTTTATTTTCATTTTTGCAAGTGGACATTGTTTTCAAGGTTTGCGATATGCGTGCCATTCCGGCGCAAGGTCTCATTCGCTAAAGGGTAAATCGTTGGGGAGGGGAACTTCCCGTGACATCAGCTTGACTTATGTCCCCCACTGCCGCGCACCTACTAACTGCGTGGCAAGCAATGTATCGCCATTTTATTTTCTAACTTTTTTCAACGCCCCACTTTCAGCAAGAATGCGAAGATCATACTCGAGGGATGCAAACTCAGCCATCACTCGCGAAAACGCAAATTTTAGAGCGAGTAGCCCTGAATGTACAGCTATAAAACAGAGAGTAAATGAGGAGCTTTGGCTCATTGAATAGCAGTCGAAGCCTCTTAAAAATGGGATTATCATTTCATTTTTCACTTAATGAGAGGTTTAAGTATGAGTGGTAATATATGAATTCCTTTTTTACGATAGAACACCACTTATGTGTGGGACGACTTGAAATGTCCGCAGGGAAATTGAACATGGTAGGGAAGAGCCAATATGTTCATTAACTGAAATAAGTCATTATTAACGTATATGACCGTCGGCTTAGGTATAAGTAGGCATTTTTAATTATATTCATACTGGTCTTTATTTTATGGTAACGTAAAATATTCCCTTACTTTATACATTGAAATTTTAGGGCTGATTAAATATTAAACAATAAAAATCGAATGTAAAAGGAACGAGTACGTTATTTATATGTAGAATTCTAAAGCTTATAATTATTCCGTATAAAAAAGTCATCTCAATGACAAGTAACAATCATTTTCCTTCCCGAAAAAGTGATTTCGATATCTGTATGACTAAACCGGATTATTATAAATCAATAAAATAGCCATTTTTATGTCTAATTTGTACAATATACTTTCAGAAAATTAAGTATATTTTCCTAATATATCATTCATTGGTTGTTCAATCCTAAAATAGGTAGACTGTAGCCCTCCGTCCTTCCCTATCCAATGCTAGTTTTCCCATACCTCCTGGTATCTTTTCGTATCATATATAAATAGAAATCCATAAAGCAACAGAAATAGGGAATTTAAAAATCACACCAAGAAACAAAAAGTGTTCCCACCATTTGGCTTAACCACAGTCGTGAAAGTTTAGGCATTTCCTTTAATCATTTCTCTCTTTTTGATACAAATAGGCTGAAACTTATAAGAGGTTCTAAATACTTGATGTAAATAATGTCTCAACCAATATTTGTCCGTAAAATCCACTATATGATGGTATTGAAAAACTTTGCCGGAAATACCTTTTCTGAAGAAAACAATCTCAAGAAAAGAACTTTGTTATATTTCCACGTAGTTTGGTCACAACAACGACCTAGGTTTTGACAATACCTGTCATTATAAGGGTTGGATCATTCACACTACCACACTGCAACTCTGAGCTCAATTAAGCTACATAGCACGACAAATTAGCTTTAATTGGGTTATTTGATGTACATGTGTTGTCAAAACCAAGACCTATATTGTGAACAAATCCAGGGAAAATTAATAAAAGTTCTGTTTTTGAGATCATGTCATCTATTACTATTTTTCACAAGATCTCACTAAATTCATTAAACTTCATGCAGAGAAGGAGACGAAACTTTGAATGTTATTTTTATTTTCAGGAAAATAAGACCGGCATAAACTGAAGCCGGAGAGTGGTAGACATCTAAATATGGGTACCAAGTTATCAGGGACATTTTATTCTCCTACTCTACGGGAAACTAATTAATAGTTGCTATACTGTGGCCAAACAATAATCGACGGTGGAAGTTGAAAAACTTCGTAAGCAGAACAAATCGTGAAAAATGAAACGAAGCCTCATTTTCAAATAAATGAGATCAGACAGTCTGAATGGCATATCAGAAGCCAGCCGCAAGAACGTCGGGGTTTTTTATCGCAATAATAGGGTTCATTAGGAAATATCACTACGTTTTCCTTCTTGATGGCTCCTATAACGTAATCCAATTTTCTCCAGTCCCAGGTTCCCCAATCAAATACACCAAAGTAAGGCGAGAAAGGTAATCGTACGTACTAATTGTTGATTCAGCAAGTGGATTGCCCAATCTTTTAGAATATTAAATATAAATACAATCAAAAGTAATTAACATGCATCGTCTTACGAATATGCTAGTAATATAAAGCATACTATAAGTAAAGAGCTTCAATAAAACATGCATATTTTCGTCGATAATATTGAATAGTTTTTATTCAATTTGAAGTTCAATCTGTTCAAAATCAGTGATGCATCACCTATCTTTGAAAAAATCAAAACACTGAAAATCATTTGAAGTTTTAGAGACTTGTGTTGATTAAAATCCTAATTTACCGATTTAAAGAATATGGTCACTTCTTTTCCGTTAGTCTTGGTTACATGACCTCTAAAATTAGCAAAATAAAGGCAATATTAAACTGACAGTAACTCATTAAATGAATATGGAATTATTTGCCCTTTGCGTTATCCCTTCTCCCCTCACCTAGTATCCGCCTTCATATGTTTCATCTAATAACTTGTTACCTTTATACAGCTCTAAATTATTTGCTAATAATTCATTTCTGCACGAAAAACTTCAAGCAAAAGAAAAACCCGAAATATACGAGCGATATACGCAACACTCGAGTCAGCCTTATGTAATTACTTGGTTTTACTATTCGAGGAGGTAATGAACAAAAGTTGCCACCAAAGACAAAATACATTCCTCCTTTTCCCTGAAAGGAATCGGGAAGCAATTGCTAACAACTCATTTCCGCTCAAAGTGTTTTAAGCACGAAAACGCGATCGATAAATCAGGCTTATTTAAGAACTTGATTTTAGAATTGAAAGTGTAATGTAATAAAAAAATGCCGTCGAAGTCATAAAACATTCCTACTTTTCTCAGGAGAGAATATTAAAACATTTTAAAAGAGTGAAACGGCCGAGAATAGAAAGAACGCGCTTAGAAAGGGTTCGATTGATCCCAGCGCGTATCCATTAGTGGCTCTCCCAAATGTTAATTCCCCGTCTCTGCGTCCCTTAAACCTTTTTAACGCACCGTCCGCACTGCTTTGATTTTCGACGTCGCGAACTGCTTGCCTTTCTCTTTGCGACTCCGCTGCGCTCCAGATGATTACATTACGCCCTCCATCCCGCTAGAATAAGTTATTCACGTGATCCAACGAGTTATTTGCGGCCTTCCCACTCAAAGCCGTGTCTACCACAGAACTCTTGCAAGCCCCCATACTTTCCACCTTGCCTTTTCATTCCCCATTACCACTTCTCGCCTTCACAATCCCCCACATCCCTCTCTTTTCAGTTATATCTATCTCCCTGTCTCATCCACCTGATGTGCGATGTTTTTCATTTTTCTCTTCAGCTCTATTTCTCAGATATTCCTCTGTGTATTTTTTTTTAGCGATCCGAGAAAAATTAAGGCTGTGATGAAGAGAAATAAGAGGTATCTTATATGTAATCCTCAGAAGAAGCTTGTCGAGTATTTCAATAAATTAAAAATGTCTCTTTTAATAAATACGTAATATTGGAATTTTTCTTTTTTCGACTTGATAGCTTATCCAGAGAGCGTAAAAACAGCAGGGTGACATCATATGCAGAAACATTTCATCTTTATGAAGAATGATGAAATGAACGATGGAATTCCAAAGAAAATATCGCCTTTTCCCATACATTGTGATGATAATGAAGTGAGCAAACATATTGCATCTCATTACCATTTGTACAAAAATTTTCACCATATTAGCATAATAACTTATAATATTTTAAAATATCGCCTTTTCCTATACATTTGTGATGTATAATGAAGTGAGCAAACATATTGCATCTCATTACCATTTGTGCAAACATTTTCACCATATTAGCATAATGACTTAGGTGCTTATGGTTAGATGGTTAGATGTTGAATAATTTCTTAAGCAAAACAAAAGCAGGAATATATAAGCATATAAAAAAATGAGCATTTTACGGTATGCTAATGGCAAAGTAATTCTGACGGAGGATAAAGGAGGCCAAAAAAAAATACTGAAATTTACGGGCAACACTATAAAAAAAGAGGAATTTTATTTGAGGAGAAATAGAAAAAATGAACTAAACCACAAAAATTTTAACACAAAATTTTAAATGTGAATGAATTTTTCAATATAGAAATGATATATGAGTAATGGATGAAGAAAGAAAAATGATTAGAATATTATATATAAAGCTAATTGAGTATTCTATCAAAAGAGGACTCAGTTGGCAAGTAGTATCACAATCTAGAAGTAAATTAGCCTTTTCGGTTATGTATGAGTGTAATATTCTACAAAGAAGGGTAGACGAAGCAATGAGAGCAGCAGAGAAAAAAATGATGGAAGCGATAGAGATGTGGTGCTGATAAAAAAACAACTGGAAAAAGATAAAAAAATGAGGTGCTGGCTCTGAGAGAGATTAAATATCCTAACAAATTTGAGAAGAAAAAAAATAAATTAACTTACTTGTTTTCTATAAAACGTAAAATTGTCCTCCTGGTACAAAATTTCGCATCAAACCAGCAGCAAAATTTGGAAAAATATTACCAGTTTAGTCATTAAATGCAATAATCGTTAGCCGGCGTGAAGTCAGTAAGCAGGCTGAAGATGGTCGTCACACGAATTTTACCTACCTGGAAGGAATTGGCGATCTATAAGTTGGTCAATATACTAGATACTTGTTTGTATTACCAGACAGTACTGAAGTAACGGTTCTGAGTTTTACCCCCAGTTGGTAATACTACCATTGTCTTCAGTGGCTATCACGTTATCACTAAAACATCACCAAACCTGGTTTGTGCCGTCCTTGTTAATAATATCGCAGAGTATTTTTCCTCGCCCAAGAAACTATTTGAGTGTAATGATACGTTGAGATAACGTTTCATATTTTTTATTTTCTAAAATGTCAAAAAAGTTCAGTTAGAGGAGTGAATATGGTGGATCATAGTTTATTTCTCATTACATATTTTCGTCGTGCCAGTTCTGTTTTTCTCGATGCCACAAACTTTAAAAAGAAAATAAGTTTTATATAGCATGTGATACTATTTGGAAATGAAGTATTGATAACATTGTCACAGAATGAAAGAAATTTTGTAAATTTCCACAGTTTTATGACATCGACCTAGGTTTTAAGAAACTTCAATCATTTTTCAGTTATTCTTGTGTACTTATATATCTTTAAACATGGAATGTTTCTCTAAATAATATACATTTATTCATATATAAGCTCGCTAAATAAACCTATGTACCTTAATTTCGTCATGAATTTGTAAAAATATAAGTTAGTGTACATAACTGCTGAAATTGAAAAAAATATCTTTAATATTGGGGTAATGTTAGGCAAAGAAAATTCGAAAGAAAATTTAGAAACTTGAAAAGGCAATCAATGCGATTACCATCAAAAGTGCAATGGTTTTCAGAAGTGGTTAGCACTTTGCTATGGAAAATCTAAGAAGCATAGTGGATGCTAAGGGGTTTTTCAAGGGCAGAGTCAGCAGAAAATGTCCAAGCATGAGAATAATTGCATTAATTTGAAATTAAAGCCAATATGTATGAGTTTTGGACAAGAAACTTTTCTATTCCATCTTGAACCCATTTGACAGGGTGAAGGTGGTAAAAAGTTAACTCTATTTCTCTGAGCTTACAGTGGTTGGATTAATAAAATGAAAATAAAACGTAATTTGATAGATGAAGGTTCTTCAGTAATATCTCTTCGAATGAAAAAAGAAAGACGAGTACAGAAGACCTAAAAACCTCAAAAACTGTATCGGCTGCGGTGTTTTAAGCCCAGAACCTTAATGGAAATGTCGACTAGCAAATATTGCAAATCAATTCAAACTATTGATGCGCCAATTATATGAGTAAAATCTTTTTAAATCATACATTTAAGACTTGTCTTTTATCAGCCTGATATATAACTGAAATTATTTAGAGAAATAATTTTCTTTAATGAATTTAAGAACCTCATACTTGGAGGAAAACATCTAATCTATGCTGAGCTTATTTCTGGTAAAGCCTATTTCTTATCTTTACAGTTCTTTAGCAAATACAGTAGCAGACTGATTAAGCATTTTAGATATTTCATGCAATTGTCAATTAATAATAATACATACATATCACAGAGCACGTCATTTATTAATGTGAGTATTCTACCAGCAGACTGATAGAATTTTGATCAGTTATTCTCTTAGCGTTCCAAATTGTGGCATATTGTTCTTTGTTCTGTATCCCGCCCAACTATTGGTCCACCATTAAGTGCTCCCTCGTTAGTGCCTTACATCAATCCCCTCTCCTTATTCCGCCCGATATTTCTACCCAATTTCAAGCTTCCCCATTGTTCTCCTCTCTATTGCCTTCTTCAGAATTCCCTCCTTTCAAAATATCCTCTACCCATCTTTTCTGCCTCCTCCAACCCTCCACCACCAGCTTCCTTCCTTCTCCAACCACAACCAAAACCTCCACGTTCGTCCTTCTCGCAACCATGCTCTCACTATTTCCATCGAAATTTTCATCTCACTATTTCCATTCGAAACCCAATTCTCAAGCACCAAGTCCACGTACATTCCCCCTTTGCACTGATACTATTTCCGACTGATTCAGCGCCACGCTCCTCAATTGAGTTTCACCAGCATTTTCTTTACGTCTCTTCTCAGGCACTACATTTCCCTTCAATCTTATAATTCTAATTTACCCAAGAAAACTTTACATCTTATACTCTCACCGCTAAACCGATTTTTTTCATACTTTCTAGGTACGAAAACTGCTCGGCTTTCTCGATTTTAGGCCCACCCTTACATTCAACTCCGCAATCTTACTTCTAGAGATTCTCAAAACCCTTTTCTTCTTATGGCTTATCTTCATCCCATACCTTTACCACTGCATCTCTAACCCATCTAACATTGATTGTAATTTCTTGACTGACAAACAAATCGGTGGTTGATCATCTGCAATCTCAATGATTGTATCAGATGCCCGCCAATCGTTATTCCTTCCTATATTTCCTCCAACACCTACCTCACCGTTACTTCTGAATAGACGTTATAAAGCAACCGCGATGGTGGGTATCCCTGCAGCACTCCCCGTCCTATCTAGACTCATCCCAGTTTTTCCGTCAACTACCCAAACCTGCGTCCTCTTGTTCATAAGATGTCCTAATAAGACGTCTGTCCCTTCATTTGACCCCTGATTTCTTCAGCACTTCCATTAGTCTCCCCCAGTCCACCCTATGAAAAACCTTCACAAAATCTACAGAGAAGTTTTAAAATATCCTGCCTATATTCTAATTTTCTTCGTATTAGTCTCCCCATCACTGCAATAACGTTCCGCGTTACAGACCCTCTCCTAAATCTAAACCAGTGTCACCTAGGTATATGTTAATCTTGCTCTTGCCTGTTATTTAAAATTTTAAGGGCCGCGTGGAATACTGAGTTTATTGTCCTATTGTCTCCACAGGTTTTATACTTATTACTCTCTGGTATCAGAATTATTATTGTCTTCGTGAAGTACTGCGGTCACACTACATACCCAGAAATCATTCAAATGAGCACAAAAAGCTTTCCTCTTCCACCCTTCCACATACACTTTAGAAACTCTACATGTTATCTATTCCCAAAGAAACTACGCAAAGGCTGATGAAGTCAAAAATGCTCAACAATTAGTTCCTTGTAGTATGTAAGCTATGGTCACTTATAATTTGCGTATTTTCAGCTCAATTGAAATATTATAGATTTTTTCATGGGAATTCAGGTGGAAATGATGCTATTTAATCATCTATCCCTATCTAATAACAAATACTCTGATGTGATATTCCAATATTTATGGATACGATAATTAAGGTCATGTGTTTTTCAGCTCATCATACCCATCCCATGTATTTCACAGGTTAATCTAAAATGAACCATATCCAAATATTTGACTAATGTTCTTTGAATAATTATTTCAAAACTTTACGTTGCTCATTAGGATGCGCTCCAGTAGACTCAGAATTCTATAAAGGTCATCATGCTGTTGCTTCAGAGAACCTCTGGACTTCATAAATACACGCATACTGACTTCACTTTTCTACTCGTATAAATCCAAAGAATTTGGGCAATCCACGTATTGGGTAACTTTCATTTTTATTTGGAGATAAATTCTACACCAATGTATATTACACTATCTATAGAATCAGACGCCATTGAGTTTTCATATTTAAACAAATCATACAACCCAAGCTACAAAACCATACAACACCACTCGTGCTTATCTTCATAAGGTGTTGATCGGTGAGGATCATGAACTGAGTCTTCATATATTATTCTCGTTTTTGGGGTTCAATAAATTCATTATGGTAATGGTTGGAAATACTTTCTTGCTGAGAAGCATTACTATATCACGCAAGCTGGCCACAGGATTAGAAACAAATCATAAATAATCGTAATATTTCTTGTCAAACAATGAAACCAGAATTTTTTCTACCATCGTTAAACAGTAGTGACATCTGGTGATGAAAAATGAAACCGTGCACGACCGGCAAACATTCGCTTGAGGGAGATAGCATGAAGATCTGGGGCCTAGTCGTTGTAAAGGCTTCATTGAGCTGGTAAAAGCAGTCTGTCATGCGATTAGTTCACCAATTCACAAGACCCCCATCGTGAGCTCAAGCGATTGGTCGTGGTCTTGCAGTAAAATTTCTACAATTCTTGCACAGATAAGCATTAGGGCAAGATAAGGTGAGCTCGGACGTACGCTAATATAAGTATTGAATTTGTGTATATAACGCTCGCATCTATAAATAATATTCCCATTCCCCACCGCCTAAACCACGTTTCCTCGGACAAAAACCTCTTAATGCAGTATTAATATATCAAATTAAATGGCTTGAATTAATTCAGTGAATACATTGACTTAAACGCTTCAATAAAATGCTTCCTGATTAGTTAATCGAATCTCCTTCGAAGGAATGAGATTAAACAATGGACAAGTAGTCGAGGGTTCAAAGCAGACTCAAAAACATGAATTTTAAGAAAAAAACGTTTTACTAAACGCTCTTTCTGTTAACTCTTCACCTCGTAAAATACAGTGCCGACTAAGGTTGAGTAAGCTACAAAATTTTAATCATAGATGGCAACCTAAAATATACATCACTTAAACGTCTTTCACCGGTAAATGGAACACACATAACATAAAGCATAATGAGACATAATATATGAAGGAGAGTCGAATATTATTTCCAAGAAGATTTATTTGTTTTTAAAAACTAGGTTTTCTTGCAATGTAGATAAATTTTAGAGTGTCACCGAAGAAAAGCCGAAGAAAATAATTTTCTTGAGCATTCAAAAGAACTGTCACTCCAGGAATTCACGTGTGTCTAATTATCAGTCATAGTTTACACTCTTTAGATCGATACTCTTTGTTAGGATTTACGCAGTCAATCGTCATTATCTCATTTACCAATCACGGTATCTTTAAGAGTGGTGTATTACAATACCTCCGGAGACTGATGATTTAACTTATTACAATACCTCCGGAGATTGATGATTTAACTCAAGCAATAGCTTCCCTGTGGACAAACTTCATGACGCCTGGAAGTGAGTAGTGACATAAAAGTTGAAAAGCGCACATACGCATACCATAAGTAGAGCTCAATTAAGTATTGTGTTCTCATTAATTATGTACAAACTCGCCATCGCAAAATTTCCCTCTGGAACAGTCAAAATTTAAAAATCTAGATATTTCCGATGAGCCGAGAGAACTGGATTACTCATCGTTTCCCTATGCAATGCCATGTCTTGCATTGGTACCTCTTTTTCTCCTCTTTGACAATGGCGTTGATTTATACTCTCTCCCCTCTCCTTAATATTGGTTATATATCTCCTTTTTAGAATCACTTCAACCACATTCACCCATGAATTTCAAGTTTTCATACCCTTAATTCCTTCCTCTCACACTTCTTACTCTAACCCTAGTATATAATTGTTTCGTGTTATTTCGACCAATATCAATTCTCTCTACTTGATCATACAAGCTCCCGTTATTCATGTCCGATGGAGGAATCATCCAACCCACATTCCTTCACCACTCACCCATTTACGTCCCTAAACCTTCTCCTTTTGTCAAAACTATTTCGCAGAAACCGTGTTCGCACTGCGCACTCATAAGATTCCCCAGACCTACTCGGGTTTCGCTTCCATTTAACAAAGTCGGAAGGAGAATAATTTTCCATGTTGCAATTTTCGCTACACTTAAGAAAAAATCATTCCTTGATATGCTCCTTACACCAACTATAGCTTTCCCTTTGGTTAATACGAAGGGTTTTTATAGTTTTCTGGTTACTCTTTCATTTGCTAACACGCCTTTAAGTATCTTCATCGGAAGCACAAAATGACAAATACTTTAATTATTTATCATTTACCCTCATCAAACAGTCATTATCACTCATCCCACTCTTCCAGTCAAAAAAATTTACTTCGGTGTTTCCATTATTCTATTCCACTATTCCATTCTCATTGCTGCTTTGAATTAGTAATCGATGAAAAAGAAAAGTTTATAAAATATATGTATGAAAGGAATAACTTTTGTCTCAATCAACAATAAGCTTCATATAAGATTGTTGTAGGTCTTTAAATAACTAAAATCAAAAAGTTGTGGTAGAGGTATGTCACCCATTTTAATTGCAAATTACAGGTCATGATTCCATTAATCTGGGCGTAATAAAGTGGGGTCATGGATTCATGAGGAAGCTATGTGATTTATAACATATGGAAAATAAATTGTAAGAGAACGCCTGGATTGCTAAATTGGATGGAGCGCACATAATTAATTGAGGGTTTGCGTTTGAAACTCATACAAGACGATAAAATGTTCACTGCGAATCCCACGCAAAGGCTTAAGCAATTTGCTGGTTGCTCTTACATTTACAAAAAGTATAACAAGTTATCGGGAATTCTAATAGCCTTATAAATTATCAAAATGACCTGGATTGACAAATAGCGTAATAATCAAGTCTCTAAAATTATGATTTTGATTTGTAATTCATTCTTGGATCCAACCATCTCGCCAGAAACTTTCGATGTCGAAGGTGCAAAAACAACTGCACGTTATGGCAACATGATAGCGTATCCGTCTCGCTCGAGGCCCAAAGCAGCAGCGGGAACGTCGCAAGAAAAAGGAATTACTCCTTCAGCACCAACTCCACATTTCCGTTCCCCTTCTTCCTTTGATGACGCGAAACAAATGAGCATGTCACCGAGCTTCCTGGAACGCCCCTTCTGTCGGTTGCTTTCCCGACAGAGGAAACAAGCACGATTTCCTCCTCATTGGCTGTTATCGCTTAGCCGGATTCCTCTTCTCGTTTGCGGGGAAAATGCCGAGGAGCGAAGCGTTAATCATCGAATCAATAGCGAATCCATTGCCGACAAGGTAGCCAAAAACCTTGTTAAAACTCCTTCCGCTCTTGATTAATCCTCACCTGATCAAATGAAAAATACAAGCAAAAACACGCCCTCCAACACAGCAAATGATAGACGGAGATGCATGTACATTGTACATGATACAAACTAGACGCAGGATTCTGAGGGCGCTTCTCCAGAGCATTCTTCTCGCTTGGTTTCTCGAATTGCCGTGATACCCTTGAGGACGTAGTCTGAGCCTGTGGGACATGATTGATGACAAGGAAGCTTCCCTTGCATGGATTCCATTTCCCTCTATTCCTGCCTGTTGTGAAATCCTGGGGACGTGCGTGAGAGATACGAGAGCGCAGAGGGGATATATGGGGATGTTGCCGACAAGACCAGAAAATCCTTATGCCGTGGTAGAAGGACCAACTACAGGACATGGTATCCGGAATAGATTCAAAGGATCAAAGACACGGATTTGTGTCTTTGATAACCAAAAGAGGGCTTACAGTGTCTCAAAAAACTCCTTTCGATGAGCGTAGGAAAGAGGGAAAGAAAGACAAGGGCTAAAATGAGACTCTTGGAAGACTGCCGAAAGCGGAAATTTAAAGGACTACCTTCCGCTAAGGCATGGATGGATTTCCTTTCGATTTAACCGGATTTTCTTCCCTGGCTGAAATATGTTGTTCTGGCATGAAATGGTTTTCGAAGGAGATTGTGGCCGACTTCTTTGCATCCGGTGGTGTTTGTTGCCCACTTTTTCAAGTAAAATATTCCATTTTACTCTCCATGCCTCATTTAAATTTTATTTAACCAACTTAGTAAGCGGTAAGAATGGTGATTTATACAAATAAGTGTTTACTTCATAATATGGGACGTGTGTGTCTCACTCTACATTTGGTAGCTTAATAAAGTACAAGAGGATAATATTTTAAATAATCTGACGAAAATGACATATCAACGCACTATCCAAACCCAAATACTTGAACTAAATATTATATTTGCATATAAATTCAACCATTATAGCATCTAAAAAAGCGGTGATCATCGATTTCATTAACCATATTTATTAAACTGATCGAAATCGAGGTATAAGAATTTAGATTTTCTTTTCTTCATGCTGGTCCGCACATGAAAATGTATTTTAACATTTCAGTCGGTAAAATATGGAGTTAAATCGTTTTTGAGGTGGTAGTCGAGGGTCTGCCGACAGAAATGAAAATATAAGTCAATGAAATTAAATCATTGACTTTCATTGGTCAAATAAATAAACTGTTCTCAAATATGAAATGAATGAAAGTACATCATTGGTCACAATTACATGTGGGCCATTCCACGTCACATCAGGAGTGAGTTGACCCTTGGTGTCTCCTATTCGAACCAAAATTATTGTGTGGGTTCCATCTGGCGTTAAATGAAGAAGTGTAGAAGCGTTTTTAGGAAAAAAATTTGGCAGATTTAGAGACGATCAAAGTTTCGACCATTTTTCGCTTAGAACTTTTTTTGCTATATCACCTAAACAAAGATAGCTATAAAAACGGTTGACATTTTGTTTTGTTTTCAAAAGATGTAGAGCAAAATTATGTTATCATTTTTGTAAATAAATTAAATTTTATTGATATTCTTTAAATTTTTAATGTTAAACTTAAACAAAAATACAGGAATTTTTAAATGCAAGTTTTTTTTTAGTTTTACGCGTTAGGTTTTTGTCTTTAAATTTGGTTGTGGGCAGTGCATAAACAACGGAGATATTTTACTTCAAAGATTGGGGTACGCCCTCGTTCGCCACGAGGATCAGCGTTAAAATGATGTGCCACAGTATTTTGAGAATTTATATCTTTGTCCGTGTAAATGTTAGTGCAAAACTTTATGCACAATTTTAAGGTAATTTTATTTTAATTTCATTAATATTTTTATTATATAATATAACCATAAATGGAGACACATTACTGCAATAATCGACACCGCACTACCTAAACTTAGCAGTCTTGTCAACTTCATGAACTCAGCAAAGGAAAAACTGCGAAATGTACAGCATTGACTTCTCACCAAAGGTTGCGACAGTTGATAAAGATACAAAATGGCAAGCAAAATTTTTTATAACTCATAATTTGTTGTAAATGAATGAGAAAGCGAAAGAATATTGTTATTTTTCAATAGTTAGGCCTCATCTGGAATGTGCTGCCAGTGTATGGATCCATATGAAGCAGGATTGATATCGGAATTAGATCGCGTGCAGCGAAGAGGAGCTAGGTTTGTAAAACGATGCTACAATAAGTTGACCAATGTGTCTGGATGGTTAGAAGAATTGGGATGGGAATAATTTTCACAGCGTAGATTAAATCATAGGCTTAACCTATTAACTAAATTTCAGGAAAAACATTTCTCTGACGACGTAAAAAACATACTATTAATTCCATGAGACCACAGCAGATTATATCGCGCCAATATAATTAGAGAGATAGAAGCGATGATATGGAATCGTTAGGTATAAACTGTTATTTTTTCCGCGTACCAATCGGGACCATAACAGCTGTGATCGTCGTCATGAATAGTGCGATTAGTGAGATAAGCTAGATTGTGGATCTTTCTCTTTATATTCTCTACGTTCTTATTTATGAATGAAGTAAATACTGATGTTCTTATTTATTCATGATATTTTGAATCTGTAGTAGTAGTCTTTGTACCCTTTGCTCGTTGGAACTATTAACGAGAGAATGTTTCAAGGTAAGTAGATTTTTAATTGGCGTGTTGCATGTGTGGTACACTGGTTTCAATGTAGTTTCGGCGTTCTGCCGTATAATTCATGCATGCCTGGTGTGAAAGCACCCCCTGCCACACACCCTTTGGGTGGCATGCAGGGTATGACGTAGATGTAGATTAGAGAAATTTTATGAATGTTTTTTTTAAAACAGTTACGAATCTGAAATGAAAAAAGTTTTAATAAACGAATAAAAATTGTTTTTTTTCGCGTGTATTGATGCCAAGTAACTAATTTTTCTAATTTAAATAGAAAAATAGGAATAAAAAAGAAAGTTTCAAGTGGTAAAGTGCGCACTAACGTGTACTAGTAGAGCGATACGTAGTCCAATTGATATCGCGAATTTTTTATTCTGCAGATGACCCCTGCTGTACCATGCAATATCCATATGAAATGGGTTTAGTCATGTACTAAACCGCAATAAAATGAAACGCAACTAGCAAAAACCATCATATATCATTAGTATTCAATGAGCACAGTATTTTTACTCGTACTAGGCAGACATTGTAAGATTGTCATGAATTGTTCGGTGTTCATTTTCCTGCATGCAAAATGTGTTTGGTCAGGCCCCGATAAAATAATCTCCGCACTTTATTTAATTTGTTTGTCGGTGAGTTTGGTGCTGAGGCGAAGTTTTCAAGGAACAATTTTTCAAATTATCAGTATTCCTATGCATAATTTCTGGAGAGGTGAGGAGTGAAAAAAACTATGCCTCAAGGTAAAAACAGATGGATAGTCAAGATGACTCCACTACACCATACACCCTAAATTTACCATGATCAGAAACTCTCCACCACACGGACCAGCTTTCAATCTTTCGATGGACACGGTCTTCTCCCGCGATCTTGAAGTGATTGAGACTTAACGGCTGACCATGAGGCCATTTTGAATCACTTCTCGTGAAGAAGGTATGTCAAAGTGACACTATCATATAAAAATTTTTAAAAATATCTCTCCTGAATGAGACTGGTCTAAAAATATATTTATTCTTTAATAACGCATATACTGTGGGTGAACTCCATACAATATCAAAGAAAAATAAAACATACATGGTTAATTATACTGTAATGACAGCAACTGTGCTGTTTACATCGGAAAAATCCGATGGAACTTTAAAGAGAAACTTAAAAGTATCAGTGTACTGAGAAATCTTCCTTCGTATAACTTAAAATAAGCATTTTCCAAAAAGTGACTTCAGCCCTACTAAGTCTCATATTCTTAAAAGGTGATAAGCTGGATGCCAAGAAAACATCCAAGTTCCTTCAAAATGAATTTCCATGTTGATTCATTTCCTCATTGATGCCAACAATATTAGACTTTCAATGTTTTTTTTACTAGTTCTTGCCGTTCAATTATCAGTCCCGTTGATATAACTTCACTCTCCAATCTCTAGCTTTAGTAAATACTCCTTAATGTCTTTCCTCCTCACATTACCTCTACAATATGTGCGTCGAAAACTTGAAAAATATTTTCTTGAAAGTGAGGTTTTCGTGTAAATCGCGGTCGATTAAATAACCAGTTGAAAGGTGACACATAATACCCAAAAACACAAAGAAGATGTTAGTTACCAAAAAATATTTCATAACTGTTGAGTCTCAGCATGCCAATCTAAAACTAAGTTTTTAGAAGGTTATCAGTATTTAACTACGGGTGAATAATAATCTTTGGCATGATTGGAGGATTTGGTTCCAGCTTCAGACCGTCAGTTTTAGTTGAATTATGAAGGAAAGATTTAAGTGGTGAAAATTTTAAAGTGAAGGGAAAACAATCACAGAGTAATAATTACTGTGGACTTCATTCCGTATTACTCTCAACATTCCCATTTTTTTATTTGCCTACTATTTTTGCGAGAGATAAAATTATTCTATTTTACAAAAGAGGAGTGTAAAGAGAGTGAATAAGCAAATAATAGAAATGCAGTGTATTCAATTGGATAGAAAAAATGTTGTTTTTTTCCAAGTATGAACAGGGATCAGAGTTATTGAGAAAGCTGGAGGTAAAGAATGGTTGTAATAGGATTGAAATCGGTAAACTGGATTTCTTCATACTTTTCCAGAACATGATTTGTTGCATATGTTATATCATATATAGTTGTTGCATATATGTTATATGCATATGTAGTTACATATACAGTCATAATTGATATTCGATAACAGTGTCATAGAAAAAATGATTGCATGATCTCTTTACTTGAAACGTACCAAAACATGTACGCTGCAAAATAAATATACAATACAATAAAATTTAGAGATTCATTGCCAAGATTATCTAAAAACAGATGTATGGTGGAAAAAATCCGCTACTGCTGCGAAAATCAACTTTGATTCAAGCATTCTCCGATTTCTTAATTTTTGTGGTATTCAGAGGATTTGGGAGCTTGGGGTAAAGTTCAAACAGATGTTTCCTTACTTATTTTGAACAAGTGATCGGTTTGGAATGTGATTTTAACAGCAAAATAAATGGTTAAACGGATAGACATTTAATGAAACCATCTCAGCAAAGATACTCTTCATGTAATCAAAACGCAACACAACAGCATAATTTAATTATACGGACATAAAACGTGGAGCATGTTTCCTAAAGGATTTTTACAACTTAATTTTCCTAACATTGGAACGGGAGTTCATAGTGAAAGAGACTTTACATAGATTATTTTAGTGGTGGAGGAACAAAGGATGAAAATTCAAATGACTCGAATTGGAGGCCGTTGGGATAAATAGCGGGGACGGCAAGCTGTAATAAGAGAGAATAAATAATGAGACAATTTTATTGCTTTAGTCATTTATTTTCATTCCCAAAACAAGGAGTCAGGGATAAGTTGATAAGGTGGGCGGAGATGCTTTGCCCCAAAATGGACCGCTTTTTAACTGTCACACATGCAAAGTTTAAAGTTTGTCTCCTATTGCGTTCCAATCAAAGCTTAGCATTTTCAAAGAAATCTCCTTATTTATAAACAAGGCGGTTACTTTCATACGCATCACTATCGGATAATGTTGAAGATTTATAGTTATATAAAAATGGAAAATCACATTGACTACCGCCTTTGTAAAAACTAAAAACTTGGCGTTAATATTCGTCAACAAGAAACCAAAATGTTTTCATCTAAAAAAACTACACTTTCATTTTATTGTCACGCTTCTGAGAAATGGTAGGTTTTAACTTCTCATTTACCTTTAAGGATGAATCTTAAAATTCATACGCACCGATTACTGGCGCCCTGAGGAGGTCTGAAACTCATGTTTCAAAACTGCTTCCACTAAAAACATGATAGCTCAATGGCTCGTTTTAGCTAGAAAAAAATCTACCTTTATAGTGTTTTGGGCCTAGGAAGTAACTTGGCACAATATTAGGGGTGTGAATTCAAGTCCTGTGTTTTTGACACAGTAGTCTCTTGTCCACAACTTCGTGCTCAGAGATGAAATCATTGGTCTTGGAAAACACAGCTCTGTGTTTCTCCGCTTCAAGCCGGTGAAGTTTTTTCATCAACGCAGCTCAAGTACTCACGGCGCTTCGGAAAAAAATCACAGAGGCGTGATATCACACACAGTGGCCACAGTCCTATTGCAAGCTGAAGCAGTGTGATATTAATAGTTAGTGCGTGAAGTATCTGAGCGAAATGAATCAACTAAAGGTTAAATGCTAGTAAAATGCTCAAATAAAACCAGCTAATATTGGAAAAAGAAATATCACTGTGTCTGCTTCCCAAACAGATATTCCATTAACAAAGCACTGAACGATATATATGAATCACTGGGTGCTTGAGCTCGAAATAGCGTATGGAACTTAATATCGATTTTTCCAAAGAAAGTTGTGGCAAGAATAGTCGCACGTGGTGAAAAACTTCAATATGATTATTTACCATAATGGGCACTTTTAATGCTCCAAGACTGAGACTAAGGCTTTTAGGGATTAAACCGACACAATTCGAGATATTACTGATAGACCTTAAGTTTGTGAGGCAATTATTTGATGAAATAATAGCTAATATATGCAAATATAAAACCATGACAAGAAAAAAATTTTTAAATAAAAAATTTTAAATTGAAAAAATTGATTTAAAACATTATTTTTATATCAGGCAAAACCTGTATTTTATCTCGTTGACGCAAAGAAAGACACTTGGTGAAGGGGGGTATCTTAATAATGCCAAATAAATGCGAAGATAAATAAAAAACTTAAGAAAAAGCAATATATTTTGGGGAAAGAACGGAATATAATATCAGAGAAGGTTAAATATTCATAAGGAATGTGGAAGGAGTTTAAGGAACGGTAAAATGCCATCATTTGGTGGAAGAAATAAATACTGAAGTTTTTAAGGTGTAATGCGGTGGAATATAAGACACCAGGAACATGTACACAAGTCTTGGGCATTTTTTTCTATAATTACCTCAATTTCAATTTCTTTTTTATGACAACCGAGTAACACTCATAACTCACGCCAAATGAATGCTAGAATGTCATAAGAGTTGCGCAGAAAAATCCATAAGCTGGAGATGAAATTCTGGCATAGCAAGGGAAATGAAACGCATATATAAAATGGAAGTATTAAAGAGATGTTCAGCAGGCTTAATATTAAAAAATAATACGATATAAGTTCAGATCGAATGGTGTTTTGTTTTATTCAATTTTTACCATTCTCCCTTAAATAAGGACCGTGAAAAACAAAAGATTCAAACAAATGTTCTCAACGCTGTGATACACGCCTTACATTATTGCAAGGTGTGCCGCATGCTTGGATGAGTAGAGATATTTTTGTCAGGGAAATACAAAAAAAACTCCGGCCTAATCCCTTGAACACGTTCTCACCACAATTTATACATCACATTGAAACTAAGGTCCTCATGTTAAATGGCCACATTAGTAATACAGTGGTTATCTTTAAGTTTAATTTCTCCATAACTCAGGACCGATAACAGTAAATAACTGCTTACTAATGCGGAATCGTACCTCAAATTCTTTTAAAATTAAGCATTAAAAAATAATATCGTGTTTCCATAGACGTAAAGAAGACCACCTGGGGGAGTGTGTGTATGGAAAGCTAAACGAAATTGGTCTACACTCAATTTCAACAGCCACAGCCATCCCTCACTAGCTTTTGCTGTCTTAATAAACATCTAAGACTGATTTTCATTTAAAAAACACACGAAAATTATTACAAATGCAGCTTCATCAATTTCTCTCATAAAAAAGGAAGGAGACGGGGGAGAAGATTCTCTCAGTGACTGGCCGTATACGCTCCCATCAGAAAACAACTATTCCTTGGCAACGAGCTGGAAAAGACTCGGACTATTATTTGTTCCACAATCTCGAATAATCTACATGGAAAGGCCTAGGATACCTCAAAGGCTTCCAAAATTGTACTCCGCCTCATATTTCTATCTCTGCTCAACTAAACGAGGTCTTTACCTCTTCAAACTACGACTAGGTAAACACATAGCTGGGTAAACATGGCGCTGCATAAAAACACTCGCAAACCAATTCTAAGGGATTGCCTTCAAACATCTTGATTTTGACGGGAACAAACAGCCACTAGCAGGGATATTAGTTGCAAAAAGTGCTGGATGAATGGACGGAAAGTAGGTGAAAAAAGGTTAGTTTCAATGGGGACCAAAGTATTATGCGGAGAAAGACCAAATGTTCTTCACAAGGATGCCAGGAAAATCTTCCAAAAACTATGATAATTCAACTCCATAAATGAAAATTCAAAAGAAGCATAGGCTCTTGATTTAGCAACCATTGAGACTTGTTCAGAAAAATAATTAAAATAGGTAAAAATATGCCAAAGGAAAGGGTTAATCAAATTGTATGACACCGATCTCCCAGGCTTGTGCATCAGAATATAAGTGGTATATTTCCATTCCTAGGCATTCCATCAAGACGATGGGCCATTGAAGTAGCGACACATCAACGGAGATGGAAGACCTGTTCCAAACCTTGGATGATTTGGCTAGACGGATAGACTATGTATATGTTAGATGGATAAGTCTACATTTATAATTTCTATCCTTTATTTAGTCTGTATTAATTTGTACTTGGCTAATATAAAGTAATCATTAATACTCAAAAGACTACTAAACATATTTTTCTATGGTCTCTAAGCTCTGATTCACATAAACAGAAATGACTGCTCATTTCCTTTACTAACCTTGATTCGACATTTTCTGGGAAATACAAAAATAGATACAGCGGTAAAAATAATTATGCTGTGAAAATCGCGCTTTTCTTTAATTAACAGTATTAGCATTGTTTTTTATCTTGTTCCTGTATACTTATGCGTTGAATTTACATTTTATACACATAGCACATACAAACGAATTTTCCCTTACATGCTGATTTGGTGACTTTGATTCATGTTTATTGCTATGTGAGCGAAATATGTTAAGGAAAGATATAAAAAGTCCTCAAATCAACATTAAGCACGCCATTTTAAACAAAACTTTATATCTTCTTCTATTTTCTTCCAATTACAGAAAATTTATTTATTTGCTATTCCAGAGAGATTGAAATTGATTTGTATGAACGTTAGCAAAAATAAATGCACTGTTGAGGAGCTTAAGGGGATAATTTATGATAATGAAAGGTACTCATTCCACACGTTCCACGTAAATTCACCGATACAGTTCTGCCATCACTAAATTAGGCCTATCATAATTGAATTTGAAGTCATTCATAGGATACTAGCTAGGTTACCCGTTGAAATTCTACAGGGGATGAAAGAAAGACAGGACAAATTGTAGGTTCGAGTCGCTCATGTGGAGTATTTTTTTCTAGGCAAGATATTGTCATTCTTAGGATATCTAATAGTTGTGAAAAATTAATGCTGATACCCGAAGTGCTTGCAACAATCACCAAGTGTGACACATTTCTACTAGAAAGTCTTTCAACGGAGGGAGTGGTAAAATTATCTACTGAAGTATCATTTCAGAGTATGACACTCTTAAAGAAACTACAAACTATTGCATGCTAAACAGCAATACACATAAATAAACATTTTCTATCTAATACTGTTATGCTAAATGTTTATTACGTCAAATTCTAGTATCATACATAATACTCAAAGTTACTTACTACGAAGTCTAACCTATGCTCAAAGGGGAACATCAAGAAACATAGCCAGCGGTTCGTTCAACTTAGATTACCAGATTAAGAATTAAAGGCAAATGCAGAACTTTCAGCATGTCTTGAAAGAGAGACAATGACATATGGTATAAAAATTATTAAGAAAGAAAAATGTTCCGAAAAAGGTTAAAAGACGCTTTCCGCGGAACAATGTAGCATAAGGAAAGAGATTTCAATTTATTAATTTTCCGATGAAAAGAAAGTGGCATGCAAATTTATAAGTATCAGAGTATAATTAAATAAGAAATAGGAAAACCATGAAGACCAGAGCTGTAGAAAGTAGAAACACATGGTCGCTATACACAAAACTCACAATAAACCCTTTTCAAAAGTTTCTCCAGCGATCTCACATGAAGTCAAATTTTATGAATAAAATAGTTATACAGAAAATATACGATACAGAAAAGAAGAACCAGATGGATTAGTCGCACCCTGAGACTCAATGGGTTTGTAATTAACACTATTAAAGGTAAAATAAAGAGAAGATTACGCGGATGAATTCCCAAGAATAAGTTCATGGGCCAAACTAAGAGAAAAGAGATAACAGGAGATAAGGGAACTTGCATAAGATAGGAATAAGGGTGGAGAGCTGCGGTAAACGAATCTTAGGATTTTACTACCAATGAACGAATTAATGAAAAAGAAAATATTTAAGTATTGATAACTTACAAGCCGCCGGCAAACAGATGGTGTTTGAAATGGTATTAGTCAAAGAAGAGAAGTCTGTCCTGATTTCCAAAAACTGACACGGAATATTTGAAAAAGACATGAGCTCCGTGCAAATAAATAAATTGTTTTGATTTTGGGTTATCATAAAAAAATCTGTAGTGAATAATAGGGATGAAGTTACAATGTTTTTTCTCAAAATATATGGTTTCCAATGGTGACAAATTGTTTTTTCTCCTGAAATTTATCTTCGCACTTAGTTGCCTTCCCACTGCTTTAACTTTTCCCATGGTTCAATGATAATCGACTTCTTGAAAAGACGTCATGGCATTTGACTGGTGGAGACACTATATTGTGACATTGGTTCTCCACTGGTTGGAGGTAGAACGCATGAGAAGGATGAGATAGGAGAGTGTGTGAGAGGGGGAAAGAGATACGGAAGAGATGGAGACGGGCGATGGAAAGCACTTTCATCTCTGGATAGTCGCTTCACTCGCCCTCACCGTTGTCAACTTTCCCTCCCCCCTCCCCCCCCCACCCCCGCTTCCCCGGGGGAGATTATGGTCAGGGTGAAGGATCGAGTCTGGAAGTAAGACAGGGAAAATGGGTATTCGGTGGTAGGAGAGCAGCAGCTCCCCATTTTATGCCTCCCACTGCCAGAGAGCAAACACCCCTTTCCCAAAAACGTACGGTTCCATTACATTCCAAGTGAGAGGGACAACACGGGAGGACGACGGATGGCCAGACAGAAGGATCTGGAGAGACTTTCACGGCGGCCCGCCTGTCTCCCATTGGACGAGACGAGAGCAACTCGAGGGAATGGATGTGGAAAGAGACGGAGGCGGTGGTTGACAAAAAGAGAGCAAGGGAGAGTGAAAGATTAAGAAGTGTGCGATAGGTCGAGCGGGGATATGAAAGGAAGAGAAAAGGAAATAATGAGGATGGATGCTATAGGATGCTGCCGAGACTCTCTGCTTGGTCAACCTTTAAACTTTAATTGATTGTTTAGAATATGTTTGGCATCATAGCACAAGCTTTTAATATGCAGTCTGGTTGTATTTTATAAAGTAATGTGGTTAAATAGTTACTAATCATATTAGCGATTTTGCACAATCACTCTTGTTCGCGACCACGTTTAATTACACAGCGTGTTCTATTTTTTTTAATATTAAAGGTATTGGATCGGATCGGATTAAAGGTATCGGAACAAATGCCTAAAAAATAATTATTAATCATATTTATTATTATTTGCTATTTTTATAGGAAAGATATTATTAGCTCATTTGTTGAAAAAATATATACATCTGCATTGCGGTCGCCAAGCGGCTGAATTCTGTCGATTATCGGTAAACATGTCTAAGTGGCAGGGATAACTCTGGTACATTAGTAGAAAGGAGGGTATGCAGAAGGCACATTAAGTGTTCTGGCACTTGCCTGATTGATACAGGGATTGACAAGGGTGTATGCATAGGAAAAGCAGTTGGACGACCTATCTGATGGGCTAAGTATTGCAAAGAAGTGCTCACCTAATGAAATCCCAGTTAGCACTACACATGGAGCATTATCTGCACTACCCTTGAAATATTTTCGTTGGTTACTGGTTTTTCCAATACGGTTCGTCGATGCGAGAGACAGGTGTACTAACTATGGAATGTCAAACTTTTCGAGACTCTCTAACTCTGTTCATCTGCACAGTACCAACCTCAATGGTGTGCGGCACAGCCTAAGTTACTAGTCTGCGGTTGGTTAAGTGATCCATAGTGGATGAAACTGCTTCATCCTCTGCCAAATCAGTACCATAATTGTACAATGTTTTTTCATCTGCTACTTCTTAAATCAAAAGTAAAGAGATCGATTCGGCAGATTTTTAACCATCGTAACGCTCAACATATTGGTAATTTTCTTCATTCAGAATGTGAAAATATATTTTACGTGCTGTTGAGGGATCACAAACTACGCTTTTCTCATAAAAATTGACAATCCTCCGTCCTTTTTGATTAGCTCAATGACAGCCATGAGCACTCTGATTCAACTGAATGCCGTCAACTTCTGGTTTTTCTCAAACGGTACTGCTCCGTGAAGTCATTCCCATCAAAAACTATCTACTAAGTTATTCTCTACAAACAAAACTCTAATCTATTAAAAAAATAAAAAAATTTAAAAAAATCTAAACAAAAACTAATAGTTAGGTGCTCACAAAATTATGCAAGCATTTTTCAAGGCAAACATCAATAACGGCTCTGGAGTATCCTTGCTTATGTTCATTAATGCAAGGTTCACGCGAGTTACGCAGATGCTCCGTCCTATGGCTAGTATTGTCCCCTACAAGGAATATGTCCTAGTTACTAGACATTTAGGAGGACATATCAAGACTTAAGAAACACTTGTAGCGTAGGCATGGTCACTTCCTAAAAAAGTACCAATTTTTAACCGACTATCATTTACAAGGACTACTTGCACCGGTGTTACCGATTCAATTTTATCGATTAACTGGTATATTTGAAAAGATATGTTTAATAGCTATAAATGAGTTTACGAAAATCTGGATTGATTAACCTGTGAACTGTGTACGTAGAGTTTAGTACAGTTAAAATTTACGCGTAAATCATCAGTAATTATTTTTAATTAATATTTTGTGGTTAATGAACTGTTGATTGCCGTGAGAAACAATCTTTCAAACTTATGCAATAACTTGTTTATTATGAACTAGCAGAATTTCCCGTGACCAGGAGGGATAAGATTATGAAAAATAACAGTATGTAAGAATCATCGATAATGAAAGAGTAAATTATGAATATTTCCACTTAGATCGGAATAATAATGTATTTTTAGGGAGATTCTTGATTGGAGAGAAAAGCAACAGAAAATAAAGGTTGAAGTGAATTGTGTTTGCCACAGAATTACGAGTCGTAATAATTTCTTTTGTGTAACCCAAACCCGTAACAAGTATTTCTATGTATACAAAAGAAAATAGAACTTCCCGTTTATAATAAAAAAATATTTTACGAAGTGAAAGTTTCCCGTTTGAGAGCTTAGGTTCTTTTACTGAAGACTTTCAGCTATAAAAAAGTAAAAAATAACGCATTTATTTACGCATATGTTGTATGGGATCATCTGACACGCTTTGGGCTGAATTAGTCTGACAGACATACACCTCTGCATTTTAACACTTTTCCATGGCATCATGTACCTATGCACAAATTTTCAAAACTCATTCATTTGGAGGAATAAAAAGCAGTATTGGGGGAGTTTGATTCCAGTGAAATCCCAACTATTCTTCTAGATTTTTTGGATTGAAACAGGGTTTAATTAGTGTAACATCGAGGGACTCAAACAGTGAGCAAAATTCAACGCGGTTGGCGATATACTACGCATATTGGTGAACTATCAATTTTCTACGCATGTGCAATGGTGCCAAATTATAAGACTCAATGTAACGCAATCATGCAGATACTACGTAAAGGGTGTTGGAATTTGGGATATGTTTTATATTAACCTAAATCTCACAGTCATTTTCTAATTGTTATCAACTAAATTTATGTAATTAATAAAAGGCCGGGGCAAATTTTATGTATATAGGTATTGGTCAGGTTTCCAAGTAAATATTCTGCTTTTGAAATTGTCGAAAATATTTTTTAAATTTAAAATCGCGGGTTACTGTAAATTCAAAACTCACAACATAATTGTGAGAATTAAAATTTAATTAAATGAGAATTCTCCAGTCATGAACGTATTGTCCAGAATTCCAGAATTGAACATCTCTATCAAATATTTTAATTTCAGCTACTTGATAAAGCAATTAAGGAAACTTCTGTACTGATTCCTATGCTATAAATTTGCCCATTTTTTATGTCCTTTGGTCATTGAGGCCCTGCGAAATTTTTCCAAACATCCTTTTTTCAAGTTAGCACATACGCTAGAATAGGCAAAATTTCTGTTCAGTCAGGTCATTTTTTTTTAAGAGAAGAGTAGTAAGAGTACTTGCACCACTCAATTTTTATACGTAGTGAAGATAAGCCATAACATTCCCAGGCGCACGTATGCCGTTCAATAGTATTCTCCGGGTTGCCAAGGAAAGACAATGTTGTTGAAGTTGGAGAAAAATTGAAATTTTTCTTATAAAAACATTTTTTCAAGCAAATACGAAACATAAACCATAAACAATGGAAAATATGATATTTTTCATAGTTTAAACCATCGAATAGCAACATTTTAGCCTTACACCTTGAGAAAAAATAATTTAAAAACACAAAGTGCTATAAGGATGCAAAATTTCAGATCAATCGGTTTCGTAGTTTACCAGGAGATGCGTAATGAACATACAAACACCACTCCATTTTGACATATGTGCTAGCGGACATGCTCGTTGATACTCAACGGGAGGGATAAAGATCGGAGGGGATTTAGTAGTAGTAATGATTAATTTGGGAAAAATATTTGGTGATTTTTAAGAGGGTTGAAAGGTTAGGGGGCAACTAAAAGTGAGAGACGGACAGCGAGGGAAGTATTTTGAAAACCTCATCCCATCTAAGCCCTAAAACCCTCACTCTGAAACATGGAAAACTTGAGAAATTTCGTATAATAACGTGATTTTTTTATCAAATATGAAGCGTTCAAGGAAATTGATTGCAATAATCAAATTTTACATATTTATATGCATCCGATAAATACAATTTCCACATTATATCTTGACTGCAGGTAGGTTAAAACAGCAATTTAAAATTATCGTGAAAATTTTGGAATTTTAAACAAACGAAGTTTAAAACAAAATAAATGGAAATAAAAAAATGACACATACATTTTTCAGCACATTTGTAAAACTTTCAAAACAATATGTCGATTCAAAGTAATTTTTGAAAACCAAAAAGCCCCGAAGTCATTTTTACACAACTTATAGATTATTCCGGCAATAAAACTATCAAGGTGCAAAATTTCAGATCAATCACTCAATTAGTATGGAAGGAGTGGCGTAATTAATTTACAAACACCACTCCTTTTTTCTTTATATTATACCAAAGCAAAAATGTCCGTTGATTCTTAGCGGGAGGAATAAAATACAAAAATATTTATTTAGCTAAGTCTATACAGAAGATAATAATTTTTTATGTTAATCTCCGAGCATTACTTGTCTCTTTAGACGCTGAAGCTCTTTCACTCATATTTTTTCAGTTTCAAAACAGTAAATAGAATAATTTATAGCTTCATTTGAGCGATTACTAGTTCAAATTAAACACAAAATAAATTGAGCGTAAAAGCTTTCAAAACGTTCTGATCACATTTTTCATGTGTTCAATTTTACATGCTTTGGGTCGGATTAGACAGACAGGCTTTCGCATTTCACATTTGTGTATTAGTACATATAACTGAAACTCAACTTACTCGAAGCTTCAAGATAGATTTTTCATTTCTTTATTCATTCAGTCACTAATCAGAAAGTACATAGTACTTGGTGACCTAAGAGTCCATTGGAACGCCATCCGTTCCACTATACTTCTAGGGCTGAAAAAGAGAATAATAGGTATGGCATGCCGGGAACAGTGTGCAAAATGGAGCGTAATTAGCGAAATAGGTTGTATAACGGTGGGCAGGTGTATATATCAATTTTCACGTACGCGAAGGTGCCTAATTATTAAATTAAATGTGATGAGCTTTATACAGATACTCTGTAAAAACCGTGTTGGACACATTTAAAAGTGTGGATATTTTGCATCCCAACCCAAATCTCACTGAAATATATTAATTATATTCCTTTAAATCAATGTGACAGATAAGAGGCGCGAGCGAAATTTCCTATTTATAGCCATTATTCAGGTTGCCATGGCGATATTCCTTATACTTGAAATCGGATAGGAATGAATATATATGAAAATACGAGAATACTTTTGTTGGAGGCACGAATGCGTTCCAACATAACTCATTGAAAGAATTAAATTTTACATTCTTTCAGCCACCTGACGGTGAAAATTCCATCTCTCAAGCACCACTCAATTTTCAAGCATAGTGAAGATAAGCTATAAAAGGCCCTTTCAAAAGCATTCTTTTGTTGAGGCTGGATAAAAACTGAGAAATTTAGCGAAAAAACGCTATTTTTAAGCAAATACAAAACGTACTAAAATCTATCTCAAGATTTAAATTGTACATACATTAACCCATCCTACAGAGGCAATTTCAACCTTTCATCTTGGCTGTCCAAAAAGCTATTGAAAAATGTTTTCATAATACAGAACTTTACACAAATACGAAGCGTACAATGAAGTTAAATGCAATTACTTCATGTTAATACTTTTGGCTACCTTATTATGAAAACTTCAAATCAATATGTTGATTCAAAGTCATTTAAAAAAGCAATAAAAAAAACTCTTCACTAATTTCAGTGCACATTTTTTGGCCCCCAAGGTCTTTTAGATATAGACTCTAAAGTCTTCCGACCAAATGCATCAAATATGCAGAATTTTAAGTCTCTTGGATCAGTAGTTTAGGCAAGATGCGTAACAAAAAAAAATACTCCATTTTTATATATACGTATGATATCATATGATAGTATGATAATAAATTTAAGGTTCGTTGAATAATGTAATTTTGAAATTTTCAAATTTACTTAAGAAAGATACATCGTTACCCATCCTGGATGGTAGTACACCTTATACATATAACTATATCAGAGACACATCATTTGTTCTCTCTCTGGTCAATGGATACAGTCGCGCTTTAGATAACTATGGAAATCTATACGCGTGTTAACTCTTGTCAACGAATTGAAAAATAATATATGCTAGGCTTCATTGATAACTAATTAAGGACTACTTTGTTGATGTAAATTAGTGACATGTGTGGCAAAGTTTCTCATTTTCGTGAACAAAATATTTGGTGTAATTTAAAAACATGCTATCACTTCGGTAACAAAATGTATTATTCAGCTCATAGGTATGTTTCGCGCTTTGCTGAATTCATAATTCTAGCGTAAGTCTTTCCAGTATACCATAATCAGTGATGAGTCATTGTGTTCATGAATGTTACGTCAAGTGGAAAGGATTATGTCTGATATTTCGCAGCAGTTGCCTCGTATGCAAAAACTCATTTCTAAATACAAAAACCAATTATCAATTCTATAATTCAAACGTGTTATAGCTCCTAAGTTCGCATTAGAGCCTGATCTCTATTTTGCCCATAGAGCTTAGGGATCAATTCTAATGGAGCTCATTCGACGCAATAGTAATTAATTCGATGCAGTTTAACGCATTCATGTCGGATAATTATTGTTTCTAGGGATTAGGACCTCTAGGCGTACTCGCTGATCAGGTGGTCTGATAACATTGCCAAAACTTCTTTGACAAATTGGATCACAACTTCCTGTTTCCATTTTGACTCACATGTGACAACCTAGCATTCTAAGATGTTAACGCGTTATTTACTTTACAAACTCTGACTTTTACAGAGGCTTGTATGAAGTTTGGAAGTGCTTCATCATAACGCTTTACATAACGCAAAAGCATAAGCTTTACAATGGGTAAATATTTGATAGGGCTACGCATTTCATAGGGTAATCTTTCTGACTTTTTATCTCCCGATCATGATTCAGGCAGATTTTACTGATGACCACTTTGAAATTGTGAGGCACGATATGCCAAATAGGGCAAAAAGTAAAACCCACACCCATTTTAGTCCCACGATTGAGAGGATTTCAATTACTCCCTCAGAGATCGTGAGAGGAAATTATAGGCAAATATATTGAGATATCATTGTCTATATTGTTAATGTTTGAGTGCTTGAAAGATATTTCATTACCAAAAGAAAGAAAGTCAGTTTATAAAGTGTAATTAGGGGTAATATAGTTGTATTTACTGAAAAAAAATTCATGAAAGAGAAAATAATTTTATTTGATATATTTTTGTATGATTTGCCAAGGGTTTCCAATCATTGCATAAACAAATGATGTGGTACGAAGTCACTCGCACGGGTGCATATACACCAGGGATGAAATTCGCCATGAAAAAATCATTTGACTTGAACGGGATTCGAACCCAGATCATCCAATTGCCGGTCAGGTGTGTTAGTCAGTTACACTACCAAGCCATCTTCCTTCAAAGCGATTGGGAGGGCAATTGGGAGATCCGGGTTCGAATCCCGGTCAAGTAAAATGATTTTTTCATGGCGAATTTCATCCCTGGTGGTAAGTATATTCTTGAAAATTTCCTGATTCCAGCTCGGAAGTATGCTCGTATTAAATTGGCCACGAATATGCATTATGCATTCTCGCCAAAAACTATTGCCTAGAGTTCCGTAAACAAACAACTTTTTCCATTGATTTGCCATCTTGCGATGAAAGATGGCAGTTCATAATGTAAATACAGTCTACAAATCGTAAATAATCACGTCATACCGGTTTTACTTACCAGAAATGATAATGAAGTGGATAAAAAATGTAGTACCACACGCGGGACGTAATTACACTATTTTTAATACTGTCCGTTCTACAGATATATTTAATTCCTCTCCAAATTTAATCAAACAAATGTTCAATTAACTTCTTAGCACTTCGTGAATATCGTTCTAGGGCAATTAAATACGATACGAGGTGAAAAAAGTGGAATGAAGTAGAAGACGGAGAGAAGTGCTATAGGGATTTCAAAACCAATATCCGGCAATATCATCTATGGATGAGAAATTACGCTAATATTTATCATTTTAATAATAATAAAGGAGAGCTTGTAAAACCTACTCCGAGGCCACACATGAATAGTAGGTTGCACATTAGCATCCACATCAACCTATCTATATCATACCTTCTGATTCCTAAGGCTCTCAACAGGTAATAAACCAAAAAATGTAGCAGTAAATTAACAGTAAAAGACCCACACAGTTGAGAAAAGATCAGATGGAAGTTTCATATGCCTCTTACACACTTCCTGTAGTAGATATTTCCTCTCTAGCATTTACAGAGTGACTATTAGGTCTCAAAAATAATCAGCTATTATTCACGGCATCAATTAGTTCATACCTCTTCAATCGTTATTGAATATTCACCATATTCTCATGTTAGCAACAATTAAAAACGACTATTTACGATTCGACTAAGAAGACTTTTTCTAAGTGGCGCCAAGGAATGAGTGAACTAAATGTGCAAACTGAGGCAACACATTACCTAGGCAACGATTACAAACATTTTAATCCATAATATATATTCATGACTTTGGCTATTGTTGTCTCGGTAATTTATTTCCATGCATTTCTAACTTGCTTTGCTTTGGTTCTTTAGTTTTCGGAAAATCGCACATTCCCACGTTATAGGTTCTTTTTTACAAATTATTGAGTCGGTATAAGACCTAAGTACACTTATAAATGCAAATTACGCAATGCGCCGTCACAAAGATTTTTAGAGTTAGGTATACGATTAACTACCATTTTACTTATCAGAGACTAGAAGCTGATTCAGAGTGCAACGATATCAACCCTATAGTAGGACAGCAAAAGTATCAATGCACCTCGTTGTTTTCACTGAAGCTGTGAAGAATTTTGAGGGAGTTTTTGCAAGATTAGCGAAACAAATACACCTTCACCGAAAAGAAGACAACTCTATTACAAGTGATGTAAGAAATTAATATCAGTTTAATTAAATAAAGAAGAGTTTAATGTGGTTCGGAAAGTTATATCAGGCACTTTTCACCTCTTAGAAGTCAATGTACAAAAATTGAATGATTTTTTATGAAAGTTCGCATTGTACAATGTAACTTAATTGCAAAAACAAGAAATATTCTTGTACTTCGTTAAATATTTTGGCTGAAAAAAGGAAGGCAAGAGGTCAAATAGAACATACAAAGACGTGAGTTTAATCAGTTTACTGTAACAATATATATTATTGAGACTCTAAAGAATAAAAAGATTACAACGTAATGCTGATAAGCTTAAGGTAAATAATCCGAAATAAATTACGCAAAATTCTCTTGGTAAATACTAATAAATTAGGCAATACATAAAAGTATCAAGAGTTCCTAAAATGTATATTTAAGACGTATTTATTCCCATGGGAAATATAGGAAAATATGGCGAAATAGATTGTAGTAGTCCTAATTCCACCGAAATTAAAAATGATATTGAAGCAGTCCCATTGTTCGTTTTTCTGTTTCTGACAAGTATCTAGCAAATAAAAAATAAAATGAAAATTTACTTAAAATAAGACTTGTTGTATTGTTTCAGTTTATTCAAACTTAGCTTTTAATTGTCTTTTTCCAAGCAATAATTACTTTTCTAAAAATGTTTGAAATTATAAATGCTTATTTGAAAGTAAGATTTGCTTCAAGTTATTTTATGGGACCCTATGGGAGCATGAATATTGATTGTACTGAAAAGACACATTTTTATCTGGATAAATGTTTCTCGGGTGTTGCAACGGGTAAGAGGGTCCAAAGGTTCCGACGTTTCGGAAATCGACTTGATCTCCATCTTTAGGAGATTCTGATGCCGTGCTTTTCATTTTGGCCGGTATATATACTCATTGTACTAGGTTCAGGTTCCATCTGATTGGTTATGGCGTGTGCGAATTCTCCCGACTTCCCGTATGTATATAAGTGTGTTCATAATAGGTCTCTAGGAGTTACTTAAATGAAAACCAGCGTCTCTGTTAAAGTTTTTTGGTATTCTTACCCGGTGCAACACCCGAAAAACATTTATCCAGCAGGTACGCCGGGAAAAACTAAGATCTTTCACCGTTCTATCTATTCTTTTTATTTTATCTACCTTTATTACTTTATTTATTTAATCTATCAACGCACAAAGTCCTCTCATGTAGAGTAATATTTAAATTTGCCGGAATTACTTCCCTGTGATAAATTTACAAAACCAGTTTGATAAAACACTGACTATTTATTACAAACATATTGAGTAGAAAAAGGCAAAGCAAAATTGTCTAACCTTTAATTTTAGCTCGGAAATCGGGTAACCATGGGAGCTTTTACGCGGATCTTACTGGAGAAAACAAGCTTTTTTTTACAGAACTAATAATTATTCTTGATAAAATAATTTCACGCTACGAAATGCGTCTCAGGAAAAGAGGCCACAGCTTCTCATTAACGAGAATGTGGAAGAAAAGCTGACTGCGGTTAAATCGTTTGAGTCTCCACGAACGAAAGTAGAGACACACAGATATGAGAGATCAAAACGAAAAAAAGCCCAATTAACACTCTCTTAAGGGAAAAATACTCCTTAAAAGAGTCGGACTTCTAGACTATTTCCCAATCAGCATAATTGTCTATAAAGTGCACAGGTGCAAAATAATTGAAATACAAGTAGCAGAAAACAACTGAAGGATCCGTTTCTCGTTTGAATTTAATGACAAAGATAAGTCACGGCTTTAATAACACGTGTTTCTTCAACACCCTCACCATTATACCCTCGAAAATGAGAGCTAGTTCATTATTCAGGAAAGTAGAAAAGAGTTTGGGGACAACGAATTCATTCCTTTAGTCTTCTGGTTCAACAACTTCCACTAATGTTCCTATCTGCAGTCAATTACCGATGGCACCAGAGAACTCTAATGCTAAACAGACCACCTAGCTTTGTCTTCTCAGGTAAATACACCATTAATTGTATAAACTTAGTTGTATCGGTTCCCTTCCACGCAAGAAAAATAAAAGCAACATAAGAATCAACGTTTACTGCCATACGCTGGAAATTTTCGTCGTCATTGATAATCACAAACACGACACTGCAAGTCGAATATTCAGAATTTTTCTAACTCCCTTAAATCGATGCAATCCATGAGTCCATGCGATTAAACGTGTACGCATGTTGACGACTGCTCGTACAATTGTCAAGCACTGTAGATACTTTTTATGCCACAGAGTAGAGCATTTAGCGGGATTGACGTTCCATACCTTCCGGCCAACTCCATCCACCCATCTAATGGTACCCGTGCATCTTCCTCCGTTTTACCTCAAATCATCTGATCATCTCCATTACTGTCATTCTTATTTCCCTTATACTTTTTTCCACCACCCTCACCATCTCAACCATCTCATCCATTGCAACAACGAAGAGTAAGGGTGAAATTGCTCTCCCCGTTTTAAAGCACTTTTCTACGGTATCCAGCCCGTCCTTTCTGTTCAAATTTTGACAAAGTTCACACTCTATTCGTACATTTCCTTTGCCCCATCCTCTTAGCATTTCTTGATTCCTTTACTAGACATAGGATTCCAGGATTCTATAATTTGTTTCTGTATACACTGCCAAAATCTTTCTTGGTATTCAGGAAAGCCAGTATTTCCTTTCCTTTCTACTTTTTTTCCAGATTTCCAGATCCTTTCCATACTCGTAGTATTTTTCTTGTAGTTGCCATGCTGCAAACATTCACTGTCGAGCTCCCACGTCTGAAGCAATGTTGTTCTTCCATCAGTCCATATTCAACAACATGTCGAATTCTCCTCCAAAGGATTTTTTCGTACTTGTGGCACAGTGGCACTTCAATATGATTCCCTTGTAGTTTTTAATCTCTTCCCTGCTCCTTTTCTTGAAGACAGATACAATTATTCATTTCTTCCAGTTATCTGGGGTTATTCTTTCTTCCACACTATCCTCATCACACCTCTCTTGCTGCTTGTGTCATTTCCACACACTCTTCGTTTATGCCAGTGGCCTTCATCCCTTCATACAAGCCAGTGGCTCCTCTACTTCTGACCCTGTCAGTTCCTTATCTACCTGTAGCTCTTGGGAGTTGGTCTCATCCTCTACAGTTAATTTTACCTCAGCTGTCCTGTGTTGAATAGGTCCTTGAAATAATCCTTCCACATCACTTTCAGTTTTTCCCTATGTTGGACCTCGAATGTGTTTTCATCCCACTTCATTGTATTCTCATTGATTTCCTATCTTCTCCCTTTCACTATTCTGTACTGCACTTTTCTGTTCCCTCTGCTGTCTTCTTCCATCATCTATGTCCATTATCCATCCACAATGTTTTTTCTTCTGCTATGATGGTTTTGGCTTCTTTCTTGTACTCATTGCTCTCTTTCTTCCTCTCTGGAGTTCTTTGTTGGAGCCAAGCGTCTTGTTTTTCTTTCGCACCGCCTCATTTACTCTTTAACTCCTCTATGGGGTCTCCATCCACCGTTTTCTGCCGGTACTTCTACCACACACTTGTTCTGCAGCTTCTACTACGGTGGTCCTAAGTATTTCCCTCTCCTCTTTCACCGTACCCGGTTCCTCTTTAGCAGTTTGTTCTTCGCATCGATTTGGTAATTTTCTTTGCTCTCTTCCTTGTGTTATTTCCATCCCTTTTTTCTATTCTTCCGCAGTAAATTTTTTCCCCTCATCGTCATGATTTTCATCACTGTACCAAGATTTCAGGGAAAGGCATGGGGCGAACGGAAGAAATGTGAATTCCTTGTTAACGATGTACCCAAACATAATGAAAAGCTGCTAATTTTATCATCTTTTAATACAGAAATGGCTCAAAAAATGTTTATACCTGTTAGATAGGTAGCATATCGTTCTTACACTTTTCAAATTTCTAATCAGTATTAGAAATATAGCAAGTGTAGAAAATATATTTTCCATCTTGTGGGGAAGCTCGCCTGACCGCAGTTATTTTTGGCAAAGTAAGCCTGGTGTGTAGTTCTCTGGATCCCTAGCGATCTCCAACCCAATCCTTCCATCACCTGAATGACATATTCAGTACGCTCTTAGCAGTTTTCAACGAAGTGCGTACCTTTCCTTTGTATTATATTTATGTCGTTTATTTTATTTACATCGAAATAATTCCCCCTATCGAGTCTCAAATGCTCGCACCATATTTGAAACATGACTTAATCAGTACCAAATCATCAGTTTGGGCAGGCGTTGGCAGTAGCTCATGTCGCCAAAAGGGCAGCCGGAGGCACCTCGCTCAATGAGAACGATGACGCCCACTCATCGAGTATCGAAGGCGCACCAAGCTTATCATAGTACATAGTTACGGACGAAATCAGTCTCAAAATGGCTTTTCGGCGATTAAGTTTCCACCCCTGAGTTTTGGACTTCCATTTCATGGCAATTATTTAAAAAATTATTTTTTACACCCATTCTTGCGGTTTTCTTTCATATAAAATAGACAGCGTACCGAAAAATATAAAGGTAATGTAATTTGTCAATGATTAAGAGAGTCCGAATTTTTAGCTCTGGGTTTAACCTCGTTGGCATCATTCTAATTCAAACTTAAGAATGTTTTTGAAAATCTTTATTGACAAATGAACAAGTCGCTTTCAGAAGTTGCAAGTTGTTTAATGATTACGTTTTGAACTCACATTTGCACTAGTTTTGGATAAACCAACCTAGTTTCCACAAGGGTTTGATGAATAAAAAAATCGGCAAAGAAATATCCGGGCGTCACTTTTGGAAGCAATGTTCTCAGGTAATGGGTACAGATGAAGTATTATGATGACATCAATGAATCATAAACTCGATTGTTTCTCGATTTTTTATCAATGAATCAAGCTAGTGCAAAGAAATTAATGTGGAGAGGGAAAACATGACACGCAGTGGACACAAAAAAATACGCCAAGAGAGAGTGTTTTTACTTTTAATCATTACTAATGTCAAACAAAACTTAAATGGAAAAATGGACGCATACCAGTCTCTAAATATGAATGTTTTCATCACGTTTTAAGAATGTGCATGCTTTTGGAGGGTTAGTTTCATTTAAACCATTTTAGTAGTACCTTCCCACATGTTATAGTTTTATTTATACGTATTTAGAGGTGAATTATAAAATTAAAATAAATTTGGCAGAACAGACTGAGAGAAATGTACTGGAAAATGGAAAGCCCTGAAGATACAAACTAAAAACGCAAAAAGTTTTCCAGATCTATTGAAATTGTAAAAGTGAAGAACAACCTTCAAGAAGCATTATTGGATTACCATGCATTTATGACCTCTCGTTCTCTCTAAACATTAGAAAATATGATAAAACCACAATACTTTATGGTAAAACCAATGAAATATGGAATTAAATAGCGTTGTATGATAACCTGACAATGAATAGCCAACCATAGGCACAAGCTGTAATGGTATCCTCAATGGATAAACATGGACTTTTAGCAATATTTTCAAATTATTTCCGCTTAGTTCAACAGGGTGGCATTCATGTTGAGTTCATATCAAAGATTATCATTGCACAACATTCTATAAAAAAAGAATTTTTAGCTGTGAATTGCTGATGCTTACCCCTCATGCGACCCTCAGAAGACTTGTTCTTCCCAATTAGGAAGGAGAGAAGATCCACAGCGAGGAAGTAGGAATGAAAGGCGTGAGGACCTGAATAAGGAGGCGTGTGTGATGCAGGGAGGGCATGGCTCGGTGGTTGAGGCCACAGTGAAAGGACAGACGCTCTTCGTGTTTGCAAAGCGTGTCGACAAAGCCCCGGATTGTATCACACATCTCTTAGAGCACAATATATAAGGTCTCTCTTGCCCTCGAGAGAATGGGCATGACCCAGAGAGATTTAATGCCTTCCGGTGCTCGACTCTAAGAAAACACGCAAGACACAAGGACGCGAAAACTAAATCAAGTTTATTTTGTAGTAGCTCAGCCATATTGCAGTATTATAACTCTAATTATACTTCCTCTCAGCAAGGTAGAGACTTATTTATAGCATGACAAAGACCTATTCATGGTTAAGATCATTTGCCTGAATTTAAATAGCAATAACTATGAATGCTAATAACAACTTTACATTGCAATATAATTTGTAATTTAGTTTATCCCATCATTTTGTCTAAAATACATACATTAACGAAAAACATAAGCTTACGGAAATCGTATTGCCTGTAACTGAATTGCAAAAATTATGAATGGCAACTAAGGTAGCTATAACTTTTTGAGTAGAATATTAATAACACAAACGAGTACACTGGGCTATGGTTTCATACTTCTTAGATTGAATTCTCCAAATTTTACATAGGTATACTTTCAGTGGCAATTGCCAACGATTTCACCACTTACTGTTTGGAGTAAGCTTTCTTTTGGTCAATATTTCTTATGAATTTAAAAGAATACTAGTTCGTAAAATAATTCCTTACTTAGATGGTGCAATAATTTACAGATTTTTGAAGATAGAAGCATACAAATTTTTTTTTATATCTCTGACCATCAACAAGCTGGAAAGAAATTATTATGCATATGATAGAAAAGGCCAAAAGAGTTTTGATGCCATAGAAATAATCGAGGCTGTTTATAGGATTCAACAGCCTCAAATTGGCACTCATCCTTCAAAATGGAACGTTGAAGCATAAAGAATGTCATATATGTCACCTTATTGGGTAGGGTTAGATTTAAATGAGGTGAATCAGTACCTTACGGCATTACGCCCAAGCTTTTCATTTGTTAAATTCTTCTGCAATAAAGAATTTGCTGGTGAATAAAATAGAAATGGAAAAAATTCAATGCAAAGATAACAAATATTAACAAATAAGCTTACTTTTACACGCACAAATATATGAGATACAAAAGAAAATTTAGGCTTCTATATGATACATATAAATAAGTCCAAAATACTCTAAGCCTTAGCTAACTATAAGTAAAATTCATGAAAAAATTTATTGACCACGTCCGAGCTACAATATAATGCTCCAAAACCGTGTCACTCGTCGGCATGTCCATGCCCACTCGCCAAACGTTTTTTTTTGGAATAGCAACCGCCTTATGTATGTTACACTACGCGTGGATCTGCGGAGAGCGGTGTTGATATTCCATTCTTCGCCGCGAGCGTCGCGACGCATCGTTCTCCTCTTACGTCACAGCTGCTCGCATTCTCACTCGATTTTCCCTTCGCTTCGCAGCGTGTCTCATCCGGAACATGTCGTCCTTTTCCCGCAAACCCCATCTTTCTCACCAAGACGGAGAACATCTTTTCCCCTTCAATTCCCTCTTCCCCCTTGCAGTCCTTCGCCCCTGCTATTCTTCACTTCGCAACTCTCTCACTCTTTCGAGGAATCGAGGGGGTCATTGTCCATTAGGGGTAGAATGTGTAGTGGAGATGAGAGAAGGACACTTGGGAGAGCAGAACCCGAATGGTAACTCGCACAAGAGCCCCAAGCCCTTTCACTCCTTCATTTGCAGGGGTGGGTTCAACGGGAAGCGCCGAATTGCTTTTCTTCCTCTTCAATGCTTCAAATGAGATGAGCCACAATAAATACCGAGAAATTTTTCACCTTCACCGATGTATTCACCATAATTCTCATTCCTTCGGTTCAATGGAAACATTCCACAGAAGCATTTTCACTCCATCGAAACACTTATCCGCCTGGGCTAAATGTTGCATATGCCTCCCGGTAATGGTTTTAAAAGTTTATCCTGTGGGTCTCAGAGTGTTATTTGATTTCTGACTCCATACCTTCAGATTCTCTTTTTTATTCTAGATTGATAAATATTCCTATTTTCATTTCACTTAGCACAACAAGAATAGTAAAACAATAAATATTTAAATCTTTTTTTAAAATACGTTTTTAAAGGGGATTACAAAGTATAAAATAATTTCTCCTTTAAAGATAAATATCCATAATCTCGTATACTAATTGTCCATAGTGGGGCGCATGCAATATATATAGAAAATTGTTGTATGGATGCAACAACAAGGATTACAGGTAATAACTCTAGTATGAAAAATTCAAATGATCGCTCAAATCAATTGCATTGCAGTATGATTACTGGTGAATATTTATATGATAATTATCTAATGTATGCACCCCACGTTTTTTGTTTTAAATTTTACAATCATTTTGATTTCTTTTAAAACTTAACCAATACCAATCTGGAGGACAATTAGTACATTGGATTATAAATATTAATTTTTAATGGAGAAATTATTATATACTTAGGAATCTCCTTTTAATGTCCCATCCTTTTCCGAATTAAAATATAAAACAATTAAAAAAATAGCACAATTTAAAAGAATGGAGGATTAGAAGGAATGAAGATTACCGCAGCTGTATGGGGAAGATGGAATATCATTAGAGATTAAGAAATCGAGAATTATACGGGCAGCGCATGTGCAAAGAATAGGTTTGGAAAGAGTAATGAAAAAACTTTTAGAAGGAAAACCAGAGGAAAGAAGAAGTAGAGGAAGACCCAGGAAAAGATGGCTGGAGAATGTAGAAGAGGATTTGAGGAAGCTGAGGGTCCGGAGGTGGAGAGAAGTAGCAGAGAACAAAGTAGAATGGAAGGGAATCGTGAAAAAGGTCAAGGCTCTACATGGACTGTAACACCAAAGATGATTATGATGATGGATCCCTTTTGAAAACGTGTTTTAAAAAAACAGGATTATTTAAATATTTATATTATACTTTTTAGTCCCTTTAAAAACGTGTTTTTTTATTATTTAAGTATTTACTGAAACTGTGGCAACCAATTTCACCGTTCTTGAGATACCTATTGGGACAACCTTCCCAATTTTTACCCTACAAAAGATCGAGGCCGTCCCGTGACCCTTGAAATATGTAACAATTCCTGTGTCGTCACTTTGAACAACGCCGGGTACAAGTTATTTAAGCCTTTTTTCACAACTTTGAGAGCGAAGTCAATCCAAATTATTCCTGAAATAGCCACGTGCTACTTTTTACTAGAATACACAACACAGCCCAACTATAAATGAAAATAACCTCGGAAATGTTCGTAATTTACCGTGTTATTTTCCGTAATTAACCGCAACCCCAGAAATTACCGCAATTTTTTATAATCTTTACCAACGTGTCAGTTGTTTTTCATTCTGTTATATTCCAAACATATTCTTTAAAGCCAAGTCTCTACGTATTTGATACAGACTGCAATATAAATTAAGTCAAGGACCACTCATTTGTGGACTATTTTTTAGATTCTAACTTGTGGAATATTTGTGGGGCTACTATTCAAACATAAAGCTCTCATACCATGACAGTAGAAAGGAAAAATGCGGGTGGATTGCTTATTTATTTTTACATTTTTATTAAATTGCAATTCAGTAATGAAGCAATAGATATGACTTAAATATTGTTAATCTATTACTACTCCTACTGGCTTTTCAATTAAAGTCTCCTTTAGCTAATAGTAGCTGAAAATTAAAAATTACGATACTTCCGAAATTTAACGTAATTTACCGCAAATGAAAGAAACTGCTTTTCCCACATCTCGGCCCAGCTCGACCACGTACATCGATTGAATTGCCGGTTGCCTAACATTGAGGATAAGGGATTAATGTTCATTTCCTCTATACATGAATCTATAAAAAAAAATTAATCTGACCCAATACTATTACATTTTCATCCAATTCTGAGCAATGTTCAAAATTCTAAGTTTACAGACCATCAAAAAGTTAGTTTGAAAGCGATTGCAAATGTTGTGAACCCGCCAAAGCGAATTAATAAAAACGTGTTAAAAGACTACTCTTTAAGTATTGAAAATGGATCCACATTAGTCATTTTAACATTTTTTAGCAGTTTTAACATTTTTGAGGAATTTCAAATTTATTTGCAATTTTTCAATCCTAAACCAAACAATTTATATATAGCAGAGACTTGAAGCCTCCTCCAAAATATGATCTATGTCATAATCAACATTCATAATGATAAAATTTCTGAAAAAGAGGCAATTACTGCATTTGAACAAGTTATCAAAACCCTATTAATCCGTCAAAATTACGCGTCACCACCATAATGTTCAATACCGGCAATGCTCTGGGTCATTAAATTCGCATAGTTGCAGTAATGAGGCTAATTATTTTCTTCCCTACCTCCACCACAGTGTTATTCAAAGTCACAGAAAAATTGATGGGAAAGGAATTCAATGGAGGAGACAAGTTATTATATCGACAATCGCAAATGTAGGGCATCTCTCTTTCATGTCAAAATCCATTGCAATAAAAACAGTCTTCATGAATTCCCTTGGGCAGCCATAATAACGCGATCGTTATAATTTACAGGGAAAAGTCAAAATTAAAAGGCAAAGTATAAAAATATAATCGTTTTCTCGTTTTTTTGTTCTTCATTAGCTACTCCTATAATTAGGAATTAGGAAACCAAAATTTCTATGAATCACTTAAAATCGATAGGGTGCATAAAAACCCAGGTAAAAACACTAGAGGAAAATCGCAGCTCCTATCTTCATTAAACAACCCGCCCATCATTGAGCTACCCAGCCTTGTGATCCACATACAGTCAAAGTAAAAATAAACCATTTACTTATGATGATACTAAAACAAAAACTCAGAATTTATAGCGCTGGAAAATGAGCACAAATTCTGTGCAGGATTTTAGGAGGCAGGAGTCGACATTTATGATGCTCGGCTCCTTTCGCTCGACATGATTGCAGAAATAATCCGTTTCTGTCACAGCGCATTATTAGTGCTTAGGTGAACATACCTTGGTGAACCACGAGTATGCAGTATTGAATTTCAAGCTTTTACATTCGATACGAGATATATTTTGTATTCTTTTTCCTCATTCATTTTTTATTCTAGTCCCTCGAGTCGATTTTCTGGGAATTAAATAAAACACTGCTGACGTAGCCTGACCTCAAATGCCGTATTTGTTGGTAAAACTCGGTATTTTCCGCGAATCTCAATCTAAATACCCCATTATTTTTACCGAGAACTCTCCATCATCCTATTTCTCTGGTCTAAGGGGTTTCCAAGGAATGAGAGTGGAAAATTTTGCGTCCAGAGGTAAATGATTAAAAGAAGAGGACAGTCAACAGAGGGATTTGTAAGAGACCCGAGATAATAATGGCACAATGGCCTTACGACACGTATTTTCTCAAAATGAAAAGGCAGAAAAATCTTTTTGGTCTCGTATTAAAAAAGATCCTGTCTGTTATGGACTCAAACGTTGGAAGAGATGTCTAGCAAACACTTCAATTTGGCACGAGTAAGAACCTGAATCACAAGCAAGCTCCAAGAGTATATATAGAATTACTCAATAAAACATGGAGAGGAAAATGACATCAAAGATTTTTTGTTAACGAGGTCCTCTAAGTTCTTTGTTGCCGTGTATTATAATCAGTATTTCCCTTGCCCTGTGTATTAACTTTACGAAAATATAACGGAACACTTGCGAGGAAAATAGCATAAGGAGAATGAGGAAGGTACCCTATTTGTAGTAGAAATAGTAGTGTTACTCTTAAAAGTGCCTGAAGTGTCAAGATACACGTGAAGCTGATGACAACAAAAAGTAAATTGAGTGAAATTGTTGTAATTACAATGAGATTAGATGCTTACGGGGTCAGTGATATGGCATAGCTTCGTAGAGACTAAACTTTAAAGAATCTGTTTAAAGGATAACTCACAAAAGACTCCCGAAGAGAAATATAAAATTGTAGGTTTGGATCATGGCCAACATCATAGTTCTCCATGACGATGGCCAAAGCATTAACATAAGCTGGGCGCAGCGGAGCTAACTAGCGGAAGCGGAGTGGAGCTAGCGGAACATAATACTGGCTGTCCATTTCAATTTAGCAAAAGTACAGCGAAATATAACAAATAATACGACGGCCAAATGACATATTGGAATAATTTTAATGAGATAGATAGAGGGCTAGTATAAAATAGGGCAGATATAAAAATATTACGCACAAAATTTTGCTTAAAAAAGGAATACAGCCAAAATATTTCCACGGAGAAAGGAACAAAAAGGAAAATTCGTGTTTCAGAGAAATACAATGCTCCAGTTTAAGTGTAACACTCTGTTATGCTGGTATTATACGCATGACACACAAACAAAAAGGTGACGTAATGGTGCGGCAAAGCTAACGTGGTATGAATTTAGGATACCGGACAATAGCCACTTTTCTCCTCTAAATTATGAAGAATCATACTTTTTCCCATCTATATCTTAATTACGTCGAAGCCGTGTCTAAGGCAGTGTATTTTGTTGCCAACAATTGTAAATTACATTTTTGAGCTCTTCGGTATCTGTTAAATATATTACCATGTCTTCGTTTAGTATTTTTAATTTGTGTGACTGATAATACCTGATTTTAAGTGACTTTTATATCCTCATAACTAGGAAATTGTCGTCCATTACGCATTCAGTACATGCAAATGAAATGTAAAGCAAGAAAAACAATTTTGCAAGCTGAAAATAACTATTATAACAACATTATAGAACATTATTTCACAAGGTGAACGAGTTTAATGTGTTCAATATGTTTAATGTGAAATATGATAAATATGTGGCTTATATGACATTCTTTCCCTGAGGTGTATGAAATTAGACTAAAAAGTCACCGCGATTATGATTGGACCAGCCATCTTCTTTACCTTCAGTTTTCAATCATTTCAGCTGTCATATAACAATAACGAAGCTACAGGCTGAGCTGTAACGATTTTTTCTTAGTTTTAGGAATAATTCAATGGGAAATTTTAATATTTATAATACCGTCTTTCTATGCTAACATTCTAGCAATTAATGGCAGCTAAATGAAAGGTTCTCGAAGCGGGAGCATTGCCAGTTCAAAAAGCTGCGATTAATTAAAAAAACGAGCAGAATGAATACAGATTAACATAGAATTTAATTAAGGTAATTAACTGCAATTCTCTTTCAGGTATTTGCATGGATTTGAAATGAAAAATATTCTTCAAGAGAGGCAGTAACAATATAAGATGAATATTATTGAAGACGCTCTAATTGGCAAGTACACTTTTATAGTGAGAAGAATGCTTATCCGGGTGATATTTTAACCCCTAATGAATCGAACGTGTGGCAAATTGCTGCTATAAAAGGTAAATCAATAGTTATACCTTGATGCGCGTTCTCCATCAAATATAGAGAAAGAGGTTCTCTACTTTAATTGGCCACTCAGAAATGTAAGTATATCGTTTGGATACAGAATACTCTCTAATATATAGTCAATTACCAACACATGTATGGCAAAGGCGGGGATAGATTTCAAGTTCAAATATTAAAACTGGAAAATAAAAGTACCATTGATACTATTCAACCATTCGACGCCGAAGATAAGTTTATTTCAGCATTTCTATACACGATATTTATAGCTCGTATGGTGAGAGGCAAGAAAAGTATAAAAATTAAATATAAATGGACATCATTGGTCAAATATTAGCACTGAAAATTCATCACCAATATCAACAAGTAAATATTTGCACCATATATTGGAAGCATACATAAGTCAGCATAATTATTTGTTTCATTTTAGCCGAGGGTAAATGATAATAAACGAAATTACATGTCTACTACACATTTGTTTTTAATAGTAAGTAGCACATACTGCTCAGCATAATACATTTTTGTAAATCAAAAAAACAAAGGCTACCTTATTAATGGTTTTGAACGGATAACTCCATTACTATTATATACAAAATAATATCAAGCACATGTACTTCAACCATTATGATATGGAAATGGAAAAATATCTTTTTACGGGTGAGCATTGTCTTCCATAAAATTCATCGCAATGCCGGAATGCATGATAGAAAATCATTTCTTTTTGGTACTAATTTGCTGAAATACCAAGGTGATTTTTTTATTTTTATTTGAATTCATTTTAAATGCAATAAAAAAGAAGTGTAAGATTCCAAATGCAGTGCTGAAAGCAAAAAAATACTATATTATAAGGTGATAAAAAAATGCAAATTTTGAGAGTTAATTACGTGTTTGAATTATTTGTATGAGGCCATAAAACGGGCAATGTTTATGCTCACGCAAGCTGTCAAGAATAGGTAAGACATTTGTCTTACAGCATTTAATACACTTTTTCAAAGAAAAAAAGAATACTGTTAGTTGGAAAAACTAAGTGAGTTGAAAATATGTGTGAAACATAAAATAAACTATTATTACTGAACTAATTCTCCTCTTACAGGTAAGTCAAGAAACAATAAGAGGCATAAACATTCCGGATCAAATTCCTCTCATCAACCTATTTCTAAGGAGGGAGGTAAGTAACTCTAAATGTCGGGATTTTAACTATCACCTATCGTGAGCTTACCAGCACGAATTTCAGTTGCTTTTAATTGCGAATCATATTTTTCTTTACTTAAACATGCCCTGATAACGATGGAGAACTCGTTCATCGAAACGTCGGCCAAGATGGAGAGTTTGACCTGGTGGAAAGCCAGAGTAACCTTTAACAGCATCAAACAGCAGGTGGAAAGCCTTAGTACATTCTGTCCAAAATGGGCATTACATGTCTTTGAACTATTGTTTTTATTACAGATTGAAATCAATCAATTTTGGGTGCAGACGCCAATTAATTATTTCAATGATAATTTGGAAAAATAGAGAAGACAATATCTATGGTTACTTTGGGGTATAATTCCATAGTAAAATTTAACGCTAACTTTTACTACACCACATATCTTTTATTACGAAGGACACCAGCCTTGATTTTGGAGGAACAACTATGTCTTTGACTTTTTAAACTTCTTATGCAGTACACAGCATTAAAACCCAAATATAGTATTACAAATTCCCTACAGCTGACAGAAAAATTTAAAGACATAGTTGTCCCCCCCCACTCCCCCCCCAAGGTAAAGGCTGGTGTCCTTTGATATAAAAGGTCGGTTCACTAACGTACCACTCAGCGAAACTATAGATATAATCACTAGACTACATAAAAAATCCGGAAATGCAGATAATAATATCAAAGAAATGTCCTCCACCCTAACAGTTGTTCTGGCACAGTTTTAACATTCAATTTTACCATAAAACAGACGGCCTTGCCACGGGTTCCTCAATTTCCCCAAACTTGGCAGAGATATTTTTTGGTAAGCTACAAAATTATTTTATAAGTTCTGTTAATAATTTATTAAAATCTATTGTGTACTAGTTTAGATATGTAGACGACATAATTGTATTATGGAAAGGCACAGATAGTCAACTAGCTAATTTTAACGAGTTTTTAAAACACAACCACCCGGACATATCCTTATCATGTGAACTTGATTCAGAGCATTATTTGAATTTTCTCGACCTTAATGTTTCCCTCATAAAAGACTGTCATGCATTTTCCATACACCGCATCCTCACGTATACCAAATACGTTATTCCGGTTAATTCTAAACACTCGTACCCATAAAAAAATATCTGCCTTCAATACTCGCATACAATGCCTCCTCAAGGTTCCCATGTCAGCCAAATATTTCACTAAAGAAATAAATATCATATCAAACAAATATCCCGTGTCAATGGACATCTTCCTACCTTAATTGACAACTTAATTCTAAAAAAGCAGGGGAACCTAACCCAGAAAAAGAAGAAGAAAAAATGGTGCTCCATCCGATTTTTAGGTCCAATCTCTAATCGAATTGTTACCCAAAGACGAATATTATTCACCTTGTAATATAATTTAATAATGACCTCATGTAATTTTAAGAAAATATTTCTTAAGTGTAAGGACCGCATAGAATCAAACCAGAAAAGTGGAATGTATGCCCTACATTGCAATGAATGTAATAGTTTGTACATTGGAGAATCACAAAGAAATTTTATATTAGGACCAAGGCACATTGCAGTGCTTTTAAAACCAAGTGTTAAAATAGAAGCAACTTCGCCAAGCACTGATTGTGCAACGGTCATAGCAGTAAATTTGTAACCAATATTTTACATTGAAACAACAGTCCACGTGAGCTGGACGCCCTGGAGCAACTCGAAATTTTTATAAGAATGCATGATCCTGATGTCTGTGTTGTTAGCAAATGCTTCTTCCTTTCCTCCTCTCCTGTCCGTGAGGCAGTTGTACACTGATACTTTCCACCTCCATCATTCCCTCCCACCACATCTCCTTTCTTCTGCCCCCTCATTTTTCCCCCAAAATATTAGAGAGTTCACGACCTTTGATTACACCTGATGATGATACTATTGTATTGAAATCCGGGTGGTGTTTATGTGTTTAATTTGTGTGGTGAAGTAAAAGTATTATTGATTATGACTAGGATAATCAGAAGTATTTTCAAGTAGTTTTTTCCCTGTATTCATGATTTTTAAACTAAAAAATATTTTCATCGTACTTTCGGATAACGAAAAAATTCGTCGTCTTAACAGTTAATTAGCTACACTTATCTTCGTCATACGTTCTCCAAAACAAAAGGTTTCACATGAAACTAATTTCACCAGATGATGAATAATTTCCCTATTAGTAGTACTATTGCTAGTCTTAGTACCCTAGAAATTAGGATGATGAGGCTTTAAATTTCAATAATAGATTCTTCCGTTAAAAAATTTTTGAAAAAGTTCAAAATATATCTTAATTGCATAAATACATTCTGCGGAATTAATATTTTAAACGAGTCATAGCAACACTTCACCTAACTTATTACAATAAATTCATAAGGATTTAGGTACTTCTTATGAATACTATCGAAACCATTCTATGTATAAAGTTGAGGAGTTGGAGGATAAATAATTAAGGAGACCCAACGGGCTACTGCCAAAGAGTTAGAACAACAAATGTCTGATAGTAAACGGTATATGTATAGCATACACCTTTTTTGCATTTTTGAGATTGCAGAAAGCCACTGCTGTAAGCATTCAAAAATAAAAAGATAATAGTCACAATGACAATATGTACCAAAAAAGATGACACGAGTCATAATCAATCATAAATCTTACTTTTAACACTGCTGAATGTTACACCTAAATCTTAATTCCCCTGCAAAATGTACGCTATTACTTCATTTGTAGAAGCTAAGATTTTTCGCAAAGGAGAGATGAAGTGTACTAAAAATACTCCTTATACTATCACTATCACTCAGAAGAGTTTTCAAGATTACCTGAAATATTAACCTACTCAACACTCAAAAGAAATAGTCACTCTCCACCACCGTAAAAATTTATCAGCTGGCATCATCGTATGAGAATTGGTTGTAGACTGGTTGTAGATTAGATTCTATGGTTGTAGATTAGATTCTAGAACAGAGAGGTTAAAAATTTCGTTTTTCCCGCGATCGATAATAGACCATAATGCTTTAAGGTTTTAAAGTAGGTTAGTTGACAGATAGTATAGCCGATTTATTCAGATGCCCCCTACTGCATGTTATTAAACCTATCAAGTAGTGTCAACACCATATTTTGCATGTTCCTTGTATGACACCTAAGTCACGTTTATATAGTTACATAATATATTATTTAGGAAGTTTCTGTAGCATTTGTTGAATACCCATTGTGTAGTGCATGTTGGTGAGGTAAATTTCTTCATTGTACTTCGTGTTGGTGACAAGTCAACCCCTACCGAATACCCTTGTGGTGACTTGCAGGGTAATAAGTAGATGTAAATGAAGTAGATGGTGCAATGAAGCTATCGTGCCATGGTTTGTAAAACGAGAACCATCCGGTTAGCATAACGCTAGTATTTCTCACTACCACGGCATAATATATATAATCAGATTTCGATAACTGTCGATAAAACTAGACCATGCAACATAAAAGCAAAGAATTGAAAGCTCGCAATTGGATAAATTCATAAGAAAATAGGATAAAGGAAACGTTTTTCCGCAGACCTGCTAACATAATTTAACACCGTAGGCTCAACATTTTCATTTTCTTTTTTTTACACAAGGTGGGGCCTTAATACAGGTTATTTAGTGAAAGACTTCATTAAAAAATAAATGACTATTGTCGTCTGTATGGTATTATTTTTTACTTTTAAAGGCAGAATATATCTCGTATCACAATTGCAATGCCATTGAAAAAACTACATTTCCTTCTTTCATTTTTTGTATTTATGTCTCAAGATGGATGATAAGTATCTCTTATTTCGAGTAATAAGCAGAAATAGAGAATAAGTCAGAGGTGTTCTTTCCTTTCCCTCTAACTCTTCTATCTTCGTTTTAAGTTTGTTTCCGACTTCATCCATAGCCTTTCGGTTCACAGAGCTAGCATGGGAGTGTAGCCTTGAAGAAGAGAGTCCTTGCTCTCCAAGGGGGACAAGTGTTGCTGAACAAGGGAACCCGGCCGAGGACGAGGGCAGAGGAGACACCCAAGTAGTGTAGGGCAACCGGAGAGATGGGGAGGGAAACAGAGAACAGAGAACGGAGGATAAAAATGGAACTAAAAAATGAACTCTTTTCGCCGGAAATGACGCTCTCCGCTTCGCGAGGGATGGCGCCGCTCTTTCCCGCTCGGCGCTTTAAGTGTCCCTTTGTTGAAGACAGCGGCAGGGAGAGAGAAAAAAAATTGAAGTATTTCTTTTTCTCCAGCGGCTTTGTGCTATGCCAACCCCTATCCCCTACTTCTCCTCCCATCGGTTTGGCGATGTCATTTCCAGCTGGCCCTCGGGTAAGGGCCCTCTGCGCGTTCTCTTTAGCACCCACACTTCGCACTACTTCTGCAGCCGTTAGTCCCTTTTTAGGACCTGTGTCAGAACGTCCCGCCCATACACCAACCCTTGCTTAGGCTTGCTTCCTGCGGTGACTAGCCATTGAGCCCGAAGCTGGAGAGGTAGTTCTGGGCTTCTACCTCTCTGGGGTGGAACCAGTGGAAAGAAGAGTTGGGAGACGGTTCAGCCGCGGGGAATGTTTCCGTATCCGAGTCCCGTATAGAGACCATTTCACACGAATGACAGTGCTTCAAAGATTAAAAAGACCTCATGGTATGATAGGATAAAAGATCTATCAATACTTACACTCGGTAAGTATTGAGCGGGTGGATTGGCTTGTGTGCTGAGAGCATATATGTAACGAGATGGCTGAAAAAGTTTCTTTGGAAGGGCGCAAAGTTTCTTTGGTACTTCTGCGCTGTGAGGAACGTACTTTGTTGAGAGGCCCTTTGGTGTTTAGAGTTAACTGACACTTCATTCACCCCACCCTTCCTCCAATACGACATAACTCCACGCAAACGACTAAAACGTATATGATCTACTTACATAACAAACTATGCACTTATACATGGTACGCATGAGGGATAAATATTTGAACCGAATAGTTGTGGAACACTAGCATAGATTCAACTAGCCACTCACATAAGCAGAGTAGGATTGTGTTCGCAATCTTTATGCCATACTAGTTGTACGCATCAATGCCGTCGATATAAGAATAAAAAGTGATTGAGGCGACGACCATAGTTCACTTACAGGGGTAGGTGGGGACAGCCAGGCATTATACTGCTATGCGTCCAATGTACATTCCTGATGAATAGCCAATACATCGTCTATATCAGTTGCTGGTGTTAAGAGCATGCATGAGGGCTGAACATCGACATACACCCGAGAATGGAATAGAATAGAATATAATAGACCTTAATTTCATTTAAATTACAATAAATTAAGAAATATAATAAAATTTAACATAAAAATGAAAGCTCTAGGTGGGCTCCAAGGTTGAAACCAGAACTGACCCACCAGCAATTTGTATAATGTTCCCTTTATATAAGCTGCATATGATGTGATTGCAAATTAGTAATACAAAATCAGATAATTACATTAAATACAAACATAAAAACAGAGCTTTTGACCATTTTTAAATTTTCAACTTCCATTTTGCATGGTTTTAATGACAGACTTTTAAGAGTAAAGAATAAAAAACAAAAAAGCAACAATATTTGAACACATTCAACATTTCATTAAACAAAAGAAACTATCATAAACATTTTTAAAAGTTTTATAATAATATTTGGAGAAAAATGTAACATTTTGTATAATATTCAATACTTAATTCACATAAGAAATCAGAAAAAAAGATTTAATATTTTTATGGAAGAGCAGTCATTCTTTAACCATTTTAAAATTTTTATTATTTTACCAGATTTACATCCTTTTATTATTTTTGGCAATGAACATTTTAGGTCCCATGTACAGAAACGATTTTTTATTATAAAAGTTATTCTTGGTTTGGGAAGTATATAATCTAAATCGTTTCATAAATTATACTGACATTTGCCTTCAACACCTGGCATATTTCCACTTTTGGCATAAAATATTCGCAGGACGTTATAGATATACAAATGTCTAAGTGGTAATATTCCAAGGCTTACAAATAATGGATATGAGGGAGCATAATGGTCATTCGACGTCATAATTCATATTATTTTTTTCTACAATACAAATGCATGTTTTAAGGTGTTCATATAAGTACCTCCCCAGCAGATAATGCCATAAATAAGCTTAGAATGAGCAAGAGAATGATATATAGTTCATTGGAACTGAAGCGGGAATTTATTGCGAATGCAATAAAGTTTGAATAGGGCAATCCTAAAACATTTGTCGACACTGTTCATATGCATATCGCAACGTAATTTATTGCCCAAGGTCACTCCCAAATATTTAAATTCGTGAACACTCTGTATGACAAAACAATTGCACTTATTGCCAGTACAAGTCAATGTGTGACAGGACAACTTGCAATTAAAGGAACTTGTATTGTTACTTATTTGAAAGCACATAAGTTTAGTCTTTTTACAGAGTTCCAGTCCTATGTAATCGAACTATAATCTAAAAAAAGGTGAATCTTCTTTAGAAAGGGCTTCAACATCGTCCCATTTAGGGTCACTGTAGCAGAGGGCCACATCATCTGCAAATGCTGTTAATTATCCATGCAGTTTATTCTCACACAAATCATTGACGTACATCAAAAATGAAATGGGCCGTAAGCAAAACTATGGGGAAACCTTGGGAATCATTCTAATGTTCATTTATTTTTACACCCTGGAGTCTTGATGGCAGGTAACTGTTAAACCAGTTAAATGCTATTCCACGTATGCCTCGATGATTAAGTTTTGACAATAGCACTTCATGCGAAAGTGTATCAAATGCCTTTTTGATATCTATATAGGACCCCATTGTGCACATATTTGAATTAACAGCATTATAAACTTCAGGCATATGTTTCTCAAAAGCATCCTCAGTCCCCATTTCTTGCCTAAAACCTAACTGGTTACAACTGAAATAATTGTTTCTTCATGACATTTAAGTAAACCATATTTAACTAGTTTCTCCAAAAAAAATTTAAAATATTGATAAAAGAGATATTGGTGTATTATTTGTAACTTTTAGTCTATCTCCTTTTTAATGCAGAGGTACAACAAAGGCTTTCTTCAGGGGGCATGGGAATACTTTGCTAATAAAACTTAAATTACAAACTGGAGTAAGTACTGTGAGAGGAATTAGGAGGCTAGGAAAGTTATGGGTGAATGTGATCGGGGAAATTTTACGATTCTTCTTCCTATAATAAATTGAAGTTTAAAAGAGTATTGGAGCGAGAACAAATAAATGCATGAATATCACTGAAATAACAGAGGTAGATAATTATAGTGCATTATGTCTTTTATTGTTTTCTACTTTCTTTCTATTTATCTTAATATCTCTCTCGCATTCATCATAAGAATGGTGACATGAATTTACGAACATTAACCTCCAAAGCTACCTTCTTACGATGGGCACAGTTAGGTAAAGAGAAGAGGTTGAACGATTCACACACGGTACGTGTTGTAATCGACAAGGGCAGGATAAAATAAACCAAAGTAGAAGTTCTCGCTTTCTCGGGTTTGAGGATTCAGTGACACATTTGGTTTTCAATTTTATACGTCTGCACGGGAACGGAAAGATACGTGCATTTCTGTTTCAGCAGAGGCCTATTACTCTCACAAATTTGAGTGAAATTCGCAATAAAGAAAAAAACTCTTCCTCGCTCCCACGCTCGGGAAAGTATTAAATTAAGGAAGTTAATTATTTTGATTAAAGATGCTTGTTTTAATCAAAACCAAACGAGCGAGTAGTTGCGCACTTTAAAATGTCTTCTTGTATTTGTACACTCCTATGTTGAGTGAGAATCTTCCCTTTCTACTTTTTCCCTTTCATTTTCCATGCGCCCCTGTGATTACGATGGCAAGTGAGATTTATTTATTTTATAGGAAACTTTTAGACCTTAGATGCGCACTTCATCTGTGACGTTAGGTCGGTTTAAAGAGATGTACTAGAGGTTAAGGCATTTTGTGACCAAATGTACCAAACTTAAACAGGTGCCATTTTACTTGCTTTCCTTGATTGATTCGTACATTCAGGAAAATTCTTTCGCTTCTATTATGACATAAATTTTGCTGCAATTAAAATCCCATGGAAATATCTGACATCAAGGGTGCAGTAAAGACAAAACGGCTGAGAAGTTCCGCTTTCGGTGGGAAGATAAGGAAGGAACGGGCATGGGGTGGACTCTGCCTCCTTCCATTAACCAATTCATTCCCTTCTTTTCTTCCTTCAGTTTCTAATTCCACGCGCAGTAACCAAAGATAATTTTGGCACGGACGCCAAGTGAAAAGTGTCTTTTATAGGAAGCCATATCCGCTGACGCTTGTCATTCATTCCTTCAAGCCAAGCGTTAAATAAGAGGCGCAAGGGGCAACTTATTTGACTGAGAGTAGAAATGTTTCGGGAAATCATGAAAGTTGAACAAAGTTGTAGATGAAAAATGATACCAAAACATAATACTTAAAATAATTCGACAACCATTTGTATACGTCTATAAAATGCCACTCCCTTAGCTAAGTATTCTTTCATTTCCAATATACGGATGCTTCCAATGACACACCTTCTTACTTCTTGAAGACTCCAAATAAAAAATTATAAGGTTTCTCAATAATTGAAAATCTCCGGCAACGAATACGGCTAAAAATCAAAATTTACGTAGGAAAATGGAATCTACATAGCCATCAAAAACGCGAAAATAATGTTTACTCTCCTGTAAAAAAAGTTTTAAGCCAAGTTTCTACGAAATATATCATACAAAACCTTGATAACTGCGCTAATGCCGAGTTACCGTCATGATGCAGTAAAAATGGGGAAATGTGCATCATAGTTTCTAAATAAAACTTGTATTTTTCCCTAACAATAACAGACTAAAAAAGGTGGAAAGAGACCGAAGGGAGTCTGTTAATTAAACACACTCATTTATTGTTTATCACTTATTGAACCACTTTTACTCGTTTTAGGAAATTATATTTCCTCAATACTCAAATCCAAATTCCTTCGGAACCGTCAGCAAGATGGAAAATGAAATCTCACTTCTATTTATAGTCACATTCACTCTGTGATGGATGGGTAATTGTTTTTTAGAAGAGTTGCCATAAATTTGAGAACTGCGCGTATTACATTCTATCCTTCAAGAGCTCGTATACTCACTATTTAAAGGATTACGCGGAATAGAAAATTATGTGGCTCCTGGATTGAAACTTGAGGACGCCCCGGTAAAATGAAGTTCGACAGAGGAATGGAAGATGTATTGGCTTTCGTATCAGTAAAAAATTAAATTTCTATTCGCGTGGAGGGGCAGAAAGTACTCATGCACTTCAGTAAGCTATTTTATCAAATGTATTAGTCCAGGTGAGCCACAGAACTCTATCATTTTAATGAAAGTTCTAAATTCAATAAAGCAATGAACTTAAATACAGTAGATCCTTTTTGAGATGAAGTAGATAAATGAATAATCAATTTATATGAAAGGATAGAAAATTATCAGCTCTTTTTATATGTAGTTAGAGCGAGTTTTTGCGGTTCTTCTCGGAAATATGGCAATGGAATGAGCATAGCTCGCGACGATTTCTATTTAAAATATGTTGCATAATTCATCTCAATGGATGGCTGAATGCACATGATTACCGACTGAATTTGTCCTAAAACACAATGATTCCAATTTCATTTCCATCGCATTCGTCAGTGACAGACTATCGCTCACATTCGCACGGAATTTCCTCCGCAGCCTTCCATTTCCTTTCATCAGTTTCCTCTCCCTGTCAGCCCCCGCCAGCCGCCTCGTTTGTCTTCCGCTCCACGCTCTTTCCATCCATCTCCTGTGAACCATATTTCCAGAAACTTCCATACGTTAAAGTTTCTTTCGAAAAAGTTCATCTTCTTCCGCTCGTTCTGCTACATTTTGAATGATTTCACTCTTGGTTTCCTCATTCATCCATATCCCGGTCACGTTTTCCGCCATCCCTTTCTCTTTACACCTAGCGAAAAAAAAACCTCCGATTCTGAATTAATCCAATGGATACATGTCCACTCCTCAACATTTAAAAGCTTTACGAAATCGTTCAATAATTTTGACGCAATTCAAAATTCATCCTTCATTCAATTACATACAACATTTGTGAGTAAGTCAGTACTGAAGAGTAATTAAATGATTCGATTAAATCTTGCTACAATTATTGAACATTTTCAGAATAATATAATTATAAAGCGATAAACAGAAACAGGTCTCTCCTTCAGCTTTTATCTAAGCCTTATAGAAAATATTTTCTTAGGAAAGAGCCGCAAGAAGAAAATTGTAACCAAAGATACGGAAAATATACCAATCACTTTGAGTGTTTAAAATCCGATAGGTTATTGTGATTAATGGATTGCATTATTTTCAAACATTTTAGAGACCTAAAGCGACTTCTGGCACTCCGAAGGAAGAAGGCAATAAGTGACGATGGAAACGACCTATGGAAAGGGAGAATGAGATATTTGGAGGACGGTATACTGTATGGTATGGTATGGTGTAATGTATGGTATGGTATGGTATGGAAGGACGGACGGTATGGAGGAGGAGGACGGAGGGTATAATATCTTCTCAGGCTAAAATGCACTGTCTTAAAAGTGTTTTGCTTCGTATTTCAGTGACAAATTGAACACGGAAGTAACAATTTTGTATACGGGTCATCCCATGCCTCCCCATACAATTAAAATATGACTTAGAATCGTAAACCATTGGAAAAAACATTTGAGAAAAATGGAAAGTGAAGATAATATAATACTTGGACACCTGGCTGCTCACTGATATCATGTTTAATAGCTCGAACTAAAATAAAAATAAAATTTTTTTGCGCGTTGGATGTTTAATTTTAAGAAAGTAAAGTACCCTCTCAACCAATTTAGTACTGTATCAATAGTTTAAAATATCTATTTTGCAGAGTACACTTAAATAATTCTTAGAGGCATATAACTGATAAAAAACCTTCCTTATAACCCATGTGGTAACTAAAGGCCAGATCTATTCGTTTATGTGCTGCAAGTCTTTTTGAGGATTCTCATAAGTTATGTAGTTGCATTAGCTGCTGAAGCCCTGTCTCAGATTTTCTAGCATGCTAGTGCTACAAATACTGCTTTTTAAATAGTGTGATGCACTACTCATGTGCTTTCCATCTTTGCTGCAAGTTCTGCTATTTAACCGGTATATAATCGGACGGCTACGACTTACCGCGAATGCACCCACCCCTCTTGCTTTATACAGCGCCGGTTGCTAGCTGCAACTTAAACGCCCTGCTGTGGCTGAATGCTATCTTCCCTTTAACGCGTTCAGCGTGGGTACTATCAGTGGAACTGTTTGCCTCACGAAATGGTGAATCCAACCTCTGGCAGTCAGAAGCGAAGAATTGGGACTCGCTCACAGAGAAGCAGGCGCAGCTGCCTTTTCTGCCAGCCACGATTCAACAGTCATTTGCTCAAACTGACATAGCTCCTGACCAAAATACTAGGGGCGTCGTCCGTCAGTTTCATATCCTGGGAAATATTCTGTGGCTCAAAATAATCTGATGGATTTGAATAATCCATATCCGTCGTAATAGAGCATAGATTTAACATAGTGTACCACTTGGTAAATATCTTATGATAAGATATGGAAAATGAGTAATACTGAGTAATTGAAATGTCTTTGAGCAGTCCAATATGAAAAAAAAATTGAATTTCAGATATATTGAGTAGCTGTAAAGAGAGATGAAGTTATTTAACACTCAATGAGCTCTAGTAGTTGTTCGGGAAGTTGGCCAAATTTAACATTGTAACGATTTTTCACGAAAGGCTGATATCTCAAGAGTGCAGTTGTTTCCTAATTAAAGAAATGCTCAATACGGTGATGGTGTTGGCATTTTCATGACGGAAGGTGTTTATTTAGCATTCATCTAATATTTTCCTCTCAATTCACGAAAAAAAACATAAAATTACTCATAATAAATTCTAATTAGACTATTCGGTCATGATTCGGACTTAATTACGCAGTCAATTATTAGATATCGTGAGCTTAATTTTCCTGAGAAAAATAGTATAAAAAATTCTGAATGCGAGGTTTTATCATTACATTAAAAGAGAACTGTTGAGCAAGTGTGATAACAATGACAAAAATGAGCACATGAAGAGGTGAAAATATAGTGATATATCGTGGTAAATTTTAAATAATTTCTCTTTGCAACAGTTTATAAACTCACCATAAACTTAGAGACCAAAGGCATCATAAAACTACCAAAGGCATTATATCCCGTTTCCCCGGTTATGTGGAAGAAGATAAAATTCGACTTAATATTAAATTCCGTAAGGCATAAAAGAACAATAAGTACAAGAGATAGCACTTACCGCGTTTACTATCACGAAGCACTCTCGCGGCAAAAACCTTTCGTTGGTGGACTTGGCACGTATCAGGAACGCGGTTAAGGGACTTGATAGTCATTTAGATTCATAAAACGCCAGAAACAATACCAGAACGAGAGATTGGCGAGGTGAAGGTACTCAGAACATAAATGTATATATTATTTTTTAAGTTAAAGTTTAATTTATAGTCCGTAAAAGAGCTGGTCATACTGGAAAAGTTGCTCATAGATTGTTGACTGACTACAAAAATCCAGGCCATGCAGTTTTTATGAATAATTTTTAAAATATTCCTCTGTCATTAAAACTTCTTAAGTGTAAAATTTATTCTACTGGAACCTTAAAAAAAACAGAAAAGGAAATCCTCCAGAAATTTGAGGAAAAAACTGAAAAAGGGGGAGAGCGCGGCTCAATACACAAAAGAGGGCATATGTGTAGTCAAATGGAAGGACAAGCGCGACGTATTATTGATTTCATCTGAGTTTGAAGGAGAATCCATTACCTTTCCAAACAAAAGGGGCCAAATAGTAAAAAAAAACTGCGAATAGTTGAGAAGTACGATAAAAATATGGGTGGCGTGGATAGGGCCGACCAAATGTTGGCTTATTACTCCATCGATAGAACTTTACGTTGGTATGTAAGACTGGCTCTTCATATTTTTCAAATTATTTTGAACAATAGCCACAATTTGTTCAATCGGTATAGTGGGAAAAAGGTGAGCTTAGAAAAAATTAGAAAAGCTATAATCAAAAACCTGATGCACAAACATGTACCGATGGAGAAATTACAGCCCTCCAAAAAAATTCATTTGCCGAAGCCGTCTGGCTCTGACGTGGAGGATGGGGCCACCAAACGGGCGAAGAGAAAAAGGTGTATCTCCTGCCTTCGACAAGACGTGAGGAGGGATGTACCTTTTTACTGCCCTGATCGTGAAGGACAGCCTATGCATTCAGCCATGTTTCAGATTGCATCATAGCCAGACGTGAGGAGGGATGTACCTTTTTACTGCCCTGATCGTGAAGGACAGCCTATGCATTCAGCCTTGTTTCAGATTGCATCATAGCCATTGAATAAGTATCTGTGACTGAGGAAATTTTATGAAAAATGCTATGTTACTTGTGAATAATTTGTTTAATTTTTTCAATAAGTATTTACTATAGAAAACTGAAGTTATTTTAATTTTTCAACTTTGAAGAATGAGTGATCAATATTTAAGAAAAAATGTAAAATGTATTTCCGTTTTTCCATTGCAATCTAAGAGACAGAAAAATACTAATTATCTATATTTTTGTCATAATTTAGCCTCAGGATCTTCTTCATTCATGTATTTCATCTAAATTTTCTTGATTTACAATTATGATCTAGTTATGAAAAAAATGTATGCATTTCCAATGGTTATTAGGGTAATCCATACATATTTGTTTACATTTGCTAATAACTAAGTGTAATGGTGGTATGCAGACGACAACAATGTTTCTAACAACGTCAATTTTAGGTTTTTCATTTACAGAATCTGATAATCTATAAGTATGCAGTGCTACAATTTATCACAGGCCGACCGCAGGTATTGTTAGGAAAGAATAAGCGTGAAGTGAAATCGCACGGCCGTTGAAAAATTGTTTGGCAAACGGCATAGCAAATTAAAGTCAAGAATTTCGATGTAGGAAAGTCTTTGATAGTTCTCGCTTTACTCTGATAACTTATTTTCTATAAATTGAATAGAATAAATAATGTATATTAGTCACATCATCTCATATCCCAAAGTATATATCTCCAATTTACGCCAAAAGATCCTGATAATTATTACAAAATTTTCACCAAGCAACAAAAAAAGCCTAATTTTAAATATACTGAAGGAACATATAGTGATAATTTATATTTATACATATTGATAGGAGTTCTATGAATCTTTGAACACAAGGAATAATTTCTGTTCTCCAATTCGAAAAAAAGACGCTGGTGTGCTACAGAAATTTTGGCGTAGAGCATCGGTACGCCATTTGGCGTCAATTTTTAAAAATTAATTAAAAATCTGAGCAAAGCCTGAATTTACATAAAAATAATTTTCCTGCCAAGAACCCACAAAGGAGAACCACATTAACTGCAAAAATTACTCCGCTCCACTCCAAGCCACAAAACATAGGAGCCGCAGTTAATGTGTTAAGATAAAAATGTCAGTGGCAGAGAATAAAATGTTAGCAATCGTAGTTACAAACAAAATGTAATGAGAAACCAGTTAAGCATTTTTAAAATTAAAATCTGTAAGGATGGTTACGGATACTACATCAGGCTGGTCCATTATCCATGAAACGTATTCGTAACTATGGGAAGGAAGGATTTGAGAATTGAACACAAGTAACATTTTGAGGTAATCTGGCATTAATATTCTGCACCTCTGTGCCAGCCTCGTTTAGATATTGTAAATTGAACTCCTATTTCCAGCTTCACCAACATTCCTCGGACAATAATTTGTTTTTTACCCGCAGGAATACCAGTTTATATCCCATAAAGTTAACTTAAAAACGATATAATATAAAGCATTCTAAGATATTTTAGCCTCTAAAAATTCTGAAAAATAATGAGTCCTTATCTTATTATACAAATAATAATATATTTTAAAATTCATTGAACCGAGAAATTCATCTACTAGATACGAAATCGTACTCTTCTCTAATCCATCAAGGCGTATTTAAAAGCTTTTACGTTCCTTGCTCTAATTATAAGTCATTCTCACAGAAAGGTGTAGAAATTAGCAAAAAAAGGAAAATCGCACTTTAAATGAGGCAGGTGTGAGGGTGTCAGTACTGCAATTAATTAGGGCAAGGATTGAGAGGAAGGCAATGAAACCTCGTTCTCTCATCATGTCTAAAGTAGGGCAGAGGCTTTCATTGTGAAATCCTCAAGTGCACCTTCCTCGTTTTCCCTTACGCCTCCGATGTCGTTCCAATGTTGTCTCTTTGCTATTCAGGAAGGTAGGAGGCGGTGTCGCCGAAAGGGAACGCCTCCCGTGCCACCGGCCTCCTACCGACTGCAAGCGTAACCTCATTGACTCCGCAGCCTGAGGTACCTTCCTTGAATAGGGAATTGGATTTAAGGTATATTACAAACCAGGGATAGAGAGAAACGAAATTACGAGTACGTAGGTTCCATACGGCAGTTAGTTAAAATTAGACAATGGGGAAATCAGAGGGGAGATCATGAAACTAAAAAACCATGATCATGAAATAAAAAAAACATTAATTCTCTATCCAGTACGATGGAATGAGCAGAACATAAATTTATGCCCCGCTGTATACTGTCACAGCTGTGAAGTGATGGTCAGCGCTATTCCGCTCAAATTTATGCGGTTAGAAAATGAACATGAGTCTCCAGAGAGGCAACACGTGGCGGAATGAGTAATGTGGATCTAGATATGAGAACCTTAAAAAAAGTTCAGCCGAAACACCTTTACCAGCGATGATATTAGCTAATAGATACCAAGGCGCCATGAGTAACTGAGTTTATTTCTTAACAACAGTTGATTCTAATTTTGCTATTCGATAGACAATTGGTCCTACGCTTTTTATCTTGCTTTCAAACCAAGCAAGCTAATAGACAATTTTTATTTCACAGTTACGAACTAAAATCCAAAGCATTTAATAATTGAATCATTTCATGCCACTAGAACTTGACACGTCAGTAAAGAGATCATACTTATCAAAACTTTCTAATCAGCGAACAGACATAAATATGGCTCTTTTCACCAGTACTTAAAGAATGAAAATTCTTTTCCATACCATCGGCCGCGTACTTAATGTAGTATCCAATACAAAAATTAAATATCAGCCTATCGTGTGAGAGAAATGTTCTAAAAACTGATATATTGAATAAAACTGAATTTTATGATTTACTAAAAAGATTACCAATATATTTTCTATACATAATTCATCATAATAAATAGTACAAATATGTAGCCATCCTGTGCCAATATACTTTGCCTTTGATCATTTCATCCATTGATATGAACGAAAAATTTGTTACAGGCATTTAAAATCGAGGGATATAGAGATTCGAGACAGCAACTGATTCATATCATATTGAAGTAATTTATAAGGGAATAGACTTCCGCGGCCTTAATCGTGAAATTGGTTATCGGATAAAGTTCTGTAACTCTGTGAGAGGCAAGGAGTTGGCACTGTCTGAAGCCATATTTATCACTAAAGTTTTGCCTAAACACTATTAAACTTAAGTAAAAAGGACTTTAGGGAGCCAATGTAAGACATAATTATGTTAATTATTATTCACCGCTATATATCAACCCTCTTACGACTTCCCTGAAAGTACCGTCGGCTCGTGCTTCAGGAAATACCTGTATCACATACAGGTATTTATTATAACTTACTTTATGTTAAAGGATGTATTTATTTCCTTTTTAATGCATCGACTGAAGTAGGGACACGCTGATTTTGAGATAAACTGATACTATCTGTAAGTTTTTCAGTTTGTTTATTCCAAAATGTTTATTCTTTTCAGTTTCATGTTTTACCAATTAATAATTTATCTTATTTAACAAGTATTTTATGGAAATTTTCGCGCTCAATTTCTAACCAAAAACAAGTTCCAAGTACAATTGCTAATTGGGGTTGCATTTACGCGAGATGAACATCAGTATTTGTAGTATTTAAAGTATTTAAAGAGGAAATGAATTGTTTATTTAAAGTTGTAAAAATGGAATAACAAGAGGAATATAGCTTATCTGTTAGAGCCATTGGCCCTGGTCTCTTTATGCTCTTTCATACTTCATTCAAGTAGGTTAACGCCATAAATCTCTTCATACCATCTCCAAAGGCTATCCCTCTATCCTCGCGTTGACCGCATATCTTACTCTATGTAGACCGCCCTCAATGAAAACCCTCAGAATCCACTCATCCCTCACTACCTTTACGCACGATCTCCTTCCCTCTTAATTACCAACAGGTCATTTCTACTCTCACCCACCACATCGTGCATTCCTTTCGGTTTATTCCATCGTCTGCGCCCTATTCCACCCCCATTTCGTAAACGCCGGCCACCAATTTGTGTCCTCTTTTCTAATAGCTTATATCACTACACCATACAGCTAAACTAATACTACGCTCCAAATTAGAGTCCTCGTCGGTCTTTTCCTTACATTATGGTCTAAGTTCTTCGTCCTAAATAACTCCCGCTGATGAAACCCTCCTCTCTTTCTCTCTTTTATTCCCTTTGTATTGTGTGAAATTCATCCACCAAACTACCAGAGTAAATGGTGCTCCACATTTTCCAGTAACAGAACTAATAATTTTAAGGCCAGCCTTGATCCCTTTGACTAAGAGTACCACATTGTTACAATTGTAAAATTATTTATCTGCTTTTGTTTTTTATCAAAATGCTTTCCTAAAATAACTGCCGAAAATTATTATCCTTGGTATGCCACATATACCTTATGCCTCAGCGTCAGCATTTCCTACCGCTTTATCAGTCGTCTTCTTACCGTCATTCTTCCATACCTGTTTTCCATTTCCTTAGGATGTATATTTTGAAGTTAAAGTAAGAGCGTACAAACTTATCTTAACTCTTGACCCACAATGCCTTGCATCGATTTGCCGTTAAGGTCATGTATAACTTCCTAACAAACCTTTCATTGCTGCATTGTACCCTTGTTGTTATGACGATGGCTTTTTTTCCTTTTACTCACTAAAACACAAAATGTATAATAAACACCAGCACCTTACAAACAAGCAGAATATGTCCCCTAGCCGAAACCCTACCCCTTAAATTCTACGATTTATTTCAGTGGGTCATTTTCTTTCATTCATTCATAATATTCATTGATACCAAAGGATATTATTTACTAGCAGCTTTTCTTGGCCCAATTTCCTTTGGAGTATTCTCTGTTTTCATCCTTTCCTGCTGTTTCTCCCTTCTCCACATGTTAGCATGGTTTATCTCAGTCATAAATATAATACACTCATTGCTACCACCAGGGATACATTTCATTCCTATAGGTAAGGACATATCATGGATTGTCATTAATTTTTGCTACCGTTCTCTCACCACCGATCAAAAGTTTTAAGTTAGTGTACAGAGCACCCGCGACCCGTTTCACTGTAAAATTTACGTTTACTCCACTTCCTTCGACACCAAAATTCTTGCTTCTATTGATTTTCATTAAAATTAATGACATTTTCCCCTATATGCGTATCTCATGGTTAATATTTTTCACCTGCATGTTTTCGCCAACTGAAGTAAGATCGGAAGTAGCTGTTTCGCCAACTGGCTTGCTATCTCTTTTGTGAATAATAGCTTCTTATTCCTTCTCATTTCCATCAGCTAATTAGTAAAAATCGTCATAATTAGACTTAAGTGCATGCAACGGAAACCTTTTATCTGTCCTAATACAGGCATATCTTTTATGTGGATCAAATATCCCTCATTCATAAATATTTTTAAGTTAATACCGTCTCATAATTTTTCCATTTATTTAGGGACATTGGTAGATTTATTCTTACCTTCATCACAAAAGGTAATTTGGTTTTGCCCAATTTCTCAAATTCATTGCCCACGAGTGAACTCTTTGGGAGAAATAGTCAGATCCTCGTTCAGCAATAGCTTTATGCGCAGTCTTGGAAAAGCCAATCCTTTTACCTTATCAAGGATATGGCCCTCATGGTGGGAGGGCCATGGTCTCTAATTACTATCTTGATCAACTGACCCATTTATTGCGGCTTTAAGCTTTCTGAGGATGGTCATTATTGTTATGGTATCTAATAATCAACCTTGGGAGGGTTTCAGTAGTCTTTCACGGAAAGAGAATGAAAGAAAAATATTTCCAATAAGTAGGATGAAAATGTAGTATGCATGACGTTAGCAGAACTGGGGTGATATTGTAGTTTTGCAGAATCTCAAAAGTTAGCCATTGGCAGCACATGTTTTTAACGCAAATATATCCAAAGGAAGGTCAACACTTCTAATGGTAATACCTGGTAGAGAATTGTTTGACAAAATAAAACATGTGGCAATATATCCAAAAGATGGGCAAACTCCGTATTAGACATCCGGGGGGTGAATTGTGAATTTGGACCATAGTCAGATTTAAGTGTGATAAACAGCGTTTCTTGGGCTCAGAAGTTGAAAGATGGCAGAAGCAAGAAACTGAGTACCAAAATGCAAAAAACGTTGATTTCAAGGTCTATTTCAACAATAAAGAATTATTAATGGAAAAAGTACAAATAGGAGGAAATATTTTCGATTATGTTTAGAATATGTAGTATTTTTTTCAGAATCCCTCATATGTTGTTGTTAGTTCATGAGAAAATTACGGATATAGTAATATCAACATTGTCTATGTCAACATCAACATTGTAAAAAAATACGCATGCACAATTAGGAAAAATTATTTTCACGAGAAAACGATGATGTATAGAATTCACTAGCTATTCAACTTTGTGGAATTCCATTATAATGTTTTCTTGATGAATAACTGTTACTAATACCACTTTTTATTTAAACTAAGGGATCCGGTTTTCAGTGCATTATCACCATCATCAGGCATTAATTGAGATCTGTTTATCCTTCTCAATTAAACAGAAATTCTGTGGGTAAACATATCTCAATTAATACCTGATGATGGTGATTATTCACTGAAACCTGGGTCCCTTAATTTAAATAAAAAGTGGTATTAGTAACAGTTACTCATCAACAAAACATGATGATGTATAGGTTTTCTTAAATAGTAAAATTTAACTGTCAGAGAGCAAGGTTTTAAGTGTGCAAAAGTTCTTATTTTCAAAAATGACCATGCAACCAATTAAATTTTTATTGGACCATTAATATGGTGGTAACCTTATAGATATAGTCAATTAGTTAACATTCGTGTTTTTTATATTTATAAATATTGTTGCTCATAGAAGGGAACTTTTTGCTGCCAAGGGTAACTCAGCTTGAATTCTGGCACCACTAAGCGTCTCGTTTGCAAAAAAAAAACATTTAATCTATCGATATCATTGTTATTGATTATTCTCTGAAGTTACTTTCCGAACTCATATTCATCAGTAAAAATGAACAGAATTGAGATTGCCTTTCACAATGCGTAGATTGACGTCATTGTTAGCGGCTACACCCAGGAGTGATTCCATATCTGACTGGACGAGGTTGATGCCTTTGAATCCCCACGGGAAGCCACTCTTGAGCCAGCAAAGGGAACCTAAATATAACTTTGAGCTATCAGTGTTCAATCATGAGATGAGTTCGGCAGCCACCTGATCCCCCCATGTCCTTTGGTATCCGTATTAAATCAAGTTATTACTCTATTAAATCACATAGGCCTCTGAAACACATCCGAGTTTGGCAACGCTACCTCAAGCACCTACCGGTAGAATATTCAAAAGTTGAGCCACTAAATAAAACATCCGTTTTATTTTACTTATTTTTATTTATTTTTATTTATCTTCACTATCCCGAATACAGAAAAAATGTACCAATTTACGTCGGGTGGATATCAGTAACAACGGACGAGACACAAACACCCATGTCATGGGCAGATAATATTCTACCCAGGCGGGACTCTAACCCGCGACCCTCGGGTTAGCAGACGAGGACATTACCCCGCCGCCACCTGGGCCGACAAATAATTTTAGATGACGAATAATTATTTAAACAGAAACGAACAAACTGTTGTTTCAGATATGACATGCAAATATTTATTTCTGTTACTAAATTGTTCACATGGGTTTTGATTTTACTAATAAAACTCTGAGTTTTTATAGACAATTTATCTTCGTGAGTTACATCACATTAAAAGCCGGCGTATTCAGCATTTTATTGTTTTCAGAGATAGAAGCATGAAATGCAGAGTTATTCTGGCGGATATTGATGTCATATTTGGTCTTACACAGTTATCCTCAATCTAAAAACAATATCCAAACATAATGCTGTTTAAATAAGAGCATTTTCGTGGAAAAGTGCAGTAGATTGGAAGTGTTATTCATTCAATTAATCCAGCATACACGATGTTATTTCTCTTACTCTGACAATAAGATGTAAAGATTCTAAACCATTGCAATTTATCGGACAATTCAATGATATATTAGTATAGGCCCAAAAATATATGCAATGTTTTGCGATAAATTAGAAAATTAATCATTCGACTGATTATATAAGTACAATGTATGCCATTAGCAGGCGAGGCTACATCATCTGCCGCATATGAGACGTGACAAGAATGTAAAGCACATATTATCAGGAAAAATAGATGGAATGACCCAGAAGATAATTCCTAGAACAAGTCTATTGACAAACTTGAACGGAACAAAAAAACATGTACGAGTTAGTCGGGGAAAAGTTTAAATGGACGACTGCACAGCATTAGTATTGTGTGACCAAGAGTGAAGACTAACAGAAATGTTAACCATGATAATTCTTAAAAACTCAGTGTAAAATAGTTGCTAAAAACTTCACATTTTAATATATTGATTTGAAGAAGTAATAACTAGACGATGGGAGATTTAAAATTCATGGGTAAATCCGAATAAAAATATTGGGGTAGCGTATTCACCTATGTTTGTCGTTTTGTGGGTGGATTTACATCTTGGTGAACAAAACCACAAGTCTATGATTGTCGCTAATCTACTATTACAAAGATTTTCTTAGCATTTAATAATCATTGGATATAATGCTGTGAGAAGAACCTAGCCTCACGATTAAAAAAATGGGTTCGTACCGGTAGGATCCCCCTGAAGGTTAACTATCTATTTACCGTTCGTTCCTCCACAAGATTACACAGGTGGAAGAACGGGAGACCTACTCACTCCAAAATACATTTGAAGCTTTAAATGAAGGTGGGACAACAAAAATGTAATGACCCTTCTACAAGAATAGCAGCCATCGATTGAAAAATCTGGAATGATATGACGAAATGTCTAGTAGTTGTCACCGAAAGTGTTGTTTTTCAAAATCAATAGGTCACGATCTTTTTCTCTGTTCGTTCCTTTCTCTTTAACATAAGAAGATATCTTATGCATGACACACAATCTTCTTATAAGTGTGAGATGTAGTAGAATTTTTATAGGATTTTTATCGAAAAGGGTAATAAATATGACCGTGAGAGATACAATAAACAAAGTATGCAAAATATTTTTTCGGGTTCGAGCGGGCGGGTTTGAGCAGAACCCGCCAGCGGTTCGTCGCGTCGCCGTGACACTACCACTATTTTGGCCCGAGAAAACGAGTCTTTGGTATTCACAGGCGGAATCTCAGTTCGTACTGTCGGAGTTCACAAGCGAGGTGACGAGGTTCCATTACGTTGCCTCACATTTAGATTCTCGCGTAGCCTGAGGTTGAGGACATAATCACGAATCCTCCGTCTCAGAACCCTTATTTGACTCTACGATCGAAGCTTATAGAACGTCTGTCAGCCTCTGAGGAGTAGCGCGTTCGACAGTTACTGTCGGACGAGGACCTCGGCGATCGCAAGCCTTTCCAATTCTTGCGGCATCCTCGCTCCCTCGCCGGAACGACCGCCTTCCGGATAACCTCTTCTGGCAACTGTGGCTGAGGCAATTGCCCCCGCACGTCCAAGGAATCCCGACTGCCCAGGCGGAGTTACCCCTAGACAAGCTGTCGGAGCTCGCTGTCAAGATCATCGAGGTGTCAACTCCTCATATGGCCGTCCATGCCGTTTCTCCCAACAGTATATCGACGGATGATAATCTATACCAAGCCATCGAGGGTTTGTCAAGACAAGTCGCGGAGCTGTCGGTTTCACAAGGTCATCGTTCCCGGTCGTACGATCGTCGGTGGTCAAAATCGAGAAGTCCGTCGCCCTCTCGGGGTGGTAGATGGTGTTGGTACCATAACCCAAAAATTTCCCCCCCCCCAACCCTCTCCCCCAATATTTTAAAAAGGAAAAAAATCATAAGTTTATGAATAATTGACCATCTGAGAATAATTTATAGTTATGTTTGTGTACCATAGGTGGCGCTGATGTCGAATTCTGCGGATTTTTTTTGACGTACACATCAATACAAGCGCAAGTCGTCGCACTTGCGGCGTGGCTTGGCGTTGTTTTGGCGAAACGAAAAGACTGGAATGTCAAACTCAATATCAAATGTCACCTAGTGTGTAGTTTATCCAAAATTCGAATATCTAAATAACATTTGCCGAACCCGCCAATAGCTGGCAAGCCAACGTTTGGCAGGACAACGTCTGTCGGGTCCGCTAGTAAAAATATATAATAATGTACATTTTGTCTGTCAGTCTGTGATTACGTTCGTCACCCTTATCGTCGAAATCAAACGAGCCGATTGAATTCAAATCAATGTGATTATATCATGCATAACAGGAAAGGTAAGATTTTTTTAGTTAATTCTTTCCATTTTTACATTTACATCTACATACTACCCGCGAGCCGCCGCATAGGTGGGTGGCAGGGGGTGGTAGATCACCAGCCGTGTAAAGATGTAAACGTTTTGGAGGTCGCATCTGTCAGACCTAGAAATGAAGTGAAACGTCATGATATTATTCTCTGTGTTGCTCTGAAACACGTCAGTTCTAAATACTTCAAGCAGCGTAAGCCTAGCGTGCATCCTCCAAATCTCTAGTGGCTCCCACCTTAATCCCTCTAACAGTTGTGTAACACTATATGTTCGTTTGTAGCAGTTTTTAACGAAGTGTGCTGCTTTTCTGTGTATTTTGTTAATTTTTTTGATTACATCTTTATGACCAGGGTCCCAAATGGTCGCGGCGTATTTGAGGTGGGGCCTAACCAAAGCGAAGTAGCATCTTTCTTTTACTTTTTCATCCGAGGACCTTCCAATTACCCGCTTAACAAAACCTAGTTTCTTCAATACTGTGCCGCATATGTTTTGTATGTGTGTTCCCCACGATATACCTGAAGTTACGGTAATTCCAAGATATTTAACTGAATTTGAAGATTTTATGTTTGCTCTACTCACGGTGTAGGTATGGCTTTTGTGTCATGACTTTCGCAGGAAGTAAACTGTGGTGCATTTACTAAAATTTATTTCTAAAAATTTGAAGGATTGATTTAAAAAAATGCTATTAGGATAACACTATAGCATCACTACAGCATAACACAAAGTAAGCTGATAATTCCGTTTTACTTTTCAAAAATAAAAAATTTCAGTGAAAGAGCTTTAAGAGGCTTAATGGGTAATTGCCACTTGGTAAAAATAAGAGTTGCAACTATTCTCTGCTGTACATGTACAACTACTATCTTATCTCTTGATATTTATCTCTCATTTGAGAATTAACGGGAATTTCTCCTCCGGGGTCCTCATGGCTTCTAGATCCAACCCGAGGGGCCTAGGGCCCGAAGAAAGGACCAGGAAATAAGTGCAGAGGTTTTGATTTTTGCTTTTCTAATTATTCTAAATCCGAATAACGGTTAGAATTTTTTTTAAACCTGACGACTGAAAGAATTTACTTATATATTGACAATTATTTCGTTGCACTCTTTGTGTTAGCTTAACTATTATGTTCTCAGAGGAAAGCTGTTAATGGCTTTTTGAAATCACTTGCAGTCATAACATGAGGTTGAAATTGTGGCTATTCAATGGTTGGGCGTACGTAAAATGTAAAAATTGAGGTCGATTTGTGTATACGATCCGTATTTCCTAAAAAAAACGTGTTTATGAATAAACTCTCAATTTTTCTTCAATGTCAGCAATTCCATTCTTCCTTGGCAGCAAATACGATGATACACCCTTACGGCGTATCTCCATTATGTATAAAAAAAGGAGTGGTCCATATTGCCATAACTCTTTTCCTAAAAAAACCAAAGAAACGATTGATGCGAAATTTAGAACGATTCTATATCATATGCTAACTTGAAGTATAAGCTGTAAAGAAGAGGCCTAAGGGTATCAATGGTCCAAAGGTCCGCAAAAGTTTTCCCAATTAAAGCACTCAAATAAACGAAGAGGTTTCGTCTTTGCTTTTTAAAAATTTCATTCTTCCACTTTGGTATTTTGTACCCCAGTCTCTTCATATGAGCTTAAAGACTTTAAAATAGCGTCTTCATTAAGCCCGTCCCATTCGATTATCATCATGATCCAATGGTATACGATGTTTACTGTACATTGTATTAGCATACCAAGTACAAATTTGATTACAGCTATTAACTATAACTTGGTGATTATGTATTGAAGAAGAAAGGCTAGAACAAATATCATCCTGTAGGTACCTCGGAGTAGCATACTTCATCGTAAATCGCAATAAACAGAGGAAAAGGAGATGTAAAGTATTGTGGGAACCATAGAGGGATTCAACTGAGATCCAACAAAATAAAGATGTTTGAAAGGATCATTGAAGGAAGGCGACGCTAGGAGACGGAGATCTGCGAAGAAATATTTGAGTTTAAGCAATGGAAAGGGACGACCGACGCGATATTTACTATGAGGCAGGTGATGGAGAGATACAAAGAAGTTCATTTTAAGCTAAATATCAAATTTATAAACCTCGAGATAACTTATGACGAGTCCACAGGCAAGAGGCATGGGGAGGGATGAGAGAGAAGTGAGTTCCAGATGAGTACGTGGGGATAATGAAGGAGATGTAGGAAGGAGCAGTGACACAAGTGAAGAGCAGTTAAGGCAGGACGAAATGATTCCCAGTAAGAGTGGGACTAAACCAAGGATCATTACTCAGCCCCGTATCTCTTTGACTTGGTTATGGATGTCATTGTGAAAAATATAATCAGTACAACAGCACCTTGGAGCGAGTAATTTGCGGATGATATCGTCCTCTGTGAACGGACCCGGGAGAAGCTATAGAGGTGAAGCTCGAGGAATTGAGGAAGGCTTTAGAAGAGAGGAAATGAACATAAGCAGGTTTAATTCAGAATATACGACAGCAAAGAACGTAGAAGTTATATCTGTGTAGCTTAAAGAGAAATCATACTCATCAAATAGGAATTTAAGCACCTCGGGTAAAAACTTACAGAAAGGCATAGGATTGGAAACTGTTATATAACATACAATAAACTGGGGAAAGCTGAACCGGAGAAAAATCAGTGGTGTGCTAAGCGATGGGAAAGTGAGCTGCAAGATCGAATGAAAAGCAATTTAAGTCTGTGGTGAGGCCGGCTTTGTTGTACATGGCCATAAACATGGCCGTAAACATGGCCAATTGCAAAGTACCAAGATAGGAAGCTATGAGAGTATGAAATGAGGATGATGCGTCGGATGAATGGAGAGACGAGAAAAGACAAGATAAAAAATGAGAATTTTAGAGATCGATTAATTAGGACTTATGGACAAGAAGGTACAAGAGAGTAGACTGCTGTGGTATGGCATCTGTAGAAGCGGGCAGAGAACTATGCTGCTATTATGGTTGATAAAATATAAGTTAGTGGAAAAAGGAAGAGGGAAAGACCAAAGACGAGATGGAAGGACAAAGTGGGAAAAGACATGAAAGAGAAAGGCTGGAGAAAATAAGGCTATTGACAGAAATCGTTGAAAGAGAAGAATAAAGGAAACATTCACACAAGTGGCATGGGATAAAACAGGGCGAGTGAAAAAGAGATTCAGCAGATGTGTCATCCTGTGAAGGGGAAGCTGCAACATTTGTAATATGAATTTAGTATCACTGAGGGAAAGACTACCTTCGGTAAAGTTAAGAAAACACTACTCAATTCACATAGGTTCAAGAAAGAGATTAGCAAGAACTTTTATCAGTTGCATGCTCACTTTTGGAGTAAAGACATAAACATAGTCGTGAGAAAAGACGATACATATCAAGAGAAATTTAAAGTGTGGCTAGGAATGGATATGATCATATGAATTGATAAAGAGAAAACTGAGGAAGTGCCGTAAAAAGAGAAATGAAACATAATGAGAGGATTAAGGAATAAGAAAGCACACTGGATAGGAAATATCCAGAGGAAAGATAGAAGTGGAAGAAGTTCATATACCATGATGACGGACATAATGATGGGAAGGAGTTATTAAGAGCCAAGATAGGCAGCAGCAGACAAAGCAGCTCGGAGAGAACAGTTCTAATGAAACCTATCGAAGGACAATTCCACCAAAGAAGGAGTACGTACTACATACATAAACCTTAACACATTCTTACAGATTAAGAGGTGTGGTTGAAATGCTATGGACTCTAGCGTGTTTTACTTAGCCTCGGAATGAATGGAGTAATGATTCGTTAATCTCGAAACTTTGCGTATAGGATTGCGTAAATTTCGATTATGGTTTCTATTGGTTGAGGAGAAAATCTCACTCAAACTCACTATTGAAAAATATTCTTAAATATTTTCAGCTCAATCTTCCCTAAGCTCTCTTCCAGTTTTTAGTGGAATACTTTCGCTTAAGTTTTACAATTAAATTTTTTGACAGTCTTCTTCTCCTCAACCTTAAGGTTGGTGGGCATTCAAATTCCTTCTTTCCAAAGCTATACTCTTTATATCACTGTATCTTCTCCCCGCTATGGTCTCTTCCATGTATTCTTTTCTTGGTCTACCTCCTCCAGCACGGCCCTCTACCACTCCGTCCATTAAAGTAGTCATCCACTCTGAGTGACGTAGAAGGTGTCCAATCATTGCGTTTCTTTTTTTACTAATAGGATTAACAAACGTTTGTCCTTTCCCAACCGTTTGTAATACTTCCAGGTTGGTAACCCTCTCTGTCCAAGATATTTTTAAAAGTCTTCTCCAGCACCACATTTCAAAGGACTCCAGCTTTTTCCTCTCCTCTTTCCTCAGAGTCCATGTTTCTGAACCATAGGTGCACACACTCCAAACATACGTTTTAACAAATTCTTTCCGGGTTGATAGAGAAACATTTTTTTATGCCACAAAAGTTTTCTTTTTGATAAATGCTTGTTTTGCTTGTGCCACCCTACTTATCACATCCGCTGTGCATCTACCATCAGATGTGATACAGCTACCCAGATATTTAAAAGCAGTAACTTGCACTAGTTTTTCTCCATCTAGATATACGTCAGCTTCCTCTAGTCCATCTCTATAGCATTTCATTATTTTAGTTTTATTTTTTTTATTTTCACGTCCAAATTGTTGTTAAAAATTTGGTTAATTTCGTGTAATGCATCCTGTAGCTCATTGTCACTATTCGCTAAAAGTGCAACTTCGTCCGCAAATCTGATGGTTGTGTAGAGGTTACCATGCACTTTTAAAATTTTACAGTAAATAGTTTAATAACAAGCATATTGGCCATTTTCTAGGTTGATAGACGTTTTTGAAATGATGAAAAGTTTACCATGACGTTCATTAGACATGCTTTTGGTTTGCAATGAGTCTTAAGCCAATATAATTTCATCCTTCCTCATTTAACTTTTATAAAAAAAATACCTATTGGTTAAACGCTTATCCGCAGGATGATTATTCTGACATCAATAATGGTTAAATTGACGCACTATTAGTATGCACGCAAGATAGTCTTATCTACACGAAATTGTCCTGGGCATTGTTGCAAGTTAGAAAATACCAATAAGACCAAAAATACCAATTTCTTTAATAATCCGTTTAGACTGTCGAAAGTTGGGGCGGGGATTCCTAAATATTGTGTATTCAACCACATTATGATCTCTTTTCCGATCTTGAGAAGGAAATCTACCTCGCTAGCACCGTCATCGCAATCAGAAAGAATTATGTGCTGAGTGCCAGAAGAGCCCCAGAATGTGTTCGAGTGTTGTTATTTTTCGAGATATTTGATTTTTATGCCGGAGTCATATTGCAGGGGAATATTTCTCAAGCTTCGTCACTGTTTCATGTAACGTGACACCCGTGAGATATTATTCGTGACTCATATAGAACGTCTGCACTCTCACTACACCTCACTCTCCTCAAAGAAGAATGGGGCTATTCAAGTATTTCGGGAGATGAATAGAAGTAAGAGTCAAAGGATACTCTTGTGGATAAAATTTCATGTGAGATTGAATTTCCATCACTTTCTAAACAATGATAACTGTTCGTCTATAGTTGTGTTAACAGCGCTCAGTACTTATGGAGACTAATTTTAATTTTTCTGTATTTTTTAAAATCATTCCTAATACAAAATTCCACCAATTTGAAGATTTGACCTTCGTAGGCACGTCGAAGGTATGCTTTCAACCATTCACAAAGCGTTAATGTACTGTTGCAATACTACACTTTAACGCTTTTATTCCAATGTGGCGGCTCGCCTCTCGGATCGACAGAAATGAAGAAGCTCTCAAACTAATATATGCGTATGATGTGCATGATAACCCCAGGTATCCGATCCCCCGCGAGATATGATTTCCGTTACAAGCTTTAAGTGTTCCAGAGAAGAAGCTTTGTGAAATAAGCTTTTTAAAATTTCCATTTATTTTAATAAGTTTCACTGACTGGTTGGTTCATGAAAGGCTTCTTTTGTAAGGTATCAACAGACCATTTATGTTGCCTGAGGATAGACCAGGATAAGATACAGTACGAAGGAGAATAAAAATTGGAGTAGGAAAGCCGATGCTGGTATTTACCAGCCCTAATCTGAAAGTGCAATGGAATTACAGTGAGTTTGAGTAGTTAGTTAAACCTTTTCAACTATATAACTACGATTCCTACTCTCAGCATAAGTACACTAATGCAGAGGTGTAGTGACGGATCATTCCAGACAGAAGTGGATTTTTAGTATATTGTTCAGAGGGGAGCACACTATGGGAGAGACAACAAGGGAGAGAACATCGTTTGATAAAGGAGGCTAGAGATTTGTTGAATTTTCGATCGAAGTGCTATTTTCTCAGCAGAGTATGTAGAGCTGCAACGTACCTATTTTTATCTATGTTCATACGGCACTCACAGAAAAATTGAATGGTTGGGTGCAATTTTAACGGATCCCAAACATGAGGGCACAAGATAACGGAAAAGAGCTTACTTCCACAACTCCATCAACAAATTCAATACCTACGATGCTCGCATAGCTACAAGGTCTCTCATTTTGTTTTCGACTCCAGCCGAAAACAAAGGAAAGCTTTTACCTTCTGCTGCTTTTGTGGCGATTAAAAGTTGAATGGCATTTTATTCGTCTTTAAAAAACATTTTTCTTTCGGCCTCTGATTATTCATCCCCCCCTCCTCTCCAAGCACATTTGTCCTCCCCACCTTTCATCGCCCTTCGAGGCTACAGGTAAGCATTGTGACTACGCTTAGTGCAGTTGAAATTTGAAAAGAGAATTGTATAAATTTAGAAACGGAGAGAAGGGAAATTGCGCCAGGGAATATTTGTGTGGTAAAAGGTGATGCGCAAGCAACAAAATATGATGTTTTTTGTCGAGTGGTACAGATTCTGGCAGTCATTCACCTGTCGGATGCGTCTTTTTCTAAGTGTTCCTCGAGTTGAAATGTCAATTAATCAAATATATAAATTACAAACTGAATAAAGACCCAAGACAATTTATAAGTTGGTAAAAATCAGAAAAATTCATTGAGACAGTAGGGGTGAAAAGGTGCTGAGTTTAAGTTAAAGTTGATACATTTAGTTCCATCCGATCAAGGAAATCATGATACGAAAAAATTGTGTACGTGGTTTTTGCGTGTTCAGGTCTCCTGCCAGAAGACTCAGGTTGGGCTCTCAAGCGGTAATGGGAAAACTTTCATTCACTTCCACGCTTCATCTCTCTTGGTCTTTTGTTTTGCTTGAGGACTTTCAGAAAGATTCTGTCTTAAAATGCCGCTTAAATGGCCATGACCACTGCGAATGCCCCACTGAAGGGACAGATGAAATCTTTCTGGAACGATATTGACAGAGGGTGGAGTAGGGGCGGTGCGGTAGCTAAAGGTAAGCGCCGCATTTCATCCGGGTTTCACTGTCCCACTACGATTCCCAAAGATCAGCCCCGATCGGGCGCGGAATTATGAATGCAAACCTAAAGTCCATCCCCTTCTTAACTTGAGCTGTAATTATCAAGAAATTAATCGGTTCCGAAAGTGAGTAAAGGGAAAGGACAACTCGTTCAGCTTATACTTTCTTTCCGTTCACAAAACGTAAGTCTACCTAGAGATAAATTTACATACCGAGCAGAAACAGTAGTAAAATAGAAAGTGTATAGTTTTTTTCTGGTCCGATTTATTTGATGGTTCCGGTTTCGCTTAACAGCCCTGATCAGGAGTTCAGCAATCGAAATTTCGATGGGTAATTATGCCTAAATTAACAAGATGATTGAATAATTCATTTTGATCACAATTGCAGATAGAACATATATTTAAATAAATCAGCATAAAATTCTAAATGCAATAATAATATTGTATTATATAGTTATTAATAATATGTATTATATAGTCACGATCTAGAAATATTTTGAATGTCTACGCAAAAATACAGCCACTTCCTTTTTAGACTAAGATGCACATTCGTTCTAGCATTCATGAAACAATTCAAGAAGTTCAGTTCACGTAAAATAACGAAACCTTATACTTTATTACGATATAAAATCTAACTTACGATATTAAGAGAGACAACGGATCAATTAAACTTATTTATCTTAATTACCAGTAGGTAATGAAACAGTTAAGATGAAATAGCTAAATTAAATGACTTAGGCAGTATCTACTGTATTGGTGAAGTTATTTCCTGAACACTTTTCCTGTTTCATTTACGCACCCTGCCGTAGCCTCGATAATTGAATCCAGTCATGTAGCTGTCATTATTAGTCTCTTCGGAAGAAATCAGCTGGGAGTAAAGGGAAAGGAGACTTTCGGTTTTTGATTTATCATATCCAAATTACGGACCGGTATTTTTAAAATAAATATTTAAGCGCAAGTGGCTGCGGCTCATTCACAGAAAGACATCTACATCTACGAAATATCGTGCAAGCCACCACTATGGTGTGTGGCACGGGGTGATTTAACACCAGACATGCAGCACTCATCGCAGTTCAAATCAGAACCGCGCACGTTCCCCCGAATGCCGGGCGCAGGTCAAAAGCAGTCAGGACAACGGTACGCAGTCAGACCACAAATCAGGAGAGTGATACGTAGAGAAAAATGCTACCATGCAGCACACTACTCCGGGTATAACTACTGGTTTTATTAAATAATGTGACAGATAAAGAGCACTACAAGGTACTGCGCAACATGTGCAGGGATACGTAGTACACGGCTCATAATTGGTGTATTTTATTTCCAAAAGCATGAGATAAAAAAGAGAATGCCTTTTTCCGCGGTCCTCATAAAAATAGGGGAATAAAAGGAGAAATAACGGATGTAGATAAGAGGTGAGCTGAACAAAACGCCAATTACTTCTTTCACGAGCTGAAAAAAGATTTTTTTCGGACGGAGAGGGAAATATAGAGATTGGCGTGGATTTGAGCGAGTCTGGAGTAGCGAGAAGGATGAACGCGGGGGAGCAATGGGAAGAAAGGCCGGCCGGCAGGAATCCACAGGCGGCGGCGGCGGCGCGAGAGACAGGACCATTAAAGGGGAACTGCCTGCGACCCCGTCTTTCGGGGGAATTCGTGAGACACCGTGTAGGTGAAAGACAGTCCCATCGTAGCGAGGAAACATTAATGGCCCTTTATAAAACTACTAGATCTACTAAAGCATAAAACTTAGTAATATAATCGTTATCCATAATACTAAACACTACATTTGCGTTTGTTCAAGCTTTTTACTTCTGTGCTCACGGGTAATTCAGTTCATACGACAAGACTTCTATCCATTTGCAAGCATGCGTTCGAAACTTAACCTTAAATTCCATAAAAGCTAATAAATTTAGAAATGATACGCATTATCAATAGAAAGCACGTTCGTCTGTTCAATTACGTAGGCTTGTACGCTCATAAACTATCTAAATGCTTTGAATGGTTTCTGAGTAACCCTCACTATAATTGTAGCTTTGGTTTTGTTGAATGTTCGGACGAATTACCCTAGAAGAATTCTAAATTATTATACAATACGTGTTGAAGATTACTATAACAAATGATTACATGCCCCTTCAAAGAATTAAGCTCATTTAAGAGTCTTAACAACAATTTAGTAACAAAGTTGTTTGAAAGCATTATATTTCAATACCTTTTTAGGAGCTATGCGAGTCTAGTATGCAAAATAAATACTGAAAAAATTGTAATAAGGCATTAACATCATTTTATGTAAATATGCCATTTTATATTGTTGAATGGAAACAGACCGAAAGTTAATTAAACATATTGGGTAGACAAAATGAATTATCATTATAATATTATGCGTGGTTTTTCCTGTAATTCAACTAATTCTCTGCATTGAATTTAACTTTTGCCACCGCAGTTCCAGCATAGCCTACAAGAGCACTTATAATTATCTATTAAAAAAATATAATGCAGATGTTATTTTGAAGAACCGATGTTTTAATCATTGAACGCGTAAATCGTGTGATCGAGAATTGGAAAATGCGATTTTAGTATTTTTGTGAGCCTCGGTCAGAGGTAATGGTCATCTCAGATCAAATTAAAACTCAGGAATCAATTATCTAAGCAAATCTTGAGAAGAGAGATCAGTGTGGAAGTGATGAATTAATTGTGTCTTTTAGGCAACACAGACGCTTTGTAGTCCCTATACTTTGAAAATAGAAGAAGTGCATATAAAAGCATTTGCTACAGGTATCTTCTACTTAACCCGGAAATTACTAATATTTGGATACCTATGACTTTGGTTTTATAAATGTAATGCCTCTCTCCTCTCCCGCGCCTAGAGCTGGACTGGCGGTAGCAATTAATATTGCTCCCCTTAGGGCCACCCATACCAGATAGGTCGAAGGGTAGGAGCCAGACTAATGATAGTCCCGTGATGGAGTCACGTGAAAAATACTGTTGGGAAGTGGGGGTGGGAGTACCCTCCCAACTTATTTACTACCCTGGAAAATGAATGTCACTCAAAGAGAAACGAATCCTGGCAACCACAGGATGCCGTCCACTGGGGCGGATGTCTGGCCCGGCATCATAGAAGACAAGGCCCCCAAGGTCGTCATTACACAAAATCCTTGCACACCACAGTCATCACAGGATACAAGGACCAAGGAAGATAAGAAGAAAAGGAAGAAGAGAAGAAAAGTAGCGATAAAAATAGGAACTTGGAACGTAAGGACAATGATGAGGGCGGGGAAGCTGGAAAATATTAAACGGGATATGGATAGAGGGAAAATGGATGCCTTGGGGCTGTGCGAGGTGAGATGGAAGAACAGCGGAGACTACTGGAGTGATAGTTACAAGGTAATCTATAGTGGTTATAAATAGGGATAGGTTGAGAGTCAACGTGGGGTAGCCATATTATTGAACACAAAATTGGGGAGGAGGGTGGTAAATATTGAACAGGTGAACGACAGGATACTAGTGGTAAAAATAAAAGCACGCCCCACAAATTTCGTATTGGTCCAGGGGTACATGCCTACAAGCAATTATAGGGAGGAAGAGATGGATGGGGTGCATTAACAGAGAGAGGAGATAATCAGAGAAGTCCCGTGCGAAAAAAACGAATAGTAATGGGCTACTGGAACGCAGTGGCGGGGGAATAGAAAGATGGGTATGAAGCGGGAGGGTATGGATTCAGAACGAGAAAAGACCGAGGCGAGAAGGCATTTGAATAAATTAGTAGTAACAAACACTTGGTTTAAACACCACTACAGGTGGAGGTACATAGTTAAAATGCCGGGAGACACTAGGAGATACCAAATTGACTGTATCTTGGACTCGGATCATAATTTAGTAATCATAAATTGTGAGGTTAGATTCAAAATGATTAATAAAAGTAGGAGGATGAAGATGTGGAAGCGTTGAAAGGGGAAAAGAGGAGGGAATTCCAAGAGACATTGGAAAGGAACAAAGGCGAATCCTAGAAAATCGGAACAATCGAGGAAAAATGGGAGATATTAAAACAGGCATTGTAAGAGCGGCTGAGAAAACAATAGGAGCAGCGGAAATGAGGAGAATTAAGAAGCCGTGGGTTACGGAAGAAATTATTAGGAAAATGGAAAGGAGAAGGATTTGGAAAAACGACAACACCGACATAGGTAAAGCAAAATACAAGGAGTTATACAATATAATCAACTACGGCAAATAATTAATCGGGCGAAGGACAATTGGTGAAAATGGCAATGTGAGAAAAAAAGAGAAACTGTAAATGGATGGGGCAGTTGATACGTTATACGCTATGGTAAAATTGCTATTGGGAGGTAAGTGAGTAGTACCTACCAAAGATTAAGGACAAGAGAGGTAGAATCAAGCAGGAAGATATTCAAGACATATGGCAAGAATATGTGGCGGAGCTGCATGACAGCGATAGTAGACTAACCAATTTAGATATAGAGGGTGAGGGAACATAGGATCTACTAGGAAGGAGTACGGCTAGAGGATTTTGTGAAAACAGTCCTGCTTCCTATCACAAAAAAAGAATGCATTAGAATGCGAGGACTATAAAACAAGCAGTTTGATTTCACACGCAGCCAAAGTTTACTTCGAATAACCAATAGAAGGTTGGAGAGTAAGGCCAAAAACTACTTTAGCGATGATAAGTTTGGGTTTCTTTAAGGAAGGTCAACTCGGGATGTGTTTGCCGTGATGAGAACACTTAAAGATAGAAACAGAGTGTAAGCAGGACGTTTTCGCATGCTTTATTGATTTGCAAAAAATCTTTTGACAGGATTAATTGGAATAAACATATGGAAATACTCGGGTAAAAGGGAATAAATTGGCGAGACAGGAGACTATATCTATATATGATCCAAAGGGCGGAAGTGAGGGTGGCTGATGGTGAATCAGGATGGGAAACTGTAGATCGCGGGGTAACGCAAGGGTGCCCGTTGTAGCCATTGTTTTTTAACATTTATGCTGAGAAAATGGTAATACAGGCATGGGAAAAACTTGAGCTTGGAATTAAAGTAGGAGGGTATTTGATAAAGTCGGTTAAATTCGCGGACGATCAGGAATTGATTACTGGATTTTCGATGAGACTGAAAGCTTTGGTAGATGCTTTTAGAAATGCAGTGCGGGATATTCGGAATAAAGATAAATCATAAAAAAAACAAAAGTAATGACATTCTCTGGGACAAAGGAAGCTAGGTTTGTAGTAAAAATTGGAGGACACAAACTCGAGCAAGGAGAGCAATTTAATTACTTGGGTAGCACGCTAGAGTAAAACGAGCATAGCAAAGACATACGGAAAAGAACAGAGCTATCTAAGGAGGCGTTTAGTGATAGAAGGGACCTGATGATGATTTACCATTGGGTAAAGATGTGAAGAAGAGGTTGGTGAAGAGCTTCATAAGTAGCGTAGCGTTGTATGGGAAAATCGTGGACCCTCAGAAAGGAGGACAAGAATAGGCTGCAGGAATTTGAGATTTAGGTGGACGGAAAGAAAGATTAACGAGGAAGTGCTTGAGATGGTGGCGAGGATAGGAAACTTTTGAATGAAATCCGGGATATGCAGGGTAGATAGCTGATGGATGTAAGAAAGGGCGATGGGTTGCTCAGGAGTGTGATAGAGGGAAGGATGTTGGGCAAGCGGGAGAGGAGAAGAAAAAGAATAAGTTTCATGGACGGGATGAAGAAGGGAAGATCGTATGCAGATACGAAAATGAATATACTAGAGGGAGATAGGCCCCTGAGCGTGTAGAAAACCGGGAGGAGATTCTCTGACATTCAACATAGCCTGTCTTTATCGGTAGAATACTAGAAAAAAATACCTCTCTTTCCGCGACAAGATTAATATACTTTATGCCTTAGATTCCTTCATATGCCTGTACTTTTTACTACAAATATACTTGCCTCTTGAAATCTGGAGAGTTTTCGTTAATTAGGTCGTGGAAACTTACTCACATAACGCATTCAGCTAGAGGAATACAAAGGTAATTAGCTCTAAATGCTCTATAGAAAGCTTAGATCGAAATCCTCTCTATTTATAAGCACACATAAAGAACGATAAAATTCAGCCGAATCTTCTAAATATATCAATTATATAGAGAAAAAGATAAAAAGATGAACTGTTTGGCCTCAGAATTAGATCTTTTTCGAGTATATTGAGAATTAGTTTGGTGATACGCAATAATTAAAAAGTTCACCACGGGCTTTTATAAAGACAAAGGTTGGAGGCTACCTCCGCTCTGTGGCCGAAAGCATTCGGTGTCCTGCTGATTTGGAACCCAGAACGGACAAAACGTATACCTGCAAGATTACTCGTAACACAAGATCTCCATAGCGGGTAGTAAAGAGAAATGGTCATATTCTTCACTGGAGACATGGAGGGCATTTCTTTTTCTAAGGCGCCGGCACGATTGAGTTGAGAAGGGTCAAGATGGATATGCAGAGGTGAGAATGAATAAAGAAAAGAGGAGTTTTCTTCAAATAAACTGTGAAAATACTGAGTTAAGTAGAGAGGATTGTTGAGTAAATAAAAAAAACAGATCAAAGGCATACGAATGAGACAAATTACAACGGTGTCGCCAACGTAGTTCCATGTATCCTCAAGAGTATATACCTAACATGAAATGGAATTTATTTCATTATTTTCTCACAGGTAAATGAAAATTTCATAATAACTGAATGATTGACTTTTAATTTGACGAATATATTCCAGCTTTTTACAAGTTTTCTTCAAAGAAATGTTTGTCATATTTTTTTCAGTGACAAGTTTGTCTGGAAATTAAAAACATTTCAATAAAATACGTGTTGAAAACATTTTATGCACCTTACAATTAAAATATTTGACATTAAAATTAATTCAGGTTATTAGAAGGAGAAGTGAAATCTGCATCAGTGATATAATTCTATGTCTTAATTCCAAACTCAACCAGCTCGGTCAATACACTCCCCTCAAGCACCTCACTTGTGAACGACGATCAAGGTAGGATTCCTCAAGTATTCAATTGGTGCAGGAGACTAGTGTATTCCGTGCGATCTTTGCCAATGTTCGAGTAAATCGTGGTCGGTAAACTCCACTCACTGAAACGAGAGAGCTATTTTGAGCCTTAGGGCGGCTCAAGAATACATAAGGTTGGTTATGGTCTTGTATTCCACTAACAAGGGCAAATCACAAAGCACGTAATGGAAATATTCTTAATTTTTTTGAAGCTCTTACTGAATTTCAGCCTCCTTCAACCTTTCTATTCATTTTTTAATGTCTGCTTTTGACATGTGCCATTATCTTAGCAGCTCTAAAGGCCATGGGAGTGACTTAATGCGTCCTCATTCCCTTCCTAATTTATTTTTCTCCGAGAAGACAGCAGAGATAGGGTCAACGTCGAAATGGATACATGCAAACTTTATCGATGCATAATTAACAAATCAACCACCAGTATCTCAAGATTTCTCTTATTTTTATGTGCATTTATATGGTCTAACAATTTGTTGGCTTAATTCACTGCCGAAGATTTCCGTTCGCCAGTTATTGTTGGACGAGGACCTCGGCGATTGCAAGCCTTTCCAATTCTTGCGGCATCCTCGCACCGTCGCCGGAACGACCGTCTTCCGGACAACCTCTTCCGGCAACTGTGGCTGAGGCAATTTCCCCCGCACGTCTAAGGAATCCTGACTGCCCAGGCGGAGTTACCCCTAGACAAGCTATTGGAGCTCGCTGTCAAGATCATCGAGGTGTCAACTCCTCATATGGCCATCCATGCCGTTTCTCCCAACAGCATATCGACGGATGATAAGCTGTACCTAGCCATCGAGACAAGACAAGTCAAGACAAGTCGCGGAGCTGTCGGTTTCACAAGGTCATCGTTCCCGGTCGCGCGATCGTCGCGACGATGGGCTTCTCGATTTTGACCAACGACGCGTCGGTGGTCAAAATCGAGAAGCCCATCGCCCTGTCGAGGTGGTAGATGGTGTTGGTGCCATAACCCAAAAATTTCACCCCCCAATTCTCTCCCCCAATATTTTAAAAGGAAAAAAATCATAACTTTATGAATAATTTACCATTAAAACCTTCTGAAGAGTAGATGAATAATTGACCATCTGAAAATAATTTATAGTTATGTTTGTGTACCATAGGTGGCGCTGATGTCGAATTCTGTGTCATTTGACGTACACATCAATACATGCGCAAGTCGTCGCACTAGCGTCGTAGCTTGGCGTTGTTTTGACGAAACGAAAAGATTGAAATGTCAAACTCAATATCAAATGTCACTTAGTATGTAGTTTATAAAAAATTTGAATATCGAAAAAACGTTTGCTGAACCCGCTGACAGCTGGCAAGCCAACGTTTGGGCAGGACAACGTCTGTCGGGTCCGCTATTATAAGATTGTGTCGTGTCCGTTGTTACTGTTATCCACCCGACGTAAATTGGTACATTGTGCTGTATTCGGGATAGTGAAAATAAATAAAATAAAATAAAATAAAATACTGACCGCTGCGATTACTCACGTGTGGTGACAATGGTCAATAATTCAAATTTAGAAACAATGTGAGGAATACTATTAAGCCAATTCTACTAAGAAATTGTGGTTTTTCAGGTTCAATATCATTTTTTTAATGACTACAGTGATATTTTAGCTTATGTGGGCCTCGCTCAATACATTAAAATTGACATGAAGAAAAATAAAAATCTCTAAGTAAATTCAACAGTTAAAATTTTTATTCCCGACCTAGGTTTTGATTGCCTTGCAACCATTTTCAAAGGTGACATTAAAAGGTGACGAAGTGTGGAATTTACAAAGAGAGTTTTCTTCTTCGTAATGTCTGTGGTAACGTTCTACAAAGTTATGCCTTCAACCATTAATTTTATACATTAGAAAAGCATTCATATTTGTGGGATTTACACAACTAAAACTACCGCTAATGGGAAACCGCGGAGCACATATTTAAAGTCTTGTGTGTCATATATCACTAATATGGCAACATGAGGTTGTACTACCCCCAGTATTTATGTTTCCGATATTAAGTAGATTCATGAACCAGAAATTCCAATGTACATGAATGAATCTGTGTCGCTTGTAATTAATCGAACTCTTTCCAGACGCTGAGGTAGAGCGATTTGCAAATGCGTCATTAATTTAGCGAAAATGGGAACTCAGAAATTTATGACTCATAAAAAATATAAATTCTTAAAGAACCACCACGACTGAATGTTAAACTACCTCACGAAAAACACATCGGAAAGACCTGTTCTATACTATTGCTAATTTTATGATAGTGTGCCCTTCAAACTGGTCACAGTCAAATATGTCTTGGACTTCTAACGAATATGAAGTTTAGTGGTCAAGTCACTTCATACAACATCAAATATGCTTAATGGTCTACTTTTTTATTCAATAATTTTCCATATCTTTCAATTTTTTATGCATGGTAAAATTTGTAAATGATGCGCGCACTGAAGTTTTTTCATCGAAAAAGAGCAATCATTCCGCAGGAATGTTTACATCATATTGCGGGCCGAAGAAAGAAACCAGCCATCATTGTATACCCCATACTACGGCATCCTTGCGATCCATAATATGACTGCCATTTTTAAAGTTCATCGCTAGGGCATCGATTACGAAAAGCGTTATATCGGATGTCGTTAAAGTTCCGCAAGTCCTCCTTCCGAATGAAGAGAATAGGGTCGTATTTTTAACGCCTTTTTTATACGTATTCCACGCTGACGGGAGCCAAAAAAGGGAGTGGAAGACCCATAAGCGAAGTTGATGGGAGAGAGAGCAAGTGGGGAGGAAAATTGAAAGTGCCACGAAAGGTGTTCCGCTCTGGGGAGGGAGCGTCCCATGGGACCGAAGGAAGAAACATGACGCCACTTGGGTCGGAAGGGAGTGCGCATTCGAAGGAAGTCGACTCCACGGGTACAGATGTGCGATCGTTATCCATCAAATTATATCAGCAAAACACCGCAGCCCCATCGATACAACCAAGTTTCATGCAGGGTATGGAGGTGTTTATTAACTTATTGCACAGGTCAGTGATTTGGTTGTCGTAATCCAATAGTGCCGGTGATAACATACGTCGTAGAAATAACGTAACATTGGAGCTGATGGAAAGGCTTTTGGCTTTTGTCAGATGCCACAATGACACTGGGCCGAGAGATAGACAATTCATGCTTAAGTTAGGCAAAAGTCTGCATTTGTGTATTTTAATTTTATTTTGTAGGAGAGCCGAGAAATTCTCTTGTATAATGACGAAAATTTTCCAAAAAAACTGATTGACTCCACTATCTCTTTGAAGAAACATCACCTACCTTTCTGATGGAAAATTATTCTTAGTTCACGGCCGCGACGAGGGAAGCTCAAATACAGCACAGTGATTGCCTCATCCTCGTAATCGGTGACGGAGTACTGGCCACATGCGAGTACTGGCGGAGTACCTCGAGGGTCCTTCGCGCTGGGCACCAGAAACGAAGAATGTTAGAATACCTTGGACGCATTTAAAACGTTATCTTGCACTCCCTTGCACGTCTCAGCCGAAATCAGATAATAATAAATAGTTGGTGCGAAGGTTTCCGCGGTGCTCCGATGATATACGCAGCATTTTTGGGGTGTTCACCACGTTGTTGTTTACAGTGACAACAGTTTTGCCTGCATTCCATCAGGCGTCCTCAGGTAGAAGTGATATTGCCGAAGATTGGACGGCTTTACATAGCCTTGGCAACCTTACACTTATTGGCGCCAATTTTTACCCTTCGCCATGATTGGTCCGTTTGTATGAACAGTCTCTTCCAAGAGCTGTGGAGGTGACATGCGTCCTTCCGGTTGAAATTCAATGGGTGTTTAGAAATCTCGATAGCCTCCCGAATAATTCTCGGGAATATCGAGATTCTCTGGCCTTCACGGTGGCCTTCCGTCAAATTGGAGGAGATTGTTCAAACTGACGGACCAATTACGACAAAGGGAAAAAATTGGCGCCAAAAAGTGAAAGGTCGCCAAGGCTATATAAAGCGGTCCAATCTCCGACATCATCACTTGCCCACCCATGAGCCGGCACCGCCACCGACTACCAACGTGTGGGAAGAAAGGGCACGTATACGCGACACTGCTCCAGTCACAACACAAACAACACAAAATACCCAAGAAAATACCGCCACAGAAAATGACACGAAAAATATACTACAGATATTGGCCAATTTTGGAAGCATGCTGCAGCAGCAGGCATTAATGTTCCAAGATATGCTGACAAAAATATTGGGCATCCTTTTAAGAAACACCAACAATAATGGCCCCTAAAAGCAAAAGAAAATCACTGGTCACTTCCATTTGGAACGCAAATGGAGAATTTAAGTCCAAGACGCCAGTAATATACATGTTTCTGAAGAAATATAACATTGACATATGCCTCATTTCAGAGACGCACCTAAAAGATGACATGACGTGGGAAGTCCCTGATTACATAATTAAAAGAAAAGATAAAAAACTACGGGCAGGCCAGAAAGCCAGCGGAGGGGTGGCTGTTTTAATCAAAGATTCCCTAAAATATGACGAGCTCCCAGACACCACTTCAAATAATCTTGAAGCGATAGGAGTCTCAGTGGAAACAGACATAGGAGAAATTAATATCTACTCCTGCTACTTGTCTCCGAGCAAGAAATTTGACGAAGAGGAATTCTCCTCGATACTGGACGTAAGTCTCCCCACCATATTGGGAGGAGACTTTAACTGTAAACACCCCCTCTGGAACTGCCCTAAGGAAAATGGAAATGGGAAAAAATTACACAAATGGATAAAAGATAACAATATAAAAGTTATTGCTCCGCCTGAACCCACCAGAATCTATGGCAACAGTGTCATAGACCTGGCACTGCAAAGGAATGTTGGCAGACAAATAAAAGCAGTCACGATTAATGAACTAACAAGCGACCATTACCCTGTCCTGGCGTACATAGGAACCATTCCAATGCTAACCCAGGATAGGGAAAAACGGTTGTGCTATGGGCTAGCAAATTGGGAGATATTCGGAAAGGAAATATCCGACGCTCTCCCGGTATCCGACATGCCCCAAACAGTAACCCCAAAAGACGTAGACGACATGGCAGAATCCATTGAAAAGGCAATTAATGAAGCCGTTGGACAAGCAGTGCCAAGGAAATTTAAAAAACCCCCGGACCATATAAGAATTGATGAAAACACTAAACACAAAATCGGAGAAAGAAATCGACTCCGAAGAAAGTATAAAAAATTCGGGACACAATATCTGAAAATCCAAATAAAAAATTTGAACAAACACATTAAAAAACAAATTACAGAACAAAGGACTAAGAGATGGACGGAGCAACTAGCTACAATAAACACAGGTAACGGTACACTCTGGAAAATAGCTAAACAATTAAGAAAGACCCCACCACCAGATCCCAGGATAGAGGCTGATGGAAAGATATTATGCACCTTCCGAGACAAAGCCGAATATATGGCGGATGAATTAGAAAAGACATTCAGCCCAAATGCGCCAGGCAGTCAAGCAGAAAACATTGAACTACGTCCAGAATCTTGGGAAACCAATACCGGAGTAGAAGGCCCAATCATAACGACGAAGGACATCCAAGGTCTAATAAAAAACCTACCCAATAGGAAGGTCCCAGGGGAAGACAATGTCACTAATGAGACCATCAAAAGACTGCCATTCATTGGAATTGAATATTTCACTAAAATTGCCAATGCAAGCATTAAAACTGGCCACTTCCCCACACGATGGAAAAACACAATAATTAAATGTATCCCGAAGAAGAGGGGGAGAACACTTAAACCTAATGACCTCAGGCCACTATCGCTCCTCTCTAACTTGGGGAAGCTTCTAGAGAGAGCGATAGTGCCAAAAATATGCTCTTTCGTTGAAGAAAGAGGCATAATTCCCGAAGAACAATTTGGGTTCAGGCGGAAACACTCGACGACCCAACAAGTCCATCGAGTGATTGATTTTATAAATGACGGCTTCAATAAAAAGCAAACGACAATAGGAATTTTCCTATATATCTCTAAAGCATTCGACAAGGTCTGGCATGACGGACTGCTTTACAAAATGACCAAACTTGACTTCCCAAACTGGATACTGAAATGGACACGCTCTTATTTAAGAGACAGATACTTCAGAGTAAAATGAGTACATGAGATAAGTAACAAGAAAAAAATAACAGCGGGGGTACCCCAAGGATCAATATATGGGCCACTATTATTCAACATATACACACGACTTCCCGAATGACAACCAAAACTGGCGCATAAAAATAGCACTATATGCAGATGACGTAGCAATTCTTGCAAAGAGTAGAAACGTAAACATCGGGATAGAAATTTCGCAAAACGCTTTGGACGAGGCCGTGAAATGGTACGAAAAATGGAGAATAAATATAAACCCTGACAAAACCCAAACAGTAATATTCACGAGGCCGAAAACTAAGACACCGTCGTGCCCTGGGCTTACTGTTAGAGGTAGAGAAATACAATGGACAACCGAAGCCAAATACCTTGGGGTCACCATAGACCAGAAATTGACATTTAAAAAACATATCGAAAATATTGTTAAAAAGACAATAGGCACTAGAGCGGGATTATCGCCTGTACTAAAAAGTGATACTGTGCCAGAAAGAATAAAAAGATATATATATACGTCCTACATTGTGAGGACACCCTCTGAATTAAAGCTGCTTGCACAGCAAGTGACGAGTCACATCATCACTTCATCCTAAAGACGCCTGCTGGGGCGCAGGCGAAACTATTGCCACTAGAAACAACAGCGCGGTGAAAACCCCAAAAATGCTGCCCATTTCGATAATAAATTCTTTTCTTTAGCAAAACTCTGCTGCCCTCAACACAGACAGCTTGTCGTCCAGATATAGCAGATGAACAATTGGCCAGATGGAATGAGGATTTAAATGCATTTGCTATTTCAGCAATTTATTTCCTGTGTTAGACTTTGTTTGGATATCCGCCAAATCTTCTGAGTCCAGGTAGAAGGGAAAAGTTGATAAAAGAGATAAGACCTGCTCATCTACCACTCCGAATTTAAGAGCAACTGCTTTGCTTTGAATTGAAATGTAGCATTGCTGGCTGAAATACTACAGGGATGTAGATTAAAGAATAGCATCACGACAGAGAAGCTGAGACCAAGATGTATGTCTGAAGATGATGGATACTACATTCTTAAACGTCCTTCAGTCATTGTATTCTTGGTTGGGCAGCTGTGATGACTTATATTGTACCACCCGTGCAATAATGAACTGCCTCCATGATGACGGCATGAATAATTGTGGGCCAGGAAGAATGTTAGTGATGAACAACACTAAAGTTAAACAGTAAGGATGGATATCACTCATTCTTATATGGATCTGGACTAATCATTATGCAAAATTGCCGCATTCATTGATGATAATGTATCATGGATGTTTAGAAGGATATATAAGGCAATGGAAAACACGCAGTTATTGGAAAATCACGTTAAAGTAATTGAAATTACTTCAAAAACAAGAATATATGTGGCATAAAAATATCGGGGCACATCAGTCAGCGTTTTGGGGAGGAGTTTCAATTATTAGGTCAGGACAGGTGTTAAGAAAATTGCTTCATATATCCACAAACGATTACGCCCGAATCCTTTGCACTTTTCATTTTCATTGAAATCAACAGATAATGTGAACACCTACTACATGAATTCTCTCTACCTTTACTAGGGATCACCTGCTCACTCAGCCGTTTCCATTGAAGTCACTACCATATCGCGCAACTTTCTTTTAGATTTATGTGTAGGATACCCGTGATGTATGAATTATTTTAAGAAACTCATCCGGACAAAAATATCGTATCGTAAAAAGTACCGTATAAAAGTATCGTTTTTTGTAGAGCCAGTGGCATATTATGGCTTACCGCGGGTCTGTGGCTAGCCTCAACAGCAGGGCGAAGAGCGACCTCCTGGAGGCCTGCATCGCCGAGTTGGAGAGGATAGTTGCAGAGCTTCACTCTCAAATGACACATTGCGCGGGCATCTCGAGCGTAGGGGGCCGTGGCGCTTCCTCCAGGACCCATTTCAGCACCAAGGAGGTACCCCTGGCGTGCTCGGATGCAGGTGGGGCGGTCGAGGGGGTGGCGGTGAAGCCTCTGAGCCTGGGGACGAAGCCCATCTCGAAGCTGGAGTGGATAGTGGTGCCCCAGGGTCGGGGGACAGCGGCGCGTTCGAATCGGAGAGAGGCGGGAGCGGAGGCTGCCCCTATCCCTGTGCACAACAGCTTCGCGGTGCTATCGGAGGATGGCCCCGTGTTGCCTGTTGGCGATAATGTGAGCGCACCTCCTAACTCGAGGGACGCTGCTCCCGAGGTTAGCCGGGCAGGGAGGGCGGAAATTTTATTGATAGGGAGTTTAAACGTCTGACGGGTTGTGCTCTCATTGCGGAATAGAGCAGGGAGAGACAGAGGGGACCAACGGGTCACCTCCTGGTGTATTCAAGGGCGATTAGTGCCCAATACCACGGCTGCGACACGCACGGTGGTTGGAGATACGGGGTGCTCCAGACTGCGGGTGGTTACTCATGTCAGCATTAATGATACGTCCGAGCGTGGAGCTGACGAGATATTAAATTTCTTCAGAGATATAAACTCAAGAGGTGGAACGCGTCCGGAGGGCGTCTGGTGACGATTTGCGGCTGACCATTTGCAGTGCTGTTCCGCGGACCGACCGCGGTCATGTTTGGAGCAGGATTGACTTCCTGAACAGAGGGCTGTGGGTATTCTGTGCAGGCATAGGAGCAGAATTAGTAGATCTTCGACCAGTGCCGGGCTCCCCTCAACCATTCTGGGGTGCTTTACTCCGCCCAGGCGTCAGAAGGGGTGGCTCATAGGATTTTCGAGCATCGTAGGTATATTTTAGGCTCTAGAGTGAGTCGATCAGTGGGATTCGAAAGTATAGACCCCACAAAAGCCTCAGAGGAAATCCGGATAACGTAGGGCTTTATTGCCTAAAAGACTTAGGGGAAGCACACATTAATATATTTTAATTACATAGCGAAAACAATTCAAACACACATTCTGAAGATAACTGCGACACTTCAAAGAAAAACTCCCCTCTCATTGGTTTCAGAGACCATCAAAAAGATAGTACACAGAATTACAGAAAACAGTGAACCAACATTCATCAAGCAAAATGCGGTATAAATTTAGTAATATGTATTTAATTTCCGTAGAGTAAAGAACAAACGTTCCGAAGTTTAGTATAAATTTAAAAACGCAAATATATGAATAGGAACAGAGAGCAGAGGATATTAACAGCAGCAAAGTTTTTCCGACAGGATATAAAACCTATAGACGTGATCGGCCAGATAGGATTGGTGGCAGAGTATTCATAACAGTTAGATCGTTATTGAATAGTGCCGCACGCATATAAGACGACAATGAAATAGAGAGAGTTTGGTGTACTATGTATCAAGAAAACAAAATAAATATAGATATATGCTCATTTCACATGCCACCGAATTCAAAAATAGACATTTTGTACAAATTAGAAACTCAATAACATCATTTATCTCGAAAGAAAACAAAAGCGTCATAGTTATCGGTGGAGATAACAACCTCCCAGCTATAAATTGGAAGACCAAAAGCGTTGAGCTAAATTCAAGGAAGCGTGATATAAGCAAGGTCTTACTTCATAGACTTTCACACCACTCTCTTACTCAAGTTGTAAACAAACCTACGAGAGGTAATAAAACATTAGATCTTTTACTGTTAGTCACCCTACAATCATTAAACACGTCGATATCCTCAAAGGCATTAGTGATTTTAAAGTAATTTTTACGACTTTAAAAACAAAAGTAGTGCCCATTGTTAAACCTAAACGTAAAGTCTACTTATTTGAAAAATTCGATTACGTGAAATTCGGAGAGCCGTTAAAAGCTAGGTTTATTGAGAAATTCAGAAATGATGTTTTTCAGAGCGACACAGAGAATATCATCATAACGCCTCCAAACACCTCTAGGTCTGACAGATGCGATAAAATAAGAGAGATACACTGCCGGACAGATAGTTACAAAAACTCGTTCTTTACGAACTTACCAAAAACTACATCTTTACACGGCTTGTGACATAACACCCCCTGCCACTCACAGGGGGTGTTATGTCACCAGCCGTGTAAGGGGGTGTAGATGTAGATTACTTAAAAGGAATGAATTTAAGGCACAGAAAATGAAATATTAAAAGTACACACGTGTGAACACAGCGGTATTTTTTGAAAAGTAAGTTCTCGTCTTGACGAAATACCATCATCATATGCTGCTATATATGATAGCTGTCATACCGTTTTTACAAGTGGATACTAGCTTCGCTAAGACGAATTAAAAAGAAATTGTTCTGTACTTAATAAAACAATCAGTCGATAGAAAAATATATTATTCTCAGTTATTTTGACCTATAGCGGTCGTATTTGTTTATAATTTCAGTCATTCATAGCTTATTTGCTTGCGTAACCAATTTGATGCCTAAATCTACCCCTGAGTTTGAAAGTTGCAAAGTGCATACGTTTAAATACATAAAAAAAGAGGAAACCCTCTTGCATGACAGCGGAACATGATGAATCCGTGGTCAATGCCAGAATGCGAAGTTAAGAGTGAATCTGAAGAGGAAAAGTAGAGATAAGAGAAACAATGCGGTGGAAACGACAGCAAGAACATGACAGATTCATTGAAACGTTTCAAATGCATTCAAGGCAATCTTAATGTCTCTTCCTTTTCGTTGTCTGCACGAATAACCCTAGGGGCAGGCAAGCGGACAGTGTTCCTTCGTAGATTTCGAGGATCCCATTATATTTTTTGTATTTGAACTTTCTTCGTCGTGGTCGAAACCACAGAATAATATTTCATCAAAAAGGAAGATGATTTTTTTCCCAAGAGATTGTGGGCTCACTCCGTTTGTCTGAAAACTTTTTCCTCCAGATTTAGTCAAAAAGGAAACGCGAACTACGGGCAAATTTTCTATATTAGAGATTTCAAATATACATTGTGATTAAAATATGATCAAAAAATATTTTCAGATTGAAATGATAACGTATGATTAGATAGTGCAAACTTTCCTTCAAGGTTTTCGTGTTTTCTTTCAAAGGTACACGCATAATGTTATGTCTCGAGTGTGATTTTGATTTTTTAATGGAATGTTTCTTTAAGAGAAATTAAATCTATACTACCTCTTACTTACATTCCAGGGAAAATTTTGCAATGTTTGTAAAAAAAAGTAGCCATGTTGATATACTGCTGATCGTCACACCATAGCCTTCGACGGCGGGCTCCAATTGGAGGGAAAGGCCAGCGTGTAACTCGGGAAACAAAGTAGTTGGAATCGTGCTATTAAATAATTCATTTGATCAATGAAGGTGGGAAAAATATAATAAAAATACGAGGAACTATAAAATTTGAGCACATATAAATCGCGGAAATCGATTTCTGTTGACTGCAGCTAACGTAGTATATGAATATACACTTAAATTTGAGAGATAAAACTTGAAGTAAATATATAAGAAAGCATGACACTTATGATGGAAATATGATAATGATGAAATCTCTTTCGAGTTTCGAAGTTCGCAAACTACAATTTGCTTGTGTGCATAAAAAAATTGTATTTTTAGGTTTTTTCATTTGAACTCCACTTTCAACTGAAGCACTCATAATCCAATGATATACGTACACATGGGCTAATCTATAGGCTCGTATAAAGGTGAAAAACATTAAACTCTTCTGCAGCTTTCTATAATCCTTCCTTAAGGTTATTTTCGACGAACAAAACGTGATTATAATTTACGAGGAAGCCCACTTTTCTAAACAAAATAAGTGGCCGGAAAATGTTACCGTTTTTCAATTCATAGAAATTATTCCTACTCGCCGTGAAAAGGGAAGAGTCGAGGAAGTGTCGCGGTCACCGTCGGTCAAGCGAGTTATTGGATGGAAATGGCGAAATGACAAAAGGTGAGTGGCGTCAGTCGACAAAGTAAGAGAGGAGCAGATCAAAGTGGGAATGGAGCGAGGAGGGGATTTAAAAGGAAGGGATGACAAAGGTAATGGGTGGGGAGGCGGGGCGGGGTGGGGTGGAGAGGTCTGAGAGGTGAGCGGAGGGAGGAGAGCAGCTTTTGCGGTCATCCTCTGGACAAAAAGCGAAAGTTACATTGGTCCGAGTTGCGGTGTTGAAAGCGCAGTGGGATTTCATTATTGAATCCTTTTGTATTTGTGGCTAAGCAAAAAATAAATCAGCCCAAGCAATATACCATTGTAAACGGCTTGCGGTTGGGCGAACAAAATGAAATAAAATATTCATCTGCCATAATAACATTCAATTTACAAGTAAAAGACCTTGATTGACATACAATGTCACGTAAAGAAACGCTGTTGTGATGAGTTGGGTAATTTTCCCATAGAGAAGTTTCAAATATTCAGCAAAAAGGATGAATGCACATGCTTCATATAAAAGCATCGGTTTATAATTTCTCTAGAATAATCTATCATACAAATGCAGAGATAGGTAAAAAGACAAAATAAGCTTTGTTTGGACAAATTTTGCTGTACAGAGTTCATTTGAAGCATAAAAAAGCGTTAAACACTCAATGACAGGACAAGTTAGACTTCCGTAAAGTAAAAATTGTGTGATCACTAGCGGGTGACTCCGTTGAAGTATCTACGCGGCTATTCCGTAGTTCTTTGAAAATTTCATAAAGTAACATATAAAACCAAAAATAGCATTTGCAGATGTGTTTCATGAGGCAAAACTGGGAGCTTTACTTATGGTAGAAAACTTTTACGTTGAATTTAAAGAAAATCAGAAGTGCGAATCCATATAAATTCATTCAGCCCGGAAAATTCATGGGTACTGGCAAAGAAAAATATGAAGAAATGAGTTCATCGACACAAGAGATACACATAGTGTCTGCAATTAACAAATGCTTATTAACTTACAATTTCCCCAGGCTACTGTGAAACCCATCTCTGAATGAATATAAAAAAGTCTTGAGGTATGTTCATGCAAAAGTAAATTTTGTAAACGTTTTACTCATACAAAAGTGACGGAATGTTGCAGTATGATCTGCTTAAAAATATATATAACATATTTATAGCATACTAATACATGTTTCATAAATATGAACTATGAAGAGAAAGAAAGTGAAGAGATTATGTGAATTTCAGATGAAACTCCTCAAAAGCAAAGCAAAGAATACTGGAATGGATAGGATAAGAAATATCATAATCTGATTAGTAGTAATGGATGAATCACTGCATGAAAAGGATAGAGGCATATAATCTGAAATTTAGATGATAGTTTTGGATCTTTCTTGGCGGAATTCCTTGATATTAGCGATAGAAGAATTAACACTGCAACTCTACATGGTAATAGATTCATTGACACTAGTTTCGCCGCAGGGCAGCATAATCATCTTTGCTGATAAGCTGAAATGATTTTGGCATTAGAATCAGGATGGGAACTGATGTTGCAATATGATCTGCGAGTCCCTGCAAAGTTATGTTAGGTCTATTCTTCTAATAGTGGCGCAAACAGCAGTGGATAGTGTGTGGACAAGATAAGTCTTCATAAAGCCCTTTTTATCTCTCAAAATTTGGAAAAGCGAAGCAAATCTTAAGCTAAGTACATTTATTTCTACCGAGAATGTGTTCAAAATGAGCATCAGTGCTGTGATTTATAGAGCAGATTTGATGTTTTCGTAGTCCTACATACAATCTAAAGAACATCGAGTAATCTAAGTCGATGCGAGGTAAGATCACATTAAAATTGAAGAGATAATCGTCAAAATACAATTAAATTCGCAGCTGTTTTCACAATGTCTTTAGCAGATACATATCTCAAATTTTTTCGGACCATTATGATGGAAAAAGGCGTCTATCATTTTATAAAACCCTACCACATCATTAGATACGAAAAACAAGGAAGTACTTAACAGCCTTTTGTAATGATGAGCTATAAAAAACTAAACGATATCAGGATGAACTATGAGTTAAAATAGTGGTTACCACTGAAAGCTAATTTTGATAGGCTGTCAAGTATATATGATTCAATTTACCTTCTCTGAAGATGAAAACACCACATCTCTCTCTATATTCTGCTCTTTCAAATCTTTACAGATATCTTTTGCCACACTTATACGTATTTAGAAAACATTAAGGCTCATTAAAAATATAAAATACAGATCTACTTGGAAACAAGAAATAATCAATAGGCCTTTTGGAGTAAATCTCTGCGCACAGTTTCAGGCATAAAGCTATTCACTGAGACAGCATATGGGTATGATTAACGGGCATGTAAATTAAACCGAAAGGGCGAACTCAGCCATGGGGCAGTCGTAATTCACACTCACGTGAGTTATGAGAAACTCCAAACCGAGATGAACACATGGGCTATGGGAAAGGTCAACTAGAAAAACAGTCATGAGATACTGAGAAGTTTACCTCTCCCAAATTAGTTGCACTTAACTCTTTGTTGAATAACTCAGTCTTTACTCTTATCCCTAGTCCGAAAGAAATGTATGAGTCTTTATAAAAGTCACTTCTTCATTCTATTTGATTTGTCCTATTCAGATATAAAATATGGAAGATTATCATCATAACAGTGAAATAAGATGCAACGGAAATCAAAATTTTTAATTCCCCTAAGTACCATTACATGGTAAAAAACATTTATACTCTTCTTTAACTTCTAATTGATGGCATTTTTATTTTATAACGTATTGACGCAGAACTTAATGGCAGCTTTTGTTATTGAATTAACAATCATCTTAACTATTTCGGGTTGATTATCGTACTAAATTCATTTTCTCATCTACAGACTACTCCATGAGCCGCCACATGGGCGTGTGGCAGGGGGTGGTAGGTCACCAGTCGTGTAAAGATGTAAGTTATTGAGAGGTTTAATGGTGACATGAATGGGATGTATGAAGTGGAGCTCATTTTTTATTGTAGTCGCTTATTTTATTGCTTAATATTTATGTCAGCCATCGGCTCGAAGAAACCAGGAATGTCTAAATTGTTTATTGTGTCATGCTTAGTGAATACACTTTCGAATTATTGGTTTAACAAGTTAGCTTTATCGATGCTGTTGGTGACCCTTTTGCCGTTTGTTTCCAATAAAGACTACTGACAAAGATTTGCCCTGGAGCTCTCTCTCTTAAGACCAGAATTACCTGGGTTTTTCATCTAGTAATTTATGTAGGACTTTCGTAAACTTGTGCGAAGGATTTTCTTCATTTTTGAGCGTTGGGAAACATAAATATCTCTCACCACAAGTTCTATTGTTTTGTTTCAAGAATAGAATTTTTATATAGGTTGTGTAGTTGTCTTTGTCTCCTGAGTTCCTACCTTTTTTCGTGCTTATACCAACGAGGTTCTTTAATCTCCGATTGAATTGGTGGGGAATATATTTATTGATTTTTTTACAAAGCGTTTCTAAATATCTCCATGATAATTCGGTGCTCTCGTTCTTCATTTTGGCTTCAAATTTGTGAATTGTTTTAACATCTCTCCGAATTTTTCGTAATCATATTTTTCAAATAAGTACACTTAACGTTTAGATTTTACAGTGGACACTACTGTTGTTTTCAAAGTTATAAAAAATTACTTTATGATCACTTATTCCTACGAGGAAATCGACGTGCTTAATCATTGTAGGGTGACTAACAGCTAAAAGAGCTAATGTATTAATAACTCTCGTAGGATCGTTTACAACTTGAGTAAGAGAGTGGTGTGAAAGTGTATTAAGAAAGACACCGCTTATACCAAGCTTCCTTGAATTTGGCTCAACGCTTTTGGTTTTCCAATTTATAGCCAGAGGATTGAGATCTCCGCTGATAATTATCATGCTCTTGCTATATTTCGAGGTAAGTGATGATAACTGAGTATCTACTTCGTAGAAAACGTCTATTTTGGAATCTGTTGGTCTATAAAATGAGCATATATCTATATTTCTCTTGTTTTTTCGCTTCATAGTACACCAAACGCTCTTTATTTCATTGTCGTCTAATATGTGTGCGGCGTTATTCAAATACCAATTAACAGCTATGAATACTCCGCCGCCAGTCCGCCAGTTTCGGAAAGAATTTGCTACCATTAATATCTTCTGCAAGCCAGCTCTCTGTTTTTATTAATATATCTACGTTTTCAAACATATGCTCAACTTCGGCACGTGTGTTCTTTACGCTTCGGAAATTTACTATTACTAAATTATAAATATGATTACAGAAAACCGGAACAGCAACATGAGGGTTAGAATGGAAACTTATGTTAGTTAATACTATAAAGCAATTGAATCAAACCAATAACAACATCAGAAACCTGGTCATTTGAGGGTTTTATTTTATCACCCGAGGAAGATTATGCAAATATCAGAGGTATGATAGATATAAATGGTAAAAATATCCGTGAAGGACACTAAAAATTTATCTTCAAATCAATAGATCACTGCTGGCGATATATGTGAAAAAAAATCCCACAAGGAAAAATGAAGACGGAGGGAAGGACAATAACAACAAGGGTGGGGAGGTCAACAGTAGATGTTATGTTTGCAGAAAGACAACCACAAGAAAACACGATAAGCATGAAAATTACCTATGGTTGGCTTTTCTGGATACCGAGAATGCCTATGAAAGTGCGTGCAGGCGAAGAGCATGGGAGGCTCTGGCAAGTGATAGAGTCAAGTAATGCACAGTGGATGGCGTGAGGGAAATTTTAAAAGTGAAGAAGGGAAAATGGAATAGATACATAAGAAAAGTGGTTTAAAACAGGTACGTGCAATTTAGCCGTGATTTAGAGGAATGCGGAGGAGAAAGTATAGGTACACTTGTATACGTGGACGGAGGTGACCGGAATGTATGGAGTGAAGTTTATTGAAAGAAGAGGGGAATTCAATACAACAAGAGACAAAGCTAAACAAACCGCTTACCTCACCGTTTTAGGGAACCGTTAGAGATGGTAAAAAGTTAAAAATATCATACAGGAGTAAATAGGTGAAGGCAAGCCTAAACATATCTGAGAAGAGTCAGAAGCTTAGTATGGAACTAAATACCCATTCATAGATTATCCACATGAACTTTCCATACTAACACATATTTCGAAAACATGGACTTTAAAGAGGAAGAAAGTGAAGCGATTATATGAATTTCAGATGAAACTCCTCAATAGCAAAGTAGAGAAAACTGGAATGGATAGGATAAGAAATATTATCTGATTAGTAGTAATGGATGAACCACTTCATGAAAAGAATAGAGGCATATAAGCAGAAATTAAGATGATAGTTTGGGATCTTTCTTGGTGGAATTTCTTGATATTAGCGATAGAGGAATTAACACTGCAATTCCACATAGTAATAGATTCATTGACACGACTAGTTTCGCCGCAGGGCAGCATAATCATCTTCCCTGATAAGATGAAATGATTTTGGCATTAGAAACAGGATGGAAACTGGCAAATTTTTCAGAAAGGTTCATGAAATGTAAATGTAATTACCCCGATGATGACCATGGGATAGACTGATTAAAGGAGTGGAAGAGAGTAGAGAAACGGGAGAAGGGTTAGTGAGTAAAGTGAGAAATGACAAGTGGTGGGAGGATAGAAAAAAAGCGGAGTGGCTGATGTGCAAAGAACATCTAGCTTGTGGCTGAAGCTTGTAGCAGATGGTGAAGATTTATTTGCTAAGCGATTAAAGGAACAGTAGAACACTAGAGCTCAGAAGTAATGGTGGCCCTAGAGCCCAAAATAGCAGCCAAAACCTAAGGCATTCTATTTGACCCAAGACCAAACCTAGCTCATAACGAATGAGCTAAAGAACAAATTACTCTGATTTTCCAAGTGTATACTTGACCACTGGAGGTGAAAAAGACTATATAAAGTTTTCCATGGCCCAAAGGACCCCAAAAATAATCTAAAATAGCAGTAGAATAATTTATATTAGACTGCGCACAATGTTATGTGGAATGATATTATGAAGTGAAACTAAAATACTACGACAAAGTCCACAGAACTCAGAAACGGGTCCGAAAATCACAAAGCTGGGCTTTCTCTCTCATCTCATTGCAAATACGGTTGTCTTTCTTGAAACTCCACTTGTCGGGACATGATAACACGGGGATGGATAAAGATTATACAAGAAATGATTCCCAACGGGCCCCAAGAAGTGGGCCTTTCAGTTGTTACCGAATATCGTTCTATGATAATTTTTCAATATGCTGAGACAGGCGTGAAAACATTTGAAGCCAAATTAGGCATTGCAGAGCAAACTGGGATCATGATACGCCCTATGGCCCACGTAGTGCTTTACACGTTACATCCTGACGTAAAATACGATTGTTCTCTGAAGTTTTACAGATAATCACATGATCTGGAAGGGTCTACCTATCGACAAAAGGTTCTAGAGCCTCAGGGGTCCCAAAGCAGTCGCATTTGAATTTGAATATACGTTAATAGGGTTTCTTTAAATATTTGAGTCATGTGCAAGAAGCAGTGAGAGATGTAGGATGGTCAATAAAACAGATTAAAATGTAACGATGAGATCAATTGAGTATTTTCAACTAAAAATAGACCTTGCCATCTAACACCGTCACCACTGGCCATCATCTCGGTTGATGATGCAAACATTCCCATAGTTATAGAATGCGGGAGCATGAGCTTCACATCTTAAGCCAGCGCCACACATGCGTCATTTGCTGTGTGAACAAATCTTGTTAATAAAGGAATTCAGTGAAACTAAGATCGCCTTCGCGTTCGGACAAGCGGACATTGCCCAGCGTCAAGCAAAAAAGTGTAGAGCGCCGGGCGTTTGTCTGGTCCACCTGGAGACACTTAGCGAGTAAACCACGGAGAGCGAATATAATATAGTAATATCCCCTCCGCTGTATCTTCTAAGGCCGATCCGAATCCTAATGTTCGGATGGCGCGCCAAACAATCCCTCTGAATTTAATATGGGCATCCGAACGACCCAATAATGCGGCAGTTGCCGCTCCATTTCCATTTTTCTACATCGCGCAACGCTTGCCCGAAAGAGGTTTCATTCTCTGCTGGGAGAGAAATAACAAAAGATAACGTATCATTGGAATAGAGTTACACGGTTTATAAGTCTTCTGACCGCGCCCTTGACTAGGTACAGATAAAAGATTTTTTTTCCTATCATCACGAGCTTCATACAATGTTAGAAGTAAATACGGGAAATTTTGAAATGGGGTTTGAGTCTTTTTATTTCAGATAATGTCGTCAATATGCTAGTTGGTTGCCATGTATCCCATTTACCACAGGTTGAAATTATGTAGGTTTTCAATCATTGCACTGAAAAAATAAAGTGTACAAAGTCACTCACACGGGTCCATATACACCTAATGGTTGAAATTCACCATGAAAAAATCATTTAACTTGATCGGGATTCGAACCCGGATCTTCCGATTCCCGGTCAGGTGTGATGTCACACCTGACAGATGGTCAAGTGTGTGTAGAGGAAGATGGCTTGGTGGTGTAATTGGCTGACACACACCTGGCCGGCAATGGGGAGATCCGGGTTTGAATTCCGGTCAATTCAAATAATTTTTATGGCAAATTTCAAGCCTATGGTGTATAGGCACCCGTGCAAGTGGCATCGTACCACATCATTTGTCAATGTCAATTGTCGTTATACAAACGACAACTTTGGGTTTATCCACCGCGAGAGTGGCTTTATAAGCATGACTATCGTCTCATGTGCGGCAATGTAGACTTGAGGCGTGAACATCTAGTTTGCTTAAACCCTCCTATCAAAATTTGCCTTGGAGGTAGATGGCTTGGTGGGGTTACTGGCTAACACACCTGACTGGCAATTGGGGGATTTGGGATCGATTCCCGGACAAGTCAAATGATTTTTCATGGCAAATTTCAACCCTTCGGTAAATGTAGGCTGTTCCCAATTACACCTCTCACCTTGGGACTAGCAAACTGCTAATTTGTTTCATGGCTTCCCATTTTTACCTTAAGGTTTATGTCGCAGTTGAATAAAAGAAGCTACTCTATATTCGCTTTTAGATTAATCTAACATTGTTTTGGATTCAGAAAATATTGAAAGATCCATGGGGTAAATATATGACAAAATATAAAAAGCATATCTTTTGACTCTCGTATCAGGAAATTTATGTGCATTATGTTTCGCTGCTGGTGAGACATAGTATCAACGTGCAATTTTAAATATTTACAAAATTGGGAAGCATTGTGAGTAATATTTGGATAACTACTCAAAAAGTTATTAACTAGCTTAGAAGATATAGAATCAAATCCTGAGAACAGATTTCATCAGTGAAAAGTAAAAGAAATTTAAAGATATCCAATTCAATCACGTACGCAATCAAGTACTTTAGCTTGCCTGCATTTTAAGAAAAATTAATTATTTGGTTATTCTCCGTGAGTACTATTTTTTCACTTGAATGGAATCCATTTGATATCCATAGTTTATTCTCCAAGAACTTGTAGATATTTAAAAAAAAAACTTCTTAATACTACAGTTTTTAACATCGATGGATTAAGTAGGAAATGGCAATATATTGGGGAGATGATATCCTAAACACGTTATTTCGACTCCACCTAAATGAAAGGTATTTTATTCTGATTGAAATGTAGTCTGATTTAACTTGAAGCATATTATATACATCATTATTTATTTCCTTCGATATTGCACAGTTTTCTAGCCATATAAGATAAGCAATATATACTTAATCAAAATTCCAATAATAAATTCCACAAAAATCCTTACTATGTTACTAATATCAATGTAATTAATGTTCATTGTTATAAAAACCTACAAACCTACATTAAATTATCAACCTGACGAAAGTACATCACTTACTACGAAGTTTTATAAGACGGTGAGGATTGAAGCATGTTGGAGCGATAAAATATTATTCTGCTATAAAGGCATGGAATTCTTACTAATTACATTCTACATATTCTCTTAATGGCTTAATTTTTTTAAACATGACCAATTAAAACAGTACCTTGACGGAATCGAATGCTAATATAATTAGCTAATATTACTTATAGCCATTTCGTAAAGGTAAATTATTGATTGTTTTAAGAGCAAGAGCAGGTTGCGTAAAGGAACTCCTTAAATTACGCAAATTTTAACAAAGTTTTAACATTAGCTAATGCAGTTGATGATTCAAAAAAAACTTCATGCCCTGGTGTATGCGTTTGAGTCAATAATGCCTCAAGTTTCATGCTTTGAATATTTTAGAATGAAGATGTAATTTTTCATTTGATATGCTTACCAACGAATAAAGATTCAAATCCTTGAATAAACTGCATATAGTTCAGAATCTTTGAATTTCAAATGGCTCGACATAATAAACGCACTAGTTTGAAGATTCATTCATACACATTGTTGCAACACTGAAGCTTTCTTTGAAAGGGAGGAAAGAATTCTTTGAGGTCATCCGGCACAAGTTGTTTCCAGATCCCCAGGGAAAATATTTTCTCGCTCTCATTTCGCTCTCCTTTCATCGGGATAAACGTGTCGGCTTGATGCTTCATACTCCCTGACAGATGATAGAAATGCGAGAGTCCAGATGGCAGACCTTGGAATAAGACAAGAATCAGAGTTCCATTCTTCTCGATTCCATAGAATGCTTAGAAAAAAATGAGATCCGTCCGGGGGCATACGAAGTTTCATCTTCACTCAAATTTGGGAGTCAAATTTTCAGTTATAAATGCTATTTTTGGGAAAATTCCTTCTCGTTGGAAGGGAGTTAAGGTTTCCATCTGGTGCGAGAACAAGTTTGGAAAAAAAGTGGAAAGATATCAGTTGAAATTTCCTTTCCTCGGAGAGAAAACGGAATAAGATGAAATGGCTCACTATTGCTCCCAAAAATCGTGACATACTTGATCCGCGATCCGACAATTCGAAAAAAATTCTAGAAAGTGAGACATTTAAATCCATATGAAATTACAAGTCCCCATTTTCTCTAACTAATCCACTATGCAAATTAAAAATTTACATGGCTGGCTGATGGATGAGGAAACAGGTAGAAAAATGTCTGCTAAAAATAAAGAAATGCTTGAGGAAAATGAGCAGGCTTTATATGTTAAACAGTACGTTACATCGTTGTTGTAGCTAGTTCCGAAATTGAAAAATGTCCATCGTCCTTACATATCCTAGTTCAATTTAATGGCACCCAAAGCATTCATTTCTTCCAAATACCTCACAATTGCTGCAACAGACGTTGTGTGGAATCAACAACTCGATCAGTTTCGTGACAGGCATTAACTGTGATTTCATAAATGATTTTCAACAATTATAAATGAATTCCTGAGACAAAATAGTGAGAAATGGAATATGTGGATATTAAGGCGTATTTTGAGTTGATATTACTCAGAATTGAGATAATGATATTTATTGATGATCTTTCCATTCAAATCTGGACTTGAAGATCATATTATATTTCTAAAGTCGATGTAGTTTGAGTCCAATTTATCGATAGGTATTTTCTGCTTTTACATATTTCACTCACCTTACTTTGCTTTTAAGTTCTGAAAAAAATTCACTATCTAGACATTCACCGTATTGTGTTTCATCTTGCTTTAGAAAACGATGTTTTACTTTTATTGGCGGAGGTCCAAGATGGAAGATACTTGACATATTTGGTTTCACGTATAGGCTATAGAACAAGGGCCTTGGGGCTCTGAAAGGCCCTCAAAATGGCCCTTTCATCGCCAAAAATTGATCCTGGGAGATAATTCTTGCCTGTATTAGAAACACATAATACATACCTATACTGAATGTACAACAATCATGGGTTTGTAAGTCACACTCTGGGGCCCTAGAGGGCCTAAGGTTCCAAAAGAATTCTTTCCTAAAAGCCTCATAAGTATTGAACGAGCAAACCGATTTTAGTGAACTTTTCACACATAGGATCAGTAAAGCTTTTATTAGGAAATTGGGACTATAAAGAAGGCCCATGGGCCCCAAGGGCAGCGTATTTGGCCGTCTGGTGTGTCATGTGTTTGAAAAACATTTTGTCTAAACATTCTAAACTAACTAAACAAGTCTAAACATTTTGATTCAAGTGCAGAGGTTTCTCTTTTTGCATATTTTAATTAGTTTTACTACAGATAGAAGGCTATAGTTTTCGCCATTAGATGGATAAAAGATTGCAGCTTCTTATTTTTTCATTCAATTGTCTAAAACGAATAAAATTTCCCTAGAAATTGCGTATTTAATGTCAAAATCATGAATTTTCCCCAGAAATTTGGGAGGCACGTCAGGCAGTTACCCAGTAACCTTTCACCCGCACAGCTTCTTCTTGATTCCGTTACTCCAAGATGGATAAAAAGCCCGTCCTTCACCGAAGGAAATGAGACCGAGTGGGAAAGTGACAAGGGAGTAGAATCCTTCACTCAAACCTTTCTCACCTCTCAACGCTCTTCGGGTGTTTATTTGATTTCGCTCTGGCGACCCTCAGATGGGCTCGTAATGGACGCCGAAGCTCCCGAAGGAGGTTGATGGGCGTGATGGGGGGGGGGGAGGGTTTGGGCAGGGGGTGCGATTAGGATGGGGAGGCTGAGGGGGTGAGGCGGAGAAGGTCAGAGGCGGTCGTGCGCGGGAATTAATGAGGCGCGCCCGGGTGCCACGGCCGCGTCACCCCACGGTGGAGGATCTAATTAAAATCCCCTAGCCGCTCGAGTCACTTTCTTTGTTTGTTCCCTACACGGAATTTAAATTTTAGGAACGGCGTAAATACGCTCTTCTATGGGTGGGTAAGAGTAGGCCTCCATGAACCCTGGATAAAATTGTGTAGGAAAAGATTTAGGAGACGTAAACAAAGAGAAGGTGCATATTGTTACTCACTCTACATGGCTTACCTTGTGGAACCGTTGTCAGAATACAGAATAGTCAGATGATTATTTTTTTGGAATTTTCATCAGCTCGAACAAAGGTCCCTTGAAAATAGGTCAAGGAAATATTTCATCAATATCAGTGTTTTAGTTTACTGGGGGTCTCCTGGACCCATATATATCTTAAGAAATAATACGACCAGTAAAGGTTTTATGATAAATGCGAAATCGTACAATGAGGCTGAAATCCATTTCACTATCTTCAAATCTTTATTTTCAAAAATACTTAAAACCTTTCCTTCTCTTCCCTATTTCTAATCACATTAGCTCCTAACGCAAACTTTTATTATCAAGTATAATGAAAAATTAAAACTGCATAATGTATTTTTTCTAAAGAAGTAGCTTTAAATATTCTGCAAATTAAGCAGAAAATCGTTGTAAACCCTTCCAATTATCTAAAAAAATATATTGCTTTAGCAACAAATCATTTGTGACTGGTAATCAGGAAATATTAAATACAGTCTAATAAGTTGCCGAGAAATACGAAATTCACACATTTAAAACTTTAAGGAATAATGAAAACAGTGATAATTCCAGTTATTCTGTAGCATAAAAGTCATTTTTCTGCGGTCGATAGAGGCAGAATTCTTGGCATTACCGTTTTTTTTCCGCTTTGCCGCTAGAAAAACTTACTTCCCGTGGGATGAAGAACACTTTGTTGGCAAAAAGTACCAAGTCCTCCCAATTCCAGAATAAGATTGGCCCGTGGGAACGGAAAACTTTCCGAGAAAGTGCTTACCAAGAATTGGTTTAAATTCTTTATTCTACTAAAAAATTAAACTCGACGCAGCCTGATGCTGGGAGCTGTTTTCCCTTCCTGGAAAGGGAAAGGAATATTCAGACTGTCTCATCGGCAAGCTTAGCATTTGAGAGGAGGTTGAGCAGTTCGAAATGAGTTTCTGAGTCCACAAAGATGACGTCACTAATGATAATACTCCGAGCTAACAGTAAATATTGGAAACCAATTCCTGAACCATTGAGTAATTCCAGGAACAGTCTCAAATCTCACTTCAGGAGAAAACAGAGTCCTTTACTTATTATTCAGAGGCATTACAAACGCAAGTGCGCTGCCGAATGTACAGAGATTTTTACGCAACGGTATTGCGTCTAAGGCTTGGCGATTTATGCTAGCAGACTTTAATAACAAGATGACGGTACCAGTTCTTGAGCTGGATTTTAGTTAAGAGATCGGATTGTGTACATAATATGTGACTACGATTGATTAATGTGATATCTAGCAATCGGGACATGGGAATTGCAAGACGTGAAATTAGCATAAATTTCTAATTATTTTATATACCTACAATCTTCGGTTAAAGTATTTTGGTTCCCCATACTACCGGAATTTCAATGGAAATTTTTCGAACAGTTAAAAGTAAAATTGTCTTCTACATATAGAGAACAATAGTTTCATTGATAGAAAAGGAAAAACTCGGGATTTTTCATGCCCACGGTTTGGTCCCAAAATTGACGAAGTTTTTTATCTTCCGCACTTTTATTTAGTTTATCTACGATATTACAATGTAAGAAAAACTGTCAATAAGAAAGGAAGCACGTCTTCTAAACTTCATCCCGCCCGGAGTGCTGCCTCACAGGTGATCCTCGAACGCTCCCGGTAGCCTCCTAAGGGGTGTGCTCCTCGTGCAAAGGGGCGTCACCAGATTAGCGATAAGTCCCCTCCTCGATGGGGAGAGGTGTGTTGCAGGCGAGGGACACAGGTCGACGGAATCCACGGACTCACAGAGGAGGAGGGATTGGAGGTGGTGATGAAAAGTCTCTAGCGTGGCACAAGGGGAGGGGGTGGAAGTAAGGGGTGGGAAACCACCTGACGATGGAAAAAACACCAGTGGACTTTAACGCCCAGAATGGGGAATTTGAAATTCAATCATGCTTGCTGAGTGAGGGAAAGTTAGAGTGGGATCGTTGCAGGATTTCTAGTTGCTCTAGGGCGTTTAATTTCTTCTCTTTAGTCTGCAAATGAAGTACTCTGGGTTCAAAATCGGGGTTATGACCACTTTCAATGATGTGTTTGGCCACCAATGACGCAGAGCTGCCTAAAGTGATGCACTTTTTATGTTCGTTAAACTTTGTGGAGAAATCTCTACCTCTCTGCATAATATATCGGGCTTGGAACTCGTACTTAATCTCATAATCACTTTGTTTTTCCTTATCAATCGGATCTTTGTTCTCGCATGGAAAGACAGATAAAGCGATTGAAGTATTAAATGCTAGGTTAATTTTCCATTGGTACCTTATTGCTAATTCTACAGGAGAGGTGTTTGATAAATTGAATCTTACATCACTTTCGTGGTTAACTGCTTTGCTGTGGTGTGAGGGAGGTGCTGATGCTCACCACTTGCTTGCGCCTTATTTTCTTATCGACACCATGCTAACCAGTAAGAACAGGAGATGGGAAAATGACGACTGTTTAAATCGACAGAGTTCTAAAATTAAATGGAGGAGGGAGATCAAAGTAAAAATTTTTGACCTTAAAAACATAAAAGTTTTGTCCAAATTTACATATTTTTCATTTTTTTTAATTTAATCTAAATTTGAATTCAAGTTTCCTCAATGTCAAGAAAAGGTGAAGCAAAATGAAAGAAAATATTTTCTATTAGATATAAAAATGAGATACCTGCAAGAAGTGGGCACAATATTTAGATATCTTTTGGAATTTTAACAATGGTATTATGAGGACAGCAGCTCACATTGATTTTCAAACCATCAAAATACATAATTGTGTTTGGAGCTACAATGCGCCACTTCAACAGAAATTTGGATGAATCGGGATCCTTAGGCTGAAACTTTTATGCATTAATATCTTTTGTATATCGGCTCACCTACATCCCCGGTAATTGACTCTATTTTTTCATGGATAGGATAGATAATCACAAAATTTTGTTAACTCTGCATTTATTAAAAGGCGGGCTTTAGCACTTGTGTTGACTCATTCAGCGGCAATGGAACGTGTCCGATGGAAAACGGTAGGAAGAATGCGCACAGGAAAGTAGATATTACGTGATTTGGAAGTGCAACCATAATTTTTATACTTGGAGAGTAACTTCGATCGATCAGAGAACTATCTCATCCGTTATATAATTATTTTACCGATGTAAACGTTTCTTGTTCGGAGTTATTTATCACTTGTTGTATGGAGTATATGTTTGCTGTACCAAGCTAGAAAATGTAACTGTCAAATGGTGGACATTTACATACCATCTACACTGTCTATAGTCATTTTTATCACCGTCACACGTCTTTCCAAATATTTTCACTGGCTTCATAGATAACTCAACTTCATTAGCCATGACGTACCTTCCTCCTCCATACCGAATCCATCAGCTTCACAGTTTTTTTCTAACACGCTATTGAGAATGCACGCCTCCCATTAATACTCAATCGTCCAGGAGTGTAAGCGGTTGAAAAGGGGGAGAGGGAAGTGAATGCAAAATGGGGTGGCGAGGGGGAGGGGAGCTGGAGGTTGGCACGTGAAGTGCTCGGTAAGCGAGGGAGACGGTGCGCATTTGAGCAGCTGCCCACTTTTCAAAGCCTTCCATTTCGAAAGAGTGGGTGGGATTATTCATTCATTTGACACTGAAATCTACCAACCTTGAGCTTTGGTCCGCGCCAAGCTTGCAATATATAGCAGTTACCTGAAGTAGCTGGACAAATGATCGAGACCACTGAATTCTGTATTACCAAAACTACGAAGGTGATTTTATATTTAAACTGCATTGATTGCCAATTTATAATTAGTCATAAAACGTAAGGTAAAAACTTACTGTTTCCAGAAAAAGACAAGAATACTAAACCTTCCTAAGCCTAAACCTAAATAAAAATGGTTTAAACATCATGAAAATAATTATAATCAAATCTGGAATAAATTTTATGGATCCCAAAACGTAATCAATTGCATTCTTGGTCCTTTCGGTATCTATATCTTACTAATAATTGAAAATCTAGTGGTGTCTGTCTGTTAATCAATCACTCATAAATCACTAATTCGATTGAAACAAAATTTGGTAGGAAGATACTTGACATAATTGGTTTCACACATAGGCTATAGAACAAGGGCCTTGGGGCTCTGAAAGACCCTCAAAAAAGCCCTTTCATCGACAAAAATTGATCCCGGGAGATAATTCTTGCCTGTATTCGAAACACATAATATATACCTATACTGAATGTACAACAATCATGGGTTCGTAAGTCACATTCTGGGGCCCCAGAGGGCCTAAGGTTCCAAAAGAATGCTTTTTAAAAGCATCATAAATATTGAACGAGTGAACCGATCTTAGTGAAACTTTCACACATGGGATTAGTAAAGCTTTTTAAGGAAATTGGGACTATAAAAAAGGCCTCTGTGCCCCAATAACAGCGTGTTAGGCCGTCTGGTGTCTTATGTGTTTGAAAAACTCATGTTTAAACATATTGCTTCAATTGCAGAGGTTTCTCTTTTTGCATATTTTAATTAATTTTACTTATGATAGAAGGCTATATTTTTCGCCATTAGGTGTATAAAAGATTGCAGCTTCTTATTTTTTTATTCAATTTTCTAAAACGATTAAAAATTCCCTGAAATTGCGTATTTAATGTCAAAATTATGAATTTTACTTCTGTCAACAATAGGATATTTCCTTAGTATCCGTGGAGTTAGCATTAGCTTTAGAAAAGGAATGGGACCTTTACAATAGTGGCTGGGTTTTATAACTAGAGATAGGTATTACAGTGGAAATCTAGACCGTATACTGAAATGTTGCTGATTACGATATTTTCAGGGATATTTTTGCCTAAAATTGACAAAACTTATTTCAAGTGAACTAATTTAAGTTGGACCCATGTAAAACAGGAGATTGCCACGACGTTATATTAATGCGGACAGCCTCTGGAATGCAAATGGCCTGTAGTTTAGTTTCCACATGTTACTGCAAAATAATGTCGAAACTCGGTAAACATAATGTAATGTGGTTCTTATCTGCTGAATTAAAAAATTAAACTACAATTATAGCTGATTTATCTAGAAAAAAAACCTTATGAGCGACTTGATGCGATTGATGACTAATTTCTTGAAAATACGAATATTGATTTCTACTTAAAAATTTTTTAATTATTAATTTTATTTCATCCCCCGTTAATTTCAACGGGTACCTTTGCTAGTATCTAATAAATTAATTTTATTAGCAACGGATAAGCAGGTAACTTTATTGTCTCCGGATTTCACTGCGTTGGATCATCTTGTTTATTACTTTTCATGGCCAATGCTGGTCACATCTGAATATCAGGCGTGAGTGCCGATTGGTGGAGATGGGCAAATATATATGCATGAAGGCCACCCTGAGCACGGTATACGTACAAGTATATATATCGTGACAAAATGACTGAGAGCATACGAAACGAATATTTGGGGCATGAAATTTGCAATAAAGGGGTCAATAGCCCAAGCAGATGAAACGCAGCTCACTTAGTTGCCCTTGCCATTAGGATACATTATTTTAGGAAGATCCTCTCATTTTATAATCTTCCGCCTGAGCATACATGGTGAAACATGTTTCTCACTTTCCATTTTCTGCTGGAGCAGGAACCACGTTTAATCACTATAAAATGGTTATTTTAATTCCCGTATGGAAAAACTGAAATAATAAGGGTGTGGTTATACATGCCTGCAAAGGGCGACATCCTGGAAATTTGGATTTATTTTAAATGAAAACATAACTAAGTTAACCCACAAAAAAAGTTATCTTTTCCACGATTTTTCTATCTTTCTTAAATGCTAAGGAGATTCTTCGAGGTAATGTCTGAGACAACGGAATTTGGATTCATATTCAATGAAAGAAAACCGAAAACCAATATACACCCTCAGCTGTTTTGATGTGCCAAAGTGCAAAAGAATTAAAAAAAAAACAGCTTGACAATAATCAACTAAGTTAAGAGTATAGGGTCAAATACTCAGTTACAACTTTGGAATGCGTAATGCACGGAAAGGTAGAAAATTTCACGAATGACGAGAAAAACAATCGTCATGCCATAGGAATGAAATAAAAAGATGTTCTTCTAATAATTAACCCAAATCAAAAACTGCTCGAAGCCTGCTCATCTGAGAAGTTCCATCGCACACAATTAGCTGTTTAAAAAGGGCCAATAGCAGATACTTATCTAGCCAATCGGAACCCTACTGCTTTCAATAACATATTCTATTTTGCAGCTTCATCACTAGATCCAATTGATCAAGCTTTCGTCAGCAAATTCTCAACTCACCCCTTATCCCGACTTGACCTTTCATGTTAAAATGTCCCATAGAATGAATGCCGCCGACGTAAACTCACCCCTCAAAGCCTCCTGACCTTTTGTCTCTCGCAGTCTTCCTCCTTTCATGTTTTCCCTTTTCAATGCAACCCTTACAAAATTATCGCCTACCCTCTCCTCATTTATGATGGGTTATTTAAGCTACCCCGCAAGTCGTGCATTTGAACAGATTCTGCCTTGAAAATGACACAGAAAGAACTAATTAACTCAAAATATTCTTCTCACTACTCAAAGCACGAATTCTCCAAATTACCAGAGCTTATAGGGAACTATTTAAAGAAAAGGGACAAATGACAGATTCCATTCGAAATATATTGGAATAGTTGAAGATAAAATGTATTTTATTGGTAAAAACATTTTAATTCGTATTTAAAAGATAATATTTGGCTGCTGGTACATGCAGTAGAGGAAAAGCGTTATGAATCAAGCATGAATAACAGTTTTAAAATTTCGAATATGGCAGAAATGGTAGTCGTGAAAACATGTCCTTTCTCAGACAAAAATTGAGATATATATTACTGAGAAATTTTTAATTTTTCCAATGCGTCGCTAAGTTGACCCGATAATGGCGTGAGGAAGAAAATGTTTTAATTTTGATGGAAAATCATTTTTTTTTATTTAAACCTTTTCGTTCCAAAATATCGTTAGCCAAAACGAGCCTAATTCACTCTAAATGTGATAAAAATGACTAAATTGAGCAGCATAGGCATATTTGATACTGAATGAGAAACGTGGAAGGTTTTGTATTTTTCTCTCGCATTGAATTAAAGAAGATGTCATTTAAAAACTGATGTCCGTCGTATTTGCAGTCTCTCGCATTATTTTTTCACACTGCCAATTTTTGAGTTTCGCTAACTACTTATCAACGCATTATGAAGCATTATAAATTATTTTGTCACCACTTTGTAGGTTAGTATTTATTGCATTGCCACTCATATCTTGAGCAGTCACCATGAATTTGGTCAAAACATTTTTTTTGGGGTTACGTCGAATGATACCCGACATTAATAGAGGGTGCACATGTTTATCGTAATCCCATTTCATTAGATTTATCATTTCAACATGATAATCTTTATGCTATAAAATTATGTACAAAATATGGAGAAGGAACTAAAAAATTAAATTCGGAGATATAAAACACCAGAATATAACAAATGCAAAAAAAATGTTAAACAATTATATACCAACCTGAGGAACTGGCAAATAAGACCATGGTGACTGAAGGGTAAGCATATATCGAAGGGTTACAATAGGAACTAATATAATTATTCATTTTAGCGAATACTTATCCATGCAGAACTCCATAAATCGTGTTACGTCGTTAAAAAAAATGAAAAGCCATAAAACTCAACTTGGGGTCGCTTCAATCACAAAAAGGGGCTAAAATTCCCTTTGTGACGGGAAATCCCTCGTCTAAAATCGGATCAGTTAACTACCTGTCCGAGGGTAATACACAGTTGAAAAGATACTGAGATTTTTCGAATGATTCGGATGATTGGAAATCCAAGTCAACGGACGAGAATTTGAGTGAAATAGGGAAAAGATTAAGACCTTTTTGAAGTCCTACTACGGCTGAATCATTGCTTCAAGATGGAGGGATAATCAAAGCCAATTCCGAGACGACATTGAAAGTGATTAATTGAACTGTAAACTCAATTACCTGAAATTGAACTTACGCGCAGAACGAAGTGCTAACGCTTCGGCTAGTCATTTGAATGGATCCGCACAAAGGAAAAATTTTAAAGGGCTTTCTACGGAGTACCCATTTGAAGTTTCTGCTAAAAGGGAAGGATAAATCCAATGGGAGTTTTAACCTTTCTTTTTAACTCTATACTTAAATTAGCGGCAAAAAGCTCAAGCAGTCACTTCTCCCATCAATTGACGGATTCATGAAAAAATACCCGAGGATGGTATGAATACGTTTATGAATGTTGAATCAAATTTCAAATTCATTTCAAGTCTTTCTTTTGACAAAGTTTATATTAATGTGTGATATAAATGGTAATTGCGCACTGTCAACCAATTATACGATCAGGAACACACACTATGTTTACCTGAGATTAACTCTGCAATTTTAGAATTAGTTTTATTTTCATTAAATAATTATATAAACATTTTTAAGATGAAAAATCTATTCCCTAGCGAGAACGATCGAAATAAAGTGATACATTAACCTTAGGGAATAGATTATTTAAGTTCGTAATAAATGGAGGAAACTAGCATCAACTCCCCAATTTTTAGATAATTTAACATTGCATATTCAAGCATACTGCGTTTTATAAATATTGCAAAAGAGGACCATTAGTGTGATAGATATTAGAAGTAGGATTAGGGGTTCCGCGGTAATTTTTCTTGCACATTTCTGTGATGTCACCCATGTCTATTTCTCACGTCCTTAATACACACTGCTACTTGAACGCACAGCATTTTGTTAGACATGCGTACATCTCAGAACATATATGACATATATCTGAAGGGGAATTGATTCTCAGAATCTAACTGGGAAACTTTCATTTGGAGTAACAACCTCAGAGAAAGTGGGAATTCCTCATATGGAGGAATAATACTTCAAAAACATTATATTGGATAGAGGAGTATTCTCATAAATAGTAAGCATAGAAGTGTACTCCCATTACCAAAGGGATTTTTTTATGATGCTAGGGTCTTATGTAATACCATTATGGGGTCACTCGAAAATGCACATAAGGGTGGAATGGAATTCCTCTAAGGCAAAAAACCGGCCAAAGCACGCGGCGCGACAATGAGAGATCCGAGTTCGAGTCCCGCTCAACGTGGATGATTTTTCCAGTGAGGAATTTTGCGACCATATGGGATTGTGACCGATAATGGATGTTCACCAAATGTCACAGGTAGAATGTAGGTTGGCTGGAGACGTCAATTATCAAAAAAATTCCATCGAAGGAGCAAGGAGTGAGGGAGGGAGACAGGACGGTTCGGATGTTTGAATATTCGGATTAAGCCGATGCGAATATCCCACGGCAGGCGATCGGTATTGGCAGCGCTTCCATTGAAGCAACGGCGGGCACAGGAACTTCCTATCCAAATGGGCCTCCGCCTCGTATCTCATCAGGCCATCTAGCGGCACCTGCGGAAGCCACTTTATTGACACGGAAAGTGCTTCTGGAAAAGGAATCGGCGACTTATTTATAAGAGAAGCACTATTTCGTGGAGAGAATCCTAATTAAAATATCGGAAATACCTCGAATATACAGATGTATAAACAGTAACCGCAGTGAGACTGATGTCCCAATGTCAATATTTAGTTTACATTCATAGCATTAATCAATGATTTGCACAAATTAATTAATACATTTATGCAACACCCAATTTTATACAAACTCGTCAAAAACTTTGGGAAAGCTACTGACAAAACGTCGCGTGGATTCATATATTTCCGATTGAAATTCCCCAAGATCAGCGAAGCGAAAATTAAGGAAAGAATATTTCTAAGACTCCCATTAAGAGAATCAATTGATGATGAAATTTTCGTCGAAAATGTTACAAGAAACGTTTGAATAAATGTCATTTGGCTGTCTTTTTAAATGATATTCGAGAACTTTTTGGGCAATCATGAGGCCGAAAACTCGCATATTGCGCAAGAATCGCTGAGTTCATATTATCGTATGGTATGTCATGTGTCACTGCAAATTCATTTACTGAACGATCATGTGGACTTTTTTTGGGATATTGTTGACGCCATTAGCTAAGAGTATTGCAAACGTTTGCAACAGGATATTTCAAAATGGAAAATTGGTATAAAGGGAAATGAGGAGCTACAATGCTGTCCGACTATTAATGGATCTCACGACGGACGTTCGTAAGACATAGCTTCGTAGAAAATTGGGAAGGAAAAATGTAAGAATGTTTTATTAACTTGAAATTATTTTTATGTTATCGATTTCTTTTATTCTATAATACGAGCGTTTTCTGGGGTGATAACGCAGGTATAAACGTAAATTATGTAAGAGCATTTAGTTTAATTTTTGTGGCCCGGGCCTCTGTCAATTAACCTGCATGAAGAGAAAATTTGCATCGGATTTCAAAGCTTAAATAATGATCAGTGCCATGATTTTTCATTAGTTATTCTACCATAATTACGTTTGTTCCAGTTAGAGTTTTTATAACAAGTCATATAAATATGATAATTCGGGTTTTTGGGTTTTCCTGGGCTTACCGTTTATACGAAGACTATTTAACTTTAAAAAACATAACTGAATTCAGCGTAAAATTCCGAATAGGATCAGGCATTCTCCTTTGTGTGACAGAATAAAGTTTCTATTTCTAATTTCGTGTATTCAACAATAAGGAGAAATGAGGAGAATTTACTCTCTTCCATATTCACCATATTCAAATTTTAAGGTTAAATTGTGCGCGCTTAAAGCTGAAGCGTGGCTTGGACTGCGCGGATGAATGTCATATCAATATGAAAACTCAAAGAGATTCGTTAAAACCGAGAACATTATGTACAAAAAGACTTTATAATTATGTTTCACTGAGCTAGAGTGCTTTTCTTGCCGCAGATCATGCAAATTTTGTCTAAAGGTCGGCACTTGAAGAACAGGTTCCCGATTTGTAATGGCGAAATAAATTGTACACGTTTATTCACACTGCCGAGATTTGGAGATGTAAAATATCAAATTTCTTAGCCTCAGAAATATGTGTCATCCTAATAACAAATCAATATACAGTAATAAACCATTTTGGAAATAGAAAGTACCATTTAATGGGTACAAGATTTTCAAGCGCATACTTTTTACATGGAACTTTTTTGTCCTTCAGTAAGAGTTTAGTGATTCTCATATAAACTGTTTTATTAAATGATATTTTGTTGGATTTGAGACAATCTAATCTCAAATCAGTACTTTCCGAATAAATTAAACTATTTTTAAGCAAGAAGGTTCATATTACCCTTGTGCTACATACAAAACATATATATAATATATGGATTTTAAACTGTTATCGCCATTTTTTGTTCGTAATTGTGAAATTTTTTCTCTCGTTTCAGGTAATAATCCATACTATGGCCGATTGGCACTTCATTATTGAGAACATCATGGTGTACAGAGTAAGTAAATATGTTAGCTGCCTCTTGCATTTAAAACTCATAATTCATTTTTTTTTCAATCGAGAACCATAATCGAAAATATTGCCATTTAAATTTCCTCTCATTTCCCGAGTATAAATGAGAGTCCTTTTATGAGCTTCAAATAACTATTTCAAAAGACTTCGACGTAAAAGAAGTCAATGTGTGCCCGAAATAATGGTATTTCCTCTCACACTTCTCACCACTATTACGCTGCCCACGTCAAATCTTAATGCTTCTATGAGGATCTGATCGGCTACTTTTTAGAACGGATTTAGATGGAGTTGATTCCTGACCATCCTTCAGGCTATTCGAAATCTATTGATAAAATCTCCATTTCCATAGGAAAATACTATGGAAATTCCACCGTAACCAGTGAGTTTTAATAAATCTTTTGCGCTAAATTTCTGCCAACTGACTCTTATGCCAAGAATGGCATTTTGCATTACTTTAGTATAATTCACAGGCCACGCTGGAATAATTAGTTGCAACACTAAATAAGCCAAAATACAAAGTTAGCAAATCATGGCTTATGGAGTTCCGATAATATGTAGATTAATTCTCGATATTTTATCTGTTAAAGGTATCCTAGGTTTGAAAGATCTTAGGTTTTCTAGGAGTTTTTGCTGGAAAAATGTTTCTCGGGTGTTCCATGGCGTAAGTATAGGTCCATAGTTCCCTTATCATTTCAACATTTCACTTTCGAGAGACATCTATTCGAGCAGTCAATTTAAATGAATAAAAGATTAGCAAACCTCATAGTCGGTGGTTCTTCGGTAATTCAATTCATCTTAGCGCAAGAAGTTCGTATTCACTCCAATACAAATCCCACAAAAAAAATTATCAAGTTTAATGTGTTTAATTATTTTTTTAATATTTGTAATTGGGAGGTAATGGGATGACAGTAATAACCAGGATATGGAACGTTTTGCACCAAAACGTAATACCTTAGAAGAAAACAAAATTTGTAAAACCGTAATTCATTGCAAAAGGCCGAAAACTCTTTCATATTCCTTAGTAAAAATTAAATGAAAGTTAGAGGAAATTTAATTACAGTAAAAGGGCCGTATAATCATTGATGGGCTTAATGCAGCGGATCGCAACTGTGATTATCTAGTTGTAAAGGAATAGTTCTTTTAAATACAATTATTATTTTAGCTTTACACCTGATTAAAGTCATACATTAAGGTACGCTGCAGGTTTAAGCTTAAGTTGGCTATCACAGTAGAATCTTTATTTTGAATACAACTGTTAAATGACATTATTGAACAGGCTTTAAACGCTTTGGCCTTCGAGAGGTTGGAATTGCGTTATATAAAAACTATATGGACACCACCCATCGTCCTGCTGAGTTAACAATGCGGCAAAGGTGACGCGCTTGCAGTGATTTTTAAGAAAAACTCATTGGCCTGGAATAAAAGTGTCCGCGCGGTTGATAATGGAACGAAGCCTGCCGCAACGAAGACCTCCCCGTCGAGCCGTAATCTCTCCTCCGTAACCCATTTCGGGAAGTCGCGCACTCTGGGGATTCCTCCCTACGGTGGTCGAGCAGTAGAAGAATGTGTGTGTGAGATAATGGAGGGGTTGCCCGCTAGGCGTTTCGCGGAAGGAGAAGGAAGCCTTATTGACTCGCCTGGAAACAATCCGCGTCGCAGCTGGTCGCTCGCGCGAGGATCGCTCCTAGTTCATTTCAAAGTCTCGGGAAGGGAAGTTGGATTCTTGTCACGCTTAGTTTTCACGACGAGACGAGAGAGAGGGAGAGGACAGGCTCGATTGAAACCTGAGATAACCAGAATTTCGAGGCACGCAGTGCGACTCGAGTGCATGATATGAAGAAGAAGACGGCGAACGTCAAGCCCAGACCGAAGCCCGGCGGCGACGCCAAGGAAGAGGGCCCGGACACCGAGGATGAGGGAATCGTGGGCTGGCTCAAGACGTCCTCCGGAATGGAGTACATGACCATGTTCGTAATCCTTAACTCCTTTGTCGTCTTCCTGACGATGAGCTGGCCACAGATGAAGCAGGCTTGGGGCACGATTGAATCTTACTTCGCCAACTCAGAATCTTAAGTGCTTAACACCTAAGCGATCTTATCAACGCAACTTAATTGGACTGCAACAACCTCCATTGGTATTGATCAACGTTTCCGTCAGAAATGTGTACGGCTGACTTGCATTCGTAGGACAAAGAATGGGTTTCTGACCTTTGCAAAGCCCTATGCCATTCAAAATATGCAACTACTAATGTTACCAATTCCAGTCATTTTTGTGATTTGAAATCAGCAACGATAGATTTTGTGATCGTAGTACCCAAAGGGAAGATTATCAAAGAAACTAGTTGGGTCCAAAAATTTGTAAATAGTAATAATTTATTGAATTTATCCAAAAAAGTGGGTAACGCTAGGCCATCAAAGTAATACTGATATTGCAGAAGTTTCAATAGTCAGAAACATTTTCGAAGAAATGATTGGTTTGGGGCTTTTACGGGGAGTTTTTCTGGGGGGAATCATGATGTGGTATTCCGTGTCCGTTTGGAAGACTGTGGATCAATACTTCCGCGACCAGTTCCAGGAATACCTGATGAAGGAGTACCAGGAGAATGAAGCCATGAAACAGGACGTGTTGGTTGAAAAAGAGAAGTTAGCCACTCGAAAGATGCTACTTGATAAGTTTATAAAATTAGAATCTGCCGAGAAAGGACAACCCGAACCGGAACGAGGTCCTTTCGAGGAACTGGACTTGGGGATGCCTTACGGCGGTGAGAGAACCCCTGCGTCGCAGGCAATCGCTGACAATGAGTGGACAGGATACACTCAGCACGGAGGTTATTCTGCAGAGGAAGTCGTCAGCGGTCAACCTCCCGGAGACATGAGTGAAGGTGTGACACTGTTAGATAGTTACCGGGTGACCGAAGACGGGACAGAGGCGAAAGACGACGGGGATATCGGGGAGTGCTTGGTGGAGGACTGTGGTGGCCGTGACGACCACGTGTCGACTAAGTGGAGGAATGTGTTCGACGAAGACGGTGAGTTGTGTTACTTTGATGAGAATCTCAGTGCTGAAGAGTCTTGCTCACAGCCGGATGACACGTGGGAAGAGATAGAGGTGATGGACAAAAAAAATTGACGCTGACCGCATGGACATATATGTATCCCATTAAAAAAAATTAACATTGAATATGTTTGCTTTGAATATCACCAAAAGTCTTTCTATTTAGAGACAAGATTCATACTTGAATCCAATAAAATAGGACTCTACTCCAGCAAAACAATTATCCTTAGTGAATTAAGTAACAGGATGAATCAATTCAGCATGTGAAACTGTTTCATCATCAATGTTCGTGAATAAATAAATGGGTTCAGATATTTCAGAAGTTTTACTTAATAAATAGCAGAAGTTAGAGTTCTATTGCTCTTGAAACCCACTAATTCCAGCCGTTTATTTTAACAGGTAAGATATAAATATCAATATTTTCTTGAAGATCTTTGCCTTTAATTATTCTTTTTGTTTAAACGATAGCATTTTTGTGGATTTTCTCATTTTCAATGAAATAGTTAGTGGCTAGTGCACTTTAAGTGCATAAATTAATGACAAGTAATTATTCATAGACAGTATCCCACCCGGGTAGATAACCCTAGAATTTTAGATGTTCAAAGTAGTCTGCACATTTGTAGCGCCTCAGTCCGCGTAGCACCTTCAGTAAATCTTTGCAGTACCGCATGATTGTTTCCTTTGATGGCAGTTCAATAAAATATGGCTGGATTCTGAAAGGCATACTGTCAAATAAATCAATCTTCTGAGCTGTTTTAGTAAAAGCTTTTTCCATAATTTTTATCTATCAGATGTAACACTAATTTATAAATATTCTCAAAGGAGTATCATATTATATTATGCCAATTTAAAAAAATTCTGAATAAATCTTAGAAGAAGTCGGCTCCGCCAAACTGATAAGGAAAATAAATCAAACTAAAATGAAACACATATATTTATGCTTCTGTTTAATGCTGAGATAGAGTAAAAGCAATGAGTAGCAAATTAACGATAACATACGGTCAATTAGTGAATTAGCGGACTTGATTTGTGAGGCGAGGTACTGAAGTTTGTCAAGTAACCATTTTTTCGCTTTACTAACAAGAAAGCACCCACCGACAAATATCAAAACTTAAGCCATTCGATACTGCTTGACTACAAATAATTCATGAAGGATAAAATGAAAACATAACTAATACAAACGATGTGAATAGTTAACCTTTGTCATAGTAATGAGGAATAAATGCGCTTGGATCTATACCCTTCTCGTGTTAAAATATTAGTCCTTAGCAGAAGTCAATTGTAAGGGTAATGAAATATACGCATTTATAAGTTTTAAATAGGCTATGATATGTCCTCTAAAATTTGGTGTGTGGCCTTTTTCAATTAAAATTTAACTCTGGTTTCAAGTACAGATGATTATATGCATGAAAGACCATTCATTACTTCAATAGAGGAGTTATGTAATTGGAGTTGGAGCAAATTCTCATTGATTCTCTTCGTTGGCTGCAAAGACATTTTCAACTCATAAGCTTCGGTTAAATAATATAATAATACTAAGATAATGTTACTTTAATGGTTAAATTTAATGCTCTATTGGTACACCCTCACGTGCTATAAATTCAAACGTTAAAAACTCACGAATGTTTCATTTCCTCCGGGAATTTCATTTAGGACAGAAATAATTAAAGTTTTTTTATAAATTTAGTTTCACAAGGTAAAAATTGTACAAAACTACAAATTTAAAAGTTTAGAACTCGACACTCATTCCTTTGTAGAAAGTCAGCGACGGTAGCCTTCACGAATGATAACAACACATAGAACCTCCACTGCCTCGATCGATAGCTTACGTAAAGGATGTGGCCGCCGCATGAAGCCCTTCTTGGAAGGATTATAATGAGATTAAAGAGCGGCTAAAAGCATTGTGGACGCTCCTTGCATATAGGTTTACCATACGTCAGAGAGAATGCATGAAGATTGAAAAATCGATTTCTGGAAGATAATATGCAGCGGAGTGGAACTGTGACATTCTGGTCTCGGAGGTAACGTCTTAGACTGCCTACCCGTAGGTCGCACGTTTGGATTAATAGTGGGTGTCTTTTATCATCTATGGCATGGCAATGCATGTTTGTCCTGATACGCTGAGTTAGTAGTAATTGGCAACAGCTGAGATAAAGCAATTTGTTATTATAAAATTAAGGAGAATTTGATCACAATTGGACCAAAAAAAAATGACTTTGTTAACTCCACTAGAGGTTTATTAGTACGACCCGGGTCTTGGCACTTTGTGGTGGATCTCCTTCAACATCATCTTCAAGTGTCAATATAAAATCAGTCAAATTATGTATACGAGTTCATGGTAGGGAGGGGGAAGGAATTTGGGAGTAAAAGGGGGGGTCGAGGTGGGAGTAGGGTGAGGAGGCAAGGGAGACGGGCGTGGGGGAGGTGAAGGGCTTGAAGGTGGGAAAGGGTTAGGTGGTGGGGGAGGGTGGAAACTCTGCTAGGATCATCACTACGGGAGGTATGGTTTGGTTGATTGAGTGAGATGAGGTGATAGGGTGAGGATCCGCGTTCACATTTACCCAGTACATAAAATTCGTTCTGCTTAATCATACCATAAAGTTCGTTAGTTCACTTGCCCTGGAGCCATCCGGGTTTTTGGGATGACGGAGAATACGGGAGAGTAGGAGGAGAGCACTTGCTTGTTGGCTAGGGGAAGTTATTTAATGAATGTTGGACGATTTCTAGCGACTCTAAGGCGTCTATTTTTCTTTCGTCTTTTTCGTAGTGGATGATTTATGGCACAAAACTGTTGTGGCGTTTGTTTTCCCTCAGGTGGTTAGCTAACATGGAATCCTGTTTTGATTTCTCATGGCAATTTTTGTAAAAAAAATCATGTTTATTCGGTCCATTATGGATAAATTCCACAAAGTAAAGCCTGCAACTATTTCCTTATATCATAATTGCTACAAAATGGTAGCTTATTATAAGGAGGGGCAATATTTCATGCATAACCCTTATTGTATGATGCGATGCAAACTGCATCTATGATTGAATGAAAGCACCATATGGTCATTGTATGAAGTATTTGGAAAAAACAAAACCTAAGTACAAAAGGGCATTTGAAGACCCAAAACTCAGATTTAAGCTATAAATATATGCAAAATAAAAACTTCTCCAAAGCCTCCAATTAAGAAACAGAACACTATTTGGTTCATAGAGAGCCTTGTATTACATCAAAATATAATTGAATCAGTCAGATATTGTAAAAAATCTTCCGTCAATGAATGCAACAATATTTTACCTCAAGCCAATGCAAAAATAGTTAAGAATTAATCTTTCATGATAGGTAAGTTCAATTTTTGCAAAAACACACATTCGTGTTTTCGTGAACTCTTCCATTACCCCTTTCATTGTTTTAATGCCAGCTAACCGGAAGTGTGCCATTTGCTGAGTAAATAATAAATAACTAAAATTTCCAAAGGAAATAGATTTTTTCGCTAGGATAAATGTGTGCAGGTTATAGTTGACCTAGAATAATGAGGATATATAATCAAAGGAAAACATCAAATGAAAGTAATTAGTCACCAGTAAAATTTGGAAATGAAATCGTGGGCTAGAGATGTGAAGTAACTTTCTACAACGTCTGAGGCAGTTTACAGCCATCCAGATTTTTTGGAAAGTATTTGAGTGCTGTATACGATAAGATGGAGAAGTACAAAACAATACCATAAGAATTATCAAGCGCAGTCATGGCCAGTGTTCATGGTCATGGCTTCAAGGAGCTACTTCATAATCAGGACGCCACGTGATGGACTCAGAAACAGCAGAACATTCTTTGATAAAAGAAACGGTTTCTGCAAGAAAATCACTATAAAAATACGCCAAATTTAATAAAGGGGTATGCTAACTTCAAATAACGTATAACAATAGCTCTTGGTCCAACATGTGAATACAATCGTTATATGATATCTAGATGAGTGTAACGTTTGTAAACGTGAAGAAAGTTACACTGGCATGCCATAAAATAATCCATTTTCTTCCATTAAGGCCATTGAAAACAGAATTGCCTTCTCTGCTATCGATTTGTATTTGAAAAGTCCTCGGGGAAGAAAAACAGGTTCATCTGGTTTCCATCTCACCAAATTACTCTTGTTAATCTTTTGCCTCTTTTATTCTGTTCTCATGAAACTGAATCTGATAAATTAACTCTTCGTGGAAGATTTTTGACTTCAAATAAATTTAGTAAATTAGAATTTGAGGAAGTTTGGGTTATTTTAATGAATGCTGGATATAATGATGAAAGTAAGACATATTGTGGGGATGAGAGGAAGGGATGACGAATGACGACTGGCGGGAAGAGAGGAAAAGATAAGACAAAAAAATTAAATACTCGATATTTTTTGTTCATATTTTTAAGGAAAAGACACAATACCGTGTTCATAAAGGGGATACGATGGCATGAAAAAAGATTTATTGGGCTAAGAACAAATTATTGTGGATCCTTTCACCACTGATGAATGAAATTTTACCAAAGAATTGAAAATTGAACTACACGGGGAGAATACCATAAGAAAATCCCCTTTTCTAAAAAAACGTCCTTGTACTTTCTCAAATGCAAGCTTAAATGTAGCGTATATTTCACGTATCTGTAAAATTTCCCGTTGATCACATATTCCTCACCAACACTTCATGCTAGGTACAAATACAGCCTGTTTCTCAAACACAGTTCCAGAAAATATTAATCACTTTCTCGATTTATACTTTAAGGATTACGAGAAATATGTGATGCGTGACCAATCATGTACGTTATAATAATGCATTAAGAATTATATGCATCAAAATTGGTTACTTTAGAATTATTGTAGTCCACACTGAGTAGTTGTTCAGCAATAACAAGTTTTTTGAAATGAAATAAATAATAACAGGTATTGTTGCTTAAAATATGGAATGAAAAACAACAATAAGTACAATTTAAATAAGAAAAAGCCATAGAAAATTACCAGAGGCAGGCTATGGTAGTACACTACAAGAAATTTTATTAACAAAAATTTATTTCATTATAATTTAGAAAATGTATTCCCAATATTGAATTTACATTTGAATCGCCGCGTGTACGACTCACCATGATTCTCATGATTCATGATCGTAATTAAAGGTGACCGACCACTTCTACAGAATTCCCTGATTCTATTAGGTTAATGTTTGAATTACAATTTAAGGCCATGTAGATGGCAATGAGACTACGTGAGAGTCTGAGATATCATTCTAACTTACAATCTTGGAAAGCATTTTTTCTTGTTCCTTAAGAAGGAATTAAATCCTAAGAAATTTGTTGTGTCCAATATGTTTTAATTAACCTTTGCATTTGTTTTTGTAGTTCTTAATCATCGTTGTTAGTCTTCGCATAATTTCGGATGTGCAATGAAAGTGATTTTGACATTCATTTGCCAGTCGCCAATTTGCAACTTGTCATTCCCTTAACACAGGTCGTAATTCAGTAATCATACGTTTATACTCTCTGGTAAATATATTTCAGCATTTCTCACGCTAATGTAAACTGCAATTTGCGTCACGTACAATTAAAATTACGGACGACTCTGAGACCGCTTTAATTAACCTCATGAGGCTTTGTGAAGGAATTTTCAAACCCATTAACCTATAAGAAAGACCCCTTTTAAAAGTTAACGAAAAACAGCTCTCCTTGGAAAAAAGTTTTTATTTTGGAGCCAGGAAGTTCATCAAGGGCTAAAATATTAACAGGAGAAAAGAATTAACTCTTGAAAAATGTTAAATAGGCAAAAGAGGAAAGATTTTTTGCGATGGGAGATAATGGGGTGATGGTCAGTTTCAAAGAGTTTTACATAAGATGTGACAATCCTTGGAAAAGAAGAAGTAGCAAGTATATAATGAGAGATAATAGGCTTCAATGATGAGTCTGAATATGACGACCATGGACGAAATCAGAAGAATCATTACTCTTTTATTCTGTAAAGAACATTTGGATGCAAAATATAACTTTTTTCCCGTTGCATTTGGCTTACAAACAGCCCAAATGTTGCAGATTAAGAAAATCTCCAACAACGCTCATCGACATTTAGAGAAATGAAGCCAAGGTTTTCTATTTAGTTTTGACCTTATCTATTTAATCAAGCCAATGGATATTCATTAGGAATTACCTTGTAAGAATTACGTTGTGATTATTCACCCCTCGGCAATCAAAACTTTTCTTACGTTATACGTAAAAGTAGTGGCGTATTAGAATGGAGTCGAGGTTCAATTGAAGGCCAAATAAATAGCTATCTACATGGCCTTATGAGATCATATGCTTCACCACTTTACATTTTTCTACATCTTGATGATTGTAAAGTAACTTGAGGAAACGGCTACGGTATGTAATAAATCTGGCGAGAAGGCTTCCGAGGTTGTCGCTTCAACAATACTTACATGGGAATGCAAGTGAAAACTATTTTACAAATTGAAGTAGAAGTTTCTGAAGGTTTTCTTATAAAGCCGTACAAACACTAACGTTGGATAAAACATGAATTATAACCCCAGCAAGAGTCTCGATATTTTACTCGCTATCAAGACCAGGAAAAAATCTCCCAGGTTGATTTATAAGCTGTCTATAAAGTTTCCTATTTTGTCAAATGTTCATTCTCTGCAACCTAGATCGATTTTACAATGAATAGGGGAACTGTGTATCTTATTACAAACTGTGTGTCTTATTACAAAATGAAGAAAATATAAAATATCCACAGTGTGACGCCGGATATAGTGTTCTATTTCCACAGTGGTTTTCGTTTGAATCGACTGAACATGATAAGACCTACACGACAAAAACATTTCTGAGAAGGACCATAAGGTGTACTCCATATAGACCCATCTTTAAATCAAAATTCAATGTTTTCAATACATGTGTCATATTTAAGTATTTTTTCTAAAAAATTTCCTTACAGCTGAAATTTTTCTCCTGATACATTAAAATTAAAATTAAATGATTGGTGAGAATTTATCATCAATAAAACCACTACTAGCTTCCAAAAATATTGTATAATTTATTTGCTCAATAGTCTCGCGGAATTCGAAGATAACTCCACAAACTGCCAAGACCCTCTCTTGCCTTCAGAGGACTAGTCACTCCCGAAAGAAAATTCACCAGAATTGCGTCGAACTAAGACCCAATTGGTAGCCTTTAGTTAGAGGCCATTAGTGTAACGGAAACAGGGCAGGTGAGTCACGAACGGATTGACCGTGTGAAGTGGGTGAGAGATGAGAGTGATTCGGAGACTGCGAGGGAAACTCCAGCGACACAACTGTATGCTGCAGGCGAGGACCTCTTCAGGGTTCACGAGATGGCACAGGGAGAGTGATGGGCTCGGGAGGTGAATGGAAGCAACAACGCGCGGTTTACTGCCATGGTTAACAATCTCTTATCAGATACATACCGCTTACTCTTAAAAACCAGAAAGATGGATAGGGACAATTTTATATAGTCAGCAATCCACTTATTCCGCAACAATTATGTGCGCAGAGAAACCTTATTTATAGCTGAAACTAAAAATATGAATAAATTTTTATTCTGAAAAAAATATGTGAAACTATAATTTAAGGTCAACATTTAATTGTATTTATCAGCAGCTCAAAATACTATAAATTAAATACGTTTTCAATACAAGTCTGAAATACCTCACCTGTCAGGTTTCACTGTTTAAAAATATAAGCATATAATAAATATTTTAATTGGGAGTGGAGTGTTTTCCTTCATAAGTATTACCTGATGATACAAACTCAATACCCTATAAAATTGAATACCAGTCACGAGTGTAGCAATACGTTCATGCCCATCCCATTCACTCTCAACTACTTATTAGTTTTGGTGTTTTACATCAGTATTTCTCGATAGTTACGATATTTTGGGAACAATATAAAAAAATGCACTTTATGACAGATAATTTCAACATTTATCTGCATTATTTGTCTCTTGGTTATTTTTGGAATTAAATCTGTTTCAGAGTTCCATTTTTCAAAAACTAGTACGCGATATATTTTTCATTTCAAACACCAAGGATCAAATTTAAAATATTAAATTTAGAAAGATTCTTTGCAAACACAAACTTTAGAAATCTCGAATAATGTAAGATGAAATTTTCTAAAATCAGCAAAATAATAGTTCTCATACCTTATTCTATCGCGCGTTATAAACAATACACATTGTAATAGATGAAATTAAATCCATTGATGAACGCTCAAAAAGAAAAATTTCACATTCTAGAGAGTAAATAAAATACTGCAATTATCAATGGATAAAACAAAGGGTTCTTAAAAACATTGCAACACAAAGAGTATTCCAAAGGCATTCATGTAAATGACAGCTGTAAATGTCTCAGTAACATTTATCATCCAACTCAACATTGCCTACACTATGCCCTTTGGTCCCCGAGGAAATTAAGAGCTGGGGCGGGCTAAAGTAGTTGAAGACGCTCCGTATTCATCGCAGGGGTACCACGTGATTCAAAATTGGACAGCTACATGGAGGAGACATCAACGGTACTTGTGAGTCTAAGTGGCGTGAGACAACTGACGGGAGACAAGGGAGATCTGGGCTCAGATAATACACTTTGCTTGAGATGCGGAAACAGGCAAATATGACATATGGATAGCGATGAATGTAAAAAAGGAAATATCTTTCCAGATTCATTTTTCGTCAGCATATGAGGCGAGACTCTTTATGAAACCATTGAAACTTTATGAATTACTTCAGCAAGAAAGTTTTTAAAAAATTTGAGACCACAATTGGAATAGTTTTTATGTGTAGGAAATACTTTGTGAAGATCGCTTTACTAAATAAACGCTTGAAAATAATAGAAGCCTCGTCTAACGATGCCCGATGAGAAGGACCAAAATGGTAAGAGTTAAACTTTTACAAAACTCAAATTCCAAATTTCCAATTCCTATAAATTGTATAATCGTTATAAAATAAAAAAACCTGAAACCATTATTTCCGCCCAAATTTGCAAGAATGCCAACTCACAGCAAATCGAAACTAGAATGAGTTCAGAATTTACTACTTTAAAATCAGAAACAAACGAATTGTTTGGAATTGGAAAACATTTCCATGTGCGATTACATATCGTGTATTACTCCCTGAATCGGAACGTTGAGACGTATTTGGGAATAAAGCTAGAAATTCCTTCATAAAAAGTTGAGAAAAAATAACTTAATTCAAGGCAACGTATCATAAAATTACATTGTTAGCTTCTTTAACAAATAAAATAATTAAAAAGAGGTGATTCTACATTGAAATGCTAAAAATTATGCCCAAAAAGTCTTGATTATATTTATTACTTTCTAAAATCTTTCTAAAATCTTGTCTTGCAAAATGTGGTCTAACAAGAAAATTTCTTTTGAAATATTGAATACGAAAAAGATGTAATAACTTTATTTTAATTTAAAACTCTCCTCGGTCACATGTTTGTTATTGTTGAATATTCATAATGGAAAAACTCGAATATACATTGGAGGAAAGTAAAAAAATCTCAAACCTTGATATTCATTTTATCACTAAAATATTACGAATTAACATAAAGTATTTAATTGCATTCATAATCGGTTCTTCCATGTTTAAATAGTAAAGAGAAATTAATAATTCAGCTACGGGAAGGTTAGCCGATCATGAAGTCTTAAAGCTGCCAAGCATAAATTTCAATTGGTAATTAATGAAAATTGTTCCCTTGAAAGACCGTTGAAATACTTTGATCTTTTTTTGATAGACAATCGAAGTTTTACTATTTTCGACCTGTCTCACATAGTGGCGAATAAATAATTCTAACTAAACCAGGAATATTTATTTCCAATGATGGAAGTTATTGAAATATTATCCAACAAGGATGATTGTATATACTTAGTAATTTTCATTTATCTTTACCGTAAAATATTTAACTTTAGCCTTCTGGAATTGTTTGTAAAAAGTATACCACGCATCAGCTAATTTAAAGTTTCTGAAAGGAATTAACTGTGAATAATAATCAAATAACTTGTACCTTAAAAGTAGTCAGTAAACCAATTAAATAGTAAAAATATTAACTTTTTCTTGATTATTGCTGTCTCGAATATGCTACGGTGAAAATAAAGTATTTTAAATAATTGAGAAACATATCCACGGAATGATATTTATTTTAAGTAAGTAAGAAATATTTATTTCAAGTTTCCTTTAATTTTGCATCTGAAATGCAAAACACCAAGTCAAATACGCCAAGAATGAAATGAGTTAAATTTCTATATCCTCTAATATAGTAAATATTTCTCGAATTTTTCATACACTAAACCGTATTTTAAATGCTCCAGAGGCCGTCGTGAAAAACAATAGTTAGTGTCTATCCTTTCCAATAGATTTCTAAATATGTTACCTTATTCCGTTTAACTATTAACTATCTGAATTTTGTCCATGTCCATAAAGATATTAGCCTAGACATTTCTCAGAAAACGAGGGATGTTATAGTTTCTATTTTGATCCCTTAAACAATGACACATGAGAGTAATTTAAAACACTATAATGAATATTTATGCATACAAATATTTTCGGTGTTTCCAATCTTATTTATACCCGACACCCCAAAAAAATTAATATGTAAATGTACATTTAGGAGAAACATCGTGCACCCCTCACGGTAAAAATTAATTATGAATAAAACTGATGGCGAGAAAAAGGAGTCCAATTTTTTACCGATAAATAAAAACATTTTGAGGACATGAATAAGAAATAATATTACAACAGAATAAAAATATTCAAAAACCTTACTAGGAAGCACACTTAAAAAAAGTGAATTATTATGTTGAACCCCGATTATGTACGAGTATATCGGATTTCAAACCATATTTAACATAATCTGTAGAACTAAGAAAATATGAAGTTGATAATTAACTTTAGGTAATTAATATCTCAATTATCAACAATAAGTGAAGTGTTTTTGTGACAAAATGTCTTCAATTATACATTGTTTTTATTTTATCGTTTGCTCTACGAATTTTAGTATTTGAACATTTTAGGGATTCTATCGGTACATCGGAGTGCGGTTAGATAGTGAAGAAGCAAATTATTGCACATTTGTTTAGATTGGGAAATGTAGTTATTCGATAATCTGGAGATATAAGCGAAAGTTGGAGGAGTAGGACGAAGACGGAGCGGTTTCCGGTAGTGAATAAGGCGCAGGTTTCTTGCGTGTAGAATGAGTATGCTGTGAATCATGGAAAGCATAAAGAAAAACTAGAAGTATGAATATATTGAGAAAGTCAAATTTTTTTAAAATTAGATGAATATTTGTGGCGGTTTTATTTTTTTTTGTTTTAGTTTTAATTTTTTTCTTTTTAGTTTATATTTTAGTTTTTTTTACGTTTTACGTTTACTCCAAAAGGCATAATTTAGGAGGAAATTTTCAAAAACAGAAAAATCAGCTCGTTGAAGAGAATATCAATCGTACAAGTCATGAATGAAGCAAATGATGACGAAGAACGTAAAGCTTTGGATCTTTGAACTTTCATCGTTGATTGATTCCTTGCGAATGTATTACAAGGTCTCATATCTTTTTCTCCAATTTTTTGCTGCAATCATTGAATCACCTTTAAGTACTTTTCCCTTTTATGTCGCTGGACATTTTCCCACTACCATGCTTACACAAGTAACAAGAATTTTAAGTTAGTCATACCTGATTACCAATCTTGAAAATAAAGACGATTTAAATGGCAGGTGAAAATTGATGGCCTCATTTCCGCTAAAATTAGAGATGGATTTATCTATATTATTCCGACTCTGTCGCACAAAATTCACTTCCTTCTCCACAGAGACCGTCCCAGCCCAACTCTTCTCCACCATCTTAACCTCTCCAAGCCATTACCATCAAAAACCCTCCCACATCATTCAACGTAAGCCTCACCCCCACCAACCAACCAATCCTCTCCCCTCCGGCGAAGGAATTTCCCTGAAGTGACTTTCCATTCCTGAAACCGCGCAGCGCCGCACATCTCAAGAAACCTATCCCTAAAGACGCTGAAAGCATTCTAGCGTCAATTCAATCGCGAATTGTTTCCTCCGGTGAAGAGGGTAAATGAGCAGCAGTGTGAAGGTAAGATGGGTAAAGATAATGGGGTGCTCTCTGGAAAAAGGGAAAGAAAGAGAGGCGGGGGAAGAGGGATGGGAATGGGGGAATTATAGCAGCACCGAGAGAGAGTGGGAGAGTGGTGAAAGTGAAAGGAGGGGGTGCGCAGGGAGAGAGTAATTAATGGGAGGGGAAGGAAGCAGAAAATGAAAGCCAGGCAAGAAAAAAGGGTTTTGGTTTTTAAAATGAGGGAAAACTTGGAGAGCAGGGGAGGGAGGGAGGAGAGTTAAAAGCAAGATGTTTGGGCGGTACACGGCAAGAGCACTCTTCCTTGATGTTTTCGCTGCCGGAGTCATGGCCCAAGGGAATAGAAATCGATGTTTTCATAAGAAATCCAAATGTTTCTTGATGGAATGTAACGAATAAACCGCTTTGCATATTCAAAATTTAGGACGGTGGCTGAACATATATCGATAGCATAGCCACGAAAAACTAAGGAGTTGTTAAACATCAATTTCTTGCTCCTTGTCGTTTGCTATGAGAAAAGATAAAAACTGCAGTTACATGTCAACGGGGGAAAATATAAAAAAACTATCCATGAAACGAAAGGAATAAAGAGGGGTACTAATATGAAGGCTAAGAGTAGGAATAATGAAAACCACCCAGAGCCAAAATCTGAAACAATCTTACTATTGAGTTGGATAATAGCGATAGTGAACCCTATGGCTCAACGGATCTTAACACTCAACCCAGAAAATGCATACCACAAAATAATATCAATCGTATTACTTTAATGTGCAATCATTAGTAAATTATTTGTTTCCGAAAAATGGAATCAATAACTTGTGTGTTTCTGGGTCTAGCGAGCTTGTTAGATCGTTGCATCGTTAAATACCACCCATATTGATTTGAAAGTGAATACAAAAATTCAAGCTGAAATGAAGTTAAAATTATTCCAAAGTATAAATTCTTGAAACATATTACTATATCATTTCATTGAATGCTGATTGCTCACATACCATTCGTAACTAGCACGGTTGTTACTAAAGATCGTCGGGTACTTAAATGTAGCCAAATCCATTGTTACAGTTAAATCAAACGCATACCGACACCTTTCTGAATTGACTTCAGGAGACATTGAAATGTATGATTTAATGTGTTCACAGTGACTTCTTAAATATTACCGTGTGACAAATATTTTTCTATCTTTATGACTTTGTAATAATCTATCAGTTATTTTAATGTAAATAAATAACTTCCTCATGTCTACTTTACCTGCCTATTTCTGCCAATTATTCTGCCTGCACAACTGGTATCATCTCCAGTTCGTTTTATGAAGATAAAACGAATGCAGTAACTCTTACGCAGGCAAGAAAACCTCAAAGACAGTGAACGTCAATTTTGCGTCCTTGAACACTGTTCTTGGCTGAAAGGGGTGAATGGAATTAGTCTTAGAAAGGGGATGAGAGAAAGTGAAAAGTTCTTCGGCGACAAAGGATGCCCGAAAAAGGGTTTGAAAATAAGATCGGGTCCTTTAACGATAATGACGACGAAAAAGGAAGAAGATGTAGTCAAATGGGATTGAATGCGAGCGATAGACGAAAGAGGAACATGGAGATTGGAGGAGACAATGCGGAAAGCGATTATGAGCTGGAATTAGAAAGGAAGGGATGCGACGGGGATGAGAGCGTGGAATCAGTCTTTCAAGGGACTTCTATCAGTAGCACAACGTTTAGCTCGGAAGGCTTAAATGTGTAGAGGGAAAAGATTTAATGAAAACTAGTACTTTTTAAGCATTTCTTTACTAAAATGAGTGGCGTAGTTAAAAGGATGAGTACCTGAGGATACAATGGCTTAACCTCCATTTTTCCAGGTGAGCTGGCAGCTGCGCTTTTCAGGTTACCATTTATTTGTTAGCTTCCGTAAAACTACTAAGAACTCTTTGAGCTTCGTCTCAGTACAAAGAAAGGGTTTTTACTTTCAGACATCAGAGAGATAAGGATACTTAATTAAATTAATAACCTCCTTTACTTGGAAAACGTTCTTAGAGGTTCAAAAGAAAAATGCAAGCGATATGATACTCATATCTCTCACTTTATGATACAAGAAAACCGCACGAAAGCCTTTTGATAAAAAATATTCTACATTTTCACATTCCATACTCTTTCTTCAGGCAAAACACTCGACATTAATCACAAAAATTTAGTTAAATAGGTTTGCTTATGAAGAGGTTCCGAAATAGTTCCACTTTCAGGGTTAAGGATCTGGAAACTCCTCAGGATCAAAGTGAGGTTTTCTAAATGGTTCTTTTACCTAATACTTCAATGCTGAATTTCCGGTGAGAAATCGAAAAAGTCACAAAATTATATTTTATAATAATTTATAAAAAGTGAAATACTTCTTCCAACTGAATACCGACTACAGCCATTCTTCTTAAAGTGCAAGATGGATTAATCGTTTAATGCCGCAAAATAGTGTGTTCTAAAAAATTTGGATAAATTCAACATTGCATTAGGGAGCAGGTTAAGGAATAAATTTAACGAATGAAATTGTAATGGAAGGCAATAAAATGTATGCACCCATCAACTCAAGAGGTAGATCATGGAAGGAAAACAGGTACACGTTAATTAATTATACTTTTTGCCTTAAGGATTCCGCCGCAAACAAAAATGTTGAGGAGCAGAAGCCTTTAATATTAATACGAAACTACAAGTCTCTCACTTATGCAGCTGAAAAAATTAGTCAGTATAAAATAGGTAGAGCTAATAATAAATAAATAAGATAAAATAAAACATTTTATTAAATAATAATAATAATTAAAACTTTATTTGAAAATTAAACTTTATCAACACATTTTGCAGACTGTTATAACGTAGTTTAGAATGACAAGAGCATTTTCCACTGCTAACAGTTCTGTGGCGTAGGTGATCCACAATAAGCGATCCCGGTTGAGACTCAAAACCCCTGTCAAAAAAGCGATCCTAATTGACGTCAACGAGGGGGACGAAATAAGACAGGAGAGGATGGAAAGTCGGCTGAATGGGAGGATATGAGGCTTAACGATTCGCAGGTGTGAGTTCACTTAACACTACCTTTGACCAAAACTATTTTCACATTGGTCCAACCGTTATGTTTGAAGCGCTTACAGAGTAAAGATCGAAAATTTCTGGAAAATTTACAGGCGAACAAGCAAAGCACTGTATGTTAACATATGTTTGCAATACCAAAAAAGTTCCTTCTAAATTCCATAGTTCACTGCCAGATTTTTAGCCAGAATAAAATGAAGTAATCAAAAACTTCTCAATTCCAGATCCAAAGAGAGTAATCTCTATAGTATCTATTGAATATCAATATCACCAAAATCATCAGATACTATTATACTAGGAGTATTACTTATGAACGATCCCCAGCTAAATTTTTTTGAAGAGATTGACAACATTCTAAAATACAAACTGGATTGTTTGCAAAGAAAACGATGAAGATCTGTAAAACATTTAGGCTGGGACGCTCATTACCTCTTTCAAGAAACAGGCATACAAGGTCTAGGTATAGAAATATTTTCTCTCGAAAACTCCTCAACATCTTCAAACGACGCAAATGTAAATAAAACTTCTGTTAGCCGACGGTGCGATTTCGAAAAGGCTGATTAAAAACTCAACAAATAAATTCAGTTATACAAAAATGATTTGAAGGAATCCCTATCTTACTAATGTGATGGTTGCAGGTGGCATAATGAACATTGCGCCAGAAAATTTCATACATTTAATAATGAATTGAAAGGTGCATCGGTACACACTATTTAAAATTCGGAATTGTATATGACTTAAATCGAAGATTTTATACCGAAGGTTACTAAATGAACTGCGCTTGAAATATAAACTTAAGTTATGGAATTTTTAATGCATACAGAAAGGTAAAAATATTTATGGTGAATAATAAACCTTGGACAGAATATAAAAAAAACATTGAAAGTAAACATGTGGAGCCAAAGATGAATTAGAAAATAAAATTGTCAATAGAGCCTCTTTTAAACCGATACACAATATCATTTTGGATTATGGGCGATGTATTGAGTTAAAATATCAAAAACACAACGATCTACTATGTGGTTCTCAGTATCAAACCTTTATCCCTAAGAAGCGATTGATTTTTTGTCATTGCATTACAGTAATATTTCTCCTAATGCTTCATTCATTCTTAAAATTTTGGAAGGCTGAATATTAGTTAAATTTTCTAACTCAACTTTTTCCGAAATTATTATACTGGTGAACCTTATTGGAATTGGATATGTAAAACAATGTCGAGAATATAAAAATGTAAGGCAGAGATTGGAGAAATGAAACAAATTTCTTGAAGCATGGTATAAGGAAACCTATGTAGAAGCATTTTATAACAGACGGTAACCGTGAAAACTTCTGGGATGATCAATCCTGGGTCCCGGAGGAAATCCACAAAACTTAAGGAAAATTTATGTCTAGTTCTAACCTTGGTATCAAAGCAATGTGTAATTTGGTACTCTTAGCGTTGTCAGTACATCATAAAGATTTGCGCTTGACAAATTGTCCATCAAAACGTTGGCAGGGATGGAGAGTGGGAGGGAACTCGAAAAGTCTTGACGAGCATGACACGCCGATAAAGCATCAGATGCTTTCTCTATATTTTCCAATATTTATGAAATGTCCCTAGACTTTTTGCCAGACTTTAAATAAAGAAAACACAGCCGTATAAACAATAAATATCCGCGGTTACAAATTTTCAAATTGAAATAAGAGGGGAAGAATAATTTCCCATTACATTTTAATATTTAAGAAACGAGAACTTATTTGGTAGTAATCTAAAGCAGTTTCTTTGCGAGAAAGTTTAGGAATTTTGTCCGTTAGCCACATATTGAAATTATCCAGCCTCATATGTACACAATCAAACGTCTATAAATATGATAGTATTTTTAATCAATAAAATTATCATGGAAGGAAATTCGGAGTAAAAAAAGTGTTTAGGTGTAATCATGAAGACTCCAAAAAGTTTGCTGGTTTATCGTATATGGAAAATTTGTACATAATAGCTGTAATTGGGATTACTCTGCAACAGGCTTACAAACAACGCTCTCGGCACGTCCAAAGTACATGCGTAGCTACCCGTTATGATAGCGGCGATGAATAGCTAAGTGCGTCATAATCATGTGCAATGGCGAGCCGGGATTAGCGGGGACGGACAGAGGACGGGAGACTTGTTGCCCCGCAACCGTCCGACGTCAGCAGGTCGCAACGGTTGAACCACTTCCATGGTATGATTAATGGCGGCAAAAGCAATTACGTCACTTTCACCTCTTCCCATGAATCATTGACGTCACTGATGAGGTTTCACTTCGCAGTTTCCGCTCTGGCGAGCCGCAATCCTGTAAGCCTCGACTGGATTTATAACTTTAGCGCTCCATAACCAGCAAAAATCATGCTACGATACACAACAACATTAAAATGAACATCCAGAATAGGGATCACAATATAAACTCAGTTGCTTACATGGTAGAAAATTTTACTAACTGCAAAATAAGAGTCCAATTTGCTTTGGCCTTTTTAAATATGCACAATGAATTCTTGTGCGTAAAAAATTAAAGGCACGGCCATTTAATTCCAATTACACATTTAAGGCGATGTAGTAATTCAGAATATTGAAACTTAGGAAGGAGCTAAGCTAATTATACCAGCAACAATATAGATACCAATGACGAAAAACTTATTGGAATACATCCTGACATTATTTGAACATTTGTTAAATGGTTGACAAAAGCAGCAAATCATACTGACGTTACATCAGATGACGATCATTTCAATTTACAATGTTCCATTGTTAGTAAAAGTGGAGTTTCAAAATTTTATTAAGTGGTCAGATGAGAATGATCTGCTTTCTTTCCCAAACTATCCCATAAAATCAATAATGCTACTTTCGGTTGAAAAGCATTGGTAAGGATAATTATATCTAATCCAGTACACAAATACCACAATTATTTCTTGTAGATTTTTTACGTATCGCCACATGCCACATAATACAATGGTAGGATCTAACGCGACGGGTGGTGTCACATAAATAGCTGTCATTAATTCAAGCCTGGGTATGGTTAAAAAATTTATGTATGATTTAACACTTTCCCGGCGAATTAAATTAGTGTACATTTCTCGGGCTCGCCACCGGGTAAGATAGTCATAGGCAGCCGACGTTTCGGGTTCCGTTACCCATTCTCAAGGCTAGTAGAGTCGGAACCCGAAACGTCGGCTGCCTATGACTATCTTACCCGGTGGCGAGCCCGAGAAATGTACACTACTAGCTATGTAATGAGAGAAATGTAGGCTACTAGCCTTGAGAATGGGTAACGAGTCGGAACCCGAAACGTCGGCTGCCTATGACTATCTTACCTGGTGGCGAGCCCCAGAAATGTACACTAAGTGAAAAAATTTTCCCACCAGTTATATTTACAGTAATCAGTAAAAGCAATAGAAGGACGGGGGGGGGGTCAATTTTGACCCAATTTGACAAATGCGTTTTGCCAATCCGTTATGGATACTAGAACTCCTGTTCTCTTATGTCAGGATGAATCCTAGAACTTTCTGTTTTCCATTATTTAATGTAGAGTTATTCAACAAATATGTCTCTAATATATCCTAAAAACTTAAGCTATTCTGCGTATTAAAACTTAAGAAAGATAGGAAGGGGTTTAAACCCTTCTTTTATTCGTCACAAAATATCACAGGCACTTTGATATTCTTCCATTTGATTTGTTTGATATACCTACATAATACCCAACGAGCCACCTCATTGGTTTGTGGCGCGGGAGGAGGAGTTACAGGGAGTATACGGTGATACTGCATTAGAAGAAGTATTTCGGTTCTCAGAAAATATTTTCCGCCTCCAAGAGATACCTGTACACGAAGCTGAAGGTTTTGTTAAACAGAAATATGAAAACAGAGCTGAAGTTTCAAAAGACTAGGAAACCATTCAATCAATCAAGAGCGAAAAATCAAGGAAATCAACGTTAGTAACGACACCACAGCTGATTTCTTCTGAGATTTGCAATATTCTGTCATAGGGACTACATGGATGAAAATGGTAGGATCTAAAACGACGATAGATGAATGAAAATTTTACTCGTTTTGTGGCAGAAGATAGCAATCAACATTACCTAACACCGTTAGTATTATTCAGTCTGGATCACAAGGGCGTGGCCAAGTAATGACTCATTTGTGCTGTGCTGTATATCCTTCAAACTAGGAATAGTATACCCCATAAATATTTTGCGCAATCTCTTATAAGATGAGAACAGATTTTTTTACAATCACGACGGATAATATTGCCACCCTGCGACATAAGAAATTGTTGAAATCCTCAGGGGTTACTTTAAGCTCTGATTTTTTTATGGGTCCTTGATGAAAGCGCCGGACGGGAGTGCATTGAAAGCACTACCTCAAAGGCAAGACTAACTGCGAAAACCAAAGGACGTATTGGAAAATTCTAAGTACTTGGAGATTTATGATAGGCAATGCTTCTGTGAAACATTTAAAGAAGTGGACTGATGCGGAGGCATGATCATGGTGGAATCAGTCTCTCTTGATGAAATCAACGCATTTATTGGAATTAAGTAATCGCGTGGTGCCAAACGAGTCAAGGGTCTTATGTCATATCTCTTTGGTCCGTAAAATGGGAACGTTTGACAAGATGACCTCTGGCAGAGAACGCTTGCAATGTGATGAGTTCGCTCTTATTTCGCAAAAATGGAACATATTTAATACATACTCTCATTAGTTTCTCAGTCCTGTAACTTTTACTTCCATTAACAAAAATCTCTTCCCTAGCAAAGCATGGTGCCGCTGTATTAAGAGCATGCAGTCTGTACCAGCGAAATACGAACGGAAATTCAGGATGACTGTTGACATGAACAAAAGAGAAATATATGAAATATATCTTCTTAAGAAGGTAAGAATGGCTTGAGGCTCAATAATAAGGATCTCCCCGAATACGTTCTTTAATAAATAAGGGTAGAAACGTTACTTGTGATATTTTTTTACCACTAGAGAACTGGATTAAAGTGAAAGCTCAGTGTGAACCGTTAATCGGGCTAGGAGGGAATCCCCCACAAGTTGATGACTATTCAAAAGCCTGTATATCAGACCATCTTATGATGATATCACATCAACCTTGTACCATGAGAAAGTGAAAATAACTGTACTCTCTATCCCAAAATATTTAGTTTTGACAGCCACTTGAATGAGGAAAATACACAAGTCCAGAGATATATTATTTTTCTTAGAGGAATTTAGGCACTGGTATTGATAAAGGAGGCACAAAACCGCAGAGTTTAGAGCAAACTTCCTCTTAAAGCTATCAGGAGAGCTTATTTAGGAGAAAATTTGGATTATGTGGAGGAGATCCCAGGAATGTATTCATCAATCGAAACTAGCCCGCTTAAAAGGAGAAGGTGACAATTGCGCATCAATGGCATAAAAGCGCAAAAATTGCCAAAATATTTTAAAGTAATATTAAGTTAAAAGTAATATTATTGTTTTTAGAAAATTAACTAGAAATGAATAAAATATTTTGACCAGTTTCAACTCATGTCAACTTTAAATGGATAATTTGCACAAGTGCACAACACCTGCGAGAAATTTGTACTTCAAAAAGTACTATACCAAAAATGCTTCAGCATTTAAAAATGTGTTATTTTGTTGAATTAACTGATGCTTAATCCATAAAAATTAGAAAAATTACTCCAATGTATAAACTATATGACATGTCACAAGGGATCATTTCTAACCCCCTACCATTCTTATAGAGTGGGAGTCAATATCCATCCTTCTAGTGATAACATCCTAGTTATTATATTTCCAAATGCGGCTTTTAAGAAATTAGTCCTTTTATAGTAATTAAACAAAGTAGATACGCACGTTAAAACTCTTTCTCTCTCATATAAATTAACTGCACGTAATAAAATGGCTAACGATCTAAAAATTTAGCAATTTAATCCAATGCGGTCAAGAATGTACATAAAATACTGAGCTCGTCGCGAAATTTCCACCCGTAGACATCCGTCTGTGAATAATTAATTATTCAAATGAAGACCAGAGAGGTCACCGTATAAAATAACTAAAAACACATCACAATTAAAACTAGGCAAACACAATATTCAAAATTAGACTTTAAAACATGAACCTACATCTACATACTACCCTGCGAGCCCCCGCATGGGCATCGGGTTGCATCGGGTCGGGCGCATGGGGTTGGACATCAACCGTGTAAATGTGTTCAGAGGCGGTTTTCGAATGTGAAATGGTGAAGTGTTTTATTTTGACATTTTTCATGGAGTTCTGGTTTTATTGTGGTGGCTTAGTGCGAGGATGAACGTATTTATGCACCTATCTTTAGGCAATGTATCTTTCTAATTTAATCGCATCTGTAGGACCTAGAGATATAGTGTGGTGTCGAAATGACATCACCCTGTAACCCTGTAAATGACACTTCTACGTCACCCTGTAAACACACCTATTCTGAATTTCTAAAGCAAACCAAGTTCAGAGCGCAGCCTTCAAGTCTGTAGTGACTCCCAACCTAACACCTATAAAATTTTGATATTTTCGCTCGTAGCAGTGTTCAATTAAGAGCAAGGCTTTCCTCTATATTAATTTTACTTAAATCTATTTGTCTAGGATGGACTATAAGATTATTTCTAGCCCCCACTCATGGAACTACGACAGAACTTTGTTTATGTCCGATAATAGAAATTATGAATCAGCGTCTTGACTTATTTCCCAGCGAAGACCGTATTGTCTGCAAATAATCTGTTTACCACACATTCGATATCTTAGGTCATTTATATAAATAATGAATAAAAGAGTTCCCATCACGCTTCCATGTGGAATACCAGATGTGACTGTAACCATATCAGTTTAATACCATCAATGATTACTATTTTTTTGCGGTCACTGAGAAAGTCCCATATCCAATTCACAATTTTTCATAACTCCACATGAGAAAAATTTGTAAATGAGGTTTTTGTGTGGAACCTCAAATTCTTACAAGAAATCAAGGATTATTGGGTCAACGTTTTTTATAATTCACATAAATTTAGGATGTCATGACGGAAGAGCGCAGGTGGTGTTTTGCAGGATCTAAAATGGAACTGGAATTGTAAGAAGTTTTTATGATCCAAGAGTCATAATTCTGGAAGCCGTGGTAACTGCCATTATAAGACATTTTTATTATCCGAGAGTCATAACATTGCTAACAACTATGTATTCAACGATGTTGCATCTTCTTCTAAGCTTTTATCCCAATTATTTGGGTAATTCAAAGATGTCACATATATGTGATAATACCGAATAGGCCAGTAATTTCCTGGGTAACGTCTGTTTTCCTTTTTAAATTTTCGTGTGAAGTTGGTTATTTTCCAGCCTTTAGATAACGATTCGCTAAATATCATTTCTAAAAATAAAGCAATATTTCGCACTAAATTGAGCATACGAGCACGTATTCCCTCTGGACCTGGTACTAGTTGCTTTTAATCAAATGTAGTTGTTTAGTTATTCCGTCCCGTTGAATTGTCATTCCAATTATCACTCATTTATGTCAGGAATGTCTAAATAATTTGCTGCATTATTTTCAGTCTATACCTTTTCGTAGTAAATGTAAAAATTTATTGACTTTGTTGATACTGTTGGCAACTTATTTGCCTTTTCTGCTGAGAAAGATCCGCCCCAGAGCTCTCTTGCGTTGGACCAGAATGACTTGGAGTTACCACCTAGTTATTCACCTAGGATTTTTTTCCTGAGGTTTATTGGAGTACACATCATTATCTTCGATTTTGAGCACTGAACAACGCATATTTCTCTCACCGGAAGTTCCATTTTTTTGTTGCCTGACTTGAGAGAATTTTTATATATTTACGCAATAGCCTGTCACCTTAGCTCCCCCCACACTTTTTGGTTCTTGGTTATACTAAGAAAATATATTATATTGGTTATTCTCTCTAACGTGTGATTTTTTACAGGAATATATTCATCGATTACTTAACGCAGAATTTCTAAAAAAATATCTCCTTTATATTTCTAAGCTCTCGTCTTTTATTGTAATTACAAATTTCCTGAATGGAACTTCTAGCGTCTCATCAATTTGATGAAATAGAATTATTGAAATATGTAGACTTTATCTTTAGGTTTGACATCGGACTCTGTTGTTTTCAAAGTCTATAATGATAACGCGTAACTCAGTGATTCCACATATCTTTATTTTGAACGACCCGGGTTCCGACGTTCAACGTCATCTTCACCTAAAGAGGACGTTGAACGTTGAAACTCGGGTTGTTTCAAATAAAGTTATTTTGAATCACAAAGTTATATGTTTTCAATATACTGTTAACAAATTCCACAAAGTTAAGTCTGAAACTACCGATTATAGTTTTCAAAGTCTTTAACATTTGTTTACGATCACTAACGCCTTCGAGGTTATTGACGTGTATAATCATTACAGGGTGACAGACAGTTAAAAGATCTATTATTAGTAATATTACTGACTAGTTAAAGTTATATTACCTCTCGTAGGTTCGTTTACTACTTGAGTAAGTGAGAGGTTTGAAATTGCATTGAGTAAGGGCTCGCTTCTATCACGCTTCCTAATAGTTGTTTCACTGGGATACAGGCTGGAAAGGATATTTTATACTGTAATCATACTGCACTGTAAAAACTCTGTAAATGATTTAATGCTACCAATCCATTTCCATCATCATAAATCATACCTAGTAACACTCGTTCTTCTTTAAGTCCACCTGAGTTCTCTCTTTAACAGGCTTATTTAAACAATTAGTAGCAAATTTTGGGCCATAAATTATGTCCAGATCCTTGGAAATATATACGGACGGAGAATTTTGGATATAAATTTGAACTCTCCAATGAAGTTAAAATTTTGAATGAATAATAAATTTAGCATTTAGAAACAAAGAAGTGACAAAGACATAAAAGAACTTAGTTACAAATTTAGCACGCAACTTACGTATGAACACATTTACAACTTGCACCGTCGAGTTACTTCCCGTAACACGAATGATGAGAACGTAAATTTTAAAAAAGCACAAAATAAAGTAGAAGAAAAACTCATTTTTCAAACCAGCATAGAGATTCCAACTTGCAGCGACACTAAAACCAGCTGTTTCAAAAATAATTTTCAGACAGCAAAGAAAAAATGTTTTCCACGGTGTGGGTCATCCAAGAGAATGATGGATTGAGGTGTGTCAGAGAGACGGGTCTTCAGAAGAGATGGACACAGGCAGTGAGCGCGGCGCACAACGATGTCCAGACCCTGATGACATACATGCATGGGAAAACCCATTGAGGACGTTGTACAGGGGAGAAAGGAGGGAGAGGAACCGGGCGTTATGTCCTCTAAAGAAAGGGAACGGAGTGAAAATGGTGGGCCGGGTAAAGGCAAGGGAAAATGGCAGAGGATTGTTTTGGTTTGTGAGAGCTAAGCGACGACACGATGAGCCACACGGTGTCGTGATGACTGCAAAAAGCGTTACCACGAGTTTTGGAAGACAGGGTAAAATTCTCGATGCGCCGAGTATAATGAAGATAGAACACAGCCACTAAGAGAAACTAATATATTGAACACAAAGCAGCAAAAGTGCCGGAGAACACGTTCCTTGTGTCAATGCGGATCAACGACTGCTGCGGCGATATTGCAAGACAGGCATCAAATAGTCCTTCACCATTACACGTCCAAGTCGGACGAACACTTTAATAAATGATCTGATAGGTATTCCTCCGCTCGCTTTTACCCATGGAACTCCATTTAAATTAATGAGCTCCTTTCAACACGTCCAAAGTCCCCATTTATTCACTTATGCTACCAAGTGAATCATATCATTTTTACAACAGAATTGTTGTTTATATATATATATTTGCATTGACAGTAGTGTAACCGTCCGGGCGGTCACAGCTGAGGGGGATTTGAAGTGGGAGGGTAAGAAGTACACGGAAATGTTGAGCGCTAAGCGATGGATTGCGATAAGGGAACCCAAAGACTAGCTACATCAGGGATGGTGGCTCAAATGCACCTGGGAAAGGAGGGGAAAAATGTGAATGATGCGTCAGTTAGCTTAGCCGGTAGGATTGTTATGAAATTTTCCTCAAGGCGTGTGAGATACGGCCTTGAGAGATCCGAGTGACTGATACGAGTTTGATTTCATGGCCAAGTTGATGGTGGGGATACTTGATGTAAAAAGAGACATTGACATATAGCTAAGAATGAAACAATGTTTGATAAAAACACGAAAGAATAAGCATGTACTAACAAAAAAATAGAAATACAATTGCTACAGAACACTGGGGACATAAATAACTTAGAAAAATAAAGCATAAAGAACTTTCCTATGACATTATTCGTTATTGCCTTTACAATTTTCCCCTAGCGGAAACAAGTAATAATGGTTCTTGGTAAAAGAAAAAGTGAAAATGAATTTTTAACAAAACGGAAACAATGATGAATCAATATGCTCTTCACGTCAACCAAACTATTCCATACTTTTCAACACACAAACACACACGACAAATCTACGGGGAATGAACACAAAAATATGACACTAAGGACACCTCTTCTATCACTGTAATATCTTCTTCACGGGAAAAAAGAGGGGATTTCTACTGTGGAAGACGGTACTTACCAGGAGATTTTCTTGGCACTGATGACAACAGCGGCTCCTTCGGTGGTGGCTGGGGCTGGCGAATGCTCGGTTGAGCAGGTTGGCATCCCGGACGGCAGTCTTAAGGTGTGACATTATCAACTTTGGGTCGCTACCACTTCCTTCCTTGACTACTGACTCTGTGTCCTCTCAGAAACCGATTAGTTTCCTTGCTAATCCTCTGTCAATTCCCTTTGCCCATCCATATTCGCAGCAATTTTTGAAGGAAGAATGAGCTTCCTTTCTGGCGCACGTCCTCCTTTTAAACACTGTTGAAGAGGGAAGGGGAAATGGGGGGTTAATGTCATAAGCTCATTAAGAACGAGGGCACTTCACTGGGAATAGGGGAATTCCATCGTTTCTCATTCTTTGGCATTAAGATGGGGTCACATTTCACAAGAAAAATAAATGGGGGTGGGGAACATCATACCACTCATTCACTCACTCAAACACACAAGGTCGTCCTCACACTCGGGCTTTTCTAAAATTCTCTCAGGCATTATCATGACTAAACCAAAAATATGGCACAAAAAATCAATTAAGCTCTCCTTAGCCCTAGCGAATCCCGTTCAACTCATCCTTATTGTAACTTTTAAAAGGGGCCGGGTACTTATTTTATATATGAATGTTAGTTACGCATCTCCTCCTAAACTACTGAAACGATTGGCCTGAAATTTTGTACGCTTATAGTACTTAGGTCGGAAAGATCTAGAGCCTACACAAAAAAGATCTAAGAACCTCAAGGACCTCAATACCCCAAAAAAGGACCCTGAAATTAGTATAGAGGTTTCTTTTTTTCTTTTTGAATCAAAATATAGGTTTGAAAATTTCAATATCGGATTACCAAAACAATTTTAAAAATAGTTACTGCAATCTATTATGTTGCATGCTCCGTATTTGTTTAAAAATCCCTTTTTGACGAAAAGTTTCAATTGCGTTTTTAACGCAAACTACTTACAGTCAAGGCAGCATTTTAAAATTGTCACTATCGGATAGGTAAAAGTATGTAGATTTTAATGCTTGCAATCAATTTTTTAAACACTTCGTATTTCCTTAAAAATAGCGCAATTTCCTGAACAATTACAATTTTCTCCAATTTCAACAATAGGTTCTTTATTTAGCAACTAGAGGAATAGCTATGAATAGCATATATGTACAGGGGCATGCTAAAGCTTATATACACTACGTATAAAACTGGTCGTATTAAAATGGAGTGGTTCTTGCATGCTCGTTACTCTTCCCCTCGGAAACTAATCAATTGATTGACCTGAAACCTTGCATGATTCTAGCATACATGCACCTTTGAGCTCAACTTCATATAAAAAATTTTCCTGTACGTTAAGGGCCCCAGGACGGATCCTTACTCTTTACTCTCATAAAAAGAGCATGTAGTTTATGCATGGAAGGCTTTATTTTTTGCATTTAAAAATTATTTTTCTTCAAGATATAAGTAGTTTATTTTAATTTTTGAATGGGTAATAGTAATTCGTAGTAGGTCCTTCAAGTAATGTATTTTTACGCTTAAAATTTGCTAAAAAACCACGTTCATTAGGTAAATATTTTTAACCTGAGGAATTCTATTGAACGTTCTCTGTATATTCGGCATGCTTCCCCTCAAAAAGGACTGAATCGGATGACCCTAAATTTAGTGTGATTCAAGATTGGTTTGTTATTTGGGAAGGTCTGTAGGGAGAGGTTTATCGCGGAATCACAATACTTGTCAAGCTGATCAAAGGCTAATAACGAGATATTTCATCCAGTACTTTGATAAGCTCTCTTTATTGAAACGATAACAATTAGCAAATTTCAGAAGAGATTAAGGTTGTGATGCAAATTATTCTAAAATTTATATGTGCTCTAAACGGTTTTTAAATAATCTCTGAAGAAATCTCGTCACATTGATTCTTATAATTTGGGACCATCGGTATTCGAAGTGTATCGCCTACCACTAGTTCCAAGGGTGCTATATACCAATTTAACCTTTATTTGTTCCAAGAGGGATTGTTAAATTCCAAAGGGCTCAAGGTCACAAAATAATGTGTTCTATTTAGCCTCCGAATGAATGAACTAATAAGCCCATAATCCTGAAACTTTGCGCTTACGTACATGGCAGTTTCCTTACATATGACTACATTAAAATTAGTACAAATGTAGTGGTGTACATATGTCAGACCAATTCAACCCAAAACGTGTCAAAGTGATCCAATTATATACATACATATAGGTCATTTTTACAGATTGCAGGCTAAATTTCTTTCACAAAATTTTACTGAAATTAAATATCGCATAAATTAATAAGATAACTACTGTTTCAAAACTGAGTAATATCTGTGGAAGAGACTAAGTCCCTAAACGGGCCATTTCCACGCCGTGGAAAAAATGATCATGCACGGGAAGTTAGATTCCCGTTTGTATCGATATAAATACTATAATTGTGTGAAACCGATAGTGGAAAGATCATTCAATAAAGAAATAACTTCTATAGTTTTTCTTAAGATTATCCTTCGCGATGAATATCAACGACCATCTCTGTATGAAAGAAAATGCAAATGCCATCATCTAAAATATCGTCGTATCACCTGACAAGGATTAAATTTACTCTGACTGCACTCAGTTTGAAGAAATAACGCACGTCAGCCTCTACAAACTGACGCCCACTTTTCCTTATTTCAGCATATCAATCTAATTTTGTTCTATTTTTGCTCAATATTTCTAAACTTAGAACATACCAGGAGCTCAAAATATATGTGAAATTAAACAATTACCAGTCAATTTTGTCACAACCACATAGGTAGATAGTAAAATTGCATTCCCTCTCCATAGATCTTCACCTTCCTCTAAAACGGACTATTTTGCAGAGTATTTTGTCACACATAGGAAAACACTTTGAAAAACGTACTCCTGTATTGGTCACTCCAACTGAGTTACATATACAATGTTCCGTTTAGTGTTTGCTTTTTGCTCACATATAGTGAATTGGTAGTATTTGGCCATCATAAAATACTCTGATATTAATTTCAGAAAATGTTTGCACGACACAAGCTTATTTAATACTTATTAATATTTTTAATATTTGCCTTGAAGAGAGAATTTTACTTTCGTATATGCTCCAGATTGCCTTACAGCAACGAACTATGCCTCAATTTGAAGATTATTAATTTTTAAAAATTACGTTACAACTTTAATTTGTATTACTTGAATTTTCTATTGCTATTTAATTTGAATATTAATAAATTTTCATGAACCATATATACGTAAAATACTTCCTCTCAGATTTGGCTATAGTGTTCTTTCCATAAACAGTGAGCAAGTATCTAACTCTTCTGAAAAAAATATCCACTCCCTTATGATTAAATTAAGAAAATAAAAAAGGAGTTTATTAATGCATGGATTTTATGGTTGATTCTTCAAAGCAAGGGTTAGGAAACACAAATGATGGCAACAATGCTCGCAGGTTTTTTAAAGAGACTGAGAAATCGGCTGAAATAACGGGAGTAGAGCAGCGACTCAATCATCGTATGAGCGTTATGCTCCGTGCTTTTTTTCTCAAATTGAGCTGTGACTTCAAATGATTTTTGAAAATACAGCTTGAATATAACAGTGATTTTTGTAAACCTTTATCCTTAGTATCCGATTCCAGTAACAGTATATGAAATCCTCATTCACGGTGCTGACATGAGAAATCCCATGCCCCTTCCAATGAGCTACTTTTTCGAGGAATCGCAAGAATCCAGGGATAAGGATCGCAAAAGGTACAAAAAGATCCAAAGGTACAGAGAGCTTAAAAGGTACAGAGAGCTTCACGCCCGGAAGATGAAGAGGGAGCTGACTAACAAAGACCTACTCCAAATCCTTTTTCAGCCTTCAGATCCGCTTCTATTTAAACTACGCAAACTGCCTTAGGAGAACAAAAACACCATCCCTCAACATCTCTGGTTTCGAAACTCTGATTCCTCCATGCCTGGAACCGATTAGGATTGTAATTCAAAGGACAAAAAGGACAGGGAGTAAACTAAGCTTTCACTTTAGCAGTGATCAATTGAAGAAATATGTCTTTGCAGGCAAATTCAATTTACAATCGGCTTCTGTATTTGTAAAAGCATACAGGGCCAGGAGAAAATCAGTACTTACCAAACATAGTACGTTATCTTTGAGATAAAGATTTGTATGTTCATAACTTGTACCAAGGAAAAATGAAAGTTAAGTGTTCAAATAATTAATTCACGACAAATCTATCTGTGATAAGCAGCACAGTGCCGTGTATTGAGGAAGTTGCGACAAAAAGGTAGTAAAAATAATATGTTAGTGTAACAAATTCTAACTTAGCCTTGGTAAGATTCACCTTAGCAACAAATAAAACGACTAAGAGCCTTTGAAACTCAGTAGTATTATGCTGTGAGAAGAGTACCGTAAATCACATTTATTTTCATGAACCATGAATATAAACATGAATAATAATGATGTTTTCTAAACAAGAATGTAAGTCGTGTTGGTTAAGAATGCAAATGGAAGTGTGTCAATTTTTAACTACAACAATTCTTTAAGATTAATATTTATACAATATATACTGCCGAATGATATGTATTATTTCATGTAGGGTATATTTTTTGAATCAACTTAATTTTAGCTATTTAATTACTTTGAGAATGTTAACAGACCGCTATTTCTCAGCACAGACTGCTTAGATGGAGCGCGAGAATAAGCAACAAGCGGCAGCACTGCTGCCCGCCCTTCGGGATAAAAGTGTAAATAGCTGAAAAAATGGCCCTTAAAAGCACATAACTCTATTTCCTTCCTTTATATAAAGGCTTTTACTAGCCTTAGCGTGTTGTCCTATTGCAATATAATGCAAGATTTATTTTCAACGCCTAATTGAGGCCGGTGTATTATGCGTGGCGTAGTACCATATAAGAATATCTTGCCGTTGTCACTTAAAAACAAAAATAATAATTTAGTAGATTGTAAATGTTGCAGAGATTTGTAAATGGATGAATCATGTAATTTTATAGTAGAAAAATGCTTACAGCCAGTTATATTTGGCTATCTTTTGAGCGCGAGAAAATGTTTTGCCAGTGGCGGCGCTAAACTCCCAGATTTGCAACTGAACTAGTCGGACATGGGTCACAAAAGGATGGAATTTCATTTAGTTTTTAATAAAATATTCATTTACTGTAATTCTTTCATTGTAATAACATCTTTGACATAAATTCAACTTTTTGAAAAAATCGATTTTTGACGGCTGAAGAATTTCTGAGACCACTGTGCGACGGCAAAAAAGGCAGTTTCAGGCATTCAGCAACATTTTGGCAAGCAAACCTTGTCCTGCCCTGAGGCTGGCCATGCAGCACCGTGTACAGCAAGAAGCTACCACTCACTACTAGCCACGATGCTCGACGCGCGGCAGCGCCGCAACGCTTGGACGTACGAAAGGGCTAAAAAATAAAAAACTCGCTATACATCGAAGAATATTTAACTATTCCACATATGCATGTCACGATCGTAGTAGTATGCTTGAGCAAACTTTGAAGCAAAATATGAAATTCTTATGGTCAAGAAACGGAAAGTGTGTTTAATGTTTGTGTTATCATACATTCTCTCTCTTCCCCCTTCTCTTCTTTTCTCTTCTCGATTTTCCACCTTTTCCCTTCCTCCTTCATTATTTTCTCTTTTTCTTCGCCATCAAAAAATTTCGGGGAGGGGGGGTTTAACCGTCAAACCCCTCCCCTGGCTACGCGCTGGTCTGATGAGTATATAAGCTTAACTGTTCATTTCTGTGAATACGTTGGCCAACATATGGAATACGCTGCCATGAGGCTTTGTCTCCGAAGCTCAAATGATCTTTTCACATTATGCGTTGACGTTTAATGACGAAAAATTATTTATTTAAAAACATTCCGTCGAACAAACAGGAAAGGTGGGAAAATGTTTCCTCCATCTCGGCTTAAAGAAACATGACAATGCTTCGCTCTGTACTTTCTGGGTATGAAATAAATCATAGCTTTCAAAATTCTAATAGCTCAAAACTTGAAGAATAACAGCGCAGTTTTTCATTCGGAGACAGCGGAACACATTCGTGATATACGTGAGAGTTGCACTCCTGCTCCCCGAGGTACTTCCGACAACGGGAGATATCTTTCCGCGGAAGTGAGCCGTTGAGTCGAGAGGAGTCGAGAGAGAGCCGGGAAAAGCGCAGAGAAGAGGAACGAGGCGTCTGCGTCGGCCGGCAGAGAAACTAATGAGGAGAAGGATGGGGCGGACGAGAATGGAATGAAAACATACTGGAACCTCTGTGAGCGAGAGAGGAGGAGAGAATAAGAGAGAGAGAGATGGATAGAGAGTGAAAGGAGAAGCCATTTAGAAGGGCCAAAATAAAAGTTCTCGATAGAGGAGGAATTCAGAGGGGAGGCGAAAGAGATGGATACTAAAGCGAGGGTGAGAGAGTGGGGCCTCTGGAGCGGAAAATGAAAGCTGCGATGGCTGAAAATCCATTTACTCGCCGCCAAGTTCTAAATCTGTACGTTTGTGCCCCTTCAAATGTATCTCAGCATTCTTCCATGCTTCATCATTAGATTTTTATTAAAGCTTAAAGATAAACGCTACTTCATCACAAAGATAACTGAACGCAAGACAAATATATTAGAGGAAAAAGCTCATAATGTGAGGTTTTACTTGCACTCTACATTTTGCCACAATTCTTTCTTTCATCCAGAGAATGACTATTATTTTCTCTGAATTATTTTTATTCCTAATATGACTCATATTAGCGATCCATTGCCATGAGTATTCAAGGTGGCACTTTATGTCCATTAAATATTAATGCGTAAGATATAAATTTTCAAAAACATGAAGCATTACTGATTGAAATTATTACCAAGTTGCAATTTTGAATGCGTGAATTACAGAAGACAAAAAAATGAATAAAAATTAAAAAGATATCTGTTTCCTAATTTAACACCTTTATGCTAATGGAAAAGAGCTCTCTCAGTGATGGATAAGAAATGGAAAAATGAGCTTGGGTGATATACCATCGCTGGAGGAGTAAAAAGAAGAACTGATGAATGAGGACTGAATAAGCGGTGGATATTTGGCAGGAAAATATCTCACATATGCGATGTTGACAGATAAATTATCAGTATCAAATATTTCAGTTATTGGAAAATGACGTTGATATTTTTCACGCACCCAGTATGTTTGCTTCGAAAGGTATATCCACTCTTGTTCTCCTACTCAAGGTCAGAACTGAGCTTGTGGATAAGTAAACAAATGATTTGTATCCTTATCAATATGCAACTTTTATGACGCTAAAGAAATTCGGTTCACATAAGGTCTCCTTCATTCTTCACTGTTTCGAAGTTGCTCTGTCCTCAGATATGGCCGCAATTGCTTACACGATGTGCGTGAGTTTTCCATTTACAGTATGCGAATATTCCACTGCACGACTAAGCCTCGTCCATTTCCTTATTTTTGTGGGGCCCATTAGAAGCCTAATCTTTTCCAAAAAGACGGGAGTGGTAGTGAGTAGCATACTATAATATTATTAGTAGACAGAAAACTGATACTGTTTTCAATCACCCATTAAAAATTTACACCAATCAAAGATCAGTTAATTATAAAATATTTACAATTTATTTGAAAGTACGTGAATACACTATAGTTCCCAAAAACAGGTAACTTGATTATTGTAGTCTGCATGTTTATGGTTAAATAAACCTCATTTTTATGAGTTTTACGTATATATTATTAATTCTAATTACAATACTATTCCGTAATTCTTAATGTAGTTTGATATTCAATACAAGGATGCATTCTGTTCTATTATTTAAAAAGTTACTTGCCTTGTTTATGAGAAAAAATAGTTAACGTACGTTTTTTTCGAAAACTGTGGTCGGGTTATTCCCTAAAATTACAAAAAGCAAATACCAGACGCTGGTCCTTAATTTTTTTCACTGTCATATTTCTCTCTATCTGTAATGCTGAATTCCAGCCTATTTGATGAACGAGACATAAGTCCAGTCCTTGTTACGGCAGAGGAACCACACCAACGGATTTCGCCTACGTGGGAAAGCAGACAAGTCGGGGGATTAACGAGAAACGTCAAGAGGAAGGCCGGCAGCGCTTAGATCTCCCCTGACACAGACGCACAAGTCCTCCTGCTAGCTATCCATCCTAATTAGGGTGCAAAGCAAGTCCACCGTGGTAAACGGAGTCAAATTTGTACTTTAAGGCGACCCAAAGCAAGGCCAGAGTGAGAATAAATGGACCAAGGAATTAGGACTCTCGGATTAAGGAAGGGGTCGAGAAAGGGAAACAAGGTAAGTGGCTCGGGTAAAAACGGTTGGGGATATTCTCATGGCGAAAGGGAATGGAGTTTCCGAATCTTGGCTCCCGATCGCCGGCTAGCCAAGGGGTCAAAGGAGGTCAGTAGCAACGGAGCCAATCAGGGTAGAGTGGCGAGCGGTGGGTCGGATATCTGTCCCCTGGGTGTGGCACGCAGATGGCACGACGCAGAGGCTCTGGCGTCGGCAGTCGCGCGAAGATTAATGGCCGCTCGACTAGGCACCCTGAGCGTAAACTACGGGCCAACAGCAATGTCGACATCTCTAAGGAGAAGACCATGCGACATGCATAGAATAACTGAAAGCAAAAATGATTTTCTGAAGATTTACTCAGAAAATGTGCCTAGCACAGCAAGGTAATATTCTCTATCTTTCCCGCCGTCATTTGTTTATATAAAAACAGGTTTAAGCTATGACTATGACGATATTTGTTTTTCTCGTTATGCACAGGTAGACTAATATGACTGCTCACACTTGGGACGGTAATATTTTGTTTGTGGTCAGTAAAAAATATATCAACGTCTTTCAGGTGCAATCACTAACAAGTTGACAACCACTTTATTATAATCTAAAATGGTGATAACTAAAAATGAAAAAAACAGTTTTCAGACTTCCCAAAGTTTTTCAATCTTACTAGCATAAAAATCAAGTGACTTTAAGTCTTGTTACAAGTAAATAATAGTCATCATATGGAAGACATTTAACTTAAATCCCTTTAATGTAGATGATTTTTGGAGGGTGAATTGTAGAAATATAGGTTTCTATGATGTTGAATACATTACATCTACAGTTTTCTAGGTATAAATATTTATAAGTAACTGAATTTCAGCGAATTAATTCGAATTTGGAAATTCGTTGTTTGCAAAATAGAAGTAATTCAGATTAAACATTGAAACATCGTCGCTACAATCGGTTGGGAAAGAAATTTCAACTATGATTACTTGGCAATAAATCTGAGTTTAATAATAATTTCGCAAATCAGACACCCTAAATTCGTTAACAATACTAATCATATGCCAACAACTTACATATCGATTCTATTTAATTTCTTTAAATTAGCACAGAAAAGTTATTTTATCTCAACATCTGCATTGTAAATTCATCTATAATGATTTTTTTATGGCATACAGAGTATTGAAGAGGTGTTTGACAAGAGGTGGTTTGATATAACAAGCCTTTTTTGTCAGATGTAGTCATCCATCATTGCATTTATGCATAAACAAGGGGTGTATGTCCGCCCATTTTACTAGAGCCACAAGGAGAAATAGTGACATCCAGTGGAAAAAATTGAAGCCGTGAAAAGGGAAAGGATAAAAGACACACGGGAAAAAACCAAGAGGTATGGGCATAAATACGGTGAAGGAAGAAGAAGTGCGACGAGAGATTTATTGGAGTGGATAACCATGGGGTGATGCTGTGAGGCTCGAATAGCATAGCAGCATCGGGACGAAGGGATAAAGGACGGGAAGAGAAGGGCTTTATATTTAAAAAACAGACGAATATGGTTGAAGGAAGAAAAGAAAGGTGAGAGAAAGGAAGTTTTCTGAACGAAGGGCCCCAAAGAATAAGGAGCTAAGATTGGAAGCATTATGTAAGATGTTAATGTCACTAGAAAAACTATAGATACATGCTGAAGGAATTCAAAATTCTGAAAATTCAAAGAGAGCAGGCTGAATAATCAGAGAGTAGAAACCAAGGAAAGAGTCTCACAACTAGAATAAAAATCATGAAGAAAAGTTATGAATAATATGAAGTGAAAATATATATTCTGTGAAGATTAGTAAAGGGTGAAGAACTGAAAATTGTTTAAGGTTACGAGCTCCCACAAGCCGGATGCAAACGAGTTAAGCTTAGTAATTCAAAAATAAACACGCAATGTGCAAAATTATTATTTGGTTGGTACCAATGATTATCCATGGAATACTTCCACTCAATGCATTGATAGTACCTGTACAGCTGTTTCAATACTTCTGAAATCTGAAAATAATAGAATAATGTATTACGAAGCTAGACGAAGTGATTTCAATTTCACTTCCTATGGATCAGTAAAAATCCATATTTTGTGATTCTATCATCTTTAGGTCTCTCTATAAAAATATTTGGATGTAAATATGCATAGTTGCAAAATAGTGCTTTATAAATATTACGTACATGATAGAATCTTCGGCTGAAATAAGCCTGAACACCTCAAATTTCCAATTTTTTTATGCTTCACAAAGAGATGCGATTTTTTCCGAAGCGTAAGGTGCTTGAGCACATAATCGTCACCTATCGCAACTTCTCTTCATAAAAGAAACCCCTCTGGGGCGCAAGTTGGACGAGGAAGACGGGTGGGAGAATCTGACGCATGCCCATCTGAGAAAAAAGACGTAAATTTCGGAGGGATGTGAGGTTGTGGTTTTCCCCTCTTTGTTGGCGAGGACGAGGAGAAGCAGGATTATGTGCGAGCGAGTGAGGGAGATGGTGTTGGGTGTGCGGCGAATAAAAGAGGAAAGAAGTTTTGGAGGAATTCTGGGGAAAGAAAGTGAAGGGTAAGAGGTGTGGGGTGACCTTAGGGAGGTGGATGGGGGAGGGGGTTAGTCTGTAGAGTATGAACCAATGAGGAAGGCAACGGGATGAGATAGGCTGCAAATTGTAGCAGAGAGAGAGAGAAAGTATTTCTTTCACGATGAGATACGATTCAGAGGGAGCACCGCTGTTGGGAAAGGGTCTGCGAGTTCGTTAAATAATGACGAAGAAGGAGGAAATTTGGGGAGCCCGGAAAAGATGCGAATAATCGCCGTAAGCAAAATAGATTTCGAGATATATTTTTATCTACTTTATATCTTAGATCGACAACGTATGTAAGATTGAACTTGAAAATTCGCCCATCCAAGCCTGTACTATAAATGATTTTCTGGAACTTTAAGAAGTGATCAAATTCCTCCATGCTTTAAACGTTATTTGATATATTAATGCAAAAAAGGAGAAGTGGAATTCGTGATGCCACTAATTAATTGGTAATAATAAAATAACATGTAGCATATAACCCTTTACAAATATTTATCTGCACCAATTTTTAAATAAATACTACAGTACACATCCTATGATCTTCACCACTTAAATATAAATGAGGATTAGTTTCTGAAGTTTTGTACTGTAAAATAAACTCAAGCGGTGTATAGCATTGTAAATTAGAATAAAAACCCGTCAAACTTTGAATCCCTTCAAACTCTGATCTACCAGAGTTAGACGGGATACGAAATTGAATAAATAGTAAAATAAATTAGTATAAAAAATAATAATTTTTATAATATTTCTTTTCACTTTTAGCGTTTTTCTACTTTGTATGACTAGTATTTTTCATTTAAATATGAAAAATATGGAACGATTGCGAACAAATAAAATCACTATATTTAGTATAAATAACGTTTAGACTCCATTGGTCAGTTTAAAGATCAATTAATTGCACTGTGCAATAAATTGATGTGGAAACTGACCAGCGTAGTGTAAAAGTTATTTTTACTAATTAACATGAATTCAATAAATATAAACAGATTTTTATTTCATTTATAAATATATTCATCTCATTGCGTGTATTTCCTCATGGGAAAGAATTCGCGGGCAGGCAGACAGAGAAAGTTTGCTTCATAAATTAATCACTAGAGTGATCCCCAGTCAAGCGATAAGGATAATGATTTAATATTTGGAATGGTATCCATCCTTTACGTTTTGACTTATCTTTATGCATCAAAGGATTAAGTTCCATACTTTGCAATTTTTGGATAATAATTTTTTGTAATTAACATTGATAAAGTTAAACTTCCCTGTAGAAGAAATCTATATTTAATCCTCGAAACTCGTTATGTCGATATAAATCAAATTGTCTATGACGTAAAAAAATGATTGACATGAATTTTTTTATAATTTAGCTAAGTGGGTTCATTATTCAAAGTATGCAATGCATGATTCCATGTCATGTGTAATCCTCAATAGGATATCTACACCAATAAAACAGAGCTTGATTGATAATATTTCGTACAACTTAATTCTATACCTCAATCTTAGAAGCATTATATTCTCGAAAATACATCCCATTTTTATTTAAACACACTTGAGGTTCCCATTTGAATCATGATGGGCCATTATTTTCTCCACATTGGTCACCAAAAAAGGGTAGTTTTAAGAATTCCAAAAATCTTTTTCCAAAGTTTCTAAAGAAAAAGATTTTCCCGATGAAAAACCTTATTTGCACGTTTGAGCCCTGTTGTACTACGCGAAGTACAAATCTGATGGCGTTTCGTATGCTTTGCCTTTCTGTGCGATCATATTTCTTTCACTCATTCAGAACAGGCCTTCTTTCTTTCATCCATCCAGGCGGTTCCAGTCCTCTCACCTTTTCTATCACCATCCTATGACTAATTATTTTTCGCAAAAGGTTTCTGTCATGGACTGCCTGAGATGATATCCCAGCTTCATGCAGGTCTTCATTGATTGCAGTAATGTATTTACTTGTCTCACGTTTTGCCATATTTCGGTTTTCAGGAAAATTCAATGTTAATTTTACTACGTTCATTGTTTTAATTAAATGCCCGTAGAGTTTAAGCCGACATTATCTCACGTTGGAATGAATGTCTGTATGTATACAAAACTAAACTATTTCTTCTTTATCTGTACGTTTGTTTATCATTATATTTTACATCAATTATTATGCCATTCATTTTCTTCTGTTGGATTTCCTTGATCTTTTTTCTATTTACAATTAATGTTTCAGCTCCATAGAGGAATTCTGTCATATAGTCTTAATTTGATACGTATTAAAATGCATTTTTTATATAAATATTGTGACTGAGTGCTACTGCAGTTTTCTTATTATTAAAAAGAAATTTTGTTATTTTTTATTTCTTCAGGTGTCCATCTTAAATTTATATGACCAGGATTCCTAACTTGACGATGCAAAAGAAAGTAAAGCCTGCTGGCGTACAAAATTGGTTTAATGTGTGAATTACCTTACGAAAGGGAATTTGCAAGCAGGCAGTTGGACAACGAAATATTGCATTTCGTATTAATATATAGGGCAATGATACGGCAAATACATGGCGAAGTTTGGTTTCATGTATTAAAAAATGCCTATTTTTACTGAAAGATACTTTCTCTAATGCGGAAAATTTGTAATTTTTGTAACTTGTGAATCTTTTACATTTATCTTTTGGTATGAAAAATATATAAATCCCATGAGTAGAAATTATTTTTCTCCAGATCCGACAAATTCTTATGAATAAATTATTTTACAACACGTAGATACACATGTTGAAAACATGATGACACGAAATCTGCCAGCATTGGCCATTCTCATCTCCTCCGTGGATTTCACACTGTGTCTGGCAGAATTAGCAGTCAAATTAGTCTCCCTGTCTCCATGGATTATGATGTTTTCGTGTTATTTTTACAACTCTGTCAGCTTCATGACTTTCCTCCAACTTCTCCTTCTCCGTGTTTTCTTATACAAGTGTAATATTAATCGCTTTTGCCGGACTAAACGAGCGCCTACAAATGAAGAAAACAGCATATTAGTCCACAGTTCATTTATAAAATACAAATGCACTGTTTTCTGTTTGTTTAGCAAAACATCGAAGATTATCGAGCAACGTTGTTTATAATTTTAAATGGAAAAACACTTAAAAAATCGGAGAACATCTACGATAGATATAAAAATACAGTTCAAAATTTCCCCATTTTTCCCAATTCCTATTTTCATTCCCCATTCACGTCTTATTTACCAACAAACCTATTTTCATTCAAAAGATTTTTGCCACAAATATCCGCTATCGCATTAAATTCTCCTTTTACATATCAAATAGTAAATTACTAAAGTACTGCCTAAACAACAGCGAAAGTTAAGAAAACGTCGCATATACATTTTAACATGTGTAAAGATACTGTAAAATATACATCAGATTTACAAAAGTCCAGCATTTGAAAGGCCAACTTCATCTTTGTTTCTTCAAAACTAAATTAAAATCTTCAGTTCTGACAATTTATTTGAAAATTCTGACAGTTCCTTTAAAATTATAAATATATTGAATTTATGTTTTACAACTTTTATGTAAAAATTACAATTTCCGAGTCTTATACAGTTGAAAAACTGGTGACTGTAGGCTAAAAAATCAATACCCGATAGACGTCTATGATTATGAGTCAGTCAATCATAGTACCCGTATTTGTACTTCCGTGGGGAGCCTCTAAAATTAATTTTCTCATGATGGGTTTTCCTTACAAAAATATATACCCATCATTCGAATAAATGAATCATGGGCATAGATACCACTTTACATTCTTATGTTACTCAGCTTCAACAATACTGTCGATCTTCAAGGAAACGATTCACAATGGATGAGTAATTTTGATCAGTTTAACGAATGAAGTTCATTGAAAATTTCAAGATTTGGAAAGGAAGAAACTTTTTATGAAGAATGAAAACTTCATTGGAATTTCTTTTATAGGTGTTTGACTCTTATTTTTCGGTTTAGTATTTCTAATTGAGATATTTAAAATAGAAAGAGATTGTAAGCCAATAAAAAGGATTCCATACATGTAAAACAATGAAAGGAGGAAATCTGCTGACAGACCGACGGACAGACTGAGAAACTTTGTATTTTCTATTGCTAATTCTTGAGGTCTATATGTAAGGCATTTTACTTTCGAAATGAAATCCTATTTTTCAGCTAAATGGTCAATTATTAATGCTACATATCCCATTGGTGTGCGATTGCGTTACTTATTTATATTTATTACCCTGTTGGAATGTATTACCTCTCTGACCTTGCATGTCATCAGGTGGTGACGATGTGGAACGAGAAAAAAATAGAAGGAAAAACTATCAGAGACACGTAAATGTCTAACAGCAGATGTAAAGTCATACGGTGTGGTAAAAGTTTGAGTTTGAACACCTTTGACAAGTTATTACTTTAAACTCTATCCGCTAACATTTTCAATTATTTATTTAAATTATGTATTTAATTTTATATCTATTCAATAGATTTATTTTGCATTAACTAATTTAAAAAAATAATATATAATATCGTAACAGTTGGATAACACTTCTACTTCACGTGGTTATAATTTATGAAATGTAAATTCGGGTGAATGAAACAGGCAAAAATCCCTGGTGACCCGGCTGCCATTGGATTAATTTATAACACATAAATAATTGAGATCCCTGAGAAAGCCTAGTGGTTTTAAATGAAAGTCCTGCTTTGGCTTACAACACGCTTTTGAAATTACCTGGAAAATTAAGGTGAGCCAAAGGTCATGACTTAAAAACAATGAGAAAATACTCAAACGCAGGAATTGGTTTATTTCATATGAATTCAAATAGTTATTTTATAACAGTCACAATAAATATTTGATATTTCAATAGAAATATTTCAAAGCGAACATTATTATCGATATAAATAACCAAATCTTGAAGTCACCTGTCAAAAACTTCACCTTCACGATAAGTGGTGAGATACCTTAGCTCATTACAATCTGAAGCGATAAAAAGATGAACAAAGAAAAAATACAAAGCAAGAGGATCAAGCAATATGAAATGTCTTTCATATTGCTTCATTGCAAAAATAAAACTTCGCGCTATTACTATGGTATCTGGTTGTTATTCATTTTCAACTTAGTGGCGTGACTTTGAAGGTAATTTATCTTGCTTAAAGCAGTGTTTTCTCTTATTGTATCACTACTCCTATGAATTTGTTTTGAATGAAAATGTTACTTTTTGTTCTTTTTGGGAAATATAAAAAAGGAATGCGCCAAGTGTTTGGAATAGAAGTCTTTAAGTATTGAAAATATTAAGGTGTACTTTCCTCATTATTTAATATACTTATATCGCCGTCAGCTAATGAACTTAAAATGAGAACACGAAAAGAAGAAGAAAATTTGACCATATAACATTAAATCTATCATAAATCTGTAAATGGGCAACAAAATAAAGGTGGCCACTATATTTTACTTCAGCAAAAATAATGCAGGCCAAATATTCCTAGAGGTCAAAAAGACTATGAATTTTAATCAATGAGTCAATAATAGATACTTCTAGTATCTTCTATAGGCTTCTAGTCTAGTCTCCTAGAGCAAAATTGTTAAAAAACTTGATCTCCTAAACTAAAAACTGACTAAGACTAACAGGAGGAGTGTGTTTCAAGCCGTGTATGTGTAGATCAAAGCGCGACAACTAAATGAAAGGGTTACCTGCACAGAGTTACATGGCATTTTCATTTGGATGATTTACGGCAAAACATAAATAAGAATTGAATGCAAATAAACAGCTTTATTGCTATAGAAGTTCACTTTTCGAAATGATTTTTGCTTACTTATAAATTTCAAAGGATTTTGACTTATCATACGTCCTTGAAAATATATGAACGAGGTGCTTCATCCGCTTCAAACAAGGATGAAAGGTAAATATTTCTGTCGATAAAATTTCTATTTTTCCCAGATGATCCAAGTTCACTGGAATAATGGGAAGTTTTAAAAATTATAATCAATTTTGGGAATCTCTGAAAGCCATAATGACAGCAAACTAATTATCTTTGCTTGAAAAGTTAGCATAGTTAATTATATTCATCAAAGATGAAAATGTGCATGACACTTGGATGATATTTAAAATCTTTTTTACACATTTATCGGATTTTCTTCGTTTCGAGCAGTGCCCCAACATCGTCACAAAACTTAGAACTAGGTTTGCATCCCCAAATGTCTCGTAATTAAAATTTTTATTTTTGACTCTAATAACCAAGCCAATGTTTAATGCAATACTTGTTCTTTATTTTCATCCAAGTACATATCTCCTAGAATTGGGATTGTGTATTTTTGATTGTTTTATGAGAAATACATATTGGTACATGGTTGGAATAAAATAACTTAGTAATTTTCCTCACGGTTTATTATCCTCGACCAGTTTCAACGCAACAGCGTCATTTTCATGAGGTTACAAAACAAAAGCATTTCTCAAAGGTTTTGTAACCTCTTGAAAATGATGCTGTTGCGTTGAAACCGGTCGAGGATAATAAACCGTGTGGAAAATTACTAAGTTATTTTATTCCAACCATGGAGAAATTCCACAAAGTAAGGCCGTCTACAATTAATTTTATAATGGTATATAATGTCGTTTTTGAAAAATGAGTAATAACTATATATAATTTGCGATACATATTTTCAGATAACCATTTGATCTCATAAAATGTCACGGTGGCGCGATCGTTCCAGTGATTCAATAATATCCTGAAATTCATTTCTCAAATGTAATAATGAACGGTGGTAAAAGTCTTCTCTCTGATATTTCAATCCCTACTTTTCAGATAAATTTCAAGTCAATGATTGAATCAAGGAAACGATTCCCATTTAATCTACCGTTCATTTCAATCTCATCCATTCTCCTTTACGGAAACAAATAAACCGAAAAAGGAGGCTATAAACCCGCGCTAGGAAGTCAAACCACGGTCAGGCTTTAACTCTTGTCATCGAAATTCTACCCAAGGCGATCAACGCCATGGGAGTCGTAGGATCACGCGAGTGGGAAGATTAAAAAAGAAGCCGGAGATAACTCTCTCAGATCAGAGACTCACCGACATCGAAAAACGAGAGAACTCAGCAAATCTGTAGCGGAGAGAGGAAGAAATGTTGATATTTAGGGTGGCCATGAGTAATTGCTCGACGACTCTAATATAATATGTTATATAATAACGTAAATGTAATTTCAGATGTATTGCAGAGATATATACATCGACTCTAACATGATAAATGTCGTAATGCCATAAATAGTCACGTTCACTGAGGAGATATACGATACTCGAAATACGATGCGAACATACGATACGCAAATTTAAACACCTACTCTGAACTTCCATATTCATTGAGATCAAAGCCGCTATCTTACGGCCAAATGCTTAAGCGAATACTTGCAGCGAGATGATTTTGGTTTCATCTGATAGGATGAATTGGAAGGTAAAATAAGTTATCCCAATAATTTGTTGGATTTATGAATAAGTTACAACAAAACTGAATTTATTCCAGTCCTTCTTCCTAAGCAATAATAAAACCCTCTTGATCCACATTTTTGTATAATTTTGGCCATAGATTATCAGTTTAAGCGAGGTAAATACTTATAACATAAGTGCATGAATCACACTGGAAAAATACGTGGGATATGATTTGATCTACACAAATCATTGTTATTTGTGTGTGGTCAAATTTTGACGATCGCTACAACTTTTCAACATTGCGATCCGATGAGGAGACTCAATCCTGAACCCAAATACATAATCTTTTAATTAGTTAACTCAGAATTATAGCTATATTTTTAGCTGTAATATAGTTCGCGTATTCTGCGTATAAAGCAAGTATTTAAATGTTTTATGATACTTATACAAATATTCAACCCTCGTTTATTGGTCATCTTCATATAAATTATCTACGTCAACTTTATCGGATATATCGCCAATGATTTACTTTCCTTCCTTCAGAACTTCAAAGAATAGCATTACTCGTTTTCGTTCCCCTTTGTGTTCTATATTGTGAATGAAAAAAATTACATTATATATCCCTAGCAATAGAATGATAAGAATTGAAACAATTGTAAATTGTGGACTGTAAAAGTATATTATGATGTTACATGAATAGCAAAATACATTTTGTAATTTGTTCGCTGCTAGAACTTATTCCTAGTTTTTATATGCCCTAGTTGGTACTCGTAATCTTGATAGGTAAAATTGTTTAACCTGCAAATAACCTTTAACCGGCAGTGGATAACAATAGTTTTAGTACCATAATATAAAGAAACCTGAATATTATTGATCACGTGCAGTAAGGCTCTGGCCCGGGTAAAATAATATAAGCCACGCTTGGGGAAGGGGGAGAAGTTTGGGGAAAGATGATCGGGGAAAGGTGCTCTAATAATGCGAGTAGGAGAGGTTTTTGCCAAAGGAGGTGGAAGGAGAGACGTATTGGAGGTTAGCTAATTGATACTTTGACGGGGACAGACACTGAGTTAAGCTGCTCCGTGATACAACCGAAAGTTTTGTTTGATAAGTGAATATTAGTGCCGGGTAGTCATCGTATGGTGCACCGTAGCATCATGATATCCGAGAGTCAGCCGTGACAACGATGTCCACACATGCCCCGAAAGGAAATCAAATTTGGACCTCGCCGGGGAAACATCATCGAGGGATCGTAGATATCCACCTTTTGTTTTTAATCTTTCATTTCCAATTTTCAAACTTTGTATTGCCCACTCATTATTTCTTATTTTATGATCTGAACTTTAATCAAGATATTTGTGGGACGCCCCACCAAATTGGTAAAATCTTATTGATTTCACAACTAATCATACTTAGGTGTCTTAATTTTGTCCAATGTCTGTACTTAAAATTTCATAACTGATGTCAATTTATATACACTTTACATGGGTTAAATTCAATCATATTTGATATTTGTAAATTGGACACCAAATTAATATTTCTAAAGCATTCATGCGCAGTGAAGCGAAATAAATAATTAAATTTTGTTAAATTTGTTTGGAAATTAGAGTGATAATAAAAAATAACCATATTAACCCGCATGATTACCTAATTTGTCTACGTAGCATAGAATTAACAGAACAATAGCGGATCTGCATCCCTCAATGGAGTCCGTGGAGAGGAAAAAGGGTAAGAACGTGGTGAGAAGGTAGCCTTGCAGAGCTAGACTGATAGGGCAACGCTCTTCAATACCAGTTTCCGTAGTAGAGAACGGCAGTTGATACAATATATTAAATTATATTTTTAGCAGCCACAACTTGAGGCCACAAAGGAATTGAAATTGGATAACATTTTTATTGATGAATAATATAGATGATCTATACAGCTACTGTTTGTTGGTAAGAAGGCCTCCACAGCAGAAGTAGGTCGTTTTCAGAACCAAATCGAGTTTTCGCTGAGACAAACAGCACAAGGGTAACACTGGAGCGTTATTTCAACTCAAAGACAGAAAGATTGTCAGATCTCTCAGAGAATTATTTGACGGAATATGAAAGAGGGCAATAAGAAAAAAAAATTAGTATCCGATGTCAAATCACTTTGAATGACTCTGATTGGCATGGAACAGGAATCTTCAGATAAATTCAACTGAGTGTACACATTTCATTCCATCCTGCTCAGGTTCGTAATTATAAATCCTCAAACCCTGAAGCATAATTTATTTTCAGGCCGATACAAAATAATAAATTTCGAAGGTCACCTCATCCCCTAGCTAAAGCAAGCCATAACATACAGCGACGTATTTATCGCGTGTTGACTCTCAGAGGAGACAACGTTACCATGGCTAAATGATGAAAAAACCTTATATCTTCAGGCCGCTGGGTATGGGATATCCAAATTTGCAAAAAGGAAATTTCCACAACATAAAAAGAAAATTAACCTAATGATACGTTAAATCAACTTCAAACGACTAGAAAACCAGCAAACAGGAATCTTATTTGATGATGCGGTCCAAAAAATAAGGAATTTGCAACTCTCTCAGGGTGTTAAACACCCAGGGGACCACACTACTACGAAGAGCGATAGGAAGTCAAAAAAATAAATCGTTTAATGGCCAATAAAGGAATCGGAAGGATTTTACTGACCAGAGTGGTGTGAGTGCCCTGTCATGTTAGCGTGCGCGGGGGAGAGAGGTCGGGAAGTGAAAGTCTACTTCGGGAAGTGCACTCGCAAACGATCGCCAACTCACGTATTCTCGCCGACCGCCAGAAGATTAAGCTCCCAACAGCCAGAGAATCTCAGTTGAGCGTCTGGGAAAAAAATACTTGGTCTCGCATGGTGCTCCTAATCTTTTAGAAATTTGTAAATAACAATAAAAATAACAAATGTCTTCAAAATATTTTCAGTATTTTTAAAATGCTATTCACCAACGAAGAGAATAGGAAAGACTTTTAAGCTGCTCTTTAAATAGTTACTTGTACTTCGTAGAAATCATGTGTCTATACATAGAGTTCTGCTCAAATATTTCACCGAGATCCCAAACCAAGTTGTCATCTCACCAATCAGAGGAGATTTTAAAGCGCATGTCCCCTAATTTAGGGAGACGGAGTTTGAAGTCAGCGTTCATCGGTCATCATTAGCTCAACTAAACACATACGGGTCAATAAGCAATATCGCAATCACTTCAAATGCGCAAGATAGTCACGACCGAAACTTTTGTTTACAAATTAAAATAAAAAGACGAATTTCTTTAAACCTCACTTTGAAAATGTTATGTTTCTCGTCACACAGTTATGCACTACTTTGCATTGTAAACTTAGAAAGATGATCGATTAAATCAACAGTCGTAGATCAGATTATTAACATCCTTCTCTCTTGGCTAAGAACGAAACAAATGAAAAGCATTTGTGGCAGTGAATTGCATTTTAATACAAATGAAAAGCGCCCAATGACATCAGACATACAAAATCTGCCGAGTGTAGATCAAACTACTCTGCATATTTTCTGCGTTATTTTTAATTTGTATTAGATGAAAATTGATACTAAGAGTAAATTATAATTCATTCTTGGTACTTACGTGCTCTTTACGTACTTTAACTTAAACTTACAAAAATTGGTTGAGGATTCTCGTGGAAAATTGAGAGCTCAGTAAAACATGTTAATGTATGAAATATGGAGTCGAAAAATAGTTTATTATTCTGGTCCTAGAGGTTAAAGTTATCCAGTTGGCAGCAAAGTCAATGAAACTCCCTCTCCATCCCAAACCGATATTTTCTCTTTGCGAGAGGGGGAATGGTGAATAGGAGAAGGGAATTCAGACTAACCTCTCCCTCCTTCCACGCAAGGAGTTATGCGACGAAAAAATCGAGAGTAGAGTGAGGATAGGGAGGGGAGCAGATCAGAGGGTTTAAAGCAAGAGGAGGGCGAGGGTTTTCATGGTAGTGGATTTCCGGGGCTAGGGAAAGGGAGCGCTGAGCAGACATAGGGCTTCGACCCTTTTCGATTGCTTCGCCAGATATGGAAGCACTCTCAATCGACGAGCGCATCGGTTTCCAAGCGGATATGGCTTTCTCTTCCCAGAACTATCCTTCTTCACTCGAAGCCTCTTTTTTATCTTGTGCGCTCCAACGCCTCCGCAAGGCTTCGAAATTTCTTACGCGACGAAAAATGCCAAGCATCGGAAATGGCAGACACTATACTTCCAATCGCACTGTTAACTGATCAAAAACTCTTGAGGCCATTTTAGGGTCTGTAAAGCTATAAGGGCTCAGTTCTTGTCTTTCGGTGACGTGCAAAAGAAATGATGTGCTCCAGAAACTAGTCTTTAAAGAAAATGATAACGATCCATCTCAAAATAAACCACACCGTCGTATTACTTTCAAAGTCGGCCTGCCAAATAAGTTTTATCCTGATTCCACAGCCATATTAAAACACGGGTTTTGTGAGATCTGACTCCATAGCTATACAGATCAGCCTCCAGTAGTATATACATGCTTGATATGGTGAATGGAGCCTTGAATCTTAAGGCAAGAGCCTAACCCACCCGGCGATTATGGCTATCATTGAGATTAGTTAATCATTGTTTTTTAAACTAAAAAAATATAAATTGGGCTATATAGCTTATTTAAACATTTAAAATGATTTCCTGAATGGTGAAATGGTGAAAATGAAAAAAAAATAACAACGATTTCCAATGCATAAAAAAGGATACTAGGATGAAAATTTTGAAAAGAATATAATCTCTTGAAATAGAGGAGTGTATTTAGTTGGTTTTTCTTGACAGCTCAATTTATGCTAAATTTATGGCATTAAAATAAATCATATCGAAGGATGTTTTGCGGCAAAATGCTCTTAAAATTTAGGGGATAATAGAACACAGTTTGAGAATTCCGCTATAAGTTCAATGACCACAACAGTTAAATCCGGACATCTTAGAACATGCTGTCCCTATTTAGAGATGCACAGGGTCAATGAAAATAACTAAAAGGTGAGCGGCCTATTTAAGAAACATCATACCGGTACTTTCATTTCGTAATTTTCTTAAATAAAAATGCAATAGAATTTAGTGCAATTGACACTGCACAGCTAGGTGGCATTGCCCGCCGAGGCAGAGCATAAAATACATCTTTCATCATGGATAAAAGAGGGAGGATATGAAAACAGTTATTACTTCAAGTGGTGTACATCTGTGATCATACAAATCATTATTGCTAATGAAAAGATACATTTATCCTTCAGTGTTTTATTGGCATCGGCTTGGTCTAAAAGAATGACTACCAGTCAAATTCTTCTTCTCTGTTAATTTTTGATGCACGAATTATCATCGGAAATTTAAACAATATTCTATTTAAGTGTGACAGGGATACAGCCGTAACGATTAAAAGGGAGATCTCGACCTAGAAAACTAAGGCTACTTACGTGAAATTTGAGTTGAATTTAATTATCAAATTTTATGGTCGGAAATTTCTAACCTCCACTCATGTATTTTTTGAGTAATAATTCTATTGGAACATACACGTACCATAAAAATTCTGTGGTAAGTGTCTGTTCTTCCGTGAGGTATATCAGTTGACGGGCCACCCTGCTGGGCGCCAGCCACAACATTTGGGGAAAACGGAGTAGCGACCGCGAATTTGCAGAAGGGCCTCTTCACACGTCAACATTCATTAACCTTCACGGCACACAAGGTGGTAATCCCCAAGTATCTCGCAAAAGGGTGGGAAATGGGCGGCGGGCAGAGTCTGGGAAAGAGCCCACATTCCAAGCCTCCAAGTGGTTACGCTTGGCGCGGAGGGATTTTACGGTCAAACACGACTCCTAAAGAGATCGTAAGGTGAGAAATATTACCTCGTATTTGCTCATATTCCGTGATTTTGTGATGGTGTAGCAAGTGACAAAGCCGTTATCCAAGTGACGACTTCAGCTGCAGGTTTAAGATGAAAAGCTCAACTGGCTTATTTCAGCACTTTGGAGCTGATATAATTAAATATATCCGAGAAAAATATAATTTATTATAGAGAGAGAAATTTTCTTTGCTTGGTGTTACCTACAACATCAAATGGTGCCACAATGAATGAAAATTATATTATCGCTACAGAAGGCGCAAAATTAATTTAAACCGTGGCCTTTTCTACGATGATTTGTTATATCCTTAACATATATGACACATTAATTTCAGACCATTGGATGTCATTTAGGTGTACACTAAAAAGCCTACTAATCTCTAAACAGTCATTATGTATTTTCACACTCAAGCAATAAGTTGAAGGAATATATCTGTCATAATTCAGTGATTATAATTGAGGGCCGGTCATTTGAAGTTGAGGTTGGTGAAGGCGTTATGGAGTTTTCAAAGTCATTCACAATTTTTCACATATATTTACTCACATTTTGGACCAATCAAGACGCTAATTTTAAGAATAAATCCGGTTGTAACTATAAATGATAAACTAGTTCACTCGTATTTGACCTGTACAGGAGAAAAAGATTTTCAACGTAATTAAAAGCCGGCATCAATCGACAAGAAATTATGATAAAAATTTTAAAGGTCTTTGGGTAAGGGTCTAAAGAGGGATAAGAATCTAAGTCTCTGGCGGAGACTTAGATTTAGTAATACGCAGTGATACGTTAAAATGGCGGGATTAAAACTGATCTAATTTCATCAAATTATGCCAATCAAGAAACAAGTCAGTTAAGAAATTGCTCTCCAGTGAAATAAAATTTGTTGTATCAATTGCCAGGATGCTCGTTCAATCGTCAACTCATGAGTTCTCCAGCCTAGGATGTCTGATTGTTAGCCTCCATTTGACGTCATCATAAACACTTTCACTTTCGATATCGCCATGGCTGACATTTTCCCCTTTGTTACGGTTACCGAGAAACCAGATGATTTATCTATTCCCTTATATATTCAATATAATTAATATTCATAATTTTCTCGATCTGGCAGATTTCCATTTCCATTTTACACAATCTTATCTCCTTTTCTTTAACAGGCGAGATTAAATGATTGAGAGATTGAATCAAGGCGGACGAGGACCATTTGACAGCATAAGAGCCACCGCTCTTATTTGGTGAAATGGTTCTCGTCACGAAAATACAGAAAAAGCTAGTAACGTAAGATTGAAGGTTTTGAGTAAACCTAGCCTTTAAAAATGCATAGAAATAATTTAATGCTTTGCTTTATTTAATTACGGTGTGATATTAATGTTTTTTTTTCAATTCCACAGGTCCCTTAGATAAATTTACTCAATGCAGAAAAACTCGCACAAATACTTTTTAAGATCCCATAGAGAAAGACATTATTGAATTTTGTATGGTTTGTAAGATGCATGGGGAAAAAAGGAAAGCTAGCTTTCTTGCTAATTGCTTGCAGTCATGTAGGTATGTGCGTCATAAAACGAGGAATAGGGGAGGAAAAAATATCCCAGTTCTGTTGGTAAGGGGGCGGAGGAAATGGGGGAGGGGGAAATTTGGCAGAAGCCAGGAGAAAAAAGAGAGAGGAAACGTGCAGCGAAACAAGATGTGAGAGGAAACCTTAAACGCCTGAGGAAGAACCTTGACTGTGTTTGCGGTATTTTAATTATGCCAAACTATTACAGATCCAACGTTGTGTACGGTAATAAGTGGTCACCTGGCCCCTGAACGCAATTTTGTGAGCGTGAGTTTTTTTAAGCTCTCAGGAGTGTCATGAGTGAAATGAAGAGGGGAAATGTTATCCATTCTTCAAGTGATAAGTTGATCCGCCATAATAGAAAAAATGGCTTAATGGCATCCTTTCATCACCCCAAGCCTGTTGCACTTCCTCTCGCGTTGAGTGGATCTTTTTTTTGCTGTTACTTGAATGAGAAAGAGCGGGAATATATCAACAATTTTTCGTTGATCCGAGACCACAATCCCGCAAAAAAAGATGCTCAACACTGAGAACAGATTTAAATATCGTGTAAATCGGTTCAATCGCTTTTGTTTACATAATTTTAGGCAGCATTATTTTACGCCAAAAGAGTGATGGCATAATAGTTGCCAAAAAAACCTTCCTTCATCAAATGCATAACCAACCGTCAAGTATCACCATGAATATATATATATATATATAGAAAAGTAATTGAAATGATCTCGATAACATTCTCGCAAAATCCTCAAACACAATGAAGCATCCCCTTAAAATCACAAACTCCCCAGTCAAATGAAAAAACATCCACTGCACTGTCGAAGTCTCGTGTCACTTGACTTAAAAAGATGGAAGTAAGCCAAGAAGGCAACTGTTATCCAATGCGATAATATGATACGATTCTGAATTTTCATTGAAGTATTTATTTGTCTTCTTCTTCAGTGTTCAACCCTGAGGTTGGTTTGCAGCAGTGAGTCATTCCTCTCTTCTGTCTGCCTTTATTTTCATTTCTGTGTATGTGGTGCAACCCATATCATTAACTATCTGCTGCATGAATGACATCCTTGGTCGTCCCCGGCGATTCCTTCCCTCTAGGTATAGCTCCTTCTGCTAGTGTTCTAACGACGTTGTCGTGTCTTAAAATGTTCCCTACGAGTTTCTCTCTTCTTGCTTGGATATGCCTCCACAGGGATCTGGGTTCCTGAACTCTTCTCAGTACCTCTTTATTCTCCTTCATCCCTCCAGCTGAGCTTCAACATCCTTCTCTAGAGCCACAACTCCAGAGCTTCTAGCCCCTTTCTCTCTTGTTTTCTTATTACCCATATTTCGCTCCCGTATAGGGCCACACACAAAACAAATGCTTTCATCATCCGTTTTATTATTTTCAAACTAATGTTCTTGCTGGTGAGTAGATTCTTTCTTAGATAGAATGTAATTTTAGCCTGATGTATTCTCCTCACAATTTCTTTCTGGCTTCTACCATCTCTTGTTATTCTGCTTCCCAAGTAGGCAAATTCCTCTATTACTTCTAGCTTCTCTCCACCAATTCTCATTATTGGAGGTTCATATTGTTCTTCATTACTGCAAACCATCACTTTGGTTTTTCGTTTGTTTATTCTCATGCCATACTGATTACAGAAAATCCTACCCATTGTATTGAGCATCCTTTCTTCTTTCGTCTCCGTGATCTCAGCAATATCATCTGCGTAACGCAACATATCTATCTTCTGTCAATTAATTTTAATTCTCACCTCAGTAGTTTCGCAAACTTGGTCTATAGCTTCCTATATATAGGCATTCAATATAAGAGGAGAAAGAGCACATCTTTGTCTCACGCCTTTTCTAACTTTTGCTTCTTGCTTTTGATGAAAATTCCTTATCACAGCCATTTCGTTCTTATGTAAGCTGAGTATCACTCGCATGTCTTTATATTTTAGGCCTGCTTTCTTCAGCACTCTGAACATTTCTTTCCAGATGACATTGTCAAATGCCTTTTTCAGGTCAATGAAGGCAATATAAGTAGTTTTATTTCTCTGCATTTGTTTTTCAATAAGAAGCCTCATATGATCCTCCTTTAAATGAAGTGGGGAAGATGTTATTTCAGTATACTTACAATATTTTTAACTAATTTTAGTAGAATTATTTAAATAGGATAAAAATCGACATATATTGTCTATATTCAAAGGTTACGCAACCATGCAGAGGAGATATGACAGATAGTAAGCACACATAATGACGAATTCAGAAAAATGATGTATTTGATAGAACTTTTAAATGTCAATCAGCGAAGATATGTTTATACTCAGTCCATCTTCTTTATGATCAATCACACGAGGGTATTTAAGCCCTGAGGGCAGAGTATCACTTTCACTGTCAGGTCTTGCCAACTGAAAACTACATATTATTCTGGGATCGATGAAAAAAGGAGGAAGTCGGACATGTTACAAAAACATGTGCCCTGAGGTATTCGTTACAATGAGTGGAGGTCTAAATCCGCGGAGGATGCGGCGTATCCTTGTATCCTAAATTATCACATACAGATACGCCATGAATTTTTCCAAATTCTTCTTGGTAAATGTCCAGCACACTGCGACATTTAGAGCAAAAACAATTTTCGTCTTTTTTTCTTGATAAAACTTATGGATCACATCCTTTCAAAGGAAATTAAAGGCCATTCATTTTGTATTTAGAGTAAAACGCTGTTTATTCTTAAAACAATCAGTTATGTCAAGCGTGGGTGTACCATTAGGCAGTAAAATTCATTGGGACATGCTTTTTTAAGTAGATCAAAGAAAATAAAAATAAAAAAATACTTAAAGGTCAAAAAAGTAATAACGGCAAACATTAATAGCAATTATATTCCGCAAATAACATGAATATTGCCAATTTTAAAATTAAGAATTGCTCACCTATAACTAAAATATCTTCAAATATAAATAAATAAATTAAGGCATTAAAATCATTAATGCCAATCCCTCATTTCCCCTCATAGCATCTACATTTCGCAGAAATCGCTACTTCAAAAATTAGTAATCCAAACCTCAGATATCATTGATTGATTGCTCATACTTTGATTTAATATTTTAAATAACTTGGCCCACTGAACAAAATATTAATATGATGGGGTAGTCTTTGAAAAAAATCCGAAGCAAAGAGCTAAATACATTTAATGCAGTCATGTTCCTCTAGATTTAATTTTTGTTTTTCTATATTATCCCATGATTGTGATAATAATATGGCAAGCTCAGTGTTACAGTGGACGAATTCCATCGAAGGTGTGTGTGAAAACACTTTTAAATCACCATGTATTTTTTCGAAAATGAACTGTACCCAGAGCTCTCGATAGAAGATGCTTAGTTATGATACATATTCAAACACTGGACTTGGTTCTCCCTTACGGTACGGTGTAGGTACCCTACTATGGTGCAGAGTATCAAAATGAGGCAACACTGTTGGCATACGCCGTTAGTGGCCATACAAATGTTAATTTAGCCAATTTTGGGCGCATTTTATACCCAGTAACAAGCATAACAACGTTAAAATTAATGAAACCTTATCCTCTTTTAGTTTTACTTCAATTTGTCATAGATTTGCAGATATGTGCATATTGATTTTAATTTTGATTTACAAGATAATGATCACGTGTCTTTTTGAATCGAAATATCTCAATATCCGAATAAAAATTGACATTTATTAGTTTATCAATGGGGCTTTAGTTCATGGTAAAAAAATATTTCTTTAAGTGTGGGTCATCAATTCATACGCCCTTGCACATGGAATCGCCCGCGCATTCGTATCCAAATTATGCGATGATTTAAAAAATGAGCGTTTAGGGAGAAGAAAGGTCAGCCAGCGAGTTTTTTTCGTAGCTTTCTTGTTGAGTTCCACAGGTTTCTCACAAATGAGCTTTCGAAATTAATTTTACTTTATATTTCTCAGTTCATAGCACTACCGAAAGTTATCGCGCTCAGTTGGAGAACTGGTGACCACTTCAAAGAAATGCTTTCTTTAAATGCATTCAAACGGTCTTGGAAAGTCGTTTATCACTGTAAAAGCTAAACGATTACCCCTTACCTTACCTTACGTACCTTACGGAATACCTGCAGTCGACTGTACTTCTCTAAGTTGCATGCAAATGCCTTCAAGCTACATAGCACGTGACTAGATAAATTTGGACGTCATAACTGTTGACACATATTTGGAAAATTATAACATTATCATCACCTTGAAAACAGAAAACAAAGTCTTTTAATTCTTCAAAGAATTTCTTCGTAGCATCACGAGTGTTTATTGCATTATCAAAATAGGAGAGTTCAAAATTTAACAAATAAAAAAGAACAATTGCCATCTATATCACTGAATGTCACCTGCGATAGGCAGTTACATAACTAATAGTTATGGATATAAATATGGTGATTTTCCATGTTTTAATCTGCAACTGTTTAAATTATGTAATTGTTTGACGAATGGTCCTTTTACAGCAAGATGGCGGACCATGCAAAGAGTCAATTTTGGCAATTAGGTAAGGGAAAAGTTCACTTTGACATAAATACGCACAAAATATCCGCCTATAAGGCTATCTACAGGGCAATTCAATTGTGAAAAGCATTATCCATTCGCGACTCCAAGAAAAATGTGATTTTACTCCAAGAATAACGTGGTTTGGCACAGGGTTTTCGGCAGCTCTACGGAAAAATATTCTCCCTAACGACAGTATTGAAGCATATTATTTTGAAAAAGAACTTTGTTGGTGATAAAAACCAAGGTAGCTTAAGGAATTTACTTGCTTCAAATTCTCTTCTCTCAGACTGCAGAAGTTACACTGCAAAGAAAGAAATTGGAGTAATTGAATTCCTTCACGCATCTTGAACGTCCCATCACGCGAGACTGAAGAAGTTAAACGGACATCAAGCAAAGAGTAGCTAAGAAAGAGTTCATGGTTACCGCTGTAATTCAAAGAAGATAGGACTGCAAACTAAGAAAAAGTATGTAAAAATATACGTGCGAGGAGTAGCATTGTGTGGATCGGAGTCATGGACCTTTGCAACATTTGACCAAAAAGACAACAAGCTTTCGAAACCTAATATTGAAGGAGGATGCTGAAAAGTAAATAAGTAAAAGTAGATAGACGGATAAATAAGAAATAAAGAAGAACGCCGAAGAGTAGGAGAGAAAATGACTCTATGGGTCACGGTACAAAAAGGAAGAACCAGATGGACACACTGTTGAGGCACAATGAGTTTGTGAAGAAGATAATTGTTGGAAAAATTGAGGGAAAATTCCCAAGAGGAAGACCAAGGGATAAATACATATGAAAGGATAGAGAGCAGCGTTCAACGATTCTTATGATTGAACTACCTTTGATACATAATAAATATAAAATATAATTTAGAAAAAAATGTTTATATTATGAAATAAAATTTTCGGAGGAAAATGATGCAAATTTACATCCCAAGGCAGTCTTAAATCCAATGTACACTAAGACAAATTATGTACTTTTCATTCTATGCAAGAAATATATCTGGTATTCCAAGAATGCCAGATTAAAATTCCAAGAATACCAGATATATTTCTTTAATTATTTGATCATCCAACTGTTAAAATCATGTGCAAAGAGGAGCATTCTGTTGTTCACGTTCCAAGAGAAAGCCTGCGTAGCTTGCTACCCCTCCTGGAGAAAAGACGAGCGAGAAGTGTAAGACGTTTTTTAAGAGCTGTTTTTCGAAGCATATTTTTTCTAGTGATGAGCAAGTAATATACCCGTGGATTTCTGTTCAATTTGGTCTGTTAGAGGAGAACTGACTTGTTTTCGTATTCCAGTCGATCGGGAGCCATTTCTTTCAGAATCTATCCTATTCACAGTTGCGAATTCATTTTAATTACCTCGCCACTCTAACTGCATGAAAATGGGTGTTCCACAAATTTTTTTTTTCAATTAATTTCCAACTTAAATTTTCTTTTCTATATTAGACGATAGTTTTTTGTATAATACATAGCTTAGGTTGTGAAAACATTATGAGGCACAGCAAAAAAATTTTATTTTCACGAAAGTCACAATTCCAAATTTCGTGTTTTGCTAATTGCACGGCGGATACACATTGTTACCCTTAAACAATATAGTATATCCTCATTTTCGATTCCTTCATTTATAGATGTTTATAATTCCTGATTTTTTACTAATTAGTTCATTATCTCAGCTGGTTGACAGATTAGTTAATTTAATGCTAATTATGTTTCAACATGCACCAAATTTCAAATTACCTCATTTATGGAATAATAGGAACTCGAAGTCCTCCTGACTTAGCTATTGATGCGTGTGGGCAAATCCCAGCTGCTACATTCTTAGTAATATAAAACACTTATGAAGAGTGAACAGAGTGTGGACATTTTGAACGACGACTGAGTGTGAAGTATACATTAAAACTAAAGCACCCTTGTAAATAATATGATTGAATTAACATTAGAAAATGGCAAGCAAATTCCACCAAGTCACATCTGAGAGAAAAGAACTTAAACCCTCTTAACAAAACACATATTGTAAACACCCTTAAACTCACACCTATCATTAGAACCTCGAAAACTAAACATGCGCAGCACAGTCTTGAAGAAACTTGGTTTTATTAGATGTAAATTAGGAAACTCCTCGGATGAAAGAGTGATAGAATGGTGCTTCTCCGCTCGGATTAGGCCACTCCTGGAATGCACCGCGAGAATTTTGGACCCTGAAGCTAACCCGCAAAATAAATAAAATAAGAAGCATAGCTGCGCCCTTCGATAAAAACAGCTACCAGCGAACAAAGAGTATTTCACAGCTTTAGGAGGGATTTGGTTGAGAGCCGCTTATGGCTCAGAGGCGGCAGGATAGGTTTATTTTGCTTCAATAATTCAGAACGGGTGTGTTTCAGTCTGACATAGGGAATATCATTTTGACTAGCTAGAAAACTCGAAGTCCAAAAGAAGCGATAAAATAAGAGTGATACGTCTAACAGATAAGTACAAAAAGTGTTTCTTTACACCCGCGAAAAGTGATCATAGTGAAAACAGCGCTTCACAAGAAAAAATACCAAAATACCTATTAAAAAAACATTTTGCCTCCTTAGCCTTTACCACTTTCCTTCCTACCCATCCCTTATCTTCCCTGTTACCCTCAACACGGCTGGTGCCCTAACACTCTCGATCACACGCCCATGTGGTGCCTCGGAGGTTAGTTCTACAAGGACGTACATTTTCCTTGGAGACTACGAAACAGATTCGCCATACGGATTGAGATGGTGATTATTTTTACAGTTTACGAAGCAACTGTAACCTTTCTCACTTCCTTTTTTGCTAATTTTTCGCACGATACTATGGGCATCCCTGTCCCCATCTGCCTTATATGATCGTGACGCCCCTGCTACATAGCAATCACCAAGCGCCAATGTTAGTAGTTTCGGAAATTGCAATATTGCTTCGATAACTGGAGATAACACTTGAAGAGTCGCTCGAGCGCCAAGGTAGTCGTGGACGCTCGCCTTTAAATTCACGTGACAATCTTCAGTCGAGGTTCAGACTCGAGGTATTCGTGGACTAGGAGCGTATTATAGCCCGTGATACATTGATGGGAGCGTGGTATTGCTGTAAATGGGTAATCCTTGGATCTAGGATCATATGTTCGATACTTCTACCCCTGAGTTTGTATAAGAAATACCTACTACTTTACTTCTCATCACACAAAAGCCATACCAACACCGTGGGTGGAGTAAACATAAAATCTTCAAATACGGTGAAATATCTTGGAATTACCTTAACTTCAGATATATCGTGGGGAATACACATACAATACAAAAACAAAGTGACACAGCATTAAAGAAACTATATTTTGTTAAGCGTATAATAGGAAGGTTCTCGGATGAAAAAGTAAAAGAGAGATGCTACTTCGCTCTAGTTAGGCCACACATCGAATACACCGCGAGCATTTGGGACCCTGGTTATAAAAATTTAACAAAAAAATTACAAAATACAAAGAAAAGCTGCACGCTTCGTTAAAAACTGCTACGAACGAACATATAGTGTTACACAACTGTTAGAGGGATTAAAGTGGGAGCTCCTAGAGACTCTGAGGCTGCACGCTAGGCTTAGGCTGCTTGAGATATTCAGAATTGGTGTATTTCAGAGCAACACAGAGAATATTATCATGACGCCTCACTACATTCCTAGCTCTGACAGATGCGATAAAATAATTAAGATACTCTGCCTAACAGATAGGTACAAAAACTCGTTCTTTTCGCGCACAATAAGCGACCAAAATAAAAACTGAGCTCCTCTAAATACACTCCCTTAGTACATGTCACTATTTCACCTCCAAAAATTTTACATCATTACAAGGCTGATGAGCTACCACCCCCTGCCACACGCCCATATGGCAGCTCGCGGGGTAGTATGTAGATATATAGGACGCTAATGCTCCTCGCATTACACCTAATGTAATAAAGCACATGAGTAAGCAGACTCAAGGATAGAGGTTAGCATTTTAAACTGTTTACATAATAGTAACAAGGGTTAGCCATGAAGACACATATTATTGCAAATGACCATACAATAAGTTAACTTCTGTTATCATGGACTTTTAGAGAAATTAAATTGGGGGTATTTAAATATTCTTCAATATTTTTTACTATTGTTTTGGCTTATTATTTATTTATTGTTTGGCTTTACTATTGTCTCGATATAAAAGCGTATATCATTTTTCAACGTAAGGCAGTGATATCGGACCCCTTATATAAATAAAAAAATATAGAAAAATTACTTTCTACATAACCTTTTCGCATATAATGGTGAAGTCACAACTTTAAATGAGAAATTTTAACAATGTTAAAGTTTGAAGAAATGCATTACGTCAAAGTGGACCAATTCAAATACCCCAAGGCAATAATATTAAACAAAAACAACGAAGAATCTGAGATAGCAAATAAAATTAAACTAGCCATCAAAAGATGCACGCCTGCAACAAGACACTAACTTCAAAGATAATATCCCAAAAGACCAAAATAAGAATGTACCACTCAATAATTCCCGCTGTGGTCCTGAATGGCGCTGATACATGAGTATTGAATGAGAAGGAAGAAAGAACTCATCGTTTATGAGAACAAGATCCTAAGTAAAGTCTTTGGGCCCAAAATTGAAAACTGAATATGGAGAATAAAGAGAATCAGCAAGGAAATAAAACATCTGTACGATGTCAATGATGTAATGGTATGAATAATACAAGTTCTTTGGTAACTTTGTGGTATTCCATTTTTCAGAGAATTTAATGGTAACTTTTACAATACCACAGACTGATAAACACACGACCCGGGTTTCAACGCTTAAGCGTCATCTTCAGGTGTTTTTTTACCGGGCTTTGCAATGCCTTATGTACAAGCAAGGGGAGGGTTGAGGCGATTAGGGTGGTATGGATATAGGTTTGTCAGGAGCAGTGATTGGCGGGGAGTTTAGTGGGGGAGGGGGAGAGGGGGCACCCTAAGTTACCATTAGTAGTTAGGTAAAAGTTACCATTAAATTCTCTGTAGCGGTATGGGCTAAAACGAGACGAATGAAATGGGCGGGCCACGAGATGCGAAAAGAGCAGGGTACATTACTGAAAGGGGTAGGCCTGGGAAGACCAGACGGGAGAAGACCTCGGAGACCGAGAAGAAGAAGATGGGATGCAGTGACTTGGGTGAGGCCAAAACCCAGCTTGGGTATAGATATATATGTAAATAAGAGTTAGTAAATTATGTCATCTTTGTCGTTGTGATTAATTATTAACAGATGAAATAGGAGAGATCCTGCAGCACTGAAACTGTTATCATAAAAAGAGAAAATACGTACTTATGAAGCCAATGACAGTAATTATCACCAAATTCATAAAAGAACCAAAATCTGATATTCTAGCGATGTAGGACATCAGTACGCTGAATATGCATTTTATCTACAAGTTTACTAGACTGTGTCTGACGTTTTCAAATGGAAAGTGGCAGTTTTGAATTAACGAGCATTATAAGTTAAGATTAATTCCTTTTGGCTGCTAAAGTCTCGAGGTATTTTCAACATTCTCGCAGCATTTCGTATTCCAGAAGGTAAAAAAATCTCTATCCCTTAGGAACAAACTCATGTAAATGAAGAATGTAGCATCAATGTAGGGCAAAAACAAAAGATTATATGTAAATAAACCTCACGAGTCATAAGCCCGGACGTCCTTCCCAAGTGTTTCATCCTTTATACTCTAGTATTCAGGGTCACCTTAGGGTGGATCCCGAAATTGCGAAGAGATACAGACGGAAGAATGCTTTCCATCTTCCCCCCCCCTCTTTCCAACATACTCCAGGAAAAAAATGAAAAGCCTCGGAAAGAACGACAAAACCCACCGCCTGCCGGTGGTGAGCGGCTTAATGTCTCCCGGAGCGGATGTCGCATTTTTGTGGCGAGATGCGCAGCCTTAATAGACTTGTCCGACCCTGTTTCCCCTACACCCTTGTTTCGTGCTCCATCGCTTTAGCCCGTTCTTTCCCGACCTCGTAAACTATCGCGGGAAAGATGGTGTGAGGATTACCCTAAACACCCGCAAAATGCTTCATATTGATTTAATGACAAAAACCGAGTCACCGCCAAATTCCCGTAATTCAGGTTACACGCGCTGACGCGGAAACAATTTGGCACTTATTCTTTGGAAAGAAATCGCATAATAATACCGATGTTTAAATTAATCAAAGCAGAATGTAATGTCTCCAATGTATGAATTACCGTGTAGAATAGCTATAGACCATGACTGAGAACCTTCACCATATACTGATTAGACCTAAAATTAGGACATTTCAAGCAGGTTCTTCCTTGAGGTGTTTCACACTCGCGGGTCTTTCAACTCGAATTCACGAGAAAATTTCAATTTCTTAAGTCTCGGTCCTTACAGGCAACTGATACAGTCCATTCTTCATTATTCATACGAAAACATTGAATAAAGGTTTACATAAATGTTATATTGTAATATTTTAATAGAGGTTACATTGGCATTCATTGAATATGTCTCAAATCACTGTATTTCTTCAGTGATTAGTCAGCAAAAGGGAAACTAGAATGTGTAATAGATTTCAAAATCTGTTAGACAATCAATCAAAGCTACAATTACGAAACTTTAACCGTTCAGCTGCGGGGAACGTACTTATACGGGCAACTGCAGGAAAAACGTACTAGTACGTTCGACCCTCTCTTCTTCCCTGCTCCCAGAGCTCCTTCTTATCTTTATGGCCCAAACTCTTTCTTCCTTGAGGGGGACAATTGGCAATCCTCATCTCCTACCCGAACGAGTCCCTTGGAGGGACTCCATCCCTCGCTCGCTAGCGGTCGCATTCCATTGCCGTCAGCTACTAACCTTTCCTCCTATAATCCTCTAAATACACTCTGGTAGTCCTACCAGAGCGCAATGCGGGTAAAAATCAATGGATTTCCTTGGTGGTAGGTATCAAATTAAACAGTAAATTACGAACAAACTTCATATGATACTTATTTTGTACATTTTCGCCGATTAAAAAATTTGGCCAAATTAACTGATGTTCCACTAATCCGTCCCTTATTGGGTGGGGCCCTTTCCGCGGAACCTCGGGAAAAGGGTCGAGAGGGGATTGCAAGGGTCTTCTACCTGCTCTGACCCTCATGGTGGAAAAGGGGATCTGACCTCCATGGAATATTTCCCGCACACAGTGGACTTGCGATATAGCTGCCGCAGCTGAAGGCTTAATACCCATTTTAAGCATAAAAAATGTCGAGTGAAAGTATCTATTAATACCTGTATATTAAAAACGCAAGAACAGTATGGAAATCATAAAAACAACGCTAGACTGTATCTTTTTAACGAGAAGGTATGCTTCCCTATATTTTGAAAATATTCATTAGAGGTGATCCTCAAAATATTTCTTACTATTTTCAATGAACTGGGAGTCAGAAAATTTGTCTTTGGGTCTCATTATAATGCGTTATTTTTTTTGGAATATTCGTCAACTCTCCTCAGGTTCCCCCAAGAGGCCAAATTTTCCCGTTTTGGCCATTTTGGTAAAAAGTTAAAATAAGCGGAAAATTGTGCTCCGCCTCTTTTTTTGTGATAAACTCTCAAATATTGTCAGCATATTGGTGAATAAGGTATGAACGTAGTTAAATGAGAGCGGAACTCCCATAAAAGGAGGAAAAATACGAATGCAGATGAGGGTAGGAACCCGGCAAACATGTTTTGAACAAGATGTTCGATAACTGCGTCATTGCAGTTACCTGATGGTGCGGAAATAGTAGGTGAAAGAACTCTGAACCAGTCACATACCCTTCCATTACAGTCTTGTGGAAATGTGCCTCATACCTTTAACCCCCTTTATACTCTAAAATATTTATGGGTGTCAATCAAAATTATTATTCAATTGGTCAACTTAAGTAAAGTCCTGATCATCCTGAGAATTATTCTCGCTCAAATTTTAAAAATCTTGAACTCGTACCTCGCAGACTTCCTTTTTGTAGATTTAGCCAAAACACAACGTTCCTCAAGGTCTCTCCTTACTATGTGCTTATCTAAAAGTTCTGTATTTTCTTGACTGATGTAGAGATTGCAATTAGACAATTTTCACGCTGATAAGATTCGAACATCCGTTCTTAAATAGGCACTTTCCGGGGAAAAGGGAAGTCACAAGGCTCTCTTTATTCACATGTATTTGGTAAAAGTACAAGGATAAGTAAATATATTCAATCGTTTCTCAAAAGAATATTTTAGCTCATTATTTTTATTATCAAATACGGCTGATCTATCAGGTTCATTCATGATTTTCATGTGCGTGATATGGTGGACGTTATGGATGCGCTAAATGTATTCACTCCCTGGTAATCGAGTACCCGAATGAATAGCTGCGTACCCGGACGAGTGCATGAGTACTTGGATGAATACTCGGGTACTCAAATGAATACCTGGATACAAGGTATCCATTTGAGTACTTATTTGAATACGTGAATACCCGGCCGAATGCACTGGCTAAAGGCCTGGTACTTTCCTGCGTATTCCATTTGGGTACTCGTATTCAGTGGTATTCACCCAGGTATTCGAGTTTTCATTTTGACACTCATGTACTCATTCAGAGACGTAGGTATTCATTCGGGTACTCGATTACTAGTCATTGAACACATTTATCCCATCCCTAGTGAGCGTATTACGTATATGGTCAAATGCATTAGATACTCTTTGTTTTCAGAGAGATTTGCTCGCTATATTATAAGAGTTTGAACACAAGGTAGGATTCAAAAGTGAGATAATGTGCCTTTCTTTCCTCAAGGGTTCGTGACACCCAGCCTCATAGATAGGACCATTGTGAAAATAATAAAAAATTACAAGATTTCAAATAATGACTCCGATTTATTTGAAAGCTACTTGTTACCATCAGGGTTTTCACATTAATAGTGACAATCTAGCATGGTAACACGTATGGTAAAAATAAATTCAATACCTGTAAATTACCATAATTTTTAATCACACAATGGATAGCTCTAAACTCCAGTAAGTAAATCCAAACTTAATCAATAACTATCATCTCCCTTTTCACCGCTTACGCCTTAAGCACTGAACAAAACAGGTAACGCAGTTGCTTGAGCATAAAACACCTTGTTCAATACGTGCTTTCGTGCTTACATATTCTCATTTGTAATTGTGTATTTGTCTTTTCTAGGGGATTCTGCACTCAAGTAACTACTTTCATGCCATTTGTCCTTAAGTTTAGACAATAATCAAGCGTTTCTCACAAAATGATGAAGTAAAGCACGATTTTCTGCTTATTTAGTCATTTTTCCAAAATAGGCAAAAATTATGTTATTTAAAATGCTGGATGGAACTTCAGAAAAATGAAAAAAATAGCCAAAACAAAGGCTGCATTATATTGAGACCCAAAGACAACTTTCCTGACCCCAAGTTCATTGCAAATAAAAAGAAAAGGTTTTCGGCGAATATTTATATTCTAATCATGATTAAAGGCCGCTTTACACGGCACATTTTATTTTACAAATGAATATATAATAGAATATACAAGAAACTGAATGAAAGGCTCTATTTCCCGTTAAGTCCTTCGGATAATCATTCGATTTGCCGCTTCACACGGTAAAATTTTCTTCGTGCAAGAGTTTATACATACGTTTTTACAATAACATTTTCTGTATAAAGCGGTTATAAGAGGTCGAACAGGCTACAAGTCGTTTCTCCAAATAGTGAACTTATTCGAGAAGGTGAACCCTAAAGGAAATAAAAGGCGTCCGTGGAAACGAAATTAAATCTTACTTAAAGAAGACTTGAGTTTAAGGAAACCAAAGTCGCTATTGATATTAAAGAAGCCAGTCCACTGATGGAAAAATAAAAAGGAAAATTAACTATCTTGAAGTATAGAACCTCTGTGGTATGCTAGGATTAACCAGTTTTCTCTCATAGAAAATTGGAGAATAAATGTTATGACTTAAATAATAAGGGATGACAGTTGAAAAACACACCCAATATTAAAAACTGAGATCCACAACGTGTAAAAATTTACATTTAGAAAAAGGAATATGCAATTAATATTGTATAACTTCAACCATAGCTCAACGTTTATATATCAAGGCGAAGGTTAGGCGTAGATCCTCTTCACAGGAAATAATTTACAGATTTTTCTCTTCCAATTTGCGTTCGGAAAACTAACTGCCATGTTAAAATATCAATGATAAAATTTTTATTTAAAACGCGCTTTGGAGATGAAAAAAGACCTATATGATGCGTTAAATGCGGGATGAGCTTATCGCATTTCAATATTTTTTTTGGTTCATGATTGAAAAAGTAAATAAAAGGGAGCATTTTTGAATTCCATTAAATCTTTTCAGAAGACAATGTCACCACTGCCGAAGTGATGAGTAAACAAATGATCCATTCACGCCATTAGGTTGAATGATAAATCCCTATTCATGTGCACATAAATCGCTTGGAAATGCAAGCTTTAGATTTGGCAAAGAGAGAAACCATGAAAAAAGTTAATTCAGGTGAAATTCGGAAACACGTTTTACCTTAAAATTGCAAACTTTGTGTTTTATTTTATTTTTCATTGTGTTATATGAGAAAAAACTGCAATGATTGATGATAATATTACTAATTTTTTCTAGGGTATTCTTTTGCCTTTCTTTGATAATCATGAGAGCATAATTAAACGTCGTGGCTCACAATGTTCCACTCGTCACTGAGTATTTTACAAATAACTCTTGATATTTTATCCAATTTCAATTACCAGGTCCTAACAACTAAAACATGCCACAATGTTAATGTGCATAACACAGAAGCACAATGGGGATCGGGTTGGTGTAGTGGTTAGAGTACTTGCCTACCACACAGGCGGCCAGGATTCAAATCCCTGCAGAGGCGAATGTTTTTCAGCGGAACCCGATCCTTACTTGTGGAGGGCACATCAAGTAGAGTACTCCGTCTGTCGGATGAGACGTTAAACCGTAGTCCCCTAGGCTCCTTTGTTTAAGAGTAGGCTAATGCCGACGCCGAGTTTCTATCCACGATTCCTCCCTTACCAATCCCCTATGGCGCAAATGACCTTAGACGTCGGTCGCCTACCCAAATATCCAATCCAATCCAGAAACACACCAAAAGTAATGAGCGACGCCGGTTATTCCGCATACTGATTTTTGCGTACATATCCACGATTGTTCTGATAAACATTAACAATACTAACACAGTAAATGTCCTCCATTGAATTGATGTACATTTTTTTACGATGATATAATTATAATTAGTTTTCCGTGAAATTATATTTTTCTGTAATCATCCAAAAATTCTGTCATAATTTCACAGAGGTGTGGACAAAAATTGTTTATGTGCATGCAAAAGGAGAGTAAATTCTTTTCCGTTCATGTTCGAGAACTCAATGCAAAAGTTCTACTCTTGAAAGTTTTTCATCAATTTAGGATGCATTTCTCTTGAAAATATTTGCATCAATTTAGGATGCTACTTTTTTAGGGCTCTTCCTCAAAGAAGCCTAAGGCTTTAAATGAAGACATTTTTCAGCTCTGCGCTTATTTGTGTCAAAATTTTCTGTTAAAATTACACTCTAGTAGGGTGATTCCATAGTTAAAAATTAAGATGAATTCATTTTGGGACATCTGACCATCAACTAGGGCATAATACGCGAATTGAAATGTAAGTGATGGTAATCATTTTTCAGAAGTTATTTAAACACTGGTAATACCTCGGATTTTTACGAATACAAAATACCTTTGCGAAATGTATTTCAAATATATTATTTTGGTACATATTTTTGTGAAGTGCATTTGCAATACCGCCCAACCCTGAAAATTTAGATAGATACTGGTTATTAGTAGTTACTAGGGTGAGAAAAACATTTTTTTTTTATATATTATAAAAACAGAGTTTTGATGAAACTATATCCGTCTGACTACATCATGCTTATAATGTGACGCATATTTTTACCATGAATACCTCAATACCTTAACTTCTGATATATCATGGACAACACACACTCAAAACATTTGCGGGACAGCATTAAATAAACTAGGTTTTTTTCGGTATGTTGATGTTGATATTTTAAATACCAACAGTTTTCTTCGAAATGGGCTGACATTCTTAGCATTTGGCTTCATGCGTATCTATCTTCATTGGCAGAAATTTACAACAATTCGAGATTTTTTGGATTGACCACGTCGCGTCGCTGGAATTGCTACCGAAAAACGCGAGGAGATGCATCCATCACAAACGCTGGTGTGCAAGTGAAAAAAGGCTGAAACGAAGAGGGATAGTAGATAGGGGTATTTAAATGTTCTATTTTCAATTCAAGGTTTATGCGTATGTCATTCTATGAATGGCAGAGGGTTAAAAATAGGCACACTAGTAAAAAATTAGTACAACTCGTTTCTTTACTTTTCTTCTTAGATTTCTTGCTGATAAGATATTCCTGGACAGTGATTGATGTAATGAGTTCAAACTTACGTTCCATCGGAGCTACGTAATTATTCCCGTATGTAGGGTGATCCCGATACCTCCGAATCAAAATACCTTTTTCCCAAGCTTCTCGAGGAGACTTTGTCTTGAATACTATTACTTGCATTTAGATGCACGAGGTGCGAGTACTGCAAAGGCTGGTAACCTTGATTACTCTATTACAACTTACTCCGAAGAGTCACGAAGTAGCCTCGGACAGCCGAAGCCACGATGGGTGGTGGAAGCGGAATTAGGTTGGTCCATCAAGATACAGACTTAGCAATAAGAATTGGACTATCGGTATTTGAAGTGTGAGAGGAGTATATGGAAAGGAGCATAAGTTGTTGAATGAAATGAAAGTTTGACGATTGGATGTTTTGTGTGAATGTGAAACTAAGCGCAAGGGGCGTAATGTTGTTACTATAGATGGCGGTGGCCTGGCATAGTGGTCAGGAATTGAAGATGATGTACACGGCAGTTAAGGCATAGGACTCATTCATAATGAGAGAGCAAAGTTGCTAGTAAGGAATTACGAGTTAGTATCCCCTAGATTGCTCTGGGTTCGCATGTAAGTAGGTATTGGGAGAGTTGTGATTGCGGCGTGCTATGTACCAGTGGACGGAGTGAGTAACAGTGTGAAAGATGAGTTTTGGGAAAAACTGAGAGAGGTTTTGAATGAATGAGACCCTGGTGAGAGAATAATTGTACTAGGTGACATGAATGGCTGGGTTGGTGTGAGGCGGGATGCATCTGAGAGAGTGGTTAGGCCATTTGGTGACCCTCGAGAGAATGGTAATGGTGAGAACTTGGTGGGTGTGTGCTTGGAAAACGGATTGTTTGTGTCGAATATATGGTTTAAACATAAAAGAATACACACGAATACTTGGCAAAGGGGCTATTGTAAAAGTGTGATTGATTTCCTTGTATATGATGAGTGATTGAGGAGGTTAGTGTGGGACACAAGAGTGATGACGGGTGCTGAATGTGGAACAGACTACTATTTGGTACTCTCCAAAGTGAAACTTGGCAGAAAGTGGGTGCCAAGAAAGAATGTTGCACGCAAGCAGTTTAGAGTAAAAGCGGAGAGGTTGCTAGACAGAGAGGTAAGAATGCGATATGGTTGCATGCTTGAGGATGCTCTGTCGTTGAAGCAGAGAGAATGGGACGAGCATATCAGAAACGAGAACGTAAATGATGGGTGGGAGTGTTTAAAAGGAGTGATTGTGGAATGTGCTGAAAGTGTATGTAGAAAAGGAGTGGTAGCAGGAACGAAAGGTGATGCTTGGTGGAATAAAGAGTTGAAAATTGCAGTCAGGGAAAAAAAGAGGCGTACAAGATTATGATGGCTGCCAAATCTGAGGAAGAGCACCATAGCATGCGGGATTTTTAGAAAGAAAAAGAATGAATGCAAAATCGTTGTGAAAGAGAGCAAGGAAAGAATATGTGCGGATGAATCTAGCAAGATAAAGAGCGATTTTGAAGGCAATAAAACGCTGTTTTGAAAGTGGGTGAATAGGGATAAGATTGGTTAAGGCAAGGGAATGAATGCGGTAAAGAACAAAAGTGGAGAAATCATGTGAGATGAGAGCAATATCAGGGAATGCTGGCGGGAGCATTTTGAAGAATTATACAATAATGTTGCGGGCGCTGAGGATGATTCTTGCGAAGTAGTAATAAAAATGTGGTAATGGAAAAGAAGATCAATAACAATGAGGTCAAAACGGCATTGAGATTATTGAAAAATGGGAAGGCTGCAGGCATAGATGGGATATCCAGTGAAATGTTGAAGTGTAGGGGTAAATTACTAATTTGTGGGCTGTGTGAACTATACAATTTATGCTTACAGGCTTCTGTAGTTCCATTGGACTGGAAGAAAGCAATCATTGTTCCATTGTACAAAGGAAAGAGAGGAAAGACCGAATATAATAATTATCAGGCCATTAGTTTATTGAGTATTCCGGGAAAAGTGTTCAGCAAAATTTTAATCGAAAGAACGAGGAATATTACTTCCGACAGAATATGGGCGGTGCAGTGTGGGTTTATGCCTGGGAGAGGATGTAGGGACCAGCGTTTTGCGCTTCAGCATGTGATAGAAAAATGTATGGGCATCCGAAAGAAAGTGTATTGTGCGTTTGTTGATTTAAAGAAAGCATATAACAGAGGAAAGAAAAAGAATTTGTGGAAGATTTTGAGAGACTATGGAGTGAATGGGCAGTTATTGAATGCTATGATGGCAATGTATGACAATAGTAAAGCAAGTGTGAAAGTAAACGAGGTTCTGAGTGATTGGTTTGCAATAAAACAGGGCGTAAAGCAAGGATGCGTAATGTCACCGTGGTTGTTTAATGTACTTATGGATAAATATGTTAGAGATGCATGTAGTGGAAACGACGGTGTTTTGATTGGAAATGTGAACATGCGAGTTCTACTATATGCGGACGATGCTGTTTTGATCTCAGAGAGCCAATTGGGATTACAGAAGCTCCTTGATACGTTTTGTGAATCAACAGAGAGAATGGAATTAAGGGTAAATGCTTGCAAGACTAAAGTAGTAGTTTTTTATAAAGAGAATGGGGAGAATAACTGTATAATGAGAGCATATGTTGAAGTAATTGAACAAGTAGATGATTTTGTGTACTTGGGTACGATGTTTAAGAAAGATGGACGGATTGATGAGGAGATAAAGAGACGTGCGAATGCTGGAAAGAAAGTGGGAGATAGCATGTGGAGCATATCAAGGAATGAGCGCCAGTCTAAGGAAGCGAAAATCGCCGTGTACAAAAGTGTACTTCTGCCCACTTTGTTGAGTGGTAGTGAAACATGGGTATGTTAGGATAAACATGTGAGTAGACTAATCGCCGTGGGTATGAGTTACCTGAGGAGTGTTTGCGGCAGGAGTAGGATGGATAGAGTAAGGAATGAGTGGGTAATAAATGAATGTAGGTTAGATGCTCTAGTAATGGACGTATGTGAAAGGGGTGCGCTTCATTGATTTGGCCATGTTGAGAGAATGGATGAGAGTCGAATAACGAAACAGATAAGAGTAAAATGAATGGTGCGTGAGATAGAGGTAGGCTGAGAAATTTGTGGTTGAATGTGGTTGAGGAAAGGAGGAGGAATATCAGGAGTCTTAAAAACAGGAGAGCGTGAATGAAGCAGTGTATGGGGGTAAATGAGGCAAAAGATGTTTGCAAGGATAGGTCAGTATGGAGGAAATTATTGAAGCAGAGTTAGGTGTACAAATATGTATTAATGAGTGAAACTTTGTGACTGTGCCTACCCCGGAAGGGAATCGGCGTGATTGGTATGTATGTAAGTATGGGGCATCTTATTTGTGTATGTGGGTGAATGTGAGTGCTGATAATACAAATCAAAGGTTGTATTAGCCCTCTGCTATCGTTATTAGCATAGTAGAGTGACATTAGGCCTAAATTTATATTTGGGCCTAAATTTTTATTTCATGGTTAGTCACTACCGCTAGAAATAATAGTTGAATAATAATTAATGATATGAACACCCTTATCCGTCCCGTGCATAAAACCTATCGGCTTTCTTACTCTTTCCCGTTTGCGTAACATCCTTTCCTTTACCATAGCCTTGAGCGACCCATCACCCCTAATTACCTCTTCCAGCCACCAAAGCAACGTATCTGTTATTTCACCCAGAAGTTCCTTTACTTGACCCCCACTTTGTTGTTTGTCTTCCATTCCGTTCACTGAATATTATTCATCGACGGTGCATTTGCAGATAGATATACACCCGTGACAAATTCAATGTAGTTATCAAGACGTATACATACTCAAATCAACTATCGAATAGCGCATGTAGAGATGGACTAATTTTCCTGATATAAGTGGCATCTATAAGTCCATCGCCCGTTTAAGTAACAAGAGGTATTTGCTATTTGTCCGTTCTGAAAACAGTGAAGAAAATAATGATAACTTGAACTATAGCGTGGGCTTGAGGAGAATGCGGAGGCGTTTCTCGTTCCGCAAATTTTCCTTTGCCACAGCATGTCTGAGGACACACTTTCAGAAGCTCATGTAGGAGTGGTGTGTTTTGGGTTTGCAAAGTGATGAGTTTCTCTGAAATAACACAGACAGGTATAGAAGACCAGGGAAATGAAAAACAGACTCGTTGAAAAATTAAAAGCGAGTGAGTGGAAACAGGAGACCTTTACGGACAGACTGTTTGAGCGTAGGCGGTGGGGGAGAGGGGGAGTAAGGGTGGGTAAGGGGGCGAGATGTGGCTGATGGAGGGTGGACTACTGACGGAGAATGGGAGTGTTTGAAGGAATCAACAGCATGATGACCACTTCCGCCGGGGAATGGGAGATATATAGAGGGGTTTTAACCGCAAGTTATTGCCGAAGGAAAAAAGCAGATGCTGTTAAAAGGGAATGAATGAGCAAGCTATTATATCCAAAACGACACAATTATACACTCTGCAGTTTCAGGCTTCACTCCGTGAAAGTTAATAGTATCCATACTTTGAGAATAAAATTTCGTACTTTACACAGAATTTTATTTTGGGTGGTACAACGCGTTTCACATGATTCCGCAAGTCGGTGAAACGCGTTATAACATATAAAATCAAAATCTGTGGAAAAGTACGAAATTGTATTCTCTAAATTTTGACACAATTATTTCCCACATTACTAAATGAAGCAATTTGCTAATTGCTTTTCAATACGTTTCTAAATATTATATTTCCAGAAGGATGCTTCGACTATAGTACACCTTATCTCGCATAGTTTAGGGGGAAATGCGAAATTATGCATCTTTCATTTCTGCTGATTTTTTCCCTACTTTGAGCGTTCTTTGAGGACGTTTATTTGAAGACTTGAACTGCTACACAAAAATTCTTCTAGATGAGACTTCAAAGCATGTTTGTATTCGAGTAAAAAAAGGTACATTTTACGCTCCAAACGTTTCAGTAGGAAACAAGAATTAGGGAGGAATGGATTACTTTAATCAGGAATCAGGAAACTCACAAACAAATACCACCAATATATACCAAATATACCACCAATGAGCAAAGGAATACTGTTAAATACAGCATGAAGAAATACTAGGTACGTGAATACATGCATAAATATCGCTTACTAACTGAGAAAAAAATTAAAAATGTAATTTTAATCAACACTTATAGTGATGATTACAAGAGTAATTATAAACATTGACTCTCAAAGCAATGGAATAAATATATGAAATATACACATTCTTCAACAAGAAACATAAAGCGGTTCTAATCAAATGACTCAGTGTTTCAGATATAACATTATTCACTAGTTTCGAATAGAATGGAAAAGTAATCCTTACTAATTAAACACAGTTGACACCCTCATAAAATTAAATTACCGTGACCATTTCCATTAATTATTATTTTCATAAAAATTTGTAATGTCCATAAATTAAACAGGAATATAGTTCATTAAATATTCTTAAGCTAACTGTCTATGGTGACTCAAGCCCAAACATATGCAAATCTAAACGATAATCAAGAGCCTAATTTCAAGCTACGAGAAAATACTACCTGTAGCTCTCTGTTTGTAACTTGACTCCTTAGCAAATAGTCTTCTCAAAGACCATAAGTATTTCCAATGCTATCATTAGTTAAACTAAGTAAAGGGGATATTCTGATACATAGAGCCCTAGTAAAATTTTTTAACGAAATCAAGATAAGTCTTGCCTTACATTCCTTCTCATTCCTTTCAATTTGAAATCTCCATGACGATTCGGTTCCTTTTCTACTCCAAAGATACAAACGGGAGCGAGCAACTATGTGCACCTATGTACGATAACCAATCCTCGACGTCGTAATATATGTTTTCTTTTATTTTTACAGTGGAAAATGAAGAGTATTTCGAAAAAAAAGTTTTCTTTATTTGTAGATTTTTACAACAAAAGGATTTTGTGTTATTTGTACTCTATCCATCAAAAGGTTGTCATCATATTAGGAACTGCAAATATTCTTTCACATCACCAAATTGTTTGAGGAAAAAGAATGGCTATACAGAAGCAGAGACATCTTATAAATCACCCAGAGAGCATCGTTTATTTCCGATAACTAGGGATTTCTTTCTGTAGCCTTCTATGAACCATCTCTTACATATATAAGGAAATACAAAAGGTTCTCCCACTTTGCCTAAACTGAATAAGTGTTATCCCAGATTTTTTACCAGACCTCTGCATAATAAGAAGATGCCGTCACTAAGAGCAAAAATACTTATTATTTTCAAAATTACCAGAAGAAACGTTAAAGAGTAATTGCTTCCCAATACCTGCGCGTTGTTAAATAAGTAATTCTTTGATGTCATACAACTTCCTCCGCCTGGTATATGGTATTTTATATTAACTATTCACCCTAAAAAATAAGCATAAGGGAGAATCATATCGTTCCACTTTAAAAATTTTCCCCCTCTCTCAATGGTCCCCACTCACTTAAGAGTACACACCAGCCCTTGGCCATTAGAACGAGTGCGTAAATCAAGATCATTACCATTCAACTTAGATATATTTTGATTTTTGACAACTATGTGGTGACCATCTGCGAGAAAGTAAGAAAATGTTAATGTTTTTAGTATGATTGTAACATATATAGTCACGCAATTACACATTTCAGATAAGCTTACCAGCCTCAACAAACGATTAGAATCGCTAACCACACTAATGCCAAGTTTACACTGACAAAGTCAGGTCAAGTAGCTTGCTCCTGCACTTGAGTAGATTCATCCACTTGACTCAAAAATAGCATGAGTAAAAATGTTAACACGTTGTAAAATAAATATGGCTACAGGTCGCGTAAAAGTACGAAATCGAATTTTATTTAAGTTAATCTTCTCCTGGAAGAATTTAACTAGGTTTTCAAAGAAGATAGAAATGCTGAGAAGGGTGTGTCCAGTCTCATTCTTCTGATCAAATTCTCTTCGGCGTCATTTATCATGATTTATGTTGCAATAATTAGCACTACTCTCCTTCAACTGTACCATTTTTATAACAGAGCCCAACAAGCCGGATATCCGGATATTATGAGTATTTCATCATTCACAAACTACAAAATACAAGGCAACCAATGCAGGAAATATACAAATTCCTGGTAATACAACAAAACTAGCCTCCTTACTGGACCTGCCAACTTGTCTTACCTGTTCACAATGATAAAATGACCAGTCAGGTAGGCGATCAAACAATATCATTGGTAGTGGGAGCAGCAGTCAAATCTAGCCACATGTCCATCGTTAGTAATAACTTAACTTTCCTCACTAGACTACACAGGTCTCTACTTGACCGGAACTGTTTGCCCGATGAAAGAAGAGTATTCTACTATACTTAACCGTCGTGCAAGAGCATCTGTGTGAGTCGTATAAACCAGACTAGAACTATCATACGATAGTTCAAAGGGATTGGAGGATGGAAGGGCCTTTAAGCAAGGGGTCGTCACCCTGACGAAATCACCTTGCCTCGACCCAACTTGCTCCCTCCCTCACCGCAAGCCACGCACCCGACCGCATTTAATGCTGGAGGATATGGTGAAAGGAATGAAGGGGTCGAAAAGTGAACCGGAGAGGGAGCCATGGACCAACCCCGTAGGCATTGTGGGAGGAACCTTGAACAGAAACCGATAGGGAATGCCTCGAGGCAAAGAAAACGCCCCTGACCCCGCGCACACACCAATGCCGCGAGACCCATGAAAAATTGGAAAGTTGACTCGTGTACTACGATGGTTTTTAGATGTACTTCAACGTCGTCAGTCACATAATCATTATCGAAAGGGTAACGATCGACGATTAAACTTAGAAATCCTTGGGCCTATAATAAAATTCTCTCAAATTAGTCATTCTAGCAATAGGTGTAGAGCCCCAACATTTTACTCCAATAGAACTTATCAAAACTCCTATTAAGTGCCTTTAAATGAAGCAAAACTCCAACATTTTTCCTTATTCATTTATTTAATCGTTTTTTAAATTTTCTGGAATTTAAGCGTTTCATCTTACTAAACGCTCATTAGCCTCGAAACGTTGAAGATGGACAAATATTTACAAAGACCGTAGAAGAAAATAATATACGGCTCATTTGCATCGTATGTCTTATTTAATTTTGAAACTTCTCTTTTAAATTCGACTCGAAGCAGGATGAAAAGGATTTATTCCATAATAGGACCCAAATCTCTTTTTCTAAATTGCCTGATCTGGTAATTACTCCCTAAACTTCATCTGATATGAAAAAAAATAATTTCTGAGTATTTTCTCTCTTCTACTATGTGAACTGAAAGTTATTTTAGATGGAAAATATATCTTTAATGTAAGAAAGAAGTTATATGCCCATGGTATCTGGAAGAGCCTGGGAAAAATATCTTCCATAAAACTAAAAGTTAAGCCATTCAAATCATTGCGACATATTTCGAAGATATTTTTCTAATGTGACCTTTTTCCCGTCTCTTGATCGGCCAATTTATTCATGTGAACATCTGCACTTATTACAGGCACTAAATATTTACTATGACTACTCATATACAGTATCAAGAGAAAATATTTGAAAATGTGTAATTAGCTACCCCAGTACCTACAGTTCCTTTACTTATCTAACAATTGATATAATTCATGTTGTGCGTATAGCATTTAACTTTATTAGATAAAAACTATGCTAATATACATTAACGTTCATTCCTCTCCTGATCTTTTCAGGTAAGCTGTTAGAAGGTCAGCCCCAAGGATCATGCGTCCTTAAAGAGTCGGTCATACTTGGCCGTACGGTAAGCTGTAAGTAAGGACTTTAAAGAACCAATAAGGAAATAAGGCTTTCAATTTGGATAGAAACCTGTATCAAAATATTGGCAAAGGTATTACCACATCCAACTTGTAGAGACGAGATTTAGTAGGGGTTGGTAGTTTTTATCTTTAATATATAAATTTTATCTTACAGTTCCCTCCCTATATTTAATAATGTATTCAGATACGAAAAAGCCTCCTGTAAAAAGCATACAGTGCTAATTCATTGACATACTAGTTTTCTTCCTATCCTTGACGATAATCTATTACTATGATTAATATAGTTGTTTGAAATACCCTGAAAAGTATCGAGAATATCAGTAGTACCACCATAGCTCCGTTATTCAATCACCTTTCCATGATTTTGGTAGGCCACTAAGAATTTTGTCGTACCAATCTCTGACCTACACATTCTTCTACCTCCTGATTCTCAGAAATCATATAATCTTCATCTGGGATATCATGGACGTACCACTGCCGCACCTTAACGTGGATTCTGCGAGGGATGGACCAAAATTCGCTTGATATGAGTGGAGGCGTGGTCATTGGGACGAGGCAGTGGGGGGACGGGGAGAAGTGGAGGGGGTGAACGGGAAAAAGTGGAGGGGGTGAACGGGAAAATGCGTTTCTGATGAAGTTTCCTGGTTGGAGGACCGATGTTTGATTTGTTTCACGACCGGGTGGATATGCTTCTCGTGGGTGGAATAGGTCCCGACTCGTGATATTAACAAAAAGTCCATCGAGTTCTTTTTGTCCAGTATAGAGGTAAATTAAAGATAAATCTCTGCGATTATTTCGATCACAGGGAAAACATCGCAAAAAATTGACCCACAAATTAGCGAACAATATTTGCCAATTTAGTGTACACACACTCATAACGACATTTCCTTTCAGCGTAAGTAAAATTAAAGAGTAATTTGTTCAGTGCAAGCCCGGAAAACTGGCTTACTTTCAATAATATCTCGTATATCACTTAACCCTCACAAAACTACCTTCGCTTCTACGACACTCGTGCATGGCTTTACACACGCTCACAAATGCAAAAGATTCCAAATACTCCACTTCAGAGTCTCTTCACCCCCACAATCGCCAATGACCTTCTTGTTCAGCCTCTTCCTCTTATTCCTCTCACATCCTTCGCTCTTCTATCAAATGTCTGTTTCTTTATTCGAATCTCACCCATTTTACGAAATGGAAAATGCGAGGTACATTAAATTCATAGGTGTCCATCACTCAAGCATCTATCCAAATTCTCTCATCACCTACTCATTCCTAAACCTATCCACCTTTAACAGATAACCATTCCCTGATGCGTCTCAGGCAATCCATTTTCATTGTACTTAGCCTAATCTAAGGCTAATGCTACACAGAATTTCGCTGCGATTTAATGATTAGATTTATAAAATCATAATTTTTTTTCTTTTTGGCTTGGGATTAACAAAAAGATACTTTTGACAAATTAAAGAGGTAATTATGCATGCTAATTACAAAACAAATTACGCTTCCAATTATTTACGACTAGTGCATATCTATATCATCAGTCACTATAATAATTCATTAAATCTTGAATTCATGAAATTAATTCATGAAATAAATGAAATTCATTTATTATGTTACGTGAATAATTTCACTTCGTACTCTATTAGTAAGCATTAACTTTTTACATAGATATTATACGCCAGAATTTAATCTCACTTCCACCATTATAGGATTCCACGAGTAATTGCATAGATGTCTAATAATGGGTTTAATCTAAAGATGATACTTTCCTCAATAGTATTGGTTTCATGAATGCTTTCATAAATATGGAAATATATTGGTTCAATAATATCTCAGAGTATGCCTTTCACGGACTTCAACACAGAAAATAACTAACCAACGTGAGACTCCACGCTCCAACCATGAATAAGGAGAAAAATATGTGGGAAAAGGTAATGTTTAATATGCTACAGAAGAAGTTCTCGTGGATTGAATATATTGCGCGAGTGAAGGAAAGAATGCAGAAAAGGAAAAATTTGTGCTCCTCGTTGGTAGGCATCGCCGAGCAGAGAAGAGGGAGTGAAAGGCAACAATATACGAGGCAAGGTGACTCCATTCGGGCGGAAGGAAAGGCGAAGGGTTCACCCGAGTTTTGCGGGGAATGAAGAATATAGAAGGAAGATGTCGTTGGCTTTGTCAAGTGACGGTGGAGCGGATAAGGAGATTAAGCTATGGTATGTATTTCTCACTGAGTGCTATCAATTTTACGAATTTTGTGACCACCGATGTGGAACGTCCTGTTCAAATGCGGAAAGGCACCTCGACTTACTGGGCAAACAAACCTATCCTTTGACGAATACGACATGCTCGAGTGACGTGAATATTTGAGAAAAGCCCACGCAAGCGATCTAGAACACCAACAGATTCCTAAAAGTAGAAAAACGCCAGGAATAAGAAATCACTTCAAATGAGCCACAAAAGCGTTTGATAAAACTTAAACATGTTCGCGTTACTCAGAGTTTCACCCTCTATCAAGATATCCGTGGGCTTAGCTCTGTACCAGGATACGGAAGTTAGAGGAAAAAACAGTATAGTGCCTTCAGCTAATTTTAATATCATGGGTCTTAGGCAAAGGACGATTGCATGGAATTGAAAGATTTTTTCCATTTAGACTGATTTTGAGTGTCTCATTCTTGACACTCCATTGGAGATCTTTTACCCAAAAACATAACATGCCTGACAAGTAGACTATAAATTAATTATCAATAATCCTCCACTAATGTCATAAAATCTTTTAGTGCCCTATACCATGTATTGAATATTGAATTCATGGGAACTTTGCTTAAACATCCGAGCAGTATATCGTAGTATTTTCAAAGAAGTAGTTTTCATTGTGTTATTTCCCCTTAGTTTACTCTACGGTTGTTTACAAGAATTGGATAGGAGTTATGCAAAGCAAATGATTTTCCGAGTAATTATGAATATGATGCCAACTTTAGAAAAAACATTACATTTTGACGCACTCAGGGGGGGCTGTATCCCTCATCTGAAAAGTTGCTTTTATTTATGTCTTATGCACGGTTTTGGAGAGATCTTCGCCTTTTCATCCATTGCCCACCCAGGACAACAGCGCCACAGATAGCACAGAGGAGAATGTATTGCATGGCTTCACAGGAATATTTGCTGTAAAGTTGTAATACCAGATTGTGAACAATTTAATGATCCAAAATGGCGTTGAAGGTATTAAATTGATGGAAAGTGACTTTTAGAAATACTATACGCTTTATGCGTCATAACGATCACCTTATTTTTGGAAAATTGATTTTTCTTGTGCAGACGAAATAATTATATTAAATTCAAAGAGCATAAAGTCACAACACATACTATAAAAAATTGTTTCCTAAGGCCGGCGCAAACAGGTTCGCATTAAGTTGCATAACTGAGCCGTGAGCAGCCTGATGAAGTATTTCCGGTCATTTTATATTTAGACCCCTATGAGCAATGCATCACACTTGAAGCAAATATTGAAGCCGAAGATGACAGAGTTTCGAAGAAAGTGTAGCATTGAGATTATAAAAGTTAGGACGGACTCCATTTATCGTCACCAAGTAATCATTTTACAATAATGAAAATACTCACCAATGGCATCATTTAAACCAAAGTAATATAGAGGATATAAACTGTAAGTACTTAACTCAGCGAGCAGGTTAGGTCTCGTCCGGTATAGGCCATAGCATAGTTTTCACTTTGAATTCCAGGTAGATCAGCTTTCGCTTTCTGTTATCCGGGTAACAGCCGTCCGCATCACCCCTCATTCTTATGCTACGAACACCGTTGAGACACGGCATTGAGTTCTCTTTCGGAGAAATGGCAACACAATTCAGGACGGAATAATAGTTCCGTCAACCATGGTGGCTAATAAGGATATAAAAATTTTCGTAACAAAAAAGGGAGTTTTCCGCGTTTGAGGAAACTCTCTTCGTCATCTAACATTGCGACATGTTTACCTACATGTACAAAGACAAACGCAAGTATAAGAACTCTTAGAGGCAGTGAATTACATATCATTGCAAATGATATGATACGAAGCCACTCGCACGGGTACATATACAACAAGGGTTGAAATACGCAATGAAAAAAATCATTTCACTTTAACGGGATTCGAACCCGGATCTACATATTGCCGGTCAGGTGTATTAGCCAGTTGCACGACCAAGCCATCCTCCGTCAAGGCGAATTTCGATAGGGAGGTTTATGAGAACTAGATGTTCACACCTTAAGTCTACCTTGTAGCACGATGGTCGTGCTTTGTGTAACTGGCTAATATACCAGACTGGCAAATGGGAGATCCGGGTTCGAATCCCAGCCAAGTCAAATAACTTTTTCATAGCGAATTCCAACCCTTGGTGTAAGCACTGAAAATATTTGCTGGTTTCACAAAAAGGAGAACGTCGTTATTAATATAGGTGGGCAGAAAACTTTTTTTAAGTTACCGAATCCGTTATTGTCTTAACCTTCCAACGGATGCGTGGTCGGTAATTTGTCCACCTTAAAAGAAACCGCGCTTCACCGTTGTAGGAGCTAGCCTCCTAATACTACTAACAGTTATCCCTAACGACACTTATAAACACATGATCTCATCTCTGGTCATCGCGTTGCGGATCCGCACAAGGTAAGCGTTAGACTGTATTAAAGCTACGAAGTCGGAGAAAACACGAAGGCCGTGTAAGTTTCCGCTGCGCTCCCGACTTAAAACCTGATATGCTTGGGACCTGGATGGAAAACTTCAGTGGATATCCTTTCACACATACTTTAATGTTGTACGAGACTCTTGTAGGGACTTTTTTTACTTAAAATATTATGGTTTTCATGCATTTATATACAAATAAACTACTTTTTTCTGTTCTTTCTAACGATTTGCGTATTTTTCTTTTCTTTTGTTAATCACTATTTAATTCTTCCATATTCCTCTTTAAACTTCAAAGTGATGGTGAAATATGGGTAAATATTAAAAAAAAACACTTTACTGGTTCGTATTTTCACTATAAATATAGTTCCATAATTATCAATCACGATTAATAACACTTCTATGATATTTATGATACCGGACACCACTACGTGGTAAGGGTATATAGATTTTGTCACAGCAGAAATGTTACGCATTGAAGGAGGTGTGGTAGGTATGGAAAAGTATACATACAGAAATAATCAGCATCACCTAACAAGTCAATCTAGCTGTGTCTGCCTGTCTGTCTTTCTCCTCGCACGATAACTGCTGTAATAATTGAGATATCGAACTGAAATTTGGGTCATAGGCCGCTAGTAGTCCACAGACGGCACAGTTGTGAAATGCGTTGGATCGAACCAAAACCACGTTTTTTTAAATTGAAAGTGGTGTTGGGTATTCAAAAATTGATAAGACCGAAGATTCTAAAACTAATTTTTATTTAAAATTGAAATGGTGATTGATTTCAAACTATAATAGTGATTTTAGTAAAATTTCTCAAATAATTTTGCAGCATAAATCAGGAAAATAGACTGATATCGCCAGTGACCCATCCGAGGCACTATGACCAAATACTGAAATGTTCATTGCTACGATAGAGTAATCAAAAAATAACTTTCAATGGTACACATTCAGTCAGAATGTATATAAATCGAGTAAGTCGATTGAAAAATATCACTTAGATAATGAAAGTCATCCTCCCAATTAAGTCCAAATTTATTTCTAATGATTAAGTACCTAGTATTTCAATTCATCATCACCTGGTGTTCTGCCTGCTGGCAGGTCCCGTACACCACTGCTGTCTCCATCCACTTCTGTCCCGAGCTTTTTTCTTTGCTTCATCATATATTCCAATTATGCAACTAAAAATTAAATACTTTTCGTAAATGAATGTACAGAATACTTATCCCTAAATTTGAATGTCACTTTACGTAAAAATTATGTATACCTTTTGGCTAGGACTAATAATTATCAAAAAATCATATGATACCAAGAATATTTTTATATGGATGTTAAAATAATTTAGCTTTCTCCATTGACCGGATTAACGGCCAGAGTCCTAAAATAATGAATTCCTCAGCAATACTGTGAAACGAGATTATGGGATGGGACCTGTTTTATGATATATAATTGTATTTTTTCATAACCAGTCAGTCTGTCGGGTCTAGTCATAAATTTTAGCATATTGAAAAATTGAAATAGTGAAGAATCTCTCCTCTTAGTTCACATATTTCTCAGATATTTTACATTCCTCAAACAATTTATTTATTCTGAATCAAGGTACAAAAAAGTCAACCACTTCAAAATTATTTCTTGTAAAGGATTTATATCTGAAGAAATTGACTTTCCATTGACATTAACAGAGTAAACTAACTATAGTACACCCTCAAATTGTAGAGTTTGCTAAACTTTTGTTTCGCTTTTCCAAACTCCCATAATCGTTATGTTTATACACTTCATAAGCTCATTGCATTTCTCATTCTTAGGTATAAGCATTTTCTGCTGTTTGAATGCTAATTAGAGAAGTAACAATTGAAGACCCCATGTAAAATATATGCATGAATTATCTTCCCTGTAAAAATATTCTGTATAGATTTCTTATAAATACTTCCACAGAATTTCTTTAAAAGTTCTATAGTTATTCCTCAATGTATTGAAACGCCATTTTACGAAATTCCCTACGACGTTCTGTAGAATACTTTAGAACGTTCTACAGAATTCCTTATGACGTTCTGTGGAATTCCCTACGACTCTCCATATAGGTCCTTAGAAAAGGAACTGGGTCAAAGTTCTACAGAATAGCTTGTAAGAACTTATTTTTCTCCGCAGAAAATAACTCTTCAGAACATAAGTTCTGTAGAGTCAGGCTCTCATGTGCCGTACAAATCCTTAGAAAAGGAACTAGTTCTGAAAAAAAAGAGTCAGTTTCAGTAGAATTCTTTACATCCTACACAACAGCTTCTAAGGAATTTTTAACAGGGTTCCACGATCCTGAAGCTCACTCATCTGAGCCAAGTTGCTGAATTATTGGCGGAACGGCCTTCGCAAAACAAGGCGACATCAATGAATTTGAACGTTTGATACACAACTAGCTATACAGTGGCCACGACCAATGCTCTGAGCTGGAGTTAAGGCACTGAATCGGCACCCCCCGCCCTTTATTGATGCTTTTACGACCCTCCATCTCGCAGTGGGCGCAATGCAATTGGCCTGGGCTCGGGCGATTCGGGGGACCGGATGTCACCGTTTTGACGACGGTCAAACGTGTATTCAGGAAGGAGAGGGGCTACGCCGAGGACGTCCCGTCTCGGGCGTCGTAAAGTAGTCTATAGGGCGCTAGAGGACGTTCCCATGGGAACCACCAAACAAGATTCGCATAATCCAACTTGGGAGCGGAAGGGAAAGGTCCTGGAAACGAGGTGAGAGGGCAAAGATAAGAAACGGCCAAAAGAGAAGAGATAAAAGAATGCTCAGAAAAATGAGGGAAAGGATAGAGCCGCGGGAATAGGAAAATGTAAATGTTATGCTATTGTCGGGAAATGCAGAAATATTTATTCGTTTACTCAACCGTCATAAAGTGCCCCACTCTTATCCCACGGATGTCGTAAAAAGCGTCATTCACCTTTATTAATATCTTACCACTAATGTCAGAGCACAGTCAACTTCCATTGTCGGCGATCTAAATAGGGCACTAATAAATAACGCCTGTTGGATGACGCGTCATCATTAGGTTTACACTCCGAAAAGAGCAAGAAAACTTCGCGGCGCGAGAAAAAGATTAAATAATTTAAAGAGACTCTTAAGGTTTTATATAATTTTAGCGTGAACAATATAATGAAATAATTATCAATGAGTCTACAAATTTCCCAAGATACTGCATTGTTTTACCGTTGAAAGCTTTAGAGCAATAATACGTCATACATCAAAAACAGGGAGACAAAAGAGTAAACTTGATACAACTGTTTTTACAGGATGAATATTATCATATAACACGTATTAAACACACATTAAAACTCTACATGTATGCTCAAATCAAATTTTTCCCTTAAAAATTGGGCTTTAAAAAATGAACCACCAAATAGGAGTCAGCCATTTGAAAACAAGCAAAGGTTATCCATTTATTTTCTAAAAGGTAAATACAGCAAATCAACTGGAATAAATATAAATTCAAGCAAATAACAAAAATTCTCGGAATTGATGCAACCAATTTTGAAATTAGATTTTCATAATGACAGGGCATGTCTCCGACATGTCAAGCGCATTCCCTGCGCATTCCAATGTGAGTTCCTTCAACAAGAGGCTGACCAACTATTTTGCAGATTAGGAATCTATTCAAATTAGTGAAAGAATTATGTTTATTTGCTGCGTTGACTGGTATCGTCATGTGCATAAAAAACAATAGGTAAAGAGAGAGATTGAAACACAAAATACTTCATTGGAAGGAAATGGCTGTCGCGCCCACGAACAATTTTTTCGACTCTGGTTGGTGACTTTTTACTAGCGAGAAAAGAGCAAATAAGGTATTTAATACATCACATTTGGGACTAAGATTTTAGAGGTTTCAGCATATTCGACTAACGGATTGTTGTAGAACTAGTATTTTCTTCTTCCAGTAATATTTAGCGTTGCTAGAAAAAATTGTACGTATCAAACGTTTAGTCATTAAAACTGACAAGGAGGTTGTATTTCTATAATTAATTTCCATTGCTTCAGGAATGCCAAGGAAATAACAAAATTTTTCTTAATATAGCCTTAATCTTGTCATGTAATTAATTAGTGTCGAAAATTATTTTAGAAATACTTTTGAGAAACAAATTATTGAGTTGAATTTGAAAATGTTATTCTCGACGGGTTTCGGCAAAAGAAATTCTAAATATTTTTATGGGCACAGAAATTAAATTAAGCGTTATTCATTAGCAAGGCCTCTTCCTGAAATAAATCGAGTTAATTTATCTAATATGGCCACCAACGTTAAAATTTTTATTTTATTGATAGATCGCCAAAACTTCTTTTTCAAGATAAAATAGAACACTATAGATGTAATTTTTAAAGTTAGCGAAGTACAGTAATAAATGAAGTTTAAATTCATTCGTGACAGAATGCGACCCGAAGTTTCGTGCTGGCCGCTGTTCGAGAGGAGTTTTTGCCTGTTGGTGATATGATAATAGAAGTAATTGAAGTAAGCAAGCTCAATCCATTTTATTGAGTTTGTTTCACATTTATTTGGTCCGCAAATAACAATCACGACAGAATAAAAGACGCTGCAGAGACCCGTCCCCCCGTACTTCGCTTTCCACTTGGTCAAGCGACCCGCGTCTCCTCTTCCCATCACCATCGCTCAGGCAAACCTTGCAGAAAACGATGCTTTATGTTGTTTCACTGACAATGATTTTCTCTTGTTGTGGGTTTTAATATCTGATTGAAGCTGGGAATTTATATCTGAAAGACGTGAAATGCCCCATTTAGGTAAAAAAAAACGTGCTATGCGTCATTGTTAAAGACGATAAGGCCAGAAATATAAAATGTGCATATTTTGTTTGTGACGAATATTGAATGAGTTAACCGCAGTATTTTTGCAGAAGGGTCGCCCAAAAGTGCACGATTTATACGCTTGTGCACGTGCATCTGATTTCATTGAGAGTTCTGTGTCCCCTCGCGAGTCCATCCACTTCAACCCTTCCATTCTGTACAGCGATAACTATTACGCCAAAACAGGTGCAAAACTGCTCCATTGCATCAAATCACGACTTCGACAATCGACGACTCAACCATATTAAAGTTTAATTTTTTTATGTTAGCGAGTGATAGGATTATCTTAATCCCTTCAGCCGCCGCTGTTACGTAGATCATATTTCCTAGGAGAATTCAAAGCACCATCTCCGAGACCGCGACATTGCGCAAATGAGGGAGAAGAATGTAAAGGAGATGTTAAGTATTACCTCATGCAAATCATAAATTTAGCCTCACCTGGATTCGGATTGCCCGGTGGAGAGGCAAAGGCGGAATAAATTTGATTTCTGGGCAAAGATCTAGTTTGCATGCGGCGCTGCGGTCGGGTATCTTTTTCTGCGCACCCTTATATTCTGCCGACGCGACGGCCAGGAATGCCAAGCTGAGAAGAACGCCCACAAAGCAAAGATTTAAGACCTAGATACGACAAGAATATACCTGCAGGTGTGAGGGCGCATGTGTGGAGATGGTCATGATTAGAGAAATTTCGGGGGATTACAAAATACAAACTAAATTTCACCTATTTCGTGCCAATGAAATATTTCAGCTTTCTACCCATTATTAAATTTTACACAAGATATTTATCTTCTCAATTTAAGCAGAGGCATTCCTCCAAAAAAAAACCAGTCATCCAAGCATTTTTTATTGATAACAGGCAGAAAGGGCGTAAGTATCCCTCTTTGAGTTGCATTTACATAAAAAATGCATGAGAATGAAACCCGAAACGAGACTTGGAAGGTTTACATGTGGAAAATACTGGTGCATGTGAAACGAATTGTAATTAGGCGAATGCAAGCCCTACTTATGATATGAACTATGAACAGGTTGCTTGATGCTAATGATAGAAGTTGTCGGGAGCTGAAGCCTTTTGAGTGCATGGTGAGTCAACTAACTTTAATTTTAATTTAAAAACTAGGAAAAGTTTAGACTTTTTATTCAGTATAAAATGTTACTAAACTAGTTACAGTGATGGAATTACTTTTTTTTAACGTCTTGAACTTTTTTCACATATCAAAAACCAACATCTCTTGGATCAGGGCTAAAAATAAGTATGTGCATTGGAATTCCAACTTGTGAATACTTTTGGCCGTGTTACTTGGCACTATAAAGGATATTTTAGAGCTCAAAACGTATTATTGATGGTCAGAGCTCAGAAAGACATCAAACAAATCATAAGAAGATATAATTGTGGCAAATTATGACAATATCTGCCTACATAAATATGCAAACGGTGGACGGGAACACTTCTGCACTAATTAGGTTACTATAAATGTATTCCAGACGCTTTCAGCTGCATTAACACCCTTAAGTCTTCATGGCGATGCAAAAATAATTCTGGTGGCTGCATAAAATAATGCAAAAGAAATATAAGTTTAATTTTAATCCTTTTATTTCAAGATCCCGTTTTATATCGATTGACTTGGAGGACTCGGAGTTAATATCTGCGGGAAAAACTACAAAAAGAGGAGAAATCTAGAAACTTATTTTCTATTCAAACTTAGAATGCGAAAACATAGCAAGGATAAACAAGAAAATAATTTTGAATTCTATTATTAAGAGCAAGATTAAAAGAAAATTGTTCTATTTTATATAACTAGTGAATGAAAGAAGAACATATTTTGTCCACAAAATAAAAAGTTCCTGATAAAATTCAATAAAACCTTATAGCCACCCAAGTCAGCCATAGTAGTTACAATTAATAAGACAGTTTTCCTGGAATATTAAGCCCTATGGAAACTCATCACAATCCACTTCATACCTCTTTATCCAAACGTTTCTAAGACTTCACAGAAGACGAACAGAAACTTATAAAAAAGTATGTGTACTTATGAAATCAATACAAAATCTCAAAGGCCTAGAAAAATACTTTCATGCGAAACAAATTATAAAGTAATTCTTAGCTCCCGAAATACGTATTAAGTGGGAGTTTCAATCAAATTCAATTTCTGCCACTTTGAAGTGAATTAAGAATTACGGCTTTCATTGAAAAGGAAAAAGAATAAATAAAATAAACTGAACACTCGAGGAAGAAAGAAAGAACGTACCCAGAACTCATAACGTTGTATCCTTGTAAGCACATGGGATTTTCTAATTAGAAGGAAAACGAGCTGCGGGGTTGAAGAATGGAGTGATAAGTAAAGGGAAGGCCAGGAGACAAATATGAAGGTAGGATCAGAATACCTTCCTACGGGAACACGAGGGGAATCAAGGGTAAATGTCAAGGGCAGATGAAGAAGACGAGTTGGGATAAATGGACGAATGAGTGAGGCGGTGAGGCATCACCCACGAGCAGGGGTCTCTCGGGTGCCGTCTTGTCCCGCACACTTGCCGCTGATTCTGACAGCGTTCCCACCCTCGGAGAACAGAGTTAATCCCTTGCCGCCTCCACACTGGACCAGCGAAATATGTGTTGTTATAGTGTGTGGGCGAATATGAGGACCGGTTGGGGTGAACCCCTAGCAGGCGCGCGTTTGCCTCGTTTGACATTGGACCAAATGAACCATTCGTGTATACAGCTACTTGAAAATAAATCACTAATGCATTGGAGGAAAAGCTGACACTCCAGAAATACAGTAGCAGTACGAAGATATCTTGGTCAAGATCTCGGTGCAAGGGAGCTTTTTGATTAAATTTATAAAGCAAAAATTGATCACCCTCATAGTTCATCTCCTCTTTGTTAGTTTAAAAATGAAACACATTTTTTTCGAACTTTTTCAAGCTGCCTCTATCCCACAAACTTACACCCACCCTTCCCAGGTATAAGATTTGAAATCACTGGCTACATGAACAAATCAGGAAGATAATGATAGAAAATTGAGAACAATCATGACTTAATTTATGCTTAATTCAAGTCCAAATTTTAGATAGTATATTCATCCCAGGAAAAGTACGCGTGATACCCTTCGGTTAAGGTCTACCTCTTGCGCTCCCCAGTTACCCCTCATTTCATTTTATCCACCCTCCCTCCCGTAGTGCCCCCCCATCGCCACCATTTTGGGTACCACTACTCCAAATCCTGCTGTAAAGCTGTACAGAGTGATATTAGACTCGTTTATAGTAAATAGTTGTTTCAACACTTTTGAAAATTGCCGGAAAAATGAATTAAGAATAAGTACTATACAATTTAAAACACTCAAATAAATTAAGTCGAAATGTACAGGCAAAGGACAAGCCGATTCAGTGCTTAAATATTTTTCGAGAAGTACAAAGGTTCAATGGGAATTACAAAGAATTTAGATAAAGTGAGCTCTAAGTGCCCTTATTGATACTCACTCGGTCATTCTGGATAATAGATACAGACCCAAATCGGAAGAATGAATTTGAAAAAAATATAGCAAAATCAAAGATTCAACTATTGCAATCAAGGATAAGAAATACATTTCTGGATATTCAATGTGAATACATATCCTCTTATATCCTCCACATCTGTGCGAAAAGAGTGCATTTGTTCATTGTTCGAAAAAATGCGCCTAATGATGGGAAAAAAACAAGATCGCCTTAAACATCCTTAAAATGATTTAGACAGTAAATTATAAAAATAATTTGAAACTTAATAATGAATATTAACTTAATTTATAGAGCACTTAGATCCATCATCAGTCAGTAATCTTCAATTTGCGGCGCATTGCAACCAAGCATCCCCGAAAAAAGGAATTCATGCGCATCAAATTCATTACATGTCGGAAGTCATTGTTTTATTCATCATGGTTTCCAATCTAAATTTCCATTCCTTGTGAATATATTTTTTGGTCACTAGTGAATACCATTGGAATAATTCCGTCTTCATAAGTCATACGAAACTACTCGGATAAAAACGCTGACTGCATTATTCACTACCTTTGTATGTCACGCAGTGGTACTATAAGTCATTCGGAGGGACGTATTAGTGATGAATGAATAAACTTTGCTGTTTCCATAATTATACTTACTTCAGTCTAGTTTTTTAAAAGTCTTCTTCCTCTGGCGCACTCTTACATGCATTGAAAAACGTACAAATAACGTCAAAGCCGGTTTAAAAAAATTAATACAATTTTGAAAGCAGGCAAGTTTGCTTTGATTTTATTTCGATTGTTTATCAGTCCACCAAATTAATTTAACTAAGACTCAAATGCAGAAAGATATTCCTAACAAATAAAGGGTATTTTATTATATATCTTTATGGTATTTGTTAATCGGAAGATATTTTATTGCATGACACTAAATACTTCCATAGAAGAGTTCTTTAAATTAAGGCAGTGGAGGGAATGCAGCCACTGCACATTTGGAATTCATCTCGCTTGCTCAGCGCGAGTTACGTGCGTGGACGGTAGGAAATTTTGAATTCGGAGGAAAAGGAGCCTGGAGAGAAGTCTTCAGAGGGTGGATGTCTCCGCTGAATTCGAGAGGAGGAGAGACATAAGGTGAAGGAGTACCGGGCGAGGCAGGGCGAAGGAAAACGAAGAGAAATGGGTGGTGGGTAGGGCTGGAAAAGAGCGAGACACTTAAGGGCAACGGAGAAACGGGTAATCCGAGAGAAGACTGAAGGAGAAGTGAAAAATTATTAGCGGGAAAAGGAAAGTGACAAAGAGGGATAACAAATGGAGAAACGCGGGTAGATTGGAAAGACGATCTATCCGCCTCTCACAATGTTTGAAAAAAAAGAGTGAATAATATGTCCAACGGGAGTGAACATTGGAGCAGAGTTTTTTTTCCTATATTTGCCAAAAGAAATTGGATTTTGTCACACAGAGATTTAACACTTGGACGCCCTGACTATTTGACATCATTCAACGCCCAAAGCGGGTCATTTTGACCCACAATAGTTAATTAATTAATTTCTCACTTTGAACTTAAAAGTTTACCTTTATCCGTTTTTTATACGTATTACCACTCTATTTCTTAACATACATAGATTTTTTCGCCATTTAACATTCATAATTTTGTCAATATCGATGATTTATGGGTGAGATTGGGAATCCGCGTGGGATTTTCGGAATTTGTATCAATTTAACGTTGTTTTCAATTTTAGTTTATTTTTATAGCCTAAAATGCCATATCTCAATAAACTGCAAAGAGGTTTCACATTATTTTGTACCTATTTGTCTTTCATTTTTCAAATTTCGATCGCAATTAACTATCCCAAATTATTTTTTGTGGGCCAAAGTTAGAATTTAATGAAAAACTAAAGGAGCTCCATAATAGTGGAATTTGGAGAATCACTTTAATAATTTACCATATAAAAAGAAAATTAATGTTCATCAAAATGTTGGTGTGGATAAAATCATACATAATCCAGACATAATACACATTTTCACTGAGGTTCAAAGATGTACACCAGAATTACTAAACACACCGTAAAGTCCGCCAAATATCCCCTAAGCCTCTATATGGAAATCACCACAGTGTGCATGAAATGACACTCCATATTAAAATTTATAAAAAGATTATAATTGATCTATTCATTGTTGTTTCTCAGTCTGACTAAAAGCAGAAATACCTGCTGAATACGAAAATATTTTTCGTACGAGACATCGGGACTATACAGAATGTATCAAAGTTACAGCCGATACGACTTTCATACCAAAGACAACAAGGGGAGGAAAAATAATGAGGAAAGTTTCCATTACCAAGTTATTGTTACAAATCAGCTATATCGAGTTCGTAATAATATCGCAAAATGCAAAAACATTGAAGGTAACTCTTGATAAAGATTATGTGAAAACGCCTTATAATTTTACCAAAGAGAAATATGAAACGAGTTCGGCCCAGGAATGCTACACCTCAGGTGTCAAAAAATATTAGGATGACTTTTAAAAAAATCTCACAATAACTGCACATGTTTACTGCTAACATCAAAACCAACTTTCGAACCCTTTATGAGTGGTAACGATTTTAATACAAAAGTCGAAGTCTTGAAACCCCCAAATCACGCTTTCTTACATTTTCCGTTCTATTGGCCGTTTATTTGTCTTGATTTTCGCTACCCGAGTTCTTTATATATGTTTTCATATATGTACTTCTTTATTTACTTGTCACATATAAGAGAATAATTTCAATGTCGTTTATGGATGTTTCCACCACTACTCGCAACTTATAAAATCGGAACTTGACATTTATTTATTTGTATTTACCCTCGGATTCCATCGCAAATGAAGACTTCCCGTTATTTTATTATTCTCCTATGTAAATCCGTCGTTTCATTTCAGCTGCTATATAAAACCACTACGTGCACCATTCCTTTCCAATTACCTAGTGCACCTCTAACTCTTAGCCACAAGTATGCTTCCACATGTAGGTAGGTAGGCTTTTAAGGTAACTGAGGAAACGGCTTTATCTTTTCTAATGGGAGTTTTAAACGTCCCGGACTGTCATCTTATCTACAGCCATATAGTTAGTTCTAGTAACTTATGGGAAGTATTATTTGTATCGGCAGATCCTCTTTCTTACAGGCATATAGTTCAGCAGAAACTAAATACTTTGATATAATCAGTGTCTCTCTATTCACATTTCTTTCAGATCATATTGAAGTGGAAATGGAGAAACTGTAAAAGTAGGAGGCAAAGAATGCCCTGCACTGTTAAGTGAAGGATATAACAAGGAAGTATATAAGGATAAGGGAAGAGAATATATGGAAGAGCTACACGACGGTGGTATTAGATCTGAGCACTTGGATTTAGAGGATGAGAGACCAAGTAAAGACAAACTCGGAAATGAGATACTCGACGGTGATATAGAGAAGGTACAACGAGAGATAAAGGTAAGAATGGGAATAAAAGAACACACAAATGGGAACCTACAACACACCAGCGGAGGGACTGAATAATTTAGGAAATAATGGGAGACAATCTTCTACGAACTTATTCAGATCTATTGGGCCCATTACTTATAGGATGTTGCTATTATTACTAATGTTATTGCTTGCTACTCGCAATTAGAATTATTAGCAATAGGAAAATGGTCAAAAGATGCCGTAAAAACAGTATTGACATCAATTTTGAAGACAAATAAAGCGTTAGAATACGAGATGCACTGAGAAATTAGTCAAATTCACTCGTTTTTCTTCGAATAATTAAAAAAATGTTTGAGAGTAGAGTTAACTTCAAATCGGCCGAATAAGTTTTTGTTCAGGAAGTAAAGTGTAACTCGAAATGTGGTTGCGGTGATAGTAACAGAAAGAAACAGAGGAGAATTCTAATATTTTACTTTACTTTTTGGATTTCAAAACTGAATTTGAAAGTGCTTAAATTCCAATTTTTCTCGTTCATACACTTGAAAAACCAATTTATGTACTCCAAAAAGTTAAAATGCAAAGGCAAGGCAAGGGACTAATAAGAAATCTGTACGTGGACAAGAGGGCGCTAGTAAGAGTGGCTCTTGGATAATCAGGATTGGCAGTTTCAGATCACGGGGTCAGACAAGGATGCCCGTTGGCCCCTTTGATTCTTAAAATGTATTCCGAAGAAACGGTTAGAAATGCAAAGGAACAGCTGGATGTGGGAATTTAAGAAAAAGGCTCGCTGATAATGTCAATAGATGGTGAGGAAATTAATTTTCTGATTGAAATAAGGTATGGGGAAAAATAGGCCACCGGAGGAGATGAGAATGCGAAGGATTAATAAAGGGTCTGACAGAGAGGAGAAAGTTAGTAGACAGGGAATGGGAGAGAAAGATATACCAAAACACCGATACATCTAGATTCCAATTGGAATTCAAAAGCAAACTTTTATGCAGAATATTCCAATGGATCATTACGCTTTAACATCCAATAAATAGTAAAATTAGCGTTGAAGCGAAGACTTCGAAAGAAAACCTTCCACCAGAAGACGCATCCAGTAACGGATTGTCGTTGCAACGCTTTCATACTCAACTGCACTAGAGGATGTTATCTAGAGCATTAATAATAGCGATTGTAAATTAATAACGAAAGAAGAAAATATGAGGAGCACAACTGAGTAATGCTCATTATTATTACAACCAGATTCTCAAGAGCAGAGCTCATCAAATTCCCATATGACTAGAAAAAGCAGGGATGAAGAAGATGAAGTACCAGGGATGTCAACCTTTAAGGGCAGAAACGACAATGTTACACTTTAGGTGATGTATATCCGAGTAAATTAAGCTGTTGAAGGGAGCTTGGAAGACGAATAATTCGCTTCTGTCACTCTTTAGATTTGAGCGACGAAAGAGAACGGGAGCTCGGGATGATAAAAGGATAAATAAGTTACGAGACAAGGCAGATAAGAAATCCTTTTGGGAAACGGAGAGGCGCCGGTTTCTTCTTCCCACGGGCTGAAGGAGGCGTCGAGAGGCAAACATGAGAGACCTGTTTTATCGTGTCAATGGGTACGCGAACGATGGAGGGGTCTTCTAGTGAAATAACTACGGGACAGCTCAGTTGAAACGTTTGCGGGCATTAAATCTAGCCTGGGACCCATGGAGAAGAGAAACACTGAAAGCCGTAATCGCCGTTTATATTGACTGTAAAAAGTAAGTCGTCGCATTGTTTCACTATGAATGATATCGGGCCACCTTAAACTTTTAAGAACAAGTTCCAAAATTCCTCAGTGTAAGATAACCCCCGAAAAAAATGCCTTCGGATATTTAAGTAGTGCTAATAAAATTTATGGCGTATAACCTAACACTTCCGTCCAGAATGCAATAATAAAATGCCGTAAAAAGGCTAACGTGAAAATAAAGATGGAGGTGAATCTGCGACATTAAAGCAGAACAAGAAAGATAGCATTGCAACGCGCAAAATGATAAAGGGGGAAACCCCGTACAGATGTTGCATTGATAAAGATAAGTAAAGAATATTTTTTGTGGCAATGTAAAAAGATAACTTTCTTGGCAATTCTCCAAAATGATTTATTAATATAAAATCTTTCTCTCTATTTAAAATAAGATTATTACATTCTCTATCGTACCAATGGGCTTTCACTACACTTCAATTACTCTCGTAATTTTCGGACAAGTGATCATACATTTTACTATTTTTGTAGTTGCTTTTACTAAATATCGGCCGCAGCTCGCAGTGTTTTTATGTTCCCCTAAAATGTCATGAGATATTATAAGATCAGGACAATAAATATTTACATATTGTTCACGTACCTTCGAATACCAATGCAATTATTATGAAGTTTCTTGAATTTTTATTGCACTAGACACACTGATTTCATGAGCTACAAAAATCTTATTTGCAAAGATTACACTACGTAAAAATATAAATAAGAGATTTGCAAATGACAATGCTGACATCGACAGACATTGATAGAAAGTAGGAAATCAGTTTGAAGAAGAACAATATGGTTTTCTAGAAAACAGGTCAACCATGGACCTAATTTTTACCCTCAGAAGAATGATTGAAAAACACTGGGAGAAAAATAAGCCATTATTATTAGTGTTCTTAGCTCTAGAGAAGGCTTATGATAGTGTCCCAAGGGGAAAGATATGGGAGTGTCTGAAAACTGGGAAAGTACCAACAGGCTTAATAAATAACATAAAAATGTTTTACAAAGGGTGCAGAAGCAGTGTACAAATAGAGGGGAATAATTCTGAGTGGTTTGAAACAAAGAGAGGAGTACAGTAAGGCAGTGCACTCTCTCCACTTTTGTTTCTGGTCGTAATGGATGTAAATGATGAAGCAAATAAGCATGAAGTGATGAAGTAAATAAAAAATGAGAAGAGTACAGAGTTCAATGCTCTGGCATTTGCAGATGATGTGGTAGTTTGGGGATGCAATGAAACTGAAGTCCAGGAAAATTTGAACCGATGGTACAAAAATTTCAAAAACTTACACCTGAAAGTCAGTAAAAGTAATACAGTGATACTCACTATTGGCAAAGTACAGAATAATATAACTTTAAAACTCGAGAATGAAATACTGCAAAGAGTGGAACAATTCCCTTACCTAGGTAGTGTAATTTCACTGGTTGGTTTCGATTCCTGGGAAATTACTAACAGGTTGAATAAAGCGTAAAGTTTTTACCACCAAGTAAGGAGGCTCGTTTGGGAGAGAAAAATGCCAAGAGCTGCAAAAATGACCATGCATAAGTCATATTTCGTACCTATCATATCATATAGCGTTGACACTTGTACACTATAAAGTAGAGACATCGGCAGAATACAAGCCAACGAAATGAAATTCCTAAGGACAATGGTACAAAAGATAAGACTTGACAGGCAAAAAAATGAAGAAATTAGAAAACAGGTTGGATGAAAAATATCATAAATTGAAAACGTCAAGATATCCAGACTGGGATGGTATGGTCATGTGATGAGGATGGAACAGAGCAGAGTAGCTAAGGTATGGCTGGAAAAGGAAATACCAAGGAAGAGAAGAGTGGGTAGATCAAGAAGAAAGTGGATCGACCATCTGAAACAAGACATCCAACTGAGAGGTAGCTCTTGGAAGGAAGTTCAATATAAACAAGCATACCAAAATAAGAGAAGTTGGAAGAGGCTGATAGACAACACCCGGGAAACTGGAGTTGCTACCTGATGATGATGATGATGCTGACATGTAAATGTAATTATACTACGTCTTAAGCTTTTGACAGTCTGCCGGAAACAATAATACCCCGCCATAGTCAAGTATTGAGATAGAAGGATATATAAAATTCGGGCATTTAAGCTTTGGTAAGGGAAAAAATAATTTTGAGGGATTCCACATGTGAAAGATGTTCACGTTCAATTGCAATTGGTAAACTGAAGAAAAGGAGAAGAGTAAGCAGAGGAACGTACGAGAGTGATGGAAGTGCAGAGACATCGGCTAAGAAGTGCAGTTACCAATACTGGTGTACAATGATACATAATTTACCTTATCGATACACCTGAAATATCGCAGAATTCGTTCGTATATTAAAGGAGTTTTATATATAGAGCTTTGTGTTTCAAAAATAGCATCTAATTTGACCCCAAACTGGCCAACGTAACCCCAATAGAAATTCATTTTCAGCATTTCCAGATTATATTTCTTTAACAATAAACAGTTAAAAATAGCCATTACATAAAATAAACTGCTAATTATAAGTTTCACAGTTTTCAAACTTAAAAGTTTCAGTAAAAGCTTTAAGTGATTTAACGGGCGATTTTCACTTTGTGAGAAAAAATGTAAGATTATAAATGGGAAGAAAAAATTATCTTCTCTTCAGATAGAGCAAATGACAAAATTATTTCTCACTTCTGTCCCATGGGTAGAAATGTAACGGCCATTTTCAATAGTTCATACGAGTAAAGTACGGGTAAGATGAGCTCCCATATTTCTCATTATGAACATGCTTTGAGCGCAAAATGCGGACTAATTTAATCTCCTGAAGTTTAGCATGTCATACTCAGTTAACTATAATGGCAGTGCTTTAAAATACAATAACAAAATTATGAGATAAGGATCACAATGAAAATGGGGATGGGTTATAATACGAGGTTGCTTAAAGTTTTGGATTTAAATCCTCAAAACTCAAAATCTCATTAGTACGTTTCTCTCCCTCGCTGTCCACGGGGACAGCGCTGCATTTTAAGAATGACTCGGAGACCTAAAACCTAACCTAAATATCCAACCAGCTTCCACGTGCCTCAAGAACGGCAAAACAAAATATAGAAAAATACCATGATTGAATAATGACACTCATTGTGCCGTTCATAGCTATAAATTAAATGTTTCGAAGTTATTACTGCTTGATATACAGTCAAGTTTAGAGAGTATTTACTTGGTTAACATTTACATCATCAGTTTTGTTCCGCAGGTATTTGAATGATAGTGTATTGAATTATGCGAATGAATAGTGCAGAAAACTTCAATAAGAGACTGTAGTAAGAGAACAACGAATATAAATTTCAGTGAAGTGAGAACCTTTACTGATTAAATCTCAATTATATATAGAAATACACTTAACACGCCGATTTGATGCAGCGTGAACATATTCTAGAGTAAACAGAGAGCCATAATGGCAAGGTAGTACCTAGAGATGTAATTGTTTTCCTTTGTCAGGACAAAACATAACTGATAGTCTTGGAAATGAGATTGAAATTTCGGTAAACTATATGCTACGAGATATTTTTACAATATTACAAATATTAGTTTTTACAGATTTACTATGGACAGGGAGACCAATAGTATTCCCGATAAATAGATCAAAATTTTTCATTTTTCTAAGTTCTCTTGTTGTCACATATTCGTCCATCAAAAATCAGTGGAATAAAAATTTCCTGAAAAAATCAGTAGAAAAAAATTTCTCTCAGAGAACTCCTGGAATAAATTCAAAAGACAAAAATGAATGACAGGTTATCAAGAAATAAACACTCCACTAAGACGGTATCTCAAATGTTAAGTAAGCTATGAAATTAAAATTATTATTTTTGTTTTGTACGAGTTACTTCTGTATTGTATTCCGTAATTATCCTCAAAAATCTAATGGTATAAGATTGGTTCCGTTTTTTAATATTAAAATATTGTGTCCTTCTCACAAGCAATGTAGCAATTCTGAATATGATAGCCATGTTCCAAGATAAGTACTTGTTATTAGCCGGTTAAAAAGTGAAATAATTTACTGAAGAATCAATATAATTATTTACTAAAATTGTTTTAATAACTTTTTTTACCCAAAATTGTACGCGAGAGGCGCTGAACCTGAACCACAAAAACGTACCTACTAGGAGCTGGATTTATGTGGCATGGGTGAAAAAACTGACAAATATTTTATAACCTGATCTGAATATGATAAAAATAATTTTTATAAGTGAAATAATCCAATAATATTAAATATAAGAATAAAAAAAGACCTATAAGCTGGAAATTTTGGGAAAAAATAAAACTAAAATAAAATATTAATATGGGTTAGTAAATTTTACTCCAGAGCTCGCAAATGATTTTTAACGCAATCAAAATTAAATCACATCCAACTGATATTTTGGAAATGAATATTTGAAGAATTTCACACCCCTGGGGGTCCAATCAATATATCCCATTATTTGGCTTTGGTAGAAGAATTTTTACAATTAAAAAAATTAAGTTCATCTCGAATAAAATCGTCGCTAACGGCAGAACTTAAGTAGAACTTGCTGCTCAAAGACTTGTGAACTTTGGACCATCGTGTCATCTTAAGTAAAGAGAGATCTAAAAATGTGAAAGGAAAAATTTATCCGTAGAAAAGAGACATTAAGCAAATTTGACATAAAGCCACTTCCTAATACTTTCCACTTTCATAAGTAACGGATAGGGCGCGGTTTTTCGATGTTAAACTTTCCTCACTAAATCCCCGGAGGTTAAAAAAAGTAGAGGCCTTATTACGTCGTTGATTGAATGAACCGATTCCAAAACGATCTTCACCCAATCAACTGAAATGAAAATGGGATAAGCACTTGTCTGTGAAAAAAGGGATAAAGGTGATGAAATTAAAGACTTCTTTAACGATTGGACCGAAGAAATTGGTTTTTATTCCCTACATTAATGAATCTTTGTCAAAGCGCTGGTGAGTGGGAATCTGGTAAAAGTATGGAGCGACAATAAGCGGAGAGGACGGGAGCTTGTGGGACGAGGAGGAGGGATGGGTGGGAAAAAGGATTATTGCGGAGATGACAGAGGGAGAGGAGAAGGAAGGGGTGAAGCGGTGGGTTATGTGGGATTAATCAGGGGGATGATTTAGGAGCAGAGCCTAGAATACCTCTTGGGTGGGCAGGAGATAGGTAAATTCGGAAGGAGAACTATTTCTTACATGGGTATAGAAAATGATCGATATTCAAACTATAAATTCTTCCTTATTCAGGCATCCATAGCATCAACACCTATGCATCTCTTTCTAACACATTTTTAGTACTGATATCCCAACAATTTGTATTAGATTCTCAAGAATAAACTAAACAGTTTTAACTTCCATAGCAATTGAAATTCAGAACATGTTTACGTTAACAGTTGCCATGTATGTGTAATGCTAACATAGTAATAGGCGCAGTAAAAATGTGAATGGTAAATGGCAGAGTGGCAAAAAAAATTATTTTCTGAGTTAATTTAGACATATTTTTCCGTAATCTTTGGGTTCAAGCTCCTTAAAATAACGTAAAATTTTCAGTAAAAACTATAGATAAAAACTTATAAGTTAAAATGCTCAACGTATACCGAGTGCAAACCTTTGCACAGTGAAGTGTGTACATATAGATTGGTCTTTATACCGCGTAAATGCGTTAATTAATCCCTTTATTTTCACATTCAATTACAGTAAACACTAAAAATATAGGATTTGAAAGTAGGTACGAACTTTTGGAAATAAATAAACAGCGCATAAACAACATATAATTATGCTAAACGACTGAATTAATAAATATTTTTATTATTGCTAATTTATCCGGTATGGGGACCCCGCGTTTGTGATCGAATATCGAATTCTTGAGAAATATTTCCACGAAATCGGTACGACGCGTAAATATTTTAGTAATATTTATTATGTCATTTTGAGTGTATTCGTTAAAATCATGACGTTATTTTACCATTTAATCACTGTATAAACAATCATATTCACAAATTCAAGCAAGGAAATAAAAGGTCATACTCTTCTTGAAAGATAAGCCCAGCAACCTTGTTTAAAAACATGTTACATAAAAGCAACAGTACAGTTAATATGACCATGGAAGAGTAGTACAATACAAAAATAATCTACTCGGTGATAAAAAAAACTTTTCAATAAATAGACCTATAGATAAATCCAATTAGTTCATTGAAAATTAAAAACAATAAGCTCCTTTCCATATTAACTAGTGAAAAGATAATACATATGACCACGGGTTAGGTTTACACCCAAAAACCGAACAATCTCCTAAAAGCTGTCGTAAGTTTTGTAAATAGCCCTTAGCGACGTATGAAAATGCAAAGGTTTTGACAGTCTTACTACAGTTTATGTCCTCTGGTAAATGTAATGCTAAGACATTTTATTTCTATAAAGATAAAAAACTGAAACCATTCCCCAGGGTTATGGTCTCTTTTCACTGGATATTAATTTTTTATTAACGAATTTGCCCATTGAACTTTTTTATAAAATCATTGAGGATAAATGGAACTGTATTCACATGTTTACGAACCTGAATAGAACAGAGTTCATTACCTATCGATATTGTGTACAGAAGAGGGATATTTTATATATTTACACTCACGTTACAGAACAATTACTGGCATAGCTATGGCTCAGTAGTATGTGATACAGTTATTTCAGCATTGTGGTCCAGTTATTTCGAGTATAGTTTTGAATGCATTAATAGACGATGTTCTTTCTCGATTGCCATTTGAGGTTCATAAGTATTCATAAGTATTTTAGCAATGCACTTTTAGTCATCCAAAATGATTATAGTGATAAAACTATACCAATATTCAACAGTTTCCATTCCAAATTATCCTTCACTATAGATAATGAAATCAATAACACAATTATTTGGATACTATCATAAAAGAAATCGATAAGTATCAAAATTACAAACCATGCCCCTCCTCCTCCGGAAAATATTTTATGTAGCTTTGGCTATGTAGCATAGGGCCATAATACTCAGTGACCACAGTTTCTCTCAGACAAATCTGATTACCATCACAAAAATACTCAGAAGCAATGGGTTCCCTCCCACATGGTCTTATTAAAAATATAATACGCAATAGTTCCCTAAAATTTATAACATTTTGACAAAAGTCAAAGTAAACCTAAAGCCATCACTAAGGAACAGGATAAGGATGATAACGATAGTATGGTAAATTATATCAAGCACAAATACAGAAGAATAATGCATATTGATAATTTATCTGAAATAACTGGTAAACTGTTTTACTAAACAGAGATTTGGATTTAAAAATATCAAAACCCTGAACTTACTCATCATTTCCAAAGCAAAAGGCAAAATCGATCAATAGATGAAGAATGAGCTGGTGTATTTGTTTACCTGCAAGAAATAAAAATATCTATATTAGAGAGATAGGGCAATATCTGAATAACAAGATATCAAACCATAGATCGAACTTGCCAAACAATATAGTAGTATCTTTTCTTATTTAGCATTCTATGAATCCATATCTTTGATTCTGACAGAGCTGCCCTTAAAGATAACTAATTCAATAAAATAGTGGCAAATAAATGATTCACATAACAACGAGTTCCCGTGCATGTGATAAAAAACTGACGTATTAAAGCTGATAAAATCCTCGAGAAATTTAATACATTTATCATAGTCAGAGTAATAAATAGATACGTATTTTCGTGTGTTTTTTTACATATCCTTGTATAGCCATCATTTTCATTGAAATTCAAACATACATGCATACGTGAAATTGTGTCGTTTTAAATGAGTGAAATCGCAAAAATTGAGCTTTGGATTTAGTTATGTGAATTTTTATTTCCCTTTTAATATACTCGAGGATTGTGATGAGTGAAATATAATTGGAATATATGGTCATTATTCTGAATGACCTACATGTCCTTTGTGTAAATTTGGAAAAGGAAATTGACGTGATACATTTTACCTAAACCCTCAAAATAACCTAGAAACTATTATTAAATAACTGAGGTCAATATAAAGAGCCATCGAAATATTTTGTCTATTTCCATACATGGTTCAAATTGTTTTATGTAGATGAAGTAGAAGAAGAGCTCTAACGGAATAGACTTTAATTAATACAACTCGAGTCCTGATGTTCCCAAATCATAATGCAGAATTTCATACAACAAATTCTTAATATTTACGATGGGTGTCCATTGACTGATAGGCGTTTAAAGTTTTTGGAGATTCTTATTTATTTTGGCAAACGTTAATCGACGGAAAATTTATGCTCGCATTAGAATGAGGTTGAGAATTAATTCATGCGCAAGTAAAGAGTTGCTTCTATAATTCTGTATGTATTTTTTAGTCTCTCCTGACAAATTCCTTGGATGTCATAATCTAGACAGTACCATGAGTTTAACTTTTATTTTATACTCGTGATTTTTCCAGGAGCACAATATTATATTTCATCGGAGATATTTGAAGGGTTACCCCGGACGGATGTGAGCACAAGACAGACCGTGGATGGAATCGAATCTCGCCAGACATACGATATTGGAAGGATTTAGGGGAAGGGATAGAGGCGATTTAATCAGTGAATATTCTCTTCTTGTGATACAAAGGGCAATAACAACTCTGTCTTCAAAACAATTCATTTTCAGTGATTTTATTACGAGAGCTAATCAATGAGAATATGAGACATTGCCTCCCGCTCTAGCTTCAAATACACCTTTCGTAGTGAGTAATTCGTGTTCATCTTTGGGATTATACCATGATAAAGGAACATGGGAAGGACAGATAAAATTCAACAACTAATTAGACGATGACGGACCGAACGGAACAAAGAGTATGCTGAAGGGAGGCAAAAGGATTTGCAACGAGGTGTTTCCTCCACCAACAGAATATTTTTAGATTCCCGTCCGCTTCATTCCATCGATTGCCTCGATTGCGGTTCCAGATCCTCAATTCGCGAATCAACACTGCGGTTGAATACCTAAAGAAGGTTAAGAAGTGTATTCCGGATTGAGCGTAAAATAACACCCAATTTCCGCTCAGCGTTGAGCTACGAGGTGGGACTCAAAAGTAACCAGACAGAATTCGCTGCGCACATTCGTTTTGTTGCGCGGGCTTCTCCCACTAGGTGGCTGTAAAATAATCCCTCTTTAATTAGTACCTCAAGTAATGCCACTTGAGTCTGCTGTTGCGATCCCCTGAGACAGTTTTCGTGCAACTAGTTTTTCGACCTCTTCGGTTTTTTTAAATGGCTGATTTTCGAGTTCGAGGCGTGCGGCGTTGAAACTTTGTTTTTTTTTTTTTGCTCAGGAGAAGTATTTAGGACGCGGTTAATGTTTTAAAATAGGCATATAAAAGTCACGCCTTAAAAAAAACTCAAGTTTATGTGTAGTATTTGTGATTCAAATGCGGTGATATGTCGATCGAAGACATTCAATGCCCGGGCCGGCCTTCCATGTCCTGAACTGATGAAAACAATTGCATTGCTCATCGCATGATATTGTTCTCTCACAGTACGTCCCTGAACATCAAACGGTGAACCAAATCCTCTGAGTATTTTGAGGCGGTTGCGCGGTATTGTTTGGTTAAAACGACCCGATTTGTTGCGGAGTGGGGACAATTCTCCAGTTCACACAGCCATTTCTGCACGTGGTTCTTTGGCAAAATACTGCATGACACCACTTTCTCAACCGCCTTATTCACCGGATCTCGCACTCTTAGATATCTTTTGGTTCTCTTGGATGAAATGGGACCTGAAAGGGAAACATTTTGCAGACACTCCGGAGTTGAAAAAAGAATCGAAGGTGGCGCTGCAAGGCGCCGGAAAGGAAGAGTACAAAAGGTGTTTTGTGCAGTGGAAAAAAGTTTGAATCAATGCAAGAGTGTTAATTAGAGTAATTCAAAGTTTACTAAAGTTTGTTACTCGAAAAAATGAATTATGTATTTTCTTAAATGGTGTCCGGTTATTTTTGGGTCCCCATCGTACGATTATTGATATGATTTGAATACCTGATGTTCACAAAGTTATCAAAGGCAGTACCCTTACCTAGAATAGTGTGCTCTAGAATTAGTCGAAGTCTAATATGCGCTCCATCCCAAAGTTATTAGTCACGTTTTTTGTCCTCAAGGATATATTTTTGTAGCAGTGATAGTCTACGTCTTGCCTTGGTCCCAGTTCACATTAAAACGAGTTACTGCATTGCACGGATAACGTAAAAAATTTAAAGGATTTAACTAGTCAAATTCTTTCAGTCAATATGTCAATCTGTCTTCGAATTGACTGACGTTCCTATAATGCAAATGCATGCACACTCAGCAAATGGGTGGTGAAGATGTGTTGTCCTTGACTTACTTAGTTTTGATAGAGTTTTATAGCAATGTGAACTCTATCTTGTTTTAAACCATGGTTTCAGACCTCGGTGGAATTCCTTGATATCAGGGGCAGAAAGAACTCTGTAATTCCACGTTGTATTTCATAGACCGGTTTCGCCGCAGTGCAGCATCATCAGGTACACAGACATATTTTCCACTCTATATATACATATGAAATTCTAAGGGTGGAGGAGAGGAGAGGGAGCGGGTGAAGGGAGGGAGGGGCATACAATGTGGAACTGCAGAGTTAATCCTTCAATCCCTATCTTGTTTTTTTATAGGAAAGAGTTTATTTCCGCTATATTTAGAATTTTTTATTGGATATCAAATACTCCGGCACTTTTTTGGCCAGAAAGTGAGATATTGACACGTACTTAGCATATGAGAAGGAGTATGAGCTTATTAATTTTTTGACAGAAGTTCTGTTAGTATGGCTAAAGCTTAATTTTAAGGAAAAATCGTGTGCTTCTATATTATTTTTATTAAGAATTTCTATAATATAGAGTTTTCCTCCGGGAGTCATGAGTGAGCTCTCGTGGTGTGCGGATGTTTTAGTATTGCTCCTGATTCCACCATGCACAGTGCGAATGTGGAAAGTTTGGGCAGTCAATTAAGCGCGGTAAAAAGCCGCTACCCTGTGACGGTAGCAAACCATTCCATCCAGCATGCCCCGCAATGAGTGAGGGGGACGTGCTCACCCTCGAGGAGATCCGGAAAAGCGGGACCTTCGGAGCGCGCCTTTGTGGGCCTCGGACCGTTCGCGGCGATAGCACTCCAGTTTCAGCCCGGCCCGTGCCTTCTGTCTCCGGTCCACCAAAAAGTTCTCCCATTCTGGAGAGTTCGCTTTCAGTGGAACTCATTTACCGCATGAAAAGGCTTCAGAAAGACCAGTGCAAGATTAAGAGCGGTTATTCTGGTTGGATAAGTACCCTCAAAGCTCATTCGAACCACTTAGAAACATTAAAGCAAGTTGATTAGCTTGTGTGTCGCCAACGATCGAAGTATCGGTCCTTGAAGAGCAACTGAATCGGCTCGAAGAAGTATACTTAAGGAACACTATTATCAACCATTTTCGGGTATACTGCCGCGTGATGAACTTTAACGGCTCAACGTTCCGTTCCTCCTGCTGGGAACGTCGTCAGGAAACGTTGAGCCGTTAAAGTTCATCACGCGGCAGTATACCCGAAAATTGTTGATACTAGTGCATCTAATCGTTGCAAAAATCTGAAAACAAAAATTACACTTATGAAACACCGTAGAAATATATAGTCTTCTCCAACTATGAACAAAGACCTGGAATACTTAGAGATTAAGCTATCCTCTGCATTAGAGGTCCAAATTACCACTTTTGGCATTGATTTTTGCTATAGGTAGAAATCTAGCATTTCCTCGAACGAGTGTTCTCGGTCTGATATTATCATTCCTCATTTTACTCGCCCGAATGAGGCCTCTTCGCTATTGTACGCGCGGAGTCGGAAACGCAAATTCACCACCAAGGAAATAGGTCTTGAAGATGAGAATGATAACCTTGTTTACATAAATTGTTCCCTCACCTCATACCATAGAAGGCTTTATGGTAAAGCTATAGCTCTCCAAAAGAAGAGCTCGAAGAAGAAGAGAAAAGAAAGAGAGAAAGAAGAGAAGATCAAGTTCCTTTGGATCCGTGACGGAAATATTTTTGAGAGAAAAGTCGAGGGCTGAGATCGTGTGCAAATCAGGAATGAAGACTCGCTCATTCACCTTAATTGGCATTAACTTAGTACAGTGTCCTCTTATAAGAGAGCGTTGAGTGACCGTTAAAAACTTTCTTGTTTAATTTTTCAGTCACTATTGGGTCACTTGGATAAATGTGCAAGTAGTTATATGCAATATTATGATCTAATTTGCCTGTCTGAGACATGACTGAAACCGAAAGTATTAGACAACTCAGTAAGACTTCCGGAATATTACTATATCAGACATCACATAATTGGGAAAACTGGCACAGCATACGGGTTTTATTATTATAAGTCTCCAGATAAGTTCCCTTTATACTTCTTACCAATAACTGACGAACCCTGAGTTTATTATTGTTGAAATGTCTGAAATGAAAGTCTCCAAAATTTTGTTATGCATAATTTATCGTCCTTCAAAGTGTGACTTATTAGCTGATTTGAAGAATTTCTCATGTGTGTACATCCAAGTTACAAGAATCTAGTCATAATTGGTGGCTTTTATATTGGCATATGTAAAACTACCTATGAAAGTATTTGCCTAAGAACTTCAGCAATTATCTACACCTTGTACCGTCACAACGTGCCCATCATACTCGTACGTCTCATACCCCTATCGATTTATGTAGAGTTGACAACACTGAAAAACTGGTCGCTCCATCTCAAACACCCGATTATTTTCTGTCTGCTTATGGCCGCATTAATATCACTCATATCGCCATTGTATTTCGTGATGCTCAAAATTTTGATGTCCCACAATAGCTTAGCGAGTTAGCCTCAGCAAACTGGTCACGTGGCATTACTTCGGACTCCATCGACTTCCAGATCGAGGCCTTTAACGAAATCATGAAGACCTTTATCAACAGATACGCGCCGAAAAAGGTTTACCTACCAAAGCGTCCTGGGCCTCCTGGAAAGATATACCTAAGGTTAAAAATCTGAGAAAGAAAGAGGCTTGGATGAACTTTCATTCGTACCTGTAATATTGCTACATTTGAACTTTAAAATTTTAAAACTCCGAATCTCCTGAACCCATTTCTTAGTAGATCCAAATCGAACTCAGTGGGAGCAGATGATATACCCTTGGACTTCATAGTGATACCTAAAGATATAATCTTCCCCATTATTTTAGCTATCTGTAACTTTACATTCACAACATTAACCCATCCAAGCATTTGGAAATCAGTTATCGTCACTGCTATAAAGAAGACCAAAATGTCCGCCTATTTTGGCGAATTTGGCCCAATGTCACTTGTATGCAGTCTCGCAAACGTCCTTGAAAGAATTGCGCACAATCAGGTTGCGCGGATTTTAATCCCTTTAGTAAATTCCACCCTTACCAATCAGGATTTCTAAAGCATCACAGTACTCAAATTACACTTCTAAAGACTACAGACGACATTCTCACCAACGCCTCGATCGATGACTCCTTTGACAGTATAATTGGATTTTAACAAAGCGTTTGATCGAGTTAACTACGGCAGTTTGTCGAATAAAATGGAAAGCTTAAACTTCTCATCGTCAGCTTAATTGGTATCACTTATACTAAAGCGGGCGATGGCGGGCAGTCAAGGATCCTATCGGAAATAAGTCAACCTGACTCTCGATTGAGCGTGGAGTCCTATAGGGTTCTGTACTAGGTCCTATGTTGTTCTACAAATACTTATCAGACCTCTCAAAGCATACAAAACGTTGTATATATATATATGCCATTTGCAGATGATTTACAAATGCTTGAAATCATCTGCAATCATTACTACCTTTCTGAGCTGATTGACGCAGTAGTAAAAATGAACCAATTTCATCAAGAATGTATTCCACGAATCGTTGCAGATGATATTGAAATTCCATATTCTAAATAAGTGCGAAACATTGGTGTTAACCCCCCAAAATAGCTTATCAAGGCAAGGTCATATTTGTCAAATATCCAATAAGTTAATGGTACATTGTATCAACTTTTAAAAAATGGTAATGTAATCCCTTTGATATTAAGAAACTATTAGTTTCAACATAAATTTGCCTTCTCATGGGTTATTTTTCTTTGGTTTTCAATGATCTGCCCTATACACGGACTGCTATATTACAACGTATACAAGTTTCTTATATGAGATGTATCTACGAATTACGCCGCCAGGACCACATCTTACCCTACCTAGGGTAATTAAAATGGCTAACTGTTAAAAACAGACGTTCACACTCATAACGTGCGTTGTTTCATCAGTTATTTTCATCAAAGTACCCAGGTTATGTTCCAATTATTTTAGTTGACGCCTATTATACGCCAAGTTTAACAGGAAAATTTTCTTCTTCACTATTATATTTTCATCATCTTAATAGAATCTCATGTAGGAATTTGTTTGCAGTCATCTCGTGTAAACTGTGGAACTCGTTACCACCCAATGTCAAAAGTTTTAATTCAATCGAGAATTTTCAATAAAAAATAATTGATTACTCCATTGAATTATAAACTTATTATTTTGAATCTACGAATTAATTTCCTAAATATATTTATTTTTATGAAAATCTCTGTGCCATTCATATGTAGTATCATGCATACATATAATATTACAAATCAAATGGTATCGTTTATTTTAAATTTTTTTAAAATGACGATTGCTGAACCAACAGATTTGTCTCTCTTCTTTTTTTGCTTGGAGCAGTTGCTATAAATGCCTCATTAAAACTGACTTTGCCTTCCTCACCTTCCTGCACCTCTCTTTATTGTCTTTTCCTGCATCGTCCTAAAGAGCCATGCTGAATATCTAAAACATCTTCACCCACAGAACAGTAACTATTATGAGGACAAGGGACTCAGTACTAAGGGAAGCGGCACTATCAGGAGAGGGATAATTACACTAACTACATGTAAAAATATATGTATGATATTTGTGACATGTCAAATTCTGAATTCAATTTTTTCAACGGAGAATAAAATCTCCAAAATAAAGGAAAATACCGTAAGGTGGCGATATTAAATAGTTTAATAAAAAATGAAACATTAATGTTATTATTCATTTATAGTTAAATAGTTACATAAAACAACAAAACGTGTTCAAGTGCAAGCATTCTTTATGGCTTAGGGCCCGTATCATACGACTAGCTTAACCGAATTACACGACCTTGGTCCAAATTACATAGAACTAATTTTTTTAATATGACCTAATTAAGTAAAACTGAAATGGTTTAAAAAATATTTTGAATTCTGAACCAATTATAAATTATGACCTTCAAGCGTTCCTGTTTCATCTCCATTAAATGTAGTTTGTTGAGAAAATATTTCGTCGTTGTAGAGCATTTATATCTTATATATGTATTAAGATATTATTTATAAAGGTTTATAGACAGTCGATGTTGAGTAGTTCAAATTACACTGACTTCCCTTCACATCCGCCTAACGTTGAAAATTCTGCCGCACATTCACGTCGCCATGGTCAGAAACTCAGAACCTTGCTTTCTCCCAGCTTCTTGTTCGCTAACATCCGGACGGCATGCAAAAACCTTCTTTCCACCACCCACTTCCCATCCTTTCCTTTCGGAATTCTCTCCACCGGATTGAATATTCCACAAGCAAGCATAAGTCTTCCGTTTTAAGAACGCGATTCCCGCAGCCGAACGACTCTTCATTCGCATGCTATAATCCCCGAGCAATGGTTTCCGATTTTTATTTTTACCCGGAAACCCTTCTTGAGTGTGTTTGTGTCCTGTCTTCTTTGTGTGTATGATGAACTTCTCAAACATTGGCCCGTTTTTTTCTTTCGTAAAAAATAGGACGCAGCTAATACTCAGTGGTACTCAATAGGGTGAGCAATTGAAATTGAACCAGAAATATCTGAAAAGGCAAAATGAAGTGATGCGCTTCTCCATTGTCACAATATGACAAAAGAGTGATTCAGTATTGCATCCGCTGGTTTTTTAACAATTTATTTCAACTGTTACTCCAGAGATAATCCAAAATTATGAAAACTTAATTTTTTCATAATGTTTAAATTATTCAGTAACGATTGAAATCATTTTATTGTGAAGTACTTGGAGAATCATAATTGAGATGATTTGTAAAAGTAAAAAAAAAATTAAATCATTAACTCATAACAATATCAAAACTGGTCAGTGGTAATCAGGCACATAGTTATTGGCACTTACCATTTAAGGAGCCAAACTTTGCGAAGTTCGACATATGAGCCCCTTAAAGCACAAGTGGTGTAACTCCACTTATTCTTATTTTAGTTAGGGTTAGGATCATGTTCAGAAAGCTTCATTCTGTCAACAACACAAATGGTGTTAGTCGTAACTTGCATAGCAACCAATGATAACAAATAATAATAAAATGTACTGCTGATTTTTTTATAACTACTCTAGTAAAACATTAAATATCTCAAAACTAGAATAATGAGAGTTACACCACTTGTGCTTTAAGGGGCTCATATATCAGCAAACCTAACTGAACACAAAGGAAGACGAGCATAGAAATGTGCGCCAGAGAAATGTTCGTTAACTTACCGCTATGCGGCATTATGATACGTGATAATATAATAGGCACTCCCAAATCTTTTGTATATTAAAAACGAATTTCCTAAAAGAAAAAAGAGTATTATGAGTAAGCTTTTTTGCTATTCGTAATTTAAATGAATAAAAGACATATATTTGACACATTAGCAGATAATGGACGCCTAAACAAGCATATCGGATGCAATGATCAAAGTTCTCTGAATGTGAAGCACACATCTACTCTCCTCTGCCCGATTTCTTTTAAAGTACACCACTTAAAGCGCTATGGTTTGAAGCAAATATAAAACAAGGGTGAAACGTATAGAAAAGTAAGCACGGAATTAATATAAATGGTAATCTAAAAACATGGACTTCGTTGCTCGAAAGGAATGGAAATTCCATTCATTACAAAGAGGCATTTCTTTCCCTAACAGAACCATATTCCAGCAATTAATGGTTAGACTCACTTATTGATACCCAATATTCTTGGTAGATGTTCAACTTTTCACTTAAAAATGTACCCGGGGCTATTTGAAGCAGCATCATTACAAATTTTCCTTTTTTGGAATAAAAATAGGATACATTACTAAACTTTGGATGTCACAGTATTAAAATATTAACCTTTCAACAATTTTAAAGATATGAGAAAGTACAATATATTCAAACAATTCGGAGATACAATGTCGAAAAGAATCACCACCTCCATAACACTCTCTACACCATGAAGGTAGTTTTTCACCGCTATATCTAACAGGAATTGAAAGGAGAAATGATTTATACTCAATGATGCAATGCTAAATTTTATCGAAAGCAGTTGAATTTATGTATATCGGCTCCTCTTTTTCACTACTACACATTCTGTTACACTGATTTAGCTAAGCTATTCTATCGGAGTGAAATTTGCAACTCATGAGTGCCAATAGAAGTGATCATGGTGCTATAACCGATCGTAGAAGGTTATCACAAATTCCAACGATGTATTTTCTAAAGGAACTAAGTCCATTGCACTTTGCATTAAAAAAATACCCACTCCTTAATTCAGCAAAACATCGGCTACCTTGCAAGTTTACTTTCTATTTTTGTGTACCTACTGTGTGCAAACCTAAATCAGAGAAAAATCATGCACAAATTAGGAAAAAAAATTTGGTCCGTGAATTTTTCGGCAAGACAGATCTTTAACTAACGGAAGTATTTAGACCATTCTTCCCAAAAATTGATAGTCAAATAAACAGAAGTTCTTCAACCCTTAAATTTACTACGATTCAAATGCTTTGATCTAAGCAAAATCAGGAATACGATTAGTCTATGCAGACCTTTTCCTATTCTACTAAAACAATTCTTTCACTTATACGCCAAAAAATTATATTCTGTACCAATTTTTCTTAGCATTTGACTAGTGAAAATATTTTCTTATTTTTACCGTTCTAAGATAAACACTTGAATAATGTGTTCTATTAAATTTTTACTAACTTTAATTGCACTTTAAGTTACACGAGAAGAGGAACCATATGGCTCCGGGAAAAAGCAATCCAAAAATGATTGTATTTAATAATATTACCGCAACTTTCATTTATCAATATGGCAGTAGTGGCACTCATTGAATATCTATTTACACATGGATTGGGATTTTCAGCATGAGTAGCTTTTCCATAATTCACATGTTTAATGTTTCAGGTATATTACGGCGTTGAGTAGATGATGTATGCATGCAAAAGGCGTGGACCCCACATTCAAAGTAGTTTGTTATTTCAGATTATTACATTTTAAATATATTTTCTTTACAGTGAACTTCATTTCTATAAGATAATAAACAAGCAGAAAAATACGTCTTCCTCGGTAAAAATGGTACCATAGACAACATTGATTGCTACGAGCTACCTGCTACTTCTACAACATTGATTGGAGCAACTGATGCGGTAGTTTTTCCTCCGTTCACCAATGTATCACATTTGGCTTGTCAGTATATATAAAACCATAAATTCATATTCTTGATTCTTGGAGGCCGGCCAGAAGTAAATTTCGCGATACAACAATAAATAGATAACTCTAAACCGAAGCTTAATGGGTTTAAATTGGATTCAGCCAATTTAAATCGGGCCAGTAAGAAGGGAAACATGCAATGAAAACTCCTAAGAAGGAGAACGAAGGGTTGCTTAATTTTTTAATCCTGTGAAATCTTTTGCGATGATTTTTTTAAGAGCAACAGTTTTGCCAAGCTATTCTGCCGGCTTCGTCAGGCTTATTGTTTCTTTGCCGTTGGTGGTTGGGCATTTATCGGTCCGAACAACAATGGTCTTTAAAATTTAATTTGAAATTTCGGCTGTTTATTTTTTAAAGGCTCAACTTGACCGTTTTTTCTTTTCCAAAAGTCTCTTCCACGTTAATGGAAGTTTACACCCATTATCTCTGTTCAGGTTATTAGGTCGTTTTTTTCTATTTCAATAGCTTCTCTGATGAGCCGTGGATAATAGCTGCTTTCTTTTGATAGAATTTTCGCGGACTTGATGTCTATGGTATGAACCTCTTCCATGCATGTATTTTCAACTACGGCAGAGTGATACCAGTCCTTCTTAGATATTGCCCTTTCATGTTCTCGAAGTCTACAGCTTATGGCTCTTTTTTTTGCCCCACATACGATTTTCCACAGCTACAAATGATTTCGTATGACAGAGACGAAGGCAACGGATCTTTAGCTCCTCAATGGTAATCATGGAATTTGGAGACTGTGTTATATCTCGCTGGAATATTATGCCTTTTCATTATTTTGCCAATGCATTCTATCGTTCCAGCGACGAAAGGCAGCATAAAGTATCCCAATGGCTTAGGCGTCTCCATCTTTTGGCAATTTTTCGTTACTACACTTCGAATTAGGAATTAAGTTAGGAATGACTTTATGAAAATTATGTTCATCCTTGTGGAGTTTCCAAATTCATCTAGTTCCTATGGAAGGATAAATTAAAAAAAGACAACGAAATTAGCTATATTCTACGTCATCATTGAATAAAACTTTTTAAATCTCGATTTTATGGAAAACATTGCAATGAATCATCGTTTTATTGAGCCATGGTTTTTGAATTTCCAGGTAGCATTGAATTATGTATCAGGAAGTTGAGCGCGGAAGTTCCTCTCAGCAATTAGCACTTGGAAGTCCCTGTACTCTCAAAGCAAGAGAACATTCATCTTCCTGGTATCACCACCCCCAGAGATATCATGACAGTATTCAAGCGTAAATTATCTATTTGGAAGTATTAATTCGGATCCACTACCCCTCTTTAATATATGCATTTACCCATAACAAAACGGCAGACGTGAGTTCTATTCTTAAGCAACTAATTCTTCTACCCGTATCTCTTATTCAAATTATGATGATGTATTCTAATTATTCATATAGGAGTGCAGCAAGCAATAAAATATTTATTACAATGGCAGCTACAAGACTTTTTGTGGTAACATTTTCAATTCTAAAAGACATGGCCTCAAAGGACTCGGAAATAAGCTATAAATAAGATTACCTTGATAAGCATTTGATTATTATTGATTATAAGGAACTAATGAAAAAGTAACTTAGTTTTCTTCCACTGATTTATTTTCTTGGCACGACATGCTTCGACACAACACTGTCATCATCAGATACCCGACAACATGTTTCATCACAAAAAAGTCATCAGGTACCCCACACCGTAGTGTCGAAACATGTGGTACCAAGAAAACAAATAAGTGGAGGAAAATAAAGTTATTTTTTCATTAGTGAAAATCAACTTCCACATGGGTGAGCCTCCAATAATGTAACATTTATGAGAGCAATTTCGTGCAATATAAAGTCCTAGATAAAAAAGAACCAGAAATAAAAAGAGAGAAGGTGATTATACATATTTTAAACCTCTTGGAAGCATTATGGGCGAGTTACATTCCATAAAGAAGGCAATCAGCCTAAGTCTTATTGCAATTTCTCTCTCATTGAATATTTTGATAAATGGGAGGATTCCATTGAGTGGTTTAAAACACTATAACTCATAACTTTGATTAGACATAACCATAAACATTGATGCGTCCTCAATAGTGAGACTTAATAAACTGAATCCCATTAACACTCACCAGGGATGTTCCTCTATACACCAGTACAAAATTTCGAAAAAGTGCAAGACTATTGGAAAGAAATCTGAAACTGGAATGAGCTGATCGTATTATCGGTTGAACAAATACGTGCGTGTTGCATATATATTTTTCCAAAATAATTCTTCAAATAAAATTTCTACAAAAGGAGGACTTCCTCAGACAAAGTCGTAAAACTTTTTAACATTTACATTTGCTCAGCTTATTTCTCAGAAACCTGTTTATACAGATATTTTTTTGTAAATTCATTGCTGTTGATAAGGTATTTATTGAACACTTTACGATGTTGATTCTCCCTAAACGTGGAAATATAAAGATATATGGATATCCATGCCCCATATTAAAGGCGATGATAATTAATTTAATGTTCCTTAACAGTAACAATCGACTCCTACAAGGAAAAACATGAAGAAATGGGAAACTAAACAAAAGCCCATACTAAATATCATCACTTTCATCATTACCAAAGTCATTATTAGTCCATACTAGAGAAATTAGCTCTTCCTAAACCCAAAATAATGAAGCCTTCGGTAAAATGCATGTATTAGATGAAATAAGATTTAACTCTTACAGTGAATACGTATCGCAATAAGTACAACGTTGAATACGAAATTCTATCCAATATTGTAAGCTAAAACTAAACGTAGCACCATACGGAACGTAGTATTTTAAACCCTTAAATTTATCTGCATGATTAAAAATACAAGCCAAGCACATTTATTCAAATATTCAGGGTACTTATTTTAGGAGCCATTGATTCAAATATTACCGAGTGCCTTTTTTCACATGCTTGTGGGTCTTGCGTCTTTATTGCTTTCTTCTATTCCCACCGCAATAGAGATGTAATAGAGCCGTCAATTTACAGCAGTTACGATCATATTGTGGCAGCAATAAACGAGTATTTTATTCTCTCGCTTTATGTCTCATAAACCTTTATTTGGTTATTGCAATCCCATTTCGTTTTCAAGGATAGGTAGATGTCTCTGTCAATTTTCTGAATCCTCAAAACATCCGAGGGCTTTGACTGCAATATCATTCGTTGCTCCTCATAATATTTGCATCCATAAAATTACACAAGGTGGCGAAATATAATATTAACGACATTCATGTCACGTCATATTCATGTCTCTTAATTTATTCATAATAACCACCCGCAGGTAAGATTGATGAGATTATTTGGCCAATTCAACCAGCTAAAGAAAGGAAATATAATCTGCTCAACTTATCCTTTGGTATATATCAACTAAAATTATTCTGCGCCATGTTGGAATGATAAATGGTAAAATAGTTTGTTTTAGCTATCAACTTATATTTTATCTAGAGCTGGAGGGAGATACTTTCACCAATCCAGCGGCTATAAACGATGTTGCTACCACTACCATTCTAAAATGAGGAAAATGGGCTGTCAGCAAGAGTAGGTTATTGAACATTTCCGATCTTCATTATAACATGGTGTTTAACAAAGTGAGATCTGGCATTTTCCAGGAATATTGAATCCCGAGACTATTCTCGAGTTCCTCGAATAGAGAGAGACCCAACGAAGGTAAACACCCACCATTAACCTCACAGAAAGACCAACAAGTTTTCGATCCAACGCAGGGGTTAATACTCTCAAAGGCATCCTTAAAAGGATCTGGTATTTTCAACCCTTGGCCTAAGGTTTGGAAATCAGTAATAACCAGTAAAGAAACACGATCCATTTCAAGCTAATTACAAACTTGGTCACACAATAAAATCGATTAGCCGATATGGCTATGCCAATACCCATAAGTCAATATTTTTACCTCATAACATTTTTTTCTAAGACTGATTTCCAAAAGTTAAAACATGTGAACACATTTTGAGGAGATAGATTTGAGATGGATGGAAAAAAACTAGAACAAGTGCAGGGAACGGAAGCTGTACGGAGGAAATTAGAGGTAGAATATCACAGGGAAAGACTGCCTTCATTAACGTCAACAAATATTACTGTAAGCCAAAACAATAAACATAGGCTTAAGGAAAAGATTTGATAAATGTTTTATTTGGAGAATTGTTCTTTATGGAGCAGAAATATGGACAATCCGGAAGAAAGAGGAGAAATATTTAGAGGGTTTTGAAAAGTGACTATGGAGAAGAATTTAATAATTAAAATGGAGTGATAATGTGAGAAACGAGGAAGTGCTGGCAAGGATGAATGAAAAAAGGAATATATTGAGTTCACTAAGAAAGAGGAACGCGAACTGGATGGGGCACGTCCTGAGGAAAGATTGCCGGCTGTAAAGAATTTAGAAGGAAAAATCGAGCGAAAGAGAGGCAGAGGAGGACAAAGGAATAATATATTGACTGACATTATGAATGGAGGGAGTTATGAAGAGCCGAGGGAGATTAAACACTGGAAGACAAGCATGGAGGGAGCAGTTCAATTGAAACCTATCTGAGGACAGATTCACCTTAGGAGACGAAGGTTTGAGTACCGAATACCGACAGAGTTTCCCGTAAATTTTAGTAAACTTTTACTCATTACCTGCTATTCATAGCATGCATATTCAATCAAGGTATGCTCGTTAATTCGGTTTGTAAAAGTAGCCAATGAAGAAATAAGTACAAGCTTCATCGGTAATCTATCGTGGAAACCTAAAAAAATCAGGTTCTTTGAACAGACAAACTAATCAAAACCTTTGACCTAATTTCAAATTAGCTAGGTATAACATTGTCTATAAAATTTAAATGACGTGTTGATATGACAAACAAATATTGACGAGCAATCAAGAAATAGCTTTTATTGTTAAAGTTAAATTTTCCAGGCACAAACAAAGGAGAGAAAATACATGTTTTAAGCAAAATTACCTCAATTTCCTAGAATATAAAGCCAGCAAATGCAAATTAATATGGATAGTAAAATTAAATATTGATTATTGATTTAATTAAAAAGAAGATCAAATATTAGTCACGAATTACGCTAACACCTCCAAAAATGTAAGTAATGACCATTAAAAGTTATCCACTCATTTTGAATCTGCTCATGGCTGTTTTTATATTCCACGTCACGATTTAAGAGGATATGGAATTCGATAAAATTTTTGAGAATATTTCCTTCACCCCTTAACGAAGAGAAAAGGATTTCATTGTATTCATGGTTTTGGAAGTCACCGCTTACGGAGCGGTAGAGGGAATATATCACCCAGCGATGAGAATGCCACACTTAGCTGAGGCAAGGCCCTAGATTTGACCAAACATTTTAATGTAAAATATATTTTTCCTTTTAAATATCATCACATACTGTAGGTGCATAAACCACTGGCCAAGCATTTTCGACAGTGAGTCATGGAAAGTGTTTATACGAATCAAATAAGGCATCATGCGGATTTGAGGCACGACGACGGTAGTTTAATTATCAAATCGAACCATGTCGTGACCAATAACAACCGAAACAGAATTTTCTAAGAGAAATATTTAATAAAAAATGTTCTAAAGAAATACATCATATTGAAAATCATTGAATTGACGTTACAATAGCTCCTTTGAATCATATTCCGCAAGGGTTATAATTAGTGGGAAATAACACGAAATAATAAATGTATTCGCTGATTTTACGTTTGAACAAGAATGTTCTTGTAATGTGTCACCTTGCTGGGACTGCCTTTCAGTAAGCTCAAAATCTATTCTGTTTTCAGATTAGAAACCTGAATAATCCAAACCTCGTTCCATTTAAATAATATCTTTCCGCAAGTTCATAATATCATCTCCGTCATAATATCACGTAAATAATATAATTTCCGCAACTTTCCACACTTTTCTGCCCGAAGTCGAACCCGAGCCAAAAAGGACGCAGAAATAAGCATCGCCGAAATTTAAGGTAATCCACTCAATTCAGCTTTAAAGGCACTTTTCCTTCACTGCGAGTAACCGTCCCCAATATGCTGAATTTGATGCGCGTTTGTTAGGAGGAATTAATTCCTGAGTAAGTTCTCTCTGACCCATGCCGTGCGGCACCAGATGTATCAGCCAAGTATAAAAGTAATAAAGTGCGAGATGGCCCCTGGAACGCACAAATAAAAGATTCGTGCTGATTCGTTGACGCATGCATGCACGAGAACTAGGTGATATGTACAATCCATAGCGAGCGTAGATTGAGAATTTGAGCACGATTCCATTTTTTGGATGAACGAGGCTCGGTTGGAAAATCAGTGGAAGCAAATGCTATAGGATTCAGTCGCGTGAATAAGTAATCTGCACAATCCACGCTTGGAGGAGCTCATAGCGGACGGAAATGGCCGATCGGGGATACTGCGGCTCCCTAGAGCCGCGCCGCGCCGCTCCATTTGCCGCGAAGGGAGCGCTGGAAGGCGCGGTGACGGCCACGGCGGCGGTGTAGAGATACTCGACGCGCTCCACTTCCGTCAATGCTTCAAGGGAGGGAGAGAGCAAATTTTCTATGCGGAATGAACTTATTTCAGCAAATCACCCGAGGTTACGCTAAAGAATTACGCATGATTAAGATTCTCAGCGTTCCTCAAAACATACGAAAAAGACTAATAGATTTCAGAGTCAGCTTTTTTGGGCGCTGATGGAAGTGAAAAAATACTCGCTCAACTTAGAAGAGATACACCCAAGAACCCTTGGAACCTTTTTTACTGCTCTTCTGGTGCCACATGGCATGGAGAGAGAACTTACTCAGGAATCCATTTCCTCCTAATAAACCTTCATCGAATTCAAGAACCCTTTTTGCAAAAGGAACTTCTTAATCCCAAACGTAATGTATTCATATTATCATAAAGGACCTGGTACTTGAGTATGGTATTGAAAAGTCATGATATAACTATGACTTGACTAAAATTATACCTTCTTGAGACTTAAGAGATTTGCTAAATATATGCCTATAATTTATATGATAAATGTAAGAGTCATTATCTAATAAATAAACCTTCAAGTTTTTGATATTTTTTGATAAATTTGTTATTTTTTATATTTGATATTTGATAAATTAAGATAAACCTTCAAGGACATATTTTGGTGGCAACAAATATGCATCAAGCAACCCATGAATGACGTTAGTGTATATGATTTCCTACGAATGAAACGGCTTGCACGGAAGAGAGTGACATGAAGAGCTGTGGTAAACCAAGTTTTGCTTTGCGGCAAACCAAGAATTGATGGTATATTAGGTTTATTTATTATTATTAAAACTAGATCTACTCACTAATATAATATAAAGTATAATAAAAAAGGATTATTATATATTAATAAAAAGAAAACATGACAATCAGGTTCGCACGTTATTTAAGAGCTTATATTATATGCTGCTCCTCAATCATTGGATCCAGTTACTGTTGATTATAAATTGTTTTAGGCTTACTGGATGAATCAAATTATTACAAATACAAAATATAATACCTCAAACGGTATCTGGTTAATATTTCAAATTACTTGAACAGATACTCTAATCCCTTTACCGTAAACGCATTGATAAATAAAATTCGTTAATAATACTGTGGGTATTTGTTTGATACATAGAGTCGACTGCTTTCAATTTGCAAAATAAAATTACTCTATTACATTGTCATTGAGATGTTTAGATATAAATTTAAAAATTGATTAACGAATTCCCCGAATCAATGTTTAACTTTCTATATTATCATTTAATTTTCAAACATTTAATCTTGAGCAATTTAATTCCAATTGTAAAGAAATGCCTTATTTACACACTGGAATCATGAACTGATTAACAGCTTGGGGAAAAAAATTATTATTTATAATTCAATTTAAATCCTGCAAAAACGAAAATTAATTTCAGATTTCATCTAAAGTAAATATCATCAAATTGGATAGAGGAAAAGTTGACGATGATAGCCATTTTTATTTATATTAATAATGATATATTTAAAATAAAATTGATCAATGGATAGAGTTCCTAGAGTCCTTAAAGTAGCCAATTTCATACAGTCAGAGAATGAAATAATGAAATTTCTTTTCCTCTAGAAGTGACATTTAAAAAAGTTCTAAAAATATAGAAATCACATATAAGACAGGGAATTTTTTCTCGTAAATGCAGATATTGTAGTAAAGAGTTAAAAAAATGATCAAGTATTTCCGTGAAAATGTTTTTTAAAATCTAAAAACATATCGTTCTTTACTGAGACATAATTTAAATATTAATTATCAACAATTATAATAACTAATACCCGGGGAAACATCTGATTACTGGCAGTAACAGAAAATAATTCCCAGAACGTGCTAAAAATGACAGGGTCGGTCGGAGACAATGCATGAAAGATAAGCGAAGTTGCGGATTTGATAGATTCTACTCACTAATTACCGTAATGCTTATGCGTCAGGCATATGATAAACATCACAAGACAACTTGTTGAAAAATCTCTTCGAAAAAACACCGGCGGGAGGAGAGATTCAAGAATGCGAGGTCCATGTTTCACAGTGTTCGTTGTCCTGTTGAGTCGAAAGCGATGAAAAAAGTAATTTATTGAATAATCATGTTGGCATATGACATATAAAGGGCAAACATCAGCAAGGTGTTTGCGGTCTTGGGGGAGAGTAGAACTGGTTGGTAAAATAATCATATTAAGCATTTGAATATCTTAGGGCATATATGGTGTTTCTCTAGTCATGAGTCAATGCGTTCTTAAACTTCTAATTGTGGGAGTTACTTGCTTATCCACGTCAATCGCCGGCTATTTGGAGCACGGATCACTTAATTCCGCGAACACTCATGTTCGGAGGTAAACATGTATGTCTTATTCTAGTTTCAAGTATCAGAGACATATTTCCAGTTTTACGGTGCGCGACTCCCAAGTGCTCACCCCCGTGTCAAACACGTGACGTTTGAGGCCACAAGCCGATGGTGAGTAGTTCGTAAATCACAGACGCTCTACCCGTGGTTCAGCGAATCTCTCGGCTACATGCCAGACATTTCCGATTCCCCCCTGGATAAAAATCAAAACAGGGGCGGTGGCGTCTCACACGCCGCCAGGCGCCGCCGACGCCGATGGCGCCACCGTCTCCGTACGACTGGAAACGAGAAGCAACGGCAAGTATGACGCGAGCGAATCGCAAGGGGGGGGGAAGTAGTGAAAGAGGGAGAAAAACCGTTCCGAGGCCCGATGCGAGGAAGAGATTGAAGAGGTGGATTCTCTGGCGGAGAGAGAGCGGGAGGGAGCCTTGAAATAGTGTTATTTCGGGCAAAAGGAACAGTGGAGTGGAAAAAGTATTAGGCATGAAACCTTAAAAGGGATACTTGGGTGTCCAGATGGCCTCCAGAGGAAAGGAAGCAGAGATTTGCGACGGGGCAGTCATTTCCACCGAGGAAACTCCAGATAGAATTCATAGTCCACTTTACTTGGACTTCCACACCATAGGAATTCGCTTGCCCCTTTAAAAATAATGTGACCACGAAAAATACTCGCATTCGACTAAAGGAGACACTCGTTCGTGTATAGCTATTCAAAATTATGGAATTACACTCCAATAAAATTCAAAAAAATAATTCACAAGATAAGATTTATAAAGTGAACAACGTACTTGCACTGGTAGTTACAGTGTTATCCAAAAACTTTTAGAAAAAACGAACGGAGTAACTTATGCTTCTCATGGAAATCAAGTGTCACTTGCTGATATGCTCTTCTTGGTTACGCGCCAAAAACTCCAATTGTTTTTAAAAACTTATGCAGAGGTAAGAGTCTAGAAATTGTTTAGCGCTAATATTTCATGATACTAATGTTTCCCGCAGGATAAACTATTTCTGAGTGAGTGATAATACTTTAGGTTGAAAATTTTCTAAATGATTTTAAACAAAACTCCCATATACGGTACAAAAAGAACAATTAGTTTGACCATGAAATGTGGAGTTTTGATTAGACAATTTGTGTAAAAAGTTGTCATCGAGAGTCTTTTTCGGAAAAAATTCAATAAAGCATCGCTCGCAACAATAACAAAGGGGCTGCTGAAATTTGAGGTAAGTATGCAAAAGCTTCGTAACTATTTGTGAATACGATCTTATAGCGTCGAAAATTCCTTCAAAATTTCATTCTGATTTTTCTAACTTATTGTTCATGAGAGCTTATATTGAGATGGCAATCATCACTTATGGCCGAGAATGCAGAGGTAATAATATATGGTGTAAGTGATATACTGTGTTGGTGGCTCTCATGTGTTCCACCGATGCTTTCAAGTATTTGTTCTGTGCGATCAAGCTGCTGGTCCGGAGTTATCTCTAGAGTGTTGGTCTACTTTTCACGGATTTTCTTGAATCATTGAAAGTAATAATTGAACTGAGTGAATTATGAAAATGTTTATTAACCTTCTATTTTTTTAACTCAGTGGGTAGATTTTAAGGAAGCAGGGTCAGTGGGGTTACTAAACGTTCCTTTTATACTATGTCTTCATATTTTATTGATAATGATATTAAATATGATCTTCGACGTAAGTCACTTGTTATTTATGGATAAGTTCTACCTTTTGCGTAAAATGCAATCTTATTCCTATGATGCTTTAGGAGCATTTTGGTGTCAACTGCGGCTTTCATCACCCCAGGAAAAAACATTTTGTGAGAAACACTTGGATTCTGGCTCACCTTAACTCCTTTTAATTGCTCCAACTACACTTCAGAGTGGTACCAAGTTGTCTCAAAGTGAGAAACTTTGGTTCACCTATAAAGTATGCCCTTTTTCCCCACCCAACAAGGTTGCGGACAAGTGGAGTAAAACAGGGGTGCCGGGGTGGGATGGCAGTTGGCCAAAAATGGCCATTTATAATAACCAACATGGAATTTCTCAGAAGTGGAAAAGCCGTTTTTGCTATGTTTTTAATGTATCAGAGCAAGGTAAAGGGCATTTTGATTGATTTTTATTTGCAAAAATATGTCTTATTCATATATTGACAGTAGTTGAGGAAGTGGTATGACTATTTTTGTAGCAGTCTTGAGTTGATGGGCAATAAGGTAATTCAAATTTCCAAAGGCCATATTTATTACGATTTGAGGAAGTGTCATGAACATTTTTGGGTTAATTTTAGCAAATATTAATTGGAAAGGTTAAATTTGATTCCTCAGACCTGTAGAGACGGTTTTTTACACATAAGTTCCCTCGAGAAAATTGGCGATTAGTAGGGTAAAAAGTTGGCGCCGTGGACATATAGAATAGGTTATTTTTCTATAAACTCTGAAATAAATTGGTAATTTATAATGTAAAAAATTGTGACGACAGGCATGGAGACACTACGGATATGTGTAAACTATTAGTTTTTTTCAAAAGGATCCCTAGAGGATAATTGATGATTGGCAATGTAAAAGTATCACTCGAGAGAAATTGGTGATTGTCGCCATAAAAATGTTGTGACCCCTACATATGCTAACATTTTCCTTTTTCATATTATTTGAAAACCACCATCTCTACATTTCAGCAACTACAACCTTTACTCTTCCTAACACCTACAATGAATAGTTAGTACGGAAATAAATTATCATTATTCACGCTATTTCTATTGTTTAGAAGAAAACAATGAGTTGCAACAAATAACTTGGTTAAAACGGTGATTTAGAGGGACGGAAGAATACGTTCGGATTGAAGTTTTGCTTGTTTGCATTAGCATTGTTTCAAATCACTCGACATAAGCTTACCAATAAGAGACGAACAAAAAATGACTTTCGGAAGTTTAATTTCCGAATATAATTTAGGCGCACTTGTCACCTGCTCACTTTTGCACTTCGTTTCGGACACAGTAAAGTGCCTACTGTTGATATATAACTAACACTTCTAGGTGACAGTTAACAATGGTGAGGATTAGGCAGATTTAGCCTTATACTCCTCAGAGATAAACATCATTGCGGACTCGAGATCCTGCTCTTCTTCACCTCCCATTCCACAAACCCAGCGGCGGATCCGTGGCATGAAAAAGATGAGGTGGTTAAGTCTGTACCTTCAAGTGAATGGACAACACTGATTTTTGACAAAGGATATAATAGATGTTTGTGGCTTTGTGATGGCATGTGAAAAGGCGTTAACAACAAAAAACAGAAATCATTAGCATAATAATAGTATAGATGTTACTTCATAATGCCCATTAAATGGTGGAATCATTACAAATGTCTAATTACTCAATTCTTAATGACTCGCGATGAAGGACATTTTTACGAATCAACTTTTGGTCAGGGGAAAAGACCAAAAATGACTTTACAGTTTTATTGCCAATTAGTTTTTATGAACAATTATCTATATTAATTCGTTCTAAGCTGGTTTTTCATTGTCCAATTCATCAGCAATAAGAGATTCGCCCATCACGGAGAATGACGGAATCGAAATCCATTCCATAAGGTCGGTACTATCGCTATACTTTCCAGCAAGGACACCAATGCGTGACACCGACAAGGACACCAACAATGACTTAAGTCTAACGAACCAAGCATCATCACAACGACGGAGAAAGCTTGAGGAGAGGTCTCATGCAAGGGTCCGTTTGCCATTGCGAGTTGGTGTCTTAGATGAAAGAACGTTGGCCCGAAGGTAAACCGCTATGGCAGCAAATATCCAGCCCGTAGATCGTGTTGACAGGAAAGCCATTCTCGCTACGTGTTTTACAGATTTATCAGAGACATGCTAGGGACAGGAATATGGAACATTTGAGAGGCCTGACCCACGTTAGCCAATTTTACGTATCTACCTCTCGAAGGGTCCTTCCCGCAAGGGAATCTAAAACCCAAGGTTCACGCCCAGAGAGAATGACTTCCAGTCTGGAGACAGGGAGTCGAGAAAACCATGGCTGGTACGTGGAAAAATCTCTTAGCCGCCCCTAACGTATTAGTTGGACTGACTAAGGGCCCAAAGTTACACCCTCAGCCATCGCACTGCCTTTGTACTTCGTAGTAAGTAGGCTGGGGACCAAATTCAGAACATCGTCCGATACAAACAATGGCATGGCCAAGTTAACTGAGACCTTGGTTCTCACACGCTGGGGCAGAGATGGTTGTTCTCTGCTTTCATGAAGAAAAGCAGTCGAATAGGTACACGCGGGCGCAGAGGTGTAGGTATACTACTTGTTGGCCTGTGAACGCAAAAGCCAGTCGCGACACCCAGAAAAGAGACTTCGAGGTCTTTCTTCGCGCTTTCCGAACACGGGATTTCCTTGGGACTCCGAATTAACTTATACTAATAAAAACACGAGCCATGGAAAACCACGAGGATAATATTGCGACTAGTTTCAAATAATTATGTCCCACTTTCCACCTTTCTTCAAAGTTTTAGCCTAAACTAATTTCAATGAAAAATAATAGTGATGTCTCTGGCATAATGTTGATAGTCACTGGGATTATTAAATAGAGAATGGGAAGTGGAACAAGTTCATGAGTTCTGTAGAGCAATTTTTGGAAATTCTTCGTCAATTCTATTGCGCCAATTTTTCTAGTTGTTCGCAGCCTTATCCTTCATTGGAGTTAATGAATATTTCCTTATAATAAACTATGGGCCATTGACGAGTTGAGTAATTGAATGGCAGAGCAGCGTAAGTAAATTGGTCAGAGAAATGATACGGGTAAAATTTCTATTTGTGGTCAAAGTTTCATAAAAAGTGAAGAGGAGTTCAATACAATTTCAATTGCTGTGATAGTCATGAAAATCTTTTCAAACTCTTTACGCTCCGATAAAGTACATATAAATTGATAATTTCATACAGTATGTAGTGTAGCGCTGTGCACGCATGCTATCAATGCAAATGTAAAATATGCTACCATGCTACCGAAAATGTCTCGCCAATTGCATAGAGCAAAGAGTTCTAGGCTTTCCAGCACGATTTAGGTAATACTTGGCCTTCAAAATACATCCCTGAAGACCATGGCGAACATTCATCAGGACATTCCATCTACGTCAGCGGGACTCCTATTTTTGATGTTCCCTCTGCCATTATGATCTCATCCTTACTTCTTTCTCATTCCGATCGACAAGTATGCATCCTAACCATTTTCTGCCATGATTTTGAAAAGAGGTCGAAATTACACTAAACAGGCTTTCAAAAATTTTTCTTTTCCAAAATACCTTTCATTAATCTTATAATAAATGAAAAATTTTACAGTATTCTGTGTACGCATTTAGGAGCAATTTTTTATATTTACTTCATGATTTTTAAAGGCCTTAAATGGTGCATTCAATACCTCCCGATTATCAAATTGCTATTCTCGTCTTTATCAGCTATTGGTGAACCCAAATAGGAGAAAAGTCGAAAGAATAATTGAAATAATGGAATGAAAGTTATCATGAAAACAGCAACAAAGTGAAATGAATAGTTTCTAGCGATGCTAAGTCTGAAAAAGTTAGTAAAAATCGATATCAACGTTGAAATAAGATATCCAAAAGAGACGCTAAACAGTTCAGTAAATGCTTGCACCCTACAATGGTGCAATTTGACGTAATCTACGAAGTATTGATAGGCGCTATGAAAAATTATGCTCCCAAAATGGGCGAGAGACAATTTCCGCTAATCCTTCTAAAAAATTTACCACTTAGAGTTTGGTTTAAAAAATTACGTCCTGAATTATGACGGTAAACATGCTATAAAAAAGCAGACTAACAGAAACCGCATTTTATTCAAGGATTTTCATTTGAAAACATTGCTATGTCTCCATCAAATTGATAGGATCAACAGAATATGCCGTTCCCAAACGCTTTAAAAGCAGCATAGGAGTAATAAACTTTTATGCAGAAGTGAGGATTTATTTCTAAATAAACGACTCGCGCAAATGATTGTATATCATACCATCATCAATTAAACACAAAAATCACAAACGGATTTTGCAATAATACAGTTCATTAATCCTACTTTTTTAGAATCTACCCGATTTATAAAAATGGAGATTACCAAATATTTAAACTTTCTTAGAACTCTTGTACTGCTTCTAAAAAATTTATATGATTCGTGGAAAACGTGAATACATGAGAACCAATACCAAAATATATAACTTACACCTTGGTTAAATTACTTGCATCGAGTACCCGTATTACATTTTCGGCGATAAACTGTGACAGTCATCTCAATGTAAGCTCACTATAACATCAAAATTTATAACAATTGCTTCAAAATGAATACCGTTTGTTCAAAGCTATCATAGCGTATGCATAAATAGTACAAAGCATTCGCACACGACCCTCAAGTTTCAAGCTGATCTAGGTAATGCGTTACAGACTGATTTGCGAACCAAAATTATGATCAACTCTAATAACAATTACATTTTTCGACATATTAATTTATCGAAACGCCAAAACCAATCGTTAAACACATCGTTCTTTCTGCATTGATTTCGGAAATTTTGCGAATAATTAAAGATAACATTTTTCAAATAGTCTAATAAATAGTAATTACTCACTCAAAAATTCTTTATGCTATGGAAAACGAAAATACAGAGATTTATTAGCACTAAACAAATAATTTCTCGACTGATACCTTTGAATGCGTATTTAAAAACAAAGGAATGGGTTGCGGCTCGTAACGAAAAACAAACCACTCCGCAAGTGATTCTCGATTTTCATGAGCTCAGACGTGGCTCCAATTGTTTTGTCCTAAAATTTTTGGAAAAACTTGTACCTTCTAGTGCTAGTCTGTTTTTCCCTTTGTTAATCTTTTCTCGCGAATAAGTTTTTTCTCTCTGGTAGAATATGAATTAAACGGTAAGGTTGATTGAAAAACCTTCGCTGCCCCGTAAATTTATGTTTGAAATCCATTTATTTTGCAAACAAGGTGTATCGTTGGAAATATTCAAATTAAATGCACAGTATATAAACCATTTTTTAAATGCTAAGTGGCACACAACAATTCATGAATACGGAAATATTTTCCTAAAGATTTTTTATGCACTCATTACAGTGGTTGACATTTATTCAATGGAATATCCAACATTTAACATGCATAATATGATACCAATTAATATATTTTGGGGAAAAATAGAATGTTATTTCAAAATTTGTCCCTGAAAACCCATATAATAATTTAACCTGTAATTAGGGCTGTTTTCCATTATTATCTTTTTATTTGAGAGTGATTAGAAAATTTTCATTTATTACGCCATTTCTTACAAATATTAAAAAAGCTAAATCAACCCCAGGTTTATTATTCTATGCTTTTTTAGTGAAACGAAAGCCAAATATGCCGATATTAAATGCGCAATCATCTTTCAATTTAAGTATCCTTTCACAACACGGCTGTTTTATTTTACGGAACATATATGATTAAAATACAGTTTCACTACTAATTACACTAAAAATAAATTAATAATCTACCATTAAAATCTATTAGCGATGGTACAGAGAATCACAAATGTAAATGAATAGTATTTCCGAGCGTTATTTTATTTACAGTACTTCTGGTAATTTCAGAGTTAGCAGCGATTTTTTCAATATAATCGTTATGTAACTGTCATGGTATCTGAGATTAGTGTTCGTAAGAACCAAGTTAAAACTGATGCTTATGATAATAGGTGCTGAATCGACATTACCCTTCCTTTTTTTCTCTTACAAGCTAATGTGCAATTTCTCTTATAAACTTCATACGGAATCCTTTCCGTTCATCAGTCTTTAGAAGGTGGAAGGACAAATAATATTGAGGCCATACTATAAATCAATCATCTAGGTTATTATTGCTCATTGGAGTTGCTACACTTTGTCATCCTTGATGGGCTGTAAGGACCAAAGGTCTATTTCCTTTGTATCCTCCTAAATTTCCACATAATTAGTAATTGAGTGTCCTGCAAGCCAAAAGTCCGATTTTTCTCGAATGCAATGTTGGCGCATTTAACAATGTTTATGGTCACAAAGTCATAAATTTTAAGTTCTTAACGCTGAGGTGCAATTGTATCTTGAAGTTGAAATATTACGAGGACAGCGTTCAGGTGTGTGAGTTTAGCGCACTATTCTTCTATTGGTCATTAGTATGCTTTTTTGCTACTTGTGTGTCATAATCGCGGCAATGTCCTATATCATATCAGAAGAGAGGAATCACCATGGGTAGAGAAAGCTGGTCGTGGCTGGAGTACAGTGAAGGGCGGTAACCCTTTGCATGCTGAATCCAAAATCACGTCTAACGTTCGGAAATGGACAAACCCAGGACGGGCGGCGAGTTTGGTCCATATATAGACGGACATACGAGAAAACAAACTAGACGGTTGGTGATACGTGATGGGGGGTTAAGGAAAAGTAAAAGGACGATGAATTGAGTGACAATTGTGACGATAGATGTAAACAGATGACAGAGGGCTGTAAAATAAGGACAAAATGCAGGACGTTGTTACAACGACGACGGTGGATAGGCATTATAGTTAGGTGTTGAAGAAGGTAGAAGTTGAGCATGGCAGTCAGTGTACAGATCCTATTATCGAGAGTTAATCTTAAGAGACTGGTATGGATGGGGCAGGGCGTAAAGTAGGGTTGCTTGATGTCACCTGAGAAATTCGTTGTATTTCTTGAAAATTGAGCGAAACATTCTTGTAAGAAAATCGTTTGTGTAATGACTGGAGATATGAATATTGAGTTCTATAGAGGGTACTGCCTGTGAGCCTGAGTCTGATGTTACACACACAGCTGTCTTAGAGCCAAATGGAATTACCAGGACTCCTGGAAAAGTTGAATGAAGTAACAAGGTGTATGAGTTAGAGGGCACAGGCCTCAAAGACAAAGATTTAGTATTTGATAAAAAGAGTGATAAGAATGATAAGGCAATGAGGGTGAATGATGAAGTAATTTAAGAATAAGATTATAATTATCTTGACCAAATATTAGCAAAATGTGAAAGGATATTATGAGTATCAAGTTTGGGAGTATGAAGCAATGTATTGAGGAAAAACGATAATTTTTGACTTGTAAGCAAATAGAATTATGGAGCAAATTATTGAAAGGGAGTAAATATTAACGTTAGGAACATCGTAATTTCGCTTTCCTTACCCGTAAAGAGAATGGAGTGATGGTTGTGTATACTAATTATATATTTGTGAAAGTGCCCAATAAACTAATAGAAAATACATGGTGGGAAAAAGGCAGAATGTTTCTCGAGCATCCTTGAAATGAGGTCAAAAAGAAAACTATATATTCAGCTTTGGTACCAGATTGGGTAACAGGAGTCCGGAAAATTTATTATTTCCCATATTTTCAGATAAAGAACAAAATATTTAGACTTATGTTAGACTTACCACAAAAAAGGCACCATTTTATGCAAAAGCAAGGGAGGCCGAAGACAAAGCAGACGAGCGATTTGTCACCTCATATATCGCTTTCGGAATAACTACGGTACGCGGAGACAGGTGCTAGAAGTTCAAATTATGGCTTGCAAACATGCGATGGAGAGAGGAAAGCGGCATATCAAAGTGAGTAAAAAGATGTGTAAAGAAGACAATAAGAAATAACTCGTTCATAAAAAGTAACGAAATAGAGATATGAGAAATTGTCACGGAAGGAGAGCAAAGTGGTTTTCAGACGGAAGGGAACGACTTTTCATTCTCGCGGAGGGCGTCGTTTCTCGTGATATTTCCGAAGGAAAGGGAAAATGCGCCGGGGTGGTACTATTTCACCAGCAGGGATATTCTCAGCGTCGAGGTTTGGAGAAGGTAGAGTTGAGAAAAAAAGAATAAGTGACGCGAGAGAAAATTGAATGTGAACGCAGAGAAAATCAAGTACGAGAGGCTGACGTGGAAAATGGGAGCGGGGTTCCATGAAAACTGCTTCCGAATGAAACCGTCGGCACACGGGAGAATTTTACCGGCGCAATTCTAGCGTTCACTACGACGTTATGGATACTGAGTACTGGGCTTGTACTATATACCACCCGATGTTAGTAGAGATAGACAAAAGTTGGTTACTATTCGAGGATTAAAGGAAATGTTGTGAATCCTAATTTGGTGTCATTAGATGAAACCGAAAAGTGGGGTTTCGGCAGAGTCCTCCAAAAGTCTCGGAGGGTGCGCCTGCTGCGCATCTTCCGGTGTTAATTATTAAAGATAAATTAAACCATAGGAATTCTTATAAGAAAATATATATAAAAAGAATTCCAATGTGGAATGGGAAAGTGCTTTGTCACGAGTATTCCCATTATTAATTCAAATATTCATGATAATGGATGCTTCCAATTATAACCTAACGAGTCCTTGATTATGGGAGAATCTTTGCGAATTCTTACGAATTATTCTCCACTTCAGTCAAATATTTTTAGCATCCATGGATAAAAACCATAACGAAACCATTTCCGTATCATGTAACAGTATCAGACTGGACTTAGATTTTTCCAAAGATTTATCTGTGGGATATTACAAAATGTTTCATTCATCATGAACATAACTATACGGTTGAAGGCCTTTTGACAGCGTCATACGCACTCTAACATCGAGAATTCCCTAATAGTTTGATAATAACACAGGGACAATAGCACCGGTTCTGACATTGAATCTTGCCGGCTTTTTACGAGAGGAAATGCATAAAAGATAGCGCAACGCAGACAGAAACGCAGGACAGAACCATTCTACCTGTGGCGATGCCATATTCAAAGTGGAAAGAGTTTGAGGAGGGGTGGAGGCAAGCATACAGTGGAGTTGGCTGGTGGAGTTGGAAAGAGAATGGTCGGGGAGAGTGTGGAGCGATTGAATCGTTGTTCCTGCAGTGGAAGGCACGCGGTAGGCGTGGAGCAGGTATTGTTTCGGATGACATATGTGTGATGGAGGGCGAGACTGCCAGGCGGAGAGGTGGCGGACATATGAATGGAGCATGGGTGATGCTCTTAAAGGGGAGAATACACGCTGCACCCAAAGTTTGGGGAGTTGACAGTCGAGTGCGTGGTGAGAGAGGAAATCTGCATCTCACGGGCACTTCAATCTCTACCTTACTGGATGATAGCAAAATATTATGGGCGAGTTAATTTTTTTATTATTGAAATCTAACCTGTGGGTAGAGAATTTGACAAAAAAAAGTACAAGTAAAATTCTGACTGTGAATTTGGAATGATTATATAAGGAATGAGGTTCATAGAAAAGACGGAAATCTTATCGAAGGCTTGTATGAAATAATTTTTCAAACGGAAAGCACTGTAATCAAAGAGTTTTAAATGAAGTCATTTTAGCTAAGGCATTTAAACTCTCATGATGAAATCGGCAATTTATTAAAATTAATAAGGAATATCCGACCTGGAGGAAAAATCCTTTGACAGGTTATGTCACAAAGGCTCTTCACCCACCAGCACTGTATTTCAGTTTGGCTTGCTTCAGTATCTATCGTCATTAACTTATACTAACTCCCACAGATAGATTGAGTAGAGAATGGCTTCCAACATGGTTGATCAGGCTGGCTTTTTCGTAGTTTCCATTCTTCGTATAGCTTAGACATGAATGCGATACGTGATCTAAATATTGACCAATAAACTTTACATCCTCAGGCGTCACTTCGTGGAAGTATTTTATACTTGAATCCATGTTCAACCTTTTTACTTTTCCACGATATTTCCAATAATAATTGCGAAAAAGTGCAAGGATTTTTTAAATGTGGATTTAAGTATAAATATTGACCAACTTGCTGGACATGTCATCAACTCTTTCATACTGTGATGTAAAATTTTAAGCGAGCCTTAGAGTATCTTTCTATGCAGCCATTGTCAAAAGATGCTTCTGCTTACTTTAAAACAGAGAGTATTTACTAAAAATTTCCCGGTCATGGTTTATAGAGTAATGAGAAATGTAAAAAATAGTATGCAGCTACCTGCAGACCTGCGTAGCAAGGATGCGAGGCGGAAGTAAGAGTAGTGGGAAAGGATGGAAGGAAATAGAAGATGATAGCGAGAGCGAGGCAGGAAGACCAAATTATTTCAAGAAAAAAGCTCAAGTACGGTGCTACAAGATAGTGGTTAGAATCGACCAATCGATTGTACCTGAGGACCTATCCTGAGGTCTGATTGTGGGACGAGTAATAATTAGACGACACCTAGTTTTGAGTTATCCGAAACTCGAAGCTTCATAGTTCGCTGAAAATCAAGAGTTTAGAGGAATTGTTTTCGTAATGATGGAATTCAGATGGAATTTCGGCACATAGAAATACCCAGTGATTATAAAGTGGCAGGTGACCATTTGCTGCGGCTGAATGTAATAATGTCGTATTTTTGAGCGGTATTAGGACTGTCTTGTCCTCTCTTACATGCCACTTATTTTACGTCACACAAACAACCATGTCCTGGATGGAAATAAATCCACCCAGGCGGGACTTGAACCCGCGACCCTGAGTTAACAGGCAAGGACTTAACCCTGCAGCCACCGGGTGGAATGTATGCCACGAGAATGTGCTAGTCAAAGGTTCATTTTTAAGACGACATATTACTTTCAGAGTCCTGACCTGGGAAAGAGCCTATTTTGTTGAATTTTAACCGTAACCTCCAGTTGGGGCGCTTGCTCAGGAGTATATTTCCTGCTTCGCTAGCCCTGTTGTTTCTCACCCATCCTCATTGTTTCTAGACGATTTTGTTGTTTTGTTTCATCTGTTGATCTATTCCAGCAAAGATTGCAGCCAGCCACGTTTAACAACTACCCAAAGTTTGACAGATTTTAAGCTATCCAGGACTAGCCACGGTGTTCCACTTTTACGTACTCACCCTCAATGCACAATCGTACCAAAATTCACAGTTACAAAAATCATCCGCCGCGGATGACTTTTTCTCTGTGGAATTTCGCACAATTGTGCATTGCGGGCACCCAAAGTTTTTTAAACTCGAACCCATTCAATCAAGTTAGAAAAATAGGGCATGTTTTAGGTGAGTGCAGACACGTTTTTAAAGTAATAGTAAGATGTAAAACTAACTGCGTGCCTCGGGATCACCGGGTCTGTACTAATATGCACTGAGTGTGTGGAGCAATTGAACTAGCCAGAAGTTCTCTATCTTCTAAATGTTTCTTTGGGCTTTATTATTACTTCGCCAAAAGTAAACACTTTATGGGTTTAAATGTGGCTGTTACTCTGCGGAATGTGGCACTACTGGCCGATATAGGAGGACTTTACATCATTTTAAGCTTACCTCTCACCAGAGTAGGTATAAAGTTAGTTCCTCAAGAGAACTCTCTAAAAATCACGATGTAAAAAATCATTAGGTACCTTTTATTGTAAAATTAATTGTCCCGAATTTGCGGGATTCGAGTCTTTATTTCAAAATTGGCAACTATTTTATTTCAAATAAACTACGCAACCACATGAAAATCGACAAATAATCCTTGGCAGTATATGCACTAAAACTTTAACCAGGAGCGGGGAAAAAACCTCGAATTAATTTTGACTGCCAGGCTGATGCATTAACAACCTAAATATTCAGCAAAATATTTTCACTGAGACCAAAATAATGTAATGCTCCTTATTCACTTCATTCATTTCACTGATATCCCATATGCGATCTCACTGCAAGTTTTTTGACGGCAAAAGTGGTTATATCGTGTTCCTGGCTCACACAAACCCTTGGATTTAAATTTTCGTACAACATTTGAGAAATTTTTAACAACCCGAATTTTTTTTATTATTGATATTCGTTAGGGCAAAATTTTGATTTTGGATTGGAACCCAACCCCGGGGTTAAAGGTCAAATTAAAATATTTGGCATGCAGTCAACAAAACATACAACACTTTTATCGTTGCCGCAAATTTAATAAATGAAGACTTATGGAAAATGTCGAAACCTGGGCGAAATAAATGACTCTCGATCAATGGTGTAGTCTATATTTCATTACACCGATGGCAATGAGGCTAATCTATACTCGTTCATAGCTTCTATTTCTGCGTATTGTGGAATTTAAATACTTGTGGCGACCTCTCGCCAGCGCGTCGGCACGGCATCAGACAGCCCGGCGTCAAGCAGCCCGGCGCACGAACTCATTCCCGCCCTAGTATTTGTAATTATGTTTTTGATTAATGCCGAAAGAATACTCTTGCCACCGGCGCTCGCAGTAAGACAACTCAGTAGTGTTTTAACTCTATGACTGTGCGGTGGTTTTGTCTGACTAACGTTTACTTGTTACATGTGAGGTGATTGGAAATACAACACGTGCACCACACTCCAATATTGTCATATCCCCCGTCACCTCCTAAATACTATATTTTTAGATTGCAGCAACAAACCTGTCTTTTTTGTATCATTGAAAATTTGTCATTAAGGTAGTTCGAATGAAAAACCATTTTACTCATAAATCAATGAATATGGTTTCATTATAAAGAAAATCATCTCACCTATCCAATGGAACCAAAAACTCTACCCTTTACCACATTACTTTTGGAGATTTTTTCCAAAAAATACCAGCCCTTTTACATGAAAAATGGTACGTGTATGCACTCCAGAGAGACATTATTTACAAAATGAGGTGTTTCTAACACTTAGATGTCGTAAAAAAAGCCAGCAGTGTGTAGTGTGTATGTTTTCTCAACTATTTTCGAAAATTAATTATATTGTCACCACTGTTTTCAAAAGTCACAAAACCTTTCGTTTTGAAGAAGTTTCAAACGCACCGAGCGAAGAAAATGAGTCAAGTTAAAGACTTTAGATATTTTCATTTAATTACTTACAATTTCTGTCATATAAAACTACATTATTGCACCATTAATAACGCAATATTTAAATGATGTGTCCTACGGCTGGTGAAATTAAAAGGTATAATTCGAATATGGTCTCTATTATGACTAGGAAACTATCTCCCTCTAACTACCTTAAATACTCTTAACTTGCAGCGTCTGACCTAAACAATTACTCTTTCCACTCAGTGAAAAAATGGGGCCGCAGGGAGGAGGCGCCGTCCTCCCTGCGGCCCCATTTGCGAGCTCATGCAGGCGCCGCTTCCACTCCGCAAACCGCAGCCCCTCTTTGACGCACACGTCCCGATTCTCAATTCCTACCGCACCCGATCGCGACTTCCCCCGGAGGAGCGATTTCTCATGCTCTCCCGGCAGCCACAAAAACCCTCGCAGCCACCTCGCACCCCCAACCCCACTCGCCATCCCCCCCTCCCCCTCGGCGACGCCCCCTCTTCCATTTTTACGGCCTTTCCCTTCTCCATCGCTCGCTCCCTCATCGTCCCGCCTACCCTATCTTTTCCGAAATATCAACCCCATAAGTTTCCCTTCAAATCGTTTTCAGGCGACTTCGCATGCGACCCGTAAAAGGCTTAACACGGAGAGAAATGCCTCGGAGGAAGAGTGAATGCTAAGAAAGGGAGAATGGAAATGAAACTGAGCCGGCCCTAGAATGATGCGCTGCGGAACTCGAGGACTGCGAATGAGTGAGACGGCGATGGATCGAGGAGTCGCACCTGCAGGTGCAAGGGGCAGCAGCGGATTGGTGAACGGGTGCTGGAAGAGTTGGAGGGGAGCGTTGAGCTGTTGCCAGGGAAGCTAGTGGGGTGGCCAAAGCTTTACACCAGGGATAATGTCAGGAGTACCACATCTTCATGTTCATTGCAAGAGAAAAATTTTAAACCTGAGCTCTGAGAGAGAATATACTGACTTCCAATGGTTTTCTACCAAAGAGATGACAGCTCTAAATGTTAAAATTTACGAGTTAAAATGTTAAAATAATAAAACCCAGACATAGTGCATAAAAAAACGATGGTTCAAGGGTTAATAGTCCCACAAGGTGACCTAAAATCTCGCACGTCACTTTGAAGTCAAGTCATGATCGTAAGACTCTTATATAGTGAGAGTGATGCAGGGTGATGGGTAGCGGGTCCCCTTTCCTTTAGTCAGCAACAGCGCCATCAAGTTTAAATTTACAATTAAATCCAGAGAAGGTGCATCAAAAACGGTGAAAAAAGGGTTTTCTAGTTCCACAAGCTGAAATGAATTCAGAATTAATTCTAGTGCATTTCACTATCATGAAAGTAATTGTAAACGTACTGTCGTTATTCAGTAAGTAGTAAGCATTAGCCCAGAAATACGTGATTTTTCATATGCATTCATGTTTTCCCTTCTCTAGTACACACTTAAGTGCCATTATTCGACGGGCAAACATGTGTGCAACTTTCAGCACATATTCAAATAGAATGACGATAGACCAGGCAGAAGAAGCATTCTAAGAAAAAGGTTAATCCTATTATTCCGTCTTACTTCCACACTTAAGCGAAACAAATACATCAAAACTGGGTCAGAGGGCGCCATTCTCATTGCAAGCTCTCTCCTCTACTTCAAACAATACAGATACGGAACTTTTTTCCTCTGCAAACCATAAGTTTCTCCCTTATGTCACTACCATATGTGGTGACACAGGGGAAACTTCGGTCATTCTAGACAAAAGGGTTATTTTCAACTCTATGGTTGGTTATAAGGTCGGTAATAGGCAGCTGAGGTCAATATACCATCAGTTATAAAGGTAAAGGAGGGACTATATTGGATACGGAGAACGAAAGAAGAAAGTCCTGGCGTTGTTGAAAGGCCAAAGGGATTCACATTGCAACATCACGTCAAATGGACGGAGAGCTGCCCAAGAAGTTTACTCCAAGTGTAACCCGCATAAAAGTTAGTATTTTAATGAAATATCTCCTCCCTTGCACTTAGGGAAGACACTTCCCTAATCACCAGATGAACCGGTTTTATTCGTTATAAAAGTAAGAGTTGATGATAAGTACATCCCACTACATGTTCATATAATGCAAATAGCTTTGGCATAATTTTACAGCAAATTGGATTCCTACAAGGGAAAAAGGAATTCTTAAGGTGATCTATTTTCATTGCCCATATTAGCACTCGTGGCACAGAATTACTCTCACGCGTTTATTTATTGCAACGTAGGGAAAAAGATGCCCAGATAATTGATGGATTACATTGACGAGGCGGAAGATTTGGCCCAAGTGCCTTATTCGATCACTGTGAATGAGAGCTCTGGGATTCATGGTACATCGATTTTCTATAGGGCAACGTTTTTTCATGTACGAGCAGAGATCATCCTTTAAGCGTATTGGAATGATGTGGATATAAAACGAAAATGTTAGGGAGCTCGTGCGTTCTTTACTAGGTCGCATGACATGACGAATACCGTCTAAATCATTGGTCCAAATCCATGAAGTAAAACTAACCAGAGGCCGCTCTTAATGGTGCAGTACCAAATCCTGAGCCTTCATGCGTATCTATAGAAAAATGACACAGAGGCAAAGAGTGGAGTCTCCATTTAACTTTCCTCATAACTCGCGACCATCGATCGGGTTCGGGATGGCGTTACATCTGACGCCCAGCGGCATTTCACCAGAGTGTGAACTTGCAAAGAAGAGAAGGCGGGGGATGACATTCACTCATTCAGTCATCGGGCTCGGGCGGCCGGAGCTCGTTGCGATATAAAAGAAGCATCGTCGCTGATTCGGCCCGATTGATGGGCGGGTCGGCGAGGTGGAGGGAATAAGCTGAGTGCAACGCTGTCATTACGCCGGGCATATTCGAAAGCCTTTCAGATAGATTCGTATTTGAAAATTTAACTAAAACTTAATTTCGCAAACGACAGGCAAAGGCACTATCATTCAGAAAATATACCCATTAAGATACTTTTATGCACTGATGATTGATCGTAATTTCTTGTTAAAAACATATGACAGAATCGACATATTTTCTTTTTTCGGATTCCAAACGCAAGTTCATTTTAAAATCAGCGACATGCTGATATGATGATATTAATGCAGTACTAATGATGTAAACATGGTTTTATGGAAAGAAATTCATAAATGTCAATTTAGCGTTCAGCAATTACATATAGTGTGCCCGCACTAAGTGTCCCGCGGGCTGCGATTGCAGTAGCCAGGTTCTCACATAAAGCAATGATATCAAGGAAACCCCATCGCTATTTCTGTACTAATGCTGCAGAAATGATTTTAACGTTTATAAGACCAGTTATATGAATCCTGGCTATATTACCATCTAAAAACTAAAATCGAAACAATGCGATTTAATAACTTTAATTAAATTATTCAGAGGATATGTCGTCATGTAGTAAGCATAAACACAAATATATTTTATATATTCTTTCAATATAAGTGCAATTGAAATTGTGAAGTCTTTTACCTTAAAATGCTGACTGAATTTGCGAGCCATATATTTATCTAGATTTACACAATATTAAAATATTTTCTAAGGCAGTAGTTACGATAATAGGTTTTTAAGTATACGCCTTTAAAATATGCCATGGTCCACATTCAGTCTACAATACAAGGCTTTTCTCAATCAAAAAAAGTGCCATAAAATATATATCCACCACGATTTCCAAGTGTTTAATTAACAAGAATATAGTCAAAGTGCAAAATCACAAAAATCCTTCTGTTGAATAGCCGTTTTAAACTAGTAGTTACATTGTCTCACTCAGAATATCTTAAAAGTACCATTCGCTAAAATTTCTCACAACATTATCGTACATCACAGCTTGCTGTTCCAACTAAATTTGCTTCCTTCACATCACTTTTCTTCTCTTATTTATCCCTCTTTGAGGGAACCTCATTAAAAAGTAGACAGTTTCTTTCTTCTCATGAAAATTGATTCTGTTGTATAAACCAGAATCTGGCTGTATTTAGTAATAATATCACTCATTTCTGATGACCGTTTTATAGGAATGGCGTAAATTTGAAACGCCCAATGACGGCTAGTTAATGAAATTTTATGAAAAGCTGTGCGTTCTGTTATCTTTATAGATTAAATGCTTTGACTTAAGTTATTATTAAGCTATACATGGCAAGATCAGCGAAAGAGTCTCCAGGCATCATAAAATGAAATATTAAAATAAACGAAAAATGAAAAAGTCTTTTTCTCAAATTAGCAAGTTATCGAATTTCCAAGTCCACAAGTGTCAGTTGTTGGACTATTTTTCCGTAAAACGGAACTTTTATTTTTGGGATAGAGCCTCACGAGGCCACCTAGAATGTCTCAGGCTTGAATAACTTTTTAAACGATTCACTCTTGCTACCACCATTGTATAGCACACCCTCGGCCCACTGGTAATCCAAAGGAGACTTATTTCCATTTAAAATTTGATTCTGTTAGGGGTCCGTCAAGTGACAGTTAAGCGAACAGCTAAACAGGAAAATAGTGTCTATTTCTAACAACCATGCACAGCCAAAATCTTGGCTACCTCACCTTACTATCGCTTTCCCAAGACTCCTAGCACATTCATCCGCTCTTCTTCTCCGTGATCCAGAGACAATGGCTTGGCGTTCTCATGTAACCACCCTGTGTCAATCTCATTTGTCACCAAATGTCACCTCGAAGGATTTTGCATCAGAAGTTTCTCACGGGCTGCAGATTATCAAAGGCGACTCCAACAATAGGGAAGATCGTCAATTTTTTTCAAATTTCAATGAGTTTGGGGTCAGTAATCTTTTCTGTGGGGTTCAGTGTAACGCTGGAATTTATTCAGAATTATTTTCAGCCGCCCTGAGGTTCCAACAAGCGGTTTAAGTTTCTCAATTTTCGATCATTTTGTTAAAAAGTTGAGCTAAGCAGAATATCACGGCCTGCCTCATTTTTTCGCGAGAAACACGAGATGCAGGTTGCCTATCCAAAATTATTTTTTTTAATAATACGCAGGGTGCAATTAGCCATGAAATTTTTTAAATGTAATCGCCATTTCCTTTCTAAAAATGTGCGAGTTTCTCTCTAAAAATGAGGAAGAGCGCGGTCTACCGCGCATTTCAACTTTTTACAAATATGGTCTAAAATTTTAAAACTATAACCACTTGGTGGAATCTCAGGAAAGTGGAAAAAATTCGAAAATTTGTCATATTGTCATTGTTATATTGAGCCTCAAAGACAACTTTTCTCACCTCAAGCGGATTGAAATCTGAAAAAGGTTTTGACGATCACCCCTATCCAACCTCTTTTATAATTAGGCCCAGAGAGCTCAGCAACCCAAGACAATAGTCCCCTCTATATGAACACCAACACTAAGGCCCAAAACCCCCACTGAGGTCATTTTCAGTTATCTTAATGACCCCAGATAATTCCTTACGAGGCAAAAAACCTACAGTTAAATCCAAGGGCTCTCGCCAGCCATGGTCGCAGCTTACTCAGATCATTCACTTATAACTCATTATATCTTACTTTATATTGAACTGATAGCTTAAATTCTAACCAAACTGAGACACTACAGCTCACCTTACTGGCGGTATTTTCTACTGTTTGCTCAATTCGCGGACCCACACCTGGGACAGGAAATCGCCAGGCTAGAAGAGAGAAAATATAAAAAACGTAGAATACTCACTGTTGTTACCTCCTTATGACTTTGTATGGAACAATATGAAACTTTTTACTCAAAGAAGGATGTCGAGATTGAAGGTCATTTTACAATCAGATCCAAAGGGAATGCATGTTGATATGCTCATTGAGAGTGCTGAACGGTATAATTTGTCACAAAAGAGTGACTCGAAGAGAGATTAGAAATCTAGGTCGAATATTTTAGTGTATGCTCCCCATGAAATATTTGCAATCTTTATTCAATTCATGCTTTCTGATGGAGATGGGCTTAATGCATAAAAAAACTTGAAATACGAAGTGGTATAGAAGAAGAGTAGGTGGTCAACCCTACAATGGACTGCAATAGTATCGATGCATTACAAGATCTGATGAGAAAAGAGCATGGCAACACCCGCACCAGGAGGATAATGATACGATCCAAACGATAGGAGTGCCAGGCTCTATTGGCCAATGAAATGGAAGAGTATGTAACTAAGCTTTTCAATCCCCCGCATCCAAACCAAGAACCAAAGCAAAGTTTCCAACAAATATAGCGATGTAAAATACGCCTTCGTCATCAAAATACGTTATTCTCTTTTAATCGAGCACCGAATTCTCTAGAGAGTGGAATAGTTGATGAGAGCGCGAGGTGAACGCGAGGGATAAAAGGCACGTGCGTTTTTCAGCCGAGTGTCGCGAACCCATTTCACGTGGAACTTCACCTTATAGCACCTCGAGATTCTCAAGGACATCGGACGAAAGAGCCACGAATGTGACACAGTAGGAGATCGCTATTCGCAGGATACACGTGTGCCGTCATGTTTAAACTGGAATGGCAGACAAAGATAGAACTTTAGCTTTGAGATTGAAAAATCAGATTCGTCAAGTACTTTTAGAATATTTTAATCCAACTCCATGTTTATTTTGACTGAAACTCAAACGCCAATGCATACTATAGGACAATTGCCGAACGTAGCAATGAGGAAAAAGCTCATTTGCTGAATGCTTAGAACACCTACACTGAAAAGCGAATAAAACCCCGAACTTGATTTAGGACAGTCATCAATTCGATAACCAAATAACAATCCGTATCGGAGAAAAAAGTTTAATTCTCATTACAAAATGAAATGGCATGTCTCTAATGGAGCAACAATGCGAAATTTATTTTCCAGGGAAATTCAATAGAAAAATCAACATCCGGTTATACGATCCAAGCAAAAATTAAAAAAATGTAAATCATACACCAGCATTTCATAAACGAACTAAAAAAAATGTTGCTTAATGCCCACAATACATAAAACTCTGCAGAATTTCATTCATGTTTATGACAAAATATGAAACCTTAACAGCAACCACACCGGACCAGTTTAATATTATTTCGATAAAATCATCATTGTTTAAATTCTAAATTTCTTGTACCTCCATTGCTTTCAATTCGTAGAAATGAGATAGGTTATCAACACGCTTCTCCAAAAAATGAGTCGTTGAATCAACCAAAATAAAAATATAAGAAATATTCACTGAGATGTATTCAAGCGGATATGGATCAGTATGTTTTAAGGGGCTGAGCGTAGAAAATAGAGTAATTTATTTCAAATAGGTAAAAATAATAGTGCTGATCCGGGAGTAATACGTATTTTTATGTATTTAATTAGAGGGTAACTCACAAAATTTGTTCATTCGTGCTTCCGTGCTAACGGACAATACTCGGGAGCTCTGGGGGTCTATTCTGTACATCCTCGAATATTCCGAGTCACGATAGTGACGAAATTTTTACGTCCGAGCCATGTAAAATTCAAAGGGGAGCATTCAAAAGTTGGGGTTTTTCGGGGATTTTGACGTCACATCCACGGATTTACCGAGATTCGACCGCGTCGATTCCTTACTGAATAAGACGCAGCGGCTAAGGACTAAGTCGCTGCGTCTCTAGTGGTATGGTGACTTAAGAAAGGCCCTCCTCCACATCACATATGATCGTTTACCGAGGAGCTTTGCACTCCATTTTCCAGAGGCTTTCCCCCACACCGTATTCCACGAGAGATTTCACTTCAGATATGAATCGCTCCCGCTGCGCTTCTTCACCGCATCTCATCAAATCCCTCCCCCGTACTCTCTTTCAACCGATCTCTCCACCTCTTCTTTTTCCTCACGCATTCCCTTTCTCGTGCCCACATTGTCAGTCACGCCCATACCCCTCACAATTCCGCAATCTCCCGAATTCCCCGAGGAGGAGCGCGTCGAGTTGAATTTCCAACCGACGAAGAAGACGACGAAGCGAGCCACTCTTCGCTGATTTTCCCAAACGCAATCCCGAGAACGGCGCACATATCGTGTAAATCAGTTTTCGAGGAGATTGCCTTCATCCCAGAGGGGTTTTGACGGTCGAAAACGAACGATATGAGCGTGTTAGAAAGAGTATTCCCTCCCTATTCCTTGGAGTCAAAGCATAAAATTATGTAAAGCCTAAAAATTCATGAGGATAAAGCCTAATTCGTGAGAACAAATATACATTTAACCGTGAACAACAACCTAAGATTAAAATCCACAAATTGTACAGGCATTATATGAGAACAAATGTTTTCCCTAGTCCCTCATATGTATTTCTTAATCTCATTCGCAACCCCTGATGTGGCATTTTCTTCACGTTTGGGAGAATTGAAATGACCAATAGTTTTCTGCAAAATCCTGATAAATAATAATTGTTTCAATTTATCTACTGAAGTAAAAGTTCACGAGAAAATTTTAAAAAATCTAGCGCGTGGGTATTTTCAAGATCAATTTAGAGATAAATTGGACACATTGACTAATTGTTCAAACGTGAATAGAGGAAATAAATATTGAAAGTCAATTTTTAAAAATTAAAAGTAATAATAAAGTAAGTGAAAGACTGAATATGGAGCAGAAAAGAGGAAATATTTACTACTTTGCTCTTAATCATTGATACAATAAGAGGATCTAGAGGGTGGCAACATCAAAACTTTAGAGCACATATAAGAAGCAAGAGATCGAAGGACCTTTCTGCGGAGTAAAGGGCTATGCACTATAAGGATACTGCATTATGATTTAAAGTTGGTGAAAGGTGGTGAAATGTATATAAGTTAGCACATAAAAAAATGGATGTTAGCCGATACTCGGACTACAGCCTTGGCTTTCTAGTCGCATGCGCAGACCACTTAGCAACTCAGCTTCGTCGTTCACGCAGCCATTTTTGGAACTATAATTGGGCGAAGATTTCATGGCCATTTGGTATTTATATATATTTTAGTCCATCAAAGGAGTAGCTCCATGATTTCTCATCTTCCATTCTAAACTACTAATCATAACCGATCTATCGAATAAAAATGTATTACATGTTTACATCTTACGACTTGGTAGGGATATAAAACGCAATAAACATGTCAGTCTGATGTTACCATTGATGTAATCGCAAGCTCTCTCCGCAAGTGCTGAGCCGTGCAATATGATTCTCGGCGGTAGCGGCCTTGGATATTTATGTGTCGTATCAAGGGTCAAATTGCCAGTGCGAACAAGCTTTGAGCACAGCATTGATCTTCCATCAAAATGAGTATTTGACCCATCTCTCACCAGGAGTTCCATAGAACGATGACTGCAACAGTTAATTGGCTCTTGACTTCAACTCATGTGTAATCCATGCTCACTAAGAAGTGGTGTCTCACTCATCACCGCATTTTAACATAATGATAAGTAGTAAACAATGATGTATTACCTAAATAATTAAAATTATAAAAATATAAGTGCGAAAATAAATAATCAAGGCAGAAAATCGAAAGTGCAGCTTAGATATACTTCAAGCGTTTCATTATCAGTGGAACTAAATATAATGGCATTATATTCACTTTGCATCAAGTTTGATTACTTATGTGGTGTGGTATTTCCCCCCCCTTCACTTTTGTTCAATTTCCCCTCTTTGGAAAGTTTACCCTCTGCGGACTGTTTACCCTCCGGACTCGCTAACGATATCGAGACATCGACATGGAAATATCCATCGATACCCTGACTCAGCGTCTTCTGCCAGTAATTCCTGTCACCAAATTCCTGTCGCCACATTCCTGTCGCCACATTCCTGCCGCCACATTCCTGCCACCACATTCCCTCACCAGGTCATCTCTCATTTAAATAGCACCATGGCGTTGGAATACTACGAGGACGCGCTAAGGCAGAAAGTCATGGCACAAAGGCAAAATCCTGCATTACACGATTGGAAACGAAAAACAGTTCCCTGAGCTCCAATTGAAATCCTACGCGGCATGTGGGTACCCATTCCACTACCTTCCTCCCCTCCAAGGCTACCAATCGCCTGTATTTCATTCACCCCCTTCCAAATATCACTCTTTAATCTTGCCGAAACCTCCCCTCCGAGGCTACTGATTGCCTCTATTCCATAGCACACCCATTCGCCCTTCCAACTTGCCGAAAAACCTCCCCTCCCACAGCGCACCTGACTCCTCGCTCTCTTTGGCTGGCGATCGCCGTGGTGTGAACATGCCGAGCTACCAATACGGCAATTTGGCAAAATTAGTGACTGATTGTGGAGTTGTAACGTCAGAACACAGGTTGGCTGACCCTTGCAATATTTTGGTTGCAATTCTTAAGCTGGTAAAATATATAAGTTGGATCGAGTCAGGCGATACTTAGTGAAAAAGTGACATATAAGAGTGACATAGGGAGAAATGGTGATTGTCATCCTTGAGCATTGCTGGCTTGAGCATTGCTTGAGCAGACTGTCATCCTCACAGTTTCTCCATATACCGCAAAAGAACTTATTCTGATGCCATCATACCCAAGGACTCGAACCACCACTATCCTCATTGACTTGCAGCTTTTCAATCGTTTTTAAATGGTATGACTTTCATTCCACTGACGGAGGGAGAGTTTAACAAGGAATTGAACACCATTAAACTCCTTGCCATCAGGAACGGCTATGAGTCTTCCCTCATTGACAAATTACTCAAGAGGAGACAAAGAAGGTTGACTATCTCGTCATCCACAGGCCTTTCTCAAATTCTCCGATAAGAAATGGATGAAGGGGCCTTTCATAAACAACTCCATGTCCAATAGCGTTAATAGAATTTCTCGTAATGTACATTTGAAGGTTTGTTTTTATTCCAGAATGACTATTGGAAATTTACTTCTCAATTCTTAAGATATTTTTAATTACTTTGTCAAAAGTGGAGTGTATTTGTTGAGATGTGGGACTCAGGACTGCAATTGTTTTTACATTGGAGAGACGGGTAGAAGTTTTAACATAAGGAAAAATGAACATTTTAATTCTTTTAATCATGGTGATAACAAATTAATTTTTGCATCTCATTTATCTGGTTTTAATCACATGTCGGATTTTAGAGTAGAGATTTTAAATGTTCATGACAAAGGTGCAAAGCTGGATTTTTTAGAAAACATTGAGATAATAACAGCATCTAAGGCTTTGGGACCGAAATTAATTTATTTAAGTTAAATGTTATATGTAAATATAAATAAAGAAAGTTAAATGACATTGTACCGTTTAATCTGTCCCCACTTTATCATGTACCTTTCCCGCCTTTAAAAAGCACTCCCCCAACATCCTGACCTTCAACATGTTCCCTATTCGTATTTAATCAAACCCTCAAAGCCCCTACCCGAACCACTCCTGCAGTACCCTCCCTCCCTATTTGTGAAAATATATATATATATATATATATATATATATATATATATATATATATATATATATATATATATATATGTATATGGGCTCGCCACTGGGAGAATGTCAGTTGTACCCTTGAAAATGACAAAAGAGTGTCGAAACCGGTAGGGTTCCCAAACAAAGTGTGAAAAATGCATCGTTCAAGTATTATTTAATATGGAGAAATATATTTATTTCATTCGTGGTTATTCAATTTATTTGTTTCTCTCCCGTGTACCTCCTCTTTCTCACTCGTAGTTTTGGAGAGAATTTGTTTTAAGGGCATTTATGGAGAGAGATCTCTACCGCCTCTCCCGTTGATTTTTCATCTTGCTCACGTTTTTTTTTGCTTTGCATCACATTTAATGGAGTTGACTATTGCCCTAAAAAGTACTTTAATTTAAATGATTTCCAATTATCACAATCCACGTTCGTGAAACATTTGGATATAAGTCCTTGATGGAGTCAGTTATAATTTAGAGAAATTTCATAGGCTAACAATTAATATTCCAGGGGAAAATTCAAAATAGACGAAAATAGTATTACATGACCAAACGAAATGCGATCGGGGATATCGAAATTTCACTATCTCTCTCTGGGAATATTTTATTCGAAAAAATGGCATATACACGTAATATGGAATCGCATGAAATGGCATATGGATTTTTTCAAGAGTTATAAGCTAGCATATTAAGACTCAGTGGTCGGCGAAATGCAGACAAGACGTGAAGAGTTTACTACTAATTCGTGAGATATCGTTTGAAAAATTTAGGTCGTGCACTTAGCTTGGATTTCTGGCATTTTCCAAATACGTGGCAGGAATCGAGAAGCTGATCGTTAGTCCAAAATACTACCTGTAGCGAGTGAAGCAGTAGCATTCAAAAATTATGTTACGTGCACATTAACGATGAAATAGACATTTCCTTCATGTGAATATCATCAAGTTATCAAGTCTGAAAATACTAACATTCAATGAAGAAGGAGTTGGCCAAGATTTTCGATTCCCATGTTGCGAAGAATCAAAATTAACACCATCTTTTGTCCAAAAAGAGAAGTATCAGGCTTGATGCGCTGGAGCTAATTCATCATAAAAATGAGAGCAAAGGCTCTTACACTTAGATAAAGTTTATTCGAACTCAGTTTCTATATACTCCATGGCCTGATGATGATGCAGTACATCGAAAGGTCGGTCAAAAAATATTACTCTAAGTGGATAATTGCCCTTACTCTCATTCTTTATGATACTATGTTTTCGTTGTTATGTCTTTATGATAATGGAGTTAGAACTCAATAAATGAACTACTATTTGGAAGCATTTAAGTTATGAAGAACATTATCTAAGGACTATCTTTACACTTATTTTCATAAGTATGTGTCTAATGGCAAAATTAATTTTAAAATTTAAACATGCACCTAAAGTTTTTGACAAATAAGCGGGGCGTACTCACTTTGATGTGATTCTCCGGGGTGCAGCTGTTTTTTCATCGGCCAGATCGGCCGGAAATTGAAAACCGAAATGGCAGAGAATGGCTGGAATGCCTCGCTATATACACCTGAACTTTTTCCTTCTATTTTGCATTTTCGTGATTAATGGGCATAACCTACTTGAACGCCTTGGAAAAACACAGCCGATGCAGTGAGTACAGCTGAGAGGTCACAATATGTCGTCTATAATCGATTGTTTTTTAATTTTCATCAGTCTTTCCTGACCTGGTAATTTTGCATTGAATGACTTGAGGTCTTCCATGCTAAAACTCATGTCACATGATTAATTACTCGAGCAGTCACCGTACGTCCTACCGTAGGGTTAAAAATTATTCTTCTAGAATATCTATTAATTTCTGGCTCCTTATAAAACTTATTTTAAGAAATGCAAGAGAATAATACTGATTAACTTATTCTATCTTTCTGTATTAATTTCTCAAAAACCATGTGTTATAAGCTATAAGATATTTCCTGGTTTTGATAATAGTACTGTAAAAACCCCGGGGTTTCTAGTAATCTGATACTGATTTACATCCACAATATAATTTATAGTTATTTATCCATGAAATATATCATTATTTGTTTCTAAATTGCTGGCTTCGATGCAGAACACATGAACACACGCTCAATATATGTAGGTATATAGTTTTATAATGCGTGACGTCCATCGATCAGGTGCTATAAAGAGGCACGCTGATGTAAATAACATCTAGTATAGCAATGTATATGATGAAAAACCTTTAATTCTATCGTAAATGTATTTTTAGCATACCATATGGAATTATACAGGGAGCATCAAATAAAAAGGTTAATGATAAAATGATTGGGGTTATAACTCCCAAAATATTTCTTCCAAAACCAAATTCCCAATTTATTGTATTAAGCAATTCAAAAAGTCAAATATGAACCAATAACAGTTGAAAAAAAATATCGGGAGCAGTTTTAAAAGTACCGCCCATGAACCATGCACGAGCTCTCATGAGTCGTCTAAAATTGTCCCGCGTACCAAAAATTATGATTCGACCGAAAAATTATAATTCTTCTTAATTTGTACTCCAGGACCAGCTGTAGTTGTGTTCACTCGAGCGTTGCATGTGGGATACTCTCGACACCTCCAATAAACAATATTCCTGCCGTTATTCTGTCGTAAATACAATAAACCGTCAATTTGTAAGTATACGCGATTATATTTAACAATAATTTCGGCCATGGTAATGGTATAAATAAACAAACTATAATCAATTGAACGTAGCAACGGGAGACACATAGAGGGAAAACATTTTATATAGTTTGGGAGTTTCATATTTTAGGTGATATAATGTATTGGGAGTTTTGTATTTTGGAAAAAGAAATAATTGGCAGTTTTGGATTGAGAGAAATATTTTGGGAGTTATGACCCCCTACCGATAAAATATGCTATTCTGGCAGTTTGAAAGACTCTGGGAGATGCACAAATAACTCACCAGTCAATAAGAAATAATTGGTGATAACAATGGCGTAATTATCTCTAAGATACGAGATTTTATCTAAACAAGTTAAGAGGAATATCGAACTACCTGGGCTAAATTAACGTAAAATGGTTAATAGTTAAAAAAATAAGCATTCGAAATAACTGGTGTACCGATATTAATACGACGGTAATAACGATTCAGTAAAAGTACAACTATAAAATACTCGTTTAAATACTGGTACCTGCAGAGGAATTTACTTGGGCAACGAAGTAATAGAAGTTTTTTCGGGGTTCATCGACGGTAAGGGTCATATCGCACCGCACCTATATCAATAAAATAATTTCTATATCATTAGATTTAAAGCTTTTTTATAAAATGTTTTCATAGAGTACTCTGACAGTATTTAAATAAGTCATATTTTACTTATAAGCCCAGTAAAATTTATAAATTTAAGCACCTGAGTAAGAGAATCGGGATTGTCTCCTAGGATCATACGGAGCTCTTCTCTAATTTCAAATTTCTCATGGAAAACCCTGTATTTGTCGCATTCCGTCAGGAGGTGTTTCACTGACAAAGGACAGTCGCAACCTTCACAACGTGGCTGTAGTCGTTCTTCCGTGAAGAGGCACGAGTGGGTTAAGGGGCAGTGGCCTATCCTCAGTCGAGTTATTGCGACTTCCTCTCGACGACAGCTCCTAACAGAAGATGGCCAAGCCGAGACTGAGGGTTTTATTTCGCGGAGTTTATTATTTAAACATGTTTGCCACTCCAGTCTCCACAGTTCCATGGCTTCGTTCCGCAGGGCAGTTTTTGCATCGTCTACGGGTACCAGCGTCGTCATGAGCTCGTTATTGTTCAGGGTTTCCTTCGCCGCTCGAACCTCCGTCTCGTTCCCAGGGATTCCCGCATGACCGGGGACCCAAGCTAGGCATACGTCGATTCCCCTCCTACTAAGGGAAAGGAGGAGAGATTTTATGTCATGCACGACTGTATGGAACGGAGAAAAAAGAGATAACTTGGAGGGCGCTAAGACTGTCTGAGCAAACAAGGAACTAACCTTCACTGCGGCGAATCTCCGACAGGGCCGTATTGATAGCAAACAGCTCCGCAGTGTACGCGCTACACTGAGGACTGAGCTTCCCCTTGATTACCCCATGGATGGAAGAGGTAACCGTAAACGCGCAGCCTGAACTAGACTTTAAACCATCGGTATATATTGGCAGGAAGTCTTTGTACTCCCTAAGAATTTCTTGGAAGAGAAGCTGGTACTCCGATGCCGAGGTTAAGGTTTTTTGTGATTTTGCAAGAGGAGTCACGAGTCCAAAGACGAGGCATTGGAAATGATTGGAAAGGAGAGGAAGCTAGTGGCGGAGGTTCGAAGGAGACAGAAGTGATGAATGGAGGGCGTATTGAGATGAGAGTGAATGTTGAACAGGATAATAGAGGGGAGAAAAATAAGGAAGCGTGGAAGGATAAGGAAGGATAGGATAGGAAAATCTGGACGATATGAGAAGACGGAGACCAAACGAGGAATATTTGAAGTATTAAATTGCGGGTCGCCGAAATAAGGGAAGTGTGCCATAATAGGAGACGTTAGGATAAGAACTGAACCCTGCAGGAACCTTATGGAGAAAATGTTACGGTGAAATTGGCTGAAAATTTGGAATATGATAGTTCTTGAGGAGTAGATTAAAAAACTCAATGGGCGTTAAATCGTAAAAATTCTTCTTTTCGAGTTAGAGGTCTTCAGAGTTTTGATTTGCATAGCATTCAGGGGGGCCTATTTCAATGGACTTGCCTATGTATTTCCCTAGGTACGCAGGATAGAGAACAATGTTACATACTTGCATGTAACATTGCTCTCTATCCTGGATGTATGGCCATGTCCTGGATGTATGCATGTATGGCCATATTCATATTTTTTAGCTAAAAGTCTAACTAAAAATTACGGAATACACTTCATACTCTCCAACAGCAAGCCCTTTACTCCTTCGAGCACACCTAAGCACCTTAGATTAGGACAACCAGTTTCACAGTGTCCAGGGTAAATCATCCGAAACTCAAAATGCAGGTCTTCATATTTTGTCCGTTTTTCCACCTGTTTTGCATTCACGTATGTTACAGCAGGAGCTGTAGCCGTCGCACAATGAGAACGCAAGGCCTCATCGTGCCAAGCTGTGTACGCTGACTTGGTGTAATAAATACAGCCGGAGGGAATAAGAGTCAGTCTCCGGCTGGGATAGGCACGCCCTGCATCTTTTACCCGCAACCTCCGACTTGATACAATGCGGAGGTACTCGAGTATGTTTATGAAATCATTTTGGTACGCGAGGACGGAACCTCGGTCTCGGACTTTAGAATGGCCGGACGGAAGAAGCCAAACGTCAGTTCCTCCGATAGCCCATGCTTTTCCATGTGTCGATACAAATATCCATCCATGGGCTTATCAGTGTGTGCCTTGAGCAAGGCTTTTTGCTCGGCTGTTATTATTTCGAGGCTGAGGACGTCTAATTTCTAACCCCTCACCTGAAGACAGCGACGAATCGTCGTCGCTGTCTTCAGCGACGACGAGTGAGGTCACTATTCAGTGACCTCACTCGTCGTCGCTGTTATTCGTATTCGTACGTCGATTCTATTCAGTGAGGGGTCTATGTTCACACCAGTTTTGTCCCATAATCTCCTTGCCGCCTGGAAGAGGAGTTGTCTTGTCTCCTTGCCCCACTCCTGTACTCTTGCGCTCTGTCATGAGATTCAGCAGATGGTCACTGCTTTGGAGCGCTCGGTATGTGTATCCAGGACAACACCGTTTTAGAGATACGCCAGGCTCAATGGACCTTTACCGCGAGGGATATATAATCTGGCAACGGAAGATTTCGGATGAAGACTTATATTGATGGTCATCATCTTCCGTGTTCTCCTGTCGAGTGTCTGCAGCTCGTTGATGTTCCACTTCATGCATCCGAAGGTATAGGGTAATGTGGGAACTACGAACGTGTTCTGGGTAAGAAACTAACTCTTGCCGGACACCTCAGAACTCGAATTTTTTTGAGAGACTGTCTGTTATTGGCAGTGACTTCTCCTTCACTGCTGCAACTCCTGCATTTTTCCTGCTCCCGGATCGGCTGTCAGCTATGACTGCTGCTGCTTAATGTGTAGCAGCCTGGCTGGTTTTCAGGCTATTACAGTTGCTGTTGCAGCAGCTAAGGCTGTCGATTCTTGTTGGTGCAGCGGCATCCACGATGGGGGAGGGAGAACTTGACACTTATGTTCCACCTATTGGTATAGATAGGTAGGAAAGAAGAGTTGTGTAGGGTACATAAAATTGCCAAACAAACATTTTGAAGGATAGGACCAAGTTTCTTGCATCTTCTTCTCAAGATGCCCGGTAGACTATGAGATATAGTCAATGGTAATCTATTTTTGTGGGGAATACTAACAAGATGCATAGCACTAGGCTATTAGCTATATAGTTTGGTCTTCTATGGCCTGAAAAACGAAAAAGCCTGCCAGCCTGCTGCGCCTCGAGCAAAAGCAGCAATTATCGCTTAGAGTTTATGACAAGCGTATATTGCCGATTTTTCTATATAATAACAATCAATGTATATAGATGATTTGTCGGAGTTATGTTGAGAATGCAAAAGATGGGGAAATTAGACTTTTAAACAATAGCGCCATCGGAGCAATATTGATGCATGACATACGAATCCACGTACAATGAAGCTAGTGACAGTGTTGCAAAGCGTTGTTTCATTGTTTCTAGGGCCGTCGCTACCTATAATTATGTATTCCGCTATGATAGTGGTGATAGTAGCCTACTAAGTTAGTAGCTCCTAGTAGCTCACTGGAAAGGATCTATGAATACAATTTTTTAGTATGCGACTAAGTGCTCTTAGTAGCCGCCTAAGTTAGTCTCCTACTAGCGACTTCTAGCTAAAAATATGAATATGGCTGTGCATCTTTAGTATGCAACATTGTTCTCTATCCTTCGTAACTAGGAAAATATATAGACGAGTCCATTGAAATTGCCCGCCCCCCATGTGCTACGCAAATCACGATGTAAAAGACCTCTAACTCGAATAGAAGAATTTTTACGACTTAACACCCATTAAGACTTTTAATCTACTCCTCAAGAACTATCGTATTCCAAATTTGCAGCCAATTCCACCGTAACATTTTTTCCATAAGGTTTCTGCGGGTTCCTTTAACAATAAGCTAGTATAATGGCCTACAATATCCTCCACATGCTAAGACAACGTTGGATCTAATAAGTGCCTTCATTATTTGTGCACAATAATTTAATGTTTGCTAAAAATTAAATATTCCCCATTTCGTATGAACGTCATATGGTTTGCACACTATACGGAATACGAACTATTTCTAATGGTCTCTAAAGACTTCGTGGAATTTGCTCAACGTTGTAAATGAAAAGTATAACTTAGTTATTCCACATAGGTTCATTGACAGGACGACCAGGTTTCGACGAAGCTCGTCATCATCAGGCACAGTATTACAAGAAGACATAGAATATAGTCACACAAATCGGGGGAGGTAGAGGAGATGTAGGGAGAGTGGGAAGATGGGAGTTGAACGTTGGGGAAGAGGGGTGGGTGGGAAGGGGTAATGGTTTGCAAGGAGGAGTCTTGGGGGATGGAGAGAGGAGGTCTTGGACCATTAGGCCCCTCAAATTCCGCATGAATATTTTCAGCCCAGGACACTTGTTCAACGATAGATACATTCTTAAATCTTTATGAAATTTACACTTAAAAAGTTTTTCAAAAACCGATTTCTAGGTCGTTGCTGAGTGTAACTTTTACGCTCAATTTCACGTTCAATACGTTCAACAATCGTCTACATTTACACTTCAATTCACTCTTAAAAGTTATTTCATTTAAACTGATAATTTTGAAATTCTATAGAAACGTAATAATTATTAACAAATATACATCGGTTGAGTTTCTTAAGATTAAATTTTTCGTGAATTTTGAAAATAATGTTTAGTAAGATTTTAGGGAAAATCTGTCAATGAAGCATTTTAGTGAGATAATCTGTGGTTTTTTTAAGGTCATATCTGAGTCCTAAACAGTTCAACCAAGGAGAAAGTTTACGAGGGAACGGATGAATTTTGAAACTGCTTAGCTCAGTGATTGCCAAACAACGGCCTCAAAGCAAACACGCTCAACCTCTCCTCGTGTTTAAGGATAACTCGAGTCCTGTTAAGAAGTTATACCACAGTTTGAATCTACTTTAAGTACATTAGGTTCTTGGGGAGAGGATTTACTTTTAATGTAAACAACACTAAGCAGTTAGGACTTAATTATGGAGTAAAAGATTAGTTCGAGACACGCTCTGGAATATCTAACATTGAAGTCTTATGAGAGGCAGGTTTTATGAATAAACATAGTTACGTAATACACATTTTTTTCGAAAGATGTCCACTGAAAATGTTTTACTAAATATAAAATGTAATTTACATGCAACCAGGTATAAATCTGAATTTTAAGTACAAGCATAAGGTTCTATCAAAAACCTTGAATGCCTCGCTTATTTTTTTAATCATAATTTATTTTCCTAAATTTTCCATTTGTACCTATCTTTTACCTACAGATTACCTAAGTAATCTGTACATTGTTAAATTATAATACCGCTGTGGTTATTAGTAGGTAATTGACTTATAACAGAACTAATAATGGAGGCAGAGTTTCCACGACAGAGGGTGTTTTTTGAAAGGCCGTGTAGCGGTACCTGAATGAATTCCATCCATCTAGATGGAAAGGTTTTGATCGGAAATTTGTAGGATGAAATTCACTGATAGGAAGTACTTTCTGGAGGAATTAAGGGAGAAGGTGGAGAGAATTAATTATTTGGTGAAAGTGAGAATCAAGAGGGGAAGTTAAGAGTTCAAGGAGATGGTATTCACTATTAGAGCGGAGGACCGACGTAACTTGCGAAATGGCGATAGTTGGCTGGGAGAACAAACGTAACCGACAATTTTTATTACATAAATTTGGTTTGATAATTAAAAATGGTTAAAATTACTTGACACGCTTCAAGTAACCTTAAGTCTTAAGAGTATGAGACAACAAGGTCCTTCACTGTTCGCCTATAACTTCCACTATTGATATCATCATGGAAAATCATCTAAATTCCATCTTTTTCGAGCACAAAAATCACCACTCCATAATAATCAGTTTATATTCATTGTTACCAAGCTACAAAAAAATGATTTTGTGAAATGCTCACCTCTCATAGTAATTTGTACTTTTTCACTTCGATTTATCTTCGATAAAATGCAACGTTATTGGTTCAACTGTTAAGTGGAAGTCCTTTTTTAGCAATTGAGCAGTATAAAATAAAATTGGTATTGTTTATAAATGGATCGTAAGAGAATATCACTCATAAAGCTAAAATGTAATGCAAATGCGCAAATTAGGAAGTTTCAATATATCAAAATGCAAAAAATGTAAACTTTTGAGAATTTTTGGCATGCCCAACCTACGTCAGATAAAATTGGATTTGATAGTATACGTTACAGATGCAGGAAGTCTCAGACAGTTATGATTAAATGTGCCATATGCGTATATGATCCAAAGCACAAAAAATCCCGAAATGACGACAGTTTCCTTCAAGTATGCAAAATTCGTGGAAAACGTCAGAATCTATTTCAAATTGTCATCATATATGTAAGTCCGCATACGTCAAACCACATCAGCATAGCAATCAGAATAAAAAATTCCATGATTTATTCACAAATTTTTCCACAGTAACTTAGAGCCTTTGAAATCGTAAATAGGCTTGGTTTGGGGTACGCATTATTTGGGACTCAAATTTAATCCACACATACTTCAAAATACGGTATTGGTAAGCTTAGTCTCATGAACTCTAAACCCTTTATCTAATTACGAGCACGGTAGTCACTTGTCTATTAAACTCTCTCTTAATGATAGCGTTCGATTTACTGCACATTTGTCTCCCTCTTCATCGTAATATCGAGCAAATACGCAGCAAGGACGAAGAGGGGCAAGCAATTAATGGGGCAAATGCTCCGTAATAAATAACCGCAGGGCTGGGATTTGTTTCTCGCAGTGATGGAGGTCTGCTTTTAAGGCCCCGGGATCGGGACAAGAGGGAAAGGGCAGTGGCCCCTTGATGGAAAACGGCGAAGAAATATGGGAGGCCGCGGAAAAATGAAAGGGAAATATTGATATCAGGAGAGTGGAGAGGATTAGGAGGTGGCTGGAGGTCTGAGTTGGAGTTTGGAAAGGAGTGGGAGAAGGCCCTTCTAAAATACGAATCCGCTGCTCCGTGCATGTGGAGGAGCCCGGCCTTTCCGAAGAAAGCCCTTCTTTCCTCTCCACAGCATTTCCATCACTTTCATATTTTCGCATCAAAAAATGAAAAAGGACGTAAAGCGAGGGCTGCGGCCACTTCCGCGACCGGAATTACTCCTCGAGACCCCCGTCTACCCACGGAAGGCGGGAGGGCCCTTCAGATGGACGACCCCTTACCCTTTATACCCCACCGTACCGTAAACAGGCTTCTCTCAGTTGCCAGACAAACATAACCCAGGTGAACCTAGGGTTTGGAATACATTCTTCAAGTAGTGAACATTTTAAAACAGATGGCTCTCAAAGTATCCAGAACAGTATATGTAGTCAATACGCCAAGCATGAGGAACAACTTTCTCTCGAAATTATGCTTAGGGAGCAAAGATAAGGGCTCTTAATATTTCTTTTATATTTTAATCAGTAGCACTCCGTCGGGCTTGTGGTAATTTCTTTCTAATTCGTACTTACTTAGGTATCGTACTGGTTTAAATAAAAGATTCTTAAAGAAAACCACGGTTAGTAAGCCTAATTTCCACGAAAATTTTGACATAATGTGCATAAAATGATGAACCAGAAGATAGTACCGAGGTTAACTGCATCTTGGAGATCTAAAGAGGGTTATGTAGCAATTTTTTCCCAATAAGGTAACAGATATCTTGAGAAGATATCTTAAAAATTGAAATCATATCATTTACCAGATACATAAGCTTAACAATTTGCTTGATGTAAGAGCTAAATCAAAAAAATAAAATTATACTTGATAGTAAATATAATACCACTGGAGAGTAAAAATTCTAAAATGAATCGAAAGAAACAGAAATAAGTATTCAACATGAAATTTTCGGCGCAACTACGCGTATGCGAACAATATACTCGTTCCATATTACGCAAATTAGCACCAAAGATAAAATTAAATTTGAATATGAAATATAAAAATATGTAAAAATTAAAAATTAGGTTTCTCCAAAACACAAATAATAGCTTTGATTTCCATATTGAATTAATAAAGGTAATTTCTAAATTCTTACTCCACGAAGGGTAGTACAACAAAGCAAAATGACTTTGACCTAGTGCTTTTTTACTCAGATTTTCCTTGATAAAATTGTTTTCTTTGTTACGTATTTCAACATTCCTATGATGGCAATACAATTGTAGCTAAAAATTATACGGTACAACCTTCGTTATAAAAAAGCTTAACATTTTTTTAGACACGGTCTGATTTCAAAATGTACATTTTGCCCCATACCTACTAATTACGAGGTAACGTGAATCTGGGTGATAAATAAATACGTGACATGTGATTTAGGAATTTAAAGAAAGCTTGTACATTTGTTTTAAAGGTAATTTCAAAAATATTCCGTGACCAAGAAACACTCGCGACCTACCCGACACGCCCCATTACCAAAAAAACATTTCCTTGGCCCAAAAACAGATGATGCAATAGAGTGAAGTGAATTTGGATACACGGAATATAAAATATTTTCTTCATTTTTCTCCGCACTCGGTTTAGTGCGTTTTCAGTCATCCATCATGGTAGCTACATATCAGCTGACGCTACGAAACAAAAATATAAGAGGTTGAGCAGTTAAGTATTAGAAATATAAACGGCATCAAAGCGATCCCTCCTGGCGCCGATCTTTACGGTCAAATGTTAAACCCTTTCTCCATCTTTCAGTTCTTTTGAGAATATATTAAGCTCCTCCTTCGTGTATAGTTAAAAGAAAACAACGGACCTCCTCCGAAGTTTTGAGCCTTTGGCAAAGCTTTTCCTCTATTAAATCGGCGAAGTTTCTCGGGGACTTTGTGCGTATATTTTCCGTTCATCCCCTGGAAAAAAAGAAAGTAGGGATATTGGCCTAATTGGCGAGAGATAGAGGGAGAGAGAAAGCAGAGCAGAACAAACGAAATGGAAAAGAAGCCAAAAGAGAAAAGGAGCGAGTGATGATGGGAGGAGGAGAGAGAGAAGAGAGTCATCCTGGGGTGAGTTGTCAGCGGAAAAGGGCCGCGTTCACAGGGAGAAGAAATCCAGAAGAGAAGTCATGGGCGGGAGAAGACGTAAAAACTTTTGTAATTACATCCAAGGAATTAAGGAAAACAATTTAAGCCTATTGCTGCGACTTTTGGATATATCTGAATGAATATATTTTTCTGCCGAGCGTGGAGGACCAGTTTACATGTCGGACCGAAAAGATAAACGACAAAACTTCAGATGACACTTATATTCCTAAAAATATGCACTATGCTGCCATTCAAGTACATTATTCAATTAATAATTCTTACTGCACCATTTTTAGAACTTGAATTGTGGTACGTGAACGCCAGGATTTTGAAAAATATAATGAAGTAAGTATATGGAATAATTCATAAAAATATTAACAAAGTCTTGTATATCCCTCAAACAAATTTACTATGTATTACCTCAGAGAAAATAAAAAAATCACATTTTTGCGAGTCACTGCTGAGATTTCAATAATTAGAGGAACTATTAATCTCCTAGATCAGTGAAAAAAATCACATAATGCACCAAATTATAGAATAGACTGTTTGAATTTCGGCCGATTATTTTCCATTTCAGCCCATTGTAGTTCAGGATTACCGTTTGCTATTATGATAAGTTGACAACTCTGGAAATATACCTTTATAAATGAAAACGACTTTAATTGAAGTAAAAACACTCCTAAATTCATTTAAAATTCAATGCACGGAATGATTTCACAAGGTGTATTTTAAGTAAAACCGTGCTTTAAAACACTCGGAGTGTTAGGAACACAATGAAAACAGCATAAAAGTCCTTCAGATTTCACCATTAAGGCAATTTAACAAAAATGCAATATTTAGTGTGGAACACGGATACCTTGAGTACAAAAAGTTTTTAGGAGGAAACTTTTCTTAAGTAGCGAGTAAGTTTGAGTTTCAAGATTCAATATGATGTTAAAATGCATCTACAAGGGGTACAACATCCCATATAATCTCCACTAGAACTACTTCGAGATTTTACCCATAAAACCGAGTTTTAAACCGCACTGGTTGAAATTTAGAATGAAGCTTAAGAACGAAAGAAAAAGTTTTTCATAGCAACAAAAAGTACAGCATCATTTGGACGATACGAAAAAATAAAACTGGCTAAGGTAAGGCCGCAAAAATATCTCCAAGAACTGGAAAACGGAAACAGTCATTCTCTCACAAAATTTACGATTGTCTCAAACTTCAAAGCCATGCACAGCCTTCTCTGCAGTCGAAAATTTTCTTAATCCCACTTTACTGTCTCAAGGCTCTACTCTGCTGATCTCATCAGGATAGTGGCAAAAATGATGATGGGTTCTGGGGATCTGATTGAACTTTAATCTCTCAAAATTAAACTCCGTTCATTTTCCGAGATGGGTTAAATTTCGGGTATATTGCCATTGAAAATGAAATAATTGCGATATTTAATTCAAATAGAACGTATTTGGCCGCTTAAACTATCAAAAAAATGAATAGAACCAGAGGTTCAAATCCCTCTGCAATGGCTGAATGAGTTATCCTCCCAATTCCGGTTATTATTTCGTTCGACCCTCCTCTAACCCAAAATTAATCCGCTTGATCCACATTTGGTGGCATAAAAAATGATCTCCACTTTTGTAAGAACCACGAGTAGGACAATGAAACAAATCAATAAGCAATTAAATGAATCAATAGTTGAGAAAATGAAAAATTGAATACACTTCACGCATGTAGAATAGACACAAAGAGCAAACAATGCTCAATATATTCGAGGTGTGCGGAAAGCGCAATACAGAAAAGTGTGGCATGAAAATAATCCAAGGTTTAGTTATTAATTCACTAATCGCAATTATTCTCAATTTTACATAATTTAGGAATAGCGCGATTCCGCGAGAAATCGCGATTTCAAGGCCTACTATCCTAGCAAGGACAACCGTGATGATGCAATTCAAGGTGACCACAATGCGGAAACTAAAAAAAATAAGGCCATTACGCTTGCCATTGTTAGGAGCAATTTGAATTTCCCTCGCGCAAAGAAAAGACTCTTTAAGTCCTTCTTCAGAATTCAGTGAAAGACAATTCTACGCATTAATTTTCACAAAATCTGTACTCACTGGCGAACGCCTGATGTACTGAAGGAAATGCAAATCACGTAATGTGACCTTGATAGAGTTGTTTGGTGCAATTCAGTAGTGGTGAAGTACTCTTCATGGGGAGTTTTCACCCAGCGCAGGCCAATGGTATGGAGGACGCAGGGTCCACCTATTTGTAGTAAAAGTATTTTATCTTAGCGATGAATTCATGCTAATCACGATTCCTATAGTTTCAACTGTAAGGCAAATGGTGCAAAATTCACAACGTGGAATTTGCTCCAGGACTTCCTCACAAGTATATTGATTATTATAGTGTACTGTACAAAACTTTAATATGTATTTGATACACAATAATTACACAAGTATTTTTCAAATAAAAATACCTCAAAGTATTTAAAACACACGCGTCTAAAATTCTGCATAGCTCTCAACTCAGTCAGTGAGTATTTTTATACAAAAAGCATCATCATTTACTCTCACCGTTCATTGCACACAGTGAGTGTTCGTATTCGTACTCACTCATACCCGCAGGCTTAGGAAGAGAGCACTCTTCAGAAGGCCTGATTTCTCTGCACGTTTTTATTCTCCTAAAAATCTATATGCATGCATGAGAGGCAATATCAACGCACGGTTTCTCTGGATGACGAAGACATCTACTTGAGTTTTTCCATGAGATACCTGAATAGGTTCAGTATTGCTTCCAAAAGCAAATTTTCTGAGACTGCATTCATAAGGTTTTCTCTTACCGCGCAATATATGTTTTGAACCATCACAAATACTCCAATGGAAAACCTTCTAAAGGCTCAGAGCTCATTTTATGATGCATGACAAGAGGACATTTTAACCGTCTAGCAGGTCATTAAGAAATAAGTGAATATGAATCGTAATTTTTTTAATTTAGAAATAATAGGTGGAGAACGAGCGATAATATAAGTAAATCAGATTTTTACGAAATTTCAATGATTAGCCGAACAGAAGGACATTAAGGAAATATTTTATGGATATAATATTAAATGATTTTATTGATGATCGATTTGAGGTAGCAGCCTTGGATCCCATGGAGCCCATCTTCTGCTAAATCCCTAGTTGCGGGGGTGATCAATAAAAAGGAAATGCATGCATACCACAAATTATAGACATGTAGCACATGAGAAAGACATTATGAAGTTAAAGGGGTCCACTATGAAAAGAATTATGCGTCACATAATTGATACTCTGGCTATTTATATAGAAAAACGTATCCACTACCTCACATGAACAAAAAAATGTCTTACCTGACTTCGATTCCACTAAATGAAACCGATAGGACAGAGTTTAAAATGAGAGAATGGCATGGCACGAGAGAAAAGTCCCTAGAAATTGAATACATATTCACCTCAACAATCCAAATACATTCTGTTTGTACTTATCAGCAACTTGCCGCCGTCACTGAGCTAAAATGTGGTTAATCAATACAAATGGCGCTGCAATCGGCTCTCCTCCTGAAAATAAGTCTTCATGCAAAAATATTCAAATAATAATCTATATATCTTTTAACTTCATTATGGTTTTGTATTGGTAACGCATTTTATCAGTGAAAGCAGTTTATTTAACCAAAAATTATAAAATATGAGGAATTACGAGTTTGCTTTGACTCACAAAATTATGGTGAAACCCCTTTCATAAAGTAGGGAGCTTCTATCAGCTGCGTCAAGTTTATTTCGTACAATCAGTAAAGCATTATTGAATACCCTTATCATCAATTTCAACAATAGAAAAAACATGATCGTAAATGCATCATTAACAATAAACATATGTGAATGAAATCTCTACAATAAATATCTCCGAATTGATGAAAAATTGGCAGCTAAAAAAGGCCTGAGGAGCATTGCCAAACTTATCGACATTGTTATCACTTATAATTCTCAAAAATGATATCATATGAGTAAAGACCAGTTTTAAAATGAATATGGCGCACCGCAAATGCAATACAAATTGATGGTGAACTAAAACAGAGTATGGAGTCCTCTGAAAACTGTTGAGAGTAATGGTTTTGGCTCCCCTCTGGAATATGCTTTAAGATCCGCGTGCGTGGCTCCTCTCGAAAAATAAAATAAAATAAAATCCCAGAAATTTCAGGGGAAAAGTAATGGGTTTTTTATTAAAGCACTCCCAACTGTGCAAATGCGTACCCATGTGGCAAGATTGAAAAGCATATGAGTCGGTGGCTTGTGGAAGAAATGCGGGATGCGGGTTCTGAAGGAATTGTGAAGGAGTCTCGGAAATATGTCGATTTTCAACGAGTACAACGAGAATGAGGTCAAGTTAGGAGCAAGGAAACTGCATTATTTTCAGAATCAATCAAGATATTTTCTAAAGCGAAAAGGTCTATAAATATGACAGAATTTCTAGGCGAATCCACGCAAAAACCTTACACCTGGAAGATTGATTCTGCTATAATTACTATTATTAAAATATATCCAACTTCATAATCTCTCTTCTCTGCTAATTTTTCATTGCTTCACAGTAATGATTCCCTCTCGCATTGAATGCCATTCAGAGCTACATTTATTTCGTTGGCATTACCCGTCAAAGTTGTCGCATCCGCAATAAAATTTGTAGAGAAATAGAATAAAAAAGCAAGATCACTTGGAGCTTTTCTTTTAACTTGATAAACCTCTCACTACCTTAATCATAATTGATTTTCATACCCTACGACGTCATCTTTGATTTTTTCACCAATTACCATGATTGTAGCCCAGTTTTATGAATCGCATATTATCCACATTTCAATGGCAGGTAACTGAAACATGAAACCTACCTCATGCCACACTACGTCTCTCCGCATAATAAAAATAATTAAAAATCCAGAAGAGTTCATAGTCTCACTAATATTTCTATAGTTTACCAAAAGAGTAAGAGCATTAATTTATGTCGTTCAATTCACCGTTTACTACTAGGAATAGTTCACAAAAAGTTCATTCGACACCTAATTGGTACATAAGCAACTAAACATTTAATGCACCAAAAAATTTTGACGATCAAGGCACAAGCCACAAAAGACGGAGAGGAAAGAATTTGAAGGAGAACGAAAAGTAAAAGAAGTGTGTTCACTTCAATATTTCGTATATAGACGTACTTATTGCTTTAATATTTACATGCCTGTTAGCGTTAACCGAGAAGTATTGTGAAAAATGACCACTTGTATGGAGGGTATTGTTTACCCTGGAAGATCTACTTGCATGCGGACGAAATGTCACTGTTCGGAAAGTAAAAGGAGTTTAAATTGCTGTGAAAAACCACTAGCCCACTGCTGCATTGTTTAATCCTATGATTTATCGCTTTATAATTTACAGTAAGTTTTCACTTTATTTGTAAATGAAAATTGCTCCAGAACTTTCTATCTCATGAAAAAGAACTTCAGCGTAATAACACATTAATTAATTATATATAGTAATCGTTATATACATCAGAGAGCCACATAATGATACAGTAATGATTACAAAAATTTAAGAATTTGCGCTGGCAATAAACACCTGCATTTTTCATGGACAATGGAGGAATTTATGATAAAATATTAAAAATCCATTTAAGGGTACTTGTTTAACACAAATAATATTAGTAACAACAAGAGTCCAAAGAATATATAGAGGTAATCTTTATTCTAATGATGGTTTATACGCAGTGGTTGCATATATATCAAATTTTTATAACCAGTAATGGTTATATAAATTGATATATATGCAGCATACATTGACTATTTTATCTGCATCACATTGTTTAACCTTTGGTACAATAAGACTCACGGAAGACATTGGTTTGTACATGAGGGAACCACATAACTACCAAATATCCGCCTGTATTTGTAGCTCTGATATTTTACTGAAATAAATAGTATTAAGTACTGTAGTAAATGAAATTGAAGTAGACCAAATATAAAGTATGTTGAACCGGAATTACTATCTAAAAACTGTAGTAGAGGACACGTAATTAGTTCAGTTAAAAGTTTAAAAAACATCCGCTGAATACTAATATTTTTTTAAAACAATTTTCGGCATTGGGTGATAAAATCTTCCGAAATTCGGTCTCTCAATATTCAGATTCTTTGTACTCCCTTCGAGTAATATTAATTTGTTAAGGTCTGACAGGGGGATCATGAGTCTAAATCCATGCGACATGGAGATTTGGTTCTCATTAAGAAAAGGATTCTCTCGAGATTATCTGAGGCCATTTATTTGAACCTTGGATTTTTAGAGGAAGTGAAAAGTAGATGAGAAGAACGACAACTAAGCAGAAGCTGGAATTTCAGCGCAGAAAAGTCATCGAAGAGAATTTAAATATGACTAATGACCTTCTTCACTTTGCACAAGCTCGTGCTTACGATTTTTCCTTAGTGGCTGAGAAAGAAAAAGAAGTCTGATGTTGGGGTGAGGGAGCCAAGGGTGTCAGAAAGACGCCTGGTCTCAAAAGCGTCGATACGTTTTATAATATTCGTTCAGACAAAAGACAACTGCTGTGTTTAAAGAAGATATGACTACAACCAGGAAACATGATGTGAGAACTTTCGTGTGGAGCCTAGCACTCTTTGTATTGAAAAAGTCTTTGTAATCTAGTGCTGAAGGGGGATGCTGAAGGTAAAATGATGAAGTATATAAGAGGAAAGGACCATATAAAATACCGTAGAAAAAAGAAGAACAAGAAGAATTGGACAGACCCTGAGAGACAATGGGTTTGTGAAGAGCAAAGTTGAAGGTAAAATAGAGGGAAAAGTCTCGATAGGAAGACCCAGGAATAGTTTCATGGGCAATAGAAAAGTACTTGAAAGATGAGATACCAAGAGATAAGAGTAATAGCATTAGTTAGGGAAGGGAGGAGAACTGTAGTCGACCAATCTTAGGATTGAAAAACCAATTATGAACATTCATTTCCAGGCATTGGATTTTAATTCGTCTTTTGCAAATGCAGCAAAATAAACCCAAGTAACAAAGAATTACTCGTGATACAGTAGCGTCCCTCTATACTGTAATTGAATATTTAATTAGGAAATGAAATTTTTAGGATCGAGTAGCTTTGCCAAAGATTCATGCAGGTATATCTATCTATAAAACTCAACGTCGTACGTGTTGAGCAACAGGAACTGCAGACTCGGGAATAAATAGAGAGAAATCTATTTAAGAAAATAAAAAACAGCCGAAAGCAACATACGCATGTTATATCATTAATAACAGGGTTTAGGCATAAATTTAATACGCTACGACAAAAAATAGCGGAATTTCTTGATTTATGAATGCATTCAGCAAACTATATAGATTATCTCTCGACAGAAAAATGGAGCCGGGTTATAATTTTATGCTTATAAGCGGAGCTCATTACTCCAAATTCCATTAAAGATCTTTATATATTTTATAAGATTATGGATTTTTAAAATAACATTAAGTTGATTAATTAAGATTTTCTCCTCTACCAAATATGGCAGCGAAATAAGTAAGAATTTCCTAGGAAATCCACGAAGGCTCTTATCATAAACCATGGTGACGCTAAGATCGCCACAAAATAAAACAAAACGGCATAGTGTTCCTCAGCAAAAGTCTGGTGGTTAGATTTTATGTCAATGAGCACTTTTCCCAAAACACGTATGCCATGAAGAACAAAAAGAAAACTAATGTCAGCGCATGTGAAGAATACCAAAATACCGACCTGCAACGGTTTTAAGATGGGTGCATATCTATTTAGACAAGCTTAATTAGAGAGTGAATTGGACTTGAGAAATAGATAATGGGCTTCAAGTGTTCCGAAATATGTATATTCTAAAATTACCATTTCTACCTCTAAAACCTAAATTGATGTCCGTAATCGAGCAATTAACAGTTTTCTGAGCATCAGTGGCTCTGCCTGTAGCGCCAATACTAGTTGCGTTTGCAGGCAAGAAAAAAAAAGAAATGGGCAAGACGCGTAGTAGTTCGCACTTTAAATCCAGAGGGACACTATCACGCCCGCTCCGAGCGTTAAGAGACAGAAGAGGCCTCGGTGAGCGCCAAGCAACAGTTTCGTCGATTGCTGCGGGGGAAATATTCAATCGGCAATTGCATTCCAAATCCCGGGCATCCGGCCGCTTCCCTCCTCCCTTCGCTCACCACACAAAGTGTAAAGGATTGGCGCAGTTTCCTTTCGATTTCGCTCACAAATTCCCCTTCTGGGCGAGAACCGGGCCCCACCCACATTTTCCCATCCTGCGTGGACGCCGCACCGCCCACAATCCGTATCGCTTCCCCACAATGGACTCTCGTTCCGATTGAGGAGTGGCGTCCTCGCGTCCCTTGGCATCTGAATCCCCAGCGGCAACGCTCGGCTGCGATGGTGACGAGAGGAAGTGGATGGCTCGGACCTTGCCGAGAGGAAAGAATGCTCGCCTGAAAGGAAAATGGGAGAACAGAGCGAGAGGAGCGACCTGAAGAAGGAATTGGTACGACGCAGGACATGGGGTGGAATAGATACCAGAATGCCCGTTCTGAAGAAAGGAGATACAAGGAAATTGGGAAGGAAGAAATGTTACACAGTGTTCACCACAGGGAACGGGGTTGCCACGACGAATCCATGCTCACAGGTTGAAGACCCGACTTAATTTCCAGGTTCTCCTAAACGCTGTCCGATATTCTGGGAAATATGTCATTGAGCTCCTATCTCTACCATTATGGAGAATAACTATGATTACATTCCATAGCAAATACATTATGGCGTTAACCGGCAAGTAAAATGACTGCAACATGTCTAGATGAATCTTTATAGCATTTTTTTAATATTAGCTGATTATGCATGGTCTTATATGGCATGTATGCAAGGCATGGAGAGTAAAGGATGCACTTCAAGTAATGGCAACTGTAACACTGCAGTATGTATTCCTCGGTGTTTCTCACACTCTTTATCTCATCGCTCTTTAGTTAGATGCCAAACACTTGACAATTTCCCTGCAACGTTAAATATATTTCCTATCTTACCCACATCTCATGAAATCAAACACATTTCGAGAAATTACTGGCGCTATCTTAACACAACTATTTTTTTCAATTAATCTTTCTAACTTAGTCTGGCACGATTTTTACTTCTTTCCTGTCATCAATATTATTTGTTATGCAAATATATATATATATATATATATATATATATAATCTTACAAAAAGTTGTCCTCTCTTTATGCTTCATATCTTTACCATGGCGTCTCTTTGCCAATGCACGTAACTATCCCATCCACAACTCCACCTCCTCTTTTCCTCTACAAACCAGATCTAGCCACCCTCTTTAATCTCTCTCCACCAGCCCCTTCTACCACCCGGATGTTTCCGCAGCGAACCCCCCAGTTTAAAGATTCTTCCTCGACGTTTGATTCTTCCCCTTCAGAGGAAACTCCCTTAGATACGCCGCAACAAGAGGTAGTCAACTTATCCTCCATGCCTCTAAGGCCAGCTGAACTGTCATTGTTAAGTAAAGGTCTCTCTTTCTCACCAACACCCTTAGTAAATCCCATTAGCATTCTTTCTGACGCTATTAATTTTTGCCGTAATCTTAAATGGAAGGTTTTCTGGAGTTCCCAACCCTCTAACCCAGCCAACTCCAACTCAATTCACCCCGCTCTCACCAAATTCAAACCTCCTTCTTCTTTTGAACCCAAACCCCTTCCTTCTAATCACCCAGTTGAAATTTTTGCCAACCAGCTTCTTTCTAAAATTTCCAACCCTTCCTTCATTGAGTCCCTTAACCCCAAACACAACCTCTCTCCAGAAGAAACGGCGGCCCTCAAGCAACTCACCCACAATCCCAAAATAGTAATTACCCAAGCTGACAAAGGTTCCACGGTTGTTATCCTTAACACCAATGACTATGTAAACGAAGCCCTAAGGCAACTTTCAGATACTTCCTCCTACAGGCCTGTTCCCTCAGATCCCACTCTTGATTTTGCTAATAAGTTAACATCGCTCCTCCTCCAAAAAGGTCCAACAGAAGGTTTGGCTAAGTGTGACCTTTCCCTTCTCTCTGCTCCTCACCCCAAAACCCCTCATTTCTACATCCTTCCTAAAATTCATAAACCTAACATCCCCGGCCGTCCAATTGTTTCCTCCTGCAGTTCCCCTACTGAACGCATCTCGGCATTTGTTGATCACTATCTGCAGCCTCACGTTCATGCCCTGCCCTCATTTATTAAAGATACACACCACTTTCTAAATTATTTGAAAACTGTCAAACTTCCACATAATACACCACTTTTGATGGCCACTATAGATGTCACTTCCTTGTACACTTCCATTCCCCACTCAGAAGGTCTCCGTTCCATCCGTCATTTTCTCAGCCAACGCCCCACTCCTCATATACCCAGTACCGACTTCCTCTTACAACTTTCTGAATTTATTCTTACCCACAATGCTTTCTCCTTCAACGATCTTCACTACCTACAAACAAAGGGCTGTGCCATGGGAAGTCGTTTTAGCCCTTCTTATGCCAATCTTTTTCTAGGTCTTCTGGAAGAGAATTACCTCTCCCAAGCCCCTTTTAAACCCCTTCTGTGGCTCCGTTACATAGATGACATTTTTCTACTTTGGACACATGACATCGACTCCCTAAACTCCTTCATTTCCTCTCTCAATGACTCCTCTTCTGTATCATTTACCTCTACTATATCTTCCACCCATATAACCTTTCTAGATGTCGACGTAGCTTTATCCAACCGTAAATTCAGTACTTCTGTTCATATAAAGCCCACTAATAAACAGCAATACCTTCACTTCAGCAGTTGTCATCCCGCACATACCAAACGTTCCCTCCCATACTCACTTTCTATCAGAGGTCATCGAATTTGTAACAACCCGGAGTCCCTTGATTGCTTTCTTTCCAAGCTACACCAGTCTCTTCTTCGCAGGGGCTACCCTGAATCCCTTTTAAATAAAAAAATACTTAGAAAACCGTACCAACCTAAATCCACTTCTTGTCCTAAGTACAACAATATTTCTATTTGCACCACTTTCTTCCCAGGCGTACAGTCCCTAAAACATCTCCTCAAAGAATTATTCCCAATACTTTCTAGCAATCCTGCCACTACTAATTTATTCCCTAAATGTCCCTCTGTTGTATACAAACGTCCCCCGAACTTGTCTGCTATATTTAGAGCCACTAACCCCCTCCATAAATCTTTTAATATTTCCAAAGCTCCAGCCACCCGTTGTAACCGGCCAAGGTGCAAAACTTGTTTAATTCTAATTACAGACCGATTACCCAAAAAATTCGTTAATCGTTATCTTCCTTCTGTTACCTCCCCTTCCTGTGCCACAACTAATATAGTATATATCCTTATTTGTAAATTATGTACAGCTTTTTACATTGGGCTCTGTAGTACCCCCCTCAATATCAGAATTAATAATCACCGTGCTTCTTGCAATCCCTCTTCAACCAACTTCTCTTTCTCTGTCCCCACACATGCTGCCTCCCACAATGTAAGATTTGATGACTGCTACAATGTAGCCATTCTGGCCTCCCTCCCGCCCACAGCCACTATAATTAGTCTGAAGACTTTAGAACAATGTTGCATCCGATATTTTAACGCCCTCTGTCCACCTGGCCTCAACCGTTCCCATTAATTAATTTTTCCCCCCTTTTCGCTACATTGTTTCTTTCTCCCGAATAGGTCTTTGGCTCCTTCCCTCCCCACCCTTCCCCACCCTTCCTACCTGCTCCTTCCCCTCACCGCCCCTCCTATATGGTTCTTCCTCCTCAATCCTCATTCTATCACTGATGAAGGTGCGGGCGACCCACCGAAAATTTTAAACTCGTGAGTTTCCATTTTATATGTTTTATGTTTAGTGTCACCCTGTGACGAAGCTTTATATTGTTTGCCACGTTCGTGGAATCTTCGCAAGAACTATATATATATATATATATATATATATATATATATACTCTTTTTACAATTCAACTCAACATTTATCAGCTGCGTCAAAATGTCTTATGAAATAACATTTTTGAGAGATACGTTGCAAAAAACGTCAAGCGGGAAAGGTAAGATATCGTTTTCTTTCATCGTAAGAAGCAGCAAGAAGTTTTGATAGCCAGTGAATTGGATCCTTTTACGCAAACTCTATTGTTATTGACTGCAGGAGCAAGGGTTGGAGACAAAAATCGTAAGTAAATGACACCAGCTTTGGCAATGATGGGATAAAGTTGGTGAAAGAAGGAAAAAATAAAAGTAAATTGTGGCAAAACACAGTTTCTGAGTACTTTAATGTTTTTTGCAGCATATAAAAATACATCAGCAGAAAAAATGTACTAGTTAATCGCTTCAAAAGTTCATATATTTTATTTATCTTTACTATTCAAGTCTAAAGGAGCTGAGCAATACGATAACAATACCCTATATACCGAGCAGAAACTCGCATGATATGAAGATTGAAATAAATTCTCCTATCCTACAACCTCAGAGTTGGTAGTAACAGGCAATATAATAATATAAGCCGTGTAATACTGTGTAACTTCCTACGTGATGAAACCTCATTTGTACATGAAACCAAATACTCGTGAAATACTCTGGAGAAAAGTAAATGTGGCCCCTCATTGAGGAACGAAGAATCTATCATTTTCAAACTTTATCGAGCACGCTCATTCAACTCGCTTAATAAATCCTTGAGTCTTTACGCAGGGAAATTAATATCTCATGTCCCGTTTTCGAAAGGTTAGGTCTAACATAATCATAATTCATTTGTATTCAACCTCATCTAATGTGCTCCTCTGTGTATTTACTGAGGGATAAATAAGTTCTAGCCCCTAATTCATGCATCAAAACTTTATGTTATTGAGATCTCATTAGAGAGCATATAATTTTGCTTAAGCGCAAATTTTGAGGTGGATTTTCACATTTACTTTCAAATTTACTGCTACTTTTATAATGCATATGGATAAATTTGCACCCAACCAGAGGATGACCTATTGGAACGCCAGATAACTTTTTGCTTGGTCGAAAGTAATGGCATGGATCACTGCCATTTGTTTTCCATCAGAATATTGTGTTTTTCTGTCTATCATTAAGCTCTCTATGCGCATATCCGTATACAGTATATAAACATATTGAGAGTTACATTTTTAAAGTCTTTCTTGTTATTCAAGAAGAACGGGACTATTTCTTTATAACATATCACATCCATACCATACCCCGCGCCCACACCTAATTCAGTCTAAATTTAATGAGATAATAATACAATTTTTTTAAATAATGATAAAATACATATCTCATTACATTTTCCTATATAAAATACAGCTGAAAATGGCATCTTACCTTCAAATGTGATAGAAAAATTCCAAATATAAGATAACCTAGTCGGAGTACAGCAACGACTTCACAAAATCATATTCAACCACATGCTTTGACCATAAGGCCATGACGAAGCATTATTAATGCATGCAATTAGAATTTGGAAGAACTTTTAATTTACCATCAATTGACGAGTCGTGATACTCAAAGTATTTTTGGTAAATGTAAAAATGAAGATACCTAATGATCCATTGAAAAACAGTAAAATAGAATGATAGATCCACGATAGAATATTAGAACTCAGAAAATTTCAGAGCTTTGCCATATTTATAACTACCTAAATGATTCCGCCACAGTAGAAATTTCGTTAATCATTTCACCCGGTTCTTCAATTGAAAAATAAAGTAATATTTTATAACAATCTATATGATAATTTTAGGTACTACCCAGGATTCATTGCAAGAATATTTCGATTTATCTACCAAGTTTCAGAAACAATCATAATTTTTCCATCATTTTAGCATACCTGATAATAAATTGAGTTTTAAATAATATTTTTACTGTTACGCATCGAGTACCGACACTCCACAGTTTGACGGAATTTTACATATTTTCCAAGCTAATAAATAGTGTGCTTAAGTAATTTTACGGTTGTCAGTTCTCCCTTTAAGAAATATATTGGGGAATTTTTATGGTTGGAGAGCTTATGTACATAATTACTCTCTATTGTTGTTATTGCAACAATTTTTCTTTTCACGTACCTTACCGGCAAAAAATACTCCGAAAATATTTAAAAATTATTATTTGCTGCGCTTTACTTTTTTACAATCATAATTAATTGACAAGAGTAGTAAGAGGACTACAATTTATGACAGTCAATTACTTACTACCATTCCAGGATGCAATTAATGGAATATCAAATTATATTTTATTACCGAAGATTTCTAATAAACGCGTAAAAGGAATCAAATAGGTGCAGTTAATATCGTACTACTTAATGATACGAAGGTTATTATGGTATCCAAAGAAGCTTTTTAAGGGAATTTCTGATCAATAGGGCTATTTGGAGAGTGCTTTAAGTGCTCCAATTTCCGGGGAAAGCAATGAACTGAGTCAATTCAGCGTTACTCTACGCATTTCCTTCGTAAAGTCTGCTTCACTTGGCATATTTTATTGTTCAAACGGATGCACCAAATCTTTCATCAGTAAAATTGTACCGTCTAAAGGGGAAAATTGTGCGAGTGTACAAAAGACTGAACAGGAAATAGAACTTGCTTTAAGTCCATGCATTTTCTTGTAAATTCTATAATACATTCATTTGTATAATAAAACGTACCGTGTATAGCGGCCTTAAGACTTACCGGATTTTTCCGCGATCATCCGACCAGCCTTGACTAGCTGGTGTAAATTAACTCAGTTGTCAGCCACCTCCCCGAATAACCATCCAACCAGAAAAGTAGTATTATATTCCCAATTTCTTCGGTTACCAAGATTATTCTTGCTCACGTTTAAATATTTCCGAGCAGCTGTAAATCAAGTAAAATTATTTTCAGTATTTGCCGTAATTATTCACTAAAATTCTTTTTAAATAAATTTACGTGACGAGAAATTACCATATGTTTTTTTAGATAATATCGTTAATTATTTATATCTTCCTTTTTATTCCAAAAACATTAGTACCCTTATAAAAAAGCTTGAAATTATCTGGTGATCCATTACTACGCTCTTTACAAAAGAACATCGATTGATTCTACCCAGTTTTCTTCGTCATGATTGTTTCTCGTTAAATTTTTGTATCCCAATTATGATATTGATACCAAATATCATAGACATTATCAAAATATTGATTTACATTCATTCATCAATAGTCAACCATACCACCAAATTACAATCAAATATCCCCAACTAAATTGATAAATTTCCAAACAATGGTCCGCTCTGTAAAAAGATACAACTAGCATGGTAATTATATACTTTCTACTTTTACATAATTTTATTTTGTTTGAACCACCATCGATTTCGATATGATTTCCACGTCCTCAAGTGCAAAGAATAAGAAGAGATCTTGCTGACTTTAATACTCTGAGAGAAATCGTGTCAGGAGTGAGGAGGGGGCTGAAGTGAGAGGAATAGGAAGAAAGGGAAAGTGGATAACTATGCAAGGTAAAGGTAATTTTTTTCAAAGACTTTCAAGGTGGGGGATAATTAAGTCGAAACCGGATGTAATCACAGCAAAAAATAAGGGTGAAAAAGTGCAAAGTTTTTTAATCACTTTGCGCCTTATCTACTTCCACAAAGTTTATTCACCAACAATCAGCTTGAAAGCAATGCAAAGTCTTTTAAAAGTATATGCCATTCCTTCGATGACTCTCATAAAAATCTGCGTGTACACCGAGACGAGTCATCAAGATGTGCTGAGGACGATGCCAGCCAGGCCCTCTTTCCCCCCTTCAATCGATCCGCCCGTCACATGGCTCGGCCCGGGGATCCACGGAATAGAAGAAGCCTCTGCTCTGCTCCCGCCGCCACTACCATGCGCCCGTCTCTTATTCTTCTGCAGGCAAGTCATATTCGCAAATGTGGCACATACGAGGATAGATTAGACGAGCGGAATTGGGCGTGATATTGCTGTCGCTTTTCTTGAGGGAATTTACCTTCTTGCTTCGCGTATATCGCGTCTTCTATCATAACTTGCAAACTAAAGAAAGAGATAGGTCATGTTATAATATTAACAAGACGCATCGTGTATCAGTGTCACTCATGAATCTTCTTTCGAAGCGTCCGTAATGGGCTGTGGGAAGGGTTGGCCTGAGGCATAGGAGAGAAGTATTAGGGAGAGAAAATATCGGATAGTATTTATTCTACCTGGGATCTCAAGGCATTTTTAATTCTAGAATGCTATTATCGCCATGCAATATTCACAGTAGGATTTAGTGCCTAGTCATTGCAATACTAAAGTGATGATGGAACCGAATGGGTGAAAATTGTATTGGTAAAATAAGCGGAAGCCATAATGGGAAAACTCGCGGGAGACAATGAACACACAAGCCATTGGCGAAGAGTTAAATAAAAAACTGGGGCGGTGCAATCCGCATTTGTAAGTAGAAAATAACTTAGTAAAAAAGCGATATAACCTAGGCCACAGTAATACGGAATAGTACTATTTAATAATAAAAATGTTTTACAATTCCGAGAAACTTCAGTATCAAAAACATTGTTGAAGAATGATACCACATTTTATTCCAGAAAAAAAAGCCATTTGACTTATATTAAAATCCTCTACATCAGGGTTATCGGGCAAGAGCTTTAACCACTACGCCGCGCCGTTGAGGCCAGTAATTCCTACCCAGTAGAATGGTGAGGAGAGGCTGGGGTTGCAGGATAACGGAAGATGAACGGCACTGGATAACGCCAAAAGAGGATAATAGGAAGGAAATGAGACGGAGGAGAGCGGAACGCGTGATAAGGGAATAGGAAAGAGGAGAGGGCAGGAATGGCGAGAGAGGAGGAATCGTGGAATTGAAGAGAGAAAGGACTGTTACTAATCGCCGGCGTCGGGACGAAGGAAAGCAAAGAGGAAGAACGGAGCAAAGAGGTGAAAAAGGAAAGAAAGAGCATCTGCTGTTACCCCAGTGAAGCGCCCCAGGCCTCTCCGCCTCATGTTATTCCAACAATCCTCTCCTTTGCCTGCATTGTTTCGGAGTCTTGACGCCAGGCGTATTCCCAGAGGACGCTGCATGTCCCTCGCGAGATGCCCTTCAAAGCCGTCGTCCATCCACTTGGCTGGGCGAGCGACCCGAGACGAGAGAATCCCATTTCTTCGGATTACCATCGCTGTAGTCAAAGCACGCACACCCTCCCGTCGAGTGGCCACCTCGTCCACCTCGCTCCCGCCGCACACGCCACGAGCTGGCCTCCGTCGGAAGGAGGTGCCATGCCAGCCCCAGACAGAGATAGAGAGAGCATACGAGTCTCTCTTTGCAGGAATATCTAATCCCTCCATCACACCTTGCTTCGCAAATATATAATAGGCGCATATTTAAACCACTCCCCAAGGTAATAGTCACCCATATGTTACCTAACATCCAATATCTAGGCCTTCTGCAACTATTAGATTCACTCTGATGGACGCCAAAGTCAATTTGAAGTACTTTAGGTAGTCCGAGCGAGATACTTCCCTAATCATAATAGAGACCATATTTGATGTATATGTTTTAATTTCTCCAGCAGTGAGACACACAAATTAAAAAATGCATTATTAATGGCGCAATAATATAATAATAATAATTTTATTTCTTCCAAAAAACAAATGGATTCATACATTTCATTTACATAAAGGGAACTTAGGTGCCCTACTAAGCATCAGGCCTGTTTTTAGGGTACCGACAGCATTTTTTCACATGCGTTGCCCAGATAAACATAAAAATATGAGATACACATAACAAATCATGACAAGCATATATAATAAAAAATATTTTTTTAACATAAAAGCGAAATATAGTTTTATATAGACATTTTAAGTAATCAAATAAAAAATATCCAAATAAATCTTTAACTTGACTCATTTTTTTCACGCGGTACGTTTGAAACTCCATCAAAGGGAAGGCTTTTTTGTGAATTCACTGTGGTGACAATATGATTCATTTTCAAAAATAGTTGAGAAAATGCACAAGCCTGTTCATTTTTTGGCGAGATATAAGTGTAGAAAATGCCTCATTTTTAATATATGGTCTCTCTGGAGTGCATACACATACCATTTCCCATATAAAAGGGCTGTTATATTTTGGCGAATAACTCCGGAAGTAATGCGGTAAGGGGTTAAATTTTTGGTGTAATTTGAAGGGCGAGATGTTTTCCTTTCAAATGAGACCAAATTCATTGATTTCTAAGTAAAATGATTTTTCGCTAGAAGTATCTTAAAGTAATTTGCCAGTGTCTGCAAATATATTTCATAACGTGTCAGTATTCATAGTTTTAATTCTGAATTAAACATATGAACAGCTGGCTTCATATTTTACCACTTAATGGAGCAAACAATCAGCAATTTAAGTATTTTGTGAACAGGGCTTGAATCAAGCCATAGTGGTCCAGAAATACTATCATTATCGGATCTTTTTATTTGCTTTAAAATCAAGATGTTGAACAATAACATGAATATAAATCTTTTTCATGCACTTAATGCTGTTCTTATACGCAACTTAACCTAGTAAAATACAATTAAAGAGTCAATATTAGGATGTGAAAGTAATTCAAAACGTGCTGAAGATCTAACATTTTCTTATCGTCAGTAACCTTTGCCAAGACAAAGGGACCTGCGTTGACCCCGAAACAAGAACAACGAGAATTAAATCGCGTAATATATCCCTTCTCTAAATATTCAATTAACTTGCGTTCATATAATATATATTTTAGTTTCATTTGTAACGATGACATCGTAAGCTATTAAATTTAAATTATTATTAAATAAATCGAAAAATTAAAACATTGTTTCAAATCAAATGAAAGAAAAGTAGAAACCTTAATTAATGACGTTTCTTCTAATGAGGCTAATTTGCATCTTTCTTACGCATATAATTTAATTAAGGACATAAAATATAATGGCTCATGCAGGAATAAAACTCGCTTTCGCTGAATATAATGTTTTTTGTGAGATAATTGGAATTAATTATGAATTTCTGCCAAATTTTTAATGGCATTTTGGGAGCTTTAGCTACCAGAAAAATGTAGTTTTTAAATGTGATATCCATGAAGATTTCTGCTGAGAAATAAATGACGATCTCTGCTTGGTGTTTGAGTAGTCAATAAATTATTACGTGAAGCATAATGTGAGTGATCAATAAATATACTTACCTGGACTTTCCCAGTACTAATCATGAACTCGTTAAATCGTCTCATACGCATTTGAGTAAAATACATGTTTACTTCCATAAGTCTTTTTTTTAGCTATTCCTATTTATCTCAGCAACTTCGATTGAATTATGATCAATGCTCTTAGGCAAAGTCAGGGAGATTTGTATGTTAAGGAAACCTGGAAACGCGTTCACGCATGTAATATTGTCAGCGTGCAAGAATCGTCACAATGGTTAACATGATTTACAATACGTTGATTTTAAATGATCGACTACTTGCAAGCCCAGTTAATTCCTAAATATTTTTGTGACATCTTAAACGTCTTTAGGTGTCATTGATATTACGATCTTGGAGTGAAGATATTAGTCTAGAAGGTAACGCTGTCATAGCCATATATTCATCTTTGACCGAAGTTTACTGCTAAATAAAGTTTAATTTACTAAAATTTTAACACGCTATATACTTATAGTAGAGCATATAAAAGTTATATTTTTGTGAAAATGTTTTTAGCAGACAATACTACCGAGCTTCAAAGCAATATCGTTCCACATAAAATTAATGAAAATGCATAAAATGTACTGATAGATTTTGGAAGACGAATCAAATATATATATACTATAGAAGGCAAAGGAATGGAGGTCTTGCTAGGAGTAATAAATAAACCATTAAAAGGGAACGCCATTAATCCCACAGCGATTTTTTGAAGCTGATAGAAAGCCGGTGCGGAGTGTAAAAGAGGAAGTAGAAGCATCAACAGCCTTTTTACCTCTCCGGATCGATAATAATTCGAGGCGTTTGTCTCAAAACGTCAATGCAACAAAAACCATGAAATTTTAGTGGCAATTACGCCAAAACACACATTTTACTGGAACGATATTTTCAAAGAAGAAAATTGCAGAGGCAATATGAGGCTTCGGTTGAGTTAGTTGATTTCAACCAATTTTTTACCTAGGCATTAAAACTTTTCTCGGAAGACAAGAAAGAAAGCTGTGATGAGGGCGCGTGGGATTCATGATTAGAATGGACGCTCAATTCCCCACCCATAAACTGGAACAAGTTAATTTTGACATGACCTCTTTTCTTCGTACTTTGACCTCTTTTCTGTGTAAATTATGTTTTAGTCTAAAATGATAGAATTTGACTCCTATGAAAATTCTCGAAAAACTGATTCATCTCCCAACACCTTTTTTCTTTTAAATATTTAATTGAGGTAAAACACATGAATTTAGGAATATCGTGGCAAGCATGCTCACACAGCTGGTATGGCCTGAATTCGGAGAAGTTGCACATTAGCTGCGAGACGCAAGAATGCCGGAACATTCCGCTTCGCATGGTGTGTCACAGACGCACGAAGTGTCTCCGATACGTGTTATGTTAAACAATTTGTCGACCAAACGCTTATTTTATGGAAGAGAGGAGGAGTTGAGTAATGAGTGATTTTGACAAATTCTTTTTCTTCTTCTTATTCTAATGGAACTATGCTTAACAACTGACGGGTGAGGTACTATAAGGGGACTCGTTTCCTTAGGCTGGCCGATGTTGACCAAGAAAATTCGGTTTGATCAGCGTCTTGCGTCCTTAAGCAAACCATTGAAGTGGAGATCCCTGGGCAGCACGGGCTTGTGCAATATTGTCCTCATCTATGAACAAAATGAACTTTGCTATTTAAAGAATTATTTTTAGGAATTGTAACCGGTTTCAGCAGTCACTCCATGTACGGGTACATTGAAGAAAGTCTGTTATTCAGCAGCTATTTCTACAACGACAACTGTGTAAAATTAAATGTGGTAGTGACAAGGTTCGTAATCTTATTATGACAACCTACCACCAAGTTTAACCATCAACCTTTGAATTTATTATCATCAACGTAATAAGAACCGTAATGACTGCAGTCGGAATAAGGTTATAGAAGAGTATGAAAGAAAAGATTCGAGAATCTCGACTACGCATCCTGTAATTGGCACACGAGTTTAAGACATAACTCTTTCAAGTGAATGAATCTGCACGCAATTAAATCCCACCTTATAAAGACCTTGGGCCTGCAAATCAAAACTTACATGAATACCTCTTCTAATCTAGTGTTACGAAATTCCGGGAGCCCAGGCTACAATCTCTACCCTGAGTAATATGGGTTAACATTTTAGCTTCTTCAGCACCTCGGCCTCTCTCGCCAGTTACTCTCCTATATGTAATGTGCGCCTTGTCTAAAGCAAAGACTGGATGCGTCAAAGTGGGAATAAGAGAGAAGAGGAGGGTGGGGAGATTAGGATGAAGAAACAGGAGAGGGGGAGGATGGAAATAGGAAACGGAGGAGAACGACCAGAGTTGGAATAGCGGCGCTCAAGGCAGAAGCAGAGGTCTGATTCGACCGGGGCGTTTTCACGGACGCGTTCAACCAGTCGGCCGCTGAGAGTCAACACGCATCGACAGGGACGGGAGACGCGATCTGGAAATTTTGACGAAACGACTACCCTTCAAATGCGAATGTAGAGTATGTGACGCCCGAAGAGTGCGGGTCGATACTGAAAGGACTTTCAACAGCATATGATTAAAAACTCCCTAAATGACGAACGCAGCACCATGAATTGAAAGAGTGAAGGTCTTTTCCGTGGATGAAATTATGAAAATCTGAACTCCTCCTCGTGATACCTTACCGATGATATATTGGTCAATGTTTTATTACAGCACTAATAAAATTTAGATGGACGATTAATTGGCAGAGCCCGCCATGACAGTAAAGTTTTTGGAGGTGTTGGAAAACTTTTGAGGCACAAGAACCTCTACCTTGAAAAAATTTACATTTTTTGTCCATCCCGAGAGCCACTTGGTAAAACAGAATAAGCAACACAAAAAATAGAAAAAGGCAGACATGCCGGGGAATCCCAGCCGGTGGGGGCGCGGAGGTGTAAGGGGGATCCCTCTCTTCCTCCCCCACCCCCCAAACCGAAAGAGGGAATAAAAGTGAGGAGGGTTGGGAGTAGGGAAAAGTTGAGACACCTAAGTTAACAAACTTAAGAGACTAAAGTAACACATCATTGGGGTATCAGTCTCCTTTCACTCATAGTAAGTAAAAGTTTCTAAGCTAACATAATTTTCAAAAGGTTCTCACTTGCACATGGGAGATATATACGAAATTGTTTAAAATCTGCCAAACGTAAGTAGGCGAAGAGCGCACTGTTTTACACCAAATAGATAATAAACATATTACGAAGCTGGCTAAAGATATGATTGATGGATATGGTGATATTATTTCTGAAATTGATAATTTTCAGGTAAAAGAAATTATTATGAAATATCCCATGTTACTCCGATTAAGACGATTCCAAAAAGTTCTAAATTCAAATATTTCACTCGTTGCCTTCGATGAAATTGTTATATTTCACATTGTATTATTTTATACGTTCCTGATGCTAAAGTTGATAAATTATCTGTTGATAAAATATTCGCATTTGTGATATTCCGATAGTTCTATTGTTGTGCTGTTTCCAACCTTACTTTGTGGGTAAACCATTAGGATTCCCATTGTTTACGCTGTTGCTATGCTACAAGGCGAAGGGATAACCGTCAACGATTCTCTGAGATGAGTCCCGATTGAGCCCGGAATCATGAGTGCAAACTGAAATTCTATCCCACACTTCACTTGAACTGAAACTATTCAAAAGCAGGATCGGTTTTGGAAAGTTATACTTCGTTCAAAATCCGCTAACGCTAACGAAACTGTATAAAAATTTTAATACCGAACAAAACCTATGTTAAAAAAAGAAAGCCACTGGTTTCGTTCCGTAATGAACCTATAAGCTTGTTTCTGGTTTTTTTTAACATCCCTGGATACAAGTTAGTTATATTAAAAGACTCGCGAGCCACAAACCGCCGCACAGAGGGCTGAAATCGAAAATAGCTGGCCAAAACCTTAATTATCAACCTTTTTAATTTCAAATCGGAAATGAAAATATCAAATGTTAGAATAACCAGGATACATAAAACAAAAAAGATTATTTTCCATCATAGTGGTTCGTTAAATTTTAACAGTTCGTCTAAAATTAATAAAATTCATGAAATCTAGAACCTGTGATTTTAGCAAAATATTTCTAAGTTTGTTCCAGTAATGATGGAATACAGAACTGAAGTAGATCTTTTTGAAAATATTTTTCATTAACATCATCCTCTTAGACAATATAGAGGTAAATATTATGTTGAATTACCGTTATATAGCAATAGTGCACTTAATTTAATATATTAATATTTTTAGCTAAAAATTTTAGCTATGGCAGGGATAAAAGTACTTAGCACCGCTGCCGCACCTTAGATATTTACACTAGAAGTTAGGTTGAAGTCTATTCTACGTGATGAAAAATAAAACTCCTGGCACTATTTTCTTTTTTGGGCGATCACGCAAAACAAAGTTACGTGGTTCACATCTGCACCCAGCGCGACGCGCACAGTAGGGATATCGGGATCTTTCCGTTTCTGCTTGAGAACCCGGAATTTCCCCAAATATCGCCCACACTTTGCTTTTGATAGATTCTTTCCATGGCCTTCTGGAATGTTACCTCACCCAAGATTATAGCACTTCTAATCCCAGGAGCAAAGACCATGCCGCGAGACACCGAGACGGCCTTAAACCAAACGGTGCGAAGGCTACTCAAGGACACTTCGTCTAAGGTGGCTTCTTCCTGCATCCAGATATATTTTCTAACCTACAACTTTCTTACTTGCAAGGAACATCTACTACAATTCTAACATTGGGGTTTCGGTAAATACTACCGGTCTGCTATTTGTTCGAGTTCAGCCGTTTATTCGTTGCTGAACGTTGGACATCAGTCTCCCTTCAGCTTTCATTGTTTAAGGTAAGTGTTGTATAGCGTCAAGTCTGTTCTAAGTTATGGGTACGGATTCAGTAACCCACCAAGAGTTACATAGTGTTCTCTTAGAAAGAAGAAGAGAGTCAATGGACCAAAAGAAATCGAACGTTGTAGAGTTTTTCTACAGAGAACTCCACTTGAGGGGAGATGCGATCCGGTAGTGGGATCAATATTCAGGAATGGACAACAGTTTTTAAAAAGGTTTGGTTGAAACAGGAAATAAAATTGCCTCCATCAGTGTTAAAATATCTCTTAAGTATATCTGCCTCACGTGTGTACTAACAAAGCATGGAAAAAGTCAGCAAATGGAAGAAAATTTGCAATGTAAAAGAGTATATAGGCTGCGTAATAGCCTTTCCGCTTCAGAATGGGCGTTACAGTGACTTGCCTGAAACAGGATTTGGAACGACGATAATGCAGCGAGACACTATTTCTCTAACCCCGAGCTCTCCGTGTTTCCGGTAAACGTTCAATATAACCGTCGATAGAAATATTATATCAGAGTTATATAATGCATGTACTTCCGAGTAATACCATTCCACAGTTTAAAATAGGAAGGTCTTTTTCCTTAAAAAGTATTCCAATCCACTAAATGTCCATTTCATTTGTATTGACTGAGACTAAATATTTTCCCTTCTATTTGGTCATTTCAGTACACTCACCTTATAAAACTAAGTGTCACCTATCGCATTCATGTCTCATGTATCTTTGTTTTCCAGGAATTTCCGAAGAACCCATTATCCGCTTCTCAATTATTTTGAAATCTTAAGTAAGTGGTCTGAAAACTGATGAATTTTTCTCAAAATGTTGCCAAGATAAAATTATGTCACCTTGGTACTATATGCCAACAACAGCGCATAAAGTATTAATTCATGGAGCGTACGTAGTCAGACATCCAATTCTCCCAATTTTTCAGCTCTCTGAGGAGGCCGAGGAGGCGCAAAACAAGGGCATAAAAAGATATCGGGAGCAACACGCAAGGAAAATATCCATGTTGGCCACGAATTATGACATTTTCCAACGATTACTCCCAACATCAGATCCCCTTTTTTTTGTTCATCGGGTGTACTTCGCAGGACGACCAGAAACGTACCGGAGGAAGTCAAAAATCTTCTTTCCGACATGAAGAAGTGAACAAGATGAAGAAATGACGTCCACAAAGGATCTTGGCTCCGGAAATGAGGGAGAATGAGGTGATGTAGCGTTTTGATCATTAATGGTCAAAACCTTTTTGGCTATATCATTTTCTCATTTTGTTAGGCTAAAATGGGTGAAAATAAAATAATCGAGACTCATCTACTTGTTGCACGAATCTGATTAACTTTTTTCCAATTATTTTTTGCGGTAATTTTCCATAAAACTAAATTGTCTTTTCTTTTCACTGATATCCTATCATTATAATTTTTACATGCCCACGAGTGTACCCGCATTAATATTTCGCTATTTTTAGCTCTCGTTGACTCCCACGATAGCCTTATGCTCCAAATTACCCTAAAAAGGTCTCGTGAGGTCTGCAAAATAAATAACTCCTAAAAATTAGCAATAATTTACCAACAAATACGTCTACATAGGGTTTTGGCCAGCTTTTTTTAGATTTCAGACCACTGTGCGCCATCTCCTGATTTAGTGAATGGCGGCGAGAGATGGTTGGGGAAAGCAGAAATTCCTTTATTTCGGAGTCTGATTCGCCATATAGAGAGCTAGGATCGCATGCGCCCTGCTCGCAAAATAGTAATTAGTTAAAAAAAGCATACGAGTACTTTGAATTCACCAACAGTAACTCAACTCAGCTGGGAAATCAATAGTTCTAGTCAATGTATCATTCGTTGCGCGTCCACCGTGATATTTTAAGAGAGCTGCGAGCCGCAACAAGAATAATTTCAGCGTGACACAGTTGGCCCATTTTACGAAGGCCCCGAGAGTAATGTGTTGTTCTTTCATTTACGATTCTGTGATAAGTTGAACGATCGGCGAGAGAAGCCAAAGAATTCATACGATGGGACATGGCTAGCCGTGCGTCACATCCTAATCGATAACAATCGTACGCCCGAGTAGACGGAAAAAGCAAACACAGCTTTTCCTGACTGACGTAAGGGATGTCCTTATCTCAATTCTTCTGTTCGCCAAATGTGTAAACAGTGTATTCTACTATATTTTTTTTAGCAATGAATAGTTACAGTAGTGATTTGACGATGACTATAGATATAGTGTTTTGCAGATGGTAAATTTCGCATTTCGGCTTGTATTTTGCAGCAGCATTTTTATGACACTTTCTCCTATGCTTATTAGTAGAATATGCTAAAAAGTACAGGTAGAGATGCTAGTTATTTATTCTACCACAATTTTATTTATCACTGCCACCGCTTATCTTTTCAAACATTTAGGTAATTTCCGTCATGATATCCTCCAAATTTCTTCCATATGTCCCAGCCTCACTCATCCAGACCTTTTTCGAAGGCCATTGTTTCCAGAATAGAATCTGAACATCCTTCCGGCTATAAACCCCTGACAAAAGAGGAATGCTTCTCGCGCAGTCCGTGTATGAATCTTCATGCTTCATCCCCCGTCGGTGGGACTCGTCAATTTCTGTTCGGAAAAGTCTATTCTATCCGACAGTATCCTGACTCGGAATGGGCCTGTTCCGCCTCAGCGGAAAGGTGGAAAATTGGTGCCAAGAAGATATATGTCACCAGGTAACCAGTAGCAGACAACGAGCTTATATAAGGCCGTTCACGGACTGGTATCAACACTTCGACCTGTAGAGCCTGCTGGAACGCAGGCGAAAATGTTGTCGCCAAAAACAACAAAGCGATGAAACAGCCATCAAATTTATCCTTCAACATTCTAAAAACCATTTGCGTTCTTTAATATTCAATAAGGCGGCGGGAAAAAAATAGTATAAAATACAGTTAGATTGTAAACGATGACCTCACTTGAAAAAAAACCCACCAAGAAAACCCGGAAACGTGGAATGGAACATGACATCAATAACTCTGAGCACCAACTGAGTTAAGGCATTATTCAAATAATTATAAACGCACTAGGATAGTATTTGCGTACAACATCATTGAACCAATAAGAAATTGAATACACAAAAAATCTCGGATAGGTTAAATTGCTAAAGTACTGAAATTCACCTAGTACCTAGTAGATGGAAGGTACATTGAGATACTATTTGCAAGCATAGCATAAAAAAACTTATGCAGAAGAGCCAGGAATGCAGAAGACAAAATAAAGAAGAAATCACAAATTTCATTTGAAAATAAGTAGATACTCATCAGTCTCTTCCACTCGAAGGACAATGCAAATCTTTAGCTACACAACTGACATTTTGAGGAAGAAAAACAACGTTGGGACGTAGTCATTGCATTTGCGAGCATGCCTTGCGATACTTCAATCGAAAAAGCAAGCCAACAGAACAGCAGCTTTTTCCCCCATTTTATCAGTCGACGAATCCTTTGCTATGGTAAAGAGGTACACAGTGATGTTTTTCTCATTCAACTTGAAACAAAGAACGACAAAAATTCATGAAATAGGAGGAGCGGGGGTGAATGCATTTCGAGGAGCGACACATTTAGTCGGTTGGCGGGAGGTGGGCAAGTTGGTCGATGGGGAAACAAGTGAAGGGGTGGGGGAGAATTTAGCGAGCGAGTGTAGGCGGCGGATGAACCGAGCCACAGACGGAGAAATGGGGCGAGTTCGGAGGGGTGTATGGAGGGGGGGGAAGATCGGTTTCGTAAACGATTCATTGAAACAGATAGAGTGTTAGAGCACTCGGAAGATATTTTTAGACTCCCACATCGATATTGCGCCTGGAGTAGAGAGATCTCTATCGAGGCTTTTCCGTAGTCGGGAAAGATGGAGGCTCCAATAAAAACTACAAACGAATCACGCAATTGATAATTCACTATTTTACTTTCTTAGCATTCCGAAGTTATTGCTTGCATTTCTTTGTTCCCTAGTTGGAGAAATGGTACACCATTAATTTAATAAATTACAGAATACGTCAATACCCTTTTTCCGAAAATTCTTTTCTTAAAACAAAACACGATTATTATGATATAATTAATAAGAAACAATAAAGAAGGAAAATTGAGACAAGGTATGACTTTGGATTATCGGTATATGGTTAATTTTGTTCTAAATTATATGCATTAATTGGTTAAAGTCTTAAGATTTACCTTTAACATTGTACAGGGCATTTAAGCAGATAATCTCAAGATTACAGGATTAGGACGCTAGTAAATCACAACAGACGTAATAAAATCAATGACGTCGGTCAAGAAAGAAGTGAGCGTATTGAATGTTCAATGCATTCAACATAGAAAATCATGTCACGAAAAGTAAATGCAAATAGTAAAACGCAAAAAGTGCTCAACAAGACCAAAAAATTAGCCTGGTGAGACGCGTAACATTGGGATTGCATCCCTGAATACTCTACTGCTTTATTTTTTTTGTAGCGACCGCAAGAGCGTGAAGAGCTATCGCACTTATTCCATTGCTAGTGCTTACTTCTCGGGGCCTTTTGCGTTCTCGATTGCAGCTGAACTCAAGTTCTCTTTTCTTCTCGCCCAATGCAAATGCACTACGTGCGATGTGTGTGAGGAAGAAAGCGCTGCATATGAGCGAAGTTGGGAGTTGAGCGGACCGACCTCGAATTCCCCCAAACAATAAGAGTCCTTCGCTTGAAAGCTTGACAGGCAATCCGCGACAGCACACGCTGGGCGTCCAAGCGCAGAAGCAAAACGCAATCCCTCGAAAGCAAATTTAGGTTGATTGGTGAATGCACAAATACGAAGAAGAGGACGACGCACAGTGAGTGGAAATAAGTGACTGATTGAGAACAGGTTGTCAAAATTCCAATTATACTTATTTTCAGAGGAGGAATTGCAACTTTGCATGGCCACTCCCCATTGATTCTTGCTTGTGACGTCACATTTACTTTTTGAATAGATTTTGCTCATTAACAACTAACTGAGCCATCCGGCTTGTTTTACACGGGAAAAAGTAAAAAAACTGACAAAGTTTAAATGTAAAAATTATAATGAAAAAGCAGATTAAATTCCCAAGCCATAAAATACCCATGGTAATGATACCGTTCATTGTCAATCTTCAGTTTTTTGTGTAAATTGTCATTTTAAATTAAATAAATATTGGTAGGGTGATTTAAAAGCCTAAAATTCAAATAAAAGTGAAGAATACCACAAAACCATTTACCTATAATAATTAAATAAGTCCCAAATAAAATATTCGATTCTGATTCTGACGGCTCTGATTCTATTTCCGTTCTCATGTGAGTAAGACGGCATCGCAAAGGAAAGTCGCGAATTGGTGCTGAAAATTCGTGCGCTAAGTTATTAGGGGAAATTTGATTTTTACCATCAGGTTATCATCTTAAATCACTGCACCTTACGCAGTGGGGAAAAAATAGAGTCTAAATTAAACACCAACCACTCTATAGACTATGACGTAAACTCAGAGATTCTTAATAATTGAAGAGCGCAATTATTTGGTTTTGCCGGTGTTTCGACAAAGATATATCATGGTGCAGTTGAGATCAGTTGGGTCAGAACCTAGGCTGTAAATTGAATGATTGCCTAATGAATTGTGAAGAAACAGCATAAAAAACGGTGTCGTTATTGGCGTACTCTTGATAACAGGCGCCGATTTTTCCAGCGAAAAATGAGGCGTCAGTTCCCACTTTTTCTAAATTTAAACTCGGGTAGTCAAGAACATGGAACCAATACATTTACCATTTCACCAAACTGAAAAATAATTTTTTCAGCAATAAACGAAAGTTCCCTCACATAAAATATTAAGACACATTTACACCATCTAATGTAATATATCTCATTCAGTCACTTCCTTTGAAAATTAGGTGGTCAGTAGCAGCTATTGGAAACGCAGGGAGAATAGGTCCACAACAGTACGAGCTAACTTTCTCTTATAGCCGGGTTTAATTATTATTTGGCCAGGCAACCAGCAACTAAAAATGTGCCATCAAAAGATACGTACCGACGCTGAGGTGCATTGGTAGGCAAAGATCTGAATACGAAATGAAGGAGGTGGATTAAAAAAACCAGCGTCACTTCTAAGTTGCAAGAAACCCAAAGCGCTAGGTGGTCCACAATTCAACGTCCTATCCAACAGACTGTGCATTGATATATTTCTCATAATGACATTCAAGTATAGATTGACAAATCACGATAAAATCGTCTCCACGGACATTCGAACTGAGGTCCTTGGGTCGCTAAGTAAGGACTTGTGTAGTACTAACTATACTTAGCTGAGATCATGCGATAGAATGGTTATCTGAGTTCTCATGGAGGATATGGGAGAAATAATTTTTAAACAAACAACAGACAATTTTTTTGTGAAAACTTCACCATAACCATGGTCCCCCAACAGAAAATTTGGAAACGCTACTGTAAATGCGGGTCGAATCCGACCCGATGAGGATGTCGACATTTTTTGTCTTCCTTAAAACCTGTATGAGTGTTAAATAAATTGAATTGGTTTAATGAGCATCAGCTTAAACGATGTAATCGTGTGTTTTACGAACGATGAAATATAATCAAATGAAAGTCAGTTCATGTGCACCGGTCCGGAATTATTGTTGGCGCGACCGACCCCACATCGTGACCTAGTGCAGCCGGTGATGAACTCATAAGATCGGAAGCCGGAATCGACTTCAATGTTTTTTTTTGATTCGATCGGTTTCAATGTTTCCTAATGTTCAATTTCCCACACATGTCCAATTTTCTGATGCCTGAGAGGAAATGCTTTCACTATTTCATTCAGTCAAATCGTCGTTCTAATTGCTCGCGCTACCGAAATCCCTTTTATTTGTGGTTTTCCCCTTTCCCAAAGATGAGCAATTTTCATTGCTTCGGTTGAATAAGTGAAGAGTAGGCTTGTTACATGGGACTCAACTGCGGGCTGGTTTGATGACAAACTGGGATAAAGACAAGGAGAGAAGTTCATACAATTTTGGAAGAGAATTTGAAATAGAGAAGAAAGAAATACACAAAATAGAAAAAAGGCAAGTGGGGTCACCCCGTTCTGTCTTTTTTATCTCCTATATTTTGGCCTCTGGTAAAAAAAGCAGAAGCAGAACGACAGCATAAAGCAGGGCTTCTGAATGCAAGGAGTATCGGTTGACTCATAGCGGCTAGAGTTGAGCTTCGAAATGTAAAAAAGTCGGATCAAATAGTTGATTGAAAAATTGATACTTAATATGATGTAATAAGATAATACTTAAATCATGATATAATACTTAAATATTCTTACGGCTAAGACTGCAGCCACTATGTAAATGCAGTATTGACGAATAGGTTAATTTATCAATCTTTATCGATTTGAACAAATATTTATAAGCCATGTAGCAGAGGAAAAGGTTGCCGGAATAACATACAATAAATAAAATAAATATAGATATGAAAAATGATAAACACTAAATATTTTAGATAGAGTTGGTATAGTTGATTCCTACCTTCAGGTCTCGGGTTCAAACCCCGGAAATGGTGGAGATCAATAATTGGAATCATAGACTCTAGCTGTGTCTCGTAACCACACATCCAATGTAAGGCTCCCACATTGGTGCGGAATGTTAAATTATGCTTCCCTTGGCTTCTATTCATATGAGGCTAATGCCGACGTCAGGTTGTTCTTCACTTATTATACTCCCCAGATAATAATTCCCCTTTCAATTGTTATTTATTTAACATGGAACGAACAACCTCAGCCTTAAATCACAACACCAATAAACCAAGTACCCATGTAACTCTAATATTACCATGGTAAGAAATTTTGGTTGTTACTAACTTTAGTAAATTGAACCTTGCCGTGAAATTTAAAATATTTAAATCTTATTTTCCATATCATACAATAAGTAACCGTATCAAAACCACAGGGTAATAATGGAAAATCTTAATTTCCGCCGATTCGTAAATAAAGGTGCCTTTGAAATCTCATTGAGGCATAATCTACTGCCTTAGTCCTTGCTCTCGTGTATCATGGTAAATGAAAAATAACGTTCTTGAAGCGGAGATTGTTAAAAAATAAATGCGAGAGAATGTTGTTTCCGACATTCGGAGACGCTTGAAAACATCATTTTAGAACATGAATCATGGCTATTTTCTTCGGCTTGAATCATCACACAGGAATCATATGACTTATATTTTCATGCCATTAGCTTTTTCATTTAGGTCGTTAATCTATCCTCGTGTTTTATTCGTGATCTACCCGAGCTCATTTTGGTAACAAGGCCAGCATTCGTCTCAGCTTGTTAATACTAGAGATCAAATGAAAGTTTTCCATTGCGACAACTTGCCCATTGCATTGAAAAAACTAACTGCAATTAGCAAAGAACTTCCTCCCCTGCGTTTCCGTAAAATTGCGCTTTCACAGATTACTTCGCCACTTCTGTCTCTTTCCCATTTTTCTGTATGCAAGGCTTTGAAATGATTCTGCATAGCTGAACCTGAAACCCTTCGTATTCCCGGAACTTAAATTAAGAATAAAAAATATGATGCTTTTCTCCAAGGTCTAAACTACTTTTACATGTATTCAAGTTAACTCTAGTACGCCACATCAAAGGGAAGTACGAAGTTATATTCTGTAGAATTCGCAGCGTGACTCCACTCCACCTAAGCCGCCTAACTCGAGGTAATGTACCTATGAGCTAAAATAACAGCATGCAAAGGATTATTTTGCCAAGCTTATACTGAAATAATTCCACCACTATTCAGCCGCCGCTTCCAACAGCAAAGCAAAGCGGAATGAAAATTGTTTACCCTAATCACGGATTGCCGTTCCCCCAAAAGGGAATGAGATGCCCGAGGATGGAAGGCACTCCACGCTTCGCAAAAGGACAAAGAGAAAATAGATGGTTGAAAACCAGTGAATGGCCCTCGCATTCACGGCGGGAGCGACGATGAAGAGAGGGTGAGAATTCAAAGGTTAGACGTCGCGTTTGAAATACTCGGGTTTGGGAGGGAATTCAAATTGCCCGAAGCACGCGAATGCTAGCAACTTAAGTACTGTGTCTTTCAGCCATCATAACCGCTACTGAAAAATCAGAATCCCACTTTCGCATGATATTGCCATAATTTCTTTCAAGACAAGTTATCAGTGTCAATACTTATTGGAGGGATATGGCCAAGTGCCAATCAACAGAAGATCGGCGACCCGTAGCAATTTGTATTAATCCGTACCGCCCTGCAATGCTTGTCACCGCGGCCATACCGAAGATGAGGTTAGTTTGGTGGCTTTCGTTATCAAGAAGTAATTTCTACTTTCCTCATTTATTTTTTGCTAAATAGCTTGTTTAACCAGAAGAAATGGCGTACATGACCTAATTGATCAAAATGCATGACTTTCGGTTAAGACCGAAGCTTGAACAGTTGGCAGAGCTTTAATCAATTTGATTTGTTTGACCATTCAATGAAGAGTTGAATATAACTAATAGCAATTTGATGCTTAGTGATTCAATGGGTTCGTGAGGAATCTAATTTAAGGTAATACAGAGGGAGAAGTTCCCAGAGGAAGACCAAGGAATAAGTTCATCGACCAAATAGAGAGGAAAGAACATAGGAAGAGATAAAAGGAGGTAAGGGAAATAGAATTAGAACGGGAAAGGTGGAAGGCTACATTCAAACAATCTTAGGACTGAATGATGATGAATTCAATGGAGTCCAATTTGTTTGCAATAGATAGGGTAAAGTAAGCGCATTGAAAGCCCCTTTTTGAAAATATCTTAACTCATTCGCCTTAGGCAACATTGCTTTGGTGCTTTCGTTCGGTCAAATTTCCTTGAAAAGTATTTACAGTTAACCTGATGATGACATAAATCTTCGAAACCATGGTCGTAAATCATTAAATTCATTGCAGAAAAACTAAGTTTACTCTATTCATTCAAATGTTTAGCAATTGCCATAAAGTATTGCCGCAAACGACCAAATTTATTAAGTATTTACAGATAAATTCCCTTCGTATTTACAACTAGAAAAATACTACTACGCATCGGCATTAATAATTCTAAAAATATTGAAAATTTCGGCCCAATCCCAATCTAGCAAAACATACTTCATGCAGATATTTTACATGTAGTTAATATCAAAGGAAATTAAAATAAACAAAACGTTAGCCAATGAATGATCTGAGTGATGGAAGTGCTCCTAGTGTGGGGATATCATTCGTCTACGAAAATGAATCTCTGTCTTCAAGTATCGTACATTCAATGCAGCGCAAAATTTGTGTGTTGAAAATGTTGGGCATTCAACAACAATAAATTTGCGAAATATCATGTCAAACTAAGAGTTGATAAAGCAGTGCCTGCATTAAAATATCTTCACTCGCTGGATATGGTAATTTTCGACTATAACTATGACAATCCGTTGAACAAATGAATGTGCAATCAATATCAATAGTGCGTTATAAAGTTGACTGGAGAGAATGGTATCGGGTATGCTTGAACCTATTTTTCAACGCAGAAAAATATTTTCTTGAGCTCTTGATTGCATTCTATATGAGAGGGATTAACTACTAATCTCTTTCATAGATGCAATGATAATAAATAAACCAAAGTGCTTTTTGCAAAGAGCAAAAAGCAAATATCACCGAATCTCACGTGAATACAATCGTATATAATTTTTATAACAGAAAGCCCTGTTATACAAACAAGCCTGAAAATCGTTTTATGGCCTGGAAGTAGGTTTTCAAGGAAATATTTTAAAGTTAAAAGCCCGCATAAATCTTCAAAGATGCATCACAAATATGACATGTCATTACATGTTGAATAATTTGCTCTCGTATTTCATCGCCCGCTTAAACTGAAATGTAAATTTATATTTCAAGATGAACAATATACATCTGTTAGATGTGGATTAAAAGAATGTTTTTTATCATATGGTTCAAATAAATGGGAAAGGGGTACCTAAAGCAAATGTAAGATTGCTGCCTTTCTTGGTGGTGGGAGTATCTAAGACTAAATAGCCAATTTTATCAAGAAAAAGGGTTAAATAAAACTCCAACACACACAAATATAGTGGCTTCAAATGCCATTCAGCGATGAGTCCTTATGCGATCATTTTTTAGCCCGTCCAATGCCTTTTTTAAACATTTTCAAAGGTTTAAAATACATAAAAATGTTAACTAATAAAACTATTTCTGTAAATAATATCGAACTGAAGATGATAAAAACCGAATTCCTAGTATGGTGACTGGTTAACGTTAGAGTTGAAAGTTGAAGAATTATACTGATTTCCGTGATGAATATGCTTAAAAGGGCTAAAAATGAACTATGAAATGGCATATGGTACTTTATGCTTGCTACAAGGCGAAATTATCTTTATGCCATTCAAATGATAACAGTAGGGTTAATCTAAAATGAACTACTCTATTTCAGCTTCTTGTTATAAGTGATTTTTTTAAAATTCAAGAATTATTTCGTAAGTAAATTTCCAAAATAATCACGTTGTTATTATAAAAGATTCTGTAAAGTTTGAGAATTTATTTTTCTTATGACATTAATTTTGAGCGTCGCATATTGGCAGGTTATAAAAATGTACATAAAATCAATAAATATATATATATATGATAACCTAAGATTTAAAAAAGTCTACTAAATCAATATCAATCTTTGAAGTTCTTTGGGAATCTTTGAATACGACCTAGTCCTCCCATGTGTGATTCGACTTTTGCTCATCTATGGTGGAGTTTATACCAATGAGTGACACCAGAGAGTAGCATGAAAGCATCAGTAAAGTATGCATGATATAAGAGCATATTAACGGAATTCTAAATGGCCCCAAGTACTGTGTAAAGTCTGACAACCTGAATAGAATAATTATACGCGGATTGCTGTAAGTAACCAACGTTACAATTTTCTAAATTACTGCAAAGCCGCTAAATTATATTTCGACTGAAAACCTCTTCATTTGAGAAACATTGAAATTTTTCCAACTTTTAGCTTCATGAAGCACGAGAATGGAGACAAAAGAAACAAATTTACGAAAACAAACAAAGAAAACGAAAGAAATATCATAGTTCATTGGATTTCTTGATTTCATATAAGATAGTTATACCGTCCTTAGGTTTTTCTAAGTAATCACACATTATCGTACATAGGACGTGACGAAGAATTTAACTTACTATGTGGTCAATTTTTTCCGTTTTCAATAACCTGAACAACTTGGTTTTCAAACTTTTGTATGTGATCTGTAAGGCAATTAAGGCTCTGAATTATACGGAAAATTTTCTGGTGACCCATAATGGGATGTAGGAACGTTTTCAAAATGTGTGGGATGATTAATGGAAAGAAGAGTGCCTAATTACAATTCTGTGTGGGGATTCATTTGTTCGTGCATTGTCAAAAATGAATCCCGATAATTATGGCCTAAAACCAAAGGCTACGTAACAGCACTCTAGAAAACTAGGTCAATTAAATCTTTTATCCCTTTGCTAAACAGGATTTGAAATTACCTTTATATACACTACTTGCTGTTGGCCGCCCCGGAAGGCATTCATCACGCACTTTATTGTTACGTGAACTGTTGAAAATAAGCAATCAAAATTAATGATCAAAAATAATCAAATAGTCCAGTCATTTGATACCCATTCAAAATGAAATATTTACAATCCTATTATTTTTACTCATTTTCAACATGAGTTGTTGTTTTTGCATGGAGAAATTTGGCTGCTTAAAGCAAAAAATATCGGTATTGGAACTAAATTTGAGAATGAAGTAATAGTATTTCTCTTCAATGGAATTAAAACGTCTGTGTAAAAGTAACATATTTTTGGAGGAATAATGTATCCCTCTCAACCGTGAATTATTTCCCAATTTTTCAAAATTCATCCCTTCCATCGAAGGATACAGAGGCGAAGTGTGTAAATTTGTGAAAGAAGTAGTTTTATGAGAGCAGCGCAATAATTGATAATATCATTTCACGACTCATGTTTTACAGCCTTGAGGTCATGAAATTCCAAGCTGTAGGAAAAACATTGCTGGAATCTCGTAGAAAAGGCTCATCATTTGGGAACAAAAACTTAAAGAGGGCAGTTATTTTAGGGAGAGTGAAAGGAAATTCGTAAAGAGGAAGACCTCAAATGCTTTTGAAGAAGCTGTCAATAGAAATAATTCAGGTAGGCAAATGCGAAACACGATTACATCAAGAGTAAAAGAGGCCTTTGGGAGAACTGAGTTGAATTAATCTTTGATCAGTAACTCTTTGACTCCGACAAGAACGATCATAAGTGCAGAATAATCATCTGCCTGTCACTAATTCTGCAAAATATAGGTTTTGACAGACACGAGTGGCTAACGAATTGATTCAAATGTCACGGTGAATGAAAATCATGGTTGGAATTTAGGGAAATTTTGGAGAGCAGAGATGAAGTTTTCCCTCAAGATCATAATAGTGAATACAGTAATGTTATTTCTTTTGCACAGGAAAAACAAAGTTATTTCCCCTAACCACTGGATAAAGAATATCCTGCTGCACCTTATTCCCTTTCCGATGAATGAAAAAATGCGTGTGTACAAGGCCACTGATAGGTTTCCTACTACATATGTATGGCGACCTTCGTCATCCTTGCGAAAATCAATGCAAGCAGGATTCCACGCATAGCATTAAAATTACGATACATTGAAATACTATCTTTAAATAGTTTTACGCCACAGTATATTTAGTAATGTTGCTATAGTGAGATAGTCATCGCAATAATTTCAAATCTGGGTCTTCAAGGCAATTTAATAAGAATTCTTCCATATGAAATTAGCAAAAGATGGTGTATGGAGTAATATATTCTCATTAAGAAGCAACTTATTTGTAATTCCGCCAATGGTGATTAATTTTCAGTAAAAACCCAATCTTTTCATAGGTGCAATACTTAGCACACTATAAGTTCCTCACCAGGTTCACAGGTTGGCACACAACGTGGTACACCCCTATTTGCTTTCCCTTAAGTACATGCCACAGACCATACCGAGAATCTATCCTAGATTTGCATATTTCACTCAGCAAAATACTATTTCCTCTACCACACATATCCATACAGGTTTATGTCCTCTAATTTTTCGTTTTATCAAAAGGATTATGGACAATACAGAGAGCTTCAAGGAACATTGTTGGAGGAAACTGAGTATAAAGGCGTTGAATGATGGAGTTTAATGCGAATGAGCGAGTGAGGTGGAGTGGAGCCAAGGAGGTTGGCATCCTATTAAAGCAAAGGAGGAACCCCAAAGAGGAGATGAGGAGATGAAGGTGTATCTTTGAATAGTGACGGGGTGCCAATGGCATGATTAATATTCACTTAACGGCCGTCGATCAGGAGAACAAAAGATGTTGTGAGAATAGGAAATGTTGGAAAGATTTAACGGTGTAAGACTTAATTGCTGTCAGGGAGTGTATCCACATCGGGTAAGATACCCACATCAACGAATACATAATTGTCTAGGCCAAGGGCCTAGCCTCATTGAAACTCCAGTTCCCGTATGATCACTGAAGTTAAGCAAGGTTGGGCCCGGACGAGGTTTGGATGGGTGACCATTCACACCTTCACCGTGTCATTCTTGTCCCCTGTCTGCAAGTGGTAGGCAGGTTAAAAATGGGGTTATCACAAAGGACCACTCAAGGTCTAAGTGCCCGAGCTCCTGGCAAAGGCTCCCCCAACTAACAATTTACCAAAAATATACACAATTGACTAGGGAAGAATTCAGCAGTAATATCCTGAGAAAAACCTTTTCCCTCGTTTGTCGTTTTCTGGGAGTTTACACTTTGTTAACTTCTTCTTCTCCGTTTCTATTTCTAATGACAGTTATATAGTCTAATGAAAATTATTTATTCTTAGGAAATACAATTTTGATATATGAAGAGGAAGAGATGTTTTCGATAGGTAAAGCCATTTGATTCTACAACCCTTTTCAAATGACAAAATGCCTCATCTGCCTTTTGATAATGCTCATAGTAGCCGCCATTTGATGGTTTGCCTTTTCTACGAGCGCACTTAACGCTTGCGTTGATTACTAAGCCATATCACTCTCATTGGTCTTGTATTCCACGAACAGAATATGCAAGCTCCAGCAAGTGATCATAGGGAAAATATTTCCGATCATGTCTACTACTCAAGCGTAAATAATGTCTATACGCAAGTCAACATTGCTTGAAATCATCCTGCAATTGGAGTGATACTTACTCTAGAAAAGTTCTTGAGTCTGGAAGAAAAATCTAATAATAATTTATGACAAATGGAATTGCTTATTGTATCAATTCATAACCAAATAACAAATGAAAATTCACATATTTAGGATATTGCATTACTACCAGTTCCCCTAATTTTTTCTCTTTCTTGTGAATAAACTTCATTGCTTTTTCATGAAAGGCGCTCAGCTATTTTCTACTATGACTCTTCAGTTAAATGGTTTGCCAGTCTATAAACAAACTTCATGCATACAGATTATTGGTGTTGTTAAATTGCAATGTACCTTTGTATTCTCTTCATAAGCCCTTTAATTCTGCTGATCTGAAAGTTGAGGAGAGCTGAGAAGCTGGTGATACATAATTTTCTCTACTTATAACATCAACTGGCTAATAGAAATAGAACTAAAAGGTATTTTTGTTACTATAAACATGAGTACGCGGAAATTAAAATTGAATGAAAAGTGAATGGACCACCTTAAAAGAGGGATATTATCACTAAAAACGGTTGTGGAATTATGACGGTCTGATACTCTGTTAATCAATAGAACCTCCTCTTTTGGATGCAACTCATTACATTCATTTGAAATAGTTCTGAGTGTATTCCGACTGTCTGAGGTCGCTTAAATCGTCTTGAGCAGTTGATAAAACATTATGGTCAAATTCTTTGGTTATTAGTAACCGTAAGTTAAGTGATTTGCTGTTACATTAAAGTTAAGTCGTTTCGAACAGAAACAAACAGAAAAACGAAGAGGTTTGAACAAATGTTTTTTTAACAACTTTTTTATGATTCTCGGGTGACCCAAGTATTTCCATGCTGAGGGTGAGAAAGTACATTCTAATTAAAGTACGAAGAAGAGCTTACTGAGCAGGAGAAATATAGTGGTGGGAGGAAGAACACAATTACTATTGAAAAATCTGTTACTTAATGGTGACTTACTATTTCTTAACACCTATTTCTGATTTTATTTCCAATATTTCACGTTGCAGGGCCAAAATGCTGATTATTTAGAGCATCTTGTAGTGATGTGCGGAATTATATATCTCCGCTCTCCTGAGATTGAGACCAAATAATATTTTTTAAAACAAATTTTCTCTCTATCAAGATAACTGAATGGCAATCTTTTTTCATTTTATAATTTATCCATCTATATTATAATTAATCAGCGCTTGAGATACTTAGTATGATGCATGTGCACGCCCAGAACCTACCTCCGTTTTAATTGCCTTCTATTCGCATTATTGGAAAGATCATCTCCAATACTCTGAATCATTTGTGCCATAATACAATTAGATTTCTTAACCAGATCTTTAGTTTGTAGATGTAAAATGAGAATTTCAATGTAAACCCCTCATATATACCATTAAATCCACATGATTTTGAATTGCTTTTGAATACTAGTACCTATTAAGCGTAACAGAGTTAGGTGCTAGCATTTAAACTTGAAGACATCTTTGTACGCGTAAGCGGCAGAAACATGTTTCACCGTTCATCGCTTTGTAAAGCGTTAGTCTAAATATTAGTGGAGAATAATGGGCAGCGGAGGAGTCCTCACACGTGGGAGGAACACAAAGGGGAGGTATTACTTCCTAATAGCCACCATTTTCAGTGAATAAACAGCTCGGATGGAAGGATAGTGACGAGGGATGTAAACAGAGGAGCAGTGTCCAGTTTCCTTGTTTGTTGAGCTTTTTGTTACATTTGATAATTTAATTGCAACAACTAGAGCAAAGGAAATGTTCATTCCAAAATGCCAGTGTATTTATTTTTAGTAATTTCACAAATAAGCAGAATGCGAGTTGAACGTATGCATTCCTTTTCTTTAGTCTCATAGTCACTGATTGATTGCCAAGCAAAGAAACAGCTTGGACTATGGTACAATTGCTCCATTATGAAGAATTTTCATCTAAATATTTCCTTTATGGTTTTCATTTTTTGCGTTAAAAGTCAATATAGCCAGGTGCTTAATAGAACATAATTGTGAAACAAATAATGAAATGTAAAGCTGACGAAGATTACGTTGATTTTAGCTGATCGGACCGAACTGCCGAAAGAAATATGCTATCCGCCGATTTGCAAGCCAAAGCCATGGTGATGAGCGTTCCTTGATCATAGACCTCCTGCATAGCCTTGTAGTCCTCCTTCGAATATATCTGGCGGCAAACAAATATTAGCTTAGTGGACTATCCAGGGTGAATCAAAAGTTATATTTCCTTGTTTTCCGTTTCGAACCTCTTCGTTTGTCGTGTCGTTAAGATCGTTTATAACTTTAGGGACTAAATGTTGACCTCTGTGCACGACTCCCTTTGGAAAGATTAAAATAAATATGAATGTTTTCCTAAAAATCAGAGATGAAGATTCTCGTACTTTTTGGTGATCACTCTACAACAAGGTTGGTCGGCTATGCAATTAATGGTGACGACAACTGAGTTTAGTTTATTTGCTCGATTCTGGATATCTTCGTTATCTGGCCAACAAGGTACTTTAAGGAAAGTAGTGGAATTTTGGAAGCACCCAATTACATCGAATAGTTCCGCTACGGTTTTGAATCACCCGGGTCCATGTACTCGGTTACTGTTACTCGAGCACTATACCAATTTATCCGCTACAGTTACAATTTTAATGATTATGTGAGCCCTTTGATTTATCATACTCATAAAAATTGTGTCCTGTTTGGGAGCTAGTGGTTATGTGTATGGCCATGAAAACTCTTACTGGCTTATAAAGTGCTCTACGGTCAGCAGAAAAAATCGTCCTCACTACTAAAAACAGAATTAAATTTTGTTAAACTCTATTCAACGCTTGTCATGATGCTTTCATCTCTCGGCATCTACTGTTTGAGTGATTCAGAAAATCATATTTGTATCCGACTTCAAAATGCAAAGAAGAGTTTAAATAGTAGAGTTTCTAGTCAACAGCGTTAGATTAACTTAATGTATCTCCTTTAAATTCCAGCAGACTATGGATAAACGCGTACTAAAAGGTTCCAACTCAAGTGACGGAGTTATAAACTTCGGCTGAAACCAATTTCCCTACTTTTATCTCTGTGTAATATTGGTTAACAGGTGAGGAGAGAAATAGATATCAATATTTCCAATTATAATTCATAAGGCCTCATGATGGTCCATGCTGAAATAATCCTTAATATGTTGGTAAATACGTTTCATAGTTTTATTTTCCTCCAAGTTACAGAGAACAAATAGGCAATGGACATATTCATAATTCTCATAATTAATTTCAATGTTCACATTCCAAGGTTAAAAGAGTAGTATTTTTACCTTAATCTCAACGTTTGAACTCTAAGGACAAAGCATTATCCCATTCGACAGAAAACCATTTCCGAACATTAAAGAAAATATTCTTAAATTCCTTCAGTGGTTTTTGATAGTTGAAAAACAGTGCCTAGTCGCGATAGCAATGAGCTTCTGTTGATTCCCTGTTTCCTGCAAGAATATTTTGACGATATGTAATCATCGTATCATCATCAATTTATTATGAAATGATGTCAAATACCAAGATTTTGCACATAAAACGATAGTTTTTGCTTTAAAGTAACAGTTTTTTATTCAAATGATAGATTTTGTACATAAACTGATAAGATGAGGAAAACAAAATCTTGAATCAATAAATAGAGTCCTGATCACGGATAAGCCGCCACGGAGCTTAGGTCGCCGAAAAAGATAAGAGAAAAATCAGTCAAAATAAACAATATTTTCAGTCCCAATCGCAAAAACCCTTCAAAATTTGAAATCATAAATTCATATTGTCATAAACACTAAATAACTCTACGAAAACATTAGTGCAAAGGATGAATATCACACACATGATATAAAGATTGAGTTTTAGGTCAATATTTCTTCCAAAAGATGGAGCATCAAGAACAACTTGACTTAACATCTGATTCATACAATAGCCCAACCACTTTAAGTGTAGCCAAGCTTGCGACATTCTGTTCATAAATCAAAAAGATCACTCATTTTTGGCCGCAATAGTGACATAGCGTAAGCAAATGGGTAAGTAAATCTCCTTTTTTAACACTCAATGCCGATTTTTTAAATTTAAGATTTTCCAGATTTGCAAAAGTTTTCCTTGTTATATAATTCAAGACAATTTGCTACTGTGGGAAAATAACAAAAAAGAATTGGAGAAAGGCAATAAAATCACGTATCTACATTCACTTATTTGTGAATATGATAGTATCGCCGCAATGTATGTCTGAGGCTCGATACTGTGAAACCAAGATTAAATAATATGATTTTGTACCTTACCACACAGCTACAAAACATGTGACTTCTATCAATTTTCATCAAGCAAAAAACCACTAAACAAATATTTAAGAGGAAGTTCACGACCAATTCCGATTATAAGTTTGTTAAACCGCTAGCATACCATGGAGTTATTATTCGGTTCAGATATTCTAGTGAAGCAACAACATCATGGCCGTACTTTAATATAAGATGGGGTAAACCGGGTGAGAGGAGGTAAACTGATTAACTTTTCAAAATTACGAATGAACTCTTTGAGCAGTACGAACGTTCATTTACGTCCTCGTGCCTTCTGGCCTTCCAGAGTATGATCGTACATGTACGTCTCTAAAATTTTCGCTGGATCAATAAAGGCGTACGTTCAAGCCTCCCATTCAGATGCATTGTAACATGTTATTCCATCTATGCTGGTTGCTGGTGAGCCCAATTACCACTATAAAATGCCTCTGAAGAGTCCTGCCACATATTCCATTATTCTACTAACTACGTTCAGCCCTTGGTTCGTGCACATCACATGTAGTTGGTTCCATTGACGGAAGTTATTGCATTGAAAGCTGGTTTTAGTCCTGTTCTAAGTTAATATTGTTGTCCATATACCACAAAATTTAGGATCTTACTCAGTAAAATTGTTGAATTTATTTTTTTTTGCTTGTGTAATATATTATCTTCTAGTTTTCATTGACTTTTATTGAAACAAACTTGATTTTAAAGATAATAAAATTGTAATCGGAAGTCGTTTTATTTTTTCCAAAAAAGAAACTCACTACTCGAAGGGTTAATTGCCCTCAATTGCTCCAGGTACTATCACTACCTATATCCAAGCTGCGGTCCATATCCCTCATTTTCATCATCATTAGCATAGTTTCTAAAATGTATCCCAGTTAGTTTCAGGATACTCCAGCTAGCATCCTTCACAAGTGGCTTAGAATATCTCCCATGTTTTTCCCTCCTTGGAATTTCCAGCTCTGCGCAAGAAACATGGCGCCCTCTTCCGGTCGAGGACTTTAGACCTCCTAGCGATTGGGTGAGTGGCCATGCCCTTTGGCCAATACAGACTCGCTGCCTGTCGACGCGCTGACTCGCTTCAGTTAGTAGCGCCGCTCTCCACTGAGCTGGAAAAGGCCAGACCAGCACGCTGTGCTGAGCCTCCCCCCCAAGGAATGTGTTCGCTCATGCGACCGCAGGCAGCCGGGTCCGATGTTGGCGTCAATGAACAGCATTAAGAGTGACAATACCAGTGGCACTTTTCAGCGTCCATTTGCCGATGAAAATTGAAGTTATTGGCCAATAATTATCAATATATAATGTATTAATCTTAGTGTCAAAATTCACTCATTCGTCATTACTTATCATAAAAGCAGCGGCCTGTATCCAAAGGAGAGCTAAAGGTCTTTAACACAGGCCTAAGTTTCAACGTACCACATACCGAGGTGAGATACAAACAAAAGAAATTTTGATTCTGGAAAAAATTGGCTGGCTATCGGTAGAAGGTGGTAGACGACGGTGGTTGGTCCTTGTGATCGACCCTTGTTGGCATTCTATACAGTGCTTATCGCCGATTTTGAAAACAATATCCAGGAGATTACATTACATTTGTCTTCAGTGTGATCAAATTACCAATATAACATCGTCAATCCTCAGTTGTTGTGCCATCCTGATTGATAATACGGCCAAGTAAAAAAATTTTCTAGCTAAATTAACTTTTTGAGGGTAATAGTTTAATGATAAAATGTAAATGTAGGCATTACAACTTTTTTAATTCTCTATATCGTCTACAAGGTGAAGTTAGCGGGTTGAAAATAATATATCAGAGTTTTACGTTAATAACATTTTCTGCCGTTCTAGTAATTGTTTTTATGTATGCCACAGACTTACCAAAGTAAAAAACGTTCAGCATATTAGTCGATACCTAGTGAAATTGAACTATTGATAACATTATCACGAAATGAAAGATATTTCGTAAACTTCCACGCACTTTAATACAACGACTTGGGTTTCAACCAGCTTATGTCATGACCAAAGCACTTACATTCATTTTTGCGAGCTGTACAAACAATGGCACAGACCTCAGAGAAGAAAATTCGGGCTGAAATAAAATAAACTGAATGCGGACAGCTACCTGAATAGATGTATGATACTATGTGGAAACCAATTTTTATGTAATCAATCCCCTTTTTTCGCAACATCACAATAGACTCGTTGATCCTTACACGTTGCCCTAAGTTCCACACTTTCTTTGACCGGAGCTCGCCGCGTTCTTTGACTATCTAAGCTACAGGGGTAGCCTCCGACACCTAGAAGTTTTTCGGGTGACTCCGAAAAGATTGTACCTTGGTAAGTCCGGTTATCTTTAAAAATTAGCCAGCTCTCTAACATAATTAAGTAGGTTGAGAAAGCATTGCCAGATTTGAGGAAAAAACTTTTAAACCACTAAGATTTTAGCTTGCTTTTAGTTAAAATACCCTAAGTAGCGAAAAAACATTATTCCCACGCTAATAAGGGCGAAAAAAGTGCTTCATCCACGCACGGGGAAAAGTAAAATGAAGAGGTTTTATCTCGTAAACGCAAGGTTCCCTGGAGATGTTTACAAACACTCTTCCTTTCCTTCTCTTGCGCTATCCTTTCCCCTCCCCTACGCCACCGCCGAACCCTACACCCCTTTTCACTCCTCCACTCGGCTTTCCTCTTCTGTCTCAGCCTCACTCATCCCCTTCAAAAGCTTAAACCCCCGGGGGCCCTTGTTTTCCAAATCCCCTCTCTATCCCATGCCTCCCCCCCCAACCTCCCTCTCGCCTCTCTTCTCATCTTCCCATCTTTTCTTCTCTCTCCTCCCTCTCTTGTTTCTCGCAGTTTCTCGCGCCACTCCAGTATCTGTGGAAAACGGATTAAAGTTGCGAAACACGCCGGACCATATCCTCTAGAGGAGTGAAAAAGAAGTTCCACAACGTAGCGAAAAAAATAAGAAAAAAATTCATTGCTCCTAGACTAACCGAAATTTTATCAGTTTTAAATGTCATGTCATCTAACATTTTTAATAGCTTTCCATTTAGGAAAAATTTATTTTCATAAATGCCGTGTGGATAAGAAGAATGGGCGGGTTGAGGCGTTGGAGGAGATTAGGTTTTCCTCGATCTTTATTTTCCGCTAACGCGAGTCGCCTTCGCCACGCATGCATGCATGCATGAGCAGAAACAAGTTACTCTGCTTATAAAAGGTCTCAAATAGGAAATGAATAATAAACCACTCCTTTTACTGCCAAAGTTCATACATTTTATGAGATTGATCCCAGAGGAACACCAACCATCACGAATGAAACCAGTTTTAGGGTTTACCAGACGTTATTTTCCGAGCGTGAAGCAAAGAATAAATAAATTGGTATTAAGCATGCTAATGAAAATGCTCCCACCGAACATTTTATGTTATATTCATTTTCTGCTTCGCTGTGCAAAGCATTGCTGAAAACATTTTCAGAGTACTGAACAGTTGCCTGGATAAAAACCGGCCTTCACCACTTAAGCATATAAACTGGAGATCAGTGTAGTGTACGTTTTGTCGATTACATATAGAATTTGAATAAAACTACCTTGCCTTTTTTCTATAGTGTAGACTACCGATAATGATAACGTTGGAAGATAATTCTCTTAACCCGGGTGTAATATTTCAAGAGCACCTGGAAAAAACCTCCGAAATAAATAGCTTTCTAAACTGTAAAAAGCTACAAGGTCTATTCCAAAAGTAACTTGAATGACCTTGCACCGCTGAGGCAAGCGGAACGATAGGGAACGATACCCTCGTCAGTTACCTGCAGGCTGTTCCACAGTGCGCATCGCTGATAGTTTGAACCCTTGTTTTAGTGACGCTTCGGAATTTAAGGATGCCGCATTTCAAGGACCAGCGTTGCGCCATAAACTTTTGTGTTGCACTCAAGAAAACGGGCGCCGAGACCATAGCCATGCTGAGTGAAGCTTATGGCGATAATACCATGTCCCAAAATATGGTTTACTGCTGGCACAAGATGTTCCGGGAGAGCAGAGAGGACGCCGAGGATGAAGACCGCTCTGGACGCCCGTCAACGTCACATTCCGACCAAAATGTGAAGAAAGTGAGGGACATGTTGAACGCTGATCAACGCCTGAGTGCTGGCAGATGAGTGTAATATCCCAAAAGTACTGTGCATTGCATTGTTACTGAAGATTTGGGCATGCGGAAGATCTGCGCGAAGATGGTCCCCAAGGTGCTTTCCGATGAACAGAAGGCTGCTCGTGCAACGATCTCGCGTGACCGTGACACACTTTCGCACACTGCCCCAGCCACCGTACAGCCCCGACTTGGCACCACCGGACTTGTTCCCGTGGATCAAGAAGGAACTCAAGGGCCACCATTTCGGGACCTTGGAAGCCGTCAAAGAAGCGACGACGAGGTGCTTGAAGGAGGTCCCCGTTGATGCCTTCCAGGGTGCGTATAGCGACTGGGAAAAACGCTGACGCCGGTGTTCTGACACGGAAGGATGCTACTTTGAAGAATTTTAGTTGCTTATACCTTTATCTGCAATGTATCTTTTTTCCTAGACTTATTTAACTTACTTTTGGGACAGACCATGTACGCTCCGCTTAACTCAGAAATTGGACGTCCTTCCTTGAGTTAACCTTTTTAAATGTGTGCAATCATATCTGGTTCTTGCATATCAATTCAAAAACCATCCAAATCAGCCAAAACATTATCTATCCGGATCCTTGTACACCATGTTTTTTGTGAACGTTACTTGCTTCAGCAGTTAAAAATTACTCTAATTCTCTTACAGAGATCTCTTTGGCATCGATTTCATCGTACTGCTAGGTCCAGAAATCGAAATATTTTAGCTAAATTACCACATGGTAATTGTCTTAAACGTGCAATATCATTAGCCAATCCTATCCTTACCGCTTTTTGATTTCGCCGTATTTAGCTGCTCCCCCGAGCACTCATTTTTACCTTGGGTTCATCTCACACTAACCAAAGAATAACTGCCTCCTGCCAGCAATAAATTAGTCAATCAGAAATGTTGCGATAATTATTCATAACGGAGATAGATAGGATAACATTCTTAGAAATTTTCCGCACACAGCCTTGTTGCTAGCAACCTGATTGAAATACTTTTCTGAGAGTAAAAATATTTTTCCACCTTGTACAATATAATGTATTGTGGAAATGCTGTGAACTACAAATTTAATGTTTCCAATTGTTAAGCTGGTTCTCATACTTTACGTGTAGGTACTGTATAGAGAGAGAGCTGATATTAAAAAAATGAAATTATTAACCTGACGCGTATCACTTACACATCTCGGTAAGGTTACCAGCCATTGGAGAGAATGGGAAAAATATGAAGAATTATTTACTTTTATTCTGAACTAAAATTATTCCAGCTAACCTTTTATCACTAAGATAAGGTTTGAATCAACTGCCATCATCAATGATAACAAAGTCAGCTACTAAAATATTTGACGAGAAGGTTAATGCTAGGGTATAGCATACACAGAGTACTGGTATTTAATGAATCTTGCAACTTAATATAAAGCTATTTGTTACAAGAGAACGGTGATTCTCTCGTTAATCATAATAAAACCATGATTTTACACGGAACCTTCCAAACTTTCTATTTGCCTGTTTTATAAAAATGACAAAGGTTTATTATATATAGGTGGCATTGCTAAACGAAATGAAGGAGATATTTCATTAATTTTTTCCAATTTCATTTATTGAAACACGACACGACGAAAAATCTAACGATTTTTACCGGTATTTCATGGTCCATAAAGAGTGAAGGACATGCAAACAAATAAGTAACAATGGTAATGAATATTCTGTTACTCTACCTTGCCTATTTATCTCTCTAATCTCTAGCCTAACTCTTCGGCCGCAGCCCTGAGGACGATACTCTGAGTTAAGTATCGAAGTGTTGGCCAATATTTACCCACTCACCCCAACGGAACCCCGAGAAAACTTGGGAGAAATATTCTGTTACTCTGTTCACGGTTGACTTTGTTGATATTTTGGCAGTTCGATGTCCGGCACTTTAATGCTATAGTTCCCTACCCTATAAAACCCATGAAGTAAAATATTAGTGAACTGTTTGCGGTGGCAGGAAGGGTAAAGTAATGGATAAACTTGAACAGAGTTATCTTCTTTCCTTCCCTTTCCCAAGCACTCCAATCATAATCCCCTGAGCCCTGGCAATACAAATCTGTTCCCCTAAATCTATTTCAAGGGCCCTTTAGCTTCCATTCCCGTTTCCCGCTCGCAATCCACTCAAATCCCTCTTCCCTTCAATTTATTTCTACGCCCTGACAAAGAGCCCTTCACCTCTAAATCCCATTGAAGATATCTCAACAACTTGGTGGTTCCCTAGTCTCAATCTATACATCACTTTCGTTGCAAAAACACGGGGTTGCTGTAAAATTACAGAAATAAATTTTCAACTCCGGTAAACACTTTTCAGCAATTCCATCTACACAATGGTCCGACAACTTTTTCACGCGGAGAATTGTATTCAACGTGACCCTGTGATTATATCATTTTTATCAACAAAAGTTGAAGAAAGATTGGCAGCTTTACTAAAAGGGATAAATGCCCGTGGTTTTGTTGTTATGGCTGTATCACTATTTCTTCAGTGCTAAGGGAACAAAATATATTGGCAAACAAACCTGAACGCAAGACTCCGATCATATCCGATTATTCAAAGGCGAATATGTTGTAGAAGAATAAAAAATTACAGCAAGCTTAACTAACAATCAGGTGGAATTACTGTTCAGTCATCTCTTTTCCTACAGCTACAACAAGTTTTGTTCTACATAACCCTTATAATTTACCATTACTTTTCAGTAAGTGTCTTTTAAGATATTTTTTTTCGCATCCACACATTTCCCTTGATAGCTATACCTTTTTGCTTATTCTGGAGTGCTATGCCGTCGATCGGAAGAAGCAGGCAGGAAAGTCAGCAGAACTGTTGTCCTCATCACACGCAAACGAGGAAAAAGAACCAAAAAAGTGAAGGGATTCAACGCTGCATAGCTGTTAAGGTTGACAAAAGTAAACTTTATTATGACAGGCGTCACATAGTACATGCATTTGGCGCTTGAATCCATAAAGATGGCAATAGCGCTTTTCTACAAATTTTTGATTCCTAACGTTTCACCGTTTTACGGAATTTTCAAAACAGCATAACGATAACAGCGGACAACGGATATTATACGAATATTCTGTACTTAACGATGCCGTAAAATCGTGAAACGTGCGGAAAGAGTCACCTTCTTTTAGAGAGGCACTGATAAAAATCATTCATTCAAGTAAAAAAAAGAAATGGGAATAAAAATATTCGAACATATTTTCCTCAGAGTGGTTATATCAGGACATTTTCAAATGAAAGAGATCCAAAGCATAACTTCCTCTTCTTAAATGTTATATTGAATTAAACTCACATTCTTGCTAGGCAAACGGTTGAAAGCTTGGTACTAGTGGGTTCCTTAAGGAGACAATATGAACACCTAACTATCCCTTGTACCACAGTGGAATAAAACAATATAAAATGGAAATACGGCGATAAAAATTTGCCCTAGTTCAACGATAATTGAAGACGAAGTTTTCTAAGGAACCGCTTAAGGTATATTCGGAATATCAAGCAAGGATTTATTGAGAATTTTTAAAATATTAAATAAAATTCGGTGGTTTTCCCAAATAAAATTCCAATATCTAGGGGCAACATGTTCTTGTACTAATTACTAACTCAGTTATGGCAAGCAGATTGACATGGGATCGTTCGGGGCGTGAAAGTTAGCCAGAATATACCAAGCAGACCCTGTCTCTCCTTCACTTGGTGGGAAAACAAACAAAATTGTCAAAACCGTAACGAACGTATATGAGAGTCCGCGGAACCGAATTATACCCTGTGGATTCAATAAAGAAATTTTTTTGCCTAAATGATCCAGGGGAGTATTTGCACAATTCACGAGGGTGGTTTGCCTTCTTTTGTTTTCCTCTGCAGTTGAAAGACCCTATGACGCAAACGTAGGGATTATAAAAAGCACAGAGTGCCAATTACGTGGAAAACCATTTCAACTGCTAAAGATAATAGCTTTCCACAAAGCAATCGCGGTGGAATAAAAATAGTCGGAAAATTTTTAATTCCCATTACTGTTCTTCAGCCTCCCGTTCGTACGATATTTTTTATGACCTCACTCCAGTGAGTGATCACTTGAGTGATGCAATTTCATTTCAAGCTCACGACTGGTAACCGCATAACCCACCGGTACGACCATCGCCAATCGCCTTAATTTCATTAAGTCACAATTCACGTTGGGTGGTTTTACTTAGTTATAAGCTTTCCTCAAAAAAAACTTTCCAATTCCTCTATCTCGTCGCGCATCATACATATCTATATACTAAGGAAAAAACCGCCAATAATTAATTTACAAGGCAAATAAATTTCAGCAATCATAGGGAAGATAAACGACATAGAACATAAATTTGAACCAGTTCAAATCATTAAATTTTGAGGCATACTAAGCAAAAACCACTCTTACTAATTTCAGGGTAGAAAAAAATGCCTTCAAACGAAATGGACTCAATGATCCGAGTAAAAAGGAATAATAGAAGTATTTACACTTTTGCTTTTAAGCACCTAGAAGTTGATCATTTCCAGTTTGATATGAATTCAGCTAACAAAGCTGTATGACTTTTAGGGAATAGCTGTCTCTAAATACATTCCACCTCAATTGATGGAGACAAATTGCCTTCATTTGTCACTTTCCACTTTTCCATGGAAGATGGAATGATTCTCCAGACTATGTGTGAAACCAATCTCGAATTGATCTATCGTTAAAATAGCTCACTTTTGACGTCAAAGACTTAATTGCGACGGAGGCAATTGAAATCCAATGTTACATCTCCGAATCATAGTTATTTTTATAATGTAAAAATTAAGCATTAGAGATCGACATTAATATGGATTTTCGTTCTTATTGCAGAGTTTGTTTTCATGTATACCCGGTAAATTACTATTTATAAAGTTTTCCTGCATTATTAATATATTAACCAACATATAATTAATATTGAAAGAGACTACATCACCCTTCAGTATCTCAATATGGACTCATGATCGGTCTCATTGTAAGTAACACAAGCACTCTCCACATAAATAGGTATTACATTCAAAATTGAGAAAAATGTAACGATTTAAAATATGAAATCTATGCTGGTACTCTTTAACAAATATCGGGTGTTATTAGTGCAAAGAGAGTTTTAATTACTGCGCATAAATCATTTACCCATGCGTACTCACTTAATTTGCATCAATTTCATTTGTTTTCTTTTTCTTCGGTTATCAACCCATGGGTTGCTTGGCAACAGCACGCCATTCTGCTCTTTGCTCAGCTTTCCTCTTCATTTCACCATATGAAACGCATCCAGAGTCATTGATGATCTGCTTCATATAGCTTAATCTAGGACGTCCTCTACGATTTGTCTTTTCAATAAAACCTTCAACTATTAATTTTATAAAATCATTGCATCGTAGAATGTGACCTATTAGTTTAAGTCTCCTTGTCTGTATGTCTCCAAAGACTTCTATTTTCTTGCATTCTTCTCAGCACTTCCTCATTGGTGATTCGGTCTCGCCAGCTGATTTTCTGCATCCTTCAATAGCACCACATTTCTAGGGTCTCTAATCCGCTCTTTTCATGTTTCCCGATAGTCCAACTTTCACACCCGTAAAGGGTCACACTCCAAACATAAGCTTTCATAACCCTCTTTCTTACCTCCAAACTAACATTTTTACAAGTCAGTAGAGTCTTTTTATCATTGCAAATTATTTCATTTGTTTATGTCAGTTTAAAATAAGAATTAAGTTCTCAACTTCACGTCCTCGAATGCTATTACACTAACAATTAAAAATATACCCGCGTGTTCACATAGTCCATTATTAAACCTCCTCAAATAGGCTTTTAACATGATAAAATTTGAAATTCATTCTTTCCCTTACAACACCTTTCCTTTTCTCCCACGTTCCAATTCCATTTTGCGCACTTTCCCCGATTCCTGAACTTATTCCTCCTTCCAATCCTCTCTTCCTCACGGCCCACCCCTAACCCAACCCCATTCCCAAACCCCTGGTCGCCCACATGGAGTCGAGACCCTTTTCGTCCTCCATTCGCACGCACAAACAAGCGGAGGGTTTTCACCTGGTCCGTCCACACCCAATCCTTGTCCGGTCGAACCGTGGCGTTCCAATCCCTCCATTACTTCCGTGTGCCCTCCTCTCTTGCTCGTCGGTCACTCCTCGCCTTAACTGCCTCCGTTCACCCCCCTCCCTCTACCCCCACTCCCGGATTGATTGAAGAGGGGCTCTCTCCACCTGTCATCCACCCGCGACATCCTCCCCCACTCTCTCCATACCTCCATTCACCCGCTCGATCCACACTTTCGCTCAAGAGACTGCTCTCCACTCGCTCCTTCGTTCGTCCAGAGCCCGGGTTTTAACATTCCGCATAAGAAGTGCGTGTGTGTATTCCCACTCACCTTTGACTGTGAGCGAACGAATGGCGTAATCGTCCCCAAAGGGCAGCTTTCAATAAGAGAGAGGGAGAGGCCGCGTACGTACGTATTCACTCGCTCGCATCGTTTCGCGTCTCCTCACTTTGAAGAGCACGAGAAAGGTGAAGGGTCATTTTACGTAGTCAGAAAGATATATCATTACTCTCAAAGTTCAATATGTTCGGCCCCGTTTTAAAGAATAAATTCTTCTTCTTATGGTACGTAAATATCAGACTGTTACCAACACTGGTTATCGTGGCATACGACAAAAAATTATTAGTCAGCTTCATATCATGATACAGGCTTTGCTTGGGATATGCATAGGCAATATACGGGAGATGCGTGGTTTTTATAAAAAAGAGAGGGGAGAGGCGAAGAGATAGTATGTTAATGACAGATTCAATGTTGCTTGGTTATTATCTTCAAAATTGTATTTTATAATAACTTAATAAATCATTTACAAACCTAAAATGAAATCGTAAAACAATGTCGGCTGGAATGGGTTTTACAGCGTACGGCGTAAAATACAAAAGTCGAGTTGAAATCTTAATAATGTTACTACACACATTTTGGAGGAATCCAGGCATAATTGCGAACTTTTAGGGACATAATTTCAACAATATTCTTCCTACAACTGATTGAATGTTAAAGTTAAATTTGAATATGATCCACAATGTATAGAGAAAAATCTCATTTAAACTATCTAAAATGAAAGGGATATGAAAACATACACCCTCAAGGCTAAAATCCCAGGTTGTTACAGTGGTACAGTGGTCCTGGCAGTGAAGTTTAAAATCCCGCTAAGTTTTCCAAGGGGACCTCGTTTATAATGCCGTGATGAAAGGCATTTCTGTCAGCAATCCGTAATCGTTATGGAAAATTATGGTGTCAATGGTGTCAGAATGGTGTCAGTTTTTAACTACCCTTCCAACTAACACAAAAGTTATAAAATACATAAATAATAATTTTGTACGTGTATGTTCTCAGGCGGTCTTGCCACACGCATAGTTGTACACGGCATGGCCGCCCAATATATAAGGCATAAGAAACCAGAGCCAGAGGTTTTCGCATCCTTTCAGGATCCTGGTGTCGGTTGGGACCTGACTGGGCGATCGGGAGGATACTTCATATTAGATTATAGCCTCAGTGACATGAACCGTCTCTGTTAGTTTATAAAATGTATGAAATGCTTGTATATATGTGATATGTAAGTCCAGCATTTGAGGATAGCACAGTAGTGAGCGATAAACTGTCACAGCCAACTTCAATTTATTTACTAGCATTTTTACCATTCTTGTCCAATCAGGCGATAGATTAATGGCATAACCTCTTTTTTCGAATCATCCTTTAGAAATCTTTACCAACCTTCTCCCTTCCATACTCTCTGAACCCACTTTTCTCAACTCCCTTAAACCTAAGCCCAATATTTCTCCTTCTGAAATATCTACCCTGAAACGCCCCATTCGAAACCCCGATATTGTTATCACTCCTTCCGACAAAAGCTCCACTTAAGTCGTACTCGATTCTACTGACTTTCTAACTGAGGCTCTCCGGTAGTTTTCTGATGCTTCCTCTTAGAAGCCCGTCTCCCAAGACCCTAACCCTACTTTTTTGGAAAACATCACCTCCTTTCTGAAAGAAATGGGTCCTAACGAAGGTCTCTCATCCCAAGATATCTCCCTTCTCACCCCCCACATCCCCGCACTCCTAATTCCTATATTCTTCCCAAAATCCACAAGCCAAACAACCCAGGCCGCTCTATAGTTTCTTCCTAACCTGCTCTGCCACTGAACATATCTCCGCTTTTGTCGACCACTACTTGCAACCCTTTGTCCTTTCTCTTCCATCATACATCAAGGATTCTTATCACTTTCATGAGCGCCACCACTCGACCCCACTCCCCTCTGACTGTGACATATTAATGGCTACTAAAGATGTCACCTCTCTTTACACTTCCATCCCTAACTCTGAAGGACTTTCCGCTCTCCGTCTCTTCCTAAATCAGCGCTCTGCTCCTCAATCTGCTAGTTCTGATTTCCTCCTTGACCTTTCGAATTTTATACTCACGAATAACGCCTTCTGTTTTAATGACAACTTATACTTCCAAAGCAAAGGCTGCGCCATGGGCAGTCGTTTCAGCCCTTCTTATGCTAACTTGCGTCCTTAATGTGAGAGAAGGACAGCGGGGGAAAATTTTGGAAGAAGTGAGGTTGTCAGAGAGGATGGGGTAGAGGTTTTTGATGATACGACGATCCTTCTTATGTTATCTATGCGCACTTGGGTGCCTTTGAGCAATCTTTTCTCTCTTCTTGCTCTCCTAAACTTCTCCCTTGGCTTGGTTACATTGACATTATTTTCGTTCTGTGGCCACATGGCCTAAATTCCCTCAATTCTTTCATCTCCTCTAAACTCCTCCTCCTGCCTCTTTCATTTCGAACATCTCTGCTTCTAACACCACCTTTCTGGATTGCGACATCTACCTGAGCAACCTCAAATTTCACACTTCCGTCCATCTCAAGCTTACTAACAATTAACAATGTCTCCATTTTATCAGCTGCTACTCTTCCCATACCAAACGATCCTTCCCATATTCTCTCTCTATCCGTGGTCACCGCATATGCAGCAACCACGACTCTCTTAACCTATTTCTCTCTGATCTCCACCAATCCCTCATTCGCAGAGGCTATACTGAGCGCCTCCCTCAGAAAAAATCCGATAAGAACCCTCTTCTTCTAAATCACTCTACCTCTTAATAAGTATCCTCATGATCAAATCTCCCCCTGTACCACCTATTTCCCTGTAGTTCACTCCATCCGTCGTATCATCAAAAACCTCCACCCCATCCTCTCTGACAACCTCACTTCTTCCAAAATTTTCCCCCGCTGTCCTTCTCTCACATTAAGTCGCCCCCCCCCCAACCTCTCCGCCTTCTTTAAAATCACTAAACTTCTTTCCAAATCAATCTTTACCACCTATAAATCCCCTCCGATCCCGTGCAATCGCCCGCGATGCAAAACCTGTGGCATCCTCATCACCTGATAAATTTATTGCTTTTCATCTTCCATCCGTCCTCTCACTTTCTTGCATCTCTCATAATGTTGTCTATATCCTCTTTTGTCAACTATGCCCTAGCTTCTAAATAGGTTTAACTACGACTGCTCTTAATATCCGTATGAATGGCCACCGCTCTAGCTGCAATGATCCACCCTCCCTCTCCGTTTCCCTCGCAGTCGCTACCCACGTTTCTTCCCACAGCTCTATTTTCAATAATATTTTTAAGGTTGGTATTCTTGCCTCCCTTTCCCCTTCCTCCTCCCCCTCCAACTTAAAGATCTTGAGTCCTTCTGTATTTACTTTTCCCAAGCTTTCTCTCCGCCAGGACTCAATAAATCCTTCTCCATCACCTCTACTCAGACCAAACTCTTCCTTTTAAATTTTTCTCAACTTCTCGCTTTTCCGCCCCCTATCTTCCTCTCTCTCCCCCTCCTCCCCTTCTCCTCTGTCCCTCCCCTCTAAAACATCTCAAAGTATTATTTCCTATACTTTCTAGCAGTCCTGCCACTACTAATTTATTCCCTAAATATCCTTCTGTTGTCTTCAAACGTCCCCGGAACCTGTCTATTATATTAAGAGCCACTAACCCCCTTCATAAATCTTTGTATATTTCTAAAGCTCCAGCCTACCGTTGTAACCGGCCAAGATGCAAAACTTGTTTAATTCTAATTACAGACCGACTATCCAAAAAATTCGTTAATCGCTATCTTCCTTCTGTTTCCTCCCCTTCTGGTACCACATCAAATATAGTATATATCCTTCTTTTTAAATTATGTACAGCCTTTTACATTGGGCTCTGTAGTACCCCCCTCAATATTAGAATTAACAATCACCGTGCTTCTTGCAATCCTTCCTCAAACAACTTCTCTTTCTCTGTCCCCACACACGCTATCTCCCACAATGCAAAATTTGATGACTGTTACAATGTAGCCATTCTGGCATCCTTCCCGCTCTCAGCTACTATAATTAGTTTGAAGACCTTAGAACAAAGTTATATCCGATATTTTAACGTCCTCTGTCCACCTGGTCTCAACCGTTCCCATTAATTTCCCCCCACTTTTCGCTACTTCGTTTTCTTTTTCCCGAATTGGTCTCTTGCTCCATCCCTCCCCCTCTTTCCTACCCCTCCTACCTGCTCCTTCACTCACCACCCCTCCTGTTCAAATCTTCCTCCTCATTCTATCACTGATGAAGGTGTGGTCGACCCACCGAAATATTTAACCAAGGAGAACTCGCATAGCGGGAGGAACGCGGGAGCTCGCACGCGGTCTTTTTGACCGCGTACGCGTTGACTAAATGTTACACCAAGTAATTAGCTCCTTTCGCGAACACAAAAGTAAAAAATGAATTTGAAGAAATTGCTAGTATTTAAATACGGTAATAGGCACTCCATTTTGCATATTTAGTGGTTTTTAGTATGGCTCAGTGAAAACACTTGAGTAGCCGATAAAAAGAATTTTAGTAACAGTACAGCATTTAAACATCTGATTCCAATACTGAGAAAACCCGTTTAAATAAAATATAGCATAAGAAAAAAGCTTTTGAAGTATTATCTGTATTATTTCTTATTTAGTTTGAAATAATACGCCTACAAGATTTGCAATATTTTATAGAAAACAATATAATTTATTATGCCGAACAATATAAATTTACATCTACAACTGGTTACTATATGGTCCAAAAATACACTTAAAAGAATCAGTAAACTAACCAAAAGATATATGCAAGTTAAAGTTGTTAATCTAAAATCATTACCCAGGGTTACTTTGTTTATGTCTATGTGATACATCATGGCATGTAATTGCATTTTTTGCATACAATGAAACATGAAAACACCAATCATTGATCAAATAGAGTGAGAAATTAGCCATTTACTAACTTTTATCTCCGTCACTAGTTTCCTTTTCGGCCCAGCCTACGCACCTGACACAAGTGAAGGTTGTATGCTCTCTACATATGAAAGCATTGCACTGGGCACAGGATGTTTTGGTTTACGGTTTCTACGGTACGGTTTTGGTTTACGGTTACAGGAAGGCACACCTACCTGGAAATTTCTGATTAATTCTGCGGTGGTTGTCATCGTCGGTTTTTCCCAGTAGTTATTTCAGCCTAAATCGGACACCTTGTCGAAGGCTGCGAAATGTTAGGCGTACTTCTAAGTAGTTCTTGCATAGTTCAAACGACAAGTTTTTCAAAAACTCTCGGCGATCAATGTCCAGCTTAGAAGACAAAATTACATAGGCATTTATTCCGGCGGTGTTCAATAGGGAGTAGAAAATTGTCATGCTCCATCGGTTGCCTCTTCTTGAGACTGAGTAGTTTCCCTTCATTTCATCAACAACATCTACTCCCCCTTTAGTCAAATTGTAGAACGTTAAAATTTCTGGTTTGTATGCTTCTTCTGAAATGGCACCAATGCTTCCTGTCTCATGCATGGTTGACAAATTTGTTCTTCTTCGGTACGTAGGAAACAAGAACTGTATCCTCTTGATATGCAAAGATGCTACTGGCAGGAGGTCTTGCATTACCATTCAAGAACGAAGGTGGTATTTCCTTTTTGTTTTTGCGGAGTGTACCCACCAGTGTTAGGTTGTAATTTTTTAGAAGTGATTTCGCGAGGGGCTTTGACGTATACCAGTTATCAGTGGTAATGTATGGTCCAGTATTTGAAATGGTTTGAATCAACCTTTCAACTACACTTTAAGCACTGTTGTCAACTTCAAAGGAACCATTCGGTTGCTTTCCAACGTAAGCTTCCATATTATAAGAACAAAACGTGCGAGCGTCAGCAAGAACAAACAATTTCAAGCCATATTTGGCCGGCTTATTTGGCATATATATTGCCGGAACTGGCATCTATCCCGGAAAGCTTCCAATGATTCATCGATAGTCAGGTATTCACTGGGTGAGTAATTTTCCTTACACCTACACACGAAATCTTCAAAAATTTCCCTTACCGCTGCTAATCTGACCACGTTTTTTCTCATTTGACGGTCTGTGATGTTGTCGAAACGTAGTGCTCGAATTAAAAACTGGAAACGTGCTAACGACATAGTAATTCTAAACCTTCCTACTCCCGTGCCATCACTGGCCCACAAGTCTTTCAGGTTAGTGTGATTGCATTTTAAGGTCCCAGCCAAATAAAAAAGACCAAGAACAGCTTTGAGTTCAACCAATTGCATCTCTATCCCTAGAAAATTTTGTTCTATTTGCTTTTATCCAAATATTTGTGTAATTTACGACTTTTAGCAATGCTTCATCGGGAAAAAATAATTTCCATGATTCCATAGCGGTGTTCACTTGCCGAGCTTGGCGTATAGGCCCTGGAAGATGAGTCACTATATTTCTTCACCCCCGTCGACCTCTCACAGCGTTTTCTTCTTGGAAGGGCGCTCCACTTGCTAACACCTTCCCTTCCCGTATAAACATTTTCTCCATTCTGGTTTTCGTCTTCTCCTTCCTCTTCATCTGCAGACTGATCGGTTCCAGAATTGTGATCACTCTCTTCCAAAAAATCTTCGTCATCGTCGTGGTCAATTGCCCAAATCACTATTAATGATACTGTCCTCCCGAAAAAGCCTTCTAACCAAGTCTCTCTCACTTTGCAATTTTTCATAGATCTGCACTTCTTTCTCTACACTTTCCAGCATTTTCAAAATTCTGTCCTCCTCTCTTTCTGCCATTTTCACATAAAATTCAAGTCACTAAATAAAAAAAATACGTAGCGCAATAACTCGCATTAGGTTCAAAGCACCACACACAAGAGTAACGCGGTCACTCGCACAGGGTCTAAGGAACCGCACACAAACAATGAGCCCCACTGGATGTCGTAGGGCGACTAAACCACTTTCGCTTGACGCGGAAGGGGTAGGGAAGGGTCTGAGAAATAACGTCATAGTAGGCATTGACGTTGAGACTCATTCTAGCAGAATTGCAACAAAGAATCTTCGACTGCGGTCTTTTCCCCGCCATGCGAGCTCTCGCTCTCCCCTCACCACACCTTCTGTACAAATCTTCCTCCTCATTTTATCACTGAAGGTGCGATCGACCCACCGAAATATTTAAAATTGTGAGTCTGCTTTTTATGAGTTTTATATTAAGCTAGCAACCAGGCGTTGAGATTGGGGAGGGATAGATAGATATATCAGTGGACGCTCACAGAAAGGCGATCCATCCACCGGTGTCACCATGGATCGCCTTTCTGTGAGTGTCCACTGATATGCCTATCTATCCCTCCCCAACCTCAACGCCTTGTTGCTAGCTTATATTTCGAAATTTATTTCCTTTTCTTTATACCTATGTGTATATATATATATATATATATATATATATATATATATATATATATATATATATATATATATATATATATCCACTTGGCGAAAAACACTTGTAGTGCACAGATATAAAAAAAAAAATATATATATATATATATATATATATATATATACATACATGCACGCACACAGCTCTTATACACATCTTACATAATAAAATCATTATTGATGATAGTTCATAATAATTTGATGACGTAGGTGATGTTACGTGCAAAAGTATAAGAATGCTAATGAGACATAGTGTGCGGAGAGAAAAATAGGATGAGTTGGAATCAAATGAGCCAAACTGACTCTAAAATTGTCAATTACGACATTCCAGAGCAACGTCTATCCCCGTAGTATTGAAAATTATTCCGGGAGAATTCACCGTCCCTCATGCGGAATACTTTATCGTGCCCATTTATATTCAACCTTTAAATGTCATCATTAGGTCTCCAAAAAAAAACTCAAAGACAGAGTGGCTATTATTGGTCACCAGGACATGCATTACAATTAGCTGATTGGCCAAGTTCAATTAGCTAAAGGGAGGTGGCAGGTATTACAAGGCTGGATGACAATGAGTTACGAGGTGAAGTAAAGGGACGTAGACGGGCAGGATGGGAGTTTAAAATCATTAATGAAGTCAGCCAGGATATCCGTTGTGATTACTGGCTGCAATGCGGTTTCCAGCACCATAGTCCGAACGAAATCCGTAAGATCTCCTTTCACTTTCCAGAATTAATCATATTATGGAATTAATGCAGCTTTTCTCATGCCTCTTGTATCGCATGGAAAACATTGTATTTACACGAGCTGGCAAGATAGTTATGCAAAAATCGGGGTAATATTTCAATGCACATATTGCTTTTTTAATAATATAAATATGATTTCTCTAGTAAAAAATTTTGTCTTCCAGGCCAGAGAGATAAATCAAGCTAATCTAAAACTATACGAGTCAACTGGAAGGTACAACTTTGAATGTATCCTTAAGTAAATATATCATATATGTACTATGTCAAAGTGAAAGTGTAAACGTTACTACCCAGCGTAGGAATTTCGAGCTTTAAAGTCTTTAAAGCTCTTCCCATTGGTCAAAGACATCAAAAAATATTCACACATCTACTAATAACGCCATAGTCTTTCCAGTTAATGACCTGTTGAGTTTACTATGCGATAGATAATTTCCTCCAATCTGCCCTTTCCTGGCACATCTCTTTTTCCTTAGTTACACTTATTCATTTATTCTCTCTCTTCCGTTTGGACGCATTATTACATTCCTTCTCTTTAGAACTTATTCACAAATTCACTCATGAGTTTCTCGGTGTATCCTTCCATCTCGTTATATATTTTTCTCTATCATAAATCTACTTTACGATTCAACTTTCATTCATTTTTCAGAAGAGGCCAAGCCAACAAATACCTCTCCTATACTATATGTCCATTACCGGAGCATCTGTTTCCAACACTTTCATAGGCAACTCATTCCTTAAGCTTTTTCAGCAAACATTTCTAAAATATTCCATCCCACCGCGTTTAACCCACCCTTGTGTTTATTCTAGCACACTCAAGTTTCGCTTTCATGCAACTAAGGGCAAAGGATTACACTTTTGAAAGTTGCAATTTTGCTTTGCTGCACCAGCACTCATACACACCGCATAATACTGACAACTTTCCTTCTAGCATACAAGTGCCTTTCCATTACCTAATCTATCTTCTTATCTTGGAGAAACATCCGGCCGATGAGTAAACGATTCTCCACTCGCTCTATTATTTTACCATTCCCCCTCATCATACACTCATTCTTCCCATTCTCCTCATGAAAGAATATCAAAACCAAAGCCTTTGATGATATTATCCACAATTCTATTCCCTAAGTTGCTAATAAAAAGTTATACAGCAGCTGATCTTATTCCAGTGGGCTCTCAGGCAGCGGCAAAGTATCATCGGAAATGTGATAAAACTCACACATTTTTACATAAAATTGTTCCTCTGACGTTATTTCTGATGGCATCAATCATAATTTTATCTTTAAAAACATTGAATTACGACGGAGAAATTACTTTGTATTAAAGCACTATTGGATAACAAACCAGTTACTTGAGTCTGAAAGGCTGTGCCATAATCTCATGTAGCTTTAATTACGTTCAATTACTGTTCATTCACTTCGTAATCACGCAAAACCTTCTACAACTTTTCCCTATTTACTCTGCCATACGTCTTTTCTACACCCATAATACAATATCAGCTTCCCAATAATCAACATCTCTTTCAATAAAAGGAATTAAAAGTAGTAATGCAATAGAGCAGAGGTTTTCCTTCATCAAAAATTGGACGCATCAAACGATTATTCACCGAGTGTCAGGATTGCTATTGATAATCGATTTAAAAATTATAGAATGCTGATAAATAAATTTGTTCTTTTTTTAATATATATTCAAAAATCAGTGTTGTGTTACCCTCAGCCACGCACGACACATTTAAGTATATAAGTATTCCATTATTTCACCAAGTCACACTTCGCCGCATTGCAAGGCTAAGTCAAGACAAAATAAATAACTAGAGTTAAGACAATGTTGGATCAGAATTTAAACTGCAATTTGGTAAAAAAAACTCATATGGAGAATCCGCCGCAAGAAACTGCTTACATAATCCTGAGTTGAGATAATCCTGAGAATGAAAATTTAACATTGTTTACTTCCACTGATTATTTATTCTGTTACAACATGTTTCGGTAAATCGATGTCATCACCGGGTACAAGGACTCAAAACTCAAAGTCCACGAGGTGTGGTGGCAACACAAGGAAATCATAGAAAAACTCACACTGAAATTTTAAATTTTTAACCACATCCGTAGTCTATGAAATACACCCCCATTTGGTACGCTATTCCAAGATGGGGTTATTTGTTTTCATAGCCATCAAAAGAGAATATTTCAATATGTAAATATCTTGGTTTACCTAAAATATTCGGTCATTTAACTCTACGTGAACTTCACTTAAAGACATCAGACCGTGTTATTCCAAATCAGCGCTCTTTTTGCGGTTTTTGGCAACTACGGAGAGTAATTGCTGAAAATAATAAAAACTAGACGAAACTGAGTAATAATCTGAATAGAATTAGATCAGATCTGATTTCCCGTTCAGTCATTCTGATAAGTGAACAAATTGTAATAGAAATTGCTGCTTTATGCGGTAGTATCGTCTGAAACAAGAGTCCAAGCAAGATTTTGTACAAATACATGTGCAGTTTTAAACGGCATTGGCAACTTTTTTTAAATTCAAATACACTTCAGATACGGATTTTAATGCGCAACACGGAATTGCTTGGATCACCTTCGGCCGCTGGGATTTAAAAAATATAGGAGACTTAAAGTAAAATCTCAATTTTTTGCGTACAGATATACGCGGTGCGGCTTTCTTTTAATAAAATTCACAACGGAGATTTATTTGCAATCAACTACACCGACACAAAACTCATACAAGTATTTTCTGCTGCGCAATTCTACTATCATAATTGTTAAATAGGATTATCCCGCTATCTGAAATGACCGAAAATAATAATGAAAAATTTAATGCTTTTGCGCTGGCACTTGCTCATTTATTAATCATCTGGTAGACTCACTTAAAAACTATTTTTTATTTGTTGTATTAAAATCAAACATTTTTTGAGCTGATTACATAAATGTTGTTTTTACTTATTTGATATGGTCCGTAGTTGGATATTGTTTGCGCCATGCCTTCGTTCGCATGCTTAACATCCACAACCTCATCTCAGGCCCGCCTCGAATTCTCCCTCCTTCTCCACCACTCATGCTTCCACCGAAAATTTCTCTATTACTCGCCTCCCAGCTTCGCGTTACCTCCTCACTCAATGTCCCTTGCCTTTCACGTTGCAAGAGGAGCGAAAATGGAACGTTTGTGTCGGAGGAGAATGAAGAATTTCTTGAGCCAAGACGAGTAACGGAGGGGAGGGAATGCTCAGCGTTTTACATGAGAGCGAGGCTTGAGGTGCGATATGTACCTCGTGAAGTCCGTTTGGTTTAGACTCAATAATATCTCGTAAATGAATTCATAAACCTCGCAGAAGCTCCAATCAGACTTACACTGGATGAATCAGATACAGTTAAGCGTATGCTACCAGTAAGCCACTTATAACAGGTTTAACCAGACATGGACAACCCTTAACAAACGGGTCGATAAAATGAAGTATAAAAAATTTGCGTATATTTGGCCATCGGAAATGTAAATTACACCATCATCCACTGCCAAAAAACGGTCTCTAAATATTTGTCCTCTCACCGAAAAAGGTTCCCCACGAATTAAATGAATGGTAATAGTTATTCACCTTTATTTACTTCATCACACAATGCTCAATACACCAACCGGTATGAAAAGATCGCAAGTCAGATTGACCGAGGTAAATGAACTTTCACTTTCAATTTGTTTTTCTCGGTTTAGCGTCTAATGCGTTTTCTAGCACCCTCTGATAGCTTTTACATATTCTGATCAATACGATAATAAAATTTCTAAAAAGAATGTAAACTCTCAGTTTAACTCTGATAAAAGTAAGTGACATGCCATTTCCTTGTCACCTTTGACTGGAAATTTTAAGACTTAATAATCGTACTGCCGAAGAATGGCAGTAAAATACCCAAAGATCACTGATAGAAAAATTTCCTAAATTAAAGTATGCTATAACATACATATGCATATCAATGTAGGGTATCAATTTGTATTTTATAGATATATCAGTGGTTTCGATTGTGAAAACTTATGTTCGTTCACTGATGAAGGGGTAAGGTAAAAATTAATTAAGATATTTTACCAAATATGTTTACGTTAAATAAATGTGCAAAGTGGTGAAGTTTTAAAAGTGGTAATGAAGCGACAAATAGAATATCCTGCTGGACTCGAGTTCTGTAACCTCAAATTCCAACATTGCGGTTGCAACATATGAAAACTTAAAAAAATTGAAACTTAAATTTTATCCTTAATTGGGACTCGTGCACCAATATTCACCAAATATTTCAACAGAAAGTAATTTTTTACGGGTTTGGGATATAATAGGTAACGTATTTCAAGGGGCCCCGAAAAATCACGCAATATTTTTTCCAGGAGTTATAAAAATGAAACCCACTGTCTCCTTTCGAACATAGCTTCTGATTTATGAAGTTTTAAGCGTAATTAAGTGTGTAAATATAAGTATACCAACCCAGAAACGCTTTTACTCATTTTGTCCCTGTATTTTGTGGGCTAATGGCCGGCCCCGACATTATCAAACTATAATCGGCATTGATATATCATACTTCGTAAAGCCGTATGACGTGTGCTACCAAGTCACCGGATACGTGCCAAATGTCTTCTAAGGTGACTGAAGCAGTGAAAAATGAGTCACTGAGTGAAAATTTTCGAGACTTCTTATGTAGGTCGTATGCATTCATACGATCACTCTTCCCTTAAGAGCATTTCTTTCTACGATAGAAATAACCACACATGAGAAGGTATAAATGATGCAAGAACAACTTTTGAAAATTTATTAATCAATTAAAGCGTTGTTATGACTTAGGTTTACAGTGCCAAGTTCGAAATTCAAAATATATGGTTTTCGTTCACGTTTCGTGCGGTTCACAAACAAGTATACGTTAGCTATATATTTGGGATGATACCACGATATTTGTTCGCAACCATTAAACGACAAATTTTAAGCTATCCGGGACTAGCCACGGAAATCCACGTAGTCACCCGCAATGTACAAATGTGCAAATTTCCACAGAGAAAATATCATCCGCCTTGACGGGGATTCAAACCCGGATCCCTCGATATCCCTGTATGAAGACGACGCCTAGGTAGCTTAACTGGCCAAAGCACTCGGCCGGAAATCGAGGGATACGGGTTCGAATCCCGGTCAAGGCGGATGATTTTTTTCTCTGTGGAAATTCGCGCAACCATTAAAATAATCATCATCATTGGTCGTGCAATCCTAAGATTGGTTGACTGAAGCCCTTCCCTATCTAATGTTAGGTCTTTTACTTTCTGGCAGCTCTTCCTGTGTAATTTCTTCTTTATTTGATCCATGAACTTATCATGGGTCTTCCTCTGAGGACTGTTTCCTCTATTTTACCGTCAATAATTTTCTTCACAGACCCATTTTGACTCAGGGTGTGTCCCATCCATTCAGTTCTTCTTTCCTGTAAGGTGTTTCATATGGTCCTCTTCTCTTCTACTCTTCCGTACACTTCATCATTTCTTACTGTGTTTTTTTTTATCTCATTTTATTAATAGCATCCTCCTCCAGCACCAGGTTTCGAAGATTTCTAGTCAGATCGGTTTATCCAATGGTCCATTCTTCCGATCCACATAGTGCCACGCTTCATATGGAGGTTTTCATATACCTACAATCCCTGGTTTGCAGTCCTTTCTCCTTTGAGTACGGCAGTTCTTTTTCCATGAGCGCCTTCCTAGCTTGGGCTATTCTCCGCTCGATGTCCGTTGTACTTCTTCCGTCCCACGTGATAGTATTTCGGAGACATGAGAAGAAATCCAGTGACCCTTGGAATGGGAGTCGGAAACGCTAACACCGCTCAAAAACAGACTCCATAATAATAATAATAAATGTATTTTCCTGAGTTTATAGGGAATTTATAGATATGAAATCAAAGTACTGTGAATTACATGTCAAATACGATAAGTCTATGAATTAAAATGACATTAAATTGCCATTAACCGAATCGGTGACACGCAATTATTTTCACTGCAATTTATTCACACGGCTAAAAAGTACGCATTAGCGAAGTTTCATGTAAATCTATTCATAAAAGAAAATTGTTTCAACCACATGTATTTCAAAAATGTTAAGAATATGAGGCATTGAAGCATGGTGGTTGGATAGATCCATCGGGTGATGAATGAATAGATAGAGGAGAGAAAGTTGGGATTTGGAGGTGAGGTCTGGAGAGCAGAGCAACATCCTCGACCTCCCTCCCGATGTAGTGAATTTCCGAGGCCACGAGGTTACGAAAGAGAAATCAGTTGCGATGCAGAAGCAGGGGAAAGGAAGGCGCGACGCCAAAACGAACAGGAGAAAGAGAGAGGAGGAAGAGGAAGGAGGGCGACAACAACAACAGGCGGCAAGGCGGCCTCCGCATTTCTGCCGTTGGAGGCAAAAAGAGAGACGACGCGGGATATCTGGGAATGAATGAAAGATGGCAAATTGACGGGGGAGGGGAATGAAATGAGAAAATGGATTGCACGTGGAAGGGGCAATAATGAAGAAGTAAGAAGAAAGCTTAAGGTTTTTAATGTGCTTTCAGCAAGGTATCAATAAAAGTCAATATAAAATAATTTGGAATCAACGCAAAAGAATACTGTTGCATGATGGGAGCAAGATACTAGGAACATTTTCAACTAATATTGGAGATATTAGCCATTAATTTCGAAATTTCCATAACAACTTGCTCCCAGGGGATATTATAGCAAAAATATAATATATTCTAACGCGCATATTTTGTCAGAAATGGAGTGACAAGTAGTTCGTATTTTTTCCCTTGGATATCGATTCAGATAATGACAACGTTGGGCAGAAAATTTTTTTTCAGCGAATCAGCGATTTAGAGCATCCTTATTGCGTTGTGCACTTAAATTCAAAATTACGGAATAGGTTCCTGGTTTGATCACGAACGTTTACATATAGTTTATATTCAGAAGGATATACCTAACAAACGTAAAGTCCGTTCCGTTTTCCGTGCTAATGACAGACAGAATTTGTTTATTTCTTACCAATATATTCTTTGGACCGTGTTTTGCAGAAACGAAGATTGTCGAAAGTCAGAAACGTACTTGAGCGCTCAGTATTTTATAAAATTTTAACCTATTTGGCGAATTAATTATATTTCCCTAGCAAAAACAGTTGTAAGTCGGAATATTATTCTGATCGCCAGCTGATTTTAATGACGGGACAAGTTGTGTAGTCATATGTGCGTAAAATAAAGTTACCCTATTGTGCGCCATTCCGGAATATTTTATTTTACATCACTTAGCGCTCATATAAGTGAAATACTTCAGCAGGAATACTAATATTGGTGCAATATTGAGTATTGTAATTTAGGATTAAAATACTCAATATTGAAGAAGTTTATAAAAATAATATGTCGATTTAAACATTTAATGGTCCAATAATTTATGACCGTACAATGTCCTCAAAGGAAAATTTTGGAGAAAAAAGACAAAAAGATTGGAATGGGTGGTTGAAAAATTGTGCTATTTTTAGTCCATTTAAACAATAATTATAATCTTCCAATATGAATTAGCTTTTAGGGTGATAACGTTGTAATATTCGGTTGCCGTATTTTTGCCGATAGCTACTGGGTACGAATTGTTACGATTCTTAGAATTATGGCATATGTTTATCATTTTTCATAATGGGTATCCTATAAAAAATATATAATTCAATTTGAGAAATCATTCTGCAATGATGAAATTACTATAAACAATTGGACAATTGACTTTATTCTCTTATTTATATTAATATATTTGTAAGTACTTTTATATTATTTTATTGGTCCGTTTAAACTTATTTTTATGTTATATGAGGCAGAATTTACAAAACTCTTTTACTAATTAAAGAAAAGCCCAAACTTCTGCCACAGAAAAAAATGAAATGACCAGCCATCAACATACGGTTTAAAAAAAGTTTTTAAAAACTTGCCAATTAATTATTACTATACTCGCGTGGTGAATGTTCATAATTGTTGCCAATTGCAGCATATCACAAACGTTGCTACCCAATACAACACATGCAACTATAATGATGGCTTTTTTACTTAGTAGTCTCACGTTGTTTATTGAATAGAACTCTCGAATACCTTTTTTGTTAGCCATCAAACACTTTCAGTAACCGAATAAGTGGGTCACCAAACTAGCGCATTATATAAACTACGGAATTTTTTTAACTCGTGTGAAAACGAATGGCATCCCTCTCTGAATTAAATAAAATATTTCAAGTATTGCTGACTACCATATTAGAGTCACCCGAATTGATTAAGAGAAATATTGGTTTCAAAGCGTCCAATGAACTTTGGAAAGAGCAAAAATGGCTCACGAATGTTTAGACGGCATTTCATGGAAAAGGTGAAAGAGACCAATTTTTCAATTATTTGGCGTAAGTTACTCAGGTTTTCTGAAGACTTAACATTACAAAATTACCTAAAGAAATGCAATTTTAAAAAGTTTTCATTGAGGATAAGTTGCGGGAAAATTAAAGCCAGTGGGAGGGATTTTAACGGATGTCCAACGCATTATGCTAAGTTTGGAGATTGTTTGGGTGAATTTTCAGAATGCCTGGAGTTAATCGACCGGGGCGTGGAGGTAAAGTCGGCTCAGGCGAAGGGGAAAGGAATGTACAGTGAAGATACGCGAGAGAGTTAGCCGAGAAGGAGTGTGAGTGAAAGAGAAAGAGAGAGAGAGGGTGGGGAGACAAGAGTGGTCGGATGAGAGGCCGGTCGGGGGAATCGGGAGGGAATGAATGAAAGTATCAGAGACTCCAGAATAGGAAGACACCATCTACCGGGGAAAGTTGTAAACGCTGGAACGATGATACTGCCAGTGGGCGTGCCGTGCTTTTATGTGTTTATCGTAGAGGTGTATTTGCTATTGAAACATAAAATTTTTAATTTTACACATGATATATCTCTAGACAAGCAAGAAAAATTGTGCTTTTAATTTAGAATGATGAGCGTAAGTTGTACGAGTCATATAATCATGGAAATTAACGTTAAAACATACCTCGCGATGAAGGGATAACAAGAAAAAACCGGATGTCCGTATTTATTTTATAGCTTTTGATGGGGTATTTTGGAGTTCACTCTGGTGCATAATTTCAATATATGTTTGATACCGTGAATTATATCTGTAATGGCAGCAAGGTACGTTTTTGGGGAGACGCAAAAATACAAATAGTGTTAGCAGCATGTTAGAGGAATTCGGGTGGAGTTCGCTGCAAGATAGAAGAAATGTAAATAGGTCTTTGGGAATGTTTAAATGTTTTTCAAAACATCAAGCACTGGAGAAGAGGCTGGATCCACCAAATTTTGTGGGGAAAAATGACCACTCGCTGAAACTAAAATTAAGGAGGCAAAAAACGAATGCTGCCAAATACCGCTTCCTTAATCGCGGGGTCCTTGAATGGAACCAATTATGAGAACAACTCACAAATCCATTACCAGGGAATGTAAATAGTTTTTTTTTAAATGTTACTCATAAAAACAAAAGTGTCTGATGTTTTATGTAGGCATATGTATTTTTTCAAACACTTTGTCATTATTATTTACCGCTAAACACATGTTATATTGCCACCAGACAATGTCTAATTGCAATGTTAACGTAATAAATAAATACATTATTTTTGGTTGGCTTGAGCGAGATTTTTCTCGACTCATTATAGAGAAGAAGTTCAAATTTTATTTCTTAATTTGAATCTCAGTAAGAAGAATACTATAAATATCGTAATATAAAGGCCCAAAAATATAGTTTATATGTCTGTAAATATCAGATATTTAATAAGTAATTAATCAACTTTTATCGTTTTCTTCACGCACTAAAATGGAAACACTTTCAAAATACAAGGTTTTCTTTTGCAGTTCCTTAAAAAATACAGCGGTGGGGAATTGATTTATTAAAAAACATAGTTGAGAAATCACACAATTTACACAACAGAATATACTTATGACGAGAGCAAGGGGCTATAAATTACTCACGGTATAAATTTAGTCTCTTTTGAGTGCATACTCTTACTTTTTCTCAGAGACAATAGGTTGGATTACAATAAGTTCTGTAATATGTAGTTCCGTAAGTTCAAAGAGCAGCAAAACATACCGCGCCGTAACTTTGACGGAAAGGCCCGTTAATGATCACACAACTGTGTGAGTTGACAATGGAAAAATCATTCTCCTGGACTAGGATTTTAATCGAGGCGCCTCGATTTCACGCCGAGTGCCCTAGCCGAGTTCGCACAATCAAGAGGCAATTAGCGGGTAACTCCTACTGCTAAGCCGAACTTGAAGTTACTGCAAAGCCAGTTCCGCAATTCTATTAGGCCTTTAGTGCCCATCCTTAGTGTTTAAGTCGAACTTCACCTCTCTAGATCTCTCGCTAGCTTTTGCATACGGCTATTTCATGGCACATTTTATGCCAGGCATCTCTAAGGAAACTTGCATTATGAAGATCCCAAGATAATCAAAGAGAAAGAGGACGCCTGGGTGGGTTCAATAGTTAGAACCATGAATATATATTATGGATTCGGATGTTTAAAATTGTTGCCTAGGCTACGTGTTGCCTAAATTTCCAATTTTAGTTCATCCAGTTCTTGGCACCACTTCGATCAGAGTCTTTTCTGTTGTTATTGTAAATAGACGGAGTTAGTTGCTGCTAACGTGAGACTGTGGTGAATATTCAATATCGATCGAGGTGATATAAATTAATTGATGCTTTGAATAATATCTTACTATTTTTGTGATCTAAAAGTTACTTTGTACATGCTAGAGAGGAAATATCTATTTCAGAAAATGTGTAAGAGGTTTATGAAACGTCCATCGTGTGCCGACGACGATGTTTGCCAGACTCTGATTCTAATTTGAATGCATTAAGCCCGTTCGGCTTAAATAAAGAATTTAGAATGCCTTGTTTGAACAGACCTTGCTTCGTACCCGGCTGCAAAACAGGGTATGCGTCTACGAGGACCCAAAATAGGAGACTTAGATTGAATCTGTTCAAGGCTGAGGTAAGTGCACTCCTTTTTACCTACCCTGCTATGATGGCCATTGGGAATAATCATGAAGTCACCTCAAATTATTATCAAATTTCCGTTTAGCGATATTCACGAAGTGCTAAGAAGTTAATTGTGCATTTGTGTAATTAGAGTTGGAGAGAAATTAAATATATCTGTAAACCAGACGATATTTAAAAACTATAATTACGTCCTGCGTGTAGTACTACATTTTTTATCCACTGCATTATGATTAATTGCAGGTAAAGCCCATGTATATTCATGGTAAAACCAGTACAACGTGTTTATTTGAAAACTATCGACTGTATTTACATTTGAACATCCGTCTTTCATCACTAGGTGGCACCACTTTCCGAAAAGTTGTTTGTTTACGGAATTCTAGTCAACAGTCTTTGGCGACGAGATAACAATCCATAATATATATTCATGGTTAGAACACTAGGTGATAAATCGAAAGGTCTGGGCTCGAGTCCTGGTCCTCGCAAAATACTTTCTCACCATGAATTTAGCACTATAGTGCGATAGGATGAGGATATTTTATTATCCCAGGACAGGTGAGATATATTTTCATTGAGGTGAGAACACACCAAATGAATTCTAAGTGAAATGACGTCGAACTGACTTATAACAGGGAGAAATGTATCACGATGAATGTAGAGGAAAAGAGTTATTCTCCTCTCTTTTGAGAGAAGCTCTCCCTTCACTCGGAAGAGAGTAAGAGGAAGATTTGGCCCCCTAGAGGGTGGGGGCGCCGGCGGTAGCGCCACTCCTGGCGCCAAACCACCCCCTTCGCCTCGCCTGCTCCCTTTCATCTCGAACCGAGCCTTCCTCGCAGGCTCTCTTCCCCCGAGGAAGCGCCTTCCCTTGATCTAGTTTATTTGCCCCTCATGCATATTCCCCCTTGAGAGCGAGCCAACTTCATATCCTGCGAAAGGGGAATACAAGTGAATATTTTCCCAAACTTCCCCTGGCATAACCGGGTTTTCCGGAATGCAATTATGTTCTCCGTGTCCTCCCGCCACCGAACGTCAGCCGTTGTTCACAACCCTACACCTCATCTCATAAAATTAGTTGCTGAGAAAAAAGGGGATAACAAAATGCACGCTGCCGCTCGAAACAATCTATTACACGAGTGTGCAATTTGATTTAATAATTATCACTAGAGTAAACCCTCATAAAGTATGAGGGACTTTGATTCAATGAATAGAAAGGTGTCAATCGTCTACTCATAGACTTACTTTGTAACTAGAGAAATGGGTATGCTTTGTAATTTTTTGGCAATTATGTTATAGTATAGTAAATATTAAATTTAATGCAGTAAAAACCGTTATTATAATATTTTAATCTCCCGTTCGAATATAATCATATATGACGTATATTCTACGACTCATACTTATCTCGAATACATAATGAACCTAACTGCCTACGGCATCGTCTGTGATCCCATTGTGGATGCTTTACACCAACTAAATATTACCATCAACTTGCTTGATTGATAATCTTTCAATCAACTAAATGTCACGTCTCCAAAGAAGCGTGCTTTGCTCAGTAGCATCCCCATCAAGCGGGACGGATTTTGATTCCAATTATTGAGAGACATTAATTGCTTACCAATAAACATAATTTAAATGAATAAAATTTGTTTTTTAAACTGAGATTCTTTGAAAATTACGTTTCAGAATTAATAATATTGCCTGGAGTAGAAACCGTTATTATAATTTTGGAATCTCGTATTTGGACACATTCCCAAGAATCGAGTTTTTTATAACTCGTTCACATGAGGAAAAACTAATCCCGGATTTCCTAAAATTCAGTTAAGTGAAGTCCTTTATGAGCAAAATTCGAAGTCCTTTGATATCCCAAATGAAATATTATCAACTTACAGAATACCACTGTCTAATTTCATGTTTGATAATCTTTTATCCAACTGAATAGTGAATAGTTTTAGTTTAGAAATTTTTTTTTCCCAGTTTAGAATAGTTAAATAGAATAGTTTTATCCAACTGAATAAGAAGTAAATCTTGACCATAGGTAGGGGGAAAATATAAGACGAAATTATCGATGACAGTACCTACGTTAAATATAGTAGAATTATTTATTTTGAGACAAAAAATAAGTGCGGATAGGGAAAGTTAAATGTCTTTAGACGCTCTCACTAACGCCACAGTAAAAGGTAAAATGAGAGAGGAGGAGTGTAGAAGGAATTTCATTTTGTTTCTGTATTTACAGCAAAACCTCTCAGAGGACACATACATAAATAAAGAAATGGATAAAATAAAATAATTATTGAAAAATCTAAAAAAATAAATACCTTAACAGCGTACTAAAAAAGAACAAATATGATATTTTCTCAAAAGATTGAAAATGTAGCCTAGTATTGGAAATAATTGAATTCAATTCAAGGAAATTAGCCACACCATGATAAGGCCATAACGGAAAGCGTGAAGCGCTGTTTCATATTTGATTTCAACATAAATTCATTAAATATGAAGATTTTGGTATTCAATGGAATAGAGAGCTTCAATATATAATTTCTAGAAAATCTTTCAATGAACTTAAGGTACGGTGTAAAATGTATATGAGGTCGCGCCCCATGATTTTCGTTGTGATCTTATCATGTGGGGCTAATTTCTCTGAATTGAATTTAATTATTTCCAGTAATAGGCAAAATTTTCATTCACCTGAGAAAATATTTTTTTCTTTTTTAGTACGATATTAAGATATTTCTTCTATTTTACATTTTTAATAATTCTTTTAGAAAAGCGTGCTCAAATATTCTTTTTTCATTTTTTTACTATTTAGTCCTAACTATTAAAATGTTTAAAAACAACAAGTTGTTATATAAACATTTCATTAACTAGGACTAAAAAAGCTAGGATTGTTTACAAAATAAATTCGACAGGTTGTGGACTCGACGTGATGACAATGATTTACCCACGGGATGAGAGTTGGATGATGTACCTCTAGTCTAACTCATTGTGTAAATTAATATGAAGTGGTAACCATGGACCCATGAATCCATGGAAAAGCGAGTTAAAGAAAAGCATGTAATAACCAAATCATACAAGCTTTCAGTGGTAAGAATATAATGCAAATAATATGCTAAATATATATGCAAAAATTGAAATAAAATGCAAAAAATATGTATAACAGTATAACATCATGGAGAACGAGTAACTTGTAACCTGCAGTACTGAGGGAATAGAATAAGAAGAGTGAATAGCCAGCGAAGTTACACGACCAGACAAGCAAATATTCCTTCGTGAATAAGGAAATATTTTGTCTACCCTTTCTGTATATTACCCTATAAAGATTTTCCTCATCATTTACCACTTCAAGATGTGCGCTAGTGAATTTCGTTCCTCCGTTTCCCTTACTTCTAGCGGCATTAACCCACGTACTAACCTACGGTCGTGGGACATAGAAGAGCGGTAGCCATAGAAAACGCTTTTTAACTATTTCCTGGACTCCTAATTTTTACTGCTTATTGTAATTTTGTTTATTTATACTATGCTGGATAATGCAATGCCGCCTCTTCTCTTCCCAGCCCAGAATGCGCAAATACACTTGACCTGAGTGGAGAAATATTCCATCCAGGCGGGACTCGAACCCGCGGCTCTCGGATTGCCAGAAGATAAGGAAAATTACCAGGGAACAAGGGATATAGCATTATATAGATAGCAAATGGAGGGCTGTAGTCAACCAATCTTAGAATTGATCGGCTTATGCATGAATTAACTATTTTTTAACGAAGTCCTGAGGTATAAATTCAATGCTCGAAAGAGGTGAAGGCATCATGCTGAAGAACGAATGGGATAGGAGAGTGAAGTCAGTCTGGCAGTATAGCGACAGGATTCTAACCTCATCCTCGGAGTAGAAAAGGGGAAAGCAACCTCATCACCATGCGAAACTGGAACGCAGTACAAGGTGAGGGAAAAAGATGGAAATAGTGTAGGACACTTTGGACGGGTCTACAGAAATTCCAAGGGAGAGAGACCCGTAGATTTCTGAAGTGAAAATAGTATGGTAGTAGCTAATACCATAGTTCGAACACCATCCGCTTAGAAGGTATATATGGGAGATACCAGAAGATATTGCCAGATATCAAGTAGACTACGAACTTGCCCGAGTCAGATACAAGAAGCAAGTAAAGCTATCACGGAGCGGATATAAACGGTGACCACAACCTAGTACTCGAGGAGAGCAACTTCAATACAAGAAAATCAAGAAGATAAAGCGCGAACCGAGGTGGGACATGATCATCCTGGCCGAAGAAGGAAAAAGAGAAAGATTCGCCGCAGCCATCGATAGGGAATTAGAATAAAAAGGAGATATGGACAATGAAGAAAATTATGATGACTTCAATGGGACAACCGCAGAAGTAGCAGAAGAACAACTGGTGAGCAAGAGGGCTGACACGAAAAATCCATCGATAACAAAAGAGATAAGGAAATTAATAGAAGAAAGAAGAAAAAAGAGAATACCAGAAACTTGGAGCCATATATGAAGAGCATTCATCAAGGTATGACCAGAAAGTTGACAAGGTCACTTTTAGGTTCTAGGAGTGGAAGTCTTTAGCTCAGAAATACGTAAATCGCCTTCGTCATTATTTTATAAGGCACAGCAGAATACCGTTACGATTCACGTCAAAATATAGACATTTTCAGCAGGGATGGCCAAGTTTAACCGCGTCATGCTATACCGTTAGGTAAATGAATGAAAAGTTAAGTGTATTTCAGGGACAGCTTTCCCCTATTTTTGGGATGGCAGGCCCCAATTGATGAGAATTTAAAGATTTAGAATATGAAAATTACCTTTTATATACCAATAGGAAATCACATTATTTTAGGTGAGAAAAACAACGAAATTGATTTCATTAGCCAACGGATATTTCTAGTAAACTTAAACTATTCGAAGTATACTGATACCTTGAATAAGAAACGTAAATAATTTGAATTGTACATGAGATTATTATATAGAAATGTACACTAAGACTAAAACCTGGTTTACACATATTATTTAAAACTATCCAAATAATATGTTTTGTATGAGCTTTTTTAATTGAGTTTTCTTTGAGAAATTAGTCATTAAATATTAATTCTCCTCATATTCTCCAAAGGAAAGATTGGCCTAAGCGCACCTAGCGAATTTTTAATGCAGCATTAAAAGATCAGATGTATACAGTTTCAGAGTCAGTTTCAATACAGCAATTTCATCATTAAATGGGTACAGACTCGTAAGTGACGGACATACGGATGATTATGGCTCCATTTGAAATGGTGTGATTTCTCCTCTTTTGTTAATTGAATTGTTCGCACCATAAAAGCCAACCACTAAACTTTTGCGCCCGGCTTATGTCGCAAAATGTACTGGAAAGTAATTAAAAAATTGGTGGAGCCGAGGGTTTTGTAGGTCTGGAGATGCTTCCCTCCCAGTGGTCGCCGTTAGATATTCCCCCGAGAGAATCGACCCCAGCTTGACCCAGTTAGAGCATTCTATGACTCGCCTTTCCAATTTTCAATGCAGCTCTCGTTTTCTTTTGTGTTGTCCTTTTAAGTTGAAGCCCGTGAGCTCAGATCAAGAACTCGTGTATTTTTCTATTTTCCTATTCAGTGCACTATGTTATGAGTCCAACGGAGGTCACGGATATTGCGACACCAAGAAGAATAGGTCCAGGGGATCTCTCACAGCAATATATCACTCAGAGTATTCTCAAGTATTTATTTGAAAAAAACAAAGCAGCGTTTTATGCACCAGTAAATCTCGAACGCATATTTATTATAATTTGGCTCAAAAGCACGACGTGCAAATTTATGTAAATTTAAAGAATTCAAATGTGATGTGGTATTTTTTTCACAGGTTTTTATTTCAAGTCGACCGGTTTCGTCACATAGGCGACATCATCAGGATGTCGCCTAAGTGACGAAACCGGTCGACCTGAAATAAAAACCTGTGAAAAAAGTACCATATCGCATTTGAATTCTTTAGAATGGATTTTCACAAAGTTAAGCCAGAATTAATCGAGTTTATTATGTAAATTTGGCTCACAAACGTTTTATACTAAACATACTTGGGATTGACAGGAGCAAGGAATCTAGCATTTTTACGTCGTTATTACTATAATGCCATTCTAAATATGTGGCTACAAAGCATTTACGAGTAGAATAAATTACACCACCGAATGCTACGTACACACTATACGTGTAACTGCATGAATTCTTTCATCTTGAGAAATATTCAAAATTGGTCCCAATTTTACTTGCCAGTTTAATGCGACGCAAAGGACTACATGAATTTCTTGATGTTTAAAGTTAAATGCAAAATTTGGTTGTGGAGAAAACAATATTTTAAAAAATTACATTTGCCATTTCCATTACTTATTATTCCATTGAAAATATCTATAAATATCTAAATATCAATTTCAATTGATAGGTATGCTCCAGTGGCTACAAAGAAGTACCACACATTTGATGTGCGATGGCATGAACCTTTTTGGCATATGCTCACCCATATTGCTTGAACATTTCATCGGTGATACGGTTATTGATTGAATGAATCGTTCAGTAACACATTAATGTTAGAAACAAACACAGCCGGACAGTTTGAATAGCAAAATATTTCACTAAATTTACATCATACTAATAAACAGAGAAAATATATAATATTCCAACTAATCACAGAATTTTGTTTCCTCCTCTCAAATTTTGACCCTAAGCATTTGAGGAAATATATTACGCCAATGCTGGTGTGAAGGGCCGCTTAATGTAGATCATGCTATTCATTATCATAGGGAAGAAACATATTGACGAGTTTAATTTGGTGTCGAGGGGATAACAGAATTATTACTTGGATTTTAAAAGGGATTTGAATCTTCGCGAAGAGTCAGCAAGAATAAATAAAATATTTACTGCATCGTCACACAGCACTTGAGAGTTAAAACTACATAATTCTGTGTATTATTTCCTATGCATAAAATATGGGTCTATTGTTACTTTCTAATGTATTTACTAACTTTGAAACATTCTTGTAGTTCCCTTTTAGTGAGGAAAATTTAGCCAGGAAAGGTTGAAGTGAGCAATTGAAATTAACTCCCATCGCCACTTCATTGAATGAATTACATATCCTACACTTCCTAAATACTTCTCCTAGTCCAGATTCGCCCAGCAGAATGATGCCCACAGAAGCTGACGACGAGGAAGAGAGACTACATAAGATAACAGTCATCTCTCACCAGATAAAATGACGAAAGAAGTCAGATGGATGGAATGTCATATAATAATATCATAAGACCGAACTCAGTACCTCTCAATGCTGAAAAATAACAAATTACGTATGAATATTTTTGATATCGAGTATTATACCAGTATTATGGTAGTAGCTAACACTCTCTTCGAGCACCATCCACGTAGGAGGTATACATGGAAGATGCCAGGTGATATTACCAGATACCAAATAGACTACTTACTCGTCAGAGTCAAATACAAGAACCAAGTGAAGCAGTGTAAAAGATATCCCGGTGCGGATGTAAACAGATAGCACCACCCTGCCATCTTCGGTACAAGAAAATCAAGGAGATAAAACGCGAACCAAGGTGGGACACGAAAATACTGGTCAAAGAGGGAAACAGAGAATGACACGCCGCAGCCGTCGACAGGAACCTAGAAAAAGAGGCAGAAATGGGCATCGAAGAAAAATGAGATGAGCTGGAGAAGATAATCACAGAAGTAGCCGAGGAAAAAGTGTTTAGCAAGAGGGCCAACATGAAAAAGCCATGGATAACGACGGAGATTAGGAAACTAATAAAAGAAAGAAGAAAATACAAATACACCAACAACGAAGGTGAGGCAACCCTTTACAAGAAACTAAGAAATCAAGTCAATCGAGAATGTAAGATGGCCAAGGAGGATTTGATTGAAAGCTGCTACGAGAAAATCATGGAAAACATGAAGAAGGGAAATACTAAAACAGCATACAAGCAAGTGAAGAATCACTTCGGAGAGAGGAAAACGAGAAGCAACAACATCAGAGATGCGAACGGTACAATACTGATATAGGATGAGGACATAGGGAATAGATGTAAACAATACATCGAAGAACTCTACTAAGGGCCGACGTCGCAGGAAAAAAAAACTAATAAAAATTGAAAGCGAGGTTAACAAGGAATATCAGGGCCCTTTCATACTGAAGAGTGAATTTTTGATAGAGAAAAATATGACCTCTAGAAATACAAAGCGCCTGGAGCAGACGACAAACACGTAGTGATCATCAAATCGCTCGGAAGTAAAACCAAGGATAACCTGTACGAGATAATGAAAAATAGCTGACAAAACGGTACATTTCCAGAAGAGCGTAATGATTGCAATGCCAGAGTCAAGACTGAGAGATGTAAGGAGCACTGAACTATGAGTTTAGTATCACATGCATCAAAAATACTGACCCGAATAATTAGCCAAAGAATTGAAAGGATAATCGAAGACAACCTTTTGCAAATTCAATTTGGATTTAAGAAGAACTGGGGTACCAGGGAGACCATACTTTGCCTGAAAGTAATGATAGAGAAAACAAAACTAGTGAACTAGCCTGTGTATATCACATTCGTGGACCTGAAGAAAGGCTTCGACAATGCTGAGTGGAACAAGATGTTCGAACTGCTGGTAAAAGATGGAATGGATGACGAAGAGGGAAGAATAATCTACCAAATATAGAAGAAGCAAGTGGTCACAATGCAAATGAAAGACGGAGGTCAAATAGAAGTTAACATTAACACAAGATTCAACCTCTCTCCAGCACTGTTCAACATGTACTTAGAGGAGGACATAAGAGATGCACAAGAAATTGGTCTGAGCGGGATAAAGATGATTGGAGAAGAAACATACATCCATACAAGGGATTTAGCATTTGATAACGAAGTGTGGAGTGCTGCAATCATCCAATCTTAGGATTGGACAACCAATGATTTTATAAAGGAAATGGTTCCAGGCTTGACTTTGTGGAAGTAATTCATATTAACTTAAATAAAACTTTGTATAAAACCTATAGTGGAGTATACAAAGTTTTATTTAAGTTAACAATGATTTTATAATGTATTGATGCATTTTTATTATTATCTTTCACAGTCCCTTGTTAGATCCGGAATGCCATAATTTGTAACAAAAATGGGATAAGCTAAAATACAAGGCCATGATCTCTATAATTACAATTACAATTTTCAGGGCAGAAACTCGCGGTTCTCATTGATTACCCAATCTGCATACTGGTTGTATACTAACCTCATAGGAAGTGGAAATGTTCTACGGAAATGAATTGTGTATTTTGAAGGAAAAAACGCTATGATTTCACTTCGTTTTCTGAGCGAAGCCTTCATTGGTTTCCCGCCAAGTCAGATATTCGGTTGTCCACTGCCATCGTCATTAGGGAGTTGAGTGCAGGGTCCAAATCTAGACGGTTGATATTCTCTCCGGCCTTGGGGAGCCATCGCCAATTTCCTCCTTTTTCCCCTTAATTTTGCAGAGCACGCATTTTTACGCTTCGATAAGTGCATTGCCGGGCGATGCTCGGATTCTTTCTCGGAGATTTCGCTCAGATTCGTTAAGGAGAAAATTTGTATATATGTCATCGCATTACTTCGGAATTTGTGCCCAAAAAGCTACGTGTTCAAAGAAAATTGAATTTTAGGAAACCAAATAGGTAACATGCAATTTTTTTCGCTTTTTTCTGTACATATTAAAATAAAGGCATGTATGCAAAGTTTTACGGAATTCTGTATGTAAACAAATATCGCTGCAACCATCTTTAACGCTCAAAACTCGCAAGTCATGCTTCACACGGACGGACGTTTTAGCCCTGTCGTTTAATTTAACGATTTGGCTCTTTAGTTTACCTGTTGGCGTGTGAATCTGTCCTGTTTTGCGTCTAGCGTGTATTAGCGCGGTTCACCCGAAAATCATGGCGTTGTAAAGGGGGTGAGCTTCCCGACTGTTTCATCGATGTGGTCTAAGTGTCTCAGATACTTGAATAGTAAAATTATTTTTAACATTTATACGCGGAAAAGATTGACGAGAAACACAGAACTATTGTTAATCCCAAATTTTCGTACTACAGTTTACGGTAGATCTTTTTAAGTAACTTCTTGTAGGCTATGGAATGCTTTACCGAAAGAAATAAGGGCATCAACGAATATAAATTTGTTCAAGAATCGCCTGTACACACATATGATGTAATGAACCACCATGCAAATCAATGAAATATAAAATGTATTGCATCTATGATTTAACGCAGATGAGTGAATAAGTTAATTTTGTTTATCTATATTACTTATATGTATTCACTATTTGTATACCATAAGGCCTCATTTTTGTTTGGTCGTTTTTTGTCTTTGTAATTACTAAAATGTGTTCAACTGTTAACAGCTAGTGCTTATGTTTACTACTAATGTTAAAACAATGTCTTGGCAACCGTCAGCTGTTAGACTATCGGTACAAACGATTATTTTTTGTTATATACTCTGTAAATGTTCCAGGGGACAGAATGTCCCAGAACTTAGATAAATGTATATTTCACGTGGCCGAGAGTCCGTCTAAGGGTCTAATGATATAGTTGTCGTAGTAGATAGTTGTCTCAAGCTTGACTTCATGGAATTTGCTTAACATTGTGAATGTGAAGATAACTTTGTTATTCCACATAAAATTTACGTCAAATGAAATCCTCGTGGTTGTCGCCATTCCGTCGGAACGTCGCTCGAAAGCGAGCAAATTCTTTGATTCTGTATCCACGACGGGGAGGTCGTGATTTCGATAAATTAGCGTTGAAACGTTTGAGTTCGTTATTTAATTTCAACGGTTTACGGTGAATAGTTCATTCAAATTACTAAACAATTAACTATAAATAGAGGGTCATAAAAATTCGCACAATTTTTCTCGTTATTAGTTTTACAAAATAGCTAGAGAAAAGTGATAAATGTAACACAAAAACGTCAATGAAGCAGAGGAAAACTATGCAATGCAGGAATATTTGCTTCGTAATAACATACCTTTTCAGCTAAAAATATAACTTATGGCATGTAATGGCCATTTCATCAATTAGATTTACCGCAAAAATAGCCCAATCCTCCACTGAACACATTTGTCGTTGAAAATTGAAAGCTCAGGGAATATCTGCTATGATACAAGTATATTTTACTCTCAAATGAAATCTAGTGATGGCTAACACAACAACCAGTTGTATATTGACTCATAGCACCACAAAGAAAGATTTTGGTTGAACATGAGTTGTGACAAAAGAGTATTCTGAGGAAGCAACAAAGTTCGGTCTTTTTCAAACGTGGCTCTTCATCATTTCCCTATAAACACCGACCACACCGCCCAGATAAAATGCGGCGGCACGAGCACTTGAGTATTTAGGCATTCTGGAAGTTGCTCAATGTAGGTCATGTACTCACTGGCCTTTGCTTTCCTCTAATGTTTTCCCTGTATTTTTTTCCGGGAAAATCATATCAATAAACCTAATGGCTGAACCAAAAAAACCGTTAAGAACTAATCACATGTGCATCTACTCGCGTTTACACCATCCTCACCCTCGGGTAAAACACTAGCAAAAAGAAAGGTGAAGAAATGATTTCTCAAATAAATTATGTACCACAAGAGTAAAGAATAAAAAGTTAATTGTAATGAATGAAACTTCATGTGGGAATTCATATTGAAAAAGCGATACAGCTGCGAGTACAACCCATATCCAACAATACGTACTAAGAACTGTACGTCAAAGATTATGCTATTTGGAGCACTTACTGTGTACCGTGTACCGTGTACTGAGTACCGTGAAGCAAGCTTTGCATGAACGTTTTTTCTAGACGATATAAGAGTATTCTTAAGTATGTAGTTTATGTAGCTACAGAAAAATATCAAACATGACATCTGCTTGAAGAAGCTATAAAGTAGCATTAAATCTTTACGTTGCATTACACAGCCAATTTAAATTCCTTTCTAAGCCATTTAAACTTCCACTTAAATGCATAGTTCCTCCGAAAAGTTCAGCCACTACGTGTAAGTACACTTCTTTTTTCATAAATACTTATCGTGTAACTTCGAGCATGAAAAAGCGGAACGTCATTTGCCTTAGTTTAAATTCTCAAGGGATAAAATTGGAGTAGTTTTCCACTTCTATGGGAACACAGTATGCATTCCTTGGCATTTATTTTACTAATGGCCCAGCAAACTTTGAACTAGGTCGTTCTTGCGGTAAGTATCGCTTACTTCACGAGAAGAGTAGGACTTGGGCACTTGATGTTCAGATAAAGAGGATATTTCTATATTCAACAGAACTTTAAGCAAAGATTTCCCTCATTTAAGAGCCCCGGGCGTCGATTTATTTGCCACAATGCATGTCTTTCACATTCATACATGCATATTAAATTTATTATTAGAAAAGCATGAACACGACTAAAAGCAGTTGAGTTCAAGCTGTCTTATGGATGTTCAAGCTGTTGCACAGGCATATTAGGCCACCTCAAACAAATAGGTGGTCTGAGATATGCTACAGTAAATACAACATTCAATGTTTACATTCCTAAATAGACACAAACAATTTATGTAACATACAACTTATTATTTTTGCAGTTATATTTATTCAATCGTCGTAATCATTCAAAGATTTTTAAAACACTGAGGTAATCTTAACTTGAACTGTGGGGATTTCTCCAAGACAACGCATTTCATTTCTTGTTTTTAAATCGAAAATCATGTTTTGAACATGGATTAATGGAAGTACACATACTACAATTAGATCTGATTAACCAACCGTGTACATCTGGAAAATATGTAAGAGATTTTACATTCCTTAAAAAAATCGTCTCCCCGTACACAAGAGAAATTAATTTGAAGCAAAATTGCATTTTATTCTCCGAAGGATTTGGATAAAATAAGAACTTGTGTGAATTCACATGATATCATTAATATCATTAATATGTGAATCATATCATTAATAATAAGGCGCATTTGACTGTTTTTCCTTGAAGCTAAAAAACACTAGATGTAGAACTTTTCCGGCCATATATATAATTCAACTAAAAGTGTTTATTCCTCGAGAATTTTTAGTTGATGGGTCTCACCAAAACCTAAAAAACTCAAAGAAGATTAATCAATATATAAGACAAGAAACAAATAGAAATAAAATAATAACTCGTTGAAAACGCAAAACGCCGAAGGTAAAGCCGGTCGCAAAGTAAGGCGCTGCGCCGGTCAGTGATGCGACGCAGAGTGACACACTGAATTCTTCAGGGAAGAGTGAGTCACGGCTATTTTCCTCGCAACTTGGATCACAATTCACTCCCTAACGCAACCAAAACCACTGTGAGTCTTCGCAGGAAGTGGCTCAAAGACGGCGCGGTCCGTATGGGGACCAGGAGCAGGAACTGCGTCACGTCACCCTGCGCTCTGCGTCACGTCACTCTGTGCGGGTCCAATCAGTTAAGTGGTTCAGAAAAGCTCACTGTGAGTCAACCTGCAACAACTCGCGGACTTCTGTCTGAATATACGGATGGCCTACACAGCTGATGTTTTTCTTGAGAACCGATATCATTTAAAGTAAATTTGTCGGAAAAGTTTCATCGAAAACTATGCGTAAATACAACATAGCATGTTTCGAGGATACCGCGAGAAAGACGAGGCTTTACATTTAATACCGCGACATTACGTGATTTCCGCTGCGTTCCGGAGTAAAGCACATAAGAAAGAAGATTTCACTAAAACATATCTCACATTCTCGGAACTCGAGTCCGGACCTCCTGATGCCGCGCAGAGTGTCAGTTTTGACTATGACGCTATGCTCATTTTAAAGAGTCAATTCGTTCGCAAGAAGACACCGTTCACGAAATTTCAGCCAAACCTTGAACCCCGAGTAGTTTACATTGATTTAATACACCGTTACTGGCCATGGAATACGAAAAGGATAAATCTGCCCTTAATAATCCAGAGAGAGATGAAGGACGCTTCGTTCTCTCACCAGGCAAAGTCGACTGTTCTTACATCAGTGATCAGAGTCCACGCTCCGCTCAAGGCGGATGACGTTACACCAACAATTTTCAAAACTACAATGATTTACAATATTAATAAAACTCTTGTTTTTGTAACATATTCTGAGCGAATTTTCTTTCTTGCCCTTTTGGAATGAATTTTGAAGAAAAAGCATTCATGGTCATAAGTATGTATACTTATATAAACTACGACAATTTAGCCACAGAAGAGAGCATTCAGTTTGAAAGTTTCAATTCTTTTTCAGGAGTTTCAATTCTTTTTCTTTAATTTCTTAAGGAATGGACTGCCGAAAATTACTTCTTCTAAATCGATCATATCTGTTGCTCTGTGTGTCGCTAACTTTTTACTTTGAATATATCAGAAAAGACAATATTTTCACGTTCATTCCCTCAAGATTTTTAAATTAAGTTCAACATATGTTAAGGCTGAGGATCAACTAGTCAGACGATATTTATTGGGCCTCCATCATCGAGCGTATCATCGTATAGTCACGTGAACCTTTCTCAATTTAAAATGGAGTAACCATGTCATACTTTCGTCTCTTAACACGTCTTTAATATTTCCAGATTGTATGGTACAAGAATGCATAAGGCATCAGTGAAATATGCAGTGACAATGCTGAATACAATAACAGGAAAGATCTAGAGCGATAAAATCATAAAGGTTAATATTTAATATCCTTAAGTTCGCTAATTTTAAACTATGAGGACATTAACCTTACATTTTACTTTGTCAAGAACTCATAAAATACAAGAGTAAACACAAAATATGTACGTGATGATGGTGTCTAATTTTAAGTGTACAGCTCAGCAGTTTCTTAGTTATTTGTTCAAAAATTGCCGTGATCGACTGACACAATGGGCGAAGAATTTCTATGTACTAAAATGTCATTGAGAGTTAATGTTCAAAATACTGAGAGAATGTTTAAAAGTCTTATCTCGCGAAGTAGTGGACTTTTCTCTTTGTTAATTATTTAAATATCTTGCGTACCGTCGAAATCTTTCGAATACGTAGAAGTCCGGCGAAGCAATAAAATGAAGGCCTCTTTTCCGAGCCATAAACGAGGGAAGTAATTACAAAGTATACCTCCTCCCTAGTATATACATGGATACTCATACATTCTCAATACTCTTCGTCGTAAAGTGTTGAAGGTCTAATTCGTTCTGCCATTCGAACAAACAGCCCAATGCGAGAAATGTGCTCTCGATAGGTATGGGGTCGAGAAGAATCCGCAATCAGCCAATGCAGGGGGGCCTATTGGACGGGCATATTCGCTCCCCGCGGCGTATGTCCTTGTATATGAGGCTCATCTAGCAGACAAGCGCTTTGGCGGAATCAGTTTGCAAACGTGATGAAGTAGGCATAGGTTACCACATCATTACCCACTGGACTAAGCCACTGTGGACTCGCAGGCAAGGATCCTGTTGATATAATTCCGAGGGTGTGCCTGCGTTGCTTAGCGACCGACATTGGACGCAAATACCGCAACGGGGAGTATTTTTTGGCTGGCGGCAAGAATCACACACTGCGCCACTACATTCCCCTCTTATTGATTTGATCGTCGAGGACATCAGCGAAATTGATAACTGGAAACGAAGCTCTCTCCCAGCGAGACCAAAATTAATTATTGCTCTTGACAGAGCGCAGCTCAGGGCTTCGTAGACTGCAACGCGGATTGTCATCGTTATCACTCTAGAATCAAACGGGGAAAAGTGTTATCACTGTGCAGCGGTGGGTATCGCCCATTCACACTCATAAGTTAATGCCTCAGCAGTACACCTCTGGATTCAACAATTCAAGTAGCGCGTAGTGGATAACAAACGCGGGCGATTGGAAGCGGGTTTCGTGCTAATTCAACCGCGTTATCAGCACGGTCTGCGCCGTTCCGCGACCACGTTTGGAGAGTAGAGGAATCATTTTGATTTTTCATATCCAAATATTGGTATAAGCGCTTGACCATCGGATAGAAAGGCTGGGAGGAGAACCGAAAGTCGAGTTTAAATAGGAGTGGATAGCAAAGTAGTAATTCATCCAGGTTTTTATGTTACAAGTATATATTTGTCATCGCTATTATCAATATTAACTTTTTAGTAAAATTGAAAGAGATATAAACCGCAATACATCTAGAAGAGGAAATGAAACTTTAATCAGCGATCACATCATTGGTTTCTAAAAATTATTCAGTTAATAGACCGATATAACGAAAAAAACCATGAATATTGTATCACCAGAAGTCTTTGATTCGAAGATTGACTTGCTGCAGCTATCCAATCCACTCACACATCTGCAAAGTGCACTCCTTTTATTAATGCCTCTAGATATTCCCCATGTATATTATAGCCCAAGGTGGTTCTTTTAATTCATGCCTCCCCATATCAAAGTTCTACAGAGCCAATTACACTGCAGGAGGTGTCCTAAAGGTGGTTTCGGGGTAAACGAAATTTTCCTCAGCTATAATTTTTATTAATAGAGGTATCTTATTCTTGACCTCTATATATTATTTTTGATTTTTCCTGGAATAGAGGTCAGAGAACGTATGATTATTTTCCACTCCGACAAAGTTTTGAATTTTTATCAATACATCCTCAGGGCTAATGAAAGTTGGCAATTTTGCACAATATAAACTTTAATACGACTGGTTTCGATGTACTCCATCATCATCAAGCGACATCGAATAGTAGATCGAATGTAGTACACCTGATGATGATGTAGTACATCGAAACCAGTCGTATAAAAGTTTATATTGTGCAAAATTGCCAACAATTTAATACGACCGGTTTTGATGTACTACATCATCATCAGGTGTACTACTTTCGATCTACTATTCGATGTCGCTTGATGATGATGGAGTACATCGAAACCAGTCGTATTAAAGTTTATATTGTGCAAAATTGCCAACTTTCATTAACTATGTCATTTCACCAGATTGAGCCGGAAACGTCTCTCTTTACATCCTCCGAGCTCCGAGAGAGTTCCTTGTAAGTTTCATTTATACTTAATTATTATTCTAATTGTTGTGCATAGAACAAAAAACAGGACACAAGTGCATTTTCAAGATCTTCACCAAATTACATAACAACAGGATTGTGTACGACAAGAAAACAACACCTGAAACAATAATTCGGAAACATTTATCAAATAATAAGGAAACCATTTGCACGACTGATTAAGAATTTCTCACTATGACACTGATGTTTTAAATTTAAATATCCGCCACGTATGAATAAAAAGGGCCTCTTACTTTAAAATATCGTGTTACAATGATTTATATGCGATATCTATGGGTATTATTTTCACTATACTTGGAAAACTCATTCCACCTTTTTCATAGGGAACCCGATACCTACTTGAGTGCCTTGCGGAGGGCACTTCAAGTACAGTACTCCGTCTGTCGGATGAGGCGGTAAACTGTGGTTCCCTTGGCGCCTTTCGTAAGAGCACGCCAATGCCGACACCAGGTTTCTACCCACCCTTCCTCCCTTACCTATCCCCTATGGGGCAATTGACCTAAGCTGTCGGTCGCCTCCCCAAAAAAATTTGAAAAATCACTTCAACTTAAATATCATTATCACACAATTAAGTATATGCAAAGAGGCCAAAAAAATCACCTTTATACAAAGTGAAACAAAATAAGTATAAAATGTGCCTTCATTGAAGTATCTGATATGAAAAGTTCATTTTTTTCAATGTTAGTTCATTTAATTCTTTTCTAATAAGTTCCATTATCATCTCAGGCCAAGTATAGCACTGTTTACTAATCTGACAATAAATAACCAACCGTTCACTACAAGGTTAATTATTCACTTGGTTCTAAGAAGCCTAACGTTGGAGGAAATTTCTGCAAAACAGCAATATAAAATGCTCACCGAGCAAAAAGAAAAACATCCATTTTTATAGATGAAAAGGGAATGAATATCGCCAATTGACTTCATCCGTTTTTTGCTTCGGTGTCCTTCACGAATATTAAATACCTCTTCGTAATCGCCATTGATCGTGGTAAATTTATGGAAAGTTCCTGATGCTAATACAAGTCCTTTTAAATATTTTGCAACGTGCAGATTGACCGATTAAAAAATTTTCCAGCGAGTTGAATGTTAAAGCGATCGCAGTGGCACACAACGCTGCGACGGAATTCTGAGAGGTTGCGTCGGAAGCGAGCGACCTCAAAGCTCCCTTTCCAACGTGTTCTAACGTTTACACCAATGATTATTCGTACGGATGAGCTTCCAGAACTCACTCTAAAACGCTTCTAATCACAGTCACTTTCAGTTTGGCCACTAAAACTAGAACCGATGTTGCTATTAGTCGATTTCCATTCATCTGAAGATCAGTAGCTCTGACGTCATTAACCAGTTAAAATATTCATTTAACTTCAGATGATTTCTTAAAATATCAAAGTCACTATTTATAATGCATAAAATCTGAATTCCATGAGCCATTCATGATACATTTTTCAGCCATGGGATCAGTAAAAAAAAACACTGCTGATCAAAAATAAAATGACTTTAATAAGGGAATAGAATGAAGCGATTCCTACAATAAACCTGTATTTCAGGCATGAGAGATGAAGGTCGCTAATTTCGTTGAGACAAGACAGCTCTTTTCCATGTCACGTTCTTCCTCTTTCAATTTTACTAATCCAAAAGGAAATGCGATTCATCTGTGAGGCGCACTTTTTCTCCGTTTCGGCCGAGGTTAAGAAATCGTGTTCTGAAGTATATGAAAAGTTATATATTAAACGGTGCAGAGTGGGATAAGAAGTTATCCCGTATTGTTCTCGTATAGTAAAAACCTTAAATCCAGCATATTACACGAACATACTAAAAGATGGACTAAATATGAGTCAAGTCCTTAAGTAAAGAAAACCGATGAATAAAATAGTCTCCTCTCATTCCTCCGTGCCATAATCTACTATCAGCAAAGACAGAACTCCGCGTTCGTAATTTTCGCATTTTTGAACACTTGGCAATTTTAAAAAGGCAGAGGTTCAAAGCAAAACTATAGTAATAAAACCAACGGTTATATTATACACTAATAATAAAAGCAATGTACCTACCTTTAAAATTAGGGTATAAATAAAGAATACCTTGGATAAAAGACGGAACACTTTCCTAATTTGAGTATTTCAATAAAATTGTTATAGTTTCATAGTGTGCTCTTAACAACTTTCTTCGTCTCGAAATTTTCTCTCTAATATGAATCATTCTCAATAGCCGTTCAAGCAGAACCCCTAGTAGGGCAGAAAACTATAGGTCTCACTGTCTATTATACGAACACTATCAATTTATGCAACGGATGGCTTAATTCTACAATGGGCCATGCAACAAGTTCCCACTTATGGGTCTGAGAATGCTGCTGAATATCTTTGATGAGATACCCGCATTCCATTACTAGTGCGAAATACAGCCGACAGTGGAAAGTGTCGTCACAGTCTTTGGGTATTTTTTTGCCAATGTATTCAGAAATATGATCGTTCATCATAGAACTACTCGCCATCTCAAACTTGTGGATTTTTTGGAGATAAAACGAGAAGTGAGTCATGTTCATACGCTCGAAATTCTCGCTAATGCCATGAAAATTTCAGAACACAGCTGATGAACGCAGAATTTGGTTCTATCCTCCAGATTCAGAAGTCTTTTTTTTTCATTTTCTTACCTGGTGCCACAGCTGACTCCCTACTGTAATGAATGCCCTCGTTACTGCACTTGATTGAGCTCTCACTGTGCAATGACCATTTCCACTGCTTGCAATGAATAATGCCGGTAGCATCGCAGAGGACTGACGGGTAAAGGTGTAAGAGATTGATGAATAGTAAATATTTAGTCGTCCGGGACCATTTACCACAGAAGGCAGTGCAAATCTAACCAGCACACATTGTAGGATCATAGGAGATCACTTTGATCGATGTACTGGCCCGGATAAATCACCCAAGCTTGTTTGGGAAGCGTCAGTCCATTTTCCACTTCACGCTCTGATTTACGCAGCGCTAATATGCTCGTTTTTTCGTTTGAAACTCGCCCTTGTAAGCATGGACACCGACCAATTTATTGCAGGTCTAATCTGTCAAAGCGACAGGGATCGGCAGAAGAAGAGGATGCAACAGCAACGAAGGCAGAGAATATAGCTGATGACACGAGGTGGACACGCTCTATTGGCCGCGATATCCCTAGTGAGAGGCGCCCCTGTGGCTATTGTAAACGATGGGGAACATTTGTGAAATTTGAAGTTTCATAGTAATAGAGAATAAAATCGATTTATAATCGGTTAAAATGTCCAATCAGACAATAAATCACTCCCAAACCTCTCCCTACTCCCAGCCGTAGTAATGTAGTTTCCATTGATAGCTGCGTTACAATACAAGCCACCGCAGATCCTGTACATCCCCAAACACTAAGGATCAGTATCTCAGCCAAAAGTGGCGGCGATGGCTGCCGTTATCTCTCCAGAGAAAGTTTGGAGATTCATCTCTTAATTGGTTATGGGAAAATTTCGAATTTTATTATAATGGAAAATATGTATTTGTATTTGTTTCTACATACTATGGCAATGTTAGCATTTGATTTATTAGTAAAATTGAATGAAATGCGACGTAGAGTACAATTAATACTAAGTACATCGAAAATATGCTCTATCATTTGATATTAAATGAGATTTGGAGGCATTATTTGTGAAACGTCAGCTACAAAAATGTACCTCTAGAATAAATCACAAAAAGAAACTGGGGAATCGTCATCTTTGTTTGTTCCTAGATAGTATGAGATTTTGTTTTGAGAATTTGTCAAACAGAAGTAAAAAAGAAACATTGGTCTAATTAATATCTTCTTCTGTTCATTGTAATGGAGATAAGGATACGTTTACTTTGAGCGGCATGAGTTGGCCATGGGAATGAGTTACATTGTAAGCTGTTGGGTATGCAAAAAGAAGTGAAATATCACCCCATATGGGTTTTGGTTTACATTAATTTTATTATCGGTGAATAACACGTCAATAATAAATTAAATACTACTAACATTGCCACATTACATGGAAACATAAATATAAATAAATATTTTCCATAATGATAAAGTTCTAAATGTTCCAATAACTGATTAAGAGATGAATCAACAGATGTGTCCATGCTTCATACAATACCTACAATACAAAACCAGGCTTTCGTTGAAATTTGTTACTAATTTTAAACTCAGCAGATGTGTCCATGCCTCCTACAATTTAATAACTCAGTAAATATGAAGTAATTCGTTTCATGGCCAACTCACACATATTTAATTAATTGATTTCACGTATAAAAATATTTCACGGCAACAGAGATAAGAATATCCTAAGCAATCATCAATTGGTCCATCTGGTCACGTCTTAAGTTTGAAATATTATATAACCAACAAGGATTTCATAAATTATATCTTAATTCAGGCGTTTAAACATTCAGATGGTAACATGTACTCACGAGACTGTAGATAGACACTACGAATATCAATGCACCGACAAAAGTCTGGAAAACGTTTTAACAAATCAAAGGAGTATGAACAAGAGACTTTATTCTCATTTCACCAAATAGGATATTTAACAACGAAATTAGAAGCAGAGAAGAGTTTTGGAATTTGTATGAGCAGAAGGGTATGAAAGAAAGTGTATTGTTAAAGGTTACTCGGGATTTCCACCGGGTCAAACTCTGCATCTTGACCGATGGACAACATCATGCCCTGATGACGACGAAAGTCATCAGGAAAATTCATCAAAACGTCGGCCAAGATGGAAAGTTTTACCCGGTGGAAATCCCAAGTAACCTTTAATAATATCATACACCGGGAAAGCCTTCCTTTAAAGATCTTTCTTCAAAGAAAAGGTAAATTTTAGAAGAAAAGGAGGTGTGAAAAGGAGAAATTTTGAAAGGATGGAAGAACGGTAGCGGCAAGCATACAAGCTCCTGACGCTCCGACAATGTTCGGCGATATTGAACTTCTGCATCATGCCTTGATTCTTAAGGGCTAATTTTGATCTTTGTTTTATACAAAAAAGTATTAACTCGTAGACTGTAACAAACACAGTTACAGAAATTTAATTAAAGGGAACCACATTTTGGCCAGCGCTTTAGGAACCTTTTCCTCAACTTCTCGTTGGTATTCGCCAGATTTAGAGTAAGTAAATTATCTATTGATAACAGTATATTTAAACTGACATAGAAACTAATTCAAACATGGCGGGTGAATTTTTTTTGATAGCCTGATTAGCGTAGTGGTCTGCGCATTGGTCCGGCAAACCAAAGGTCCGTGGTTCGATTCCCGGTCCGGGCCAAATGTTTCTCATGGCAATTTCTTCAAAAAAAATTCACCCGCCATGTTTCAATTTCAATGGCTAAGCACGGCATAAGTGCTGGTGAAGGATACTGACTCTTGGTTGTGGTTTCTTTGAAGTCCTCTTCTCCCTTGCATTGCCATCTTTGATGGACCGTAAGGGCCTAAGATCTAGTTGCCTTGTATCCACCATAATTGCCATGGGAATTAGGGAGATATTGCCACAGAAAGCATGGATAGCGTGGTGGTCTGCGCATTGGTCCAGCAAACCAAAGGTCCGTGGTTCGATTCCCGGTCCAGGCCAAAAATCAATCTCATGGCAATTTCTTCTGACATAGAAACACTTTATATTATATTTAAACACACACTAAATACTATTTATGTCTTTATATAAGCCAGAAATTGGCTACAATGAAAGTTCGGGTGGGCATTCATGTGGACGAAGGGGGGTAAAAGAGGCTATAAAGCAATACAATTTACCAATAGGGTAAAGCCTTGTTCTTTTAGACTTAAAATTCACAAATTAAAATACCAAATAGTGGTTATACCTCTCCATAGTCATTATTAAAGTATATGATTCCCTAATTGCGATAACTGATCGCATAAAAAATACGGACTATCATTGTCTTGAAACCTCTAGGCACTTGCGATTCTCCAAATGTGTCAATATTTCCGATATGCCCCTCATCGAAATGACAATTTATGTGATTGGCAATGGTAGCTCTGGCCTCAGTTTAATTATTTACAGGAATTCTGTAACTTCATTATGGCACCTTTTAAGTGGATTCGAAACCTGAGACGAAAAAATAAAATTTCTATTAAAGTGAAAATTTTACTGTAATTTGAACTTGAAATAGTATACTTTATGGATGACCTCTAAAGGAAATTGGTCCGATTACTGCTGAAAAACGTCTAATGGTCATGAAAGCTAATAAAAACCTTTGATTGAAACTGTTTATAAGAGTTAATAAGGCCTTCGAAATTAGAGCAAAAATAAATGTACAATAATTCTACCGCAACTCATCTAAAACTGTTATCGAATTGCAGCCATAATCGATGTCAAAATGGGGTAGTATCATTGAATGGCGCTACAGTCAGTCTTAATGCTGGACAAATGGGGTCATTAAAAACAAATTTGTGAAATATTTTGGATGTTGTGCTCCATTTTTGGTTCAAAATGGTAACATATGTGCTCAGCTGGAGCAGAATTTTTTTAAACCAAAGACATAAACACCAAGGGTAGAAATTTGCCATGAAAAAATCATTTGACTAGTCCGGGATTCAAACCCGGATCTTCTAATTGTCGGTGGGATGTGTTCGCCAGTTACACCACCAATCTATCTTCTGCATGCAAATAAGAATCTCGAGGGGAGTTTAAGAAAACTAGATGTTCACGCCTCAAGTCTACATTGTAGCACATAAGGCGATAGTCGCGCTTACAAAGTCACTGTCAAGGTAGATAAACCCAGCATTGTCGTTTACATAACAACGAAATTGATAAATTTCATATCATCATTCAATTTGCACTAGTGCGAGTGACTTCGTAGGACATCATTTGTCAATGCGATGATTGGAAACAAAGGCATAAATATGACTTATTTCGTATTGCCAAAACTAACAAATTCAGACCGTAGTCACCTTAATTTATCTTAAGAGATAGAAGTAGATAAAACGATTTTCATTCCATCGCAATTAATCCACGGGTAAATAAAATTCACACCCCTATTCTGTATGACATGCGGTCTCAGCGTGTTACATTAGAGATGAAATTAAAGTTTGAGCCTTGAAATACAAATTCCCTCTGCTAGATTATCAAGGATGAATCCAACATGTAAAATGTCGAATCTTTCCGCTCAACTTTTTTCCGTAGCTGGTTCCTCGCCGATTCCCTTCGAAGCCTCAAATAATTCACAAATGCGGTGCTGAAACTTTCACTGCGTCCCCAACCCTTTCCATTAATCAATTATTCCTCAAAATCAATAGCGTGCAAATCACCTTCATCGGCCGAGCCGATCTCTTTGGCGCGAAGCCAGATGGAGTTGTTTGCGAGGGGGAAATGTGTTATCCTTTTTTCTTCTCTCCTCCTTCCCAAAAGTTCAACCTTCGCTGTTTGTGTGCGTGGTAGTTCCTTCCTCTCCGACGGCGAAGCCGCCGAAAATCCCGATCGCCACCGCATCACCGGATCTTCCTTCGCAAGGACGACTGATCAAACCCGATTGGGGCCAAGGGGTGAGGCGGGCGGGCGGGCGGCGGAGTGGGGTGGAGGAAAGGGGCGTTCAGTTCGTAAGGGGCCATAAAATCAATCTTTGCTCCGGTTATTTCCTCCATCCCCGCCAGACCCACGCTATCTATCTATCGATCGATCGACTCTCTGGGATGAATGCAAGATCATTATTTCTCATCATTTGGTTCGCACCGTCACTAACTTCAAAACTTCATTTCTCATCGGAACATAAAAACCACAGCATAAGTGTTTGCATTCAGAAGATTTAAGGTAGTTTGAGCGAAATATCATTTTACTTATAAATCAATCAATTTGGTTTCATTTTAAAGAAAAATATCTCACCTATCCAATGACACCACAATTTCTACCATTACCACATTACTTTCGGAGACACTTGCCAAAAAATACCAGCCCTTTTACATGGGAAATGGTATGGGTATGCACTAATGAGAGACATTATATACAAAATGATGTGTTTTTAACACTTAGATCTCGTCAAAAAACTAATAGCGTGTAGATTGTATGTTTTCTCAACTATTTTTGAAAATTAATCATATTGTCACCGCGTTAGGTTCTTGGGTATCACAAAAAAACCTTCTGTTTTGGAGGAGTTTCAAACGCACCGTGCGAAAAATATGAGTCAAGTTAAAGACTTATATGGATATTTTCACTTCATTTCTTAAAATTCCTGTAACATAAAACTATATTATTTCACCATTAATAAGGGAATATTAAATTGATGTGTCTCACAGCTGGTGAAATTAAAACGTATAATTCGAATACGGTCTCTATTATGATTAGGGAACTATCTCACTCGGACTACCTTAATCCCTCTAGCAATTAGGTGGAATTCATTTCCCGTCAAAAGTTTTGGGATAATCTGTTTTAGAGCGAGATGTCAAGGGTTGGAATTTCCGCATAAACTCCAAGTTAGAATGCTCCAATAGAACATGTTAACGCCAAAACATAAGACGTACTGACACACATGATGGTAACCTTCAAAGAGTATACTCCTGCACTGCAGGGAGAAATATTTACGAAACGGATTACTGAGCGCCCATCTTCTAGCAATACATATCTTTTCTTTCTGCAGAAACCATTAAGAGATATATCTTGAATGAGTACTATTGATCAACCGTAATTTTTACTACCAATAAAAATATCACTATCAGTCAAGGCCTGAGGAAGAGACATGTGAATATGTATCTCATTTTACCGGTAAAAAAATTCGACATCCCGCGTAAAACTGATAATGCCACCACAGGAGAAAGAATGCCAAGCTTGAAGACCAAATACAAAATAAAATGTCATTTGGCACTTTTTCCTTTGAGAATATATTTTTGGTGGATTAAAAAATCGCAAAAAATGAAATATTAATACAATTATACGGTATTCGGTATATTCGGTGTTACGTTATATTCGGAAATAGTCAAGTCATATAGTGTATGGGAATCTGCTGCCAGTATAATTCAAATTCGTCAATATTCTTTACAATAGCCTCGATCGTTTAAAAATAATTCTCAAGCGCTGGCACTGGTAACTAAGGCTAAGGTTTGGGAAACATATTTTGAAACAGGTAAAACGGAATCCGATTGGGAGAGCAGGCATAATACGGGGACTCGTGTATGCAGCGGGTTTGGAATGGACCAAAAACCGTATGAAATTCAAATAAATATACAAAAGTAAATTTATTGCGTAACTACCATTTAAACAAGTAATACATCTCTACCTCAATCATTTTTCCAATAATAACCTGACTTGCAAAACATTTCATGCACGCAGAACCTCATTCTACGATCCATCTCTTTGATTGGTGTCCATTAAACGGAATGTGCCATTTTCCATTGATGTTTGAGGGAACCATATTTAACTCTTTGGTCTCATTTTGGATAAACACACATTTTTAAGAGATGAAAATTAGGGGTGATGAATTATTGAAAGCATTCATAAAACGGCACGATAAGTATTAAGGTAATCAGATTTAAAAAAAATATTCATGATGAGACCACAACATGTGCACCTCGGTTGTTTCAGAGCCCCTTAATCGTTATAATGAGAATTTGGGTTTAAGGCCTGTTTTCAATGTATTCTTCGATTTATTGCTTAATTGACCAATAATTAATAGACAAGCAAATGATGTACTATATTTCTCCTTGTCATAAATTGATGCTCGTGGCAATGACAGTAACAAAGCGTCAAAGTTTGCAAAACCTAATACACTTTGTTAGAATCGTACCATCAGATTAACTTGCTCTATTTTTGCGGTAGTAAGAATGAGAAATCGATTTTATCTAAAAGTATCTACTACGTCAAGATTAAATATCTCACTTTTTTAGATAGCTTAAAATGCACATAGAATCATATTATACCTATAGAATACCATCACAATCTAGTACTAGAATCCAGTATATTTCAACCATCTGTCGTGGCATCAGAGTAACCCACCAAATCCTAGCTCGAATACATTTTAAGTATGAAAATATTTTTACTTGGTCACAAAAAGCACCTCGGTGAATTAATGCTTAGAGAAAGCTAAGACAGAATCTCCGCTTGGTCACGTAATAAGAAATTACATACTTCCTTTAACCGATATTTCCCAAATTTGTGGGTCCCATTAGCTTTGCTTTCTTCACATGCCACCCCTAACTTATATTTATCAAATATATATATCACAAATATTACAGTGAATTGCACTGATATCAGCGTGGATTTACTCCGAAATATAGTCCCGTAGTCTACCATGTATGAAGGAAACACCCAAATTCCCTGCATTAGTGAGCGAAAATTGTTGCTCAACTAAATAGATTATCGAAACCAATTTCTCCGGTTAATTTGATTCAGTGACCTCAGTCCCATAACACGGTCAACAGGTGACTGAATTCATGGACGCTTTTTATCCGCACTGAAAATGAGTCTCACTGCGTCCTCTTCCGAGCAAGGTGGGAAGTGGGTGTAGGAAGCTTTCGCCATCTACCGTCAGCGCCTCGCACTATCTGGATCCACAGAACGGTCGATCCTACTGCGCAATCAAACTCCGATATTGGAATTCCACGTAGTATAATCTATCGAAATCTTTTTATTACTCTTAGCCAATGAATAGTTCTTTCAAAGTAGACTACCAGACATTTTCTATCGAGCTGAAGCATGTGCTTGAGTTGTAAGTTCATCAAAAACAGAAATATTCACCATTTTTACGTAGTTCGCCCTATCCTTAAAGAGAATAATCGCTGGAATATGCATGCACGTATCCAATACAAATGTTTATTCTCGACCCCGATCTCCTACCTTTCAATTCTGTTCGTATGCCGTTCTTCGTTAAGTTTCAGGCATTCTGAGCTACATACCGTGAGCACATTTTCCTTTCTGTATTACATTCTTGCTACTGATCAGCCATACAATCTATCGAGGTTGAGCGTCATAGCAAATAATTTTACATTTACTCTTACACTTAATTTAACATTAAATGTTATTACTTACTTAAACAGCCCTTACTTACTCATCAGTTATTCACTTCTAAAAGAATGGTTGATTATATTTTCAAAATCGGAATCTTAAACCTTAATTGCCCCTTGCTTCTGCAACTGCCAAATTATTTGATCAAATGACACCATCGCGAATGGATGTAAAAGTTTCCAACAAAAATTTCTCAAGGTTTGAAATAATATCAAATATAATTTCTCATTTCTTATGAAACGTGATAATATGATTAGAGAGCTTGTTACCTCGAGGCCCGGCCTTTAAAATTATTAGGGCATCTACAGAAGGCAGGGTTTCCTTATAATGGGAAACCCTCACATATCTGTTACACCACCACTTCATTATCACTCTCCATTCTTTCATCTCTACTTTCATATAAAGATATACTCTACACGTTTACGGATAAATGTCAATGCCTAGCATTCCTTTTGCCACAGGCTCCATTGACAATGCATCAACTTCCAGGAAAACATATCATAAACAAGACTTGAAGATAAAAGATTGAATCTAAATATATTTAACACCTTTGCGTATCTTTTGTTAAGAGACTTCTTTTTTCTTAAGGAAACTATAAGTTGACATGATCACCAATTTTCTTGAGCAAATTACTTGTTTCAATTTCCCGGCATAACCACAGGGTTTATGTCAGCGTGATGGATTTACTTCCATCTATTCTATTTCTTTCAGTTTAATGTGCCAATGAATATTGTTTTAATTGAAACCTATTTAGAAAGAGCTGGTGGAACATGCGATTTATTTTACTGATGTGGACAATTTCAAAATGGACACGACTTCAGTTTATTTAATGAACGAAATTTATACTTTGAGACTGTTCTCAGTGGCAATGGTAAAATTTGTGAATATTTTCTTTAGGTAAACTATGTAAACATGTGCTTACTTGCCTTTTGCTCAATTCAACTCATTTCTCTTGGAGAAATAAAATCTTTTCGAATATTATAAGTATTCATCAATATGTTCAAGGACAAATACATCTTCAGTGATATATTCCTGTTTGGCTCTATAAAATGATTGATGACAATCAGACGACGGTTTATGGTAACAGCGTAAAACAACTGAAATTCAAACATAGTGCAACAAACCAGCATTCCATAGGAAGGAAGGTTTAGCAAATTTCAGAGTAATTGGAAAACATTTTTTTATCAAGTGGTTAGATTTTAGGTTTGCTACATGCCTGGCGGCAACTATGGGACAATATGCTCTTCTCCGAGTCTCATAATGGCAATAATGCATGGTGAAAAAATAAGTATTATGTAACTATAAGTGAGCAGGATGAAACGAAAAAATCTTTACTGATTTTTTTTCTGTTTGGAAATCGGAAATTGGATAGCAAGATCCAATCAGCGAGAAGACGCCAGGGGGTTGACGCAACAGCTACAATGGCAGTTCCCACAATAAAGTGAAGAAACGTGCGGCAAATCTCCTTGTAACACCTTGTAAAACTATGAACAACCTACGTTGCAAAACGTTAAAAAAAGAAAAATTTAACAAATTGGAATAAAGTATTAAATACCAATGTAGAAAAATAAATTCTTACGACACAAGTCTTCAAGGATGAGGACGAGTAGCTGTTAGACGATTTAGTGAAACCGGAAGTTCTTACCATGAAGCAGCAGTCAATCATTATTATACTTTAAATGTTCACCAATCATACAGAGGAATTTGGGCGAAACTCCGACTAATTAATCCACGATAAATAATTTAGATTAGGGGTAATTTTCCATAGATAGGTATATATTACATGAAGTTTACCAGCTGAAAAGAGCTCTAATGCCGTAATTAAACTAATATTAATAATAGTAATAATCAGATAATGGCGATTTGGTTCCAACATCCCGTTACTCATACAACCGTAGATACGTTTCTCATACTTTCATGAAGTTTACCTGTGAGTGAAAAATAGAACGTAACCCAAGCAGCTTATGATACCGACGAAGTTTCAATCCAAGACCACGGATCGAAAATTATATTACGCATTTCAGAATCAATTTCGTCCACAACACATCGCACACGAGAAACGCGTGGACTCCCCGGTTTAACAATTTCCAGAAATTGGCTCAATACCGTTCAATCCTTTGCTCTCCGCTAATGGCTTCGCTTACTAAGAGCTTCTGGAAATCTTTCTCTTATCCGTTTTTCCAAATGAATTCCCCGAACTTCTCCTTCTCACTTTCTTCTTTTTAAGGCCTCGAACTAACTCTCACTCTTTGGCGTTTTTCTTTGCAGCTGTCTCCGTCAGTGTCTCTGCCTGGACCCTCGTTGCCATTTCCGTGGAGAGATATTTCGCCATCTGCCATCCGCTGAGGTCGCGTCGCTGGCAAACGCTCTCGCACGCCTACAAACTCATCACGCTCATCTGGTTTGGCTCTCTCACCGCAATGGCTCCCGTGGCAGCACTGAGTGAACTGCAGCCCACTTCACAAGGTAATCATACTGATATCGCAGTCTATAACGAGCGGTGGACCTCTGTTGAAACATATTAACTCGAAGTGTAAGCGGTGATTACAACAAAACTTTTATTTTATGTAATCTGCACGCGCATCTCAAGAGGTACTTCAGAAAATTTCAACAAATACGTTAATTTCACGCCTCTAGGTAAGGAAATTATAAAGCATGATGAGATAAAATATTTAATATTTTCCCGGTGTAATATGTTTAAATATTTTTCTCGGGTTTCGCGCCGGGTAATATTTTCAAATTTCACCGACGTTTCGGACGGACGGATAGCGGACACGACGGTAATAACACACGCCTTGAAAATGGAAGACAAGTCGTTTTCAGAAACGTCGGCAAAATTTGACAGCACAACCGGTTGCGAAGCCCGATAAAGATATTTAAACATGGTGAAATAGTTATCATAATGAAATCGTCACAATTTTTTCATAGTTATTTTAAGCAATTAGTTTTATTTTTATTTGTTAAGTATATTACACAGTAACCTCTCAATATACACATAGTTTTAAAAAAACAAGCAGCTGTCATGTGTAAGACGGGAATGAAGGCCTACTAAATAAAGACCACGATAAGAATATAAATTTTCCGGATCTTCTGTGCTGAAGCAGCTCATTTTTCACCGCGAATGAAGAGTGACACATTTTATGGGAAGAATTTACAAACTTTAATCCACCAGATTGTGCGTATGTACAAAGTAAATTTTGGCTACGCAGTTAATCAATCGGGTAAAAGAGTATGATGTTAAAAATATAGATATTAAAATTAAAATAATGAGGTCGTTATTAATGAAATTATTATCCTTAGTAAACCTAAGTAACTGACAATTTGAGGTAGGTAATAGTATCGCGCTAGAATATTTGCTTTCCGCAGATCAATTATTTTCGGCGCCTTTCTTCAAAGAAATGGAAGCCAAAAGAAATTGCATTACCGATTACTGCACATTTAGAACATTGGAAATATTAGATTCGGGTGGCCATTCAGCATTTCAGTTCAAAATATGCATATTATTTTCTCTCTTGATGTGGTAGCGCGGTAAAGTGAGATACAAAACAATAAAACTCAATTTCAGCTGTTAATTTCACTAAGTTTCAGAAACTTATTTCAATTTCAGAAAATTATTTCACTAAGTTTCAGAAAACTAATTTCACTCTAATAATACAAGTCCAAGAAATCAAAGAGAGTGCCCTCAAAGGATATCAGCTCTAATGGAGTAGCCTGCCACTGACTGGTGGTTATCTGGAAGAGAGAGTACTTCGGCCAACGTCCCTTTAATCTTCCAATATCAGTTTACCTTTTTAAGGAGATTCACGGCCTTTTCCATACCGCTTTCATACTATTCACTGCTAAATCCCCTCAGAATAAAACTCATATCCAATGCTTTACGTCTAAGTGTAAGCTTCCGCTCTGGAATAGATTTCAGGACACCCAAGAGTCGAATATGAGCAAGTATTCAAACAGGCGTAGCTGCATCTGAGTCAAAGGACATTGGAAGTTCGGCGTTGATCACACTGGAGTATAAAATATACAACAATACTAGATGGAAGAAGGTTAAATGGAGCTTTAGCTTTATAGAAGGTTAGCTTTCGGAATTACTATTTGCTAATCATCAAAAAGAACAGAATCTGAGGTCAAGAAATTCAACATAAAATTTGTCAATTTAATGAATAGCATAAAGTTAGAGAATCAAATTGATTTACTCAATCAAACTTTTTAACACTTTTTTGGAGTGCACATGCTGAAAAACTATGAATGACGAAAGGTCTTATGGTTGTCCAACAAAATATACACAGTGAATCAAGCCAAACTATCAAATGTGGACTCAGTTAAGTACTTAGGAGTGACCTTTACTCATGATTTCCTGGGGTGAAATTTACTAAAAAAGACATCACGCAATTTTTTAAGAACATTAGATAAGTTACAGTTTGGAGATTTGGCGAAAACAGTAGAACATAAATGAAATATCCAATTGGTAAAAGAATAAAAGTTCCTGAATTCAATAAACCAAGACAAAGTGGCCAGGTACAAGAAGTGAACAAGTTAATAATAAAGGAGTCCAAGAAGTTCAAATAGGAAAGGATTGAAAGCTGATCCGAGGGAATTGATGAAAGCATGATGAAGGGCAATACAGAGGTATTGTAAAGCGTCGTAAGGCGTCGCTTCGCGTGAAGAAAGGAACCCTCCCATAATATCAGTGAAAACAGCAGGATGATGCTAAGAGAGTAAGGGAATATAGTTCAAAGATGGACAGAATACATAAAGATTCCATTGAACGGCAGACCCCCTGGAGATAGGACTGATTAAGAAAGAGGACTGGAACATGTAGGGCAATTGACGGAAGAGAAATGGCGGGGAAAGGCCCGCGAGGGAGCCGGGGGAACATATATCCTAAGAAAAACGATGAATGAAACAAGAGACTGAAAGAGTGCGCCGGAAAAAATGTAGACTAATGGCAGCAGTCAGCTAAATATACGTTTGAGAAGTGAATAATGCTCATAAAACGTTATCTTCAGTGGTCAAAGTTATCAATTTCTCTTCGTAGGTTAGTTTTCGGACACGATCTACAGCCAAGTTTAATTATGCAATGAATTATAGGTGAGAAGACTGATAATTATTTAATGACGTGATATAAAGTTTAGAAAAACGAGAAGAAAGTATTGGCCTACTCGCTACTTCAACTGGCATATCCGACACCGACAGCTACTTTCGATCCCGGATCCTAAGGTAAAAAATCCATCATACTCTCAATTTCACATGACATATGAGTTTCCCGTGAGAGTTCCCTGTCCATGCATTTTGGTTAATTTTCGGAAATAAAATAAAGTGCTAAAAGTAGAGACTAAAAGGTAATGTACGCCATACTCTCCTAAAGTAACAGGACACACTGCTGAGGGATAAATGCAGAATATTTTGATCACCAAATACGGAAACATATGAACCACAAAAGTGACTCATGCTCTAACTACAAATATATGAACAAACTGTCAGCCTTGAAGGCCTTTTGAAGTCCAGCCCTCGCCCTACTTTCGCCAAAATAACGTAGACAAAATGTACTCCGTATTCTCAATGTCAGCTACTTGCTTTTCTGCAGTCATTTTTCCTTAAGGGGGAAGTATTGGGAACATAGGGAAGAGAAAAAGTGTACTCACGGAACAAAGGACGGCAGCCGGGAGGGATGTGGGATATCTCTATTCGGCGTCAAGTGAAAGAGTAATAGCCGTGCGGGACTTGGAAAAAGATGAAAGAGGCCCCAAAAGACTTAAAATCGCATAAACTCCGATTAACCCCCATCTTAGAATATCTTACGACGAAAAAACCTTTACTCCTCGGCCGACTTCTCTGCCAAAGCAGTACACGAACGTGCGGAAATGTTTTCGAATACAAATAAAAGAGAATCATTGTTCACAGTAAGTCTTCAGCATTTACATTTTCACTTTTCAAGTCAAATCGTCTTTAAAAAGAATATACCTGGATGGGTACAATACATATTTGAATTAAAATTAATAGAACTACGCGTGCAAGAAGTTACTTGGACTATTTTTAGATAATTGAAAGGATGACTTACAAGTTCTACTTAAAACTTTATTAGCAAAGCACCTAGAATTGATATTTGGCGATTTAGGTGTAACTTGAAATGAAAAATTTCTGAAATGGAAGTTCATAATCGCTGTGTTTAAGTGAGAGTGTACAGCGTGGCTACAGATTGATATATGTTTATATCAAATATATATTTTAAATATTTTATTTTAAGCAGCATATTAAATATATAAATACGCGTAATTCCAAGAGGACCTTATAAAGAAAATGACCAAAATCCTCATCGCAGGAAAACAAAACCTACAAGTCCATTAGTTCCTCCAACCCTTAACTATTCTTCACTTTATCCCCTCTGCGTCCTTTTATGGCGACTAAAAGCCCCGTTACGACCTTTTCTTTTCCACGCGTACCCAATCCATCTCTCTTCTCAGGATGTTTTTACCTCTCAGTAACCATCACCCCAATTTTTTCACGGAGTTTAAACGTTATCCAACCTGAAACAGAACTACTCCCTGTCATATGAAATCGAGTAACACTAATTTTGTCCCCATGCAATTTTACAGATTCCACTTCTCTAAGGACTCTCCTCTTTTTATTCTTCTCTCTGTCTTGACTGAGTTTCAAAGGCGTAGAATTGCTTGCTTTATTTTTCATTTTCAGCTAATGTTTTATTCATGCTTCCGCTAGAATTCATGCAGTTTGAATACTACCTAAGCAAGTGAAACTCAATCGTTCTTATTCTCAAAGCTAAGCCTTCAACAATGATTAACATAGAAAAAAAAACAAAAGAGCACTTTCTTCTTTCCGTCTGCTAATTTCCATCCCATTGGGGAATACTCGCATCGCGTATATTTTATTTGCTACCCGTCTTTTTTTCCTTTTGCAGAGTTAAATAAGAAACACAGGGCGAACAAAGTCGAGTAGAATGCCACAGGTAAGGAAATATATAAATTCACCTCCTTCTGGATGAATTTTAGTCTCCTTTAAAAGTTGCTACATTTTCGAAAAGACAATCCTAAAACTGCTCAGAAGCACGCGCATTTTGTTAACGATCTCCTTCTTGACCGATGGTGTTGCAGAAGCTGATGCTAATATCTTCAGGATAGCATTTTTTAATATATCGCTCTTCTTGAGTGGGAGAAATTATTTGGTCGGATGGTTGATTATGAAACAAACTATCAGACGAAAGAATTTTGAAGGTTTAGAGTGTCCTGTACGGGAATGAAGACAACACGGGGTTGTACATTGCTGATTTAAATTAGGAATGACTCAACTTAGTTAAATGTTAGGAAATAGGACGTGTCATCAGGCTTTAGACATACGTAGCAGTCAGAGAAAATGCTATTTAAACGGTTTATAATCTATGGAATTTCAAACTTTTCAACGCTAAAACATTGTTCCTAACAAATCACAAATGATGAAAATAAAAATACTGCTCATTATAAAATGATCATATCTTCTAAAGGATATATAAGAATTGAAATGAAAGCCAGCTGGGATAGATATTTCTTCTATAACGCCAAATATTTCATTAAATTTCGCCGCGCCAATATTTAGAACGGTCTTGACCTACCTGTCAAACTCTGAACCTTAGCCTCGATAGTCGCTAACCATCTCATTAATCGCAGCATCCGCAATGAGAAATGAAGAAATACTAACCTACAGCCTCAAGGGCATTTTTATCCTTATTAAAAAGGTATTTTAAATATCAAAGTGAGATTGTAATAAAATAACCTTTTTTTTAAGTAAAAATGTTATTATAGTACATAATCCTTGAACGGTTTCCGTGCTGATCACAGCAAGAAAGGGAATACATAGAGCATCTTCCGAAATGCTAGATAAGAGCTATCAATCATCTCATTATTGAAAATTAAATCTTAAACTCTTCCTATGCTTCTCTCAACACCACCCATCTCCATCCGACGAAACTCCTCTCCAAAACTTTCCTTTATGCTTACAATCCTACAGAAGCACTACAATCGACCTTTTTTCGTGTCAATCTCCCAATTTAAATCCCTCCCTTTGGGCTGCCAAAATGCCGATATCGCAATTTCACCCTCAGCATAAGCCTTGATGGCTTGGATTCGACTTGATCAGAACCCATCTCAAGAGAAGTCACTCAAACGTTCCAGGACAAGTGAAAATTATCGGGTGAGTTAGAAACTTTTCCTAAGCCTCCGTCAAAAGGTAGATCAGTGTACACAACTCCATGTATTTATCATTTTAAAAATTGAATGCTGAATCACCGCCGTGGCTCAAATACGTTCTTAATATTTATTTAATTGGCGTAAAATCATGGTTCACACTAAGTCGGTCAATATAGAATAAAAAAATTCAAATAATGCAAAGGTTTGTGGAATTGGAATATTTTTTTCCTCTGTAAAAAGAAAATACCTAATCGTGTCGATGATATTTTGTACTCAAAACTAAAAGGTAGAAAGAGAGTGGATAGGAACACACAAAATTTATGAACAGAAATATATGGGTCTGCATGGGGTACGATAATTGGCCCGCTTCATAAGTCGCACAGCCTTCTTTTGAATTTTAAATAATATTATGGAATAAATAAAATTGCCCCAGAAGAGAATGATATAAACTAAATGCGAGTATAACAGGCATTAGTAAATATTTTGGAGAAAATGAACAGACACAGTGGCGCGGATGGATCTTGCAAGGAAGCATAAGGAACTAAGTTTTTTAGCCAGGATGCAAAAATTGGTATATTAGGAAACATTAGATTGGATGTTGAGGCTTAGAAATTTCAAACTATTAACTTTATGAACAGGTTTACTATTTATATCAAGAGATATGACCTTCTGAGAGTTGTGTACATTGTTGAAGTAAATAATTTGCGATATCTCAACATTGAGCCCAAGGATGTTGTTTTGGCACCAGTTGTTGAGATACTCGCTGACCATAATATTATTTTTATGAAGGATAAGAAAACTATGAGAGAAGAGAATAAAATTAGTGTCATCAGCACACAGTATGGGGTTAACCCCAGAGATATTAGGTATGATCATTTTTCTACACAAGAAAAGAAGAAGAAAATATGATTGTAAGTAAAAACATAACACTGCCAAAGTATGTACCTAAGTTTAAAATAAACACATTGTCTGTTACCTTCGTGACATCCACTTTCTCCCATGCTCACCAAGGTAAAAATATAACCGTCAACTAGTAGCCTCACCTTTTTATTTGACCAAATTTTTGACACCAGTAGATGAAAAATTTTGGCGCATTCGTTGAAGATACATATCTGTAAAATATATCACGGTACAAGGGAAGAATTTACCAATCACCCGCAAAACTTTGTTTGGGGTCTCCTGGAGTTAGTGTAGGAAAAATCTTCAAATTAGTCACTATGTACGGTATCTTACCGTATATAATGTGAAACATCTTTTCATATCCTTAAATTATGCTCCAAATATAAAAGAAACTAACCAGTGTTACCTATACTAACTAACTGCCGTGGCTCTTGGTGCCCAGGTGGTACTTTGCCTCGCCAACACATTGCCTCCAGATGTCCCGATCTGTTGCATCTGCTTCTCCTCTCCCCACGCTTCTCAAGTCTCTTCCAACCTGGTACCGCCATCGTATTTTGGGTCTTCCTGGTAGTCCTTAACCCTCAGGGTTGTTCATTAATTTTTTTTCATTATGGAGGTGTCTTCTTTCCTCAGAATATGGCCGGCCCTTTTCATTCTTCTACTTCACACCTCGGCCACAATATCTGGGTCCACATACAGCTGCCTCAGTTTCCTGTTGTGTTCCACCCTCCTCCATTTTCAAAGGAAAATCCATAGATTTTCCTTAATACTTTGTTTTCAAAAACTATTAATTTTTTTCTGTCCGTTTACTTAGCACCCAATTTTCAGAACCATAAAGTAAAACTGGTCTTATAATAGTTTAATATATACGAATTTTTGTTTTGTAGTAACAAAACTTCATAATAGTAACTTAGGACTTAACAGTTTGTGGCATGCTGAAAAATTTTATCTGCTGCATTCAATCTTTGTTGTATTTCTGTATCTTCCTCGTAAGTATTGGTCAGTGTCACTCCTAAATAGGTGAAGTTGTTTACTTTTTGGAATATATATCCTTCGATCTCTATGTGGTTTGGATAATTAATTTGGGTAGTCCTACCACATTCCATAATCTTAGTTTTAGTTTCGTTTATTTGTAAACCCTCTTTTCGTGTATAGTTTATAAAGTTTATGACTAGGACAATATGTTCTTCCGGTTATGATAATAGATTTGGGTAGTCCTACCACATTCCATAATCATAGTTTTGGTTTCTTTTATTTTTAAACCCACTTTTCGTGTATGGTTTATAAGGGTTGTGACTAGGACTTTATGTTCTTCCATATTTTGAGCCGCAGTTGCCACATCGTCTGCATATGCAAGAATATTTATGTTTGTCCCTATTTTAATACCTGATTCTGTTTTCTTCCTTCTTGTAGCAGCGTTACCTATAGCTGAAGCAAATGCGAAACCACCTTACCATTTTTTCCAGTACAAATCCCCCTCCCCCCACCTGCACGGCTTTCTTTTCTTCCATTGGAAAAATCGACCTGCGTAATGGGTGTTTCTGCTGCCTTCCATTCGACCCAAGTTCCTTTTGTCTTCCAAATATCCTCCAAACCTCCTTCTCATTGAACGACCTTCTCCTCTTCTTCGCTTTTACTCCGCTTTGCTTTTATGTCGCCATACTCCTCCTCCGCCCTCAAACATTATGTCCTCCATTCACAGCCTCCTCCCCCGAGGGCTCCAACTCCCCTTCCCTCCTCTCCCCTATCCTCCGCTCTCTTCACGTCCGCATGGATCGTCTTCCGGAGCCTTTATTGTTCGTGCGCCTCCCTATTCTGTGTCATTCCTTGTTGTATGCTGTCCTAATGCGTGGTGAAGAAGAGTTGAGTAAGGGACATCGCGCTAAAAGAAGAGAAAACAAAGCATTAGTAGCTATTGTGAGTCTCCGAAAGAGCATGACGTTGGGATGGAGAAAAAGGAATCTGTATACAGCATCCAGTGTCAGAACATTGCTGATATCATCCCAATTGTTTAACAATGCCTACGTACTGAATAAAATTTGGTCGAGAGAAGTCCGTGGAATAGTAAACCGAAGTCCTTAATCCGATTATTGAAGTTCCGCTGTTCTCCACTCTGCTCTCTAAGCAGCTAGGCGCTTCGTTCCGAATTAAGCCTCCATTTGACGTCCTACATATTTTTTTCTGAAACTGCGCATTTATCTTAACTCTTTTATTTATTTTTCTCTTCATTATTGCTATCCATAGGGGATAGTGAGGAATGTAACTCATATTAGACGTATATGTGGTAGCATTTTTGCTGGACATTAATATTTTTGTCTAGTATATAGCTTGGTTTGATGATTATGAATTTTTACCGACTTTCCATAAGGGGATGGGATGATTAAGGCAACAGATATACTTGAAGATTTCTCACATTAATTTGTCCAGCAGATTAGATTTGTCCAGATTAAATATAGTACTTGGTACGTTCTGTATTTTCAGTACATCCACTCCCACATTTTCAATAAACAAATAAATAAATATAAATTATTAATCAGGTGTTCAAATTTCCTTTTACTATAAAAATTTCATTCTCAATATCATCACATTTTAACTTTCGTTGGATATCTCCAAATACACATATTTATTCCTTGAAAGGAACGCTGCTACGCCTCAATAAATGACGTTTTTATGTTAAGTATAATGGCCATACAAACGCTTCGGATGATTGTCTGAGTGGTATTAGTAAGAAATAGAATTGATCACGAACAAAGGGGTTTGTGACGAGATAAAAATCGTCGAATTTGGATACGAGATGTCCATTTTCTTCTTCAATGCTATCATTATCACTAATGAGAACTTCCCCTTGAGAATATCGTTCGTTATCACGTTTCATATAACTCACTTTCTACTATGAGAGAGGCAGTTTGAAGGAATGGGCGACATTTACAGAGCGTATGTCGTACACACGCCGCACTTGGCATCATAAAAAATAACGAGGATATTAGATAGGAAGATCCGTGATCGTGCTTAGTGAGCGTATTCCCATCCATGGCAATGACGCAAAAATGACATAGCACTTGGACGTAAAAATAAACTTTGGGCGATAGGAAGAATCTCTCTATTGGTACGCAATATAAATTTATCTGCTCGTAAATGAGCGTAAGAAAGGTTACAAAAAATGTTCTGTGTTTCGCAAGCGCAAGAATTAGACATAGAACTACGGTGCTAAAAATGGACCTTGTCGATACCCCCTGGAGCAATTCGCTGTTAAAATGGAAGGAGTCTCCGAGTGGAAATCGGACTGTCTTTCCTATAATGCCGCATGGTCACGCGATACTGCGCCAAAACAAATGATGAGCGATCCTAATTTTTGTTGGAAAGTGGCCTCTTAAACAACATAAAATACTCATGGTAGAAGAATCATCGTTTCACAAGTTGGAATAACAACAAAAGAGAACTTTCCCAGCGATTTACAAGAGCAAGCTTATTTTATTGTGTGGCTCCCTTAAATAGGCATGGAGTTGAAAAAAAGTGCAGTTTAACGTGCACTCGCCGACCACAGTAGACCTAGTAATTTAGGCTATCATTACTCAAGCAGACGAAGGATGGTCGATGAAAAAATCCTCAAAACATGAGTCTAAACAAACAAAATGAGTAAAAATGATCCCTTAGCGTCTTTGTTAAGACCAGGTTATGTCAGATACCAGAGGTTTCTTTTCACTCTCTCTCCATTCCCTTTAACATCCAAATTCACAGTGCCACACACTTATCTAAAAGGCCCAGAAGACCTCAAGCACAGGTAGTCGCCGTAAATATTCAGCCAATAATTGAGTAATGGAGGTTGATGTTACTCCACCGGTCACCACTGATCGAAGGAATTTGCAACACTTTCGAGTTTTAATCTCGTGCCATTAATAAATATTCATCACCATCGGTTCAGTCATAAGTTTGGTTTTCTGCAGCCCTTCATCCTTCCGCTAGTTCCCTTACTTCCTGGTAGCTCTTCCCAAGTACTTTCCTCTTAATCTTGTAGGTGTTTTTATTCCTCCGTCTTTCCATGAGGACTCTTCCATCTATTTTTCCTTTTAACGCGTTCTTCACGAATCCACTCTGTTTTTAGGGTGTGCCGAATTCATCTCGTTATTCATTTCCTTGTATTGCGTTCTACATCCACACTTCTGTAAATTTCGTCATTTCTTATTTTTTCCTCCTATTTTTTTCTTCAGCATCCTCCTGCAGCACCAGGTTTTGAACACTTCTACTCTTCTCTGATCTGTTATTCCAATAGTCCATGCTTACGATCACACGATTCACACGAATATATTCACATACTATTTCATCGTTCGTATTCCTAATGATTGTTAACACAACAGTCACTTTTTCACCGAGAACGCTGAACCACCAAAATTTTAATCGTGGAGATATAAAATGGAGACCTTCCTCTACAAACACTTTCCATACCCATTACCACTCCCTCGAGTGTTTAAGCAACTCTCCACTGCTCAGCACTCACCAACCCTCGCCATGTTCCATCTCCCTTTGCTTCTCCCATCCCGCAATGAATTGGTCCGAAAACGCGCTACGGGACCCAGTTTAAGAGGATTTTCTTCTCGCTTTTTTCCCTCTCCAAGGGCTCCTCCTCTCTTTCCCAACGTGGACGTCGTGGGAAGATGGGAGAGGCTGAGAAGAGAGAGGTCATTCCTTCCTCTGAACCCATTATCTCTTCCACCAGTTCACTCTTCCTCTTTCCACGTCCTCGCAATTAATCCCAAATGTTTTTTTCGCACGCTTTCCCCCAAAGACAGGAGATATTTGCCACATGGGAATGATGATTGTTGACCATTCTGAAAGCGAACAGAAACTTTTAAAGAAGAAAGAAAAAAACATATTCCAGGGAAGCAAGCCTCCTTCTCTCAGGCCCAAAACTCACTCCAAAGCTTTTTCTTCTCACTTTATTTAATCCTCAGATTCCTCCGCCCTGGTTTTTTCTTCTCGCAGCCGCACTCGAAAGTCGACCAGTAAAGGGAAAAAGGAGAAAGCCCTTCCTCCTTTGAGCCAGTATCAATTCGGTTAAGGAAGGTTTGAAAATAAATTCATAAAACGCCATTTTTTTCCCGAAAGCTGAGCACAAAAAAAAATAAACACTTCAATGCAATTAAAACCACACCCATAAGTTTTGAAAATGTAGTAGAAGATATGATAGCTCTAACTAGTTTAAGTGACAAACCACACTCAAGATTTCATACCACATTGTAAAGATAGACATCTAAACGGTAGTTAAATGGTGAATGCTCCTTGAAACGCAAACCACAAACAGCATTAGCTATTTACTATCGAAGTTATTAATTAATGACATCGCCTTATCCGGCTATTTTACGAAGAACACTCATGACAATCAATTATATGAATGCCCATTATTTAATTTGATACGTTGCCAAAAGGGATGCAGACGAAAAAATACCTTTGCTAGTAGGATATGGATTCTTACATAGCACGTTTAGGTTAAGTGATTATTACTTTGGAAAGATACTAATTAAAGAACAATAACACACGGGGGTAGACCTTTAATTTATTATGCTATGTGTAATTGAATGATTTTCTCACATTTATATGCATTTTTTTATTTTCAACTAAAGTTTTCAGAAATTATTTCCTACTTACAATTAGTTTTATGAGGCAAAATTGGTCGACAAAAACTAAGACCTACTCTACTAGCATGAATGTATTATAAAAGTTGCAAATGAAAAGTTGAAATTGATTCAATTACAAAATAGTACCAACTTCTATAGTAAATTATGGATATTGCATTAATTGTCGTTTCGAAGATTTGATATTAGTAATTAAATTACTTATACTCATCAGCATTGGAATTTTTTCTTAAGGTTATCTATTTATAGAAAATGCTTTAGGGATCACCTAAAGTTCTTTTGTGGGTGAATATCGTCTTTCATTGTACTCATGTTGTTATTGAAAATTTATTCTGGCTGAGATAGATTGCGCAAGATTTATTGTATTGACCATTGGGTGCTAATGATGACATCGTTTGTTTTCATTATAAACAATCACGTTAATTCTTTATAAAGTATTTTTATCAAGAAGTGATGTGTAGCGTACTGTATACTAATCATAATTTAAGACAATAATGAAGATCATGACAACCACAACATAATGATATTTCTATAAGATGAGAAGGGACTAAATAAATAAATAAATGCTTAAACAATAAAATAAAAGATTCCTAAGATGCGGTTTAGCGACTAATAAACGATTTTCTATGAAAATAAATAAATACCCTGTCGATGAAAAAGGAAGTTATCTCATCTCTACCTTTTTATACTAATAACTATTCATTGCTACTGCCAACACGTATTATCTTCATTCAAAAGAGGGGAAAACTTAGATTTATTGACAGATAACCATTGACACAGAAATTTTGACCCCAGGTTGTGTCATAGCAAAAGGAATAGGCAATGTAGGAGCATAGGTGACGATTACAATGTGTAATCAGAAAGCACAGATCTACGGACAAAAATATAAGCTTGAAGCTACTGAATGAGTTGCTGTTCAACCCAATCTATGGAGGTAATTTAGAAAATTTAGCTAAGAGAGGGAAGTTAGGTACTGAGGATACCAACAATTTTCCTGTGCCAACTAGACAGAGTCAAGAGGGTAAAACAGAGAGTTACACCTCTTCTCATTCTTCTTAAGAATCTACACCGGAGGGCCTTCTATCTTCAATACATAAACTACAAGAAACTATACCAAAAAATGTTTGTTTCCAAGTATATTTATTCTTAAACCTCAATATTTCATAAAACTTGCGTACTCATCTACCGATTAAAGGCTTGTGTTGGTTGTTTTTCCACTTTTTTCATGGAGCAAAATTTAATACCGGCAAACATGTTCCACTCACATGAACATTTACAGATATAAAATATTTTCCAAATCGGGTTAAATCTTCTCAGAGAATTTTGCCTCAAATTTTCGAACTTTTGACAAAAAAATGAAAAGTTTCATTAATTTTATTTCGGTTAAAGTGGCCAGACTTTTCAGTGAAAAGGTGTCACTTGCGATGAAAACAGACATTCAAACCTCAATGTGCTAGTTTTAAGTCCCAGGGGCGCCGGTGATCCCTCTCCTGGGGCCAAAAAGACGAGAAATTTACCGCATTTTATTTAGGAAATTTAGTGGTCGTGCAGCTCCCCTCTAACCTGGCCATCGATGCTTGCCTTTCGAAGAATACTGTATTTCCAATTACTTTCATCATAAGGACACACATGAGATGAGCATTGATAATTTTACATATAAAGTGCACCTAAGATGTTATTCCATATGTGGATATTACCAACTAGTATCCGTAATCTTAGACCAAGGGGATGTTCAGGAGCCCATCCCATGGTTTTAGACTTCAGCAAAGTTACAGATATTCTTAAACCTATCATGATTGTAATTTTAAATATCATTTTTTCAGTAAAAAACCTTTCCTCCTCCTACGTAGTCTTATGTAAGTGTACCCAGGTATACATTTACCCCTTACGAACTGTCTCAAACTACTTCCGCCGCAAATAATCTCTACTATCCGTCTCGCAGTATTTACATTGGATTTTCTACATAAATATGTACTGAGTTTTTGTAATCCTTAAATGTAAACCTAGCGTTTATAATAACGCAGCTGCTACACTGAAATTGAACGTTTATGATAGAGGTTATAATAGTTAAAGCCAGAAAATATTAACGCTACAAATTCGTCCAAATTTTGAAACGCTCAGGGTAACACAAGGAGTGGATTGCGTTTTCTGTGTTCCTTACATGCGATTATATTCACCAGTTGTCGGCTATAGCCATTCATTTTGAGCTTAGTCAGGAGGTGCTGTTTTTCTCTGGCGAGTGAGTCTGCATCCGAGATGGCATATGTCCTGTGAAATAAAGTATGGATGACTAAAGCTTTTTGGCCAGGATGATGGTGAGGTTGGCATTCAAATGACGGTCAGTGTGCATTTTCTTCTTATATACTGAGTGTCATGAAGAACGTATTGTGATCATGAAGAGAACCGGGGAGGCCGAAATACAGGAGAAGGCAAAGGCATACCCTCTCTTACTAAACGTCGCCGGGACCTCACAGAGAATCGCAAGAGTTCTCGCCAAGCATGACATCTTGGCGACATTCAAAAGTGATAAGAAGACCACTGACCCCCTTCGAACCGAAAAATATCGACACCCGTCTGACATTTACGAAGGAGTGTACGAGGTAACGTGTAGCTGCGGGAAATCATACATAGGCCAAACATCGAGACCCTTTAAATGTAGAATTAAGGAACACTGAAGGGCGACCGAAAACAAAAATTTTCGCCATTCCGCGGTGGCAGAGCCCGTCAGGTCAGAACCCGACCACGTCATAAACTTTGAAACATGTAAGATCATCGCCAGAGAAAATAAATATTTCCCTCGGCTAATACGAGAGGCGATTGGAATAGCCAAACACCAAGAAAATTTCAACAGGGAAGACGGTTATCCTCTCTACTCTACATTCAAACGTCTTTTACAACAATTGGATTCAAAGGTCCAGCCATCCAATCAACGTACGCCTGACTAGCTCGAGCAGAAGGGAATTAAAAGGAACATGAATATCTGCAGCTCATTCAGGACATGACGACGCTAGCTGTAGCGTTAGCGATACTGTTGTCCGTTAAAATGAAGCAACGCGGGAAAAACCCTAATAAACTGACCTCCGGAGTCTAAAGTTTTGGAGTAATCAACAAAACCGTGCAATCAAAAGCAAACAAATGCAATCAGTTGACCGAGGGCCCCCAAGAGAAACATTTATTATGTCGGGGGTTGGAACTCAGGGACTGAGGAAAGGATCCAGTTTCCCGCTGAGTTGGGAGCCATAGCGATTGAAGAGCGTACCCTTGCGCCTTTGTCCTCGATACAGAGATCCATACAGCGACCAAAAGGGGGAATGCTTATTCTTCTCATTACTGGGGAAGCATTTGCTTTCGCGAGATTCCGGCTCGAAAGGGTTAATATAAAATTGATATCAGTCTGTTAACTTCAATAGAAACAAAGATCTAGAGTTTCTGTAAGGGCAAAATTGAGATCACTTGGGGTCATTTCATATGTTCCCAATGTTCTTTAACTGTAATTTCATCAACCATTGTATGCGCTTCCATCGTAATAGGATAGTTTTACTCATGACGTGACAGCAAGTAAAGGCATTCGGTTTGGAGAACGAAAGACGACCGGAGTGTTCTCAGTATTTTATATTCATCAAACTCTTACCTATCCGGGATAATATGCATTTCGTGTATTCCTCTAGGCCTCCATTTAGGTTCAGTGTACATCTTTTTGGCGACTGGAAAATCATAGTTTAACAATATTTCACTCTAAATCCTCCGTTTGGCCCGCTATGTTTCCGTAGACACCGTGAGGCTATTCTTATCCGTTTCCAATCTCGGGCTATCATCTGCTTCAGAGAGTAAATTCAAGGGTGGCTTGACCCATGTGTCTACTAGTTTACATTATTATATTCATTCACAGTAAAAATGCTTTCGCATTTTTACAAACAAAATATATCTCACATGGCTCAAATTTACGAAATATTGGATTCATTAAAAAAAAACATTTTTTTTAATATTACAGGGTCTAAATAAACAGTTATGAGCTGATGATAATCAACTAAGGTTTAATTTTTACTAATGGAATTATATAAGCTTCATGTGGAAATCTCTTTCAAGTCCATGCCCACTGACAGGCAGTTTGTTAGGTAACATTTCCGAAGATAGGAGGTTGGTTCTCAAAATTCTTTTTCTTTGATCACCATCTAATATTTATTATTATTTTGAAAATGTAATGAATTTACACTATTACTCTATTTTAACCCAAGTCCGCTCTACAGCAGGGCAGCGAGTGCCTTGGAGGGTTGTGGACGCTTATGGGTCGCAGGTAGATTTAACCTGGGCTCACTTCTCGTGAGTGGAAGCTATTCCAGCTTTGGGATCGTACACTCTTTCATGAAATGTTGATTTTTCAAAAACCATCATAGAAAATAGATCAAAATACATAAAATATCATCAATTGACTACTTTACGAAAACGGCAAAATCTGGAATTTTGGAAGTTAAAAATCTTGTGTAGCTGGATGGGTTCCCCCTCTCCCACGCAGCCATGCTAGGAGACCATAATTTAAAAACGGTAATATAGGGTTAGGTATAGTTAAGTGAATGCCAATACTCTAATTGTGATATTGGATGTAAATTTAGTAATTTCTAGGCATAGCCGAAAGCATGGTAAAGATAGAGAGCAAAATGGCACCCTAATTTGCGAAATAATATCCACTTGGTATCTGTAAGGTATTGAGAAGTGGCAATCCATTCTCTCAACGCATTGTTATGACTTTTCGAAAACGCGTCCATTGGTGATTTCAAAGTTTTTAGTACTCTTTACAGTTTTCAGCCGGTTATTTTCCAGTAAAATTTTAGTGTACCATTTAAGTAATTATGTAATACTTAACCTTGGAAAATACCTCAATCGTTGTCATTTGCAATATTCTAGCATACGGAGGACATTTTTTTAATGTATTCTTCTCCACATTTTCAAATAAGTTTTACGTAAACTCTCCGCACGTTCCCGATTCACTCTACACTTACTTAGTCCCCAGTCCTGTAACCGCCAAGGAGTAATTGAATATGATGTTTACAATGTTATTTTAAGAAAAATGGTTATTTTAAGAAAAATGGATATTTTTTTCTGTTTTTAATTTGATCAACACAATATCTTTAATTAAATAAAATGATGGATCATATATCGCACATGCCTCGATTAAATCGGCCAACGTCAAAATGATATTTTTAGTATCACTGCCCAAAAACATCAAAGACCTTGTCATTTCCAGATGGATACTACTGTGAGCACTATCTGAGGCAGAAAAGGTTTAAAAGTGTTAATTTTCCGTGCATTTACAGAATACTTGAAGGAAAGCCACCCATACTGCCCTGTGTTTTCTGAAACAATGAAACCGTCCTGATTCCGAGCCTAAAAGCGTTACCGGATACCTTGCATAATATGCCGATTTATTCACTTATTGTTAGTTTCAATTGAATTATCTTTCCATGTAATGAACGCAAAATTTCCTTCGGGTACAGATTCTGATAAATGTTAAAAATGTTAAAATAGTTAAAAAAGTAAAAAAGTAGTAATGTTAAAAATGTGTCTCTTTAAAGCTACTTTTTTATTTTTTTGTTACATACAACGAATAGATTATTTTCCTGGCAGGAGAAACCAGTTAACTAGAAAAGAATTATCTATGCAATATAAATGAATTTTTTCCTTTCAATTTTTGAAATAAATTGAAGAAAGACTCAATTTTGATGAAGTCATCGAGAATAGCTGCCAAATGAGTGTAATAGACGCACAAGTATATTTATGAAGAAGAAAAAAAGATAAAACGTTTTTCAATGAAAATTTATTTTTGAAAATTATCCCAAAATAAGCACAAAGACAGGCTGCTGTTTGATTTTTTGGCAACCAAAGTCTATAAAATCCTTAAATAGAACTATACTTTGTGTCTTGAAAAAAATGGGAAACCACTCACTATGAGTAAAAGGACTACATTCACTTTGAGTATTACCAAATCATACATTTTGATTGTCGCTATTATAGTTTAAATTATATTGAGCACAGCCACTAGAAAAACCATTAAAAGGAAGATATACCACACCATATTCAAATACAAAAGTTGTCTCTCCCAAAGTTTAGCAGCAGAATCGAGGGAAATCTTCCAATTTACTACGCGGAGAAAGAACAACTCATCTCTCAGATGAAAGAATTAAAGAGGCTATTTTCCCGCTTGGTGAATTCTTTGCATTCAATTTTTTCGCCAATTCTACCATCAATCTGAGTCCTTATGAGAGTTCAAAGTCAACGGGTTGGCAGAAAAATGTCAAATATGAGTCAAATTGAACCATGGGACGATCACCTCTGAAATTTTAATAATCAACTTCCGCTGAGTGGCGTGGGAGGCTGTCAAATGTAAAAGCTCACAGGCTAAATTTCCTCCCGCGGGAAAGGATTTCCTTTTTGGGAAGCAAGGAATAAAGATGAAAGATATTTAATACCATGAAATTCTGGTGCGGACATTGATATTTGAGAAAAGCTTTTATTTGAGGCCATTCTAATTAGCACGGTGTGGGGTCAAGTTACCAGACTCTATGCGAATTTCAATTATTCTCAATGGAAATAGTTCCAGGCTTGACATTGTGGAAGTAATTCAGAGTAAATTAAATAAAACTTTGTATACTCCACTATAGGTTTTATAACACGACCCGGGTTTCGACATTTCGTGTCATCTACAGTTGCAAATACAACATCTGTCACTCTATATATACAGGTTTGCGGTAGGGGAGGGGAAGGAATCTGGAAGAGGGGGTGTGGGAGGCGGGCGTTGGGGAGGGAATGCTTGGAGGTGGGAAAGGGTTAGGGGGTGGAGAGGGGGAAAAAGTCATAGTTTGTGTTTTGGGAAATTGAACTACAATTTACACTGTGGGATGTATGGCTTGGGTATATTGTGAGGAGCCATGATCACATTTACAAAGTACACAAAGTTCATCAGCTCACTTGCCTTTGAGTCATCCGGGTTTTCAGGTGGGTGGAAAGTATGGGAGAGTGAGAGGGGAGCACTTGTTCTTTAGCTAGAGGATGGTTTGTGTTTTGGGAAATGCTGCTGAAATGTTCACTGCGGGAGGTCTGGCTTGGGCATGTGGTGAAGAGTCACTTCACATTTACAAAGTTCATTAGTTTACTTGCCCTTGCCTTAAGTCGGATGGAGAATACGGGAGAGTGGGAAAAGAGCACTTGCTCGTTGGCTAGGGGGAAGTTATTTAACGAATGTTGGGCAATTTCTAGCGATTCTAGGGAGTCTAAGTTTCTTCCGTCTTTTTCATAGTGGAGGATTTTTGGCGAAAAACTGCTGTGGTGGTTGTTGACACTGAGAAGGTTTGTGAACATGGAATCCTGTTTTGATTTCTCATGGCACTTTGTGTGTTCACTCACTCTTGTTTCCACGCTTCTACCTTTCTTGCCGATGTATTTAGTCGGGCAGCTGTCACATTGTAAGGCATACACTCCGCTTCTTCTAGTTCCGGGGAAGTTGTCTTTGGCATTTAACAGAAGTTTTTTAATTGTTGTTGGGGCGTAGTAGGCTGGCAAGTATTTGTTGTTTGGGAAGCAGGATGTCACTAAATAAGAGATTTTCCCTAAAAACACAATTTTACACCACTTTCTTGAGGGTTCCTCTTGGTGAAGCAATCTATCGACTAGTCAAAATCTAGTCAAAATCCCTAAATAAACTAGCTGTTTCAATGGTGTCATCCCTGGGGTTTGTGTGTGTGATCAACTTGGGTTTGTAAATTAACATCCGTTGAAGCATGGTTGAAAGAGAGTTTTAACATGGCACAAATGTTAGCTGAAAAAAAAGTTTTAAAGTATTTAAAAACCTTTGTATGCTTCATCATTATTTTAGCCCAGGACCTAGCACCAGAACTGGCTCATTTGTTTTAACAAGATGCACTGAAAACTAAGAAAAAACTAATTCTGATGATTCTATGCTGACGAGGAAATCCTCTTCAGAGGTGAAATTTTGCCCGGCGTAGGAACGACAGGCAAAAGACAAGTTACAGTTTCAGGCTTCACTTTGTGGAAAAGAAACACATGAAAAGAGAGCTCGCTTTGTACTTTCCACGCTGTTTTATTTTCTCCGACCATGGTTTCGACAAAGTTATGTCAAGCCCCTCCTTGAAGCCAATGACCTTGATAATGACATAACTTTGTCAAAACCATGGTCGGAGAGAATTAAACAGAGTGGAAAGTACAAAGCGAGTTCTCTTTTCAACAGAAAAAAGATTGAAGAAGACACCCTGGAATGGATACCGGGAGTTGGCGCCTTCGGTTCTTGTCTACCCCTGTTTGTTATTCACGTACTCCACAAGGAGTATGCGTAAATAAAAGAACTAACTACCATTAAGTTTGTATGCTTTAATACACTGGGAGGGTCATTTTTTACTTTGCAGAATATTAAATATTAAAAAATGAGAAGAGAGCGTGAAATATACAATAAAGTTACGGTGACCTTCACGGCAAACGGACGGAGGATAGTGAGTCAATATCCGATCACGTAGTCTTTGATTCAATTAGGTCGTCGAGAAGGTAATGAACTCACCGAGTGACCTGAGGGTTAGGGATAGGGAATCGAGGCAGGAGTTGCGGGAGCTGTGGATGTTCGAAAGTGGAGGCTAGGGTGCAAATAATCTCAAGCGAAGTTACTCTCTCGAGAGCTGAATTACAGATGCGACCAACTATCAACACAGTATCCATCGATACAGGATTTTGTAACAGTGAATGCAATTGTTTATATCTCATGTAAACAGGAGAAAGAGCCAAAATTACAAAAAAAGTACTCTTTAAGATACACATTTTCATACATTGCACTATCAATTTATTTTAGTCGTTATCGGTCTATAATATGTGCGGAATAATTTTGGGCCAAAGGTCAGTTGTGAATTGATTAAATTTTCACTTAATGAGGACTATGACAGCAATTTCGAGGGTTTCCTTCATGTAATTGATTAGGTAAGTTCATCTAAGTTATCAAACACCGAGTGGAGTATTTTCAAATAATTGATTAACCTCTACCTTGAATGATTCAATTAACCCAAACAAGATAGGCGAGGCTAGTTTTTTTTCAAAAACATCTCAAGGTTTTCATGAAAAATCTGGCTAACTCAAATTCTCTCACCTTGAGTACATGTCATCAAATAAAACTTCCCACTAATCTCAGCCAAAAATTTTTGAACGAAGTTTTAGGGCGCTACTTTTACTGGTCTATTAATCTAAGTGAGCTTCATAGAGGTGAGCGGAGTCTTTTCTCGAGTCAAAGTTGATCATTACATTTCAGCAGTTCCGCTATTTTTAAGTTATGTGCAATAAGAAGTCACAGGATTTGGAACTAAAAGACTCATTTCAACATTCTCTGGGTAACCATAATAACTTTCCATGTGTTACTCTTTTAACTCATATTCTCCTTCACCTTCACGCGGGGAGAAAGAAACAATATGGAACTTTTTATTCTTGTCATGTACACGCTTCAGATGATAATAATGACGACAAACGTCAAATATACTTTTTCACCCTTTCATGTAACACCCTTTTTCCATCCAACGTTCAAGTGAAGTGGACATAACGGAACAAAGTTTACCCGGGCCCTCAGAGAATAAAATTACTATTGAAAGAATCATTTTCCCAGAAAATACTCGACAAGCAAGGGATGAAAAATTAGGAAACCGCGAACTATTCCGTGCCCTTGGTCCGAGATTTTTAAACATCGGTTCCTCCCCTCCAGCTTCCTTTCTCTGCACAAGTCCGACCAATTCCACATCATTCCAGTTGTGGCCCACAAATTGTATCGTCTGTTGCGTCCCTATGGCTGGCGCTTTTTTCCTCCTTCCTTCAGCCCCTCAATGTCACATCCATCCCATTTTCTACCTGGAGGCGTGGGAGGACAACCAACAATGCTTGGAATCTCATCTAATGATCGTTCGTAAAACCGCATACCCTAAAGCTTCCCATTATAAGTTGTATGATTCCACCGAGTCTAAACTAGGGAACTAACTCGACCAAACGTAATGCACGGACTACTAGCTGTTCACTCCTAACGCCTATACGACAAACTAAAATACAAATTACGTTGAATAAAACACTTTTTTGCACTTTTACCCGATTTTTCACTACGATCGATTTAGAGATATTTTCACGTCATTCTCTAGCAGATAAATTCTTGGTAAAGTGGTACAGTAACCGTTCGCAGTAAATAAAAAACCTAGAATTGCAAAAAGGTTTTTTTGTTAATAAACAAGCTCATAAACTTCCACAAAGTTGATTCACCAGCGATCATCTTTATTACAATTCAACTTAACCTACTATCTCAATACACTACAACATAACGTAAAATCGTTTTGCCTGCAGCTGTACAAACAAGCCCTCCTTCTGCTGACTTTGCCAACTAACGAATTACTCTCCATCATTCGTTTTTTTATTTTTTATTCTTTAAGGCGGCTTAGCCATTTTCAGCTCCCTCCATCTTAAGGGAATCCTTAAGCCATGGCCAATGACATGGGATGTTTCCTCTGGGATCCTAAGAAAACGGCTAAAACACTTGAACCAAACGCTTACACAAATGATTGCCTTCAGGTCTCCACTTCTATTTGAACCCACAATATACACCATAATAAACAATGCAAATTGGAATGTGCAACAAGTTGATTTGTCTCGGCGCAAATCCAAGTTTCTCGTCGATACAACGCAATTTAATTTGAAGAATACTCCTCAGGGTCTCATTAGAAAAGACTCGCCAGAAAATTAGTTTCTCGTTGGGCCTTCAAAAGAAGAATGGCGTGCAATAATTTTATTGGCACAGGAAAGATTAGACCTCTAAGTATTTATTTTAATAAAAATAATGTAACTGAGAAATTTTAGTGAAATCATCATGTTTTTAAAGGTGCATTATTGAGTTTAAGAAAAATGCTTAAAATAACGGTCGATTGAGTAAAAGATAAATGTCAATTCACGGAAATATTTCTAGACCAAAATTCTTTAATTTTTGATATTTTAAGTATGCATTTGACAATATTAGTTTTAGCAGCAAGAAAAAATTACATTATACTCTCTAGATCACTATCAAAACTACATGCATTTATGAAATATGAAAATCGATCGAAAAGCAGAAGCAAATATTTTTAATTATATTCAAGGCCATTGTATACGGTTTTTATCAACTATTAGCACTTATTAACCACTAATATAACTATTCAGCCATTTTGGGGCTTTTCCACAGCGTAGATTTACTTATTACTTAAAACTCAATATTCAGTTTTTCGAACTGGAAACGTCTAAAATTATCCTTTCAACACAATATTGAAATATAACCATGTCGAAGAAATTTCATTTTTTCTCAGCTTATAATAATAGGAAAAAGAAAAAAACAACTGCTGTGCTCAAAGAAGATAAGGCTACAAATCAGGAAAGAATATGTGAAATCATTCGTGTGAGCGTAGCCTTTTATGGATCGAAAGCATTAACTATTGGAAAAGCTGACCAGAAAAGAATAGAAACCTTTGAAACCTGGTGCTGGAGGAGGATTCTGAAGATCAAAGGAATGGACAAAATAATAAATGATGAAGTGCACAAAAGAGTAGAAGAGGATAGAGCCATATGGAGCACCATACAGAAAAGAAGAACAAGATTGGATTGGACACACCCTGGGACACAATGAATTTGTGAAGAACATAATTGAAGGCAAAATAGAGGAAAAAGTCCCCAGAGGAAGACTCAAGAGGGAACAATTTTTGGAGCAAATAAAGAGAAAAGTACATAGGAAGAGATACCAGGAGGTAAAGGAACAAGCATTAGATAGGGAAGGGTGGAGGGCTGCATTCAACAAATCCTGGGATTGAACGACTAATGACGAATAATAGGATATAGTTTAATATCTCCATTTACATAACCTAAGAAAAATGCAGCATGGTTTAATATATATTTCGGTGTTTCGTATGGAGAAAAAATTAAGAGTCAAAAAAACATTAGATCAACATAGCGCGTGAATGATGGGTTACATATGCTATTTTCTTAAAATATATGATTTGTTGAGCTCTATACCATTCAAACTTTGTTGATTGTCTCCTTACATTTGGGATTGCTTTCTTGGAAACATAATTTATGATTACAGTTTAATCAAACATAACTGCCTTCTGCTACTGACGTTAATACTTGGAATACTTTCATCTCAATTTTCAAAGATGTTTAATTATATCTTACGTTTTCATCTCTACATATTTTCATTTTTTTCATATTTGTGGTTTATACTTGGAAAAAACCGTATTCACTTGTAAACCCAAAATTAGTGATGTTAAATACCTTTCAACGGGCCTCGGCACCGAGATACGATATCAATTATATTTTTTTCCGACAACTTAGGTCACAGGTGAGAAACAAAACTCTTTCGGTGTTGCTAAGAAGAAGTAATTCTTACCATTCCTACCCAAACCATTTTTACTGGCCCTAGCTAATGTTTACTATTTGCATTTCGTTGCCATCCTTTGATATTCAATAACTATGACGGCCTACCGCACCTGCGCTTTCGTCCAAGGTCTAACGGAAGTGGCAAAATACATGTGTCTGTACGAAGAGAAATGGAAATATCCACTTCGTGTTGAATGTGCCGGTAGTATTACGAGCATTGCTCCTCAACTCAGCCCCTGTCAATTTCCGGGAGCTGGAAATATAATCCCCAGCCGCCTTCCACTGCTTTCCCTTGTCCCTCGGCCCTTACCCTGAAAAAAAGATACATTTCCTTTTCCTCTTTCGCGACTCGCTCGGCTAGAAGTTTGTGAGTCACCCACCCTCCCAATGCTCCCTCTTCCACACCTCGACCATGAAAGAAAGGGTCTTGGGTGGTATGGGGCAGGGAAGGGGCGGTCTTTTTTTATGGTTTTCCCTCGAGCGAGCCTGGGATATGCGGCGAAGAAAGCGTAGAGCTGGAGCTGGAGGGAAACGAGGACCGGAGGAGAGGAAGAACGGAAGAAAGAGTTCACACTCTTTCATCCCTTGCCGGCCGTGCCTGGAATACAGAATGCTGCTGCGGCAAGAGGGATGAAGAATCATCCTTAACTCAGCAAACAGGCACCGGCAGATAAAAAAAGGGTGGAAGATCAGGCGCGTACATTTACTTAAGAATATTTTGAAATTGGCGGATTATGGATTAGCTTCGTCTGTGTATGAAAATATAGGTTTCTCGTTATAAGTTATAACAAAAACACACCGAATGGCCTCGGACGTTCCCAGATTTAATCTCAATTTAATTTGGCAAGTATTCGCCAAAGTATATGAGGCTCTGTATCATGAAAAATTACTGCCAAAGCAAGTTTGATAGGGTAAAGGAACCTAGTAATTGAAAAACAATCATACGGCATTTTTAATTTCATAGATGTAACTAACAGTAAGTATGAGGAATATATTTTGACTTCTGCAACCAAAATTTGAAAACTTCCGAACACCCTGAAGCTTACACTGAAGCATCACATCATAATTTTTTGGCGTTATAAGTATCGCTATAGTTCAACAAGAAAGGATTTTTAATCATTAGGCACCATTTTAGTGTTCTTCAATCCTTTACATGTAAAGTCCAGCGTTTTAATTTTGTTTCCGGTTTCACGCTCAAGTTAGCAGCTCATCGGGAAAATAAACTGTGCCTCCGGACACCTCATTTAAATACCAGATGCGGAATTTTCGGTATTTTAGAATTCCGTGAAATACCAGTGGTGGTCAAGGAAATTGATTTGGCCTACTTCTTTGAGTGTGTGAAATTCACAATCCAATTTCCTTAAGTACTCGGAAAACTTCTTTATCCGAGCTATCCGTTGCTTTGACCGAAAGGCGAGGCACATAAAATGGAAGCGCTATCATCTTTAGATCATGAATAATCTAATGGCCATAAACTTAAAGATCAGAAATCAAACTGATCTATTAATTATGTTTTCTGTAAATTTATCTGATAAAAAATGAGAGAGTCATAACTTTAAATATTGTCATGTGTGCACCCTCTTAAAACAGGAATACTCCATAAAAATGCTCTTAAAAAGTGAGAAAGAATATATGTACTCCCAAACTATGTTTTTCTCAATGTAGCTAAAATAAATGTTATTCTTAAGTCAATATGGAAGCAGACAACGATGACACAAAACACTGAACTAGGTAAACGTCTTCAGAATGTATTTATTGAAATAACTTTTACAAACCACAAGAAAAATGCAACTCACGACTCGGGTTTCAACGCGTTTGCGTCATCTTCAGGTGATTGCAGGAGTTAAAACCCGGGTCGTGAGTTGTATTTTTCTTGTGGTTTGTAAAAGCCATTTCAATAAATCCATTTTAGAAATGAATTACCAGAAAGTTACCCAAGAGAGTGTTGAATTCAAACGTCTTCAGACCTGGATTCAGATTCTCTCCTCCATATCTATCTGGAGAAAGACTGAAAAACGTCTTCTCATACTTATGTTTTCTTTGTTGAAACCCTTTACCAAAAGAGCAACACATGGGCCAAAGAAGGCAGATCGTTTGTTTGCAATTTACCAGGCACTCACTGAAGTTAGCAACAAAAATTAAATGAGATAGTTTCGTTAGATAAAAGATAGTTTATTAGATAGTTTAGTTAGATAGTTTATTAGTTAGATAAAAGAAGATGGGGTAATATGGTGACACGCTGCTGAAGAATACAGTTCTCTTCACTCTGCAAACTAAGATCTTTTGCAGCACCAGCCTCAAGAGAGGTGTTCTAAATACTTTCACCACCACCAGTTTTTATAACCGGAGCCGCTCTGAGAATTTTCCTCAACCCGAGTCAACCAACCTTGCAACGAGCTTTCGTTATGCTCCCGAACAGTTTACATGGAAAAATACCTGGTCGTGTTCTGTGCCATGATCCATAAACAACGTTTATCTGACATCATAGTCAAAGATACAGGCGTAGAAGAGAATTAATATGACCCGATGGCCAGCAACAAAGAAAAGGTCGCGACGCAACAGATTCTTGCGAATGCAATATTAGATAAGCATAAGGGTCTATAAATGTACATTACATGGAAAATTCTGATAAAATGATACGATAAAACTAACTTATTTTTTCTTGTTTCTTTTCTATCTTTCAGAATTAAATAATGTTTACGAAAGGCAGAGATTGAACTAAAAATAAAAGCTTTACATCTAAATGCGCCCGTTTTTCGATGAAAACCCTTTACAATTACTCCTACAATCATGGGTACTCCTACAATCTAGAAGCTTTAATTTTTTCTGACACTCTTGCATGTGACAGATTCAATCAAGATGGAAATATATGTATTAAATGTGACTCAGATTACGAGATTGACATTTCAACGTAGCACACTTGATTAAAAAGCAACATTTGATTCAACAAATACTCAACCCATATATTTCCCATTTTTGATAGTCGATGTATACTACCATATTCTGAAACAAAAAGATTGCTTCTAAACCAAATCAAGCAAACAGAAAGCTTAAAAATAAAGATAACAAGGCAAAAGATCGCTTTCCAAACAACTCGTATTAGTAACAAACACGGTCAAAAGCCCATTTCAAATTTCACCGGAGAAGAAACTTGATCCAAGCATAAAATACAAAATTGTCTCAACCATATTGCTAGAAAATATTCCAAATGCAGAGTAACATATCACCACATACGGAGTTGGTTAAAACAATGTGTTCATGAGGTTGGAAAACATCGCCTTCAAACAAAATCAAATTCGTTCACCTCGATTGATTTGAAACTCCTGACTTCAGATCCAGAGTACAACATATAATTTTATATTATGTAAGAGACAAATACAACGAGAATTGGTAGCGAGAACAGAAGTTGCATGGCAAACATTTAACAATCACGCGAATACACAAACACAGTAGCTAATACGACCGATGGTGATACATCTTCGAAGATGCCTCAGTCTCTCTTGCAGTCAAATTTAAACCCAAAAGAAGTCGATATTTCTATGTATAAATGTATGCGCACGTCGAAAGATAGAGATAAATGATTCAGTGTTCGTACTTAATATATTATCTTTACCGCGTTTATATATCCCTCCTGGAAGATAATAGTCTTGGGCATATTTCGACATATGTCTGTCTCCCCTAATGAAGTCTCATTCCAAGCAATAAAATATATTTGCCTAAATTTTTCTCGCAACTAAGACACCTTCTTCCTCCTTTGTTAACGGATTCTATGTAAAGCACATTGCTTCATATGAGTATGCATGGATTAACAACATTGCGTTTATTTCATCCGCGAAATAGGCATGGGGCCACATATCTGGTCTAGTTGGAGGTGATGGCTGGAAATGGAACCAGCCCTTAGATATGGCCAATGAGTAGATAGACAGATAGAGGAATGATAGATGAAAACTAAGGTTTGATATTAATAAAGATACTAGGAATGAGGAATATTAAAAATAGCGAGGGACGAAAAGATGAGTGCTAACAATAAAAGAGCGGCAAGAGAGATATAAAGGATAAAAATCAAGAATATGGAGAGGCACAGAACCTTATTAATGCGTAGCTACCTTTATTGAATTATAATTCAATTTTCATCTAATGTGTAAATATTGCTACGTAAGGTCGATCGTATCAAGAGCCGTCTACTGGATCGAGAGGGTTCCAGAGCAGTGGAGCGGCGACGAAACGAGGGAGAGGTTGGGGAGCCCATTTAAATGGAACCATCGACAATAGGGCGGATCGAAAAACCTTTTATTTTAAATCGTGTTTTTCGAAACTAGTGCTTAGCATTTGTGGTTGGTGGTCCGTATAAGCTATAAAAAATTCCAACTCGATCGGATCATATCTTCAGGCTGCGCTTTTTAATCAAACTTTTTATGAAAAAAGTAAAAAATTTGCCAATTTTTCTGATAGTAACTAGCTATCCCCGGAATGATTACCTGGCAAATAATTTCATATATTGCTTAATATTAGCGATTGAGTGTGTTTGAATTAGGCAAATATTTCGTCAAAAATCGTCAAATAAGCCGAATATACAGAAGTGTTACGGATGTTAGGTAGGCAACAACCCGCTATAATAAATCGACCCCACCTACTTAAATTTACCAAGAACGATAAGGTAAGAGGAAAGGAAGTAAAATGCAGCTCTTAGTTCATCGACTTATCGACTATCCGACACTCACCACAAGTTAATGGCTGCAGTCGAGTGCCGACCGCCCACCCACCCGAGTAGATTGGCCTATTTAGGTTTTAAAGTACTTTTTGGCATCAAACTTTGGTCATATTTTTGTCCTTCCATCGAGCTGTAAAGATGCAATCTAGGGAGTCATAACCACATACAGCAATATATACAGTGTTTACATCCTTGACCTGCCACTCCTCCACTGCCTGGCTATGGTACGGCAGGTCAAACGAAGTCTGCAGTTTTCCTAGGAAATCGTCTCTCCCTGCTGCGGTCTCTTCTAAGGCTTCATTGGTAATTACTAAGTGTGCTACTTTGACAATTTGCAAGTTTTTTTACTTTTTTCAAAAACTTTTGACTAAAAAGCGCAGCCTGAAGATATAATCCGATCTAGTTGGAATTTATTATGGGTTATAAGGACCACCAAACACAAACTATACCTAAGCACCAGCCACAGACCGATTAAAAAAAAACCGTTTTTCGATCCACCCTAATCGACAACCCATCGAAGGTACCTGAAGGGCTATGGACGAGACAGATAAGCGCGGAGGTACCCATAAGAGCGGAAGGTCAGTTCGAGGAGTATGTGCGGAGGGCCCGCGAGTGCCCACGGAGGTGCGTGGGAACAGTGGAGTGAGTGAGTGATGAAGGATCTCAGATTTTCCCGGAGTATCTGCTGGATAAAGGTTTCTCGGGTCTTCCACCGGGTGAGCAGGTCCATGGGGCCAAACGTTCCGGAGAACGATTTGTCCTCCCCTCTTCAGGGGGTTCACCTTCCGAATGCCGTTTCCTCAATTTTGGCCGGTATATTTACTCTCTCCTTCCGGGTCACAGCCAATCAGGTGGCACCTGACCCGGGAGGAGAGAGTATATATACCGGCCAAAATTGAGGAAACGGCATTCGGAAGCTGAACCCCCTGAAGATGGAGGACAAGTCGTTCTCCGAAACGTTGGGCCCCATGGATCTGCTCACCGGTGGAAGACCCGAAAAACCTTTATTCGGAGTGAGTGAGCATCGCACGAGAGTGTGGGAGACAGAGTCGAAGGAGAAGAGAGTGACCGAAGAGAGTGTGCGGGACGGAGCAGCGTCGCAGAGCAGCGTTGGGGACCGACATGCTGAGGAGGTGAGACTGACTGAGGGTAGAGAGCGGGACAGCGCAGCATCGCAAGGCAGTTGAAGTGAGTGTGGAGGGTGGAGAGTATGCGGTGGGCCCCATGGAGTGGGTGCGGAGGAGCGAGTCGAGAGTGCCATGAGGGAGAGTGAGATACCGGATATAGCAGGAAGTGTATTGCGGAACGTGACGCTGGACGAACACTAGAAATAAAGGAGAGAAAACAAAGCAGCGGAAGCTCCTACCTTTCTTATACGATCTCCACTCACGGAATCAAAACAATGTTTGAATTGATCTCCATACAACACGGGAGCCGTGATTGCGTCATTAACTTATTCACCAAAAGCAATCAATTAAAATCGACTGTGAAGAGACAATATCGTTGAAGTGTGGCGACACGCGTTACAACCATATTCTAGACAAATTTTGCACGTAAAACGACGGATTTTCTCACCATCTCAACGCTTTTCCGTATTTACCATCTTAGAGTGGAAGAACGAGTACCAATGGGAGGCATGAAAGATGCTGATTCGTGACAGGGAGGACAGGCTGATTGTTGTGGATGGATGTCGTTTAATCGTGGTTTTGTCAGGTCTCGGGCCTAGTAGCGGAAGCGATAAATCGAGAGCGGGTGAGGATTAAAACAGCCTCGACCAATGAGGAAAATATATTCATACCTATATGTACGCAACACAACTAGTTACGTGTCACAACTAACAAATGCTACTGAACCAGCGTCCATTTCCGAACTGAACAGCAATGAGAATCGCCGTTTCCAAAGAGAGCTGAAAGGCATCAGTTATGTGTGTTATTTTCTGAATTCAACATCTAATGACGAAGAAAGCGACCTGTTATGTTAATCACAAGGCTAAGTAGGCATCAAGGCGTTATGACAGTGGTGATTACCTCTTTTTCCATTGGAGACTTCACCGAGGAAAGTCAAATGAAAATCAACATTCAAAGAAAGAGATAGATTCAATATCTTATTTCTAGAAACATTCTCATAGGCCTTCTCATGAAGTTTGTGTTACTGTTACCAGTAAGTTACCAACGTTTTGTCAGATATCAACGACGACGAGGCTCAGAAGCTAGCCTGCCCATTGTTATCTGTTAAGCGACCTCATATTCATTCTTTGCAGCGCATACATTACGCTCGTGGTGCATTGCATTTCCCCAGCTTTTATGGCTCGCATGGCGTACGCATTATGTTAAAGTTAAATTATTCGATTTTAGTACAGTTGGTGCACACGTTTACTCTGAACAGTAGCACATGAGGGGGCTTCATTTCATCAGTACAAGTTCTGCAAATACGACCTCACCACGAGTATTCTATAACGACTCTCTTTCGGTAACGTCAACGGCTAATCAAAGGAGGATATTGGGAAATCATACCTCATGCTCTCGACTGTCTGAGTCAAAAAAGTTATGCATATTCATAAAAGGATTCTTGTAAATATGGCTACACTTAAATTTGTTGTAATGAACAGATATATACATACGATCCCCGCGGTAATGCCTCTGTACAGACTGACACGGGAATGTGTGTTTCGTACAAGTGTCTCTTCGAAAAATCTCTGAAAATTGGGTAAGTCCGTGAAATGAAAGAGCCTGGCATTATTCCCTCTGAGGACTCTTTTTGTGCCAATGAATCAACATAATGGGAAAATGACTGCGCTATAGTATCCGTTTTATGACTTGGGCATGAAAGATTGCTACTACTTTTCTCTTTATGAGGGCTAGGAATTCAATTCAGAGCACGTCAGTGGTGAATGTGAGAGTGAAGTGACAGTAGCCAGGGACGAATTTAATGACTAAAAATATATTTGTGAGAAACGTGTGGGGCAGTGCAAGAACTATACCGGAGCAGATAAAAATATTGATCACTACCTTGTAACCATGAACATACACCTTCAATACAGAATAAGAAAGATGTTCAAACATGAACCACGATGGTACTTAATGCGCCGGTGGAAAAGGAAAACAGAGAAAGATTCGCCGCAGTGGTTGATAATAGAATAGAAATTGAAGAAGAATGGGCAAAGAAAAAAATAGGATTAGCTGAAGAGGGCAATTTTAGAAAAAACAGAAGAGCAACTGATGAGCAAGAGAGCCGACTCGAAGAATCCATGGATATTGACAGAAAGTTGGAAACAAATCGAAGAATGAAGAAAATCCACGAACCCCAGGAACGAAGGTGTGGCGGCCCCTACACGAGGAGCTATGGAACCAAGTCAATCAAGAATGCAAGGCAAGGGAAAATTGGACCGAATGCTGCTGCGAGAAGGTGAAGGAAAAAATTAAGGAGTACCCTGAAACAGCTCCGCTTTTAGGCAAGGCCCTCAGATTACATACCACGCATATTTAAAAAACAATACTGAGTCAGCATTGCTCATTTTGTTTTTACGTATATACATGTGAGGTAAAAATGGTATATTCATCATAATCTGTTTTGTCGAGGAGGAATAAATTTTCGGTATTAAAGTTAATATTTCACCCAAGTTATTCTCGCTCTGATTGCTCGTCAATCTGTGCTTTGTAAATTGTTAAGAATATTCATGATGAGAAATAATGATAACAGGTTTTTCGTCTACTCTTTATTCAAGGGACCCGTAAGTTTGTAGTACACCTTTGCCGGTGGGAAGTCTTATAACTGTTCATGGTTTGTTGTACTCACTCTATTCATTCTCGTATAAACTATATACACGAACACGAATGAAACGAAATGAAGAGTCTCAAAGTAAGTTATATAACACTAAAAGTAGATTGCGCAAAACATCTGGTGGCGGGCTCAGGAAGAGACTCAAAACGTTTTCACCATTAATCAAGATGTCTTGATAAATACGAATTTAAATACGAAAATTACGCCCATTTCTCAAGGACAAGGGGTTTTTATTATAAACTGAATTCTAGTTTTAGATGTGGAAGAAGAAGCAAAATCCAACGGCTGATTTGCACGAACACAAACAAGAACACCCTTGCACCTTAGTAACTACAACAAAACAGAAAAACAATTAGGGCCGGTTTATCTATCTATAGGAAAGCCGATTTAATCCAACGGATAGCTTATTCACAGGGAAAACCTAAGAGACACGTAATCCACTGACGTTCTAGCTGTACCTACCCGCCGCTTGGGATTGCCCACTACTTCCTCCAGCCGGTGACATCAAATCCAAAGGATAAACGGCCATCAGCGCATCCACGTGGCGATACTTACCTCCTTGAAATGTCGCCTATGCCTGCTCTAGCTCACACTTTGCCATTATTGCGTTAAGTTTTCACGCCTGCTTTATAATTAGGAATCACAATCTCATATTTTACGGTATGTAATATGTAGCACGAGGTGGCTGCATATTTTTATTGAACCGTGTTTGGCAAGTTGACATTTGTCTGAATTGTATTTGGCGCATCAGATTCTTTTGTTATATGATAATTATCTCTTCTACGAAGAGAGGTGGGCGGAATGTTTGGGAAGTTGACATTTGTTTGATTTGTAGTCTCAGTTCCGCTCCCAAGTTGCAAGTTATAGTCGTAATCTACCTCACATCAAGGAGGAAATATATCTAAACTCATTGTAAAATATCTCGAGGTTTTTATTCATCTCTATCTTCTACATTTTTTGGTCCTTCGGGCTGGATCCGGTTGGGATCTCGGTGCGCCGGATGAAAGGTTTCGGAAATCGACGGATCAGAATCTGGAAACCGGAAATCTTATCGATGAATCGTCACATCAATTACTATAAGACGACAGCTTCTTATCTTCCACAGCGACTTATCTTTCATCTAATGTATCATCATTTTATATTTCTTGTACCACGGGAGTTGGAGAGGGTGCAACTTATATTTCGGAGAACTCTAATCGGGTGGAAATTTCAACGGCAGCGGTCGAAGATGTGCTTGATCGAGGACACGTCGGGGAATCAGCCAACCGGCGAAGCCGCGATAATCAGCTGACTCAGCGGAGTTGGTGAGCATTTATGCATGCCAGACTTCAGCACGAGAAGAGAACGTCAAAAAACTGCAAGATCGTTTCAATTCATATAAATAAAGCTGAAAATTGACATACTATCAGTCATATCGAGTTCTAGGCTCTTATAACATCGTATCTGCACGTGATTAGCCTATGAGGAACTGTATTCATCTTGAATTTTATTGCTAATCATATTTATCTATTGCATGATTGAATAATTTTTGTGCAATTAAATAAGTTAAATGTTGCTATCAACTGGTAATTAGTTCTTAGAATTATTCTGGAGAGTAATTAGGTTGTCAATGAATGACTCACTTGAACTATTTCCAGTGCTAACAGTCAAATTTGACTACAGTCTCATTTTGTGCTAATCTATCATCCTCACGATTATTAACTGTTAAAAATGGAATAATGTCATGAAAAGCAGAAAACCTATTTGAGTAAATTAGTAATTATTTCGTCAATTTCAAAAAAAGGAGTGAAAATGATTGGAGGTTCGTGTAAAGTTTGATTAGAGAGTGTCAAAAGCTGTTGGCGAAAATTACTCGATGCTCATGAACAGATGGTTGATAGTGATCGTATCGATTCTAATCACAACTATATCACTTCTGGATACTATAAATGACTATAAATATAATGAATTTTGATTGTAGAGAGGAAGTTCAGCGAATAGGTGAATTTGAAGGATTTCTTCTCAGTATTGAGACAGAATCATACGCGGAGTGAATCAAGAGAATCATAGTTTCTGTTTAGAAAGTGATCAACTTGTTAAATTGCCAATACCAGAACTGCCTAAATTTTTGGGGATTATTGTCATTGGGAAACTTATCGTGATTTAATAATTTCAACGATAATTGAGCCAAACGATATCTCAGACGTTGCTAAACTCAGTATCTGCAAATCTCTCTTTCTGGTTACGCTACGTGCTTGATTCGTACCATTTCAATTCCTGGAGAAAATTTCATGGTAATGGGAATCCTTGAAATCCTGGGAATCTTTGAAAACTTATTATGAGAATACCAGAGGGTTAATGAGAGCTCATCTTCCAACTTTATTAGATCTTAAGCCAATGAAAAATGGATCTGCCGCTGAACTCCGTCGTATCGATGCAGGCACAGTAAATCCTCTTCTCGCGTTTGAGACGTTGCGACGTCCGGTAAAGAAATGGGATGATTTAATTGTCTTTATCACTAAAAGAAAATTAGATGCTGAAACACGACGTGCTTAGAAATTTAAAATAGAAGACTCAATAACATTACCTACTTATAAGATGCTTCAAAATATTCTTAAGACAAAAATCATGGGCTTGGGTAGTCTCGAATATCGTAAACTAGGGGCCTCATCCCCGAGTCATTTAACGGGGCCTTACAGTGGAGTTCAACTTGTTACGTGGCAACAGCTGCTTAAAATTTGGAATTGTTCATGTGACTAAACACTCAGAAAGGAAACCACTAGTGTGCGTTCTCTGTAATCAGACTCATTTGTTGGCATTTTGTGATACTTTTAAAGCCAAACCTGTTTAGCAGCGCCAATAATTCGTGATTTCTAAAAATCTTGGCTCAACTTGATTAGGAAATCATGGGTTGAATAACTGTATAGCAAATAAGTGATGTCAAGTCTGCCATAAAAACCATCATACGCAGATACACATTCAAGCAAATAATTCTCGCGTAGTGAAATATCGTGATAAAGGAAATAGGGAAAGCTTTGAGAAACCTACCGCTTTTGCAGGTGCATCTACAAGTGCTAATGTTCATTTACCGTATCAAGTGTAAAGTAAACATAATGCTGTGGTACTGTTAATAGCATGGTTCAAAATACAGAGCCATGGCGTGATGTGGTTTTTGCTCGAGCTCTGATTGATCAATGTTCTCAATCTTATTTTATGACAGAATCATTGTTTCAAAGGTTTTAATTACGTAAAAAGTCAGTTTCGGTGACAGTTAGTGGACTTGGAGGAAGACTTAGTGTGACATACAAAGGGTCTAAGAGCATAATAATTAAACCAATATTTTCATCTTTGTTTAGCTTTGTTACTGACTGTTGACTGTTTTGACTAACTGACAGACTGTTGGTAGTATCCCGACTGACTGCATATAAGCCATGCCCACCAGAAGGGGACAATTGGTCTCATCAGAAGAATTTAGTACTAGCTGACCCAAAATTCCTCCAGGGTGGACCAATCGATACTTCTTGGAGCAGCTCTGCATGCTAGAATTTTGGAAGGAGATACATTTCATCAAAGGGAGATCCACCCAGCCCATTGCAACGGCTACAGTCCTTGGTCGTATCATCTTGGGTGAGACAAATTTCGATCTTGATCAGTAATCATAATCATTTATGGTACATTATAGCTCAGCTGATGTGTCTGTGGACTTACTTCTTCAACGTTTTTGGCTGCAGAAAGAGGTTTACGCTAAGAGTAGCTCCACCAATCCTGAGGAAGATGTATGTGAACATTATTTTGAGTCTATATACTCAAGAAATACAGATGGTCACTACATTGTTAGACTTTCAGTAGTTTTAGAAAAAATGAAAAATTTTGGAGATACTTACTATCCATCTATTAACTTATTATTCCGCATGTAAAATAAGTTTAAGAAGGACTCGGATTTTCAAAAACCCTAATGTGAATTTATGCAAGAATATATTAGACCTTGGTCACACGCAATTAATTAATGAATCTGAGGTGGACTTTAAAAAGTATGCTTTTCTCCCTCATCATGGTGTGCTAAAAGAAATCTGGAAGTACAACCACTAGATTGCGGACAGTTCTTAACGACTCACTAAATACAAGTGAGGAGTTATCATTGAATGATTGTTTTTACTCAGGTCCCAACCTACTTCCAGAAATCGTGCCTTTGATAACAACTTGGCGGAAATACAGATATGCGTTTATTGCTGATATTGAAATTATGTACAGGCAAATTATTGTCCATGAGGCTGATAGACACCTACAAACAATCCTGTGGAGATTTAATCCGTCGCAGAAGATACAATTTTATTGTCTTCGAACTCTGACATACAGATTGAAATGTAGTCCTTTCATTGCTATTACAATCATGAAACAATTAGCAAAAGATGAATCCGTAAATTTTCTTTCAGCTTCTACCATTCTTAATGAAGAAACTTACATTGATGATTCGATAACTGGCAGCCATGACCTTTACACCACCTTTGAAAAAAAAGGAAATAATTAATCTGTGCAAGGTGGGCAGATTCTCACAGCAAAAATGGATTTAAAATGCCACTGAATTACTTGACCGCTTGCCGGGAGACGCATTAGCCATTGAACCAGAATTAATCTTTGAGAATGAATCCGTTTTTGCTGTATTGGGACTTAGTTGGAAACTCGGCGGTGATCATTTAAAATTCCAAGAAGAACGCAAACGGCAGACTGGAACTTGGACTAAAGGAGAGTGCTTTCAACCGCCGCTGAATTATTTAATCCATTAGAATGGCATGTACCAATTGTAATTTCAGCCAAAACATTCCTTCAGAAACTGTGGTTGTGGAAGATACACTAGGATGAACAATTACCGGAATCAGATGCTAATTATTGGGAAAAGTTTTATAATGAATTACATGAAGTTACATCCATTAGAATTCAAAGATGGTTAGGTTAAGGAGATTCAAACAGTGTTTTGCACCTGCATGGATTTGCAGATGCTTCTAAATTTGGCTATGCTGAAGTCTTGTACCTTCGTACAAACAACATGTGCGTAGCATCGGGATACATAGTGAAGCTGGTTCAAGCAAAAACAAAAGTGGCTCCTTTAAAGACTCTATGTATTCCAAGATTGGAGTCATGAGCTATTCATCTGTTTGCTAAATTAACTTATCAATATGTGAAAATATTTGACTGTGACGAGTTCGAGATTCATTTGTGGACTGATTCTCGAGACATCTTATTTTGGTTGAGAGATCATTCATCGAGGATTGGATTGGATATTTGGGGAGGCGACCGACGCCTAAGGTCAATGTGCCATAGGGGATAGGTAAGGGAGGAAGGGTGGCTAGAAAACCGGCGTCGGCGTTAGCCTGCTCTTAACGAAAGGCGCCAAGGGGACCACGGCTCAACGTCTCATCCGACAGATGGAGTACTCTACTTTAAATGCCCTCCACAAGACACTCAAGTAGGGATCGGGTTCACTCTGAAAACATCCGCCTCTGCAGGGATTTGAACCCTGGCCACCCGTGTGGTAGGCGAGTATTCAAGCCACCACACCAACCCGATCCCCGCATCCATCGAGATGGTCTACTTTTGTCGCCAATAGGTATTCTGATATACACACACTTCCATAATGAAGGAACTAAAAGCAATCCAGCTGATCTAGCCTCTAGGGCATGCTCCCCTTCAACATGGAAACATTAGGAATTATGGTGGTCTGGGACTGATTGGCTCTCAAAAAACGAGAATCTCCGGCCAAAAACTTTTGATTGCCCTTCAAAGTAACTATCTCATGGCCTTAAAGTTAATGTGACTATGCCATTGCTTAATAACATAACTGGGCAAAGTGATGGCCTCAATTTTTTCAAGAAACATTCTCAATTAAAACTCTCAAGCATGTAATATGATACGATTTATGCTTGCTAGTAAATTAGTGAACCCCGTAATCAGTGAAACTGGGGTTAAAATGGAATACAATACTTCTAAACAAATACTGATACATATTGAAATGGATCGTGCTAGATTTTTATTAGCGTATACTAGCAAAGGTACCCGTTGAAATTCAACGGGGGATGAAAAAAATACGGGGCATAGAGGTTGTAGGTTCGAGTCGCTCATGAGGTTTATTTTTTCTATGCAAATCAGCTATAATTTTAGTTTTATTTTTTAATTCAGAAGATGAAAACCGCATTATATTATGCTTACCGAGTTTCAACACTTTTTTGCAGTAATATATAGAAATTAAACTACGGGCCATTTGCATTCTAGAGGCTTTCCGCATTAATGTAACATCGTGGCATTCTCCTGCTTTACATGGGTCAAACTTAAATTAGTCCACTTAAAATGAATTTTGCCAATTTTAGGCAAAAATATTCCTGAAAATATTGTAATCAGCAACATTTCAGTATACGGCCTAGATTTCCACTGAAATACATATTTCTACATATAAAAGCCAGCCCCATTTCCCTTTCAAAGCTAATGCTAATTTCACGGTTACCAAGGAAATATCCTATTGTTGACAGAAGTAAAATTCATGATTTTGACATGAAAAACGCGATTTCTAGGAAAATTTTATTCGTATATGAAAATTGAAAGACAAAATAAGTTTTTAAAATCTTTTTATCATCTAATAGCGAAAACTATAGACTTCTATCTTTAGTAAAACTATATAAAATACGCAAAAGGAGAAACCTCTGCACTTGAACCAAAATGTTCAGACTTGAGTTTTTCAAACACATATATATGTATGACTTCCCACAAGAGCACACTTGGTAAACGCCTTCGGAGAGGGTTGATGGAACTCTGTCCTTGGGCCCGGGAAGAATGTCGGATATCTTGGTGACACAGCTAAACCTCGTGACCACGTCATGCTTCCGTAAGACCCTTGCGATTTTTTTCGAGGTCCCCGCGATGAAAGGGATGGTTACATAGGCCTTTGGGTCCAGTGTGGGTTCTTCTTTTCCTTCAGATGCTATCGTCGATAGGCCTCGCCTTTCTTCTCTCTCGGTCCTTTTCAGGACCATTTCCCTCCTGTATCCATTCCTCTGTAATGCTGTCGTCAGGTGTTTTTTCTCGCTGGGCAGTGAATCCGAGTCGCAAATCTTGTAAGCTCGATTTACGAGTGTGGCTACCAGTGCAGTCTTGCAGGCGTTTACCAAGTGCCGTGCTCTTGTGGGAAGTCATATATAGGCAAAACCTGCAGAGCTTTGGGCACTCGGCTGAAGGAACACCAGAGAGCGACAAAAAACAGACAATTCAAAGCATCTGCCATCTCAGAGCACGCATGGAGTGAACCGGGACACACCGTACAATTCAAAGACGCAAAAATAATAGCCAAGGAAAACAGGTACTTCCCGAGAATAATAAGAGAGGCTATAGAAATCGTAAAAACACCAAATAATTTTAACTGAGAAGATGGATACCCATTGCACAGCGCTTGGAAGAGAGTAGTAAGTTTCCCGCGCAAACGCGACGCTGCTCCATGATTGGTCGGAGCACTGATCGCTTCTTGGCGCCAAACTTGGCCTATATAAGGACGGACCAAAACATAAGCAATGGCAATAAACATTTTCAATTCAATTCAATTCTTCTCCCCATCCTTCACCTGAGGACGCCAGCAGGATAGCTGGCGAAACTGTTGTGCTGAATGACAACTGACGCGGATGCAACCCGAGAAATGTTGAAATCATTTGATCAACGCCGCGGAAACCTGCGAACTAACAATTAATGACTACGTTTGGACAATATAGTCTTCCTATCTATTACATTTTAACATTTGGTAATTATAATGCATACTTAACTACTCATCATTCTTTTTCGGTGTGGGCCAAGTGAAAGAACTTATTTTTTGTTATTAGCCTTTTAAAACCAGCTCTGTATGAATAATTTTCTTCATGGCGCCTAATCATTATTTCTGTATCATTACTTTGTCTTGTTATGATAACATTTTTCTGTAGTTTTATTACTAATAAAGACATTATAAAATCAATTCTCAACTTAAACATATCCACATAGTTAAGTGGAGCAAAATATTTCTTATTTTAAAAAGATTTTCACTCCCAAAACACCAAAACCAATGAGCATACCATAACAAATACAAAGGAATGGTTTGTCTCCAACATTATCTCGCTTACCTGTAATTACTCCTACCGTAGATAACAATTTTATGGCATCAGTAAACGATCTTGACACGAAACTATTACTTGGCTCGTGCTGTTAATGTTTTTTATTGACATTCATGTGGTACAAGTTATTTTACCATACTTAGAAATTCAATAATAAGCTAAATTCAGTGATTTTAATGACATTTTATCTCAGATCTTAGGTTTTCACATATTTGTCGTTTCATACAACTTTTCACACGAATTATTTAAACTATGGAAAGAGCAATTAAAACGATTGAAACGGCAGACACCAACTTCTCACAGAAAATATCAGTCACAAAAGCCATTACGTCCTCAGTATAAATGATATCGTATCCTTCGTACACTAGCAACGAATAATCCTTATTGAACTCGCCATGAATAAACTAATTTCTCGTGTAACATTTGCTATCAAACAAAACATAATAAGCCCGAAACATGACTCAAATGGCACATATTGTGTTCCCAAAAATCACTGGCAACTCGTGTGAACGTCAATCTATTGTGTCACTCAGTGGAGGGTTGACGGAACTCCTTGCGTGGTGCTCCTTAATGAAGCTCATCTTATGCAAAAAATGTTTTGACGTCCTATTTAATGACTATGAAACAATAGCTGAGATAACGTTTGCGCACAAAACGATCTCCATCAATCAAATGCTTCAGATGCGACACTGAATCATTTACTTTGTAAACGTCTGCAAAACACACACTTAAATCCAACCGGGCTTGTGTCGAGCCTTGCACATATAAGAATTCTTTTGTTCAGAACATACAGTGGCCATTCACAGCGTTATCTTCAAATCATGCTCGCGCTGAGGAAACTATAGCAACGTTGCCGAATCTTTCTATGGAGTAACTACCCAGCGGTTGATATGTGTCGGATAGACGGTGCATGAGAGCTACCTGGCGGGTAGCAATATCCAGCGGTCGGCTACTGGGAAGTTCACCCCGGGATAAATGGCCCCGAGATGGACAGATGATTGAGACTGATGACGGGCCCTGAGGAATCCTATCCACATAAATTTCTGTTTCTGTCATTTACTTCTTCACCATCGTCTTCCTCATTTTATTCTTTATAAATGCTAGGTGTCTATGCATCCCATGAAATATGCCAGACTTGCTGGGTAAAGATGTAAATGATTTATTATAAATTGGCCGCTTTTTTCAAATGATACCTCATGATGATGAATGAAATATGATGGAGCCCAAAATTAATGCTGCGTAAGCTACGTGGTACTACACAAAACCTAAGAAATCTAAGTTGAATACTTACTCGTTAAGGAAGTAGTGAGAAGTAATTAACTTCTTATATTACGCCAATGTAAATAATATCTTCATTCACCATACAATATCATAAATTTACTGTTTTAGGCACCTGAATTCCATTATATTGACACACATTTACTAAGATCTAACAAAGGAAATAGGTTCTAGTATTTCGGATTCTACCAGATAAATATTGAGTTACTGGTCCTAACTTTCTTTTTTAATTTTTCGAGAAAAAGATTATTACATAGCTGCGATACTTTTACATGGAATGTGCTATCAGAATAGTGTTTTTCTCATAGGATCAATCAAAGGAGGAAGGGAAGCTCAAATATGGACCTCCTGGGGTCAGAAAGATGACGCCTTGGAAGATTGAGTGCTTGCGCGCCATTCCACCAGAGAACCTTCTCATAAAAAATTCAATTATTTTCCTGGTTCCAAATTAGGTTCAAACTTATTGATTTCAAGTTTTAAGAAGAGAATCATAAAACTTGAAGAAATTAATAGACTTGAAAATTGTCTTGGTTATGCTCGATCGTAAAAACTTTGGTGTAGGTACTTTCAGTTCCTTTAGCTAAAGAGGAACAACATTGACGTGAAGAATTTTCAAGGGAAGCCAAAAAACGATTCTCTCAAATTTTCTGCAAAAGACGGGTAAGAGTGTTACACATTAATCTCAAATTAAATCCTTCTGGAGTAAATTATTTAACTGTTTCGTTGGAATATGATATTTGCCTTGTTATTAAGGTGATAACGGTAAATCATAGGATGAAATTTATCATGTGCCTAGCAATAGTAGCTAGTTATATGATTTGTATCTAAAAGCATAATAACCTATTCATGTGATGGAAATTATTGAAATATTTTAGTATAATAGAAGCGTATATATTTCTAGAAATGCTTAGTAAATTATTCGTTCACATAGACACCCGGAAGACAGATTTAAGGGAAGGGAAAGGGTATCCATAAAATGCACAAGCTGTAAGATAAGGATGGAATATGTGCACCGACAAAATATGAAAATTCAGTATCTACCGAGTTGAATGCATTCAACTCAAAACTTTTCAATATATGAACAGCGTTTTGATGGAGGGGAACCCACTTTGATAAATTGACAGTGTTTTTTTTTCTACGTCTACATACTTCCGTTCACTCTGACGAAGAAGAGTACTTAAGAGGTTGTATGGACACCAACCATGAGGGAGTGGGCATGGGAAAATGAGATAGCAGGGGAAATAGGATAACTTTTATGTGAATTAAGGGTCTTATGCTATAGTCACGCTGTTTTCCATGTAATCAAACTTTTTCGAGGAAAGAAGGAATCGTTGTACCTAACGGTGACGTTTATTTCTCTCTTATTCTGCAGTTTATAGACCTTCCAGAGATATAGTGTCCACCATGTTCAACTGAATTCATCTGATTAGAATTGAAGTCATCAAAGCCTAGTGTGTTGCCCCCGAGTCTCTAGTGGTTCATAACCTCATCCTTCCATCAGCTATGAGACACTCGATCTTCGCTCGTAGTAGTTTTAAACAAAGCGAGCGGCTTTTTTTGTATTTTATATAAAACACAAACAATATCTAACTTAGCACGTCCCCAAGCACTCGCTGCGTATTCGAGATGCGATCTAACGAGAGCAAAGTAGTTTCTCTCGATCACCTTCAAATTGGAGCACCTACCAACCACTTCCTTGATAACTCCTGGTTAATTTAATCTTTCCGTAAATTTTTTTCATATGGTTCCTCAACGATAATGCTGGAGTCAACGTAATCCCCAGGTATTTGACATCAATCGATTCTTTTATATCAGGTCTTTCTTCGCAATTAATGTAGCATAGTTATTTCCTTCCGAAAGAGCTGTACTGCAGTGTATATACTTTTTGAATCTCAAACTTACGGCACCGACACTTCATGATGTTGATTTGAAATAATTTTAGATCTAAGTGATTCATTCGTAATAAAGTAGTAATTTGTAAAAAATATAAGATCCCGCTTTGGCACTCAGGACTGATCATTGACCTACCTATGAGTCGGAGGTTATATAGCGAGGTTAAACTTATAGGTTTGAGTTTTTAATTGAGTAGGACATAAAAGCTATTGATTATTAATTTATCAAAGTTATTAAGACGTTTAATTATTAAAAATTAGAACGATGTAACACACTATCGTATGCACATAGACATGATATAAGTAAGAAATAAAATACTGTGTACACATAAAATATATTAGTACTTGAAAAACATCACAGTATGTAACTGATAAGGTTATCAATTAATACCCTCATAAATTCAGCTTAACCCCAAATATGTGCAAAGAAATTCTGATGTGTTTTGTCTTTCCTGAAAAAATACTACGACCATGTTTATAGATTCATTTAAGTTAGATAAAAAATTCCCATCATTTCTTTACTGGTGTTTTCACAGCATTTTTCTATTTAATTTTAACCTATAATTTAATTACTCGCAATCTTCGCCGATGCAAAAATTTACCAACAGTCTTACTTTCAATCATATGAGTGTAATGTGCAAAAAATTTTATTTTACTTCGTGATTCCAAATGTTAACTGAAAGCGTGGTATGGAAAAAATTCATTAACGAAGGAAAGCAAATGATTTCAACAGCACTCGGTTAGTTACATCATCACATCAATTGAAGCCCTAAATACGTTACAGTACCAATCAATCATCTCTAATATACAAAGCACGTAGTAAACAAATCACTAAAACGAGTATACAAAGATATTGATCCAGAAGTAGCCTTTAAGAGCAAACTTTATGCACTGCTAGCAATAAGTCGCTGAATGAGAGGGAAAAAATTATTACCTCGTGGAGTGTTTCCATAATCCTTAACACATATTCCTTTAATGTCTGACGATAAACACAATTCCGAAAGTTACCCAGGAAAGATAGGATATGAAAATATCGTCAACTCTTTAAAACTGGCCCGATTGTTTAAGTTCCAACGTCGCATGTCGTTAGAGTACCGGTGTCTCCGAAAAAATGTATTTCATGGCCACACTTGAATATTTTATACTCATAATAAATTATAATTTGCATACATTTTTTTGAATTTTCAGCCAAACTTTCTCATTTTTTGGCCCCCCAGGTGTGAAAGACTCATCGCCGACGTGAGAGAGTTAACGAACAGCGGCTTTACTTGCAGGTTTACCCTCACATGTCCACTATAAGCGCATGGTGTCACCAACGTAGAACATTTTGCTTCACCATACCTTGTTTATTTTGTTACTAGCTCGGCTTCGTGGAACTCAGGAAGATAAATTAGGAGTTCAATAAAAAAAGTTTCTGGAAGGGTGAACATTTAATTCCGTTGAATATATACGCAATGTGTTTCACCGACAGAAAAATATCATTCTACGATAGCCACTGAGAAAGGCAAGAATATTTCCTAAATTTGTTCACGAATGGTGAAAATTCTCTCCGTCTCTGTGCTTCCAAATTCCATCAACTAACAAAAATTGATAAAGATAGGAATACTTCACCGTCTAGGTTAATGCTTCGACAGACAGTGATCGATTCATTAGCAAAGGTTTATTATCCTTTACAATTTATAAAACATAGCCTATTTACCTAATACAGACAAAAGGACCCTCTAATAGAGTGCAAGCTTTAAATAAATTGAAAGGAGCGATTACTTACCGATTGCCACATATACCGAATGCGTTCCTAGTAAACAAAGGACTACTTTAATTAATTTTGAAGAAAAACAGTGTATCAAATGAAACATTGGCAGAAGACCAAATTAGGTGACTTCTATTATTTTGGCTTGGAATTAAAACAAAGGTCAGCAGAATGTATGCGTCATAGAAGGAAGAGAACAAAAATGTAAGGCTATTTCACATGTCTTGCCAAGTGAAAGATTACACAGTGCCTGACAAAACCTTTTATTATTTTACTATCAAGTTTGGTATTAATCAATAATACGAAAATTTCCTTATAATGTTAAATTAATCATGATATTTATGAATAATTAAAGACCAGTTGTACAATGTCTTATTGCGTCCTTGGTTACAGTCAGAGTCCAGTAATAACATTGAAAAAGGTACATGTGACCGTGACAAGTCGTAACACGGGACAAGAAAGAATAGAAAATGATAACATCAAATATTATGAGAATGTAGCGGCTCTGGTAAAGAAAACTAACAAAGAGGCTTTCGAGCACCAGGATGGAAATTGTCAGCAAAAAATGAGTGAATTTTTCTTATAAGTAGATTGACTTAAAAGTTTAGACAAAAATAGAAAAGAGAAAGAAAAGGGTGAATAGGGTACAATGAGAGACAAGGGATGAAAATACAGAAGCAATGATATATAGGAAAGAGTACATAAGACACAAAAACACTTGAAGGTGGAAGCAGTGAAGGGAAAGTACGATTCTGAAAGTCGCGTTTTGCAATAAATTATAAAGAGAAAGTAATTTTTGTATTACTGGGCGATACTGGAAGATGCAAGACAGTAAAAATGAGCCCGAGAGGAGAAAAAACCATTTTAAGTAAAAAAATGGGGTAAGAAGGCTATCGTGAGATATATATTTTCAGATGAAACTGTTCCGAAGCTACGACAGATATTTCTATTCGTAACACCTCGAAGCCCGGGGTGGTTCCAAAGCAGCTTGTAAACTTACGGATAATTGGTTAATTCGACGAAAGAGAGGCTTACCACAGGCCAAAAAGACGGAAATTAACCTCACCCCGAGTGATAAATGCATAAAATAGTGGATCTATAGGTGACATGGACGGTCAAAAAGAAAGAAGAAAAGTACTTAGAAAGCTTCGAAATATGGTTGTGGAGAAAAATGCTTAAGGTGAAGTGGACGGATAGAAGGATAAATGAGTAAGTACTAATGACAATACGTGAAGAAAGAAAACTGCTGAGGGTAATAAAAAAGAGAAAGACAGCTTGGATGGGACAAATATTATGCCAAAATTGTCTTTTTAGAAGAATTATTGAAGGAAAAATAGAAGGAAAGCGAGGAAGTGGAAGAAGAGGAATAGGAATGCTCGATGACATAAAAAATGGCCGAAGTTACAGGCAAATGAAAGAAGATGCTCAGGACCGACTGCAAAGGAGGGCATCCAGTTGAAACCTGTCAGAAGACAGATTCTACTTAGAAGAAGAATAAGAAGAATAAATAGGTAGAGAAACAGTTCCCTCTTCAAAACGAGAGATGTGAGAGGGCAGGATAGGGTTGGCACGACGGAATAAGCGACGGAGAGGAGATAGGGGAGGAGAAGTAAAGCAGTGATAAGAAATGACGACGTCTGCAAACAAGGGGCCTGAGAAGACAAGCAGCAAAGTTGGAGGCGAATGATCTCTTGGAGGCCGTGTATCTATCTCCGCCTCAGGCCGGCGTGGGGAGGAGGAGGCGCCCAGAGGAAAGAAAGGGCGGACGCGGAGAATACGACAAAAGAACCTCAACGCGTTTGGAGAGGCTGCTCATCCACATACTACCTCCAAGGAACGAAGAAAAAAATGTTAGACACAAAGGAGATATGACGCTTTAAGAGGAAAAGATAGAGTACGTTGCTTATTAAATAATTTTTGAAGTGTTTCTTTAATTCTTTTAGAAATTAAATTCCTGACGGGGAGTGGCAATTAGAGAGGTGTACTCGAGTAGGAGAACGACCGGATCCTTTTGTTAATAGTATATTCTTTGCGAGAGCAGCACTCATTGAAATATTAATCAACTTTGGTTAGTAAGCGGAACTTATGTTTATGAGGCGAGACATTTAAAAGACTGAATTTTGAGAGGAAAAACGGATGAATTCGTGTCAAGCCAAAAGCATGTCAAGGCTAAAAGTACGACGAAAAATAGGCAGGTAGGAAATAAATTCAAGTTATAAAAAACCCATTTGAGCAATATTTCTCTTCAAAACGAACAACTTAAAATGAGTATGGGCAACAACAGTACTGATTCTATGTAGATGGACGCCGAATATGTAAGTCCATGATAGGTTGGCAGAGAATAATATTTAAATATCCAGGAGTGTCTATAAATCTATCGTATTATTTCAACTTTCACTTTATCATTAACATGAACTGTCTGTCCATCAAATGAGGCAAATTATCACCTTCTACCGCATTGACGGTAGAGAATGGGTCATATATTTCCACATGCTGCAAAACATTTACCACTAAAATACGACTTTGAGAAAATGTATACATCTCACCTGTAAAAAGTCATTATTTTTATGTAGTTTTTAAATTCAAAATGAATACAATAAATCCATTAATTCGTTAAAAATTTACAAAAAAGTGAAAATATTACTATAGCAGGATGACAAATTTGAGCAACATTAGCACTCTTACAAATTAGTTGGGTCGGATCTTAAAACAAAGAAACAGGAGAGTTATGTAATAGATAGCGGAATAATCATTTAAATTAGAGAAATGTTTATTTATGCGTAATACCTTGAACCGTATCCAAATTTGAATGGGTCTCGAAAAGACTAATCATCACCAATGGCCGCCGGTATGGTGTGTAAGATTAAGATTAAACGTGTTCCGATACACCCTGATCTCCGTTGTATCAATGGCCCCGATAATCACGTATTTATATATGTATCAACCATGTGTTTAAACACTCATGAACATGTGCTCTCAAATGAGCTGCCCAAACTTCAGATCACTTTACCTCCGGGTGGCGGGCGATTGCGCCTTCACGACTTCGAAAACCTCCTCCGGGATGATTTGAGCGACTCCGAGAGCCTCAAAGGTCATAGACACCTGAGACAGTAGGAAGTTGGCGCAGTTGGTTCGGAGAAGTTGAGTGTTGACGCCGGCGGGGAAGGAGAGAGTGCGCGGAAATGCCATATCTTCTACTTCGATGGCCTCCCAAATGGATTGAAGCAAAATGATCAGCCGCACCTCGAGGCAAGGCTTTGATTACTCACACTTGCTCAATAGCTGCTCTTATGGAAGGGAATCCCTAGATTGGTATTTTTTAATTAAACGCGCAGAGATATAAGTACCGGGTTGCGTTGAAGAAGCATCGAGTCAGCGGATGGCGAAAATACTTTTCCCGGATATTAAAAGGATTCTTTAATAGTATTTTAATTTACTAGATTTAGACGTTACTCCAAATTCTACAGTACTTCTTTCCCCACCTATTCTTTATAATTGTCTATCAACAATCTTGTGTGCATTGGTCCTCACCCTCAGGAATTTTTATGCAGTCCTTGAGAACCAAGTTATCCAATGAGGGGTAAAAAAATTAGAGCAGGAGCGTATGAAAGCAATTTATTAATCGTCTATTGGAAAATGTACCGTAAATTTAGTGGTAGAACAACTTACGTCCTCCTCCCTCCCTTTTCATAACATCGGCAGTAGCCAGCGTTCATTTACCGCGCTCTTCAAAGTTCTTCGGATTACGTAAAACCCCTTAACTTGATTTCGTCCACCTCTTCGTGGAAGATTATTCATTGACGTATAATGGACTGTTTTGAATGATTATGTGACCCCGATTGTGTCGCACCTTTTCCGTTGCTCCCAACACCTCTGGCATAGAATCAATGAGAAGTTGGCCTGTCGTCTATAGGCGTCCCTCGCGCGAAATAATTTAACGTAAACACCTCTGAGTGTGTGAATTAGAATATCCATCCACAGTGGCTCATAGTGGAGACCCTTTATTCACGTGAATGACTTACTTTGAGGGGTGTGAGTGTCATTCGTACTGGTCGCTGACGTCAAAGAAATTTCCATAAGCAATCAAATCTTATTTAAAACATTTTATTGGTATTTCTAAACGTGGCTTCAAAATAAGTGTATAGGAACCAATCTTAGGGTTAGTACGTGCGATTAGGCATTTTTGAGAGCTCCATTGCTTTAGTGTGCGTTGTCATTTAACGTGATTCTCGCACGGTCTTTTGATGTTATATTCTTAATATTGATATACCAAGGCTATGGCACTTCACCCATTTGATTTTTAGTGAAAGAAGCTGAACAAACCTTTAGGTTGAGAGATCATAAGGTAGTCCGAGCGAGATAGTTCCCTAGTCATAATAGAGATCATATTTGAATAATAAGTTTTTATTTCATTAGCTGTGGGACACATGAATTAAATATTGCAATATTAATGGTGCAATAATATATTTTTATATGATAGAAATGGTAAGTGATTAAATAAAAATATCAGCATAAGTCTTCAATTTGATTCATTTTTTTCGCGCGGTGCGTTTGAAACTCCTTTAAAACAGGTTTTTTTGTGATACCCAAGAACTTTTTGCGGTGACAATATGATTAATTTGCAAAAATAGTTGAAAAAAATACAAACTACACGCTGATAGTTTTTTTACGACATCTTAGTGTTATAAATTCCACATTTTGTAAATAATGTCTCTCTGAAGTGCATACACGTACCATTTCCCATGTAAAACGTCTGGTATTTTTTTGGCAAATAACTTCGAAAGTAATGGGGTAAGGGGCTAAATTTTTGGTGACATTAAAAGGATGAGATATTTTTCTTTAAAATGAGACCTAATTCCTGGATTACTAGATAAAGTGAGATTTCGCTCAAACTACCATAAGGAAGCGAGACTTATACCAACGGCGGGCGCTGAAAGCTTAATATGCAGGTACCTAATGTAATGTGCAGAGCAGTGGGAATATTAATCAAGAACAATTGTAGCACCACGTGATCTTATTTATTTCCACAATTGATCATACATTAATGATTGGCATCTTTTTATTCAAAGAGTTCACTCCTCAGCTTTAAGCTTCAGTGTGTGACTAGGAAATATCTCAAAAAATATCTCCCAAACATCTCCGATAGAGAATGACATCGCAAATAATAATTCAGCTCATTATTTAGGAAGAAGTTTAACTCTAAAAAGAAGTAGAAGAATAAAAAAATGTCATAGATTAGATACAAAATTATTTAGATAATCCTAAAATGTGATTAATCTGGAATTGGTTTGGAAGCTGATAACCGTCGGAAAATCAGTATTAAGTGACTATTATACTCACATTTCAAAATGAACTTACTATTGTTACTTAATTTAAATGCAGTTATTTGTAGTTTAAGCATGACTGATTAATTATTTAGCCGATTAGCATCTTATTAATCCACCCTTTAAAGTAAAAACTTGGAAAACTTATATTTGATTCAGATTGGCCGATAAAATGATAATGGGAACAGGTCTATTCATGAAACTATGCCACAAATAATATTTACACCAGTCACGTATTTTCACACAAATTAAGCAATGAATATAAGAGAGGTGAGGGAATCAGGAGATGGTATTTTAATCCGAAATATATCTCTCTTAGTGAGAGGGGAAGAGAAAAATGGAAAGTGAGATTCACTTGCCGAGAATGAGGAAAAGTTCACCTCCGAGGGTGTTGATGAATTAACAAAGAATGGAAACAATAAAGGGACTGGGTAAAGCTTGCTTTTGAGGATTGAATAAAACAAGGAAAATTGTGAAAATAAATCTTATTCTAAGTAAGAAATATTTACCTCCGTCGAAACAGCAAGTGAGGAATTGAGTGATCGTGTGAAATAATTAACGAGGTGGAATTAAGGCACAGCTAGAGTATCAATCCATAGCAGGACGATGATGTTTGCTTTAAAAGGTGTAATGATAGGTTTTACAATGGATTTACGACTGCATCTTGAATTATAAATAAATATTATACCTTTCATAGTAAAAATCAGCGAAAGAAACAATACTCCGAGGTTGATCAATATTTGTACATTTATGTTAAAATAGTTCTGGTAAACGGTTATTGTTTTCAGTACTTGAAATATATTCACGTTACAATACATTAAATTGGTTAAATACTATGTCGTTAAAGCATCGGATTATTTGACACTTGAACGTGAAAGAAGATGTACTAAGGACAAAACTCACGCATGAGCCAGTCACAGAAAAGGACCGATCGTCAGACGAAGTTGCGACCTTTTGAAATGAATGACAGCTAAGACAAGGAGGGTGATAATACGGAACACACCAGTGCAAAGAATGCATCAAAGCCTTTTGGTAAACGATTTGAGTCATTTCATAACTGAAAAGATAGAATTATTCCTATTATGGAGGAAAAAGTCAGCGCATATTAGATATATGTTATGTACTAATCTAAATATTTGCATAAGGAATAATTATACATAAAATCTACAAACCTTATGTCGTACGTATATGGTAAGGTCTTGTGTCATAATCATAGCTGAAAGTAAAATATAAATAACATTCTCCATGCCAGAATAATTTAAACAAGTGTTTTCAGATAGTCTGCACGGAAATATAAAAAAAACGGTCGCGCGGAATTTTTATGGCTATAAAAATATCTACTATACAAGTCATGATGAAGTTGAATTATTTAATCTCACAGTGAGCCTCTTAGCAGTAATTCAATGGACTCAATGTTATAATTATGTAAAAGGAAAATATATTCTCACCATTGATTTTTCATTTTTTTTTTCACTGCATTACTTTCTGATATAAAAGCCTCCAATTAAGCCAATATTCTCAATGATGCTATTCATCATCATGTACATGTGCAACACTGGAAAAATCCTATGGGTACAAGCGTTTATTGCAAAGAAGGTAAATCTTTTCCTCTAGAACATTTATTCATGTGACTAAATTACTTATCATGTAAAGGGACTCATTTTCAAGGATTATCAAGTTTAGGTTTACGAGTTATGTGGGCAAGCCAACGGTGTTACCCAACGATATACCTATTTAAAGTCATCACTCACCTCATTTCTCGAATGAAGTTCCAATGACTCGCAAATCGATTTCAAATCACCCCCGTAGCATTATCTCATCGGCTTTCCCTCGAAGGAAGCAAATTGAAAGCAAGAGGAGGCAAGAGACAGCAACACGCGAATCCCTATTCACTCCCCCTAAACATATCACACACACACACACACACACACAAAAACACACACAGTTACTCCAACTCTTCACACGATGGAACGGCGTCTTCCTCGCAACGCTGGGGCTGAGAGAGTCTCTTACTGGTGGACAAATCGATCAGAAGCCAAGGAGCGACCTCGGTGGATGATTTTTCGAAGGCCAAGTTTTTCGATCCTTGTTAGGGCATTGATTTCTTCTGCAATTATCTCTCTTATTGGAATTTTCGACGGAATGCGATATCAGGTCATCATATATCTCCCCTCATCGCTAAAAGATTCAGATCTCCAGGTCTCAGCTACCACTCTCATGCCTATATCTAGGATCCTCTGGGCATTTAAACACCGCAGAGTGGTGGATTCTCATCACATCAATGTAGCGCAAATTACATCGCGTGTAAACGCCGTTTAAGCAAATGTGTGCTACATAACCGCATTTTCATCACGAGTATCCATAGGATCGCATTGCTGTCAATCAAATTATCGTCGTTTTGCTTCACAGTCAATTGGATTAGGCATCAATAAAGAAGTCACCTTAAACTTGACGCGTTAATAAGTTGATACAATCATTACCGTATTAATCTCATGGTCAAAGAAAAGCAATGTAACGAAAAAAGTCCCAATCTTTCATAACATGATTTGCTAAAACTCCAAAAAATTCCAATCATTTAATAAGATCCTTGACATACATCCGCGATAGAAAGGAATTACAAAATAATATTCAGGTGACACATATGGCAAATCTATTTGGATGACAAACCTACACAACGTGTCAGCTGATTTAGCTCATTTAAGGTATACCAAAATCATTGAATGCTACTTGCTCACAAGGAGGATGAAAAATAAACTCAACTAATTAGAACTCTCCCGCTTTGTCTTCCTCTTGGTTTCGGCTTGCTTTTCTTTGTGTCTTCATCTTGTTTAAATACCCAATCTAAGAAGCGTACGTCGCAGAAGACTGATTCCTCCGCTATTTTTGCTTTTATCTCATCACTTGCTTCCAGCTTTCAAATCCTTATTCAGATGAAAGTGAAGTAAGTGAAGACCCGAAGCCGACTAAACGCATACCACTCAAATACTCCCGAGAAAGTTATGGAATGCGACGGAAGACATACACGCTTTTACTCTTATACCGAGGAAACTTGAGTCAACACTGTTAATTCGCTTCTCAAGACAGATGAGGGATCCAATTCATACGTTGGCTACGGAAACCACAAATAATGTTCCACTTAAGAGAAAGCCGAGTCTTAAGTGAAATGAGCTGTTTCGATTTGGGTTCTGATTTCCAAAGATGGAAGACTTCACAATGAGGTCAAAGTCAACATAGTGCTTGTGAGAAGGGACTCGATGGAAGCAACGTGTAGCATCGCATCGCCCAGAACATAGCAAAAACAAAATAACGCGTTTACCTCTATAGCGGATTATGATGGATTTGTTTGCTTCAACTTAGCATAATGTATGGTCTATAAAACAATGATAAAATGCACGATGTACCCTCACATTTTCATTGTAATTGTGGGTTGTAATAATACAAAACAGATACGACCTTAGTGAATATTGGAAGATGGAATGAATACGAACAGAACATTGATAATGCGAAAATTTCATTTCTTTTAATTTTCAAAAGTTTTTCCATAAAAATTGAACCCCATGAAAAAAAACTTCCTATAGAGCTTATTGGCCCTTTCCCGGAAAAATTAATGTTTTTAGATATAAATATTGCAGAAAATTTATTTTGGATAAATAAATTCATTATTACTTTTTTATTGGTTTATTTTTCGTATTTTAGTTGAGTTTGTTAATTATTGGTGATAAAAAAGTATTATTTCTTTTTCTAGGTATTATTTCGTTGCTACCACTAAGAATTTACAAAACAATAACGACAAAAAGCTCTGGGCAACTTACAGGACGTCAGTCGGTCACTCAAGCCATAAATATTATAACATTAGAAAACAAACACGTAGAAAACTAATGTGACTGATCTAATGGGCACTTTTGCTGCTCCCATCTCACGGATGGATTAGTCATCTATTAGCAAATCGAGCAATGAAACTTTTAAAAATAAGATATCCAATTTCTCACAGTTACCGGGGAAGGAATATAAATCCAGTCTTACTGTTTGAGTTTGATTCTTAAAAAAAAATCATAAACCAACAAGTCCAGTACTATGCTCTCTGTACAATGTGGTTATTAATTCATCTAGTGACCACAGTGACCACAGTGTGGACCACAGACTACCATGCCCGAGAATTTTGCCATTATCAACATAATAGCATCCACTTCTAGACCAGAATTCATGGAGTCCGTAAACCCTTTGCATAAACACTAAGGTTGGTTTTAGCACGAGTGACCATAACCATACCCGTATCGCTGAGTTTACTACCAGTTTTCCCTCTCCTTCAAATCCATGGCACAATCTGCATTTATCTCTATGAACCCACAGGCCTCTGGAGAGTGGCTTAACAATCTTTATTTTCTACTACTCCATATCTCCTCTCTTTAATACTGGGGTTATGTGTGCCTTTATTTATTGTGTGTGTTTTGCATCGTTGCAGGGTAACATTGAATAAATGGTTTATGTTTTGAAAAATTCTAAAACTTTATTTAACCACACATCGCAACAACCAAACACAAGGGTATATCGGTATGATGATCGGGATTTAGGACTACCGTCAATGAGTAAAGGTATGTATGGGGAGACTTCATTAGATAAATGTAGACCATATAGACCATTTTATACACAAAAAATGCAAACCACTGTTATCACATTGCCAATTTCATAATCAAATAACCGAGTGTCAATGGCAAATTTGTAAATTTTGTGGGGGAGGGCGGGAGTTGCCATGGAAGATATATCTTTTCTCGAATTGTTTAACATAAAATTAGCAGCATTGATCATTCCATAAATAGTTTCCATTAACGTCTCGACTCTGATAAAATGAAATATACTCACTGACCTCCATATGTTTTATTTTCGACGGTGTCCACTATCTGATGACCAAACTTCATTAATTTAGTAGAAGCAGATAAGATGTATTACAGTAACATGCTGTCTCACGCTGTACGAATCAGATAAAAGGCTTTCCCCGATAAAAGCATATCGCCTGCTCAGAAACTCCCCTGAATTGATTGTTTTTTATGCCTTTTTAGAAACTTTTCTCATTAATGGGATAGCAATTAATAATTAATGCGATAATCAAGAGGTCTAATGTAAGACTTAAGGCTTTAGATAAATGCTTAGAATGCTTAGAATAGCTCTCGGGTTTCCGAACAGGTGATTGTGGTTTTTGGCACCGACGCCACAGTGGGGTCAAATCGAAAATCGCCGGACAAAAGTCCAAAATTGCTTTTTTTGAGATAACGTCTTGAAACTAGGCACATATACACACAAATGATTGGAAATTATGAAATGATAAGTCATTTCACATAGGTCTTTACCGTTACTTAGATACAGAGGCTCAAACAACACCAAATTTCCAAAAAAGTGCCCGCTCTCATTTTTCGTCGAAAATCTTAAAAGTTAAGCAGATATAGGAGTAATGGACGGCTTTTTACGAAATAAAAAACATTACATTTGTGAAGAGAATAATTTGCCTATACTATGCATAAGTTTTAAATATTATTGCCTCTATTTGAGTACTATTATGTCACAAAATGGCGGACCCTTTTTTTTAGACAAAATTTAATATAAAGTAGACAATATTATCCTTATTCGGAAAATGGTCTCTAATATACTTCATCAGAGTATAAATTGAAGATATTTCTAGAATATTCCTTAAAGATATTTGGAAAAAGTTTGCGACGCCGAGAATAAACTCGATTTTTCGATCACGCGTCGCGGCCCGGCTCCGCGTAGCGGGACCTGGAAATACCGTGACTCCGTCGGATTGTTCAAGTTGTGTGGACAGTTACTCCTCGAATTCAACTCTTTCAGGCTATGCGTATTGTCACTGATTTCTAAACATTCTATACTGAGGGTTTTGTGAGGATGTTGGATCGAGAGAATGGATCAGTGCACCCGTAACTGCGGTAAATTTGTTTTCCTTTGGATAATTTTCGTAATCATGCTGCAAATTATGAACGTATTTCAACTCTTGAGAAAGGATGCGGGTTCTCGGGGTACCATTCATGTTATCCATAAAAAGGCAACATTTGGGAATTCTTTCTTTCCCTTCACCCTCTCCTCCCTCACCCCCAACTACACACTCCGCCTTTACTCCCCGAGGAGGGTGACGCGAAAAGGAACGTTATCGACCAATCGGCAAATTACTAAACCTCACTAAATACCTCCGCCCTCTTAAAAATTACTCACGGAAAGTTCCTTAATATTTCGGTGCTACTAGCACCTTGGTCGCAAGGACACGTAGAGGACTGAGAAGGAAGGGAGGACTGAGAAGGAAGGGAGGACTGAGGTGGAAGGAAGGGAGGGAGGGGAGGGGGAGAGAGAGGAAGGGTGGGGGCGGGAAGCGGAAAGTGGAAGAAATTTGAAAGGAAGAGGTACTCTGAGCAGAGGTGATGAAAGAAGTTAGTGAGATTTATTGAGTCCTGGCGGAGAGGAAGGTGGATCATTGCAACTAGAGCGGTGGCTATTCATGCGGATGTTAAGCGGAGTCGTAGTCAAACCAATGTAGAAGCTAGGGAATAGTTGACAAAGGAGGATATAAATAACATTAGAGGAAATGCAAGAGAGTGGGGAGACGGACGGAAAATGAACGGCAATGAATTTATTAGGCAGAGGCTGGGTGATGATATAGCCGCAGGTTTTGCAACGCGGGCGATCGCACGGCGTCGGAAGGGATTTAGAAGTGCTGAAGATTGATTTAGAGAGAGGTTTGGTAATTTTAAAGATGGCGGAGAAGTTGGGGGGAGTCTACAAGTGAGAGAAGGGCAGCGGGGGAATATTTTGGAGGTAGTAAGGTTGTCAGAGAGGATGGGGTAGAGGTTTTGATAATATGACGGATGGAGTGAACTCTAGGGAAATAGGTGGTACAGAGGGAGGTTTGGTCACAAGGACACTTATTCAGAGAGAGAGATTTAGAAGAATAGGGTCGTTGTAGGCTTTTTTTCTGAAGGAGACTCTAAGGGTAGCCTCTGCGAAGGAGGAATTGGTGGAGATTAGAGAGGAAAAGGTCAAGAGAGTCGGGATTGTTGCAAATTCGGTGACCCCAGATAGAGAGAGATTAGGGGAGGGATTGTTTAGTATGGGAAGGGTGGCAGCTGTTGAAATGGAGATATTGTTGCTTGCTGGTGGGCTTGAGATTAACGGAAATGTGAAATTTACGGTTACTTAGGGAGATGTCCACATCCAGAAAGGTGTTGTTGGAGGCAGAGATGTTAGAAGTGAAGGAAAAAGAGGAGGAGGAGTTTAGGGAGGAGATAAAAGAGTTGAGGGAATCAAGGCCATGTGGCCAAAGAAGAAAAATGTTGTCAATATAACGAAGCCAGAGAAGAGGTTTAGGAGAGCAACACGAGAGAAAAGATTGCTGATTGCTCAAAGGCACCCAAGAGACGACTGCCCATGGCACAGCCTTTAGTTTGGATGTAGAATTTGTTATTAAAGGAGAAAGCATTATTAGTAAGTATAAAGTTGGAGAGGTCAAGGAGAAAATCAAAACTAGGGTGGTTAAGAAAAAGACGGATGGCGGAAAGTCCTTCAGAGTGAGGAATAGACGTGTAAAGAGAGGTGACATCTATAGTAGCCATTAAGATGTCACAGTCAGAGGGGAGTAGGGTAGAGTGGAGGCGTTCAAGGAAATGACGAGTATCTTTGATGTAAGAAGGGAGAGAGAGGACAAAAGGTTGTATGTAGTAGTCAACGAAAGCGGAGATGCGTTCGGTGGCTGAGTTATCAGAAGAAACTATTAGGCGACCAGGGTTGTGTGTCTTATGAATTTTGGGAATAATGTAAAAATTGGGGGTTCAAGGGTGTAGGAGGGTGAGAAGAGAGATATCATGGGACGAGAGACCTTCGTCGGGACCTTTTTCCTTAAGGAATGAAGTGATGTTTTCCAAAAATGTAGGGTTGGGATCATTTTGGACGGGCTGGTAGGAAGAGACGTCGGACAACTGCCGGAGAGCTTCATTTAGATAGTCAGAAGAGTTAAGTACGACTACTGTGGAGCCTTTGTCTGAGGGAGTAATGGCAATATCAAGGTTGCGTGTGAGGCTTTATTGGTCAGAAATTTCAGAGGGAGAAAGATTGGGAGTAGGTTTTAGGGAGTGGAGAAAAGAGTTTAGAAAGGAGAAGGTTGGTGAAAATTTCTAAAGGATGATTTGAAAAAAGGGCTTTTGGTTCAAAAAGAGGACACTTGAATTTAAAGAGAGCAGAGTGCGGGGGGTTGGAGAAAGAAGAAAGAGAGGGCCGCGTCTCCCAGAAAAGCTTCCATTTAAGTCGGTGGCAGATGAGAATGGCATCAGAGAGGATGGAGATAGGATTGATTTTAGGAGTGGGAGAGAAACTTCTAAATGCAATCGCCCGCATTGCAAAACTTGCGTCATCCTCATCACCCAGCCTCTGCCTGATAAATTCCTTGTCGTTCATCTTCCATCCGTCCCCCCACTCTCTTGCACTTCCCCTAATGTTGTTTGTATCCTCCTTTGTCAACTATGCCCTAGCTTTTACATTGGTTTGACCACGACTCCTCTTAACATCCGCATGAATGGCCACCGCGCTAGTTGCAATTACCCACCTTCCGTTTCCGTTTCCCTCCCTGTCGCCACCCACGTTTCTTCCCACAACTCTAATTTTAATAATATTTTTAAGGTCGGTATTCTCGCCTCCCTTTCCCCTTCCTCCTCCCCCTACAACTAAAAGATCTTGAGTCCTCTTGTATTTACTTTTTCCAAGCTTCCTCTCCGCCAGGACTCAATAGATCTCACTCATTCTCACTCATCTCTTTCTATTGAATTTCCTCTCCCTCCCCCTCCCCCCTTCCCCTCTGTCCCTCCCCTCCCTCCCTTCCTTCCACCTCAGTCCTCCCTTCCTTCTCAGGTCTCTACGTCCTTGCGACCAAGGTGCCAGAATCACCGAAATATTAAGGAACTTTCCGTATGTTTTTTCATTTTTTTGTGTTTCTGTGTTTATCGTTTGCTTTCCTGTGGCACAAATAGAAAACTTCGCCAAATGGCCACAAACACAATAATTGAGGAAACTTACAGGGGGGTAAAAAGACGAGAGTAAAAAGAAAGTTTTACTGGAAACGTTGCGCAGCTCCATGATAGATGTGTCAGGTGGGAGGGCGCAAATGATTTTTACTTGGAAGCAGTTGTTGAAGGGGAGGTTATGAAAACTGGCGTGCTCCGCTACAGGCAGTTTCAATTGTTGTGTCACGCTTCTCCTGTGGTTATCAATTCGTAAACTGAGAGGTATGCTTGTGAGGCCAACTTAGAAGGCCTGGCAGTGTTGACAGGTGAGGAGATGAATTACATTACTCGAGGAACAGGGTGCTATCCCTCCCCAACCTCAACGCCTTGTTGCTGGACGATACTAAAAAGTGTATTATTACGTCCCACGTGTAGTATTACATTTTTTATCCACTGCATTATGATTAATTGTGTGAAACCCATGTATATTCATGGTAAAACAGATAAGACGTGTTAATTTACAAACTATGGACTATATTTACATTTGAACTACCGTCTTTCATCACTAGGTGGCACCACTTTCCAAAAACTTGTTAGTTTACGGAATTCTAGAAAACAGTTTTTGGCGACGTGATCACTATCCATAATATATATGCATGTAGTTATTAATTAATGCTGAATGCAATATTTATGCCCGATATAAAGTCATTGTTCAGTGAAATGTAAGTTTCAAAATATTTTGAAAGCAAAACGCGTTGAAAAATTACAACAACTAATTCTCACACATTTCTACTTATTTTTTGATCAACCGTATTCCATTAACCCAATTTAGACAAATATCAGTAATTCTACATTCACCGTTATGAATTATCTATTGTGCACTCGTATGGGTAACATTAAGCGGTACATCGGTAGATAGAGTATATTTGTATATAGAGTATAGAGTAAATTTGGGAAGAGCCGTGTGGAAATTAGGAATGCATTAAATGACATGAATTGATACACTCTCCTTTTCTTTTATTGCCTGTTCTGACCAGGGCACCACAAGTGCCGGGAGCGGTGGCCTTCGCTAGACTTCGAACGGGCCTACAACGTGCTGCTGGACTTGGTCCTTCTAGTGCTGCCGCTGGCCATTCTGACGGCTACCTACTCGCTCATCACGAGGACCCTCCGCCGGGGCATGCGACTGGAGAGGGCGCAGCGGAAGAGGGCCCGAAAAGGGTCGCGCAAGGGGTCCTCCAGGAGGAGCCGCACGTTGAGGGGAAGGGGAGGCCGAGAGGGGGACGCAGCGAATGCTGGGGCGGCATCCGGGGGCCGTGGAGTGCTGCAAGGGCCAGACGGTGAGTGGGTGCATGGAAGAAAGACTTGATGTGTCAAGTGGATCCGAAGTTTGGGAGAAAGTACTCATAGTCAGTTAAACAATGTGGCAACTTCATTTCTTGCCACACATTTACATGAAGCCGATGTCAGTTAAATACGGCTATTTACTATTTATTAAGGTATTCCACCGGCTAAAGTTGGCTTTGTTGAATGTCAGAGTATCTCCTCCCAGTTTTCTACACGTTCAGGGTCCTATCTCCCTCTAGTGTATCCTTTTTTGCATCAGCATACGATCAACCCTTCCACATCCTGTCCATGAAACCTATTCTCTTTCTTCCCTAATCACCCAACATTCTTCCCTCTATCACATCATTGACCTACCTATCGCATCTTATTGCATCCTCTAGCCACCTACTCTGCCAATCTCGACTTCCATTAAGAAGTTTTCTTTCCTCACCCACAATCGCAAGCACTTCCTAGTTAGTCTTCCTCTCCGTCCACCTCACCTTTATCCTTCTTCACACCAACATCTCAAATAACTGCAGCCTATTCTCGCCCCCCTTTTTGAGGGTCCAAGTTTCTGCTCCATAAAACGCTACGGTCCATATCAAGCCCTCTACCAGCCTCTTGATCACATCCTTACCCAAGATCCCCATCATCAGCTTCGTCTTATTACTACAGGAACGCGTCCTTAGCTAGCGCTCTTCTCTTCCGTATGTCTTTGCTACTATGTCCGTTTTTTACTACCGTACTACTTAATTAATTAAAATGCTCTACTTCCTCGAGTTTGTGTCCTCTACTTTCAATCACAAGACTCGCTTTCTCTGTCCTAGAGAATCTCATTACTTTTATTTTCTTGTGATTTATCTTCATTCCAAATATCCCACAGTGCGTTTATTAAGCATCTACTAAAGCTTGCAGTCCCTTCGAATATCCAGTAACCAACGCCTGATCGTCCGCGAATATAACCGACTTTATCAGATGCCCTACTACTTTGATTCCCACCTCAAGTTCCTCCTGTGCCTTATTTACCCTTTTCTCAGGAAAAATGTTGCAAAGCATTGGAGACAACGGACAATTTTGCCTAACCCCGCGAACTACAGTTGCTCCCCCCCCCCCCCCCCCCCCCCCCCCGAATCACCGTCAACCACCCTCACCTGCACCCTTTGCGTCATTTTTAAGTTTCGGATTAGTCTCCTGTCTCGCCAATCTATTCCCATTTTTCAAAATCAATGAAGCATGCGAAAACATCCTGGTTACACTTCTGATAATACTCTGTTTCCTTTTATAAGTGTTCTCATCACCGTATTCAAATCCCGAGTTGACCTCCCCCTCCAGAACCCAAAATGGTTATTGCCCAAGTAGTTACTGGCCTTATTCTCCAACCTTCAATAGATTATTCGAAATAAAACATTGGCTGCGTGTGAAAGCAAACTGATTGTTCTATATTTCTCACTATCTGATGCATTCTTCTTTTTCAGGATAAGAATGAAGATTGCTTTCAAGAATTTCGAAATAAACTTGCCTTCTTTATTTCCTAAATTCTTAAGCAGCTCCGAAGGTATCGACTCCTACAGCTTTTCTTAAATTAATCTCTTTCAATGCTTTTACTATTTCACTGTCGATAAAAATTGGCCCGAGGTTATCTTCCTCTAATGTTACTTCATCCTCTATATTTAATTAGCTAGTCTATTATCACTGTCATATAGCTCTTCCACGTATTCTCTCCACCGATCTTGAAATTCTTCCTACTCGATTATTATCTAACCTCTCTTGTCCTTAATCCTTGATGTCCTTTGCCCTCTCTTACCTTCCGATAGCAAATTTACTCTAGCGTATAATGCAATTACTTCCCCTTCATTGCGCAGTTTCTCTATTTCCTCGCATTATCTTTTCCACCAATTGTTCTTCGTCCGATTGGCAATTCGCCATAGTTGATTATTTAGCTCCTTGTATTTCGCGTTTCTTATATCGGTGTTGATGTTTTTTCAATTCCTTTTCTCCTCCATTTTTCTTATATTTTTTTCCGTAACCGATATACGGCTATATACACACAATATTAATAAGGTTTAGATATAGGCTCAACCGCATATACGATCGTGCGTTCAGAAATAAAGAATTACCATTAATCGGGCATTTAGATTAGTTGAAGCGTATTACTACACTTAAGGATATATTGGACTAGCTTTGTTCATCAAAATATTACATTGAGGATTGTCATTTAAGCGATACTCCCGAAAATTCGAGGATGCGATTAAAATTACAATGCGACGATACTGTAACTGAATATAATTTTAATTTCTTTTTTAATGTAGTTATTTCCTAAGAGCTTTAACCTTTTAATAAACAGATAATTCACATAAAGAAAACAAAATTGCCACTGGGCTTAAAACGTAAAATTAAGAATTATTTCGGGAAATGGATATTTAAGCTCACTATAGCGGTCATTAAATCACCTAAAATAAGTTTAACATGAAAAAATTCTTAAAATTAAAATCTTACAGAGGTTTCGATTTTTTCATGACCTTCGCATTTGTTAATTGATCGTGACAGTCAGACGTGGGTGAAATATATTTTATTAGACTGATGCTTTATTTTATTGGACTGACGCTTTCAACGACAAGAATCGAGATAGCAGGGTACCATTAATCAAGGTAGTATCTCTTTAATCTACTAAATACGTAGAGACTATTCCGTCCGAGCACCGATTATCTAGATATTCAACCACAATCGACGGTTTTCAACGACTCATTGCATTTTTTATGATCCAACTCGATGAAAGAGAATGTCACGCGAGGGGTGGTTTACAAAACAATTGGTCAAAACAAACGTATATGTAAACACTTGAGACACTTGAGTCTTCCTGCAATGCAATCAAGATTACTAAGTAACAGACTTGGGAATCATGCTTTACCTGGAAATTGCTTTATACGGAATAATTTATCTCACCCACCTCAGAAATTGGGCAAAATAAGCATTTTTTTATTTAGAAAAACAGATTAGCCATTTCGTTCTATTAGACTGCAAGCCGCCAACCACTTTCGGCCATCGGATAGGACCATTTAATAATTTTTGCTATTAATCAATGGAATTAGAGAAATTAAACGTGAAACTCCGATAAAATTATGGAAAAGCAACATTCATTTTCATACTTATTGTAAATAAGAGTTAGTATCTACAAACAACTAAGTTCTTCATCTCCAAAAAAAAGAAAGGATGGTAGAAAAATTGCATCCAAACCCAGAAGGTAACTTGGCAATTCTTTTCGCGCTAAATCCAGTGTTAAGATAGGGTTATTTTTTAGTAATTAAATAGGAGTATATGGGTTTTAATGTGAAGGATAAATACTTACATTCATTCCTAGATTCCTAGAAATAGCAATTTCAAGCTTTACGGATTTATGCGAACGTGCACTGCTCCCTAGTCTGATAGAAACTCCGCGAGTAATAACCTATGCATTTCGGAGGCCAACATCGGAAAATTTTGTGAGACCATTTGAGTTTGTATTTATTCCTAGTGAGTGAACAAAAGTGCTCTAAAATAGTTCTTCAACTTAACTGAAATACTTTTTAAATCTTAATGGGATATTTCCCGGATAACAAGTCTGAATTTCAATTTAAAAACGCCCAAATTTTGATTGGTGCTCCATTATTAAGCGTTTTTCCTTGTTTTTTTACGTAAAGAGGATACCTAACTTATCAAAGGCCTAGGTTTCCAGAAGAATCAGGCAAACACAACTGTGTATAGATTTTTGCAGTACACTACAATTTTCCAAGAACTACTATTTCCTTCCAATTTCCCAAACCTTCCTGAAATTCGTGAAACTCTTTTTCATTGCAAACTCTTTTTTCCTGCCCACCGTGCCGTCGGACTCACCCTTTCTCGCAAACTGTACATGAAACGCACGTGCATTTGATGGCATGTGTACTGTTGCTACGAAATTCCTTACTCCCATCCCATTGGTAAAACCGTCTTGTGACGCGGTAAAGGATTTATAAGAAATTACATCCCATGTGATCCTTGTCCTGGTGTGCATGGGCTCCGCGTTTTCTACTTCTCGGGACTTGCAAATTCGTTCACCGCAGAAATGGAATGGAAACGCGTAACTGGAAAGGAAATTTTTCATTTACTTACGAGAAGCTTACCAAGTAAAGCCTGAAACTGTTTCATATGATAATAACTGTCGCCTTAGCCGTTAACAGTCCAATATTCCTATTTGAGAAGAGTTTTTTTTTAATTCATGAAAATCACATTTCTCATCTGTAATTAATTTTATAGCTTCTATGAGTGAATAATTCGTGCAGGTTATTTTTAAACTGAAACACATGACTTATTTATTCATAGATCATTGATTATACATTTTCTTAACTTCCAATTTTCCACACCTCTGCAGTAAGCGTGCTATTTATTCTTTTTATATCTCCATTCATCTGTTATGCTTGAAAGCTCAGGAATACAATGCTATAACATTCTTCCTACAGTTTTCATTGGCTCTTTTGTTAGAATATACGTACGCACATACCATTCACGCCGTTTCCTTCCGGGGTAGCAGAGTCACTAAGTTTCACTCATAAATATATATTTGTACACCTAACTCTGTCTTTTGATAGTGGAAACACAAAACATATGTGGCGCAGCATTAAAAAAACTAGTTTTTGTTAAACGTATAATAGGAAGGTCCTCGTATGAAAAAGTGAAAGAGAGATGCTACTTCGCTCTGGTTAGGCCACGCCTCGAATGCGCCGTGAGCATTTGGGACCATGGTCAAATAGATTTTTAACCAAAAGAATTAATAAAATACAAAGGAAAGCAGCGCGTTGCGTAAAAAACTGAAACGAGCATTCATATAGTGTTACACAATTGTTAGAGGCATTCAGGTGGGATCCCCTAGAGACTAGGAGGTCACATGCTAGGCTTAGGTTTCTTGAGAAATTCAGAACTGATATTTGTCAGAGCGACATAGAGAATATTATCATGACTCCTCACTACATCTAGAGGTCTGACAGATGCGATAAAATAAGAAAGATGCACTACAGAGCAGATAGTTTTTAAAAACTCGTTCTTTTCGCGAACAATAAGTGACCACAATAAAAATTGAGCTCCACTAAATACACTCCTATAATGTATGTCACCATTCATCTAAAAAAATATGATCTTTACACGGCTGGTGACCTACCACCCCCTGCCACACGACCATGCGGCGGCTCGCAGGGTATTATGTAGATATGACATTTTTCAAGTAATGACTAAATTTTTTATAAGTTCCCTATTGGGAACATTGGACTGTGGGCACATCTTAGCATACGATTTTAGATGGACTCCGTTAGTGCGTCTCGAACAGCTGGTGGCTTCATTTTGCACATTTTACGCCTAATCTGAGATCATTTAGTAAGAATACTATTACTGTTCAGTATTTATATTTAAACTCTCACCTTGCGAGGGTTAGAAACTGTACACTACTTTCGTTGGTGATTCTACGAATTCGATAGGGGTAGGTTTTCATTACATTTGCTCTGCTTAACTTTTTGCAGTGATTATTCCTTCGTTTCACTCTGTTCCCTAAGGTTGCTGCACCTTGTATGCTCTACTCAGTCAGTTTAGTCTATTTCAATTCCAGATATTTTTCGCATTTTGTTAAGATCATACATAATATTTTTGTTACTTTCAACAAAATGTGGTCCTGGGAGTGTATTACGGTAGATAAAGCAGTCAAGTATTAGGACGTAATAAGTAATAATAAGATACGAATTGTGCCAGCTTCCTCCGAATGATAACTGTTGGACTAATGAATAAAACACCGATAAAAATGACCTTAGAGAAATAAGCCATGCTCATAAGTGTGAGAAAATCAACCTCACATTGCCACATAGAGATGAGAGTTATTCTTAGAGAGGAAGACAAACTTACAAGACCAAAAGTGGCAACATAGAAAATTACTGCTGATGGAAAAGGTGAATAGAATATCTTTTGTTTCAGTCCATGAGGTTATTATTATAAATTGATGAATAGGATCTCATAGGAGCCAAAAAATATTTTTTTTAAACTAATTCATTCATAAATCAGGGAAGTTTCTTTCTTTTTTTCATTTCTTCAATTTCAAACATTTCTTAGTTATAGTCATCATTTGTAAGATGTTAAAACAGTTAAAGCCGTTAACAATTATCTACGGTAAAGATTTTGTAGAAAAGACTGGATGAGAACAAGAACTACGCCACTAGAATTGGTCAAGAAATTTAAATAGGGAATGGAAAAGTTGATGCATTAGACCGACTTCTAAATAGCAGCATGAAAAATCTTTGAAATAAGATACAGTAAAGGAATCTTTTTTCTAATGCCCTAAATTGTTGTCACCTGTACATTGCCTGAAAGTTGGGAAATCCATGGGAAGTGGGCATATATTTTCTAAGTATTTCTAAGCGATGTAGGAACGGGTCTCATGTGATTTTCACCCCAAATTATTGACTAATCCATGGCCTAAGACTCATTCTTCAGAAAAAAGAAAAATAGAGGGGCATACTTTAGATAAACCTTCCTGAGGCAGATGTATAATCCGAGAACAACTACTGAACTTCAGAGTTTCGAGCGTGACCAAAAATGCTTTTCACCTTGTCCCAATGTAACGGGAATATAAGTTACTTCTGAAGTGATATTTTTGAAAAAAAATTAAAAACCTAGACAAAGATTGAATTCCATCATTTCATTCATTCATACCCATTTTGGAACATGGTCAAGAAACCATTTGGAATTTTTGTTTGGGTATTCCATCCGAACATATTAGAAGTAGTGTTTAAAATTTTAAATTAATGATAAAAGCAAAAAAAATGTTAAAATAAGTTCAAAAATGAATTCCGTCAACAAACGGTGAGTACAAAATTAAATTCGACATGTAAATTTCAATATTTTCCATGCAGTAAAAAGTAATCAAACTCATCGATGAAGCTAAATAAAACTTTGTGGCGAATTTAAACGATATATTTTTTTTAATTTGAAACAAAATTATCAGATATGTGTTGCCCTATAATGCTTTTTATTTTATCTTTTCATATCCAATTGCTCGTCAAATAGTGACAATTTTGACAAAACCTGGAAATACGTTAAAATGCCAAAAAAGTCATGCGCGCTGGTAACATTAAAAAACCCAGCAGTGCTGCACTCTTTGGTGAGCGCTCTGAGGGTTTCGGCTTGGCATTTGCAAGGCTAGTATAATTATGCGTGATGCACATTCAGAAGGACATATTACCAGAGAGAACTAAATCGAAATAAATTTGTGATGCAATTCAATAGAACTTTAAACAACCCAATACTGTAACTAACGGTGTAAATGTGCGAATTTCCACAGAGAAAAAATCATCCGCCTTGACCGGGAATCCAGTATTATGATGGCGAACTATTTTTTAGACCAATTCCCACGTCATAAATGTTACGTTTTATTTATGTATGTTTACGTTTTATTTATGTAAGTGTCCAAGTGCAATTATCTTCACTCAAGCATAGATGTGTCTATGCAAGACTCTCACTCGCCGCTGTGTTTCCCCTCCTTGGACTAATGAATATATCCATCAAAATGCGAGATAGTAAAAAGATTAACCTTTCGAAAAAATATTCTAATGCATAAGAAATGTCTTAGCGAAAAAAATGTGTCCTCGCAAGAAAAACAATTAGACTTGGATGATCAAAGACGTGCACCCCAGCGATCTTATGAATATTCTGAACATCAGCACTCGCGAAGGGAGAAGGATGCTGCAAGACACGCTTCCCAGCGTCATTTGAAAGATCCTGAAGGGCAACAAGTGTGTAGTGTGTATTGTACTCGACGCGGCGAGGCATGATCCTTAACATCAAATCCAAAATGACGAAGAACGAAAGGCAATTCTTCAGGACAGGAGGTAAAGGAGACAACAATTTAAGAACATGACCTGAAACTCTTTCAAAAAGTTGGATATATATATGATTCCTACTTTCAAAAAGAACAACCAAGGTCTGTTTTCAATTGAAAGGATGGAACAGTTATGCAGGCATTGAGGAGCTTTAAAATAGACCGGCTAAACGAAGGGAATGTGTTGTTCGAACGGTGAAGTACACATTTCTGTTCAAGAAGAGCCTCCTGAACCCCTATTTACCTTGTTTACCGGGGAAACGCCACAGTTGAAAGAGTTTCAGAAGAATACTAGAAAATACAATATGTGCTTTCAGATAACATCCTTTGGAACGGAAAAATTAAAGGAATTATTGTAATGTCCACATGGTTATCTATTCCCACTACGCGTTTCGACGATTATATCGTCATCGTCAGGTACAGCTGTATATAGATATAATCGTGAAAACGCGTAGTACGAATAAAAATCCATGTGGACATTAAAATAATTCCTTTCATTTTTCCTGAAATCATTTTCCACAGCATCTCGTCAGATACCGTTGAGTGAATCCTTTGGAACGCCTGGTGAGGTCATTTCTCACGATTTTTCAACAAATTTAACTGTTCAGGGGAAAATATATCACAGTGTTGGCTCTCTTCTCTCTTCATCACCCCAGCCCTACAGTATTCTTCAATTATATTTTGTAGGCGACCAAGAAGTTGAAACTGATCGGCGGTGCAATAATATACCAAGAGTTTCTCGCGCCCCAGTTGAAAGACTTCAGGAATTGCTTCATGAAGAAAATCAACTCGTCCGATTTATTAAGATAACAAAGATCAGTTACCTACCAACGAGTATAAGGTCTTTATTCGCGATGATCGCCGTCCACCTGGTAAACTTGAGCGCAGTTACAACACTCCAACCACTCGCGAAGTAGAACTCGTCATGGTCGGAAATGAATTTGAGAGCCGAGACATCGTCTTTCGGAAACGTGAAAACTATCTGGTTCGTGTGTCTGTAACTCATCGCTTCCATGACGGATTGCAACTCCCAATCATGCAAGAGGGTTACCATTTTGGTTACCATCCCCTTGGTTAGTCCAAGTACCACTCAGCCTATGAACACGAGAGTTTCTTCTATGGATTATTATATCTACATGTTAATGGTGCGTCAAGACAGTTTTTAACACAAAAATCCGCTACATACAGCTTCTGAACCAGTTTATAGTTGACACATACACCAAAATCGAAAGTGAACGTCTCCTCTCGGCATGTTAAGCTCAATCAGGCAAACCTTTGAGCCGAGAACTATGTGCATTTAAGAGATGCTTTGCCCAACGACGGTTCTGTCAGTGCTAATGACCTTGGTCAAGCTGCTATTCTCCAATCAAGCTTCATTGGGTTTCCTCGGTATTTAAGTGAGAGGACACTGGACGCTTTGATGTACGTCAAAGTCTACGGCCGTCCAGATCTATTTATAACCATGACGTGTAACCCAAAATGGGCTGAGATCACGCAATTCCTACTTCCAGGTCAAAAAGATATTAATAGGCACGACAATATGGCACGTGTTTTCTACTTGAAAGTTAAGATCTTCATCGCAGTCATAAATAAGGGTGAAATCTTTGGTATGTAAGGTGCTGGATGTACACGGTGGAGTGGCAAAAGCGTAGATTGCCTCACATCCATGCACTCATCTGGATGCAAGACAAATCCGTCCACCTCAGATTGATAGCGTTATCAGCTCTGAGATACCAGATCCTTACAGTGATCCTGTTCTTCATGATTTCGTAATTAAGCACATGGTACACGGCCCTTGCGGAGAATTCAACCAAAGATCTCCGTGCATGAGAAGCGGCATGTGTACTAAGAGTTACCCTAGGGTTTTGATTAGGGAGATTAAACCAACGATAATGGATACCCTTTATACCAAAGGCGCAGTCCAGGTGACGGCGGATTCAAGGGGTCAAATGAATGTTGCCGCAGCCAATGCTCCTTTTGACGTAGACAACGGCTGGATTGTACCCTACTCTTCGATCCTGATTAAGATATGTAACGCAACTATTAACGTTAAAAGCTACAATTCTCTTGAAGCCATTAAATACATAGGTAAGTACGTTTACAAGGGAAGCGATCAATCTGTATTCAATTTAGTTGGGGAGACGACTAAAGAGAACCGGAGGGACGAGGTGACCATCTATCAATCTAAACGCTACTTAAGTAGTAATGAGGCTGTCTACATTTTTGGGTTTCCAATGCGTAAAAGAGAACCAACAGTCACTCATCTTACTGTACTCATGGAAAACCTATCATCGGGTCTACTTTATCGAGCACAACATACAAGAAAGGCTACAAACTCCTCCAACAATCACTTTGACTGCAATCTTCAGGCTCTGTAGTGAAGACAATTTTGCAAAGACTCTTCTCCACCTCGAAGTCCCGCATTATTATGCTTGGAATGTCTCAAGGAAGCAGTCTAAGCGTCGTCCCTGCGGAAAAGAAATTTATGGCCAACCTGGCATTAACTACGCTGACGCATTAGACCGTGTCTTTACTGTCCATCCAGCAAACTTCGAATGCTACTGCCATCGATTGCTCCTTCACAACTTTTCATGGACCAAGTACTTTCCAGGACCTGAGGAAAATCACAAACTACGGAGGCCACAATACTAGAATCCATTTTGACCCGCTCAACCCCTCGCGTCTGTCATCTATTTGCTGTCCTTATCATTTTGTGTGGGTTATCAAATCCTGTTGCTTCGTGGGAGACGCATGAGAAATATCTGGCCGACGACATCTTACATCGTCATAGACGAGATGTTTCTGAACTCATGTTCAATGACATCATCTTTAAACAAACGCTGGTTTCCATCAAAGATCTGGTGGAGTTGATGTGTGGGAGGGAGTTAAGTTCCTTTGGTCTACCCACACCACAAACAGCTGCAGTTATGCATTTGACAGTTCTAAAAGAGACGTCTTACTACATTATCGACTTGCAAAATCATGTTCATGATATATTTCCTCAACTAGAACCCGAACAAAGAGTGGTTTTTGATAAAGTCGTACATTTAACATACATTTACCCAGGGAAACTGTGCAACTATTTTCTTAGATGCTCCAGGTGGAACAGGAAAGGTGTTTCCCATCAACCTTTCACTAACTCATAAAAAATGAAGGTTGCATCTTCTGGAACTGCGTCCACACCTCTACCAGGTGGAAGAAGTGCACATTCTGCCATGAAGCTTCCACTGAATTTGGCTAACGTTACACTCCCCTATACAACATTAGCAAGACTCCTGATCAAGCTTAAGTACTTGGACGCAAACTACTGATATGGGACGAGTGTACCATGTCTCCCATGCGGGCCTTTGAAGTGCTCAATCTTACTCTTAGAGATCTTAAAAATATTCATGATTTGTTGGACGGTTGGATCATTCTGCTGGCCGGTGATTTTGGACAAAATTTACCAAATACTCAGCGAGGTACGTCCGCAGACGAGATCAACGCCAGTCTGAAAAAATTTTCACTATAGAGTCACATCAAGAAATGCCATTTGACGCAGAACACGAAGGTTCATCTTCACAATGGCCACAACGCTGGCCAGTTTCCAGCTGATATAGTTAAAATCGGCGAAGGAACCATCAGCTCAGATGACCGGCTGAGAATCGTCTTTCCCGAAAACTTTGGACAGCTGGTTTCTTCTGATGAGCTCATTTCAAATTTTTTCCAAAGATTACTGAAAACTACCAAAATGCTGTTTGGCCGTGCAACAGCTGCTGTCACCCCCAAAAATGACACTGTAAATAAAATTAACAAAGTTTTCCTCAAACTGATTCCTGGAGAAACAAACACTTATTCATCAATCGATTCTATTCTTGAAGAGGATCAAGTGGTGCATCATTCGGTTGAGTTTTTGAAAAACTTGCAACTGCCAGGAGTTGCACCCCATAAACTTGATCTTAAAGTGCGTGTTCAAGTAATGCTACTAAGAATCTTGGAGGCGCCGACTCTGTAATGGTACAAGATTGTTGGTTAAGTCTTTGACACAAAATCTTACTCTGGCTACCATTTTGACTGGGTGCGCTAAGGGATAAAGTTCTAATTCCTAGAATTCCTATCATTCCTTTAGACTTACCATTCACATTCAAGCGTCTCCAGTTCCCAGTTAGAGTGGCCTTTTCTTTGGCAATAAATAAGTCACAAGGGCAGACTGTTCAAATGGCTGGTTTTCAATTGGAAAGTCAATGCTTCATGCATGGGTAACTTTACATGCCTTGCTCCCGCGTTTCGAGCGACAACAAACTTTTCAACAACACTCCAGAGGGAAAAGCTGTAAATATAGTTTATAAGTATTTTCTAAAGAGTTGATACAGATGCTTTAATGATAACCAGAGTGAATACATTAAATGAAGAAAATAAAACATTTTTAAAAAACAAAAATACAATAAAAGGATACATCAAGAATAATGGGGAACAAAGTCTGTCACCTCCTCAAACGATGATATAATTAGAAAAGTAAGGCTTTTGTATCTAGTGGCCAAGTTCATTGAAATTTGCGAGTAGTAGTCGTAAAATTCAGCGTAGATCGGCTATTTGTGACCCATCAGTGAGATTATTTGGGAGAAATACACACTCAATAGTTGCATTTCCGAAAAAGAAATGCCTTAAATGGCCTAAAATAACCGTGATTTATATGTTAAACGTAAAAGAGCGATAGCGTTCTTCAGCATTATAGTCTCCTGAACGTGGGAAAGGAATTTTCGGTTATTTCGGTCCAATAGAATTTCTTTCCATCACGTCCCTGGAAAGGTCATAATTTCCTCAATTAAACACTCAGAACATTCAGAAAGAAATTTGAAAATTGCCGATAATGTCCAATAAATCAACGATAATGATGGCAATTCGGCAAATAATTCCAAAACACAGTCTCACTGTCCAGTTATTTATGAAACTCGTTAATCAAAAGGTGTTAAAATGCAATAATGATCGAAAATAAAAAGTATAGCTAACCTCTTTTGAGGTCATTTCACACGCACACAAATTAGCCACTGTATCTTGTTTTCACAGCCCTAAATGTCATCCATATTGATCGTAATGTCATGTTAATTACATAACCAAATTTCTTTGACGCCAATTCCACGCATACCGTTTTCAAAGATTTTTTCGATGAACAATGGACGCAATCGCCGACAGCCACCTCAAACAGCTTAATGCGATTATATGTACTGCGGTTGCTCATTTATTCCCGGGACTATTATAAAGCTCATGATCCCAGCCGTAATATTATCATCATAAATACAAGGACTTGCAACAAATGAAGAATCTGTCTGCCTCATCATAGGCTAAAAATGTTTAGCGACTTGTTGTTCTTCAGAAAACTAAGCAACTCTGAGTTGGTTAAATTAACACTAGTAATTCGGTGTTTGTACAGCATGAAACACACATAAAATCTTGTTATTTAAGCAAATGATGGTTTACCGTACAATTTATTCTTACTCTAACTGAAGTCATACCTACCCCCGTCGAATTATTTTTAGGTTTAATTGCATGCGCTATTTTAATTTAGTATGAAAACCTGCGGAATGTGGAGGAAGGGCGAGAGTGGAGACATAAGTACAGACTCTTCTTGTTCCTCTCTTTCATTCGCCGGCTCATTTCCTGTCGAGAATGAGAATGATAATTGATGGAACATTTGTGTACCGTCACTTTCTACGCTGGAGAGCTCGGGGTTTCTGGAAACGCTTCAGTGTAAATCATCAGAAATGCTCCTTTGAACTCGCGCCGGGCCTACCAGTATCACCTACCTACATTCGTTTCAACTGCCTATCAGCATCATTTGCTTTGTCAGTTCTCATCAGGTATGCCAAAGAAAAGGGATAAGGATTAAGTTTTTTGAAACGAAATTAATATTCAACCTGAGGCATTTTACAAGTTTGAGATTGATATTGGAAAAAAGTTTTAATTTATCTTTACTGAAACACAGTTCACCATTCTACGTATGCTATTGCTATTTAATTTACTTCCTTATCGCCATTCATCTTTCTGGATGCCTTCCTGCAATCATCACCTCAAGTCAATATCGTAATGGACTTCGAAATGTAAGCGTAACCACAGTGGTTACTCTGGGGATAAGATAGGGTATGAGAAACCTAACTGGTCGACCTAAAACTCAAGAGATCTCTCGCTCATTGTTCCAGTACCAGTAACTTTAGCCTTCGAGTATATATTGGTTCCTCATAAGTCCGTCTCATAGTTTTCTAAAGCTTTTGGTTCATTCACTATTAAACTACTTCATCGATGCTTCTCTAATTAATTCTCTGACACGGCTATGCCCATAATTCTGAGTGCCCATATCTAAGGCTATTTTTATTTTCTAGGCGACAGTCCGCGGCACCTGGACGTCGTGGGGAGTAGCGGAGTGGCCGTTGGTGGTGGTGTCTCTGAGGTTTACCTGGAGCGCAACGGTTCGACGGCCACGCGGTGCTGCCGGAAGCGCGCAGACGACGCTGAGACGCCGCGCGACAGGTGGCACCTCCGTCGCGGCCGCTTCAGTGGCGCCGCCCCGTCGGCCGAAGACGAAGACAGCGACGAATCGGACGGCGAGGACGAGGAGGGTGGAGGAGGAGAGCTTCGCCGGAGCGACGCCGAGAGGTCTCTGAGGAGCAAGAGGAGGGTCATCCGCATGCTCTTCGTACTCGTTCTCGAGTTCTTCGTGTGCTGGACGCCTCTGCACGCTCTGAACACGGCCGCGTCGTTCTTCGGCGCGCATGCAGTCTATTCGGGTATCGGAGGTTATCCGGCCGTCGCCGCTTGCCATCTCTTGGCCTACTGCTCCTCATGTTGCAACCCAATCACTTATGGATTCATGAACGCCAGGTTCAGACAGGCCTTCCTGGGCGCCTTCGGCTGCCAGAGGAGGGGCAAGAGGAGCGGTCAAGGGGGCGAGACCAAGGGGACGGTGAAGGCGGCGAAGGGAGGCGGAAACTCATCGTCTTCGACAGGAGCCAGGGGAGACGACAGGGCATCTCCTGCCTTCGCCCTGTCTTACACTGGTGGGGACTCGGCGGCCCTTAGGGTCGTCGGGGACGACTGCACTGACTCTCTTTCGGAGTTTCTGCCGCCCCTGATCGAGTCCAAATGCGCGGAAGAACCGCGTCAAGGATTGAAGAACGTTCTCGGGCAAAACAACCGATAGCATTCGAGGGTGACATTCTGTGCAGAGATCGACAGGATCGGTAGCAAATGAATGTCTGACATTTGGTTGAATGTGCACAGTCTTGCGTATCGGCAAGCATAAATTGGTGACAAAAAAGGAAGTGGCTATGGCTATAAAATGACGTCAGATTCACGGTCATTTGGGGGTCACATCCTGGATACAAATACGGGTCAGAGAGCACATCACGTTCGCCGACATTTCTTTAGGCCTCCTTAGTATCAATAAGATTTAATGTGCTATGCAAAGAGTTTTCGTTAATCTTTTTGGCATGCACTCAAAATTTTGTCGCTGGAATCGCAACATATACGCTTGTGGTACGCCTTTTCCAGTATCAACTCAAGATGCCGAGAAGCCTTGCATAAGAAGTTAAAAATTTAATGATTAGGACGGCATGCTGGGAATTATGTTGAAGTTAAAAACATAAAGTGCACACGGAATAAAGCAGAGAAGAAAGAGCACCAATAAAAATACCCCGGGCAGGATTAATGAGAATAAATACCGCGAATGAGATTTCAATCAATGCAACGTTTTCGAAAGTCTAAAGGTGTATATCATCAAATTTTCTTACAAATTTCTTCATGGCCACGCTATATTTCACATAAACTTTTCAACGGCTACGAATAAGGAGAATCCCTTAATAAAAGGTGAAAAAAATTGAAGGACTATTGTAGAAATCAAATATTTGTTCAGTCTACCAGTTTTGGCCCTCAGCTCATGAAGGACTATTGCAGAAAATAGACATTCTTCCTTAAAGAAGGTATCTCAGGGAAATGAAATGTTGTCGAAGATACATCTGGCCAGTATGAAGCATTATAAAGACTATGTGAGTAGCGCATCAGTACTTCTTACATCGAAAGAATGAACTTTCTAATTAATCATCGTGAATTATTTTGTGCCATTTTCAAACATGAAGTGTGTCTTGCCTAACAAAAAGTTTACCAAAATACCAATTTCATTTCAGAAAAAATCAGGCACATGCTCAACTTTAAGTAATTTTAACTAATGCCAGCATAAATACATACTTGCACACACAAGCCTGTCTTCGATGTACGTATATATTACCACAGATCAAAATCAGGTATTTGGATCGCCGCGTTAACGGAGATTAACCACCATACAAATATTGTATGCGCAAGAACTTCAACCTCACCCCAACATGAATTTCAGTAGAAAAATTGAAAGTGTTAGCCTACCAATGTGAAGAAACACCCACTGGCCCCTCAGCCACGGATTTCTGCCATCTGACACTATTCGTCATTTCTTTTTGATGACATTCTTCATACCTGTAGAGTCTGTGTGATTACCAACAAACATTATCATCACTTTCAATATCACGCATAAGATAAGACTAAAAACTTTGAAAAAGATCACCTTGCTCACAATGAATGTTTTAAAAAAATGTCACTCGTGTAGGCATTTAACGAACTCATAGATTCTTGAGGAAGGCACGTAACGCTTAACAGAAATGCTGTGTTAAAGTGTATTGAAGATATTTTTACTCCTAGCTCCACAGAAAGCACCCTTGATGGATGACAACAGGCCCTACGGAATGAATACTAAACACAAAAGAAGTATTGATGGCTTTCGATAAAAATAGGTGTGAATCTTGTTCATTTAATCATCTTGTATGTAATACAAAGAGCGTGCTGACTGTTCTTCACCAATTTTCTTGGTTGTGTTCTCAATACCTCTTCTTTAATCAAACTTAAAGAACTATATTACCTTTCAAACGGTGTTCTGTATGCAAAAGAGCTTAACACACGCATATGTGTAAAAATAAATTTTCCTGGATAATTTTAAGAAATGGTACACAATGTTCTCCACTAACGATCAACCCTCTCTATCCCACAATCACTTTTCATCTGGAATATGCTGTTTGATGTTTACTGACGCCACGCAACAGATTACAATGGTGCACAACATCCTGTAAAAATATTCCACGCATTTTACAATATACCTCCGAAAATAGGCTCGTGATTCGAACTACAACGCAAGCTTTTAGACTAGAACACAATTTATGCATGACTCTCATCAATTATGAGCGTTATAATATTGAGATTACTTACTCTCTATCAAGTGTAATTAATTGATTTTTTAGAAAAGTAGACATCCAAGAATTTCATACAAGCTTAAGTAATAGAAGTCGGACCGCATTCCATAAATATTAAAATATTTTTCTTCTTGTTTCACAATGACATTTTTTTCTCCCAAAACAATAATTTAGAAAATAATATCTACCATAGTTATTGCGACAAAACACATGATTGTCCCTCAAGAAAACGATGCATAAATTTAAAGCAGTAAGCATAATTGAATATAAAATTATTTAGGATACTTTGCGTGAATTGAAATTTAGCTGGTCAATCAACTATTGCTACTTCTGAAAACTGGAACACAGAATAATAAATTGGACTAAAATATAGACAAGGAAATCTATTCAATGAATCAAAATTGCTTAGCATATCATAAATAGAAATTGAACATTTATCAGGAATATCACTTAAGTATATTTTAAACAAGTATGACGTTTTCTTTAGCCAAAGTGCCGAATAGTATCAGCATCGGGAAAACCTAAAGGCCTTTGACCCAGCCAGTATCGACTTAGACGGGCGAGCAGACTAAGGGCAACGCCCTGAGCGGATACCAAGCGAAAAACCCTATCACAGGAATGCTTGCTCCTTCGCATGAACGATTAAGCTTAATAAATGGATTAAGATATACTAATAATAATTGTGGCACTTACTTTTGTTTTAAAATGAAGACGAAATTGCCTTTATATACACATCATTCCAAATAAAAACAGATATGGCTCCCTATTATCATAAAATATTTAATTAAAATATAAAATATGTATTACAGGTGAAAACTAACTGAAAACGTTATTATGAATAAGCGGTTTGGCATCACATTTAGGATTAGAAAATTGAGAGGGAAATGATGGGCTATTTGAGTGCAAATTATGTCTGTATCTCATTGCTTGTTAAAAAGATTGGTAGTTAAAAAGCACGGTACTTAAAAACGTAAGCGTGATAGAAAAACAGCATTTCTTTAACTTCAATATTGTAAAAGGCCCGCACAAATTAACTCTCAAAACGCTTTAGAAAATAAGTAAATATAAGTAAAATATCGAGTTGGTTGCTGCATGAATTATTTTAAGTACTGGGAAATGTAATTCTAAAGGGAAGTAGTAATGTTTTTGCTACCTTCCACCACCGCTGACCCATCTTTCGGTATCTCTTTCATTTAGTCACATTGTTCTCTCAACAACTTTCTCACATCTTTACGATTCCTCACTCAACTGCCCTGTTTAATTCACTAAGCATCCCTCTGCCTAGTTGGGTGAACAGGCTTAATACACTTCATTTCATGAATGTAGAAAATGAGAGACATTTCTCTGAGGATATGATACAGATATGAGGCCATTCGCCAGACAATGAAGACTGACAACCAAAGGGCTAAGAACTCCTCGGCATCTCTCTTCTTCACTCTCAGTGCTCTCAAAATAAACTTCGCAGGATTGCAAATTAATTATGCTATACCAAATGTAGAAATAGGTAGACTTTATGAGCATAGTTCTGATTTTTTGAAACTCTAATTGTAAGACTTTACTTATTATAGACAGAGAACGAACCGAATCAAGTTAAAGTATAAGAGGCATGCAATTTAACTTCCTGTAATTCTAACAGTATTTTACTACTTTTGGGGGGCCTATTGGTGGCAAGTGAAGAGCTCTATAATAACGATTGAAGAAATGATGGGAAAAGCAATGTCCTAAGTCTAATGAAATCAAGGATGATAAGTATTTTCTAATATATCCTGAGATTGGGACAATAAATTTTAAGAATGGGCGTTCGGGGAACTTACCGCGTTGAAATTCTGTGAAAAATAAAAAAAATATTAGATTGGGAATGCACCAGAAAACGTTGCAATGCTGTATTACAATAAAAAATGCTAAAAAATTGTTGAGCGATGAGTTCTCACCCTGCCATCGCACGACAATCTAACAAGGAATGGGCTGCTTCGGAGTTCGAGACCGGTGGGCCATCCGTATCATTGTTGTTGCTGTTGACCATTGTTTAGCGACACATATCAAGGATATTATTCCAATAAAAGCGTGTGGTAATCGGCATAAGGCTTACAACATACAGATTGTCGCAATGGAAGTTTTCACTACATAGTGTGTGTGTCACTTTGGAGATAAAAGCCGGTAGATCATCAGGAACACGGTTCAATTGTTTATCCACTCCTATCTAGGAAACAAACTACATATAAAGCACGTTGAATACGGATTGCAGTTTAAAACTTTGATATCGTCGAAAGGGAGACATCCACTGTATGTAACATGGCGTTTAGTCCTTTTTAAAGGAAAAATACGAATTATTGTAAATATGAATGACTGTCAGGGGGTCAAACGATAGACGAGCTTTGGATTCCGCTTCCAGGAACGAGTTTTTCGTTAACCAAATTGTACGTTCGCAGAATAAGAAGTTGCTAGATGCCATGTAACGAGATCCTATGGTTACGAAAAATCCGTTTTCCTGTAAGCGTCCGTCACAGGGTGTAGTTTACAAAGTGACAGGTTACCACTTGATGTGGAACCATACTTGGAGGACATACTACACTCATTCACTCAGATGATACAGGCCCAAGACAATCACCAAAAGCCACAATTGCTCCTTTAAGTTAAAAATTGGAATTGTCACCACGCTTTAAAAGACATATCCTTGTAAAGTCTCCATTCAACCTCCTCAAATCTCTTAAAACTTTATTTGTTCCATTTTTATTAAAAGACCATTAGGGTAATTAATCGTTTTAAGAAGAACTTAATGGCCAATTAGCCAACGACTACTTGATACATGAGTCTCACCTACATGCGTATTGATATTTCGTATTCTTTCGCAAGTTTCACATCATTCCAATGAATTAGATACCGAAATACTGTCTCCTTGCCTTATTTTCTTCCAGTAACTAGTGTCATCGTGTCATTAAGGGAGGAAGAACAGTAAATGATTTGTTGGCCGATATTTATTATACTTACATTACATTACACACGTTCTGAGCCCGGCGGGAGTCGCGGGGAGTAAGGGAGGGAATCGCGGGTCTTGCGAAGGCGCAGACCGGCAAGGGACAGGTCAGGCAGAGCACTCTCACGTCATTCGGATCCCCTGTATTTATGTGAAATACGGGGGTCCAAAGGGCGAATTGGTACCAAGGAGATGATGCGAAAGGGAGGGATGAGAGCGCGGGTGAACGGGATGATCTCACCAGGAGTCCCGTTACTGCTCTCCATCCACCCCTCGCGACACTAGGACGTCTTCTTATCGGTTCTTAGCACACAGAGAACAGTCCATCCGAGGATCCTCTTAGCTTCCCACAGGAACGCACTATACAAGCTCTCCATTTTCACATTTCTACGGTTTGAAGGCTTAGCATACTGATCATACATTCCTTTAAAACTCATATTCAATACGATGAAAACAGAATGTATCAGCAGGATGAGTCTACTACATGAATGACATTATTGTGACTGCGTAATTTTTGACACTCAGGAACACTTATTATTTTCCACAGTCAGTGCATACATATTTTCTTGATTTTGTTGGTTATCGTGATTTTTACGTACTCTTATTAGTTAAATGATACATTGATACAGTCCTAAATAGAAGGGTATTGCTTTCTTTCTGAGAATACTTTCATAGTTCTTTTAGAGACTTAAAATCACATGCCAATTTGATTTCAAAGATAACTAAGCAGGATAGGTATATTTTTGGATGTTACCGAACACATTTGAAGAAATTAGCAAAGAGTAATAAGGGGGCGTCAATTAATTACATGAGGCGATTTTTCGACCCCCCCTCCCCTCTTGGTGAGATGTGAGATTTGGCTCGTCCCCCTCCCCCTAATCTCTCGTGAGATTTTTCAAAATGCGTATTTTGAGTGTGAATACTATAATCTGTGCTTGATTGTGTTGGATTTATTAAGAAAAACATAATTTTCTTAATTATTTTTATTTAAGAATAGTTATGACTTGTATTTAAGACTACTAAGAACGTAGTCTAGAATCACAGTGAGAAAATCGAACAGTAAGTTACTTAAATAGGAACTACTAAAATTCGTGAAAGAATCTCATCCTAATTCAGTCCACGGAGACTCATGTGTGGTCTCAAGAGTGACTACTGGAATCAACATGTCCATGAGATTTTCAGAAAAATCATCTGCTCCTTCAACCTCGCTCTGATTCAGCCACCCTAAACCGTTGTCGGTCATTTTCACATTTACGGGCGTAAACAAAGCAGGTCGGGACCCGTCCGCGTGTCGCTGCCACCCGGCTCGTACGCCGCAGCGTTGGTCGAGTCGCGCGTTGGGCTGGCCAGTGGCGGCTAAATAATCGAGGGGCTGCTGTGTTACTTTTTGGCGTTCGCATTACCGCGATGGATATTATTGTGTAGAATTTAGCTATAATTTAGTGGAGAAACATGTTTTACTTAATTTAAACCAGTTTCTCGCAATTTTACACTGTTTCTTGCAGAAAAAAATTACGTGATATTTACCGAAATCCCCCCTCTCCCCCACGTGAGATTAGGAGAGAGTCAGCTTGACCCCCTTCTCTCTCAAAATGCCTCACGTAATTAATGGTTGCCCCCTAATTGGATTTTGGTAACTACTACTTTAGACATATTGTTTATATAGCACCTACAACATTCTAAATCATATTTTAACTTCTTGTAAAACATTTAGCGATGCAATTACACCTATTGATTTGATCCTAATAGCCTCCATATCTTTGAATTACTGAAATGCAACAGACAGGTAAGGGAACAAGAAAGAGAAAAGGTAGTGTTCGTAAACAAATGCGTGGTATGCAGATGAATGGATATACCAGCAGATTACAGGCACGATTTCACTCGAAACTTTCTTTTCTTGACGCACAACACAAGAGGTTTTCTTTAGACTCAAAAATACCCCCGATATGAATGCTCACTCTAAGAGGGGAATAATAAAAAGACATTTATATATATTTCCAGCTAAAATAGATATATGAAATAATGGAAGCCAGGAGGATATAGTATCACAAAAGCATGTCAGCATTCCTCGCCCACGCCGTGATATAAATGCCACTAAAACTGAACGAATTGAGTGAAGGAATTCTAATTTTTAAATATTTATTTATTTAAGATGGAAAAACAAAGAAATAAAACTCATAAATGGTCAAATTTATTCCCACCATTTACCATACTTACAAGAGGAGAAAACGAGCAATGATCGGTTTTATACTTCCTTATAACAGGTTTTTGACGTCTTTATTTTGAATTTTATTACACCTATGAACACACAAATAGTCAGACTTGGAGATGAAAGTATCGGAGAAGGATGCGGAAAACCTCAACTGCTCACTTTTTTGTCGGTATAAAATATAAATGCTTCACCAAAGACAAAGAGTAATAGTAAATTATAATTTCTGATTTGTATCACGAATACATTCAGCCAAACACGGGTCTTCTTGAGCAAACGTTCACTGACCCAAGAAGCTTGACGATCATCCATAAACACATCACAACCCTTTTTCTTGGTATGTCATAATGTTGACTTTAAGTTCGAGATGATAAGAGCAATATTCTGTCACAGCCCAAAATTAATCTGCTACCTAAAACGTCGGTATTATGCACTTCGTCAAAATTAGCACAGCATACAAGTGATCACGCCCTTTCTCATTGCCACTACATGATCACAATGAACAATACAATCGACCTTAAATATGTAAATCACATCACAGGCCATCAAATATTCCATACAAGTAGGTACACACACTGACAAAAAGTGATAGTCCAATATTTTATTGAACTTTCCCAGAGTAGGTGGAAGCCAAAGAAGAGCACCTAGGTCAACACAGCTTTCGGAATATTATAAACGGGATTGAAGGTAAATAAACACCCCATGTTCATGTTTCATCATAACGGTGTACTAATATATTTTTTGTACCTCGGTGCTTTAAATTCAATGATAAATTATTTGGTGATTTAATGAGTCGTTGGTCCTTCTCGACGCCATCACTTGGCCATCTTCCGGTACTGACGAAAAAGGGCGAAAATACCAGTGGTCAATAAAAACTTTCAAAGGGTAGATATTTTCGGCAATGTACTTTCAAATTGGTCATTTTTTGTTCATGAACTTCTAAAAAAATTATAAAGAGAGATTATCACGGCATATTCCTTGAATGCTCGTCGAATGAGGATACATCCATATGAGCCAAGGAATATTATTCTAAGGTCGTTTGTTATGTAAATATTTTTTTTCCGATGTGTAAGGGAAATTTTTCAAAATGATTTTGATTTGAGCATTACACTTTGAGCAAAGATGAATTTTTTCTCAGACATCAATGAGTTCATTTGAAAAACTCACGCCAGGACAAATTGAAGTCAACATTAAAAATGATAGAACGGTTTAACGTTCGGAACTTATAGCTACGATTCAATATACGCTTCCGATGTCCATTTAAAAATTTAATGCATCGATTATGACAAAGTTTTCAGCAAGTTAACCGTTTTTCAAATATCTTTCACTTGTTAAAATTCATACATCGAGAACTTTGAGAAACCTCTAGGATTCCCAACCGGGAGAAGAGTGTGAGTGGCATCGACGTTTTGGAGACAAAGTCTGCCATCATCAGGGAAAACACACCATTCACCCAGAGGAAAATGGTAGACTAAGCTTTAAAAACGTAAGAAGCACTCAAAAATGTAACCCCGTAAGAAACCCGAGAGCTTGGCGAGCATTTGCTCTTAAAGTGTTATATCATTACTTCAACAATCCATAATGCTAATGAACATGAAGAAAAGTACAAAATGTATGCAAAAACTATATATCATGTCGTCCATTAATACACCTAGTCACAGTTAAAAGGTATCCACAGTTTTCACATTAAGATATTTTACAGCTTATGTTAGAAAACGTAATTAGGAACACACATTTCTTGAAGAACATCCACTACATGAATGCATTTTTCTAAGATGAGATTTATGAATGGAAGTATTTAAGTAGCCTGAGAACTGATGCATGCGGAGAAATCGTAGCAAATTCGATTCGGCATGGACTGTGAGAACACAATTCAAAACAGAAATAATAATACTTCCTTAGGCAAATACACGAGGACGTAGTTAAAAAACACACTGGATGAACGCGCAATTGTTTTTAATACAGGTGGTTTTACCTACTTATAACAAACCAAAGGAACAGATAAAATTAAAATTGTATCTGGAAGAATACTGACGAAAGTCAGAAACAGTTATCTACACGTTGGCCTGCGATATGAAGACACAAATTTACCTGTTAATACGATAAAGTTACAATAATCAGAAGAATAATGACTTTGACAACACTGATCCATAAAATTCGTAATTATTTCAGCATTACTAATACGCTGAAATAGATCTCTCTCCCTTCATCTTCAAATTTTGAGCTCCAAATAGGTTGATATGACGTCACAGAAGGTACTTACATCTTATCAACATTGCATACACTCCACAAAAATACCTATTAAACATATGGCCTTCAACAAATGTACGCTGTACACAATTCATGACCGGTTGAGATCAAAGGTGCCTACGTCTTATCTGCTTTCAGTTTTGTGGTTGCTACCCGTAAGCCTGAAAATATATTCAGTTCCGTCGATTTTTTTAAAGTAATGTTATTAGCATTTTCATGCAGTTTCACCATGATTAGTCAATAGTTAGAAAAGACTAGAATACACAATTCACCAGGTTACTTCCAGTTAATTACGTGGTTAGTCAGGCGAGTCATGTTGAGTCACCGTTACCTTTCCTGGCTCGTCCTAGCACACTTCACGTCTCCCTTGGGAAGAGGTACCGCGAGCACACGGGAGTCCATCAAAGTACCCAACATAATAGTTCCTCACTCGGAGAGAATTCACGAGTAGAGGTCGCTGGATGAGGCGGACGGCGACGAGGCGGTGGCTCCGGAGTGTGGAGGTGCCGTGGAAGAGGCGCGGCTGCGCCAGCGGATGCGGAAGCGAAACGAGGCGTCCTCGGGTCCCTCCTCGACGACGGGCTGCTGGCGGCTCGAGTGGCCGGGGAAGGCGTGGTGCGGGAGGCCGGAGTCACTCAGACTGCTGCTCCACCACACGCCGTTTCCAGCGCTTGCGGCGGCGCAGGAGCTGTTTCCGCCGCCGCCGCCGCCCAAGCCGTCGCTAAACACGATCCTCTTCTTCCAGCACGACCACTTCTGCGAGGAAGAGAAAGATGGAATTACGTCACGGAAACCACTAATGGTGGGATTAGACATTAGGCGGTTGCACTAGGCCTGCGAATAGAATGACATCCAAGAACGCAGTGAACAGGTAAATAAAAATTCACCACTTCATATTGGAAAAAAATAATGTTTGAGCCCCTGGCTAAGTACGAAATATCATGACAGCTTTAAGTCAGGATCCCTGATTTAAATCACTGATACGTGCATTAAAATTCATATTAGGAAACATAAAATGGGAATTTAGCTCATAATAAAAAGTAGAGCAATGTTATCTACAACAACCTGGAAAGCAAGGTTGATGCTAATGAAGGAAGACTGGATAATAAAGGAAATAAGAGGATTTATAGGAATATGTTGAGTATGGACAAGAATAGGCATTTAGATTGAAGGGAAGGGCAACTGTAACTATGTGGAGCTGAGGAAAGAAGATATGCTGCAAAAAAGATGGTGGTAACGACAAAAATAATGATGTAATTATTTTAAATCATAACCAACCACATTCGTAAAATCAACATTAATATTATCAATCTCTTACGGACAACAAATAGTATGTTTTGATGTCACACTCATACAAGCGCATGTCTACAGACTTGGCAGGTGGTTCGGGTCTCCCCGCGGGCTAAAAACCTACCTCCCAGTCTGAAGCTACGAGCTTATCACCGGGAATGGTAAGTGGTGGGAAAGAAGGGATGGGAAGGGTTAGCGAACATATCCACTAGGAGGCCGACACAATGAGGCGGATTACCGTCCAAAGGACGACAACGGGCCCCCGCCTCCCCCTAGTCCTCGTAGCTGTTTTGTTCCCCCAACAACGTTAGATGAGTCTCCGCCAGTCTCGCTTACGCGAAAACTTCCCACACATCTGTTGAGAACCGGCGAAGCCCGTTACCAAAATTCTTGGTACAGGGTGTCCGTCGGCTCCCTTTATGGGTAGACGTCGTGTGATCTACCGGAGTACGTCATCGGATCGGGGCCCCGCCGGACCAATGATGGTCAAATCGGACCAATTATGGTCAAAATGTAGGTCCAGTCACCTCAATACTCCCCGTCTACCCATTCTACAGACTTGGCAGTGGAATTTGTAACAAACTTAGTAATACGGGTGGCATCTTAAAAGATCTGGTAAAAATAATGATGGCAGAAATTAATTATATCACCCAAAAAAGAACAGATAACAGCCCAGGACTATTTAAATATTTTTACAAATGAAACGTTAAAATGATGTACATACGTGCAAAAATTTACCCACTAAAGCTTTCGTTGCCCTGACGATAAGGGGCGCGATTATGAATGAACACGACCGGCGAGGTTGGAGAGTATGCCTAAGTTTTATTAGGCCTCAGGGGAAGATAAATTTAGCACAGAGGCTGAGAGTGACGTCACTGCTTTCATTTCGTGAGGAATAAAGGCGGCTTGAGCGTCTCAACAAAGACTGGACCATCGATTAGTATTTTTCAAACGAATATTTATTACCAGTATTACAGCAGCAAACATACTCATAGGCGCACGATATGCCAAATCGTTTATTTTAATTTGTTGAAAATAAAAAATAAAAAAATTGAAAGATTTCAATCAAAATTTACAAATTTGGGATTATTTTCACGCGACCGTGACATACCTAGAACGACAGTGGCTCACCACTGCGGTTAAGTGTAGGGTTGCCTTGAGGTTATGTAGTAACTAGCTTTGACCCAAACAAATTCACCCTAAATTTATAAGGGCAAAGAAGATAAAAGAATGTCATTATCTGCCAAACTAGCAGTGGCAAACACGGGAAAAAACATAAACTGTAAATTGGAAAGCCATAAAATGGTTCCTTGCCAATGATATGATATTCATAATATTTGAATAGCACAAATTTTAGATTTACATGAAGCATATGATTATTATTTTTGGCACTGCGAGGGATTCTTCGATTTGTAGTCATGTTTTAAGGCATCAATATACATAAAAGTTATGGATTAAACTGAGTTACTGATACTAGTGTATAAAACAGGAAAAACGAAGGTGTGCATACAGAACTATGATGAGGATAAATATCACATGTAAAAACATATTTTCGTTTAATGGTGAATTTATGGCAAACATACGCTTCAGATCTATTCCGAAAAATTATCTCATGATTCATTCCAAGTATACTGAATTCATTACGTCGCGGAGTGAAATCCATTTATTTTACCAGTAGGACAACTAGGAGTAAATTATTTTACCACCATACTTTCTAATTAAAATAGATAAATTATAATGTATAGGAGGCTTTAAGACTTTAGGAACTTTAGAAGAAAAAAAAAAGAAAGAGCGACTTTAAGAACAACTCTTACTTGTAAAAATTATTTTCCTCTCAAATTATTCACTGTAATTTCAAAACAGAATGTCAATCAATCGACCAATGCGTCAAAGGCTATACATTTTACTAGTTCGGTTATTAAATTAATAAAAGAGGATAAGAAATAGGAAAGAATAGGATAAGAAAACTAGAAAGTACTAATTATTTCTTAATTGACTGCATACACGCTGTTCATAAAAGAAAAAATGACCTATACACATTAATCTTTGTTGGATCATAATTATTGAGTGGCAGGCCATATAAAAGTTCCGTGATGAACGTGATGACATGAGAAGATTTTGAAATTATTGTTCAAATTAATATACCAGCTCTCAAGTTTCTGGAAGTTTTGATTTTCATCGACGTATACATTCTCTTTTTTTATCTTTTTTCAAAGCAAAACTTTGCTAAAAAGCAAGCTGAATTTTGGATCTCTTTTTATCAAAGAGAACTTTGCCTCCTACCATATTCAAATTATGTTTCTGAAAATGCATCCACTTGAAGCTCTCTCGCAGATAATATCTCCTTGGCAGAACCATAACAGCGCCTCGAGATACGAGTTTCTTCTATGCCTGATATATTTGGGATATGCAGCGGAAAAAATGATGTATGAAGAAAATAGCCGGCAGTGAAGTTCTCCAAAAGCATTGAAAATGGTGGAGAGAGGACAAACATTCTTGTAAGAAAGAAAAACGAAGCAAGTGGCTCTTACTCGTGATATTTTACGACGAAATAGCCATAACACGGATCAATTAAGTCACTTCGAGTACAATATTTGGGCCATATTCCGACATTTTAAGACGACCATCATTCAAGACTGATCCGGATATCATTTTGCCATGGTTAAGTTGGTCAATTTTTCTTCAATTTCGTTCTTCTAATTGTCTTTATCTCTTCTTTGACATTTCCTTTGGTTGAAATCACATCCAGTAGTGTTTTAAAGAGGCTATTATTTTGAAAATGTTTCCAGTAGGCTTCCTTATTTTACCCTGCCTACTTATTCAAGTACAGCAATTTTAAATTCAATCGGAGCCATTGTCTTTCATCCAGTCGATGTTTCTCGGGCACCATAATCTGGAATAATTTGAGGTACAAAGGGCACTTTAAGAGTGATAGTCCAGGGAAAAATTCCTTGTGATTCTGAAAGAATAAGGGCGGCAATGCGCTATGTGTATAATGACGCATGCGGTGAATGTCGTTCAAACGACACCTAGGTCCGTACAATGTACAAGCCACTTTAATAAGCCCTATAATTTCAAGTGTTGGGTGGTTCAGCGGATTTCTACAAGTCTGCTACAGTTACAAATAAAAACTTCTAGTCCTCTCCGGTTCTGAAAATTTCCTGGCATTAAAATTACCTATCGATAAAATGAATTTTTTCTTAATTGTTTTGCGAATATATTGCCCAGATAAAGTCATACATAGAGACTGCATAAGATTAATAAATGTCAATGTTGAAATATTGCATGTCTTGATTTTGCATTCCACGTGAACATCAGGTTTATTTATATTAGTCAGGATGGATACTTAGGTTTCCTTATTGTTGTGAAATTCTTCTCTTTCCAGCGGTTAAATGAGTACATATTCGATAAATTTAAACGAAAATGTTCTTAGAAATTAACTTGATAGATTTTCAGCCAACTTCTATTAAAATAAATTGATTTTATTATAATATGCAGTTTAAAATATTACACTGGTTTACGTTATCAAATGTGTTTTAACAATTCAATTTCATTTCTGTATCTTATTCTCAAAGTCTGGTCCAGAAAGATTGGATCCATGATTTACTCCGCCACGGGATACTTTTTGAATTTTAAGGAAGAAGTTCAGTTATTGGTACATCATTCTCACTTAAATGTTCACCGATATCATTTTCATGGTTTTCTTCGTATTCATGCCTATTCGATATTACTCCAGAAAAATTCATAGTACTCTCCTCTAGCAAATATAAAATTCCATCGACAGATCTATAATTGGTCTCCGTAGTAAGGTAAACTTGATATTTATATATGAGTAAGTGTATGTATAAGTACGACTCACAAAGAAAATTTAGTCAATAGTAAATAGAATGGACATTTTCCGTAGTTCACAAAAAATTTCACCGCTATAATATAACTATCGCTTGTTCACCCAAAATACCGCTCGTTCTTTGCCATAACATATTTCACTGTTTTGTCTTTTTTCAAAACACAAAAGTGAAGTCAACACGCTCCGTTTCACCGATAAGAGTACTGCCTTCGTGGGAAATTGAAATGAAGATACGAACATAGATGAGTACACCAGGATAATATTTGACTACAGATAGCTATGCTTTCAGGAACCCTTAACTGCATGTCCATGTATGAGGACAGAATGACCTACGAGGTTATCCCGTTAGTTTTCAATAAATCCTCCTAATTATCTTTAAGTTTAATATATATATTTTAAAATAGATTTAAATGCATTGAAAATGTTATAAGTGTGCGTTTATGGTTGCATCATCTTCCCAGAAAGCATTATGATTCAGTAAAAAATGTGCAACAATAAATTATGACTAATATTCGTAAAAACATAAAATAAAGAAGTCGAAAAAATTACCCCTGCATCAATTTTCCACAAAATCCCTTTAGGTAACTGGTTTTGATATTTTTCAAGTGTCTCAGCGTCATTTAATTCATGCATAAGTAATGCATTAAAATTTAAAAAGGAGATACAATTTTAACTTCGCGGAATGGTGAAATTCTTATTCGCATAGTGCTCGACGTGCATAAAATACATGAAGCAAAAATTAAGAGAAAATTTTAGCCGTGAGCTCATCCACCATTGCGTTTCGCCGCTATGCGCACCATTTCTGCGCAGGTGTCTCGTGCGATGACTGAGAGGAGAACAAAAACTCGAGCACGGATTCGGCGCCGTGTGACGTGGAATACTTCGATTGCCTCTCGCTTTTTCACGCCGTCACTCTTGCATGCGAATGTGTTTCTGGGCGAGCAAAGGCCTTACAGGAACGTGGCCTACGATGTAATCCAGGGAATTCCCTACATGCCTCGTTGCGCTCATCAACTAGACGCTGTCTGGTTTCTTTGATAATTCCTTTTTGGCTGAGGATATCAGGGCAGTTGCGAAACACGAAAATCAAGGCAGAAAAATAATTAATATCCATGAAATATACTCAAAACGTGACATTGAATAGACCATTATAGCATTAGGTATATTCTTCTTCTAATAATATTTAAAAATAAAATAAAAAACACTCAAGGTGTCGTTTCAGCCATATCCAAATCAGTCATTGCATCATTCTCATTTCTACATTATATTTTTATCGATGGCTGGGACTTCAAGCTTAAAATACTTTATTTACTATAAAGACACCAAGGGAAAGCTTAGAGGGTAAGGTTTTGGACAATAAAATTTTAGGTTAATTATTTACCATGCATGCAAGCTGGTAGATTCCATCCTACAAAGCTATATCCGCTTTTTTATGAAAACTGAAATCTTCACTTTCCAGCACGAAAATAATTCTCATTTCACTCAGAAAATTAAAGGAGAAACGGTGCCGTAATAAGTGGCTTGACCTCACAGATGGCCCATCTCGCTGCGTTCTGGACGCTAGTATTACAACCTCTAAGTTCCATTTAAAGGCCGAACTTTTTTTACAATTCTCCCTCCAAGCTATCATAATGAGTTTCCGCTGTCTAATGGGCTAATGAAGCGAAGTATCATTATGAAATGACGGCGGAGGCATTCCTGGTTTGCCTCTAATTAGCGGCCCGACTGGAATGTGAACACACAAGACCTTTGCCGGTGCCCTTCCCATCCGTGGCCTAGTTTCGTTCCCTGATAGCCCTGGCCCGTATCGTTCGACAAGAATTATCTGTGAAAAAATGGTTCTATTTTGATCGAATGATAGGAGTAAAGAAGCTTTGGAATATTATTGACCAGGAAAATAATAAAAAAATAGAAAATTGAATTTAAAAATGATTGAAAAAATACGTATTTGACGTATTCCGCTTTCTATACTAATCTTAACAATTTTGTGCTTAAGACCAAGGAATGTATTACTAAAGGATGATTGTCGAAAAAGGGCTCATTTGTCCAAAAAAAAGTTGTCGATACAAAAACAACCGACCTAAATGTCAAAATAATGTCATTCATTGCAGATGCGAGTTGTCAATGTATCACTCCATCGCAATACAGACCCAAAAGTAATATTTTTCTAATCCTTTGACGGATCCTGGAACTGATGGGAACATATCCAGTGTCGACCATCACTTGTATTACGTAGCTCAACTTCTACTATTGGCACTTTTGCCACATGGAGTCTTTCTAAATTATATGCAAAAAATTTAATGTCAGTATTAATAGATATGATGACGTAAAATCATGAGTTAAGAAATATACATGATAAAATAGTAATCGTTTGAGTTGCCATCGGTAAAATAGGAAAAGAGGAGATAAAAAGATGTTGCTATTCAATGCATGATTTAAGTGTCCTAAGAAAAATATCTGGCACGGAGTGAGCAGCATAATTTTTATGGTTTGTATCGTTTTCGAGATTACACGTTCGTGATGGGGAGAGATGACGTCACAGTAGAAGGGTAGAGGCAGGAAAATAGACGAGGCGAAGCGATGAAGTGAAAGGGAGATATTGAAGGGCAGAGTGATAAAAATGAAAAGATTCGCGAGATGAGATATTGAAGCACTGGCTTGAGCTAAAGCCAAAGGACGTCTCAAAAGGTATTTTTTTTCTTTCATCTTTTCCTTCATATTGCGTATAAAAGAACATACACCGCAAGGAGGGAAAGGTAAAACGTTTCGGTTAAGCCACGCTTATCTTTCTTCGTTTATCAATTCATCTCTTAAACTGAGTTTGGTGAAATGAAAAAGGAGGGGCCTTTAAAGAAGGCAGTGATCTTGATGACTTACTGATAACGGTGGCAATGTAAAGGATGGAGGATTTATAGCATAGGTGGGAATCGTATCCACTGAATCTACTTTTTGGGGCATTTGGTTCTAAAAAAAAATCTGTAAGTAGTAATAATACTCCCACAATGAAGACATCCAAACATCCATCTTTCATTTGTAAAAATTAAGTGTTTTAATGAATTCGTAATATTACAGATATGTGCACTATTTAACAGAACTGTTCGAGTTTTTGGTGAGTATGCAAAAAATCAAAACTCTGTGATATCACCAAAGCTGATCTCTCTCTCATTCATTGGCTCGACATCGATATGTTGTTTCCCATATGGACTATGTCTTTCGGACTATCCGGCGCCACTTTCTTTTATCTTGGGCCGTGTGGACTGCTTCACTCATATTTACATTTGTGAGTGTCCTTATTTGGTCTTTCAGTCTTAACGGTGACCGACCTCGCTGTCTTTTGCCCTGAACCTTGCCTCGGAGCACTATATTCTTTAGGCCATTTTGCCTTACAACGTGGCCGAATAATTTGAGGGAGTTACGATATATTGTTGGCAGCAGTCGGCAGCTGTCCACCATTTTCAGCTGGGCGAGAATGTACAGGTTTGTTCTTCGTTCCGTCCATAATATTCGAAGCATTCTTTGGAAGCAATAGAGTTCGAAAGCCTTAATCTTCCTCCGCATGGCTGCTGTGATTGTCCAGCTCTCCGACCCATAGGTCATGATGGGGAAGACCATTGCTCGAACCAACCTAATTTTGGCGGACATGTCGATTCCTCTATTCTTCCATATTTTTTTGCAATTTTCCGACTGGGGTTTGGGCCATCGCTATTCTCCGCTACCAAAGCTGATACAACATATAAAATAAGACAGAGATACTTACAGGCATTTGATATGCAAAAATTCTTTCTTAACACGCAGAATTTATGGCAACAAGATAAAATAAAATGAACCCAAATACTCTACGTTCAATACATGTTCAATATATTCTATTTTTGTTCGTTCCTCTGCCAATTTCTTTTGCTTTCTGCGCCTAGCAGGTTTATATCCCAACGAAGGGAAGCAAAAACCTACTGAATGTTACCATGAATAGTGACGAGCTTTTTATTTATTTGAACGCGATACAGCAGAGGAAAAATAATTATAACTCACCAATTTTGACTATGGCAAGCATGCTACCACTATAGAAGTTATTTTCTACTAAGTTATACTCTATGAAGTTATGTTCTACTAAGTTAAATACTAAGGATTAGGAAGACAGAAACCCCATTAAGGCCATTAAGATAAAATTTAAAATTTATATAATGAAATTAGTAATTAATAACTACGATGAACGTCAATGGATTTTAACGAATACATCGTCCCTTGGAGAGGCAGTTGAAAATAATAACTAAATGACGGATTAGAGAGAGGTGTTCCGCCTAGATATATCAATTCCTTTGCGTTCGGGAATTAAAATGAGATTTCGACAAGAATGCACGAGGAAGTGTTCCGGGATTTAGTCAAATACCCTTTCCATATTAAAACCACCCTTCAGAATTACTTGTACATATTTTCGACGATTTTCCCGTCCCATCTCTTCTTGTAATATTCCGTGACCTACACCCCCACTTGTAGGCCAGTCGGAGAGATTAACCTTCTCCTCATGTGTCATTGTGACTCAGTGAATAAAAACCAGGTTTCTTTGTGTGCCATCTGTCATTTTTGCGTATAAAAGTCCTTGCAGAATCTTTTTAAGATTCCTGGCGCCTACCAGCTTGCGAAGAGGAAAGGTCTGCAAAGGGTTCAAGAAAATATAATGGAAAAAAACTTCTTTAATCAACGAAATGGATTCACGTTTTACTTTAATCTATCCAAAACCCGGACTCATTCCTTGGGACGAATGGAGCCAACGGAATCTCCACAGAGAAAGAAAAAAATGCTACTAGATGTGGCATGAACTCGGATATAAATACGGTTGGTTCTTCCGTAACATTTCTTCCTCATTTTGAAAGATACTTCATTCACCGTGTGTATATCCGATGCAGTAACCGAAATGTGCACGGCCTCTTATTTTGGTGAAGAGACCTCTTTCTAATCACAAAGATATATACAGTATGACCTATATAATGAGGAATCTTTTTTCATGAGCCTTCACGGATGCTTTGCATTTAATGAAATGTAACGTATAAAATTATTGAAAGTTAAAATTAGGTCCGAATCATGGCGGAATATTACGTCAAAGGTATCATTTAATGTGCTGTAGACATATACAATGGTTACAATAAATATCCCGGGAGTAGGGATAATAAGAGCACAGAATGTATTTAAAGGATTTTATTATCAATTTTACAAACAGTGACTTTTGGTTCTGTTTAGACTTACAGAGGCCCTAGATTCATCTGTGATTATTTTTCTACATAATATTTTACCATGTTTTTGCATTAAAAGAGCCGGGGTACGAGTTTTTTTGTTCTTGCATCATTCAAGTCTCCAGCCTGCTCCACTATCCACTTATTGCTGGGCGACGTTGAGATGCTGAATTTTTTGTCGGAGAGCGAGTGTGTCGGGCGTCGTTGCATCGACTGTCGGCTATTCCTTGGTGTGTAGTTTCGTCATCCGTTATGACATATTTTGAGAGATTCGTTCTCCTCTCATACAACAAGCAAGGAATGTTATTTACGCCTCCACTCAATTTTTTGAGATCCTTAGTCCACATTTTTAGCGTCCAGCGTGTTTACAGATTGCGAAAGCTAATCTGTCGTCGTTTCAAGACCGCTCCTGACAAATGTGGGCTTTATTTACGAAATTTATGGATGGATAAACGTCTATTTCCTCGGATTAGGCCGACAATTTTACGGAGAATCCCTTTTTTTACCAGAGCCTTCCACCCCTAATTTTATCATTAACATTACTTATTCCTGACTAAAATTCACCGCACCATTTTTCCAAGTTTTATCTCTATATTACACCTTTTCCGTTCGTTAAAGACAAGTTTCCGGTGAATTCTAGCATAGGTACCCCATTTTGCGCGTAAATAAACGAATTATAGCGAAAATACTGACTACGGTGGGACTTAGAATGGATTTGGCCACTTTGAAGTTAAGGTGAAGAAACAACGCAGCCTCAGCAAAAGTTGGTTAATTATTATTTCGCCATAGATACAATAAGACATACGACATTTCTACCGACCGTTGAGAATTTTTTTTTTCTTGTTGTTTCCTTTCTCAACAGACTTGCATTTTTACTTTTCGGATATCCCTCGTACTATTAGAGGAACATAAAAGGGTTCAACGTCACGTACGGATTGCAACCCTACAGCATATCGTCTTCAATTTAACATATAAAATTCCTACCAGAGCATCTTTATAATCGGCTTGGAGTAATTCTCACATCCGTCAACCTCATTTATAAAACCAATTCCTATGTCTTACATTTCCCATTCAAATCTAACTCCCCTTCCATCGCGAGTCTCAACACTCCCAGAACCTTACTTTTTCCCATACCACCCTTATCTTCCACAAGAGCCAAGCCTCTTCGGACATTCCGTTCGACGACGTCATCGTCCAGACGTCTTCTTTCCCCGTTACGAGTTTATTCTAGAGTTTTCCAGGTGGTTTATAGGCCGTCCATGTGTAGTGCATAGCTAAAGCCCTTGATATTTTGCCGAAGATGGTTGAAATGTATGAGAGACAGGCTCTGGAAATTGGTTCATCGTCACTTGTAGGTACATACTTTCCAGTCACTGATGGTCCCTCTCAGGACCATTTGTGTTTTTTTATTTACTACGTGCTCTAATATTGAAATTAAAAGTGAGTGATTAATGCAAATACAGTATTCGGTGCATAGTAATTATTTTGCGATTTTGAGTTTCTGAAAGTACATAACGTACGTGAGATGGAATCGCAAGGGCAAAATAATATCATTGACCCTGTTTAACATCTCCCTTTGTAAGATAACCGCTTACATTTAGGTCCATCATGGGGCCTAAGAAACTTCTTATTGTTTTTAGTAATAAACACCATAATTCGTGCCTGAGAAATAAGTTTTTGACATGAATTTTTTAGAACAAATGAATTGTATTTACATAGGTCCTTAAGAAACTAGACGTCTCGTCACAGGGGCCTCGGTTTTCATCGATTGTTTCTGAACGAGTTATCGACTAAACCGCGGTAACGCCGTAAAACGATCAATTTACAGAGAAGGAAAAGTGATAATCAGGAGAAAGAATATTCAAAAGAAGAGTGGCTGAATAATAGGCGAATGCCGAGACATAATGACTATGTATGAAATGATTGCAGGAGAGCTGGCGAGATACCGGTTGGGCCGTTCCACTATTCTACACTTGACTGGTGAACCAGTAAGAATTAGGAAGTGAACTTTTACCTCACCCAACTTCTACCAAGATGCGACGATACCATAGGTACCTATTCGCGATAGTTAAGTCTCAGAAACCGTTGGCCAAATAGCACATATTTCTCCAATTCTCTCATTACGAAGAGGACAAAATCAATAAACAGAAACCATGGGTGGAGTAACTCCTAACTATCTCGTGCAGAAGATACTGGAGAATAAAATTAACTATAGAACGCTGACGAAGCAAGCAGATAAAATCCTGTGGAAAAAGAAAAATAGACGGAGATAGGACTAGAGGATCTCATCTCCAGGAATATTGGTTATCCCTATAAGAAAATTAAAGTTTCTCAGCATGATGTAATGCGAAAATGGATTCCTAGCTGGTTCATCCATGCAGAAGGCACGTGGTATTTTAGTTAATTGGATATCCAATCCCACGCTCCTCCCGTGAGCGGTCCAATTTTAGAGTCTTCTGGCAGATATTTACACATCATTCATTTAAACTATTATCTACTTGTTTTCTTCGATCGAGAAAATGTTTTTACTCTCTTTCTTATGATATATGATTAATTATAATTCATGAGCATTTCAGGGCTTACAGTGCTTCCAGAGGATAGGGAAAAGGAATGAGGATGAGGATTCTCCCTGATGCTTTTTGGGGAGGGTGATAAGGGGAGATTGAAGATATGCAAGATGAGATGTCAGTCGGTGGCCAAGTGGAAGAGAAGGATTGGGGACGTAAGCTGGAGAGAATGGGGAGACGAGGCTTGTCATACGAGAGGGATGGTCATCACCCCTGCGGCGCTCCGAAGAAACGGAAACCGTCTCTCATTCCTTTGACAGTACGTCAGGGGGAATGTAGACATCAAGGTCCATATATTTTCCGGCATACAATTTTTAAGGATCATCGTGTTCTATGCCTTTGAGACCCATCGCACACAATTCACATGGGCGGATGCCAACAAATTTAAAGAAAGTCAATATGCATGCTTGAGTTAAACCATATAATTAAATAGAAAATTGTAACGAATAACTTCTACAGAGTCAGACTACAACCATTTTATTTGCGACCATTGTAAAATTATAGATTTCTTAGAACTTTATTCCATTTCCTCTTGAAGAAATTTGCAAATAATCTAAACAAATGCCATTGACGGGTGAAATAAGAACTATTACATTGAATAACATTGATTCCTTGATTTTTCTGCGTCACTTAAAATAGGCATAAATCGAAAACCTGGGATAACTATAACTAACTGTAGATCTAGCATCCAGATTATGTGAGTCAGCAATAAGCGCTGGTAAACAGTGGCCACGGTCAGTAATTGGAACGTCAATTGAATTCATTCAATTTAACTTCTATGGAGAGCCTTGCAAGCCAACCCCTTAGTGAATCGCACGGGGAAATTTTATGACAGGCGTGCAACACTTTTCCTAGTTTACACTCTCACATCACATTCTTCACTGACCGCTAGGAGCGGGTCAGTGAGGACAGTTAGAAGAACAAAACCAAGCTAAACCAGAAACAAGTCTGAAGCTGCTAATGCAAACTTGTCTAAATGTAGTGTTTGGGGAAAAATCCAAATAATATCGGTACTGCTAGCACATACTAATTCATAGACACAACAAGAAATATCTTCATGTAGAAAACCAAACTACGTGAGAAATATTCACAGCTGAATGAGTGACTAGAATTATTTATAAATTACTAAACTAAATTACCAAGTCTAGTTTATTAGTCTAAGCGTTCAGTATTACGCGAAAAACGAAATACAGCCAATGCAGGCTGAGAGTATAAGTAGACTGATAATATTGTTATAAAAAATAAATATTACATAAAAAATTACTCGATCATCACTTAGAATACAAATGTTCTAAGAGTCCTTTTAAAATGATACAGAGCATTATTTCATGCAAATCTCCTTTTGTGTGAAGGGCCAGATCTCAAAAGCATTGAAAGAATTTCAAAACCTCTACACAGCTGAAATTTTTCAAGCGTAACACACACAATGGCATTATTACCGAGTCGATGCTTCACCACGTTGAAACATTTTCTTCTTGATGTAGTGCACATACTCTCAGTAAAAGAACGAACTCCAGCATATCAATTAAAAAGAGATAACTCAGACACTCAAAAATACATTTGTATTTTCTGTTTTGTTGCAAAGTGCTCGAAACTTTGCAAGATAATGCCCTGAGTATTTACGCCACAGTCAAAAACTGAAATCAATCTTTTAGGATTATTCTCAATAGAGTAATATAGGTATACACAAATTAAACCAGGTTCTCATTGAAGTCTAGAGGTTAAAATATCCCGACAGCAGTTTATGGCCGTAGGGGGCTTGTCATTATTTGTTTGCATTGATAATCCTAACATTAACTCAGTCAATAATATTCCTAAATTTCAATTTTCATTACGGTTCAACTATTATCCAATTTTCTCAGATGAGTATTTTTGTTTACAGCTATGCTTTACATTATATGGAAATCTTGGCTAATTTTGTAAAATAACACATAAACGACAAATATTTGTACAATTTTAGGGCTTATGCTGACGAACTCGAGGTATTCCAATGCGGTTTTTACGTTCTTTGCCATTTCAGAATGTTTAAACGTCTGAGGTAACACGTCTCTACATAGGTTCATCCAGCACTTATCTATCGTCTGTCACAGTAAAGTTAGCTCATGGAGGTCGAATTAACTGTGGGCTGAGATGCAAGGTCGCTTCTAAGATCTAATGAATGGGACTGAAATGAGGGAATATTGAAAAGCTGCTTTCGCTGGAGAATGACGTGGGGGTAAATGCCTTCCTCCTATCTAGTACGGTAGGAGTTTCAATGATAATTCCCTAAAAAAGAGATCATCAAAATACAAAATTTTACTACACAATAACCAATGTTCCCACACTGGATCATGCTTTTACCAAAAGAGAGCGAAGAGCTTTATGGAGCGGGTTTAACTTCACATACCTATTGACTACTTCTGAAAATGAGTACAATCACTACGAGAAATAAACCTATCAGATTATCTTAAAGGAACTTATCAGAATAATTAAATGTGAACAATGAATGATTGATTTGATTTTTATTACATAGAAACGTCTAAATCCATTTATAGGATAAAATCAATAAGTGTTCCAATCATATGAATCGAGACAATAGCTTAAGAGATATTGATGTATGAATACCAGAGAACAGAGAAAAAGAGTGTGATGCGGAGGCTTGTTTTAGTTTTAATATAAATAAAATGCTGATTTATTAAGTTCTTAAGCTACTGTACAACAAATAAATGAAAAAAACATTTTTTCAAAGGTTATAGAAGGAAAATAAAGTCTTAAAAGAGAAACAGCTGTGAGAAAGAAATTTTAAATATAGCCATTACGTGAATTATTTAATTGAAATCGATGTTTTTGTTGTAGTTTTAATCTTAATCTCTTAGCAGCTTTTGAAATACTTCATGAACTAGAATTATAATCTTATTCTTTAATTTGTTCTAATATCAATAAAATCTTAGTGCCTTTGTGATAAGCCAGGCAGCAATCAAAACTGACTGAAGATTGATTTGTTATAAATCATAATTTCAAATATCACGGACACATTAGCAAATTGACGGCAATAGCGATAAGTGTCTTTACAATACCAGGTATCTAAATATTAAATAAAACACATAAGAAGGTCTCTACGATGGCGTACTGCCTCCCATCAATCTTGGACTACCTTCGTGCTTCTAGATAAGTTTTATTAATGAGGGATAAACTTTCCTCCGTAATAAGGAGCTGAGCTATAGGGAACCTTATCCTTCAGGGAAGGGGAAGGGTTGAGAAGGAGAAAGCAGAGCCTGATAATAAACTCCAACAGGGGTAGAAATGGCGACGCTGGGACCAGTCAGACCCAGCTGGGATCCCGGGGAAAATTAAGACTTTTTTATCGAAGCGTAAGAGTTGCTCTTAGTCACTTGAAAGACGACGAAGTTGCGGAATACAAGGCGAGAAAGTTTCGGCCAAGAAAATCCGGCCGATAGTGAGAGAGGGCGAATAAGGGAAAATGAAGCAATTGCTTTGTTCCTTGGCTGAAAATTAGTTTTAATGCGCCGACAAAGATATCCCATCCTGGCTCCTAATATCAGCCACCCAAAAACGACCCCTACGGCGATATTTTTTCTTATCCTGTTTGAGATGAAACTCTATTCAGCAAAACTGCAGCCAAAGGGCATAGTCAATACTGGAGGCAGAACAAAGCAAAGAAGAACAGGCAGAACAGAAGGAGTGTACAATGAATAAACTTTCTATAGTAGGTACTTTGCTTGGGGAAAATCTTGCCAGGGCATAAGCCTTAAGGCACATATTGAAATTAGGGGTATTAGCTCCTTTCGATTCATACCGGACGAAAACTGAAAAAAAATCATATTTTTACTTAAAAGCTTTGTCTCTTTATGGATAACATATCAAATACTACGTCAAAAAGGTGTAATGTTTCCTTCAAGGGAGTTCCAGAATCAAAATTAACTCAAAATTTCCTTTTTCGAGTCTTAGCATAAGGTTTAGGTTCGTTTCAGGTTTCCGATGGAGAAGTGTTCCTCTGAAATTAATGCCGCAGCTTTCCAACCACTTTTTTATTTTACTTAGATGGATCACAAACAATAAATCGTAGCGTTAAGAAAAAGGCTCACAAAAAAGTTATTGCATGACATTATAGAAGTCTTTTTTAAGGTTCAAAAAATTATATATAAATGGAATCGGTATATTTTCTAGTTCTTACTCGATTGCCGCTTACTTTTGCCTTTTATTATATCCCTAATGATCAACGTAGTCGTTATTATGGTTACATTCTCCAAATGAACTAAGCCAATAATTTTATTGATGGCGTATATGAGAATACCCATCACACCTCGGAGTCTAAGGTCCACTGACAGGGACTTAGATCGAAACTGATTGTCATTGAGAGATCTTCACAGAACCAATTCGTGAATGTGGATGAGATGGAGTATGCAATACTGTTGTTGCAAAAAAGTACCTTCTTATCCGATGAAAAAGCTGTCCCCTCAGAATCTTGAAATATAGTTATCAGATCCCACTTGTGAAACCGAGTATAACGATCCTTGTTAAGAAACCAGGAACATCTTGCCAAAATAAGACTAAGAGGACTAAAAGTCCACACGATGGGGAAAATGCCCAAGTTGCTGTCTCTCTCTCTCTCTCTCTCTTGCAGTTATCAATCCTTAGATTGGTTTGAATATAGACCTCTATTTCCATCTTTTCTGCCCTTTCCTTTCCATTTCTTCGTAGGATGTTGCCCCGACGTCCTTCCTCAGTTGTGTCAGATATTGTTCCCTTGGCCTCCCTCTGTATCGTACCCCCTCCACTATTCCCTCTAACACAACTTTATTAGACTCTCGAGTCTCTATATATGCCCCACCAATTCTGCTCTGCTTTTCACAATACTCTTCCATATTTCATTCCCCTTCTCTCTCACTCTCTCTAACACCTCTTCATTTTTAACTTTGTCCATCCAACTGATTCCCAGAATTCGTCGATAGCACCACACTTCTAAAGCATCCAGTCTTCTTCTTTCATCCTTTGCAATGGTCCAGGTTTCACATCCGTATAGAGCGATACTCCATGCAAAGATATTCATCAATTTTTTTCTTATGTGTTTTATGATGATTCTGGCAGTAAAAAGTTATTAATTCTCGTTGAAAGCTCTTTTAGACATGGATATTCTATTTCTAATTTCTCTTTTGCTTTTTGCGACACATATCATTAGTGTCACTAGGTATTTGAATTCCTAGACCGTTTGTATGCTTTTGCCTTGAATTTTACAATTGACATATCCCTCTTTACTGCAAACTATTCCCTTTGTTTTTTTATTGTTAATTCTCATATTGCATTCCTTTCCTATTTTATCTTCCATATTTTTCACTATACTCTGTAGTTCCTCCTCACTTTCTGTTTAGATCACTATATCTTCCGCAAATCTTAGTATGTCTACATCAATCCCAAGTATCTTTACCCCTCCGCTTATCTATTGGCGCATCTTTTGAATTGCTTCTTCTATTTTTAAGTTAAATAGAACTGGTGATGAGGCATAGCCCTCTCTCATGCCTTTCTGGATCTCCGCTTCTTCCCACTTCTTCCCATTCCTTATTACGGCTCTTTCATTTACATAGAGGTTCCATATGACCCTTCTATCTCTGTGCTTACCCCTATTTTCTTTAATATGTTAAAAAAGTGTTTTCATTGAACACTATAAAAAGATTTTTCTATTTCTATGAAAGCCATGTATGTGTTTAGGTTATTGGCGTTTCTCTTGTCTAGCAGCGTCCTAAGGGCTAGAATTGCTTCTCGAGTTCCCGCCTCAATTTCTTGTAAAGTGTTTAAAACCCAGTGGGGAAAGTTTGTGCAGAATTAAGTTTGAAGTAATTCAAAGTCTGTGCAGCGTTGCATTAATGTAGAATGGACCTGCGTAAGACGTGCAAAGGATGTTCTTCGCTGCATCAACTTTGCCCATGTACAACGTGAACAGTCTTAGCACATTCATTGAACATCCATAGGGAACTACGACAATGATAGTTGTTTTAGCACATTGTTTGAATGATGTCTGTTGGACTCATGTCCTGAAATGCTAACTGAGTGCGGAACATGCCTTCTAATTGATCGTTAAAAAAACAGTGAACTGATGGTATATTTCCATATACACCAGCAAAAACTTGAATGTTCGTATATTAATTCTGTTTCAGAGAATTCAGCAATTGGACCCTATGTTCTTTTATTAGCAGTGGTGTACGTACCTACACATGTACATTTCACAAATTTACATTACACAAATGTACATTTAACATAATATTTAAATTATAAATTTTACATATGTGAAATTTATAACTTAAAAACTATAGGAAAAAAACAAGAAAATTAAGTAATGTATTTCCCTGTGACTTTAAAAGTCTACTCAGGCTTGACTGAATAGTAATCTTCTCCACACTTAGCAAAAGGAAGCCTAACCGACCCCGTCAACATCTCATCTGCGAAATTACCAGCATTCAAATTGGTGGACGATACTCGAGGAATTTTCGACTCAAATGGCAATTTTTGGAACCAATTTACCCATGTTAGTCGGGTAGTTACTGCATTCATCAAACGTTTTTCAATCTTTCCTCTTTCTCTCCATTAATCAAAGCAGACAGTTGGAGGCAGTAGGATTTGAACCTACACCGTCGGGAGAGGCCGAGTGATACGGGTGGGTGTTTGGGGAAAGATGGCTGCAGCAAAGGGGTTTTGCGGGTGGAGGGTGAAGAGTCCGTGCGCCTGGATAAGTGAACCCCGTGGCCGCCGGCCGCGGCGTGGCCGAGCGTAGGATCCTCACGACTTCTTGAAAGAAAATAGTGCTGAGTTATTGCACAGTGGGCATTTGGTTTTAATGCTCAACAAACGTTTGGTTCATTGTCTATCAAGGAAGGGTTGTTTTTGTGTGATACTCCTCATTCCTTTTTGATTAAATCCCAAGTTTATAAATAAATAGTATCCTCCGCGGAAGCATACCCAAGCCTGTGCTGCGACTAGCTTCTTCCATGCTTCCAGCACTTCGTTTCTTTCACTATTGGACTTGTGACGATCGAGTGCGGACGTGTCGACGATTAAAGAAGCTGAAGCGCCTTGTGGAGTTCATCTCACGACTTTGTCGGAGCTGTACCAACAGGTGGGTTTTCCTGTCAATTGTGCATGTGCTTCTTGTCTTTCTTTTGCAACCGAAAAATCCATTGGTGATTCAGCAAAATATTATTTTGTTGCAGAGGTTATGGAAAGGATTGCAATTGGGGATATTCCTGACAAAGAGGTCAAGAAATGTGCTGGCAGGTTTTTAACTCGAGCACCATCGAGGAAGAGTAAAAATGATCTCCCACTTATCTTTCCTTGGGTGTAAGTATGGCCAGGAGGAGCCAAAAATGATTGAGGATTGAGGTGTCATGAGTTCCTTCTGTTGCCATAATAACCATTCGCTCTTGTTTGTTTCTTTGAGAATACTGTGATTTTGTTAGTATCTTTTAAAATAAAGTGTGTTTATATGTTAAATCTACTCTTTGTACTGAATTCCCCATCTTCTTGGCCGTACTTCAAATGGCAGTCCTGAAGCAAATACGTTGAATGTCCATATAAGAAGGTAAGTATATCTCACAAAATGTGACTTGAAGGTTCAATGCACTACCGTACCCTGCAAGGATTTGGCAAGTGGCATATCCAATGCCTATGCAAAGCACTACCTTGGATGGCGGTGGACCAAAATGCTAGTCTTTTGCACATTGTAAATCCCCAGCAGGGCTTAGGTAGTGCTCGGAGCACATCCCGTGAACATCCAAAAATGAACCAAAATGCATGTCCTTAGCACGTTCTAAATCCCCAGCAGAGCTTAGGTGGTGCTCCGTGCATATCTTTTGAACATCCAAAACACCATGTCAGAAAAAGGTCGACCACCATGTACAGCCTATGAAGCATCTTTGCACCTTCATACTGAAGGATCTGGTCAGGGATAGTGCACGATGCACATTCAAAGAACGTCCTTTGCACTACTGCAGTCGAATGTTCTTTGCACTTGGATAGTGCGCCATTTGATACTTCTTTGGACGTTCATGAAGAACATTTTTTGCACCAAAGACGCTGCACTAAAGAATGTTCTTTGCATGTCCTTTGCACCAACCTTTCCCCTCTGGGAAGAAAGTCTTTTAGGAACTGAGGGTGAAGAATAAGTGATCCCATGGTGCTTCCAAATGGTATATATATGCCCCTTGTACTACAAGACCATCATGCGTGATGAAGAGCCACATCCTCTATGAGGTGCCCCTGGTTTCCGATGAACATGAAGAATCTAGACCTGGCTTGTCGATAACTAGCTACCATCACCACGGTGCTCCTCTGTGCCAAGGGTGCCCGCATCTGCGGGGCAGAGGGTCAGAAATCACTCACAGATACTCCAGAAACAAAGCAATCTCCGGTTTTCTTTAACCTTACCATTGTACTCAGGTCTCTACATGGGTGGACCACCAGCTACTCGTGGAACCGTTATGGACCTTAATAACGAACAAATCCCTTCAACGGGCGCTATAGAAGGCACTCCCTATAAGGACCCTAGCTATCATATGGGATTGCAAGGGTCCAATGGGATTGCTAAGGTCCATAGAGGATTGGACTGCTCCGAGAGTGGAGGAGCTCCTATCAAGGAGGAGTGACGGCTCCTTCATAAGAGTATGAACCCCTATGTAGAAGGCGACACTCTCAGAGAGTCCTGGTGAGGCTCCCGTGAGAGTACCCTCCACAAGTACCTTGTCTATGATATTGGGGGATCCTTCGGAAAACCCCAAGCCCTTTGGTCGCTCTCCAATCCCTTTGCGGGGGGAAGAGGAAAACTTTCCCTCTGACTCCTACGAGTCCACTCTGAAAGGGGTACCACACTCCCCTATGGAAGTAAAATCGGATTCTGATGCCTCTGTTAACATACGTGGGATCAGTTAATCAAAAATATCAAAAATTTGGAACTTATCCACCACTTCCAAGTTGAGTGGAGCAGCAAGGAGAGGATGAAGACGGAGAGAGCTGTAGGTGCTGATAGTGGATCTGCTCCTTCACATGCTAGTGAAAGAACTGCTGTGGACGAGGTTCCCAGCATGGCTCCCAAGCAAGGAGAGGAGTCTGCAGCAACATCCATCACTACACCAAAAAAAGGGGGTGCACCCAAGGGACACGAAAACAAACGAAGGACATGACGCTAAAAGGGCAAAGACTTTCCAAGCCTTCCTATACTGATGCAACAAAAGACCTCATTCAGGTGGCCATAGTATCAATGCGATATCCAAAAGTGACAGCTGCAGAAGAGTGGCAGTGTATTCTGGGGAGATAACTGGAGAAGGTGTGCTGCCTCGGAGGGCCAGCAGTTTCCTAGTTTTTAGGGCACCAGACTGACTAATAGAGCGTTGGAGATTGCTTGTCGCGATTGACACTCAGCAACCTGGGTCGGGGATGCCGCCAAGAAGATGGGCGCCTTGGGTGGGCTTACCTTCCAGGAAGTGGAGGCGGATCATCTGATCAATAGAGTGGTGGTGTGGGTACTCGGACCCACCAGTTGGGATGCCAAAACTCTCATGAAGAGAATGGCTATCCATCTGTATGGCTAATGCGGGACTGCAGACGACCCAATAGAAAATGTGTGAAAGAATCGAGTCCGCCTGTGGTACGTGGTTCGTCCTGAGAGTGGATGAGGACTTGACAGACTATATCTCCGGGCCGGAATTCGTATTTCTGGGCCTACACTTGTTAGAGTTGACTATTTCAGGTAAGACAGATGTGATTCCAGCTAAAACCACACTGAGTGGGGTAGTAGGGACACTAACAACAGAGTAGAGGGCCTTTTAAAATATCATATGTCTCCTGAGTTACAGATACTCAACAGAGGATCGCTCCCTACCTTCGCTAACAGTTTGAGGGAGGAATAATTGATAATGCTTTCTGTACGTGCTCGTCCGACGTGGTTGGAAAAGAGTGAAGACGGTACTTTATTTCCGTGACGTTTTAAAATATGATTGTCGAACAAAAGCGTCAACAAAAACAAACCGTAAACGGTGGACATCCATTTCCTGTAACATTAATAGCAAGAGCAACATCTACATTTACGATATTTAGATCATGACATTTTATTTGAACCAAGATGCCTGGAGGATAGCAACGGAGGTTTTCAAACCATAAGCATGGACAATGGGCCACAGCAAGATGAACTCGTTCGGGGGAACCAGTCTGATAGTATTGCTTCTAAATACAATGGGGAAAAGGGAAAGAAAATTAAGAGGTTGTTCATTGAGGGATAAACGTTCAACTCGTACGTTTGAATTAACCAGGTTAAAAAAGGTCATTATGTTGAAATAGTCATTCATAGTCTATTCTACAAACAAGAGTGGGCGTAAGAGCAGAAAATTTGTAGTTTTGGTACGATCCTGAATTCTTAGGGTACATTTTATTATACCAAGGAAGAATTATGCCTAGAAACGTTAAGGCACAGCATCTACAAACATCATCGTGCTTTCAAAGAGTGATTTATTCCATGTGATGTCAGATGAAAATGTTTTTTTTTCAATTTACGAACTCCATTTTGGCCCTGACACAACTTGTTCTTATAAGTAAGTTTAATTTTTGGAGTGATGGCGCAGAGAAGTGTACAAAAATAAGACAGCAGCATATAATAATCCCTAGTTTCATGTAAATCTAATCTTAGAGGCCAAGTGCATAGCAGTATAGTAAACGTTTAAAAGTACTGTCTTACAAATGCGAATTCGACAGGATTTGGTCATAGTTTTTTTACTGATTTCACAAGATATAATACTTCCTCTCGTTAAAACGTCACAAGATATAATACTTCCTCTCGTTAAAACGTGGATTAAGATGTTGATATAAAAAACTTGCAAAGGGACGCGTCATCATAATTTTCAAAATAGTAGTAAAGGTTTAGAATATGTTTGAAGTAACAAACCTGATGAATCAAATCCAAATAGGAACTTGTATTAGTACATGTAAAAAAATCGTAATCCGTGACAGTTATTGCATATTCATCATTTTATTACGATAAACTATTGTCACTTTTCTACGTGGGCGGTGATAGTAGTTGCATTTTATACGTTTCAATATATATTCTACATATTCTACGATACTTCAGAAGGAGAGACTTAGGAGTGTGACATCGAGGTTGTCGGAGACGTGAAAAAACATTACCGGAGGAAGCGGCGAAAACAGGCGGGAGGGGAGAAGATTTTTTTCTCCAGTCTTTGCTCGACGGGTCCAGAGGAGAGAGCGGCGGAAGCAAGTGATGGAGGCACGGTTGGGGGTGCAGTGAGAAAAAAGGGAGCGGGAGCCGCCTTGGTCCTCCTTCGAAAGGGAGCGGGAGATGGAGTTGTAAGATTAAAGGGGAGCAAAGTTGCCGGGAGAATCGTTCAAGGGAAGGCAGGGAAACTTGGAAAGGAACATGTGTTGCGTCTAAGTGAAGACGACTTATACCCGTCTGGAATACAATAACTCAGCAAAGTTCTACTCAATTTCATCAATAGTAAACTATTATATCTACTCCATGACATCTTACTGCCCCTTCATAAAACTTAGAAATATTCATTCAACACCATCAGGCTTTCTAACAGACATCTGAGAGCAGCCTTCCATTCCACCCTGCCCCAGCGCAAAATTTTCAACCTTGTAGCTCCGCTGTCATGCATTCCGTATTTTTTTGCCTTTGCTTTTGTTCCTAAGTCTTCCTCATTGGATTTTCATCTACATTTTAAGGTTCATTGTTTTACTTAGAAATTCAGTAACAGCGTGGTATATCAATTGGCATCGATTCTTCCGGTAATCTACACGGTTTTCTTCTTTTTTATTCTTCTTCCGCTCCCCGTCATATAATCTGCAGCATTCCCCTCCAGAATTGACATTAGAAAGCCTCGATTCTCTTAGGTTCTATCATTCAAAGGGTTCAGGATTCTTGTCGTACATAGTGCAAACCTGTGCAAGAATATTTTAATGACCTACTTTTTCTCATTCGGAAATTATGTAGCATTTGAACACAATTGTTCTTTTCATCAAGAATGCTTTCTCGGTTGGAGCTAATTTTGTTTTGCTACCTGCTTAACATAGTCCATCCCATGCCACTCAGCTTCCAAAGTTAGGTTAGGATTTTACATCTTCAATCACACATCACTGAATAAGGCGGATACGAAATATCGGCCTTCAGTTTCTCTATTTCAATAACTGGGATGTTCGTTATTTCTTGATAATCTCCAAGTTTTGTTCTGTTATCACTCAATTCACTATGATTCAGTATGTTTTCAAGACATCTGGTTTTTCAAACACGACGTTTCGAGTACCAATAAATATCTAATTAGAGATGATAGACTTAATAGAAAGAAGTGAGGGAATTGGTAAAAGCGTAGTTCTTAACAGTTCCTTAACTCCAATTTACCGGTCGATTCCAAAACAATCCTAATGCTGACCGCTAAATTTTTACACATATTTTATCTTTTTCCATTCTTCATATCTACTACAGGCTTTGAATAAAAGGGGGAATTTTGTAGTGAACAATATAAAGTCAGAGAGAGAAAATCAAAGCTGAACAGAGCGGGAAAAACATCAAAGATTTTTCCAGCGAACCCGACAGATGTTTTTACGTATACGTTCTCATAGCACTCAAGCACACGACAATCACCATCACTGAGAGAAGTAACTCTCCGCTGACAGAAAGCAACAAAATTTAGATGTTTATATGCTCTATTTGATGCCAACCATCATTCCCAGTCACTTTTCTCCTTCCTTTCTAATCCAATAAGCTCCTCAACATGCAGCCAAGATACCATAATTGCTCTAACCGAGAGATCTTCCACTTGAATGATTATTCCCGCCTTCCAGGAAAACTTTCCAAGACAATAAGACGTATGCTGATTTGGGATATCATTAAAACCTGGAGCACAAAGGCATCATTACAATGAAGTTTTTAACCCTCTTAGTGCGGCGGGCCAATATACTGGCTCATGTGATGATGTTGTTCTACTTTAGCACAATAACATAATTACAATTTTTTAGATTATGTATAATTCCTTTATTATTATCATCTAATTCAATTTATACGCAATAAAAAACCACACATGGATATTTTAAACAATAAGGTTATAATTTTTTTTCTAAAATGATACATTTCATTAAATTACCCTCCGCATTTCTCCATAGTACCGCTGGCAGGATCCAGCATTAAGAGGGTATATAAAGGTTAAAAAATATGGTGATATAAAACAAAAACAAGTCGTAAAATCAGAGATGGGGTTGAAGCTTGTCTAGTACCATGAATAAAAAATAACTATCAACGGTGGGACGCAAAAGACCAAGTCAGGTATAGATTCCAAAGTTTCCAAATTTTCCACACTATAGTCATAAAAAACCCACCCTCATCTTATCGTCGGCCAAGTTACAAATCCACGTAACTCCAAAACTCAATTTTTTGTTTTAATTTTAATCGTATTGGCTTACGGCCCAAGAAGAGTTTGATTAAATAGGAGATAGAAAAAGTTTCAATTTTTTATAGATGTGGTAACAATTTCCCCTTTCTCATTCAAAATAGCCGTTTTTTTGCTTCTCCTTCCAAAAGTAGGTAGTGTAAGTGAAGTGGTTTGTTCATTAGGCAGACTATCATCTCAATACAACATTCATCACGTCTAATAAAACACTTGTATTGAGACTGGCAAGAAAGAAATGTTTTGTGTCAAGCTCTTCAGGTACACCTAGACTTTCAAAAAATAGACGTTTGAGGCAATAGTAAAAACCTTAAATGATCTGGTGAAACAGCTTCCTTCAAAACATAACTCTCATGTCCTAAGTTCCGTCATAAACGAAGTTTTGTCAGCGGCAGGCATCAATTATTACCTTTGCTATATCATAATAACTGTAACTCATCGGGTATAACAGGCACCTTATTCAACACATGCATTTCCGCCCGGCACTGGTACGTACACAAGGACTTATTTTATTGAACCTCACTCATTTATAGTGTCTCATGCATTTCATTTCAGAGTAGCCTCGTAATAAGTTTGATATATAACTGTTCATCTTCACACTTGTATGATGAAGTTCAATTAAGAAATCTTGAAATTCTGTTTTTCTAACTTAATTGAATAATAAAAATTTTCATTTCGCACTGGTCTTTTCGAAAACTTAATCTTCCAATGGTAGACAACTTATCTCATGTTTTCCACTAATTCCAAATGGAGAATCAGTAGCTTCGTGGGACACACATTTAAGATTAAAGACTAGTCATGAATTCAATTATATCGTAATTTCACTGGGAGGTTTTAATCAAAACTATCTTTATTGCATGAGTATTCCAATGCTAAAAAAATAGGCGGATGTGTCGAATCTCGTGAGAAATGGGAGAAATTTAGCAGCTCAGAATTAACTAAATAAAACTGTTTGCAAAACTTTTTCGATTAAACAGAGGTCCATCTCCAGTTATTTTGATAATAACCTAACATTAAGAGGGTATTATGCGCCACTTCTAGGCTCGTTTGTTACTCTTTTATTTTCTCGCGTCTTTTAATTTTTCCAAATATTTGTAACTCTCAGTAAATATTTCCTTCCTTGCACTTCTTCATCTGCAACGACGATAAACGGTCTTTGATCTCAATGCGTTTAGCCGACATTTCACAGAAGTAACTTATTCATAGTTTTTCAAATTTATTCATATTAAATAACTGCCATTTGATAACCTATTTCAATCAAAATATAAGTAAAATTTCAAGTAGAAAATATGTATCTAAAAAGGCAAATGGAAGATTAGTTAACACCACGATTGTACAATGTCTTGCAATAGCTATAATGGAAAAACAATTCTCAAAACTCCATGAACATCTTGCCGAATTTCTTACGACTATGCATGAGCATTCACGCATAGCAATTGGTCACATAATCTGCAGACAACATTGATCCAATTTATGCGGTCTTCAGAAGAATAAATTTGAGTGAATGAACTTCAGGTAGTAACAATATCCGCAGAAGTATTTTTTTGAGTGAAATATAAATTCACACCCGTAGTTTCATCCCATTTTGTGTATCTTATCAGTTATAGATAAAAACCAGAAGTATTAAAGTTATAGCCACCTGACGTAAGAAACATTTAGGAAAACCAGCACACTCGAACAATTTATTTCCTAACTCAAAAAAGGACACCAAAATGTGCATTGTATAGCTTCCATTAGTTTAACTTACGACACTCTAGAGGAAGGTACTGGCGATAAAAATAAAGCTGAGATTTCGAAGCCATGGACCCTGGGTGGAACGAGAGATGATTTTAGAGAAGGACTTTGAAGGAGAAGAATATCCAAAGATAGACCGCTATCAATCGTTTACACGAGGGAAACTATTGCTGGCCTCTCGGTAATTCCATTGATAACGAGGTATAAAAAGAAAAGCACTCCATAAAACTTAAACAAAGAAGTCAAACACTCAGGGTCAAAATATTGATGCCAATAGTAATGGAGTTGACATATCCATGCCAAATTCAACAATTTACTAGAAAAAATGTGTGTGCCACTAAATTATGATGTAATTTCTTAGCCATAGGCGCGATAAAAAGATGTATGTTTTCAGTAATATTGTAATAACATATTTACATCTTGTTTTCCGAGAATATCGTTCCATTTCTGCAACGTTCCATGTCTGCAATTTCTGCAACTATGCGAACTTTTACAGATACATCTATATCTACATACTACTCAGTGAGCCGTCACATGGGCGTGTGGCACGGTGTGTTAGGTCACCAGTCATGTAAAGATGTAAGGGATGAGGTTCTGTGAGGTGAAATGGTGACGTGTATTATGGGAGTGTATTTAGTGGAGCTCAGTGTTCATTGTATTCACTTTTTGTGCGTGGGAAGAACGAGTTATTGTACCTATCTGTTTGGCAATGAATCTATCCTATTTTTCCCCTCTGTCAGTCCTAGATACGAAATGATGCGTCATGATGATATTCTCTGTGTCGCTCTGAAACATACCAGTTCTGAATTTATTAAGCAACCTAAGCCTAGCGTGTAGCAATCGAGTCTCAAAGGGCTCCCAACTTAACCCTTCTTAACAAAACCTTGTTTCTTTAATGCTGTGCCGTGTATTTTTTGTATGGTTGTTCCCTAAGATGTATAAGAATTTAAGGCAATTCTGTTCTCTTTTCTTTGGGGAGCCCATTTCTTTTAATTATTCGAGGAGATACAAGCTACAATATGAAAGTAGTGGACAAGGTTTAAGTTACTTGTTAGAAATATCTCCTGCATTTTAGCAACTGAGAGCAATTATATCCGAGATATGGAGGTTTAAATTGAGGAAATTTATTGCCACTGTCGCTAAAGAAAATATTATTTTCAACTGAATTTTTTTCATAGTATCTACAGTATTTTGCAACGCAACGGCGTCATCTTTAGGTACAATTCTAACGTCAAGTAATCATAATTTTGAGTCATAACTAAATACCAATTTACCATATTGCTCAGAGGTATAAAGTTATATTTTTTCTTTTAGCGTCCAAACCATCCATTTTTACCCACCTCGGCTCATTTGGGTATCTAAGCCATCCAAATTGACATAAGAATATTGTACCAGGAAATAACACCCTTACATTGAAACGTAGTGTAGCATAAATAAATTCTAATAGAAAATACATTTTTCTTTTTAATTTAACAAAATCATTTTAAAAAATTATTCCTAAAATTGCACTTTTCCACTAGGGTATAGTTGTATTTTTTCGTGAATAAAAAATTAAAAATTCAAATTTTTTTAAAAATACTCTACTTTTTACTATGGACAGCAAAAAAGAGTAAATCTTTTCTACAGAGGCAACCATGTTACGGTATATGTATAGACAATGTTGATATGAAGTTACTTTCAACTGCAAAAAATGCTGGCATCATTTGTCGACTATTTCAAATGCTTTCAGCAATTTTTATTTTAAATTTTGAAACTCTATTGATGAAGTTTCTGCACAGCGTGCTACAATAAGCATAGAGCACTTTTTCCGGGTGGAATCCCGTTTAGAATTTATATAATTGCAAAGAAATAAAATGAAAAAAGAATACTTCACCAATGACAAAGATCGACTTTTTTGGGTTTACATTTTCAGCGGCTGTAAATTAATTCATTAAGTTGAAGTATTTTAGAAAATAACCTGCGTTTAGACACTCATCACATGCCAGTTTAACTACCTAGTATAACCATAAACTAAGGAACTAAGCCTCCTAAGACTTATAATATACGGTTAAATAAGGCATTTATTAGGAATCATAAAAAATGTAAGTCGACTGCAAGTAATAGCATTCGCATTTAAGTCGGATTACAACACTGCATTTGTGATGATTAAACATTCCTCCGATTCTTTTTACCCTGAACTGATCCTTAATGTCGGCCATAAAGGTCAAATTCATCACGGCAGCGGAGAAAGCAAAGTTAAAATGTTTCTCGCATTGCGTGGAATCGGATTATATGGCTATTCCATGATTAATCGGAATCCACAAATTTCATTTGTGCACAGCCAGGCGCAGGGAAGCCAAAACAAATACAATTTTGCAAACAGAGGAAATCTATGAGATGAAAACCCACACAAGAACGTTCAGGGGGGGGGGGATCAGGGGTCATTAATCAAATGAAATATATACGTATATGTCCGGTGAAAATGTAGCTATCGCTTTAATCAAATCCAAAAGCGAATTCCTATACATCCTCTTCTTTGTGAGACCTAGCCTAGCTATCCGTATTTTACCCTTCACCACCGATTATTTGCTAGTCATCTGAGTAATGGCATTGGTAGACAAACTATTTATCAACTTAACAAAACATCACCTACATCTTGTGCTACAATAAATTCTAGGTGTCGAATAAGGATTTCCGTTTTCGGATATTTGTAATGTGATTTTATTAAAAAATTATCTTTTCTGTAAAAATCAACATCACCTTTAAAGATAATATATTTAAAACCGAAGATACGCATCAGTGGCAAATTGAATGCAGGAGTTTGATAGATCTTTCTAGATAATTCCAGAGGGTATTCTGGCATCCACGGGTAAAAACCAATCAAAATTGCTTGCAAAATACGTACGTAGCACATGTAACAAAAATCAACAATATTGACTTTTATGGCTTTCTTGATTACAAAATAAAATACCTCCAAAAAATTATATATTCATGCTCAAACCAAATACGGCCGATAAAGAACTACACCGTAAAAAACGGAGCAATGAAGCCAGATCCTTACGTTCCCTATTCGACTCCTGCGGTAAATCCTAAATATTTCCTTTTTTTATGAACACCCGAATTTCAACGATTTATTTCATTTAAACTCTCATGTTACTAGCAAAAATTAAAAGATTCTCCAATGGCCGTAAAAATGGCACCACTCGTCAAACATGCAACCACACAACACTTACTGTGTTGGTTTGCGGGAAAAGGGGATTCCTCAGCAGGGACCAACCACAGCCTCTCTACCAGAATACCCTCCTGTGATGGTTTACGGGAATGTTACTTCCTCGCCAGTGACCACCACCGAGACAAACACACAACCCAGTTGGGATCCTTTTCGAGGTCTATTGGGACCCTGATAAGGATGCTTAGGTTATAACCTGAGATCCTTCATAGGGCTAATGGGACCTTACTAAGGATGCCTGGTCATTACCACAATCACACTCACAAGCACTCAAATCACTCACTCACACACACAGACGGGCCCAACTTCTGGGAGAAATCACTCAAAAAGAGCGTGGTCAAAATATAAACACAAAGACAAACGAGGGTGAGCGTCGGATACGCGTATTTCGGCCACCCTTTCGTTCACTTACAACCTCGTGTTGCAAGTGCTTTTCCCTTAACGAAACGAAAGGGGAGGACAGCCAGGAATAAATACTGAAGGGACAAAAGGGCGGGGAGAAGGGAAACCAATGACCAATGGGTGTTGAAGAGAGCAAAAAGCATTGGTGGAAAGCGGAGAAGGGGGGAGGGTGGTGATTCTCCGCTTGTTCACTTACAACCTCGTGTTTCAAGTGCTTTTCCCTTCAGCTCGCTGAAGAGGGCCACCTTGTGGCCGAAATACGCGTATCCGACGCTCACCCTTGTTTGTCTTTATGTTTATATTTTGACCACGCTCTTTTTGAGCAATTTCTCCCAGAAGTTGGGCCCGTCTGTGTGTGTGAGTGAGTGATTTGAGTGCTTGTGAGTGTGATTGTGGTAATGACCAGGCATTCTTAGTTGGGTCCCATTAATTCCTTCATCAATAGTCTCGATTTCGTTTCTAAAAGTGACAATAACTAAAAAAATTCAATTCATTTTTTTATTATTATCCTGTAATCTTACTGCGACCCCATATTTTTACAAATCCAAGCAAGTGACTCGACGAAGCTCGCTTCCCCCAAGGAAAAGGACAAAGCGAAGCGAAGCGAGTAATTGGCATTTAGTGTGAAGGAGAGAGGGGGAGAGGGAGGTGGCAGAATTTTAGCTCACAAGAGACCACGATGTGTCGTGGGTTGTCCTGTGATGAGGCGTCAAGCGGAAGAGAAATAAATTGGAATCCACGCCAATACCACGGGGAGATGGGTAACCTAATGAACTGACCTTCGGCCAACATTTGGGAGAGTTCAAAGGCGAGCTTCAGAATTCTTTGGGATTCACCAAGGGACTGTTCTCACTAAACAAGGAGAAAGTGGAACTTTCGTAATTGTACACGAAGAAGCGACAGAGCTTAAAGAGGATGGAAGAAAAACTTAGGACATTGAAGGTGGGATTATATTATACTACTACTCCATCTATTTATTCAAGAAAAATATTCAAGGAAATAGTTACAGGAGTAGCTAAAATTGAAGCCAGGTTGTTAATGACAAGATTTTACCCAAAAACAGTGGTAAAAATTCTTTACCAACAGCAAATTTATGCCATTTTTCAAAATAATAAAACGCTTTACAAGATACTACTAACCATAAAAAGCTGAAAAGGAACACTTCATGTATAATTAATAAATTATTTTCAAACACTTGGATATGAAAGAATCAGACGCAACATATTTTCTAGCTTTGTAGATAATTCAAGGATGCATATTTACAGATGATCTGAGGGTTCGCTTTCATGCCATGAAGTTCCATTACGCAGGGAGGAACACAGCACCGCAGATAATATTGTTTAAAGATACTTATCAAAATGAAATTATTACTATACATGCTTTGTTCAAGCCAACATTCTATATGACCGGTAACCCAACGACAGATTTTCAGCATTAAAGGAAGAGTTAACATTCAAGAGCATTTTACATATCGTTGCATTGATTCGAGAAATGAAGACAAATGCCAATTTTTCATTTGAGGATAACAAAAATACAATGAGCGTTCTATCGCATTTCCTGCTGCATCAATTTTGCCAATTAAACTTTGTACAGTTGCTTCATATCACAGACAGTAAAACGTCACTTTTATACCTTCATAACAAACAATCTTCAATAAGAAACACCACGGATATGAGTGTATTGTGTTCTTTTACTTTTAACTAATAGAAAGACTAAGAAAAGTTCAACAATAATCGCTCCAGCAAAAATTTACTCAAAAATCGCTCATTATTCATTATTTTTATGGAAAATTAAACATGGCTAATTTTCAAAACACCTCAGTAAAATTCATAAGCATTTAAAAAGTACTATGACGAGAGAAAGTATTTCACTGCCATATAAAAGCCCTTAACTTAGAGAAAGCTGAATAATTAATCCACAATGGAGGTAATTACTGAGTAAAGATTTAAAATCTCGTCCGGGGTACTGAAACTCTCATGAATTATTCGGCTGTAAAAGTGATTTTGTCATTGGGGCCATGGAGTCTTTATGAGACACGGCGCCAGCTTTTTGGGTTAAAATCTGTTCCTTCGCTGCTAATGTCCCCATTTTCACTTCCTTTTTAACAACTTCTTTATTCGGGCTTTAATTCTGCGCTAAAATGGAAAGTCGTAATGAAGAAGGAAATATACCTCTTAAAAGAAGAGCGTAGGAAGACTTATTTCTTATTGACATTCTATTTATAAATGGATGCGTGCCTAAAGTGTACTGGCCCCTGGAGAAGACAGTAATATAGTTTATGGGATACACTTTTAGTGAGGGCCAAGATTTAGAATCGGCTCAGATTACTGCGCATTTTAAATTGCTAATACCACAATAATTAAATGGGCAAACTCTACTCTTATCAAGCAAGTGCGATTTTGGAAAACAAAAAAGGAATTAATAATAGATCTCATATATTTTAGCGATAAATGTAGTGTGAAGTGCAAAATGTAGGAACTATAGAAATCTAAAAAATATATAAGAATAAAAACCATTCAGAAACGTGGACTATTAATAAACTAACATTTTCGGAGAATTTCCTGATACTCCTCTGGCTACTTGCCGTTGAATTAATAAGTCCTGTAGAAACTTAAAACTGTCGTTGAGACTGTTGGACGACTTAGGACATTGCATTTATTACTGAATTTAAACAATCAATGGGATTAATGCAAACCTTCGATGCAATAAAATACCAGCTCTAATAAATTTTGGCTTATTTAAAAATTAAATATAAAAAGAGATTACACTTTATTTCCGGCAAAATATCCCACAAACAAAATGTACAATCTAACTGCCACGAAGCAACTCTTTATGACACAACACAGTAAGTATTATTAAGGCAATGTAAGTGTTTACATCCACATTTATATAGGTACTACCCTACGATGAAAGGATTTTGGAGGTGAAAAGGCCCAATATGAAAAGATTAGCAACATCCACTGTGATTATATTAATTACGAATGGCTTCAATGTTTACAGCATCTTCAGGTGATCTGAAATGGTGGCATTTATTATGGGAGTGTAACTTGTCGAGCTCAGTTTTTACTGTGGTCGCTTATTGTGCGCGGAAAGAACGAGTTTTTCCGCCAAACTGTTCGCCAATGTATATCTCTTATTTTATTACTTCTGTCAGACCCAAAGTTGTAGGATGCGTCATGATTATATTCACTGCGTCGCTCTGAAACATCTTAGTTCTGAATTCCAAGCAAGCTAAGACAAGCGTGTAGCCTCCGAGGGTCTAGGGACTCCCACCTTAATCCGTCTATAAGTTGTGAGACACTAAGTATATGTTTGTTCGTAGAAGTTTTTAACGAACCGTGATGATTTTGCTTGTATTTAATTAATTTTTTGGTAAAATTGATACGACCAAGGTCCCAAATTCTCGCGGCGTATTCGAGGTGTAGCCTTGCAAAAACGAAGTAGTCTCTCTTTTTACTTTTTCATCCGAGGACCATCCTATTATACGCTTAACAAAACCTCGTTTGTTTAATGCTGAGCCGCAAATGTTGTGAGTGTTCCCCATCAGAAGCTAAGCTAATTAAATTATATTTTACTATATCTAAAGCTTTTATGATTACTTCAACTACAGTGTAGGTATAACTAATGTGCGATTACTTTCGTCTTTGGTATAGCGTTGTAATTTAATAAAATATAATTCTAGCCCCCACTCTTGGCACCATGGGTGAACGTTCTTAAGCTCCGATGATATAATTTCTAAGTCCGAGACTTCAATTATTTCACGGTAGATAACTGTATCGTCTAAAATTATCTCAATTTACAGCTAACTCGAGAACTTGGGTCATTAATATAGATTATGAATAAAAGAGGGCCGATCACACTTCCTCGAGGAGAACCGGACTGACTCCAGCCATATCAGAGCTAAAACCATCAATAACTACTTTTTGTTTTCGATCACTGAGAATTTCCCTTATCTAATTCACTTTTTCTATTAACTCCGTATGAATGCAAAATATGAGTTTTTTTTAGAGGAACCTTGTCGAATGCCTTCTTGAAATCAAGGAATATCGTGTCGACTTGCTTCTGCTATTCACCTGATTTTTTGATATCATAAAGAAAGAGCGCATGCTGTGTTTCTCAGGACCTGACTTAACGGAAGTCGTGCTGACTGATATGTAATAAGTTACGGTTATCCAGGAATATTAAAATATTGCTAACGACAATTTATTCGAGGTTCTTGCATAAAAGTAATGCTAATGATATAGGCTGGTAATTTCCTGCGTTATATATCTTTCCTTTTAATGATACCGGATGACGTTGGCAATTTTCTAGTCTTATGGCATCTTGCCTTCGGGTGATGATTTGTTAAATATGATTTCTAATAAAGGTGTAATATGTGGCGCTAACTCCTTGAGCACGCGTGCAGGTATTCCTTCTGGACCTGGGGACTAGTTACTTTTAATCGAACACACCTGTTTAGTAATTATTGGAGCTCCCTCGCGTGAGACTGAAATGAATTCGGGTTTTTAACTAGTAATTTACTGTAGGATACTTTTCTTTAAGTTTCTTAGAATAGTGCGCATTATTTTCTTCGTTTTTGAGCGATGAGCAACTTAAATTTCTCTCACCACAAGTTCCTTTCCTTAGTGGAACAATGTCATACATATCTCAGCATTATGTTTCTGTATCCAGTTCTAAGCATGCAGAATACAATAGATACTACTTCGGTTTGAGTAAAATATTTTAAGTAGTTTGTAGAGTAATAACGAGATGAATAAACAAATTATTTTCCCCTCATTACTACGAACATTTAAATTCTCTATAGCAATAATTTCGTACATTAATGTAAAGACACACATAAATTCCACGTAAATGAGTGAAGATAATAATCTTGATTACGTTGAGTAGTATTCGGAAAAAAACCAGCCTTTTCACTATATTGCGTTGAATAATATCCCTTTTATATTGCACATACTGCGGCTGAAGTATATTGATACTCCCCAGCAATTCCAGTTTTTTGCCATCTTGTATTGAAATGTAACTTTTAACATTTTTTTTAAATCAAATATTTTTGGGTCTTAGATGAAAATTACGAGAAACTATTGAATATTATCAGGATGTAGAGTATCTCGATAAATATTTCAACATTATTAGCCAGGTTACCCACTACCTTTGGGTAATCACGCTGTGACTCCAATATCTTCTCACTTACGCATTTTTCCAACGGGCTGAATTATGCTGCTCGCGGATCAGGGCCTTGATGCAAAATCATTGACAAAAGGAGACTTTTTTCTAGATGCTCAAGAACTTTGCCACCGATTACCATACGTATCCTTGGATATACAACGACACTCTCAGACTATGATGACAATATCCCGAGTCTTCCCTCAAGACTATTTCGGTGACTGGGGAACTCGCAGGAAAGACATTACGAGTGAACAAGGGAGTATCCTCATGCCGCCGAGCTACCTAGCACACCTGTTCTACTTCGCAAGCCAGCAATCTTCATTAGGAATGAGTAGGATTTTTCGAAGGTGGAGGATGTGGGCCGTTGGGAAATTAACTCAGTTTGGCACGGAAGTGGAGCACGACAAAATGGAGAAAACACAACCATCCTCCTTTCAGAGCTAAATACTAAGGAGTGGAAAGAGTCCTGGATTTATACCAAATTTAATTCCTCTCGGCCGGGTTCCAATGCGCGACTGTAAATCCTGTGAAAAAGTGCATTTCTATTCCTATTACCTTACACAACTCAACTATAATTTACCATCGTTTTTGAGTTACACGCTTGATAATTATATTAAAAAACTAAAACGAAGCATAGACGATTAAAAATTGATTAAAAATGAAAAATGTAATATTATCAATAAATAGGAGAAAATTTTGAATATTCATTTGCTATAGAATTTAAAAACTACATTTTCGAGAAAATAGGTTCTTAAAAGAAAGCTTAACTAAAATTGATGTTTTGACGCTAAAAGAAGGCTATGAAAATTGATAATGATAAATAGTAGAGAGCTGATATAATTATTTCTGATGGAATCCATCATAAAATCCCGCATTACTAGTCACTACCATTCCAATGCAGACGACTTTCAATAAAGCGCCCATTAGGTAAGAACCGAGAATTAAAGCTTCTGAACATAATTTTTTAAATAATATTATTTATCTGCTAAATGAAATAAAAATGCAAGGGGATCGGGCCGGTGTAGTTGCTATACTACTTGCTAACCATACGTACGACTAGGGTTGACATCCCTGCAGAGTAGGATATTTTCCATAGGACGCCCGATCCCTACCTGAGTGTACTTGTGGAAGGAACTTCAAGCGCTGCACTTTGTCTGTCCGGTGAGACGTTAAAGTGTTGTCCCTTTGGCGCCTTTCGATAAGAGCAGGCTAATGCCGACGCCGGGTAATGCTCCACCCTCCCTCAGTTGCCTCTCTCCTACGGCAGAAATGAACTTGGTTGTCGATCGCAAAATTGCCAAATATCCAATCCAACCAAAACGACCGTAAATTTTAATGCAGAATGAGGGCCACGCACATTCCATGTAATCACTGTTGGAATATAATGATTCTTTAAGCGCTACATCGCGTGCATATGCGTCATCAATGCCCTAATGAAAAGCCTGAAGGGTGTGCTTAGCTCTTCAGCTGATTATAACTTTTTTTTCTAATTGAATTTCGAGCAATCTACAGGAAAGATCAATTAAATTTATGACTAATACATGCCTGCAGACACGCCGACAAACACTGCTACCTATAACGAACCCAATAATAAAATTCACCATTAAAATATAAAATACATTAAATATTCATTGTGAAAAAGAAAATCTATAAATAACACAACTTTCTGATAAATTCCACGCTATAAAAATTGAATCATTTCATCGATCCGGTGGGGTTCAAACGAAAACATATTTTTTAAATGATGCTTCGAAGAGGTGACGTGAATTTTGCGTTTCTATGACCAATAACGATTGGTAAGATGGAATATTTTTACTTAAGCACTTACATAAAGTCCGAAGCTTTTCGCAATAATGAGATATTAATCCGTATTATGAATATTTTACAATCCAGAAGTGACAGTTTTATCATAATTTATCCATCGATGACATCCCACTACCTCATTGGGTTTCGGATTCCCTGTATAATATTTATGCAAGGGTGAGTGAATAGCAAATCATCCTGTATTTTTCAAATGCATATAGATTCAAATTCCTAGAATTAGTCAAAATTATATAGCATAGCTACAGTTGTTGCTTGTTTCTCTCGCTCAAAAATAATATTCTCTTTACCTTTGCCATGAAATTCAAGAATTCGTTCTATGGTGATCCAGTTTATGGACTAAATGATACGTAAGAACCAAAAATACAGCTTCAATATCATCCAATACAAATTTATTTTCATTACCTAGGACAAGAAAGAATTGTGTGCTCCTTTTTGGCCGAAAAAGTTTTCCGCGTTTTCTCATTGGCTAATGTAACTTCCAGATTTATTTGTACCCTTTCAAAGCGTTTTCTCCCATCACACTAATAGCGTGATCACTCACCCATCTCTGTGGTTCTTTTCACACTAGAGACTGGCTCGACTTGGATATCGAAGGGATTGAATCAACCGTTAAGTCTGACATTCTCAGACGTTATACTAGATGCAACCTTTCCAGTACATCGCGGTACGCGACGCCGCCAATACTATTTTAGCCCAAAACTCTCTTTAACGCCCTCAGGAAGGAAGAGAGTGCGCGCAGCAAACGAGGAAAAAGACGGCTAGGAGGCGTTAAAGTACGACGGAAAGGCTTTCGAGAAAAGACGAGTGTCTTTTGTCCTCACAGCCTCTTCTTTCACTCCCACTCACTGAAACCAAACAGCACTGTTCCCTTCGTCTTGTCTCACATTTTGGGGAAAATAAAAAAGAAAGCAAAAGGGGTCGCATCCTTGAATACAAAATGAGTAAAGATTGGTTGGTGGCGGATAAAGAAAGGTGACAAGGGAGCAGGGCGGGGTGGAGAGTGGGAAATTCTAAGTTTAGTCGGTAAACCCTGACGAAGGGGCGGAGGGAAAGTGTGAATGGGGGAAGACGAAAAGGATTATGGGTAGAAGGAAGTGAGAGGCCGACGGCGCTGGCATTTTGCGGAAAATGTGGGAAAGGCGGAGGAGGAAGATGGCAAAAGGAATTTTTGACTATAAAGCAAGGAGAAACGGAAGAAAAGGAAGACAAAAACTCAAAGAGAAGGACGAACGTGGAGAGATGGAGGTCAGGAACATGGAGTGATGAAGGTCGGGAATATGGAGAGATGATGTCGGGGAACAGTACACAGCAAACAAGAGAAGAATAGAAGAGATAACATAGAAACGAGGTCGAGAGACAATACTTGCCTTTATTCTAGCTCAGCCCATGACGTTGTTCCCTAGCTAATCCGGGGCCAATTTAAGAATACACGACGTAGTTAGAGTTCGCAAATTGGAAATACAAATAGGAAACAGAAACTACATCTACAGAATATCTTGCAAGCCACCTCGTGGGCAAGAGGTCAGGCGAATATAGGATGATTAAAGCGATGAAGCGTAAATGAATTAGCTGTGAGATATCATTAGTAATCACAAGAATTTTTAAAAATGCCCCAAATATTTCACTAATTGCTATAACGAAATAAACAGCTATATATGGAAATAAAGCTTCAGACTATTCTAATGCCATTCAAAGATGCAGGAGTATCCAAAACTTAATATAAAGAGGGAAAGTCTTACATTTTAATAATATCTCTATTACATTAATTTGCAAATGGAAAACCTTCATTGGCCACAAGTATGTAATAGCTTTTATGTGGCAATAGTTTTAGCAATGAAATAGCAAGAAGCTACTGGTGGAAGTGCGAAACTCTTCATTTTCCATTGAACAAAGGTATCAATTCCACCTTCTTATCATATCACGTATAAAAATACGTAACAACATTTTTCAGGGCTAGAGTGAGAAAATAAATATTGTTCTTGCATCGGAGCTCATGGATATACACGACCTGACCGTCATTATTTCACCACACCGATGTCAATTCTAGAGCCATTCAAGGTCATCTGAGTTTTCCCAGGGGGGGGTGGGATTTTCCGGCGTTGCAGTCAGCTTCATCAGGTCATCAGATAAAATCCCGATATCGTCAGTGCATTATATGGTGTGTTATATTTCGCCTTACGTTTAATGAGGGAATACATTTATATTAAAAAGAATCAAAACACCTTCAACAGAGAGGAGTGCTTCTTGATGTCCATTGTCGAGAAAAGCATGGGCATTAAGACACCAACCGTGTAAAGATGTACAGGATGAGATTTGAGAGGTGAAATAGTTAAGTTTATTATAGAAATGTTTTAATGGAGCTATGGTTATATAATGATCACTTATTATGCGTGGAGAAAACGAATTTTTGTATCTCTCTGTTCGGCAAATTATCTCTTAGTTTATTGCTTCTGTTAGACCTAGAAATGTAGTGTGGTGTCAAATAGTATACCATATGTCGCACTGGAACATTCTTGTTCTGACTTTCTCAGGGAAACTAAGACTAGCGCGCAGCCTTCCAGTCTCTGGGGGCTCCCATCATTATCCCTCAAAAATATTAGAAACACTATATTTTTGCTCATAACAGTTTTTAACGATACGCGCCGTGTTCACTAGTGTATTATTATTTTTTTATAAAATCATTCTGCCCAGGGTCCACAATGCTCGCTGCGATTTTGGAGTGTGGCCTAACTAGGGCGATTTAGCGCCTCTCTGTTACTTCCTCATCCGAAGACCTTCCCATTATACACTTTAAGAAACCAAGTTTCTTCAATGATGTGCCGAATATATTTTGTGTGTTTTTCACGAGATAGGTAATTCCAAGTTTAGGTAATTCCAAGGTATTTGATCTTTTCTGTGGACTTTATGTTTACTCGACCCCCACTGTAGACGTGGCGTTGCTGTGATGCCCTTTAATGCCCATCATTCATTTTAACCTGGTACCATAAGGTACTTGATGTAACAGAGTTATGGGCCAAAAAAGATCAAACTTTTGTCAACAGAAACGTTCAAAACTCGCTGTCACGGACAAATACCGGAGATGAAAGTACGCATAAGATTCGAACCGAGTAAATGAAAGGAATAACAAAGAAGGAACTTCGAGATGCACAAGAAAGATCTAGATATTGAGAAGGGCACAAATTTTTAAAAAATGACGATGTAAGTCTCATGATATTAATATAATTCTCTCTAGGGAGATCGATGCATAAACACTTCAACAAAGATAAACGAGATTAAACACAGAGGATTCAGCTCAACACTGGAATCCATATTGCAATGACGATAAGGAATTGTCTACATTTTTTATAGAGAGTGACGCGCAATATGAAGTATAACATTAGATTCTTCCACGAAGTGACTCCTGAGGTCGTGAAGTTTATTTATTTCAGCACATTGACCTTGAATGGTAAGGATGAATAGTGAGAAGCATTCAGCCAATATTAGCATTGCTTTACTATAATTATGTTTCAATATGCATCCAGTTTTTCTATAAAGGTTTAATCCTCTTTATTGTTGACTGCAAGTGCACTCGAAAGCGAGAATAAATATTTGTAACGGCTTATTCTGGATTACTGAAAAAGTATATGATAATAATAATTAACAAGTGAATAAAGATCGAGGATAAACGTTTTTACACGCAGAGATGAAAGGAGATAAATAAGAAGATGAGTGAATAATGAATAAATTAATAAAAAAGGAGAAATGAATAAGGAGGGGTTGTGACGTTTGAGGCCGACTTTAATCGGTAGAATGGGAAAAGGAAAATTATCATTTTCATTGCGAAGACAATTAAACAAAACTACGATAGAAAAAATGGATAGTTCTTTACATTGGAAATTCAATTAGCAGAAGAACAAATAAACAGTCAACGAAAGAAAGCATTCATCCATACATAACCTTAGCAGATACGTAGTCTATATAAGCAATTAGGGATTGATCAATGATTTATTTTTACTCTCGAGGGGAGATAATGAATGATTGGAAAGAAATTTACTCTTTGACAGCATATCTCTTTCAACAGCTTATACAATCTATGGCCGGTGTAGTGCCTCGTCTCATATCTTTAGACAGACATAATAAAGTGACAAATGGAAATACTTTCATAATTAATCTCGTAGGAGGGTTGGGCAAATATTTAGCTACCTAATATTCTTCCGAAAGATACTGTGCGTCCTATCAGTAAGTATTAGCTCTACTCTCATTGGTACTTGTAAAAGAAGGGACAATTCATTGTAAAATGCTATATGTTCATTTTTATGATGGCTAATTTGTTTTATGTTTCGCTAAATGATTGTCTTTCAATTGGAAAACCAATTTAACACGGATCATAAAGTGGGTGATGAGAGTAAAAAGCCAAAAGCCAATGAAAGGTAGAGAACAGTCTAAGAAAAACAGAATCAAGGAGTGAAAAGTTACATTCTTTATCTGTATAAAATCTCACTACCCCTCACAGTGCGTAAATTTTAGTCGGTAAAATAGTGAAACTCCAAATTCCGCAATGCGTCCATGGATACCACGCGATCTTTCCTCTCTATTTGAAGTTTTGCCGTCAGAGACTAAAAAATCGACTTGAACCTCATTCACAATATCCTTAATTCTTTAACTGATGGCTCTGATCTTCCTTCATTCATCAATATCCGGGTGCCTTCACGTCTTTTCCAGCAAACTCATTAGTCCAAATAATCACTCTCAGAATATCACTAATTCCTCCCTACTTTCGCCTCTCCTCCCTTGAACATTCCCTATTAACAGCTAATATCGATTTTCTCTATTGCCTTAAAGTATTAGAAACTTGGCTAAAACACACAGTTACGTCAATTAACAGCAAATCTGGGTAAAAAAAACAATAACTAGACTCCATATTTCATTTCATTTAAATATTTTGTTATTTTATGGCTCATATGATTAAGTATCATTTTGCGTTTGCAGGAAGTGGAATATAAATTGAAAATGCTCGTGAATTTGAGCTCTATTATTTTAAATTCAAATAATTGAATCAATAAATGGGCTGTTGAATATAACTGTTTGCAAATTCAAAGTGTACCTTGTGAGAGTGGAAGTTTATAAATGGATAGGTTCAATTGCAACGGTTATGGTCCCCAGTAGTACGCGGGAGAATTGACAATATAAATCCATCGATTCTTAAACCTATATCTTTTGTCTATGGCTCACTTCGCTTCTATCTTAATTGGTTGACTCTGGCGAGATATGTTTAAAAATCGGCAAACATTCATCTTCTTTCAACTTGCGCACTGATATTAGAGTATATTGAACCCTCCCATCAGTTACAGATTCCCATTGAATTCATTTACACACTGAATGGATGAATTTATTTATAACTCGCTACTAACTTCACACCTTTTAACTGTGCAAAAGAGAGTAACGCCCCCGATCTAGGAATTCTCAAAATTATTCATAAAATTGTTATTTTTCATCGCATAACATGGATTGAAAGACGTGCAATCTCAACTTAACCATGAAAAGAACGATGAATCATACATCCCTCCACTCACCTAATTCCTCGAAAACTTTAATTCCACCTGGGAATCATGATCCAGACAGGCGCAAACAACAAAAATACTAAAAGAAGTTCCAGGCACCACTGGATTTGAGAAAAAGGGTAATGTGATTCGTAGGAGTGTAGTAAGTGCTTGTAAATTGGTCATAGACAACTTCAAACTGCACCATTTACGAAACTGTATAATTGATATTTCACGATATTTGTGATGTTATGATAAAGCAACCCGCTCGGTCTATTTACTGACTTAAAGATTTGCTCTTTTTCAACAGTAAGGTGCTTATAGGTTCATTGACAATCTTATTTCTTGCTACAGGCCACACACTTACGTTTCTGTTGCCGATCATTTATTTCTCAGCAATGCCCGATGTATATTTTTTCAGTGCATGTCGGACAAATCCAATTAATTTGGACATAAGATTTGGTTGACTGTAGGCAAAGAGAGTAAGTGCCCTGTGAATGGTTTCCCTTACAAAGGCAAAGTCCATTTACTTTCTGAGAATAATTGTCTAATTAGTTACTCTGTGATGAAACTAATAAAGACATACCTATCAAAAGGTCGCAATATACCCAAAGGAAATTTCTTTGCAATGATAACGTTTGCAAAGGAACATAATTTCGTTCATAGGGAAACCGGTAGAAGAGCCTGCATAATCTTATATTACACCATCATGGCATTTTTCCCATAGTAAAGTACCCGCGACCCCGCATACTGATGTTGTTATTCAGAAGAATTTTTAGCAAATTAAAGAAATTGGAATGAGGGTGCTGGTAACTCACGCAAAAAAAAAATTAGTGGAAAATGTTCTGCACACACTGTCCGAGCGTGCAAAATGTAGACAAGTTATCATCACTCATTTATTTTAAAAATTTCACTGAAACCGTACTATTCTATCTTAATGCTGACTTACCATGCTATTTTTTAACTGAACTCAATCTTATTAGCACTTACTTGATGAATAAAGTTCAGCCAAAATATATATTCTCGACTTAACTGTTATTTGATGGAGATAATTGGCACTGAATTTACAGAGAAACGAGAAATTCAGTTTGTAAGAGGTAGTTGAAATTATTTTATATTGTTTTTCCTCTTCACCCTTAAAATTACAACCCGGCAATGATATACATGAAAAAAATAATAAAATGTAGGAAAGCATAGCATCGCAGCATCCTTCGAGTAATTCAACCGGTCTCGGGTCTAAGGCGGGCGAGGTTTGTTTATTGTTCTCCGAGCACGGCCGATGGTGGGCCCATGGTCGCCCCCGCTGTTAAGCATGTTGTCGCTAATCCTGGATTCTAAAGCGGCGGTCACTTCAGTGGGAAGCAAGTAGCGAATGACATGGGTAAACCAAATGATAAGGGAATCAAAGGGTCGGTATATAGTTAATTGGTGAAAAGAAGATGGAAAAGGAAGCGATCTGGAGAACCGACTACTGAACGTTCGGCGCGAGAGCCGGACGACGCCGCGGCGGGAGGCCAGCGTTACGCCTTCACTCAAAATTTATTTTATTTCTTAAATGAAATATTACCTCTACCAAATTTTTTTAACTTGTAGAGGAGGGTTGTATCTACAACATATAAAAAATGAGGAAAATCAAAGGCAGAGATACATCGTCAAAAATTGATTTGAACATTTGAATTTGTTATAAACTTTATTTATTTGTTTAAACTTTATTAAATAATCCATTAATTATCTTTTGAAATTTAATACCTTCAAAATGAGTCATTGTATATATTTTTATCTTCCTTATTTCCGGAGATATGCCGTCATATGCGACGACGCTCTAGTAAAATTCTAGTTTAACTACATTGCAATATCTCGTAAACCGTTGCACGTATTGCAAAATGGCTATGGGATTTTTGTTAAATCCCATAGCCATTAGCCATTAGCTCCTTAAAAATCCTGTGAGGTTTCCTCCCCATCCTCCAACCCTTTACATCGCTGCCTTCATCACACTATGTTGGGCAAAACAAATGTATATGCATATAACATTCGTAAAAGCACTGTAAATTATATATCATGTCTAACTTGTATTTCAACTTACGAACCAGCATCTTTATTTCTTCAGTACAATGTATATTTAAGTCTTGAAATCAGACAACGCCCTCATATCGGAAATTATGTTTTTCCTACACACATTAAAAATCCTAAAGTTCTGCCTCAGCAAGCATCCAATCAATTATTCCGTAATTTATGATGTAAAACTTACAGATCTGAGCCGTCTTTAATAAAAAAATGGAATTTGTAGACCAGTATAATACCACTGCCAAATGGCCCCTGTGATCATCAGTCATTCGACCACATCCCACGTTTCTGTCTTTCTTGTGAGCATCCGAAATTGATTTTCCATTACCCAGGAAATGCTTTCCTTGTAGCAAAAGATACCTCACATTTCCGGTTGATTCGTCATGGGCCTACGTTTCTCTTCTGTATTTATATGACACTCGGCTTCCAAAATACCTTCTGTCGTCAAGGAGACGCACAGTTGTGGCTTTTTAATGAAAATCTGGGGCATTCAGCGAAACTTTTCTGCGTTCAATATAAACATTGATTGTCATAGTTTTTCTTGGAATTAATGAACGTAAACCTTACGTTTATAATAATAAAATGACTTTATTATGGGTTAATATGTTTAAAAGCATTGGAATCAGTGCAGAAATTCCTTTTATTCTTTTTAAATTACTTGAAATCAATGTAAAAGAATACATTTTTTTAATCGGATGACAGAGAGGGTGAAATATTTAATTCTTGAAATAGATTTTATTACACCCTTTGTTTTTGCTTCAGTGCACACTGTTTTCAGTGCACGAAAAGGGGTTGTTTTTGCTAGGCTACTTCGCAATCACCTGGCCGAATTTGGATGGAATGACCCATTTCCATTAATATTTATATCCACCGTTACTAATCATTGCTTCATGTTTTGCTTGATGAACAGCAAACAATGTATTTGCATTTTCTAGATAACCTGTATATTTATCTGTATTCTTCGTGTGAAGGTGCATATTTATTCTGGTAAAATCAGTATGAGACCTATTGAAATGGAGGAAAATGAGAAGGAGTAGTACAATATAATACGAGATGCCGAGAGGGTTTGAAAAAAATTGAGAGCATCATTATCCAATTAAGACAAGAAAACAAGGTTAACCGTTGATGACGGGGGACACAGGGTGAGAAGGAAAAACGAAACCTTGAGTGGAATTGGAAACAATGTTGAATCTTCGTGTCAGACTGTTCTCGACGTGCGTACGAGTCGTAGACGAATTCATTTATAAAAATATGCCTAAAAACGAGATTCAAAAGTTATAAAAACGTTTTCTACTCTTGAGAATTGTTCATTACCGATTATTAAGAAATTACTGCCCATGAACTGAAAATTGCGAGCCTTAAAAATTATGCTTATCATAAAATACATCTTTGAGGATTTACCTGCATTTTTCTATACATCAAATCAAATTCTGTCAAACTTGACTCCAGGAACTACACTCGTAAACAAATAAAAAGAACAACGCTTTTATTTTACCAAGCTTAAATTTCATAAATACGTAATTCAGTTGCGCATAATATTTTTTTTCCGTCTTATTCTGTCACCATTGAGGCTGGAATCCAGAAGATGGAAGAAAAGCAAATGAAATGAAATGGAGGTAAAAAGTGAAAGAATATTTCATTCTGCTCTGCTCATGGACAAATGAATAAAAAAGCACATCGTACTCGTAGCACTACGCATAACGAATCTTCGTGGGGAAGAATTATGGTTGGTGCTAAAGGAGTAGGAATAATTGGTGTTACCTCGTTGAGAAGCGGAAGCTGGGGAGAATGGAACTAGGAAAGATGATGATGTAAGATATTTTCACTTTGAAGAGCGTTCTCAAGCCCTATTAACCGCCACGACAAGGTGTCCGGAGTGGATGTGTGGGATGAGATTTAACCTGGAGCGTACTCCGGGGAGAAGAGAGTGCTAAACGCGGTTCTCTAGAGGACTAGCGATCCGTACCCTACGTGTGCTGCACATGAGAGCTGAAAACAGTTCCGAATGAGGATCTTCACCGGAACTCGAATGCAATCCTTGCACGTGAGAGCCATACAAATCTAGGCATGATCGCGAGTTGGTGCTACCAATGCGTATCGTTGACGCCATACATTTTTTTGTTGTTGGCGTCATTATGATGTGAAGAAGACCTCTTTACCCCACAATATCAGACGGCTGGTTGTTTGGTCATTAACTACTTTATTAAGATCTTTTATATACTTCTTGTATAAACTAATTACTTTATCAAAGCCACATTAGTTCATAGCTGTATCAAACGTTGCTATTCACCAAATATTATATAAAAATTCATTTGCCTGAGGTGAAGGAATATTTTTCTGATCGCTTGTAGGGCCAGTTGTGAACCCCAATGTGGCTTTTGAAAGTCGATTCTTTCAAGTATAGGGAAATTTCAATTTTTTCATGTGAACATTTGCTTGCATCCCATTTACACTGCAGAAATTCACAATATTAGTATATAATTCTCAATGCTTTATAAAATTTTTCGGCGCATGAATTACTGTAAATTTTAAATTAACCTTATTACTAAAATGAATTTGAGTTATTAAAATGTTTCTTGAAATTACGAGTCGTCGTTTTTTAACATTACCTTTTTAACATTTTTTACGCTGAATATGATAAATGAGTCACATTAAAAAGCGTATACTTCACGGTAAAAATTTATGCAAGTAAATATTCTACGTTTATATTTCAACTCGAATATCTTGCGATAGTAAAAAGGTCGGGGAAGGCAATTTTTTTAAAGGAACCAGAGCAATTCACGTGACTCACTACAAAATTTGACGTATTCCGGTCGCCAATCCGTCCAGATCTCTCTCTCTCTCTCGCATTCTCATTTCCGTTGCCTACATCATAAAGCGTCGAGCCCTCTGCTCTATGTTCCATTGGCCCCTATTCCTTCACATACCTTCCCATAGAGCTTCAACTAAGGTCTAATTATTTTGTTAGAGATCACTCGTAATCTTCCCACGATCAAATATTTCCAGTGGTGAGCTGAATCCATGATTCATGGTCATTTATAATGCGTAATTACCACCGTATTGGATATTTTAATTATGGAAAATGAACCACTAAATTAGAATGCAAGTGGATCAATGAATTTATTTTACATTCTGAACCCGTGATAATATCAGAAAACACTAAGTATCTAACATAAAAGAAGAAGTTTTAGCATTAATAAAGAACATCATTTTGATGTTATATTACAAAGTTTTGATTTCTTTAGACTTTTGAGCTTGCAGCGTATCTTGGATGAAACCTGCAAAAGCCGATATATATTTAAATCAAGGGTAAGTAGCCTTTGAGTTTTTGACGAAAGTTTAGAGCATTCACGATATACGAAACCAGTCAGTCATCTCGTTTTTGCTCCTGTCGAAAACCTTATCAAATCAAAGTCATAATTAAATAAAAAAATCAGTCAAAAGGCATGTCTGATTTGAATATTAAGCCAACTTCAATGAGGACATCAGAGAGACCTCAAATCTCCATGGCCATATTTGAGATCACCTTCTACGTTCAGATATATTTTCATATATAGGTAAGGATATGTTTTCACGTTATTAGTAAAACGAGAAGACATAGATTCAAGAGAAAAGGTGTATTTTTCAGCCCATAAGCTTAGTTATGTGCTTAGTTATATTCAGTGGTTGAACCATGCACACGTCTTTAATTCAGCTACACCCTAGTCTTAAAATCACTATTTTTATAGAATCCAGAGGTTCGTATTCGCAATGATTTTACCTTCATTTAGCATAGCTTTTATTTCCTCTTTGATTACATCTGACTCATTTTGATTATCAGTATGAAAAAACTTACTGAATAAATATTTTTAAAATAAAAAAGATGATCGGACATCACAGGCTGGAGGGTACATTGGGCTTTCTGAGCCCAATGTACCCTTTGCTCACCATTTCTGTAGTGAATGAAGGAGATTTTTCTCGAGTCCTATTGCGTAACCTTGAGATTACAAGATACGGACAAGCCATTCACTAACCCAAAAAGTATGGGTTTCGGTAAAACTGATTGGGGTATTATATGACTCTAACTGCGTAGCTAAGGGATAAGATTGGCCTTCACTTTCTTTTCCTGTATTTCTTTTAGTGTGCTCCAGATTTTCAGGGGCATCTACGTTTTTCATAGAAATTTGTAATTTAATGAACAGCAATTTTTTATTTCCAGTCCCACTGAATATGACTAGTAGCTATGAATACTGTTAACTTATATAAATGTAAAACTTAGTGAGATAATTAGGAATGAATATGTTGAAAGCAGGAAAAAAGTTATGCAGGTGTGACGGGCCCCTCGACGCCCGTCTCTCCCGACTAGCATCGGGCGGGATCGACGACGTGACACTTCCAACTAATCGACAGAATAAATATGGTCGCCAGTATAGGTAAAAAGGGGGTGTATAGGGAAGATCCGCCTGCACTCATAAAAAGTGCCGCGAGTCACGTCTCATCATCGGGAACTACGATAAGGAAGGGAGAGATAAGAGAAGGATGGTAGGGGAGTAAAAGAAAAGGAAATGGCCTAAAAATAAACTAACACGGTACCGTGACCTCCACGGCTCCCTAATAGCAGTCTCTTTTGTCCGCAACCAAAACTTCTAAACCAAAAACAAATGCCTTTCTTCTAAAGGGACCACCGAATTTATACTCTCGTCGACTCTACCGCTCCTCCGCGGCCCTCACGAGAAGCTAACAACTGAACAAAAAAAGGACGCTAAAAACTTGGCGCCAGCATAAAAACGTTACACAGGCTGGAGTAAGAATGTAGGTTTACATCGGAGTGAGTGAAATCAAATGAAATAGTACAGGTGCAGCGCCCTCTCTAAATACACAATTTTTTCTTCATCTCAACGCACTACCTTTTATTCTTTAAATGCGCCCAAGAAGAAAAAAACTCCCTGATATGATATGATATGATAAATTTCTGGATGGATATCAAAGGGAGCTGAAATAAATAAACATTGCGAATGGAAAGACGCTGAACTGTAGACTGCACTCACCCTTTAGTATGTGTAAACAGCGAATTTTGTACCTACATGTACGGAAATGTATCTCTTAATTTAATGCTTATATCACACCTAGAAATATATTGTAGCGTTAAAATGGCACTCTAAACGTCGTACTGGAACCCTCTTGTTCTGAATTTCTCAAGCAAACTTAAGTCTAGAGCGCAGCCTCCCAGTCTCAAGCGGCTACCAACCTAATCCCTCTAAAATATGAGAAACAGTATCTATTCACTCGTAGCAGTCTTTTACGATACGCACAGCTTTCGTTTGTGTTTTACTATTTTTTGTTCAATCTTTCTGTCCAGGGGCCCAAATACTCGCAGTGTATTCCAGATGTGGTCTATCCAGAGCGAATTACCGGCTTGATAATTCCTACTTTCCTCAATACTGTGCCGTATATTCTTAATGTGTGTGACTTTTGCGATGAATCTAAAGTTAAGGATATTCCTAGGTATTTGACATTCTCTTAGGACTTTATGTTTATCCACCCATAGTTTAGACATGGAGTTCGTGTGATGACTTCCGTAGATTTAGTTCTAGCTCCAACTCCTGAAACCACAAATTAACGGATTTTAGGTCCGATGATGGAATTCTGAGTCCTCGTCTTTGCTAATTAGTTCTGTTAACAATCTTAGTTTCCTGCTGTAAAAAAACTTAGGTCATCATTTAAATAATGAATAAAAGAGGGCCGATCACACTTTCTTATGGAACACATGATGTGACTGTTTTCATATCAGAACTAATACCATCAATAACTCTTCTTTGTTTACCATCGATGGTATAGCCTCGTATCCAATTCACTACATTTTCATTTACTCCGTATGATTGCAATACGTATAGGAGTTATTTGTGAGGAACCTTTTAAAATTGTTTCTTGAAATCAAGAACATAGCGTCAATGCGCTTTTGTGATTCACTTGATTTTAGGATGCCGTGAACGAAGATTACAGGAATTGTTTCGGAGAATCTACATTTCCGTCCTGACTGCCACATAAAAGTTTGATTATTCATGAAGATCATGATACTAATAACAGCAATGTATTTGAGAGTCATGCATAAATGCAATGTTAAAGAAATAGGCCGGTAATTTCCTGGGTCATGTTGGTTTCCTTTAGTAAATATTGGTGTGATGATGACTAATTTTCAGTCTTGATGGGCATTGCCCTTGGATAATGATTTGCCAAGTATGATTTCTAGGCATGGTGCAATCAGTGGGGCTAACTCCCTGAGCACGCGTGCAGGTATTTCTTCTGGATCTGGGGGCTTAGTACTTTTAATTAACGCAGCGGTTTAGTTGTTACATAACGTTGAATATCAGCCATCGGTTCATTAACGTTAGAAATGTCTGAATTATATACTGTGTTGTCCTTTGTGAATACAATTTCGAAGTAGTGATTTAATAAGTTGACTTTGAAGGCACTGTTGGTGACGGCTTTGCCATTTTTATCAAAAACAGACTTGAAGATTTGTTTTGGATTTTATTATTGAAGTTTCGTAAAGTAAAACGCGTCATTCTCTTCGTTTTTGACAGTTGAGCAACACAAATTTCTTTCGCCGCATGTTTAGCTGTTGTCTTACGTGACTAAATAGAATTTTTACATAATTTGTGCAATTTTTTGTCTCCTGAGCTCCCACGTTGCTTCGTGGTTAAACCAAAGAGGTTCTTTCCTCTCACGTTTAAATTTGTGTGGAATACGTTCATCAACTCCTTCACGTATAAATTTCCATATCTCCAAGATTCTTATGAGCTCTCGAATTTTACCGTGGCTACAAACTCTGTGACTGAAGCTTCTTACGTCACTCCAAGTTTCACGAATTCATAATTTTCAAATTAAACTTTTTGTTTAGATTTTACAGTGGACTCTACTATTATTTTTAAGGCTATTCCAAAATTACTCATGGTTACTAATTTCTACAAAAATATCGACATGTTCATGCATCGCATGACAAGTGCATGAAATACTCTAATGTCCATAAACGCTCAGAAAAACTTTTCGAATGGATCTAGAGAAGAAATTAATGGGAAATTATATCTTTCAGCAGAAACCTTTTCCTCAAGTCAAACTATTCTTTTTATCCTCAAAATATACAATACCACCTTCATTTTCGTGACGATGCACTATTATGTTAGCATTGACCAGCTTCATTTTATTGCTAGGAGCAATTACTGTTCAAAAGCTAAATCAAATTCTGCAGGAAAATCAGACATCATTCTGCATTAGCTAGTCTGCAAGAAAATTTGACATCATTTAATCAAATGAATTTGAAAATATACCGTTCGTCAAATAAAAATTATTCCCTGAAGGCTATATTTTTTCTTCGAATACTAAAAATCTACAATATCACTTTCATATCTGCGACGGTGCACAATTTACTTAGCACTGACTTGCCGAAAATCATTGTAGTGAATAGTAACTATCCAGAGAGTCAGATCAAAAGATGGGGTCTGCAGATCAATTGAACATAATGTGATCTAAACCAGTTTTAAGGTAAAATTTTGAATGCAGCTTCAAATTGTTTACTTCTTGATACTTCGGGCTTTTCTCCAATCCTTTTCATTTTGATGACTGTATCATCACGGCTTCCCGCTTACATATTTAGCATCGTAAACCATTAAAGAAACCAGTACAAACTTTCCTATGAATACGCACAATAGTTGGTCGAGGAGAGATAGAGGAAAGGCAGATCAATAAAAATATTCTTTACATGGACATTCTACTCTGAAGGCAACCTCACGGGCGTTGCAGGGGGTGTTATGACACAGGGCTGGAAAGAATTAGTATTAAATATAATTTACAAACATTTTTGCATAAAATATTTCAAAAAATCATTACTACTGTGAAATTGCAAAATATTTCTGCTTTATTCGAACTTTTTGCAAGATAAACCCATTACACTAAGCCAGTATTATCTAGGATGAAGTCCATTTCCGTGGAGTAAAGACTGCTTGACCGTACTGACAGAGTTATTTTACCGACCATTGATTAAAAAACGCTAAACAATTCCGATCTATAAGACAATAAAACATAATATTCATCAGATATTAGCCATAAAAATGATTTTGCATTAATGAACCTTACACATACTGCGATACGGAAAGTATTGTGAGAATTCGCACAAGACTAATGAAGTCAGAGGACACGAAATTATCGGCACTTTGTTCCAAAATTTCTTGCTACAATTCAATTATTAAAGAAAAGTCATTTTCATCTCTAATTGGCTGCTAGTTAAATCCCCCGACATCACTACGCACTATTCCTAAAAAACGAGGCACTTTCTTAAAAATCTCCTCTACCAACAAGAGATGTCTAAAGGACCAATTAGTCCACGACAATAAATGTTTATTATTATTATTAAGAAAGTATTTTCCAACTTGGCTGTGACTTTTATTCAGCCAATAAATACAAAATTTTAGCCTACATCCTCAAATGAAAAAAAGGCATGGTATTTGCTTAGCAACTGAAATTTCAATTCAACAATTCCATGGTTCCATGAAAAGCCTTAAAAATCCATTGCGGCATTTTGAAAAGTTTCTATTGAGAGTGTTGGTAAGGAAAACGACTGGATTTTCTAAAATGCTATGAATGTTTACTCAACTAAATCGGAAATAAAATAATTTTCCCAGGTAAGCGGGGGATAATAGGTTTTGTTTTGTAATTATATTATGTACTATTCCTGCTACCGCAACAATTTTTTACAAAAGTTCCATCATACTGAGTTCTATATCTCTCCCTCTCTAGACTGTGCAAAAAATAGATAACCATTTATACTACTCTGATAATCCGACTAACTTGAAATTATATATAGACGAAACTATTTACAGATCTTGTTGGAGAACATAGAAGACCAAGAGCACTCTTCCTTTAGAAACCATAAACCGAGAACCCAATCCGTAGTTTCCAAAGCGTACTTGTTCTCTAGGTTGAAGACGTTGGTGGTTTCTCGGGTTTCATCTTGTGATTGCCGAGGGAAGTAGATGAATGCAGGGGTCGAAGTTTCATTGTAAACTCAGCGGGAAAAAAGTAAGTCTTTCCTCAAAGCTTCCTATGCTCGCTAGAATGAGTAGCATTCCATTGTCCCGTCTCCACCCGCCTCCCACTTCCGCTGCCGTCGTTTGCCGAGCGGAAGGATGTTGAGCTGTGCTTCGGAGACTTTCTCCCGCGGCTGCTTCCCAAGGTCTCCACTCGGGAGACTCAAGCCGTTGCTGGCCACGTCTATGGAACGCTGATCCCATTCATCTCTCGAGTGTCCTTGGAATCAGCAAAAATAGTGCCCTCAAGTGTATTGGTTTGTTCTATAGCCGAGACAGGAGTGAGCAGTAAAACCTCCTAAGTCATTTTGCTCAGGGACAATGGATGGCTCTCGAATAAATGCAGCCTTTAATTTCTATCGTGAAAAAATTGAATGATTATGAACAGTATTTCAAGTCATTTTTCTCAAATTCGTTGAACTACACTTAAATTTGGATTGGATTGGATTTTTGGGGAGGCGACCGACAGCTAAGGTAATTTGTGCCATAGGGAAAAGGTAAGGGAGGAAGGGTGGAAAGAAACCCGGCGTCGGCATTAGTATTTTAACGAAAGCCAAGGGGACCATGGCTAAACGTCTCATCCGACAGACGGAGTACTTTCCCAAATGTGAAGAATGCGACTCAACCCCCGTGTTAGCCATCTCTTGACGGAGTGCAACAGGTACCGGTTAATTATAGAAAAACTAATAATTCAATGTGAGATCGATAACGTTTTGGGTAACAACCAGGAAAACATCAACAAAATAATTACATAACTCCAAACTACAGATCTAAACAAAAATTATAAGGTAACACAATATGCTGTATTTTGATGTAATAGTTCTCATCATAGCAGAGTTCTCAAATGGTGACCACTACTGTCGAAGCACCCCTATATAAAAACACATCTACAACTATTCATCATATTCAATTGCAACTATTTGTGCCATAGGAGATAGGTAAGGGACGATGGAAACCCGGCGTTGGCATTAGCCTGATCTTAAAGAAAGATGCGAAGGGGACTACGGTTTAACGTCTCATCCGACAGACGGAGTACTACCCTTGAAGTTCCCTCCACAAGGCACCCAAGAAAACATTCTCCACTGCTGGAATTTGAACACTGGCAGTCCGTGTGGTTAGCCAGTACTCTGGCTACCTACACCAACCCCATCCCCCATTTAAAGTTTCGCTGTAGAAAGTACTCTGACATTTGGTATTATATTATTAATAATAATAATTCGAATTTACTAAAGTAATTCATCCCAATAAATTTCGCCACTTTCGCTGAGATCAAGTGATCCTCACCCTAAGTGGCTTAATGTTACTTAAACCAAATTTATCATCTTAATTTACCTAAAAGTCAATACATTTACAACTCCTAATTAAACACATTAATAATTCAATTAGTTGCACTGACAGTCATGCCGACCAATGGACTTCAAAACACAAAAAGTGAATTTCAATCCTTAATAATCTGAGCTCAACAATATTTCAAACTGTGAAATATACTTAAACATATGAAATGAAATAAAATGAACAAGGACATAAAACCACCATTTCACCAAATCACTCTTGTACAAAGCAACCAAGTAACTAAATGTTAGCGACATTTATCAGACACCACGCGAATGTATTTAGGGGAAATTATAGGGATAATTTTTTTAAGGATTAAATGAAATAATTGCATTTTTTTATTTTGAGTTTCATATTAGCCCCAGCGTTTCTTTTATAGGGCTTATTTTTTATTAAGAGCAACATATTAGTAAGATACAATTTCATCTCTCATCATTTCCCTCAATAATTGCACAAATAATACAATTGCATACATTCTTGAGATTCCATAACTTTACGCATTCATTTGCTTCATTTACGATGCTTCCTAAATCTCAAAATTTTCAACGACGATTAATTAAAAAACGGAAAATACTCCGTAGACTCTTAGTCCTCATTTCGCCTCGAAGAGACCATATATTTCGTCATCACAAAGTAAAGCAAAGAAAAAAATTGTTAGATATCTGTATGCTTTTAAATAAATTCATTGCAAAGACATTGGCTACGGGTGGCAAAAACGTATTTTGGACAAAATAATAAAAAGGCTCCAAAATTTTCAGTGAAACCCGTCTCCTCTGGGAGAGATGTGCCATTCAAACGTGCTGGTGCAGGCAGCAGATGTTACATCAGCTCACTGCAAAAGATGACTAAATCGCTGAGATTCCAGTTGTGAAGGGAAATCTGTTACCTAGCGAACATTTTTCTAAATATTTCAACTTAATAAAGAAAATTTGGAATTAATAAATATTCAGAATATCATGTAAAAATAAAGATTGAGTTCCGTTTAAGTTCCAATCATAGCAGGCCTCTAAAATCATTTTCCATCCATATTGTATTGGCACAGTATTTTTTTCATATCCGTATCTGCATGTTGTGTTCTGGTGATACGACTCAGGCGGATGACGAGTTGACTCAAAATAGACAGATAGGGTGTGACTAGTTTATTGCGCGTGATGTTTCCTTTAAACCCATCATACCCCCTAAGGTATTTGGGCCAAAATATAATCAATTATCCGATCAAAACGATGTAAGTTAAACTTTCTTTATAATTTAATTTTTCATTTTGTACTTTATGGACTATCAATAAGAGCTATAATTCAGTAAAAATTTCATACGATTTATTAAACGAATCAAGAAGGACCTTAACATATGTCATTTAAAATAATAACGTGGCATTCACTGCAGCACATTACAAGTACAAGATTTTATTCCACACAATTCAACACAACTCGACATGGTTTCGACAACATGACACAAGTACAAGACTTACAAAGTCACCAGCCAATTACACCACAGTAAAACTATGCTAATTGGTCGACAGGCCTTCAAAGTCTAAATGATGTGGTGGTATTTGAATTATTTAGGCCATTGAACACTCCCATCTCCCTTTAAATGCGTTTTAATCCCAGTGCTCCATCTCAGGCTGTATTTGTCTAGAATATAGACTTGCAAACAGAATATTTCTCTCTAAAATCCCTGTTACTTTTGGATCCTTATTCTTGGGTTTTTAGAGAAAAAACTACGTTTGTCTCTTTGTTACATCCTGAGAAGTAGGTACCTAATCTAAAACTAACAAGCTCCTCATGAATAAGAACCGAAAAATTTACACAACGTATCTACTCAGAAATAATGATCCGTTGATCTCAATTTGATACTGCACACTTACCCTCTTCTCTAGTGAATAAAAAGTTAATGAACTCTCAACATGTAGAATGCAGAAATATATCTTCAGCCCAACTGCTATTCGTGAGAATACTTGTATAAACATAAGAAGACCAAATGCTACGCCTCTCTTGGTAAAAGAAGAGTATATTATTAGGCCATTTACAATATCTATAGTTTATATAACGGTAATAAATTAATTTTACAAAGAATATTCAATAAAATTTAACCTATTTATGACACTCAATGTCTGTGAAGTAATATAAGTATGCGTGACAGAGACGAACAAAAAGACCGTATTTCGGATAAAAATTAGGAATTTATTTTTAATTTAAAATTTTGAAATTCTGAAAGGTTAATTATTCGAGATAGATAACTATGAAATGAAATAATAGAACCGATACATCTGAATTTATGTCATTATTCTGACTTATCATCGATATTAATGAATACCTTGACGCCTCTACAAGTGTTTGCAACACGCAGTAACGCAAGAATAGCCTGTGGTATGGTAAGAATAGTTTGCAGTTGAATATGGTGAGAGTGTAAAATATAAAATTAAATAAAAATAGGATTGAAGCCAGTGCCACTTCAAACAAAAATGGAAACAAGAAAGACTGATACAACAACCGGCCCTACTCAACAACTCTATTGTTAACAACGCTACCAAGTATGGTTCTCGCTCGCATAGCTGTTTGCAGTATTGTTTAGCAAAGGGAATTGTTTGAAGAAAGATCATTAATAAGGCTTTCTGCTGCCCAAAGTGGGAACGCATAACTATATAACCAATGTTAGGAGAATCCTAACATATTGTGAATATTTAATCGCAAATTACTACAGTGCAATGCATTTATTGAATCCTGTCTTCAACTGAACCCTCATTACATCGACACTACACAAAAAATAGTACAAGAAAAATAATACGCATGAAATTATAGTTCAAGTATTAACTAGGTGAATAAAAATGATTTATCAATTTCAACGTATTTGATCAATAACATATTCTGCCACACGAGCTTCACACGAACTTTCGTGGCACTTCGAGGGTAGAATGAAGATAAAGATTTATGGTCTTATATTTCAATTCAATAAAGGAATTTTTTCTCTAATGCCCTGAAATGATACGTCCGTGATTAGGAAAGCGTTCTCTTTACTATAATTACTATTCGCAAAGCGTAAAATCTTGTTTTTACGAACTGCTGTTTTTAGCAATATTTGGTAGTAATATTGGTATAAATTCACATAAAAAGTGCCTATGCTCGCGAGTATATATGAAATAGAATAATCATTTATTTATGAATGTTATCCTTACTATATCCCATACGCTCCATAAATGTAGTATGTGTAATTAATGGAAGCGGCTAAATGGATGTGCAATTTAAGCATTTTTTTGTTCTCTGTCCATTAGGGTGGGCCGAAAAAAGATTTTTTTTCCGGATCAAATTTTCCCTATGCGGGAAAGTTGTGTACTGTTATCAGGACCTCGAATGCAAAATTTTTTCGAAATCGAATAATATTAACTACTGCCGCCCGAGCTCTAAAGTTTAAAATTTTGCGAAAATTCAGGCGGAAATGGGAAACAAACGGTTATGGAGAATAATTTGTTGCACATACTTGACTATTGTTAAAAATTAACGATAGATACACGTTTTTCAATTGCAGCACTGAAATTTTAAGTTTATTTGACGAATACTATGGCTTATACGATACCTAAGAATAAACAACAAATTTAGAGTATAGGCAATACGCACAACACAAAAAATTTTACGGAATCCAAGCATCACTTCAAATAGATCACTTTTGGGAGCCGTATTTCAGATAAATTAGTATTTTTTCGAATGTAGTTCCTTTATAAATGTCTTAGCCGTTATTTGTCTATAAATAATACTTTATAACAGACGGAAAAGTTGAAATTTTAAAAACTAACCTCAATTATGATGAATAATTTTATGCATGCTGAGCTATTACCACAAAAAAACAGTTAATCAATGTAGAATAAAGACACAGTCTGATCACCAAGTATTTATTTAAGTAACTCTTTGATAGTTTCGTGGAGAAACTACCCAGAACTCACCACGAGGAGGTGGCTACTATCGAGTTCCACCCGTGCCCCCCAACCACCCTTCCATGGGGCACGTTTGTAGGTATCACTCGTTCTTATTATACCTATTACTGTGCTTTATTTTCAAATTTCGGTTGAAGTTTTTGGTCTTTGATGCATGATAATGCCCATCCATGCCTGCTTTCTGGACTGCACACGGATTTTGACGCCACCGTAATCATTTGTACCATCCTTTCAACTACTTGTGTGTGAAATGGAAATGGGGGTACTTTAAACTAAGCCCCTTCCTTCAGAATGTCTCCCAAATCTTTGCTTGTGATATCAGCTATGAAAGGTGGTTGTGTCACCTCAATTTTTTCCCTGTCAACTAAGTCGACGTAATCTTGTGCATAAAAATTCAAAGTCGGAAGTTCGAATTTCCTCAATTCCTTATTCTTATTTTCTCTTGATTTAAATATTATTTCGACGGCTATTGCGCGGATCGGTCTTCGTTCATGTGCTTGCATTGCAAGCAGAATATTATTTGGGTGAGCAAAAAAAGCATTTCCCCGAATGATTAAGTAAAGGCGTAATTTGATGTCTCGATCCATATATTTCATGAAATGTATCATGTTCGTGATATGCTTCGGACCTTCCGTGCATTGTGGTCTCAATTTTATCGCGAACCACATAGGAGCGTATACTTTCATCACAAAAGTTGTCAATGTCATCAGTTCTTTTGGAGGAGTTTAGGTTGAAACATATAATCGAAGAATGTAATTTGCTGTTGTGGTCCACCTGGAATGAACCATTTTCCCCGGACTTCTCGCTGATAGACTCTCCAAGCATTCTCCACTTGAAACAGCACGTTCCATATAATACTGGTATTTTTGGTCGCTACTTAAGTCTTCTGTATTGATGATAAGAACCAGGGAACTAATTGTTGTGAATTTCACAACTGGCTTTCAATCGCATTTACTCAACGATTAGCCAATTGGGCCAGAGTAAGCTTTAGGGCCAATAGTTGGGCCGTCAAGCATTTTAAGCAAGTGCCTTAATGGAAGTTTGTTGCAACGTAGTAGGCAAACAAACCAATGCAAAGGCCTTCCTAGTGCCATTCTATTCTCCTGATTACCCCAGCATGCCTGCCGGTGTTTACCGCGGTCCTATCACATCCCATTGCTCGCAGTCCATTGAGATAGATCCTTTTTTCTGTGGAAAAATTCATGATCGCATCCTTCAGCCCAACAGATTTCCTTATGCTTGGTGTGACATGCCCAAAATAATGTGAACCAGGCTCTTCAACGAGAGTTACATGCTCCTCTACAACAGTTTTTCGCTTTGATTGATTGTATACGAATGTAGTCTTTTCTCCCGTCGAAGTAAAGCGCTTGGAGCGTAACATCTCCCACATTCCTCCGAAGAGAGGAACGCAAATTTTCTCATTCCCTCCTAACCTTGTTCTTGTCTACAACCAGGACATGGTCTCCTTGGGAAACCATCGCGATATTAACTAGAAGCGCGGATGCGAGTGCTGCAGCAGCTCGGTTTGATATACAGAATCTTTCACAGGCAGACGCAAATCTAGACAAATTTAAATTATTAACACCCATCTTTTTTTCCAAAAAATCATCAGCATTACTTTTGTTGCGTCATTCTTCATCTGCAGACGTTTCTTCACTTGAGTCTTCGCAAATCTCAGAAACTTCTTGCTCAGTTAGCGTGGAACATTCTGATGATCTTTTTCTTTCTAACCTATTCCACTTCCTCTGCCTCTTGTTAGTTTTCTCGACATCAATAGCACCGATAATCAATTTTCTATTACTTCTCTGGTCCTGAAGGAATTCATGTTCTAAAAATGGCACATTGGTGGCATTATCACCACGACAATCAGTTCCACTAGAGCATTAACATACCACAACATCAAAAAGCTGACACGTGTGACGAAGAAAGTCTTGCTTCAGATCAACGAAAGTCTTCTTGTTGACAGATCGAAAAATATTGCGGTATTTTCCATATTATTGAATAATTCGTCTCACAATTTGCCTATGTCCGACAACTGGTATAGAGGATCTATTTCAGATGTCTTCAATGGCGTAACCCACCATCTCCGCGATTCCCGGCACAGATGTATCGATATTTCCACTTTCTTCTTCAATGTACCGGGAGTATAAAAACATTTTCATCATCTCCTCATAAGTAGGCAAAACATTACCCGCGAACTTTTCGGGTGCACCAAATATCAGGCACTCCACTCCACACCTAGTAAGCTTTTTCTGTATTTTCGCCGTTGCGTCAATCTTCTTGCAACCGAAACCACAGTACGCTGCTCAATGTAGTTATTCACTCACAGCAATAAATACCAACTGGCTGACTATCTCAACCTTATGAAGTGAAATCTTTTCCGACAATGGATGGGAATCCCCAAGGAAAATAAAACATTGTAGCGAACTTTGTGAGTTAATGAGTAACAATAGTAACAGCATGAGGCGAGGGAGTTTAAACATCAGTTACGAGGGTTTACAATGGGATATGACCTGTCTGAGAATTCTATGCCATTTTATCACCGAAGTAATCACGATCAATTCATCGCTGGGGTCAGATATGGATAACCACCGTCCCCCGTCTCATTCATACTTTCCTTAGCTCTACCACTGGCCATCTTTATCATACCTGACTCACGTCAAACAATCTGTACCTACAATCACTTAGGGAATAGTTAACCCCCAGTTATCCAAGAAAGTACCGGTTGGAGGAGCAGTGAACCACTACTTTTATCAAAGTCCTTAGAAAATGCTAGTATCTTCTGATGAGTAGATCGTAGCTATATCAGCCTTTTGTAACAAAAGAATTCGTTTGGACTCCACTTATGCATTAAAATGTCTAATACGTCGTATCTTTCCCAGCGCGCAGCCCGCTTTGTCTCCGAGTGAACACCCACACCTTTTTCAATCTAATTCAAGACCATTTACGACACACAAATTCGTTGAATTTGCGAAGAAAATCCGAAGCTCAGGTGGGGAAAAAACCACTAATTGGATATTGCAGTATATTTCCACGAGAATAAACATTTGAATCATCTTTATGATGAATATCAGGGCCGTGATTCTTTGCCATAATTTAAGTTAGTTTCAAAACGTACCACTTTTTCGTCTGTTATAAAGTATTATTTATAGCCAAATAACGGCTAAAACATTTATTAAGGAAGTATATTCGAAAAAATATTAATTTATCTGAAATACGGCTCCCAAAAGTGATCTATTTGAAGTGATGCTCGGATTCGGTAAAATTTTTTGTGTTGTGCGTATCGCCTATACTCTAAATTTGTTGTTTATTCTTAGGCATCGTATAAGCCATAGTATTCGTCAAATAATCTTAAAATTTCAGTGCTGTAATTATAAAACATGTATCTATCGTTAATTTTTAACAATAGTCCAGTATATGCAAGAGATTGTTCTCCATAACCGTTTGTTTCCCATTTCCGCCTGAATTTTCGCAAAATTTTAAACTTTAGAGCTCGGGCGGCAGTAGTTAATATTATCCGATTTCGAAAAAATTTTGCATTCGAGGTCCTGATATCAGTACACAACTTTCCCGCATAGGGCAAATTTGATCCGGAAAATAAACTTTTTTTCGGCCCACCCTAGTGTCCATTACAATTTTAATTTCGTCTTTCTCGTGTGATAATTAAGAATATCGTAAAAAATCATAAAGATATTGATATGAATTTTGTTGTGATTGGGGACATTGTGCTTACAAATATCTGAAATGAAAGATGTTTCTCAACGTATATAGGTATCGTTTATGAATATCTCAAGTTCATAATCACACCGTATTAAACTTTCATTAAAAGAGCTTCAAGAACAAGGCACTACTTATTCATACGCACTGCAAAAAATGTGAAAGAGGAGCTCACAAATAATAATGAGTCTTCATGATCCCGGCAATCAAATTGCTACGAGAGCCCGAGTCAGCGTTTGGTGTTCCCGCTCTACATCGTCAAGCGTTTAGGCCCGGGGAAATTATGTATAAAGGTGGAAAAAATAAGAAAAAGAACCCTGGGATTTACGAGGTCCATAGATCCCTCCAATGCTTTTTTCACCACTAATGTCTACTTCAAAAAAATTGCCCCGATCTCTCCCTCACTCACTTTCCGGCCCCACGCAACGCATTAGCCTGACCCTCGACTATATTAACCCCTCTTAACGGCTGGTTCCCAAGCACTCGAGATGAGAGGAGGGAGTTAACAAGTATTTTATGCTCCTTTTATTATTTATTTTAGATTTATTAATTTCAAGCACGTTGCCTGATATATAAATTTACTCGGAACGAAGAGTTCAACATCCTTCACGAAATATTTAAAGGCGAGAATTATGCATCAAATAATGCTTAAGAAGAGGGATAATCGGGAAAAAGAGCTATTTATTTTTAAATAATTAAGCTCAGATTTATAACTTCAATGATACATCGTCTTCATACTTCAAAGCAACTGACAATAGTCTGTATGGAAGAATTAATATAGAGATAATTTGTTTTCACAATAGCTATTTCGGAGAAAATATAATTTTAAAATGGTTTAGCCACTTTCAAGGCTGTTTTAGTTCATGTTAAAATATGAACTTATTTCAAATGTGTAAACCACAAGAGAAATAATTTTTTTTAACTTTATGCTAAGATTTTAATCCATAACCTTTGGCCATTTTGACCCTCATACTGAATATATTTATCAATGAAATATGATACAATACTCCTCACAGTTGCACCCGGAATAACCCTTAGCCGGGAGCTAGTATATGATTACAAGGCATAGCTAAGGCGTTTGGTACTCTAAATCATGCAATTATATTGGATAAAATTTATAAGTATGGCATGAGAGGTAATGTATAATATCTGATAAAAGTTATGTAAGTAAAAGAAATCAGCAAGTATAAGTAAATTGTATTGTCAGCGATTTTAGTTAAGTAAATACTGGTGTTCCTTAAGGTACTATCCTGGGCTCATCACTTTCAATTCTTTATGAAAATGACTCACTTACTAGCATGTCATAAGATATAATTATATATTTTGCTGCTGATACAGCTCTTATCGCAACTGATAAAATGTGGTCATATGTGGAATGAAAAATGAACAAAATCTAAATATAATTTTAAAATGGTTAGTTTGAAATAAATTGACACCAAATGTTGACAAAACTGCTTATATGATTTTTGGAAGATTTTGTAATAGCAAGTCAGAAAATATTGACGCAAATAGAGAGCAAACAGCTAAGAGCAAATATTATAAATATTTAGGTATATTTATTTACAAAATAAGTTAGGAGAAACACATTGAATATTTTATAAGCAAAACAAAATATTTAGTTTTTATTTTTTGAAAAATCTTCATGATAAGTGATACTCTCAGGTTGTTATACTGTACTTATGCATAACATGATAAGGTATGAAAATGTATTTTGGGGTGGTGTTCCTTAAATAATTTGAAATTATTACAAAATAGATAAATAAAACTTTTTAAAGAAAATGACTTATTAGTAGACAAAAATTAACTAATTCTTCAAAAAATTATTGCTTTTGAATCCAGAAATTTCACTTTAACATTCTAAAAAGAATAATGCACTTAACGATCTAAGTCTATAGAACGAAATGTTTAGCAGCCATTGCGCAAATTTGGAAATAACAATGACAGATACAACTGTAAAAAATTATTAACTATATGCTAGCATTCTGACATGATCAGACATTGCCCTTCGTAAAGGTTCGCATTGGTACTGTTTTTTTTAACTTTATTCAGCTATGTCTAACCTGAAAATTTGAATATTTGCTAGGGTTTTGCCTTCATAGCGTTATTTATTCTCAGAAGTACTCAGCAACAACCGGTTTCATCGCCACACATCTTGCATATTCTCATCATGTTTTTTCGAATAATGTATGAGTTGGATTCCGCTAAATCTAGTGTCTAAATTCCGCTAAACCTAGCATTCTAGATCTTGCTACACCGTCCCTAGGAATACATAATTGATCAAAATCCCACCCAAGTGGACTATGACGCTCCTGAGGACTAGGATGTATTTAATTGTTTTAGTTGCTCGGTTGTTCATGTCAGTATGAAAGATGATAATTCAACATGAAATATAAGTGTATGACGGTTAGTGAGAGTGACATTGAAAAAGAAAACTCGTCTTACCGGATTTGCTGCAACCACTGTGCCGGCAAATGGCCCCGTGCTCCATCACGCTCTCGGCGCCGGACACATCTTCAGACGCAACGGCCAGTTCCGTTCCCAGGGCCGTGCTGAACCCGCAGTCGGCACTGCGCCCTCCCAGGGGTCCTCCCGTGCTGTGCCACCTCCACAGGGCCCGGCCCCTCGACCTCCCCCGCCTCCTCCTGCGGCCCCTACGCCTCCGCACTACCCCTGTCCCGGCCCCCGTATTCTCGGATCCGAGTCCTCCGGGCCCACCAGCGGCCCGCTTGCAGTCGAAGGCCCGGCGGAAGGCGGCCCGGAACCGCCTGTTCATGAAGCAGTAAGTGATGGGATTGGTGCACGACGCGGCGTACGCAAGCAGCTGCACCAGGGACACACCAGTGGCGCCGACGGCCGAGTACACAGCCTCTGGATTGAACAGGTACACGGTGTTTAGGACGTGCAGAGGCGTCCAGCAAACAAAGAACTCGAGGACGACCACAAACAACATCCGGATCACCTACAAAATATAATTTAAATGCCAGTTCTGAATACGTAACCTTCACAACATGAATAGGTTTCATTTCAATCAGTTTAAATGAAAAAGCCTTAATATATTTCCAGTGTAACCGTCAAATAATATGCTCTAAAGAGGTTACCCTGGCATAAGTTGTCTTTCCTTTCTGAAAAACCAAGATTTTATAAACCGATTCACTCTCCAGGAAATGATTTATTGTCAAATGTCATTAGATGAAGGTGTATAATTTTGTTTGTGGCCTATTATAACAATAATGGAAGGTGAATAGAATGAGAAGAAATTTAGTGGAAGATGAAGATCATAATACGCATATAAAAGTACATAACACGTTAAAGTTAAGGTTTCAGTGGGAAGGTAGCAGTCAGCTGCGAAAAAATGGGGAATGGAAGCGGCAACAAATCAAATTTGGTTTCAAGAATATCTGATGAAGTGTACTTGAGAAACAAAAACCACCATTCTCAAATTAATAATGAAAAAAATGAACTAAGGGTTTTCATAATGCAGCATTTTATAATTATCGCGGTTAATCACAAAACTTTGACTTCATGTACAAATGATATAAGTAACTTGAATTTTTCTGTGACGAAATGGCAACGCGTCATCCTTCAGGTTAGGCAGCCTTCACAAGTCATTATTCCTTGTTCTGCATACACGGCAGGATATACAAGACACAATTGGGGAAGCCGAGTCATGACCAGCTAGATTACAAGGCCGTGCCACTCTGTCTTTCACTTTTCGTGACGTCAATGCATTGGGGCGACATGCCAGGGCATTCAGCGTAAGCTTATAACTGGTTTTCCCTGACGATTAGTTCTTGGCAGGAAGCACATGGTGTGGATTGTTCAAAAAGCGTTCGGTGAGATTTAGTGGAGTTTAAGAGCATTTTACAAGTTTTAGGTGGTGAACATCTATTATTTTGTGCTTTATTACTCAGTGCAAAATTTTATTTGTTTTTGAAAATGGTTGGAAAGTGTTGTGTTCCAATGTGCAGAGGGAATTACGCTAAGGAAGCGAAAGTGTGTGTCTTCCAGTTTCCGCGACGAAGAGTTACGGAGGAAGTGGATAAAAGTCATTCCGAGGAAGGGTTTTGTACCATCTAAGCACTCAAGAGTAAGTATATATTGTTAGAGTATAATATTTTACTATATACAAGTATTAAAGTCTGTTTTAAGAGCATTAGAACTAGCGCAGATGATTGTATTCACGCATTTCCGCGTCGTTGAGGTCGCTGCTTCGTCTCGGTCACATTCTAAGTTTTCTGAATTATTTCCACTATTCCACGGGGATTACTCTCTGAAACAGCATTGAAACGAATGGTCAAGTTTTTTTTTTCATTGGAAACAAGTAGAGATCACCAAATTTAACTTAGAGGCTGTGCGTAGTAGGCAAATGCCTAGCCAGTCTCATTGAAAAGCAATGCTTTAAGTAAGGCATCAATTGAACGATTCCCATCTAAAAAACCACTGCTTTGTTTTGAACTGATTTTTTTGGAAGGGAAGGGACGTATATGTTGTAGAAATCGTAGAGAAAAGGCTGTTTTTTTCTAGATTCAAGACTGTAAATATGTTGTCTCAAGAGCTTCTCTTATTAATTGTGTAAGTTAGTTGTAAAGAGTAATTATTACGTAACGCTGATGATATATCTAGATAACTTTCTTTCAGATCAGGAAGCGAGGCCTCGGACGTGCAGCATTGTGAGCTCACTAAAGAAGTCAATGACATATAAACAAGTACTCATTAAGACATCTTATATACACATATAAGATGTCTATTTGAACACCAATATTCTCCGAGTAGAAGGGCCCTGTGTTGTTTGGAACTCATTATTTGTGGAAAGGAACGTACGGTATAATAAATCATTGGCTTGTGGCTCTTTTTTCTCTATTCGCTACCATTAAAAATGTTGGCTTAAGAGCTTCACTGCATTAGTCTAGATGAAAATACTAATTATTTGGTGAGGTTTATGATAGCAAATGTTTCAGATGTGGAGCATTATGAACGCACTTAAGAAAAAAGTTTCACAATAATAGTTGCTTTTAATGTCATGTAAACTAAATAAAGCCTACTCAAGAAGAAAAAATCGATTGACTGAAAAGACTGACGTGAAATTTCTGAACGATTTCTTCTCTTGCCTCCAATCCTGGCATGACATGAATTTTGATGTTGGAGTCCTCACCAAAGAGACATTCTCAGCCCTTAAGCACACAACTCATGCCTTGATGGAACAGGCTTCATTCTGCTTTGAGAAACTCAACATGAAGTATATGCTGCTTGTAAAGTTTCAAACTGATATCTTGGAGGCTAGGTTTGGGCAGTACAGGCAATTAGCTGGGGCCCAGTACAATTTGTCTGTGAGGTAATCGTATGAGGTTGAGAACAAGCTCATAATGTCTAAGTCCTTGAATTCTCTAAAACTTTCTCTTCCTTCTTTGATTCCCTTCTCAGAGATAATGATAACTCAGAGGAAAATTATGATTTATTTCTAAATGATTTGCAACCCTTTATTAATGTAACAGGACCCCTGAAGATCTGACCTCTCAATATATCAATGATGATATGCCTGGCATTGTGTATGTCTCTGGCTACTGTGCCTCACAGTTAAAAAAATTACAATGTGAAACGTGTTGGGCCAGCCCTATCACTGACAGGCAGCTTGACTTAGAAGTAAATCAACGAATTGCTCATTTAGACCGGGGAGGACTTAATTATCCACAGCAGGAGGTGGTTGATATTGCTGTGTATAATTATATTATCATACTACATATATTATAAAATAAATATAAATAAATATTCTAAAATTATTGAATAAAGAAAATGTAAATATTTTTTTTAATGCTAAGAATCAGAAGTCGATAACAATCAAATTACCAAAAACAGCTCTAGAAATTAATGAATTCACCTTTGCACGAAACTGTCAATGTGGCCAAGAAACAGAAAAAATAGTTGATTGAATTCTAAAATGTAGCACCAATGGCCTACTTAATAATTTTGTCAAAAATAAAAATAATACTAGCCAGACCAAAAGCTCCAAAAGAAAGCTATGTACTTTCAACACATAAGGCATCTTACCTGGGATGTGTATATTTAGCCTCTGCTGGTACCTAACTCAGTCTTATATATGGTGGGCTTTCGGCATACATTCCCTCTGCACTTGTTACTTGTAATCCCTCCAAGGTTGAAGTTTTACCAGCTGGTGGTATTTGTATGCTTATGTAGCCTCAGCAGCTACTTTCATGATGTATACTTATGAAGTAGGCTATAGTGTAGACTCCTTATTCCCTGGTTGTTTCTAGTATCCTCTATTAATGTGTTATGCCAGCAGATTGTGTATGTATATTTATCATCTGCTAGCAATGTAGTGTAGTATATACACAAATATGTATATGTACTGAGTTTTTGGCACACATTTACTTTCTTTGCTTGTTAATTTTAATATCTCCTAGTTTGTAGTTATACCAGCTGGTTGTATTTTTATGTTTATTTAGCCTCAGCAGATACTTTAATGATGAGTAGACTATGGTGTTGAGTGTTTGCTAGTAATTTAATGTACAAAAGTATGCATATGTAATGGGTTTTAATTAACTGGCTATCATCATAAGTGCCTGAGGCTACTAGGAGGGTAAAATTACCAAGGTTGCGGTAACCAGCTCCTTCAGAGGTGATCCTGCACACCTATTTGCCATTTTTTGAGCCACACCTTACACAGCCCTTAGGTCTGATAGCGTCTCTTTCCTGGGATATGAATAAAATATCTTCATGATCGGGGAATTTTTGTGGAAATTGGGCTGCCTGCCTAATTTCTTTTTATTCTGTTCAGCATTTTCAGGTGATATACAAAACACTCATTTTTGCTTAGAGAAATGGCATAAATGTGTAATGGTAAGCTATATCTGTTCTCCTGATGCTGTTTAATGCTAGCAAAACTACAGAGATAAGAGATATTTCCACTGTACTAGGAATGATAAAGTAATGGGAACTGGTTGACTCTGATATTTTAGTTTGATTTGCTCAGGATCTGTTTCTCTGTGCAATTATCATAAGTGCCAGGGGCTACTAGGATGGTAGAATTACCAAGGTTACGGTAACCAGCCCCTTTGGCATTGACGCGTGAGAGTATTACTTTTCTAGATGGCACATTGGGATATGTGTCCGTTAATTTGTGCTTTACGGAAAGTGAGGGACTCCGAAATTTTCACTGGACTTCTAGTTGAAGAAGTAAATATTTATGAGACAGCAACATAACAGGAATGATTCCTAAGTTACAACTGTGGCGATTTTTTAATGAAATACAAATTCGAGGAACATTCATTGCACTCTGTTATGCGGGTGCTCTCTGGCGCAAAGTAGATCCGAATATGAATGGTTTTGTCCTGCTATATGGCTTGTGATGCCCTTTAACGTTCGCAGTATCGAAATTATATATAGAATCTTAAAATTTTACGCAGAGAGTTAGCACTCACAGTGAAGTTCATTTGCCGTGGTCAAGAGCGTTTTCACGGAGAGAGCGCTGCCCGGCTACTATGCGACGCTCGACCCTTAGCGCGTGACGTCACAAAACACCGCCTCGGCCTTGTATTCTCGGTGGTCATGGCCGAGCGCAGTCATTTCCTAAGAGGATTGATTTAAAATGGGACAAAAACCTCTTTAGGTGCCCTTGAAACGCAATGATAGGTATCAAAAACTACATAATCTCTCACATTTTCTTAGAGAATGAAGTACGCCGTGGCACATTTTTTGCCTTAGAAGTTTGATACATAAGTACTATCGCCTCTCCTGCGTACAATTCTTACTTCGTAACTTCACTTCGACGTCAATTTAAGCGAATCGTTAATACCATTGAACACGGAACCTCACTTACTGTTAGACCCGATTCGTATCATTCACTTCAACTAATACAATTCGTATACATATTTTTTTCTCGGGAGCATGCTCACGATTATAACCCATTTTTCCTAATTTTCCTTAGTTTCTCTAATTTAATCAAATGCACGCCAAGTTTTATAAAATAATTAAAGATGACAAAATAAAATCTTCCGCTCTAACTTTGGATTCTGATATGTGGATTATGTACTAAAAAAAACTATTTAATATGAGCGGCCTGCAGTATCACATACATGGATTCTGGTGGAGACGATGATTGAAAAATGAATATTTAATTTAGGAACGCAAGCGTGCCGCGTCTTCCATATGTGAGAGTAAAGAGGTTTTCCAGACTAACCTTAAAATATTCAGAATGGTCAAGCGAGTGCATGAAAAGTCAATCTCTGTCTATGTCGTAACATACCAACTGAGACTGAATAAAACTTCAAAACTTTACGCGACTCCAGTCTACAAATGGTATTATTGATTGAAAAAAGCAATTATAAGACTTAGCGTATAAAATGGCCGAACCTGTAGGACGAACAATGGCTGAAAATGTATTGAACTTGTGGAGTCGAACTAAAGCATTTACTTTAAGTAACATACAAGGGTACAACAAAAACCGATTACGATATAAAACATAGATCATGGAGTTATTTATGCAGTACACAGTAAATGCTAGTTGTGTACCCGAGAAATTATTCAAGTGAAGAAAAATCTCACACCCTTAACAATGAGGAAAATCAATCGTATAATTGAATGCTCCAGTCCAATACTATTTATTATTACCCGTCAAAATTTGAGATCAATTTCCTTCATGACTTTTCCTTAATTCAGAGACGCCAAGTTAAATTGTAGAATAATTGCAATATTATGCGACAAAATACTCTATAAGTAATGAACCAATATAAAAGATTATAATTTACCTCTCTTAACCTACAACCAAACAGGTATTCAGCCAGGTTTTATTACAATGTATCATAAGCTTAACTTTCGTAGGCAACATGTTTTAGCCGTATTCGAATAGTTTAAACAGTCAAATATTAGTATGAACCAAATTCATATGAACCTATCGAAATATTTTGCATTGATGAAAGTATTAGGTACTTTATAAAATTTAAATGGTGAGGGAGAAAGAAATCGGATATTGATTAATCAGAATGATTTTCAAAAGGAGTAACGCTACTAACCATATAATATAGGTAAGACAACGACAGGAAATGCATCATTTGCCAATTTAAAGGAAATGCTTATGATTTAGATTAAAATACATGGTAAAATGTAAATCAGCAGACAAAATCATTTCACGTCACATTCCTTTGTTTCTCAGAGTTATTAAGAACACTTTTGGTCAGAGGGTAACGAAAACCAACAGGCTTAAAACCACCAAATTGTACAGCTTGTCTATAGAAACGCGACTCTTGAATTAAGTTCAGAGAATGCCTTTTCTTTTTTTTCGATTAAACCGACACTCACCACCCTATACGCTCAGCCGCGTCGTGAGAATGCGTAAGTATTCGTGCGGTGGCAATTTCTGTGCACCGAGATGCGTGAAATAGCCCTCTTACTCTCTCGTCCCGGAGAAAAATCCCATCTAATTATTCGCCGACAAAGCGGACTTTGTTGTGAAATAGCAACACTAAAGTCAATCCGGCGATCCTTCACCGAAAATTAATGCATTCGTTCTTTCGCGTTACACCGCCCGCTTCTCACCAACCAGCCTCCTACCGCCAAGAGTCCCCTGGGTCACACAACGGGGAGTCTATTGGCCCTAATCCCAGCCGACATCCCTTCCAATTCAACCCTTCCTTGGGGTGGAATCCTTGGACCCTTTACGACTAACTCCCCAGATACGGCCCAGTGGAGGATTTCCAGGCCAGTTATAATTCCTTTTTTATTTGAAAAGCGCTCATGGGAAAATAAATTTCTCCAATGCTTTTTTAGAACCACAGACTTCTTTGTGGCAAATAATTTCCTTTTTCCTCTCTTATTCTTCTATGGAAAAATTAAGGATCCGTTTAGACCAGAAAACAAAAGTTACATGCTAAACGAGTGGAAAAATGGTTAATTCTCCCACCGTGCTCTGAAAAGTTCATAAAATTGCGTCGTATTGAGAATGGATGAAAAATAACAACTATGTCTTCCGGATGGCTAAGGGAATTATAATGTAAAAGGGTCACACCAAATTAATAGATGATACGTAATTTTGTTTAAGTTAGTCAAATAAGAAATAAAATTATTAAATAAAAGTTATACTATATTAGAAGCTTAACATTCAATAGAAAAGTCAATAATTAAAAATAAATATGAATGCAAGAATTTCTTACAAAAAAGAATGAAAACAGTTGCATCAAGGCAAAAAATGCTGGCTTTCCAAGTATTTGAAAGAAATGTTTTATCGATCTCTACCATTTATATACAGTCACCTGTATCACAAATATGGAAAAAAACAATGAAAATAATTTTTCAAAAATCGATATTATTTTTCTCGATGGTCCAACAACCCACTCCACTATTCTCCTCTATTACTCTCATTCACTTGTCAGGCAAATTAAGTCGAGGGTTGGCTCAGTATAATCATGGTAACGGAGAGTTAAAGTGCCGCATGGAGCGAGTACTTCTCCATGATTTTATGAATAAATTAGGCCAAGATCCAAAAAAATTGGAATGATATACATCTACATATTATCCTGCAAGTCACCTCGCGTGTTTAGTAGGGGGTGAGTTATCATAAATATGTTCTCTAATGTACATGAAACAGTCATTTACATGTGCTACACTATAGGTATGCTACCAATACTACAGAAACTATTGAATTATTGTATATATTGCAACTAGGTAAAAGAGATACATGAGTCGCGCAGGGATTAGGCAAAACGTGGTGTTATCACTACGTGGCAGATCAAGAAACAAGGATTAGGAAAAAAATCAATAGTCAGCTACAATATCTTCCGACTCGCATCCTTAAAAGTCTCTTTGACAGCCATTATGATCTCTTATCGACCGCGGGAAAAAATAAAATTTTAAACCTACCTGCTCTTCAGTCTAATTCCCTAATTTTATTCTAATGATCTCATCTACTGTAGTGTGTTTAAGTTCGTAAACATTGAGTAACTTCACCGGAAAATAATTTTCTTAATCTACGTAAAAGATACTGTCAAATTTTTTGCCAGCGATATAAAAGTTATTCTCATTCCAGTTGTTGGAAGAAGCCAGTAGGTAGACTTTCATAGAAGCCTTAAACGTATCTTCCTGATCCTCTCTTCATGCTTTCTAACTCTGTTTTAAGCCTACCTCACGAGAATCCCAAATTTTTTTTGAAAATCCCAAATGATTTTTCTGATTAAATCGTCGTGCTTTCCAAGAAAAATCCCAATTTCAAATTTAAAAAAAAAATTACAATTTACGCTAGGTTTACCAACTATTTCCCGAATATATTTTCCCAACGAGAGATCACTAGTTAAGTTAGCTCCGAGATTTTTGCAGAATCTACGGTTTATAATAGATGTGTGATTAATGTCATAGCTGTATTTTGGGGAGTATTTCCCATTTCAGAAGTTACTCGGAACTGAATTTTTTAAATTAAACTTTTGCTGCCACGAATCACACCAAGTTTGAATTTCCCCCTCCCCCGCTACCCCTCTCTCCTATTATTTATTTGATGAAACAAATATACTTAGAAATATCATCTGTTTGGGTTTGTCCATCTGCGATGCCGCTCTTTTAAGGACTGTAATGCTTCTGTTGACATAAACTAGGTGAATTAAAGCCACTGCTGATGTTCACAGCTCGTGGTTCATGAAATATAGCGCTTTACCAAATGATTTTCAACATAATACTTTCCAAGTGTGGCAAAATCTCTTTGTTTTTAGTCGACGCTTAAAACCAGCCTTTCTTGAACAAACAGGACGCTTTACGCCTCATCGCCGGAACTCGATGGAAAATTGAATTTAGAGATCATTCGTCTCGCCGCTCGACACTAAGGAGAGGCTGATCTTGATTATATGGGATTTCCTGGCAATCCCTTGGATGAGGACACTATTTCGCCTCATAAAACGTAATATGGCTTAGTATAAGAGCGAGATGGGGAGAGACTTCTCCAAATTTCGGATTAAAATGAAATTTCGTTCATTATTATTTAGCTCCGAGGGATTAATAGAACTCATCTTTACTAATCAAGTGAGCTCCATAATCTGACTTGATAAGTTTCCCCTCATTCTACAATGTAAATAACGGTATAAAATGCTCTCTTATGGAGCATACTGACGGAAGAGAAGCAATTTTTTAATTTTTTGTGTTCTTGGTGTGCTTTTAAGGTAGTTATTTAAACCAGGGATGTCAAACGAAACCGGAACAAAGCTATAAGTTTCGCTCCGGAACGAGACTATAGGCTTTCTTTTTAACTTCACTTTCGGTTCGGAATGAAACTTTATGGGCAGATTGACTTTAGCTCCGTTAACGGAGCGAAGTAGAATTTGAACCAAATATAACTTTCCGGAACCTTTCCATCTTTTGAATAGTTTCAGTTCAAGTGAAGTGGCAATTGGACTATTGGTTCATACTCATGGTTTCATGCCCAATTGGGACTTATCTCAGGGTCGCTGTTTTTAATCGCACAGCAACACGCAGACGTTAGGAATCCTTATAGTATACCTACAAAGTAGGCTTGGAAACAGCGCAACAATATAATTATCAGAATATCATAACAGCGAACATCTTACACATCTCAATAACAGATGACTTACTAACGTCGGCACCAGGAACGCGTAACAACTAGAAAAAATGTAAAATATAATAATTTCAGAGATGGCAACAAGTGTAGTATTTGGAGTTTAAACTTTTTGGAATCTTCGTAATCGGATAAATATAGGATTTTTTAATAATTTATTTCAACTAAAATTTATTTATTTCATTAATAATATCATGATTTCAAGGTAATCATAAATAATTTATGTAGTCTGATTTGTAATTAGTTTATCATCTTTCTTCAAATGTAAAAACGTGCGCTCCTCGCCCCGCCCATTTGTGTCAGGTAGACTGGGAACATTTTAGGACTCATCGTCCATATACATGTGAATACTGTTTGAAAACTATTTTTCTTAGAAACTCCTACTAATTATGAGTGAAAAGAGATATTAAACCCCGATAATGATTTATTGTAGCGTCTTAAGTATGTTAACTAACTTTAACTTAGTTTGTTAAAATACGGACTTGACAGTGAGGGACGGGGAGGTTAGGGGGGAGGGGGGGCGCAGTGGCTAAAAGTAGGCGCCGCAAGCCCACCGGACACTCTTCCCATCCCCTAACCTTCCCCACCTTCTCTTTTTGCCCCCGTTATGGAGGCGGGGGAGGAAGAGAGGGATCCCCTCAAACCCTCGCCCGCTCCCCACCGCACAGTGGGGCCAAACCTCGGCGAACCAAAGTCCAAAATTAAAAGTTCGAATTGCAGTATTTGAAAGAGTAGGTTGGGTAATCTGAGCTTTGAGCTGCAAAATGATTCATTAAACAGGTGGGTAGGTATGCATTTCCGTGCAAAAATCAGTGTGGAAATTAGAGGTTAGCGGAGCACTCGTGCTACGGACGCCGAACCCAAATTTCACCGTGTATATCAAACGGCTACCACAGTACTCTGATGAAACCGATTTAAATTTTGAAATACGGGATCAAACCAAGAAAGTAATTATAATTTGATTACGTTTTTTTATTTTTATTTAATCGTATGGAGCATAATAATAATCAATAAATGATCGTAAGAATTAGGCAATTGTTATTAAAGGTAAGGTGTACATATGTACTGAAAAGTTATATTTACAAACTTGTTCGAGTCACGATATTCAAAGAACACTATTAAGTAATACATTAGCTATTGATTTTTAAAGAAATATACAGCAGAAGAGCTGCAAAAAGTGTTTAAAAATCGAATTGTTGTAGCTAAGTCAGCAGAAATGTACTCGACATTAATATCTGGGTCCGTGTAATTGCTAGGGCAATGGCTATGTAAATTTATATAGTTTTGAAATAGGCCAATATTTGAGCTCCTTGATAATACATTTGACTGAAAAAATTATACGCACATGTTCGCACAATTCGGTGCTGAAAAGACGGATCGAGAGGTCTAAAAAGGCGCTGACGTAAAACTGGTAAACATTCTAATACCATGGAAACGAACGCAAATAACTCGCCAATTATCGACTTCGCCCTACCGCATCAGATTTTATGTTTTCCAAAATTTTGACATCTAATTCGCGTTAAGCGACCTTTAAAACCTATGTGTACCAATTTTCAGGGTGAAAAAAATAATATTTCCGAACTTTGTCCATGTTTTTGGGACTCCGCCCCACTGTGCACCGCCTGGGAATCCCCGGCCGAGGTTTGGCAGTCAGTATTGTTGGGTTATAAACCGCGTATAAAGCGTGAGAGATTTTCCCAGGCGGAAGATCCAAGGTCTAAGGTAAAGGACACTGACCTTATTGAAACGGTTAAGAAGGGTATAGGGCGGAAGGGTTATGAAACAAAACGTGAGAAAAGTGGTCGGGGCGCAGATACAAAAAGTTTGAGGACACAATGGAGACTACTGGTGCACAGGGATTGAGGTCTCTTCTGAAGAAGGGAAGGAAACAGAAAAAATCCAGACCAATTGTAAATCCAATATGCAGCAGCCAAGGCGAAGGACACGGGTGTCCAATAGATTACAGGCCGGGCTTTCAAACAGTGATGGGAAAACTAAAATTCCCATCCCCTTTTGTTCTTCTTTGTTTTTATTCTTTGTGTGAAGTCTTTTACAAATATTTCGTCCGCATGTACATTGAGGGCGATAACTTCTGCATTTCCCCTGGTGATCGTTAGGGGGCGATCTTGGCAGTGAGGGACGGAGAGGTGGAGGGGCGCATTGACTAATGTTTGGTGCCGCATTTCCACCGGACACATGCTGAGACATATAGCATGTTAGCTGTTTAGATATCCGAGAGTTTGATTATTCCGCTGATTTCAAGATTAATATGCTGATATACCATAAGGATTCTCATTGTTTACGCTGTTGCTGTGCGAGTACGTGAAGGGATATTCGTCAACTATACATTGAGATCAACCCCGAGCGAGCCGTCGCACATCCCCTCCATACCGTTTGAGGGATTGTATTGTCCCTACAGAATACAATATGTCCTGAAATTCCTTCTTAGGCTAAAATTTTTCACCATTTATTGCATTAAAAATGCTGGTTCCTCTCCATTGTCTTCCATTGTTAGTAAACAAAATGGAACACCTTGACTAGCCCCCCAAACTATACCAAAAATGGAATATATGACATGACGGCAGGTCATTTTGAAAATTCGAAGTGCACTTTTAAAATTCCTCGGAACGAAAGTAGGAACCATAAGGGGTGGTGGGAACGAAACTTTTCCTAGCCCGAGCCGATATCGGAACGGTTCCCCTTTCGTTCCTTTGGGTTTTCACTCAAAATGTTATCAATCCACTTTCGTTCCTACTTTCGGTTCGGTTCCGTGAACCGAAACTATTATCTGAACCCACTCTGAACCGTTCCAGAACCATGACTTTAGTTTCGTTAAACATCCCTGATTAAACGACTTCATTACCATCATAAGTTATGCGGAAAGTCAGGAGATACCTACAGCCGTTGATAAACAAGAAATATCATCATATGATACAAACATATTACATACTTCATCTAGCGTAACCCTTCCCTCGGACAAGTACCTCAACGCAGAGGACGATCTTACGCGTTCTCATCACCCTAATAGCAGGAATGGCTAAGACGATGGCAGTTGCACACAACAGAGCCACCAGTTTCAGATAGGTCGTAAGGTTGAAGCCAGGCTGAAGACAGTTCGCGTTATGGGATCACGTTGACAATATCTGTCTGAGCGACGAAACCCTCGACTATTAATTATCCTGAACAAGGAAGTCAATCACATAGAATTGAATTCTGGCAACCACGGGGCACCGCTTGAAAAGAGGGAGCCGTGACCGGCAGTGGGAAATCAAGGCCTCTTCTCCCGTCATCACAAGAATCCCGTGTGATATTAAGTCATCTGACAATCGGGAGATTAAGAGAGAGACGTAAAAGAAAACGAACAGGAGAAGAATGGAAGCGGTAAAAATGGGAACTTGAAATGTGTGGACAAAAGTGAGAACAGGAAATCTAGAAAATATTAAACAGGAAGTGAAATAGGGGAATATTATGCTTATGGGGCTTGATATGAGAAAGAAGAAAAACCGAGGTGAATGAAGCAATACCTGAGTTGCCATACAGTGGGGTAGATCAAAGATAACATGTAATTTCTAGAGTCAGTACGTTATACTGAATGCAGATTTGAGGGATTTAAAGAACATTTAACAGATGAGATACAAAAATATACTAACGGCTGAAATAAAATTCCTCCCGAAGAATTTTTCATTGGCCCATGTGTCTCGACATCTGCTTGTACTATATATCTCTACAAGTAACCGTAGGCAGGAAGATGTTGGGTATTTGAGAAAGTACAACAGATGATTCAAAAGTCCTGCACTAGAAAAAAATCTGTTAGTAATTGGCGACAAAAATGTCGAATTGGGAAATAGAGGAATATTTCTTAAAATAATTTACGATTTAACAGACGTAAGAGACAGTTGGATGAAGTCGGCAAAGGAATCGGCTCACTGCTTGTGAGCAGAAGAGTCTTTGATGGACAAGCAGCCGAACGCACAACTCCGCTTAGTTGATGGAAACGGAATCATTTACTTCTTCCGAGGACAACGGAAGTCGTTGAGCTCCAACGATCCAATCGACCCTTTTGACGAGGAGTGAGCGGAGGAAACTCTTTCCTCTTTCGTTGCTTGTTTAAGGAAGGCACAAAGGGTAATTCGCCGGCACGTTCACCGGGAGATTTAGTGCAGGGGTTGACATTCTGATTCAACGTTCACGAGGGACTGGAATGGTGAAATAATCATTATGAAACGCTTCCACAGGGACACGGGGCCAACTTAATGGAGCGGTGGACCGCTGATCGCTCTCTCAGGAACTCCCGTTCGCAGTGTCCTCAAGAGATTGAGAAATATGTTCTGCGAGACACTTGCCTTCCTCTTGGACTCGACGCTCTTGTCAACGTATGTCGACCGAACGGCAGCGTGGCGGTTGAAGGGACTCGGGCCGCCGCCGCAGGCGTCGCCACATTCGCCATTCCCACCGCCCTCTTGAGCCGCGACCGTGCCGCTGCCCAGCCGGCACGGCGACTGAGACAGAACTGTCTGCTGTTGCTGTACGGGGAGCACCAGGTCGGGCGGCGCCGGCGGCTGCTGCTGCGATGGCTGTGACTTCCAGCACCTCGAGATCCTCGTGAGGAACAATCTGAGTTGTATCGCCGCCGAATGAGTCCTCGTGCACCTCTCGGCCGCCATCGTGAACTGGTGTTGTAGGGTGGACGGCACGGGTGGTCGGTGAGGGGCCGCGCCGGCAAAGCACCTTCCGTTCAACCCTCCTGCGATGAAGACAAAATATGAACAGTTGAAAATCTATGAAGATATATACCTGAGTCAGCTCCAGTAACTTTTCATTCTTCACTCCCACAGACGTGTTCTTTTCTCAATAAATTTATTTCTTTCTGAGTGCAATTAAGCCTATAAATATTATCCTCCTTGGATTGATTTATGCAAGGAAATTGAGACAGTTTGATGTGCCCTGCACTAAAAAGCGACAAATTAAAAAATAATATAACCCATTCCCACAATGCGTGAAATATGTGAGCAAACCATTATCACATCAGGGTTATTATGAAGATTTTTGCGCTGATTTATTCGCGCTCGAAGGTGCACTTGCTCTAGTACGTCAATCATACGAGGCTCGGGTCTTCAATGAATTTGGTCGTACCATGTCGCGGAATTCTTTCATTTTCATCCACAAGTTGTAACTATTGAAATATTCACGGGCTCACTGTCAAGCACAATTTTGAAAAACTACGAAAATTTGGCGTATACTATGTAGGATGACAGAAATCGTACGCAGGAGTAAAATATCTAGAAGGATACCATGTCCACATTACACAATTGCCATTCGCAACTGACCCTCGCCGTCACAGTACACTACAATTTAATAGCCAGAGCCATTTTACAATTTTAATTTTCAGCAGCATAAGGAGCTTATAAAGCATTTTTTTCCAAGTCAATAATAAATTCGAGGAATTATATATTTTTCATCCACAAGTTGGAATTCTTGGAATATTTTTCTTTGAATCGTTACGATTAGAAGTTTACTCATTTTTCTCTGAACATAGCCTAGCGTTAGCATTGGTCACTCGTATGGACAGCTGCTGGGCTCTTTCAATTATTCATAGTATATTAATATGATGGTACTGGAGTTGAAATCATGGTCAGAATGAAAGGGCCTAAATGTGTTAGTTTATCATGAGGAGTCTCCTTGTCATTTGGATGTCGCACTAATTAGCCAATGACTCGGTTTTCGCTATTAAATGCACTCATTATGGACAAACATTCACTGGCGAGGGTAATTCCAAGATATGCTATCCTGTTTTAAATAAATAATCGATAAATTTCAACGAAGAGACGTCTTCACTGCTTCAATATTGCACATTAAGGTATGACACCGTCGCAATACTGCATTCGTGGAAATCATTTAGTTCAATGAACTTCAGAGAAAAATAGCCAAAATCAACATCACTGCTTTATTAATCGATTGATACACCAAGGTTTTGTATTTCACAGTAATTCGCCTTTCTAAGACAACGTATGCACATAATTATACATACATATTTCTAGCTCAACCATCCCGATGAGCAATACAAAATAAATGCAAAGATATCCTCGGCACTCTTCTTTTTAATTTCCTAGGATTATGCGAGTACAAAGTTCATGAACCCATTGAATTTAATTTGTCGGCTCGACAATGACCCTGATTAAGATCAGGCGAGTCGCAGACATTTTAAATTTAGTTCTTGATTATTCAAACCTTTAATTAATTTAATGAGCCTTTACGTGAGGTGAACAATAAAAAGCGGAAAGGTAATTGCCGTATCGCGGCAAAATTGGAAACAATATTTAAAAATTGGTTTCGGAAAATAATCATGTGATTTAAAAAATGAACTACATATTGAGGGGAAACATCTTATGATACACGTTGCTTTAGAGAAAGTAACTATAATATATAATTCATCAGTATATCATTCCACAGCCTCATCTTATTTCATACTAATGTCGACATCGTATCTACATGATAACCAGGACGCAAACTGTAATATATCTGCCATATTATCAGAGTACAAATTAAACTCACGGAGTTCACATTTAAATGGTAAATACCAGCCCACGGTATAAATTAATTACGCACAACGAACATAAATATAAATGAATAAGCAAATAAACAACTGAACAGCCAAAACATTCACAATTAATAAATCTTTATGATTTCATGCAATCAAATCATACAATTAACCGATATCTCATTGTAGCGAATCCTTTTTTCTGATACCTGGATTACATTTAACAATACTAATGCAAATGAAAAGATAAAATTCCATAGGGTGAGTATGGTATTGAAAAAATTTAGTTCATAAAATAAAAACAATCCTCATGTATGACGAGCAATGTGCACATAACTATTGGAGGATTGAAAACATATCCTCGCAACAATCTCTTTGTAAATTGTATAATGGTCATATGACCCATGACATAAAGACCTAAGAAATAAGTTCATATTGAAAGCCCTCGCCATTAATAGCTAAATAAATGAAAAAAATATGTTGTTAAATAGTAAACAATTGTACTACAGCGGCAAAGACAAGTTTCTGACCAAAGCGACGGCTAGTTAAGTTGAGGGATACCATTAAACTCATAACTCTCTTCACCATCTCACAGTTTTACTTGTAAGTAAATTTTTAAAAATGGCAAACATTTAAACCCCTTCCTGACGACTAAAGGATTTTTTACTTTTCCTTTTAAATTGTTCCATTACAAACTGCTGCGGAATTTTAACTTAACTTGTCACACTCCTCAATGCTGACCATCCTCTCCTCTATTTCCTTCCCCCCTCTCCCACGCCTAAGGCCTCTTTGAAATGATACATTGGCCTTACACTTTCTTTCCATTCCTCTCCGCTCCTCACCTTTGAACTGCTCTCTCACAGAGTATACAAGTCGGCAAACCTTCACCTTTTTCTGTGTACAGTTAAAAAATAACGTAAAAAACGTTGATACTGTTTGAATTACATGTAAAAATTCAAATTGTAGAGTAGAATTAAGTGTTTATATCACCTTGTATCTAATTGACCTCCACAAAGCGGATTAATTGACAGAAGATGGGGCCAAGATTTCAAAGTTTCGAAAATTTTGTTCTTGGAGCTTAATATATTCCTTTTGATGAAAACATAAAAGTAATTATGAGTCAATCAACCGTAGGGTTGCCATAGTTTCAATTGTTATGGTATGAGTTGGTTTTCTTTTTATTCTTATCCAAAACAAATAGTAAATGTTGATACATTTTGTCTGTGATTGGTTTAAGTTTCCTTTATTAACATTTTTAGGACCAAATAATCTATAAGTTGTCGTTTATATTACCTAAATAATGATTGTTAAAATATTTGACGGTTACTGGTGGATAAACAGCACGCAAGGCACCTTTGCGAATTCTTAGGTTACGCGGGTATTCTCAAAATACTGATTATCCTTCTCATTTTCCAACTCATAAATAAAGATTAAAACTTCAAAAAATTAAAGAATGATTATTACCTGCATATACCAAGTATTAATAATATTCTCTGCCAATCGATGTATGGTCAAAAGATTGCGATGCAATAAAATTTCGGCTTTTCTATCGAGACGGTATCCCAAACGTTTGTTAACTAAGAACATTCTACAGAACCACAACTGAGATGAAAATCTGAGCATAATGTGTTTGGTGGCACTTTTGTTCAATTGAAGTAATTTTTGGGTTGCCGCTTCAGTATGATCCGGGTTTCGATGGCTAAGAATCATCATCATCACGTGATTAAAAAAAAGGCTGAAGTGATATATATATTGAAAAGCTGAAGTGATGATTGTAAGTGGGTATACGTGGAACAGATATCGAGAAGTTTAAGGACAAGAAAATACAGCACTGCAGTGCTTTTAAGAACAGTCTTGATGAAAAGTTCAACATTGCAAGGCATCTTTTAACCTGTGAAAATGCTACTTTTACTGATAACCAATGTGAGCTTAATACTTTGGAAAATATCAACATTTTAAAATTTGGAATTGATTAATAAATTTTGGCACCGAAAGTTTTCCATTGACTTAACAATTTAGCAAGTATTTCGTACCTAGTGTAAACTGCTGTGGGTGGAGTAAAAATAAAATTTTCAGTTACAGTAAAATATCTTGGAATTACCTTAACTTATGATATATCATAGGGAACACACCCAGAAAACATTTGCGAAATACACCTTCAAGTTAATTATTTAGAAAGTTATATATAGAAGCGATAGGAGGTGCTAAAAATCTGAACAGTTAGATACACACGCTCAAAACATATATTAAAGAAACTAGAATTTGTTAAGCGTATAATAGGAAGGTCCTCGGATGAAAACGTCAAAGAAAGACGCTATTTCGCTCTGGTTAAGGCACAGCTCGAATACGCCGCGAGCATTTGGGACCCTGGTCAAATAGATTTAATCAAAATAATTAATAAAATACAAAGAAAAGCAGCATGTTTCATTAAAAACTGCTACGAGAAAACATAGTGTCTCACTATTATTAGAGGGATTGAGGTAGCAATCTCTAGAGATTCCACGCTAGACTTTGGTGGCTTAAGAAATTCAGAACTGGTGTGTTTTCCGAGCGACACAGACAGTAATACATGACGCCTCAATACATCTCTGTGTCTGACAGGCGATAAAATAAGAGATATACATTGCCAAAGAGAGAGGTGCTAAAACTTATTCTTTCCGCGCACAATAAGCGACTACGATATAAACTGAGCTCCACTAAATACACTCCTATAGTACACGTCACCATTTCAACTCCATAAACGTTTAATTTTTATACTCCTGGTGACCTAACAACCCCTTGCTTCACGCCCAAGCGGTGGCTCACAGGATAGTACGTTGATGTAGGAGACAAAAAGAATAAATATTTAAAAAAAGTTAACAAAGAGAAGCCCAACGCGGAATTCACCTAAAAGTTAATTATTTAGAATATTATATATAGAAGCAATACCATAACTAAAAACTAAACAGTTAGATACACACTTACACTAAGTGCTGGATATACCTTATAGGGAGTAAAATTAATGAATAGTTGTATACACACTCGCTCATAAACTGTAAAATAGTGCGTCCCCTATGCCTGCTCCCCATTATCCGGAAATCAGTCTTCCGGGACCCTCGACTAATGCCCTGTATTCATTCTGAGCCGTTTGCCTTGGCTGTTCCTCTACGCGCATTGCTTCCGAATGCTAAGCGGTTAGTCCTGCGGGCAAGTTAGAGAGAGAGAGAGATGTGTGCCCTAATGTGTTATGAAAGGAGGGGGTTGCCCATCCAACCTTCCCAATCGCAGCAACGCCACCCCTTCACTCCCCTCTCATCCCACCGCCCCCCATTCATACTTTGCCCCACCCTCTCTTCTTATCTCTCCCCGAACAACTCCGCTACATTCCCTCCCCTCCCTCCAAATCCTCTTTCCCTAATCCCACGACCACAGGGAAAGCCCATCCCTGTCTCAGGTACGCTTTCACCGAAACTTAATGGCCAACGGCCTGGACCCACTCCATTACACCCCTAAAAGCATAAACATACCCCTGAATCATAAGGATATTTCTATCTTTAGTGATCCACATAAAATCTCTGAAGTTACGCCAGCTGATAACAAAATTCCTCACCCCACAAGTGAACGCAATAAAATAGAACCTAGCTATTATTCTGTGTGCGCACCAAATAATTCCACGAGACTGTTGGACACAATACTCCATATACTCCATGCAATTTTTTTAAATGCTCGATCCGAAAAAAAGTGCTCTTATCGCGATAATGATGCAAAATTCTTTAATCCGCCGGGCGCATATAGGAGAGTCCAAGGAGTATGAGCTGTATAACATCTCAACTTTAAAGAACAATCCAGTCAAGCTTATCGACAGTAGTTGGGAGTTTTTCATTTTAAGGGGTTTTGGAAAGAATTAATTCCAAGCTCAAGAGCACGCACCATCGCGCAGCTGAGGATGAAACGAGGAAAATATAGTATCACTTCTGGGGATGAAACTGCTGGATACATGATTGCGTGGGATCTGGGATGTTATTGGAAATAAAAAAACTGGTAACCAGAATATATCACAGATGTAGTAATGCAGATTAACTCCAACAGGTGCAACCCATTCTCGGAAGTTTCGGAATCTACTAGTTCAACCAAAGAGGCCCTCTTTCCTTTTCAGTGAATACACTATAGAGCGGTGGTCCCATGCCCAGAACTTAGACGAGGAGGAAATATGGGTGCCTTGGATACGTAGCTCCTTTATTATTGATCAATCTTTGGTGAAACTATGACCGTATCTCATCAGTTTACATGTTAATTAACGATTTATTATAATTAGAAGTACTATTTCCAGGTGACTCACGAATATCCAATAAATATTTTTTCCGACGCTTTACTGCTAAAAGAATCCTTTAGACCTTCCGAGATTACACAGTCCAATTTTGATGTCACAACGTTTGACAATCAAAGAGGACGTCATTTGAAACGTAATAACCACCTCGATAGTGCCTCAAATTATTGTAAACGAAAAAAACTTACATGTCGTCACATCCATTATTATCCAGCGTTTGAGCATTACTGCGATAGAGTCGTTGTAAGTGCATTTACAAAGACTTGGGTGTGGTGTCCATTTTTCACGCTTCCGCGCATGCTTCAGAATTTACTGTCACAGATTTAATCATATTCAATCTTTGAGTTCTTTTCATGCATAACTTTCATCATCATTATTAAAAGCCATTTAGTAAATTTCTAAATTCCTATTGACAGTTTATTATATTAGTTATCGTCAACGCTTCGCTAATTTCAGTTATCAAGGTTTTAAGCGTTAGAAGTGCCAAAAATCGTGCGTGAAAATATATTATTTAATACCTTTTAAACAAGTTTTAGATTAATCCTCTTATTTGAGAGAATTTAATGAAATACACGAAGAACATATTTTGAATAAAAACTAGTAAACATTTAAAGATAAAAAAGCAAAAACGATTACCCTAACCAAAATGTCTCTTGATGGTTAATTTTCCTAAGGAATACAGAAATCAAAGCTGACTGACCATAAATGTACCGAAGAGGTTAATAGCCGACCAAAATACTCTCACGGCTATGTTTAACTACGCAACCAGGGAATTTCTCGACAAATCCACGCGATTCGACATCCATGGAAAATGCACTCATTTATATATAAACCATTAGTTTTTATTGAATATTGACGCAATGCTATTTAATTCCCTTTTTTATATGAAACTACGTCATTAATGGTGTGTTCCTAATTCACAACTCCACAAATCATGTCAGCAGTACATCATTAATTGAAGTGCCTCAATCTTATTCATAATTTAAGGTAAATATCTCTAACTTATCGTTTGGAATGAATTTGAGACAAATTTAAACTAATTTTTACAAACACAGGCGGCTACAGTTCCATTTTTTATTAAGAAGATACAATACTCAATGAAATATTTTAAACCAGAAAACCGGTTTAGCAGGATGATGTAGCAAAATAGTCCTCAGTAAAAGCATTCACAGTTCCAAATCACTTTGTCTAAATTGGCAAAATTTGACATTCATGAGGTGGTAATAGCAAACCTCAGTAAGTCTTAGACGATATTAACGATTTGCAAGTAGGTAAATATGAGGCAATACTAATTTATGTCTGAAGTATAAGTAATTCGAACAAAACACTTTCGTAATTATATTAAGCAATGTATAAAATTCTTAGTGGTAAAGTTTGAATACGGAAGAACGAATGAGTGGAATATTTGCGGAACTAGAAAATTAGTAGTTGATATCGTTCACTAGTTTTGCCATTAATTTGCACAATAGTTCATGTACGCCATGTCTATTAGTAGTACGTTGCTCACAATAGATTAAAATATAGAAGAAAGGAATGGTTATGAAAAGAAAATTTACCACTTCCTCCGCAATTTCCATTACTTTCACGCTTATGTACCTCAGTGAGAACTAAAATTGCGTTTTTTGCATTAATTGAGATTTAAAATTGAGCGTTGCCATTTATCGATAAAAATGAAAATTACACCTTGGCCTGAGGTTACGCAGAGATGCAACATGTGTTAGAAAAATATCCAATGTGGGGGTGTAGGCCGGATGAAGGCTCCTTACGGCTAGTGAGTGCTAGATGAAAGCGAAGGTATTGTGGTGACGAAGTGTTTCGTATTTCGGGAGAATCAGTGGCGGGCGACAAGAAAAGGCAGGGAAGGCGGATAACGGATTTACTTGGAGGAGAGGGCATGTTGAATAGCGGGTTAGAGACAAGAAAGCCCAAGGGAAGCACGGAAGAGGATTGAGATTTTTGGACGACATCTGGAGAGGCTTAAGGTTTTAGAAAGATCCATCTTACACACAAAGTTAAGAATTCGACTGAATTGTGCTGTCAACTTGCAAGGGGAGATCTTTCGGGATCCTAACACTATTCGACATTTTGACGCAAAAATTCCTTTTTCACAGGATTTCCATTACTAAAGCTGTTACTCCATGGGTATTATCTTGACTTCTATTTCAGTGATTCAATTATTTAGGTACTCTCCTCCTCGATGGAAGGAAAAATTTGTCTCTCAACCAGCTTTGCAGCTCTCGTGAATCAGAGACACTGCAGTGCTTACATCATCATTATTCTTTGATTCCACATAGGACTGCTCACTGGCTAACAGCTACCTTGTCTCGGGCTCATGACTGTCTCTTAACTGACTGACTGACTGCCGAGTGGTTTTGGCCCGAGTTTCTTATAGGAGCCCTCCTCGGGGAGTGCTTTATGCACAGGTTTTTTCTTAACACGAATGCGAGCATCCACCGTCCTTGTATTTTGAAATCGGTGTTCTTTCAAAAAGTTCAAAAATCACCCATGGCCCGAGGTGTTTGATTTATTTGTCCTCAAAAGGGGATCTGAGGAGCATTGTTACTAAAAACAGAAATCGGTCTAAACTTTGCCAAATCGTAATTTTGTGGGCCAAATCACACTGCGGAAAAGAGTAGATCTAATCAGAAGGAAAATTTCAAGTGGAAGAAACGCGAGTTGCATCTCGAAATTATCTCAGAACTACAAGTTACGAATTTACTATGCTCTGTAAAAAAAACACTTTAATTTATTCACTCGCACCATCAGATTATGTTATTTTCATATCGATGACATCAGTGCAGCTCAACTAATACAAAATGCATACAGGCACATTTGCGTGATCAATCTGATAGTCAGTTTGGAATAGTGGGTGAATTGGAAAGTCATCAAATAGTAAACCCTTTGCCCCAAGTGAAGCACACAGAAAATATTAGCTATATTTCAACGCCGTATCGATAATTCCACACAAAGCCGTAATCAATCCGAAAGATCCATTTATAATCAGAGAATATTCTGCTTTAATTTAAAAGTCAAATCATCCCATAATACCGATTGAAATATCAGAAGGAAAAAGTTATCAGCATTCAAAGGCGCTTATAAAACTATTGTTTGCAATTCACAATGGAAAAATCATTCACCAGTACCGTGCAGTGACTTTACAAAACTGCATTGAAATTTATCTCAATGAACTAGGCATTTTAAATTACTGAGAGGATTGACTCGCAAGCCTTCATCGAAGCATATTGCATGGATGAGACAAGTCTATGTTTTATTCTATTTGAAACTTCTATACTCTCTGGCACATAAATACATGGGCAAAACCGCAATTGACTGCTCCCGGTGGGAAGTATTCAAACCTGTCTCATACAGTGTCTCACATAGAAGAGGGTCAAGTAAAGCATACTTCATCATTTAAGCTCATGGATAGGTTTTTATCATCCACAGTAGTAATCATACCCGTTAAAAAAAGAAACCACTTTCCTATCGTACCATTGTGGCTAATTTTATCGGCAGGAAAATATTTTTTAATATATACAGAGTATATGGATTTCAGCTTCGCAATGTGAATTATTTTCAATTCCGTGAAAATTAATATTTTTCTCCAAAAATGTTTTCACTCCATTACCCAACATGTCTCTCAAACAACCTCTTCCTGTTAACGACATTATTACCTATTACTTACCCTCCTTTCATTGCCTTCCACCAACGACTACCTGCCATATCATCATCCTCGTTTCCTGCCACCCAAACAATTGATAGCTAAAGTATCACGTTCCCTGGTCCTGCTCTAGAAATGCCTCCCCTAATGATGATGAGAGAGCAGCCAAATCCATTGTTATCTGATAAATTTCGCAAGGAAGCATAACACGCTTTATACCTTATTAATGGGGATTATTTAGTGATCCAGGAAAATTTAGGAAAATAGAGGGTCCCTCAGCTTACTTTTAACCACTGACCTACATCTCCGAAAACTATTTCATTCGTCAACTCAGCATGCGTCCCACCGACTCATCATATCCACTAACCCCGTTCTGCACCTTTCCCTTCCATACATTATGATCAAGTTCCTCTTCGCCATGACATCCTAAAGTTCACAAAATGCATCGTCTATTCCCATTCCTTCAGTCCAATCGACAAAACTACTTAGGTTAAAGATGTTAAACCATCAGAAATAACGAACAGCTAACTATTACACATTTACATCTACATACTACCCCGCGATTCGCCGCTTTGGCGTGTGGTAGGGGGTATTTGGTCACCAGCCGTGTAAATATGTAAGTTTTTGGGAGATGAAATAGTGACATGTATAATAGGAGTGTATTTTGTGGAGCTCAATTTTTATTGTGGTCACTTATTGGGCGCGGAAAGAACGAGTTTTTGTACTTGTATGTTCGGCAGTGTATCTTGTCGCATCTGTCAGATCTAGAGATGTAATGAGGCGTCCTGTTAATATTCTCTGTGTCGCTCTGGAAAATATCAGTTCTGAATTTTTCAAACAACATAAGCCTAGCGTGTTGCCTCCGAGTCTCTGGGGGCTTCCACTTTAATCCCTCTAACAGTTGTGTAACACTATATGTTTGTTCGTAGCAGTTTTTAACGAAGCGTGCTGCTTTCCTTTGTATTTTATTAATTGTTTTGGTTAAATCTTTATGACCAGGGTCCCAAATGCTCGCAGCGAGTTCGAGGTGTGACCTAACCAGAGCGAAGTAGCCTCTCTCTTTTACATTTTCATCAAAAATATACACATAATTCACGATGAGAGCTGCAGTACGTTGACGAGTTCTTATATGCCATAGCATCAACATCTTGAATACAAAGTTTTCAATGCCGTGAATAACAACAATACGTGTAACATAAAACTGCAGGCATAAGAAAAAGGCAACTATTTCAAGGTTCGGTGAAGTCCAATATTTGTCGGGGATGGGGAAGAAGAAGGTCTTGAAATTAAAATTAGCCCTCGCGTGAGTGACTGGAGCTTGAAAGAAGGGCACAGACGATGGAATTTCTCCTTTCATCGCGTTTTTGCTTTGGAAAGTCCCAACGCCCCCACTGGAGCACCGAATTTACACTTGGCCAAGGCGGAGGAGAGAACTCACTAATCCCAAGCCACCTGAGACTTCACTTCCCACCCAGCGCCACCACCTCCCACCACTATACAGAAACGATCCGTGGAAACGAATTGTTGGAAGGGCTGAAATCGATCAATGCGAAAATACCTCCCAACATGGATCCTCCCCGACTTGACTTTATTTCCACTTTCGAGATTGAGGCGCAACATTCCCCCTCTTCCCATGCCGCCCTTGCTCGTGCCGTTGCCAACCCATCCTCTCCTCAATCAGCCACTCTTCTCTCCATTTGTAACAAGAGTGGAGACGCGGAATCGAACGGGTGACAACCGACTCCATCGAATCCACCTCTCGCCCTCAATAATGCAGCAAGAAGGAAGTGTTTGCAATTTCGTCCGGAAAGTCCAATTTCCACTTTCCATTTCCAAAGCTGTGATACTTTATTTCCTACTCAATCAATCAGCGAAACGCCCAGGCAAACGTCAGTCGAATCTCTCGAATTATCCCACCGGGGATACGGTATTAAGCAATAACTCGAGGATTGAGTCATATGATAATAAAAACGTTCATCTACCAAGCCGGATAAACGTTTATAGAAGTAAAATCGGTTCTCAGGACTGCAAATGCCGAAACAATGAAATTATGCAGCGTACTTGAAACAAATTCTGGGTAAATTAAAAGCACGCATATTAGCTCGAAAATTTGAAGGGCAGTTGTTCCTTTCACAACCCAGTGAACTTTTTTCCTCATAAATATTTAGCAAAAGAACAAGACGATCAAAAAATATCGAATACCAAAGACAAGCACCTAGTATTAACCCTTCTTATGGCGACTGCAGTGAAAGCCGGATTGTTTGAATCAAACAGAGGAGAACACTCACAAGGGAGAACATGTGCCTTCCTATGCGCATGTAATGCAGTACCGGGAATTCATTTTAAAGTCAGGAGACCGGAATCACGAGGGGACGAAGTATGCTTTGAGGGAATTTGATTTTATTTTGTGCAATTTATGTATCATAAGCTTATTGATTTTCCATTCAGAAAAAATCTACCTATGCTACTTGAACGATTCAAATAACATAGGTTTGAGGCAGTAGCGTAGTAATTACATTTAGCGTTTGTAGCGTAGTAATTGTATTCACTGCAGTAATCCTCTTTGTGCTAAGCATAATCCAGCTAATAAGATTGAAAAATAAGGTGGATTTTTTTTAAGTGATAAATTCTCAGTTTTCCATACTAAAGAACAAATTTGATAAATTTCTAGATTAATCTACATTTAGCTGTGCCTTACGCGAGGAGTTTAATTCTAAGCAATGTAGACGTCAATTTTAAAGATGTCAACAAAAATATTCAGCCAAATTTCCTGTTGAAAATTCTGCTTATAATAAGGTATTTATATATAATAAGGTATTTTTTAGGATAGAGAGTAGATCATTCAGTAGGATTCGAAAGCATTTACCCGACAGCTACCTTTGAGTATATCAGATTAGCGTAGACTAGTATTGCCGAAAAAACTTAGGGGAAGCTCTAATAAATAGGTAAATGTAGCTCGCATAGCGAAAATTATTCCAGGACGTACTGTCAAGATAAAGGCAAAAGATAAAAAAGAGAAACACTTTTCCTAATAGTTATAGAGAACGTTTAAAAGATAACACTCAGAATCACAGAAAACTAGCAAGCTAACAAGCATCAAGCTAAATGCAATATAAATTTAGTGATAGTATATTTCCATAGCGCAAAAACCAAACGTGCAGAAGTTCAGCATATATTTTAAATTGCCAAAAATGGAACAGAGAGCTGGATTACGAAGGGTATTAGCTATAGACAAGTTTATCCTGTTAGATATAAAAACTAGAGACGTGATCGACCACATAGGACTGGCGGAGGAGTATACTTACCAATTTACTGAAATGTAAATTTCACCATATAGAATTTCATTATAAATAAGAGGATAATAGGGAAAGAGGAGAAAGTAATCTAATATGTAAGTAAATACTCAGGTGGGCTGATAACAGGTTGCTCATGAGCTGAACGAAGGAAAAAACTGTGTGGCTATGTAAATAGATGCTTATAGCAGTAAAACAGTAGATAGTGGTGTTTTTTCATTCAAAGGTTATTCAATCCTAAGATTGCTTGATTGCAGCTCTCCATACTATACTGTCTAATGCTATTTCTCTTACTTCCTGGTAGCTCTTCCTAACTACTTCTCTCTCCACTTGGTCCACGCATTTATTCTAGGGTCTTCCTCTGGGGACTATTTTCTATACTCATCCTTCAATTATGTTCTTCATAAATCTAATGTATGCTTAATTTTACATCTATCAAAATCTATCTTGACCAGGGAAAAAATTTAGAAATAAATAAAATTAACACTTTAACATTAACCAGCATATGCCTTTTTCTACGGCTCTATATCAGCTGTTCTCCATTAATTATTTTGTACTTTGGCATTTGGCAGTGGTATTTCATCAGTTGATACCTCAACTTCCAAACAATACTCAGGCCACTTGCAGTTTTTTCTATTTATAGCCACAAATTTCATGACCTAATTTACCTCTCTTTATATCTTCACCCCATTATTTTCTCTTGCATTCTGCATTAAGTTTTTTCTTCTTGCTTCTACTTAGTATTGTTTGCCAAACCTTTTTCTTCATCTTCGCCATTTGAAACATCTGAAGTATATTATTCCATGATTTCATTGACATGTCGTTTTCATTTGCAGCTCTCCGTGTTCCTTGCTTAAGATGCCTTTCATACTGATCCTCACGCCCATACATAGTTCAAAACGACATAAATGAACTTCAAAGAACCCTTTTTTATGGCTCATAAAAGTCTCGGATTACCATTTAATCGATGTATCTCTTTTGGCAGCACCAATAATTTAATTTTCAGTCTACGTCTAAACAAAATGATGAGAATATTGCACCACCATCAGAAGTCGAATTTTAAGTCATTATTAGTTTTTTGAACATGATATGAGGTAGATTAAATTCTTTTCTGCAGAAAAAATAAAACATTTTTTTGCAGATCTTTAGGCCCGTCAACCACCGACCATAGTGGTGCCAAAAAACTTCGACCCTCTTTTAGCCGTGGTCTCATGGTCCCCTTGCAAAGTTCAAACGCAGAAAATACATCGCCACATTTTATGGCTCCGTCTGAGAGTTTAGAGGACCTTCATAACTTTTACTTCGTATTTTTTTTGTATGAAAATAAGCACCAAAATTATCTCATTTGAAATAGGCGACCGTTTCAATGGTTCCCTCATTGTCAGTAATCTTTTGGTAGTCTGTGAAATACGATGAAAATGTTACAGAAAAACTTTAATAAATTATTTTTAATGGATATCAAAACTAAGCATTCTAAATTACATAAGAATTTTTCCAAAGTTTTCCGTTCAAATAATTTGTATTAACTGGCATTGCGATATTCTATAACTTTAAACCACGAACGAGAAAATTTGAGGTCGGTTTTTTGCACTTTTGCACTTTTTTTCCCGCGTAATTGGTTTTTCGAGATTTTATTTCTCATTATCGATGATTTTCTTCGGAAATATTTTCGGAATAAATAATAGCTTGCATACATCTTCCCTTAGGCAATTAACATTACGTCAAGGGTGAAATAGTTATGATCCGCATACGACGATGTGGATCCATCTTTCTTTAAAATTTCCGACGGTTTGCGATGTTATTTTGTTTTATGACCTCCTGTTCTTGCGTTGCCACGAAATTGCGATCCGGCGAACGAATCTCGTAACCATTACCGCGGGAGTGATCGGCAGATGAGCGTTCTAGCAAGCCGAAGTGAGGCAGTGAGTACACATTGTCGCCGTAGACGATGAGTGAACGACGATTCCTCGCAACGGATAAATAGCAGTCATGCAATCCGTCCGTAGTGTTTCTAAGCTTATAGAGGTATTAAGTTGAAAGCCAATAGAGACTCAGAGGCTGCGCGCTAGACTTAGATTACATGAGAAATTCGGGACGGGTTTAATACAGGGCGGCACAGTGAATATCATTTTGACGCCACACTTCACATGTAGGTCCGACAGATGCGATAAAATAAGAGAGCTACATCGCCAAATAGGTATCAAAATTCGTTCTTTCCACGCACCTTCAAAGGCTATAATAAAATCGGAGATCCACTTAAAACCCTCCCATAATACACGTCACCTCCGAAAACCTCTTCTTGAGCTAGCACAAAACATCATTTATTCAGTTAAATTAAAACAAAAAATGTCGCTAAACATATATTTCCAGAAAAAGTAGAAAGTAGAAGGAAAAGAAAAGCCTGTAGATATGGGTCATCTCACTACGACTCAACAAACGATCGTCCCTTAGGAAAAATGATTTTGCTCAGATTTGATGTAAGGGTAGCGCGTGACCTCAAACGAAGTTATCTGAAACCGAATACCGAAAAATAAATTTATTGCTTGTTTTATGCGCATTTAACTTTTTTCCCATTTTTAACAAAAACGCGAGCCCTGAATCACTTTTTACTTATATCTCGGCTTCTATCCTTCGCAGAGAAACTATATGTACTTCATTTTAAAGATTTTTTTCTTTTGCTTAGATAGTGATACTATTTCAAGTTCATTTTATTGACTTTCATGTCTTTGTTTAATTTAAAAGTTTAAAAAAATTGTTAACTAAAGTTTATTAAATAATCCATATCATAATCTGCTGAGATTTTTTTTTTATAATATGAACAAACCTATCTACCTTTCCCTGGATAAATACCATTGCAACTCACAAACTCGCTTGTATGCAATTTTAAAACATTTGTATTTTTCTCGCACCCGCCTTCGCGGACTCGGCTCTTTAGTGGACATTAAATGCCAGTATAGACTAACACAAATAGCTGTAGGTAATTTAATTAATTTTTACAAACAAAGTTACGCACAGTTAATTGCTTATACTTATGCTTTGTATTGTTTAATAATTAGTATTAGCCTGATGAACTCTAAGAGCTCTACTGAAGGTATTAAATAATCTTTCAGAAAGGAAACAAGGGCAATCCTCCTAATTTAACCCCGCCATTAGCAAATTGCGTCCAAAATCCAGTTATAAACCGGAATCTTTGGCCCAAAATCACCCATTCGAGGTGTTCTGCCACCGACAATTAAGTCGAGTGTTTGATCCTCAGCTTCTCAATTCTCTCAATCCAGCCCCAAACCTTAACAGAGAGTAACTGTCATCTCTCACTCGTATCCGCCGCAATCTCAGTAAAGCGGATAAGGGATCAAACTTGGTGGTAGAAGACAGAAAGAATTACGTAAGTGAAGCCATGCGATAAATTGGAGACACTTCTTTATACCTCCAACTCACAGAGGAATCAACTGCAGCGATACAAGTTGAAATTCATGATTTTATATAATCAACAATTTCTGACGAAGGACTATAATGGTTCGACAAAGGTATTCTTTCAACCACTCACTTCAAAACTCCATGTTTCTACCTTCTTCCCATAATTCATAAATACAGCGTCCCCAGGCGCCCTATCGTCTCCAACCGCAATTTTCCGACAGAGCGCATATCGGTCTTCGTGGATTTTTACCTGAAGTCCCTAGTGGATAAACTCCCTCCTTCAATCGCGACTCCTATCACTTCCTCGGCATTACATATGCAGTAAACATTCCCTAAAAAAGCATCATATGATGGTCTTTATGAAATTGCGTCTTTTAAAAAGAAAAATGATCTCGATACAAAGGTTGAGTCTTGGGTTTGTAATTTTAATTTTTGTCAAATTAGCTGTTTACTAGAGGTAAAAACGAATATATGTTGACCATTTGAGGAAACAAATGAAGCACATGATGAGGAAGAAGATAAAGTAACAGAGGAAAAAAACGATAAGTATTGCGGGGTAGTATGAATTATCAAACTTATTGGGACCATTGGCCTGAATATGCGTTTCAAATTTCTGAGAGACAAATGGAAAAATTAAGATGGAGAATTGGACGGAGTGAATGAAATATTGAAGAAAGCGAAAGAAACATACAAATGTCCAAGATAAAAGGTATGTACGAGCTTAATGATGAGTTTGACACAAATAATGGGCTTTTAAGAGAGGAAACGTAGCGTTTCAAAGACGTGAGAACCTTTACACTGATAAGATGGCTTACAATGGCCTTAGCTTTCCAGCCGTATAGATGCATAATACATTTCTGGCAGTATAAAAGCCACCCTGCACGTGGAGTAAATCCACGTTAATGGTAAATATACTAGCAGTTTGCTTATACTTGGACAACACACAAGGACCTTCTAGGATTCAAAATTACCCGAGGGGAAAGTTGGCGAGGCTGTGGGAATTTTATAAACCTTGAAAGCCCTCCAACGTGGAGAACGGAACTTTGATTTAGAGAACTAGGACATTCTGAATTATTCACACGGGTAAGAGCATGAGTGAAGAGCACAAGGAAGCCTTATGAAGAGCATGACATCTCCACACATTAACACATTACGAGGATGAAAATTAAGACTTGAGTCAGTAACTTTTTCTGCGCCTCTAAGTACTTTTCTTTTGACACGAATAAACCATAATTTGCTATGCAACACGTGCACAAAATTGCAACCTATGACTATGTAAAATTATAGTGAAAACACATAAATATGCTTATTCAGCTTAAATATGCTTATGCTAGCACAACAAAGTTCACTGTGAATTTTTGAGAAGAGAGAGTTATAAAAAAATATCTGGGCGAGGAAAGTCACATAAATCATCCGTGATGTCGAGTGGCTCGTGAAAAATACGGAGAGAATTTCCGAAATGTGTTATTCTTAGTGTATCTCCGGCACATATGACCAGAAATCTGCATCCATGATCAAAATAGTCGAGAACTATAACAAAAATGCTTCTAAATTTATGCAGGCGTCGTTTTTTAACGAATAACAATGTAAACAACGACAGGTTGAGGTGATGCATCACCCCATGTCCTGTTTTTTAGAAAAGAAAATAATAAAACGCCAGGTGACTCTCGACATTCCTTGGCGCTCTTGTATCATTTCCAGGGACGCCAAACGAATTTTTGATTACCCGCCAGCCCTTGCCTCCCACACGATTCCGTGGTTTACGATAACTCGCCTCTAAGGGCGCGCACGGGACGAAATTATTCGAGATTTATCGCTTATCCCCGAGGGGGAGGAATGGAATGAGGGTGGAAAGGGGTGGTTGACGACCCTCCATTGCCCGGGCGGTGAAGAATTCTATCCGGGATCGGGCGGCATTTCTCCGCCCGGCAGCGGCGACGGGGAGTGCACTCTACTCCTCCCAGCGACGGCGGCGATCCTTGGTGTTCCCACATCGACCACCCGCTTCACGCCTCGGAGAGAGCTCACTTAAATATCCACCGTGGCAAGAGAAGGAAAAGGAAGCCGTAAAATAAGGCCTCCGCCACTCTGCTTTCAATGCCGAAATTATAATCAATTTTACTAATTTGAAAGATAACAACATTATAACGCATTATGCAACAGACAACGCTCGGGACATTTTCCCAACTTGTGTCTTGACAGACTTTTAGCCCCTCCAGAATTTACTATCGATTTCGTTGAAGTACTCCCAATGAGATTACTATTAAATGAAAATGTTTCCGTGTTTCAAAAATATTTTCACCTCAGACCACTCATATTTTCATATCACAAATACAGTTTCTAAATAATCAGCAATGTAGTAAGATTTGCGAATCTTGGCCGTAGTATTCGAGTAGGAAGTTTATGCTCCACGAAAACGGAAAACTTGAATATTTTTTCGCATATTTTGCGCCGAAAATCATCTAAACTCACTCTTTCAGACAGGCCTTCCTTGGCAGCACGCTGACAGAAGCAAAAGGTAACTTATTTCCTCAGGCCTTATATCAAACCCTTCTGCACTATCTTGGAAAGTAAACATAGTCAACTTAATATAGAGACTGAGTCAATGAATGAAATACTGAGGAGAAGAAAACTTAATGCACAACATTTGATTTCACTTCTTGAATAAATACTTAAATGTACTCCGACATTTTCACGACAGATTCATTCTTTATTTTTTATAGCGGTTTCATCATGGAGACTGAAAAAATAAACAGTGGAATGAATGCTCAAGGTATATATTGTTTGAGAGATCCTTGAAGTTTTTGAGAGGTCATTGCTTAAGTAAAAGGATGTATTTTTCCATGCAATGGACAAGCAACGACTGGAATATTTTATGCTTTTGGTGTGAAAATTCTTTTCCTGTGAAAATTATCCCAGAACGTTGCTCATGATCTAATTATGACGGATGTCTGTACATCCTTATTATAACTTTTTCCTTAACCTTAGAAGTGTCAAAAACTGGTTAAAAGCTATGACACTTTTTTCAAGCATATACAGATGAATGAGAAAATCAAAGCAGCATAAAACCGTAAAAAAATCCAATGGCAAAGTTGAGAAGAGAAGGATGTACGAATTTTTTGTGATTCCTTCCGTTTATAGTCCAGGATTAACTTAAATGGAAATAGTCATTGAAAAATAGCCTAAAAAGACACGAATCTCTGCCGACGTAACATAGGCTAATAAAATGTAATAATGCGTCTTGCAAGTTATCCAGTGTTGTCCCTCAGAGAGAACACATAAGCACAGCACATCATGATGAAAAAATTGGCACCAAATTTCTCTTATAAAATTTTGAAAAAAGCAAAAAATTAAGAGCATTATCCAATTCTGTATATTTCAAATTGAATTCAATGCATGGAAACTCCCAAATACTCCCATACTAAAAAAAATTACGATCTAACTGCCACGAGAGATCATGATTAGTAACAAAGTTATAGGAAGGGCTGCTTCCGGTTCCGCTCATGTCCAATGTTACTTATAGGACTAAGGTCATTGAAATATTGGAGCCCGCTCCTAATAAGACAGAGATTACTATTTACTGCATTAACAATTCTGAAAACTCAAACAAAATACGGCTATATGAAGGGGAAAATATTATTTAATCAAAAGCACAATAAAAAATACTAACAAGAAAATAGTGTCAGAGCACTAATTTGTTTTGTCTCCCTGGTTACTCGCCATACCACATGGCCGAGAGGCAACTTGGCAGTTGTTAGTCGTCAAACATGGCAATCAAAAATGATACTAATGATGAATATTCTTCTCCTTATCTTGGTGTGCTAACTATTTTTTATATAATTCCCTACACTGCAAGGGACTCTCTCGGGGAAAAGAATCGTATATTAGCGCTGGAGTGCAACTGGTGCCCTTTCCTTGCTCGTCGCCGCCATTGGTGGAACTCATTGAAGTTTGAACTTCAGGTTTTGCAAACTTAATAATCTATAATTTTGAATTAATTATTTTTTTATACCTGAAGTTTATGAGACTCGGAAATATCTTTCGGACGACTGGTTCATTCACTTCACCCTTGAACGCATTCCTTCTTGATCAGCACAACATAGACCCACAGACTGCATAATTTCCTACCCTTTACCATGTACGGTAGGCGAGAGCCCTAACTGAATTCATATTTAGATGTGATTACCTATGGATAGTCAATCAGGATAATATTAGATTAATCCGGGACATAATAGTACTGGTTGAGTCGTTCAGGATATAAAATAAGAAAACATCACTATTCTTTAACACATTTTTAGGCATTAAATATTCACGTAAAAGGTTTTATTCTTTTTCCAGAAGATTTAATTAACGTGGGAATTCGACCGGGCCAATTTTTCCATTACTGCTTACGTTTCAGTGAACGATTAGTTCTCTATCCAATGGTCTGAGTGACATGACAGTGACAATGGCCAGCATACATATGTAGCCATAATGGCCAGTGCATGACAATTCCCACACATGATCGCGGTTCGTTGCTTACTGATTGGTACGTGGTTTCTCGTATTTTTCTTACTTAATGGATACACAATACGGGTTTTCAAGATTTGCTGAGAGATTACGCAGTCTCTCTATGGATACAATTATCGTCAATTCATAACTATATGCCCTATTTTATCAATCTTCATATACAAAAATGTGCGCTTTTGGCAAATAATTTTCACTTTTTTCCAATGGATGGCATAGTCTAGGCTGATAATGTGTTCCGAGATTACAGATTTTTCAGGACGACAGGGATTAAAGTGATTCCAATACTCCTTGATTCTGTAGGAAAGTGTAATCCTGGTCTCTCAAGCGTATACTTGTCCGCACCCGCATACAATCTGACAGACATCTGGAATCATTTGACTGAGAACACTCATATTGGAAGTACGCGTTGTGAGAGAATGAAGTCGCTCCCAGAAAAGCGTCGGCTGGAACTTGTTGAATCCAATGGTGACAAAGAAACTTGTAGACAGTTGGGCGAGTTAATATTAAGCTGAAACGCAAACTTTGAATATCTATAAATGGCGAGCATATATTTGGAAAAGTCTCTACAAAAGCACAATAGCAAAATTTCTCACGCTGAAATAGCAATTCACCATAAAATAAGAAAATGCGAGTCACATATTTAAGTGTTAGTTTGATCGCACAATTTATAACAAAAAATCGTTTCAAATTTTGCAAATATGCTATCGGTTCATTTATACTCACATTTCAAACCCATTGTTTAAGCTGCCCCTGTTCCAATTGATGCAATTGGAACAATGGCTTTGAAATGTGAGTATAAATTGATTAGTGGATTGAGAGACGGTTTTCAGGCTGCCATCGGTGACAGGGCAAGCAGAATACCTACACAAAAGGCAGGGGCAAATGTCTCTAAGTGCATTAAAAGTCAAGTTTGCGTAAAAACTGATAATTAGCAGGAAGTATATAATAATATAGTTTATACATTGAATGTTTATTATATTATTAAAAAGGGAAAATTAATATGGAAATCTAAATCCTTTTTTAAGGCACAACGCTTAAATAGAATAATTATGCCCTTCGTAGCTTTTCGTGACAGTTAAAGACTCAGTAATGAGAAAGACTGTTAATTTCAACTCATTTAAGAAATTTTTTTTGTATCTGTATGAGCGTTGCATATTTACTCCAAGCCTTGTTTAGTTGGATCATCACTAAAACTTACGGTAGCGTTATCGCAATGAACGTAAACGGCAGGGATCCAGGATGCTTACTTTTAATACAACCTATGTAACTCATCTTAGATGGCACAATGAGAGATTATTATGCTCCTGTTAGGGGATTAGCTAATATATAAATTAGGTCAACTGACAGCAGTTTCCGTGAAACTGTGAACTATTATTATTTTGAAAACATCGCGAAGATTCCAAAATAACTGATATGGGTTGGATAATCAATACTGCAAATCCTCTCACTAAATAATATTTCATAAATAAATTACAATTAGAGCCAATTGAATGATTAGGTTGAGCCCATTGAATGATGTAATTTTCATATCATGTCGTATTCTTCACAGAGTCGTAGAATCTGTGATTTTTAGCCTTGAAAAATGCGTATCCTGAACTTTAAACCTGGAGCTAGGCTATGGTGGGTCTCACGACTACAAAAAAGAAGCACGTATTTTCTCGTTTTATAAGTACAAATTTCTACGTCACTCGTATTTCGTACAAAAAACATCACTCAGAGACTAGAACTTTAATGTTCAATTCCTAAGTCTAATTTGGCCGTTCGGTTATTTTGTAATTTTTTTAGTTCTTGTCAATGTTTATGATCTAATGAGCCTAATGCGCACCTCACGATGTTGGGAATCTGAGAAAAGTCTTGTTTTTGCCGCGAATGAGGCTACCTTTCATCCTGAGAAGGACTAATATTTCAAGAAATTTTCATATACTTTGTTCTGAAACTTCTATATTCATACGATCCTATATTGGTAAAATTTAATTCTAGTTAGAATCAAATCAAAAATTTTCAACTAGAATAATTCAAATTTGTGAAATACGGAATAAATTTTCGCATTTAAAAAACTAGCTTACGTCATGCCTAAAAAGAGCGTTTTCGTTGCACCGTGGACCAATAAAACATTTTCATTAAGAAAAAAATCTACGCAAACAATCCTATATGAAGAATATTAAATTCTATGTCCGAGACTACATGAAAGTATTCTTAGTCTACATAAATTATTTTACCAATCTCTCTCTATCTCACTGACTCTCTCCCTCCCTCTCATAAGTTAATAAATAAAGAAACCATCATCGCCTGACTTTGGCAATTCACAGTGAAAATTTCATGAAGGCTATAGAAAAAGAGACTTTCTTCATATGTAAAATTTTGATGAACACAATTATCCGCCGTCAGCACCACGCCATCTTCAACAAGTATGTCAATATTGTCTATTGTATAACAGTTGGTATACATATTCTTGGAAAAATCGTGCGCAAGGTGTATTGGAATATTTAGTGAGGAATTTATTTCCAAACAGCCTTTAGAGATATCTTACATATTTATTGCTGCTCTATCTATAATTATATTAAATATATAGAATGTCCAATAAAGCGCAAAGGATTGAAAGAACGGTACATCTTTCGTGCAAAAGGGACAGCAAAGCCACGCAACGCGGAGCGAGTTTCTCGCAAAGTAGAAATAATTGCAGTCCAGGCGCTAGTATACCCTTACTTATTCTGTCCGTCGATTATTCTGTCAGATAATACCTCACCTAACCACAATGGTGCGAGACTTTGGTAGTTGGTCTCCTGCCTTAGCAACTGCCGGTGAACCTAATCGAAGCAAAAATATTTTGATATTTCTCACATAATCATTGCAAGTTTAGAATTCAATTAGGTTAGTTTGAGGTATCTCCAATGAAAGCTGGAAATGCTGAAATTTAAGAATAATTTATTATTTAAATAAGTATTTACATAAAACTCAGTCAAATTAAAGAGTAGGAGGTCGAAATTTACAAAGGCTGCACAATTGACTTAAGGTAGAATGCTTAGGTATATTAGATACAGAATATCTCTTTTTCGTTGTCAAGATACATTTCATAAATAAATATATCACTTTGAATACCACTGAGGTTTAGTTTGCTATAACTTTATATGAAGAAATTGCCATGAGAAAAATTTCACTCGCCATATTTGAATATTTTTATAACGTCATATGTTTATCCAAATTCAATACAGAGCATAAATAATATGAATGACAGTCGGACGATAAAACGGATTTTATTCTTACGCCAGCATAAATGCAATAGTAGTTCTTTTGACAGAGCATAAATCATCAATTACCGGCTAGCCAACCTAACAAAGCTGGTATAAAATTTCTGAAGCATATATGAAGAGAACTTTCCCTTTTTAGAATTACACCGTCCATACTGGCTAAATAATGAAAATCATACTTCTATAAAAAGGTTAAATTACCAGTAATAGCAGGTTTATTAAACTTGAGAGAATTAAATAGAAATGCGACGAAAATAAATCACAAGACTAGAGTTAATGGGCTAATTTCAACGGATTAACACGGGAACAGCAAATATGGTTGCAAATAATGCGTTATTTCACAATGGCAAATATTACAGTACTTAACAATACGACTTATGGAAAACATCTGCAGCCCCAATAATACTTCGTAGAATATAGCACACTCTCTCACACTGATGGGACGGTGGGACTTGAAGGTGAAAACTTTCACACACTACGATTGAAATCTTATCTTGTGTCGGAAAAACACAGCATGAAGAAAAGTAAGGCAGCAAAGGAATATCAAGGGATTTAAAGGAAAAGGTGCCCTAGACAGGCGTCAATGACTTTACCAGATGTATTTCAATCTCACAGTGGTCCAATGTAACCGAAAAAAAACGTAAGATATCCGGAACTCACAACAGTGTTGAGAGAGTTGTTACAGTTCGGCTCTGGACGCAAGTCTCAGAAATTCCATTTACACTTGTCCTTCCTATCTCCCTCTATTGAGACTCCTATCGGCAACGCCAAGAAACTTTTTCTCTCAACCCAGAATATCACCTCTGAAGCACAAAAAACTCCTGAAGGGGTTGATGAAGGAGAAAACCTTTCAGAAATTCACCCTACTCGAACCCCTTGCCTTTCTCATATCGCACCCTCATATCTCGGCTCTTCACATTCACCCAGCCACTGCCCTCTTTTTCCTCTCTCTCTGTTACAATGCATTCCTTTCCAAAATACAAAAACTTGACGTCATCTACTCGATTGCGACGAAAAATATATCGCTTTCTCAGCTACGCCAACAAACTGTCTCTTTGACTTCGGAACGACCACAAAACTTTCCGGCAGGCTGATTGGAAGAAACTTGCTGACAATTATGTTGGTGGTCATTATTTCTATTCTGACTTTTGATACCCTTCCAGGATTCCCGTTTCCTTATTTTCTGCCTAAATTCCTCCTTCACGATTTTCTATGGTGCAAAATTCCTCTCCACCAATACCTTATTGCATGCAATGTCGTATTTTTAGGAAGTGTGCGATTAGAAAATCTTAATCATACGACTAAATTTTGAGGCAAAATCCTTAACCTTTCCTTTGGAAGTTTACTAAAAAAATACGCTAAACCTTTTTCTCCATCTTTTCATTCATAAATGATCACCATACATTAAGTTCCGGTTGATAGCTTTCTTATTATACTTGTTTAAACATGTAATCGTAATGTTATATGTTGATCCTAATCCATGGTCGCGAAATGGACATGAGTTTGTATTATTGTATAAAATACCACTGCAAGCAAAATTCCTTGGGAATGAATTACGGTTAGTTTTTGGCGCGGGGAAGCGATTGGTGGCAATCGGAAACTTAAATACAAAAATACGTGTTCCAGTAAAATTCCTTGTATTTTATCAAAGACAGGCAACAGCAACTAAACTAACGTAACTTGGTATGTTCGTGTTACCGCGGGTCAGGAGAGCTGAGCAAGAAACAAGAAAGAGGAGAGGAAAATAAAAGCAGAGCGATGGAAAAAGTAGTCCCACTACTGGCAAGACCTACAGTAAAGCGTTTAGGTGTATAAAACTTGTGGAATATCTCGCAATGATACCTTTTGTCTCGTTTCCATTCGCCCATTCTCGATATCAAAGCCATTGGTGCAACACGTTCCTCGACACTTATTTCCGCGAGTATTGATCACGCGCGAGGAAAAACTTCTGAAACTTGCTTGAGAAAAGTATCATCTAAAGGGTTGTGACTTCGACCATACCAGAGCTAAAACCGTCACTAACTACTACTGTGTGTTCGATCACTGAGAAAGCCCCTAATCCAGTTCACTATTTTTTACTAACTCCGCATGATAGCAATTTATAAATGAGTATTTGTGATGAACCTTGAAAAATCCTTCTTTAAATTAAGGAATATCGCGTCGATCTGCTCATACGATTCACCTGATTTTAGGTCATCATAAAGAAAGAGCGAAAGCTATGTTTCGCAGGATATGCCCTTACGGAAGCCATGCTGACTGCTGTGTAAAAGGTTATGATTATCCAGAAATACCATAATACTGCCAACGACAATGTATTTGAGGATGTTGCATAAAAGTGAGGCTAACGATACAGGCCGATAATTTCCTGGGTCATTCTACTTCCTTTTTTAAATATCAGTGCGACGTTGGCTATTTTCCAGTCTTGGGGCACCATGTCTTCGGCTAATGGTTTACTAAATATAACTCCTAAGAATGGAGCAACCAGTGGCGCTAACTCCTTGAGCTCGCGTGCAAGTATTTCTTCTGGACCTGGGGACCAGTTACTTTTAATCGAACGCAATTGTTTAAGTATCCCCTCCATTTGAATTGTTATGTCTGCCATCGGTTCGTTTAAGTCAGAAATGTCAAAATTTTGTATTGTGTCATCCTCATTTATTACTTTTTCGAAGTAGTGGTTTAATAAGTTGGCTTTATCGCTGCTTTTGGTGACATTTTTATCGTTTGTATCCAATAAAGACTACTGTCGAATATTCGCCCTGGAGCTCTCTCACGTAAGCCCAGAATAACTTAGAGTTTTCATCTAGCAATTCACCTAGGACTTGAAGAGTGCCATTGGGGTAAGCGAACAAGAATTGAATTATATCCAGACAACCTGCTTAAAGTAGAAGAAGGGAGGTTTTTTCGATAATTACTAGGAAGCTGTGGCTGTGAATATAAAATGGCAATTTTGTACCTAACTTTGTCATTCTTTACAAGAGAGAGATAAAGATTGCATATTCTGATTGAAATGCGGGGAAAATTTTAGAGAGATACTAAAAATCAGTGAAACGCATCACTTTCATAAAACATAGAAATAAAAATATTTTTTTAATTGAAGAGTGGCATGAATATTAAAAAGACAGCTGACGAAGAAATTTGTATGAGTTAAATTTGGCTTTCCAGGCTGAAAAACGAAATAGTACGAAAAAACCTTTTACAGGCATTTGCAAGGGATGATTTAAATGACAGAAAAATTGAATTTCCTGGAATTCAGTAAATACCACGAATAATAGCAGGTTGAACCAACCTCAAGGCTTTCTGAGCCACTTATAGAGAAAAAAAATCACATTTTCTTGAAATAAACGCATTTATAACAGCATTTATAAATATGTCAAATTATGCGCATACATTAAATAATAATTGTACATTTGTCTATATTTACAGTCTTCTGGAACAGTGATCTATAGAAAGCTGGTTTAGAGTATAGTCTCTCAACGCAGAGACAAGCTGAATGCACGGCTCACTTTTTTGTTAGATATCGAAATGAGTATTTTCGGAGAATTCTGAATGGCGAGGTCAGTCTGGTTACACGTTCGTAGGTGGAAAAAATTTGCATCGCCCGAGGTGATGAAATACACTCGCATTGAGACGCTTCACGGCATGGAAATCCATAAAATAAATAAACCAACGCAAATGTGGCGACCTATGAAATCTGGTCTGATAGAATCGACCTGATAAAGCACGCTAAGCCTTTGAGCACACAAGCGGATGACGCCGAGGTACCTCGTTTAAAAGGATTCCCTTAAAGAGAATAGCAGTGGAGTGCGAATGCCCGCATCCTCGCGCTACGTCTAGCCCGACGCTCGCACCGCAAGTAGGCGTTCCTAGCTTTGGCAACGGCGTCTCGGCGCACCGTCAAATATCCCATTGCAATCACCGTCACCGGCCTTGGGTTTCTCGCTGAGTGCTCGAGGTGAGACGTTCGGGAGGCGAAGAGTTCGCCTCCCATCGACAATGCAGGCCTCGCTCCGAGGAAAATGGGGTCGGGCAGGCAGGAGCGACTCCAAAGGGGAGAATGCCGAGCGCGGAGGAAGAGACGAGCTGCTCGCTGCCGGTTGCGACGCTCTGTCGTTTGCTCAAAGACCTTCGCGGCATTTTTTCATCGGCGGAATGCTTCGACGATCAAGCGAGATATAAAAGCAAATAAATATAAAATATTCGCCACTGTATGATTTCAAACAAGGTAAAGGCACAAATTAAATTCCAGAAAGTAGAGAAAAGTAAAGAAAACATTACATATTTCAAAAATAAAGCTGAATAACACACTCAAGAAAAAACGCTGAGCATTACGTGAATTCAACTTACTCAGGCAGGAAGATTAAATGATTTTTTTTACAGTTCTCAAATCAAACTTAGGAAATTGCCATTTATACCTTATTAAGATTAATCGAGCAGTTGCAAAATTCAGGAAAACAGGAAAGAAATAGAAAATCGCCGCAAGGGAGGAAATTTCTGAAGTTCTTAGTATCGTCGTTCACATAGATATGCCTTACCATTTTTTAGTATTTATGCTCTTCATAATATTTGCATTTCTTACTAACTTCCACTTTTAAAATTATGCAAATAACAAAAAAACACCTTAGGCACTTATAAAACATAGAAACGAAATCATAAAAACGAAAACATAGGGCACTCGAAATATTTTAATTCTCTTCCATCGACGAATACGAATTAATCATCGAAACGTCCGAAAGCTTATTTGTAACTGTCCATTTTATGAATCACTATGTATCGTAAGTGTTATTATTTTTAATTATATGCTTGTGAATAGTCTTTAAGAGCGTCTTTTCTCAAGGTTATCTCAAGAAATTGCTCATTTTGTAAGATTTTTGAGACAAAATACCAAAGGGGAAATTACCAGTTAAAAGACATTGCTAAAGTTCCTTAGGGACATTACTAAAATCTCGGGCGTAACCTGAAACACATTAACGTCAAAAAGGTTTATATTAAAATAACAAGATAATCGACACTTATAATTAAACTCACCACAACCATGGTTTCAGTACATATGTACCATCATAAACAAAGGAAATGGTTCCAGGCTTGACTTTGTGGAAGTAATTCATAGTAACTTAAATATAACTTTGTATATTCCACTTTTTCGGTTTTTCGGTTTTCGGGTTTCGACACTTCGTGTCATCTTCTGGTGCAAATACCACATCTGTCACTCTACATATACAGGTTCGTGGTAGGGGGGAAGAAATCTGGGAGAGGGGGGTGAGGGAGTGTGGGAGGCGGGCGTGGGGGAGGGGAAAGATTGGAGGTGGGAAAGGGTTAGGGGGTGGAGAGGGGGAAAAAATCATGGTTTGTGTTTTGGGAAAGTCAACTAGAATTTACACTTTGGGAGGTATGGTTTGGGTATATGGTGAGAAGCCATGATCACATATACGCGTTTGATGGTGTATCCCTCACCAAAGCGTTTGATGGTGTATCCCTCAGAACATTATAAATTTAAACTATAATCTTACGGCTTAGATGACGATGTAATTTCCTGAATTAGAGACTTCCTAAGCAATTGAGGGTAGTATTAGAAGGTGCCATCTCCAATGAGTTTAAGTCACGTAAGGGAAGTGTCATAGGCCCAATTCTATTTCTATTATGTTAAACGGTATTGGTAAAGTGGTAGACAGAAAACTTCGACTATTTGAGGACGATGCTTAAGTGCAGAGAGGGAAATCATTAACAATGAGAAAGTTTATACGGAGAACCTCAAGGCATTTCAAGCATGGTGCAATGCGTGGCGGCTGGAATTTTTGTTGTTGTAATGAACTTTTCGAAAAAAAATTCCCTTCAGTGCAGCTCATACGTAAAAAATAACCAAGTAGAGACTGTAGAATCTGTAAAATACCTCGAAGTTAAACTAACAAATGATCTCTCGTGAAGCAAACATATTTGGGAAATACTGGTCCGACAAATCGTAAATTGAGATTTGTTAAAAGAGTACTTGTAAAGTGCGAATATAGAGTAAGAGATATCAGCTACTTCTAACTTGTTAGACCTTACTATAAATACACTGCTAGTATTTGGGATCTTCATGAGGAAGGCATAAAAGAGTTAGATCGCGGGTAGAGAAGATCAGCAAGATACGTGAAAAGCAGTTATGATAACCCTGTTAGTGTTACTGACCTCATGAAACACCTTGGATGGGAATCACTTTCAGACCGTTGACTTAAAATTACACTCAATATTTTATGTAAATTCAAAACCTATATTTTTTCCAACTAAGTTACCAATATCTTACGAAATCCAATATAATAGTAATTCAGATCATGATAATAAAAGTAGGGAAATAAATTATAGAACACAAAGGTTATAAATGTCGTTTTTCTCGCGATCAATAAGAGACCACAATGGCTGCTTTAAGACTTTGAAATTTGTTAGCTGACGGGTAGTGTAGCTGATTAATTCATAAGTCCTTACGCATATTCATTATATTAATGCATTCTTCTAAATCTGCCGAGTGGTGCTAAAACCATGTTTTGCATGTTCCCTGCATTTATCTTGTGCCACGTTTACATAGTTACATTAACGGTTATTTTGTAGTTTCTGTAGCATTTTTAGCATATCCATAGCGTAGTGCATGTTGGTGAAAGTTGATTACTTCACTCTAGTTCATGATGATGATATGTCACCGCTTGCCAAATTCCCTTGTGGTGGCTTGCAGGGTAATAAGTATATGTAGAAGTCGAAATGTTATTATTCAACAAAGGTTATTATTTAAAATTTTGCTGGATTTATTAGTCGCCATAATTTTATCTGTACCCTTAATTTATTTCACTGAAAATATTTATCTTTTGAGATAAATTAAAATTTTTCAATACTTGATGTGTAATAAAATGACAATATTGTCTCATTGCAAGCATGAAATTATACAATTCATTTAATCAGAAGAACATATCTACGACCATAAATATAAAGGTCCGCTAGGCCGTGGATAAAATAATGCACAAAATAATTGGAAGCAGGTGAGTAGTTTCAGGAATAAGAAGGGGAGTTCGGAGGAAACTTCCACCCAAGGTCTATACAAATAAACACAATGAAAACCTAACATTCACTCCCTCACTTAGGCACTTAGGTATGCGGTTGCAGTGACCTGTCGTGGGTCTCAATCACACATGCACTCGGGGTTAGCGAGGATTTCTCCTTCCCCTGTGTCCCATCAATCACACTCATGAGATTAGGTATTGAAGGTGGGAGAGAGATATGCAGTGTCTAAGGATTTAACCGGGCACCATGTGTTTCACCTTCCGAACAGGCTTGTTTTTAGAGAAATCTCAGTTCGAGTAGGATTCGGTGGTAGGAAGTAGTAGGACGGTTGAGCTACTGGGTAACGATTGGTAAGTTGACCGAGGGGTGAGAAAGGGGTAGCCAATGGGCGAACGATACCCAATGACAGGGAGAGATCAACAAAAGGAAGTGAGTAGAGGTTGGTAGGAAGGTGAAGGGAAGGGGGAATTGGAACAAGCAAGGGGAATTAAAAGACTTTGTCCTGGTGGGTAGAGGAAAGGAAAGGAGGGAAGGGCAGGGAGTGGGTAATAAGAGGAAGGAAGGTTTCAGTCGTTGTGCTGGCAAAGGGAAATTAAACTGGAGGAAACTGGTCCTTGTTCATGGTGTTCCCTTTGTTAGTTAGTGTGGGGAGTCTTTCATAGAAGTCCAGTAAGCGGTCAGGATGCCTGTTTCAAAAGTTTGACATCGTCTATAGAGATACGATGGGCCTGCAACTCCGTGTGCTGAGTAACCAAAGATTTGTGGAGATTTTCAACTCTGTATAACTTTGCGTATTCTTTGAAACGAGTAATTAAATTTCTACTTGTATGGCCAATCTAAGAGGAGTTGCATTACCGGCAAGAGATTTTGATGATGTCGGACATGTAAAGAAGTTCTATTGGATATTTTTAAGTTGCTGAGTACATTTTTGAGCATATATTGGGAAACAAAATAGGGTTTAACGCTATGTTTTCTGAATATGGTTTCCATTCTTTTTGTGGATTTAGAGTGATACGGACCTTTGACGAATTTCCTCACATTTGAAGATATTACTGAAGTAGTCTCCTTCACAAGTTTTTTATGTTTGTGTCTCTTCAGGATTTAACAATGAGTTCGTGAGAATAAACATTTGAAACGGCAGTATGTTTAATGAAAGTGAGTACAATATGAAAATCAGACTTTTTCATTGGTATATTAAGGAGACGGTTGATATGGGAGTGGAATTCTGCATCCTTGTGCGAATGGTGGTTGAAAGATGTGTGATGGATGTAATTATTTGCGTGTTGCTTGTCTATATATACTGAAGAAAATTTTGTATCCATTGGTGCGGGTAACTTTAATGTCTAGATAGGGAAGTGAACTATTCTCCTCAACTTCACTGGTGATGTTAATAATTAATTTCCAATTTAGCTTTGGAAGAAGGTCATTTATAGAATCAGCATTTGGGTCAAAAATGGCAAAGGTGTCCTTAATTTAAGGATGCCAGGCTTTTGGAAAGTACGGAAAGGTATCCCGACAATGCTGGACATGAATAGGTTTGCTAGGAAAAGAAAAAGAGAATTGCCCATCGTCGTTCCAAAGTCATGTTTGCAGGAGTATTTTGAGACGAGGTCGTTTAGATTCATCACAAGGTTAATGAGAAGAAGGTACCCTTTCGTTGTTTTTTTTCTAGATTTGTTGAGACATAAGCTACTTTTCAAGAAATACTAAGATTTTTCGAATAGCAACGCTCAGGAAGAGGGCTTCAACATAGAAGGAGATCAATATTTCTGATTCTTGCAGAATATCTTAAATTTTTCCAATGAAGGCAAAGTGTTTCTTATGTTATATTAACTGTGGAAGTGAAGTTTCAAGAATTCTTTGCTTAGCCTTTTAGATATGTGGTATGTAGGAGAGTTAATGGCTATCACAATAGGGCGCATGGGACAACAATTCATATGAAATTTTGGGAGGCTGCAGAGGTGTGTAAGGCAATGACTCGAGATATTAAGTTTAACTTGGAGAGAATTATTAATAAGACTGGTGTAGGTTGATGTATTCATCTTGTTGTCTTAAATCACGCAGTTGATAGTATTTTTGAAATCTTGATGTAGGGTCTGTTTTCGAGGAGACTTGACATCGTTTGATAAATTGTCTCATTGTCAAGGATCACGCAGCTTTTGTCTTTATCTGATTTCAAGTAGAAACATTCCTTATATCTCAGAGGTTTAATTATGAAAGAGAATTTTCTGTCGTTCTTAGCATAGTTCCTCCTGTCCGATCACCATATTTCCAGTTCGATCACAGAATTTTCGATCACTAGCGAAGGAGTATTCCTCGCTAACCCTGCGTGCGAGAGTCAATGAGACTCACAACACGTCACAGCAATCGGGTATCTAAGTGAAGGAGTGAATGTTACTTTTTCAATGTGTTAATTTGCAATGTTTTGGGTGGAGTCCTTTATCTGGAGTTATTTCATTACTTGAGGGAGTCCTCCTCATTCCCCCCGTCTAATTTCCGTATCTATTCACTTGTTTTCCATTTCTCTGTGCCCACTCAAGGGTAGGGCTTTGGGGACCTTTTACCTATTATTACAGAATTAATATGAAAAATTCTCAATGAAAGGTAAATTACACAAGCGAGATGAGTTTTCAATATTACGCTCTAAGGTAGTCATCATTTTTAACTCTTGTTTATTCTTTCAGCGATGTAGCCATTCAATAGCCAGATTAGTATCGTTGCCATTTTGTGTCGCGATAAACTTAATTATGTACTTATTACTTCATTGAGACATTAGTATATTCAATAATCTATGTAAGGGGGCGTCCATTAATTACGTGAGGCGTTTAGGAGGGGAGGGGGTCAAGCCGAATCTCACCCAATCTCACGTGGGGGAGAGGGAGGGTCTCGGCAAATAACACGTAATTTTCTTCCGCAAGAAACAGTGTAAAATTGCGAGACAACTGGTTTAAATTAAGTAAAACATGTTTCTTTACTTAAATATAGCTAAATCCTACATAATAATATTTATAGTGGTTATTCAAACGCCACAAAGTAGCAGAGTAGCCCCTCGATTGTTTATCTGCCACCGGCCAGCCAAACTCGACAAACGCTGCGTCGTGTGAGCCGTTCTTAGTAGTCTTCCACTCTAGTCTTAAATAAAAATAATTAAGAAAATTATATTTTTTTAAATAAATCCAACGCAATAAAGCACAGATTAACGTATTTACACTAAAAATACGCATTTTGAAAAATCTCACGTGAGATTAGGGGGAGGGGGTCGAGCCAAACCTCACGACATCTCCCCAAGGGGGGAGGTGTGGTTCGAAAAATTACCAAAATCGCCTCCTGAGATTAATGGACGCCCCCTAACGTAGCCCGAAGTGAGGCCATTTCACTTTTACATCCCCCCAAATCTCCCAACCCCCTCGCTAACTAATCTCCCAACTCCTGCTTTCCGATGTGGTACACACAGGCCTTCTCCCTAAAATTATAAACATCCAGGTCATAGTAAAACAATTCTGAAAATATGTATGGTGGCAAGTTGAATCGAAAGAGTGGAATATGAGATTGTTTTCCTTTAAGAATGTTGTACTACGGAAAAAAGCATGTTTAAATCTAATAAAAATTGATTCTTTTGTCGTCAAAAATTTTTAATCACAATTTATCGCTATTAAAACTTAATTTTAAACAAAAACGAATTATATAACAAACTTGAATTCAAGAGTGAAGTATTTAATTCTGTCAGCTATCCCATAACGAAAATTTAAACCAGAGGTGGGTTGTTCGCGAGCATGTCCGAAGGAACAGGTCGATAAATTGGACGGAATGGCCTCGAAACGATGCCTTTGGAACGACCGTTCCTTTCGGTCCATCGTTCCTTTCGCTCCTTCCTTTCTTCTACTTCTTCGAGCCGTTCGTAATGGGATAGAATGTTCGTCATGAGCCATAAAAACTTACTTCATGAGCGGATGCTTGCGATCTAATTAGCAGAACTTTCTTCTTTATTGTAGCGCAAGGCTAGCTTCTATCAGCGTCAGTCCCAGCTGAAGCCAAAATAAACAACTAAAACTTTCTAGGCGCACCTAGCTTGATACAGTTGTACGGACCTACTTTGGTTAACAATTTCATTCTACACCTCCTTAGTTTCATTCTGACCTGAGTGCTGTAAAGATTGTGGAGATCTTACCCTATCTAACCTTCGGCTCCAGCATGGTGAGTCACTAGGCAGAAATTGATATTTTTTTGCAGAATTTGCCGCGGGAAAATAAAATTGTACTTGAATCCTACATCTTTAAGACATTTTATTCGCCAAAAGGCATGAAAACTGTTAGCTCCTATGAAAATGAACGATTCTCCTATAGGAATAGTAATTCGGCAGTTTTTATTCAATCAAAGAGAAAGGAAGAAAGTCACCTACTACTATGATATTAAAATTCCCATTCATGTGATTCATTGAATAAATATTGCATCTGGGATTAAAATCAGAGGTTTTATAACGCAACTTCCAAAATGGGTCGGATTCAGCCCGAAGAGGGAGTCGAAATTTGTTTTCTTTCCAAAAGTAAATCTTTATAAATGTTTTAAAATACTTCATCTACATCTACATAATACCTAAGTACATAATAAGTATCTTTTAAAATCAAAGACTTAACACAATGTTCTTGCTGACAGTTCTGGTATTTTTTTAATAAAAGGGTTCTGCAAGCCCTTGGGTCACATTATTTTTACTTATCAGTTTATTGCATTACTCTTCCTCTGTGGTACTTCTTCCTTCTTTCATTTCTTCATTACCTGCGTCCAAATCTGTCTTAATATATCTTATCTTCCTGGTTATGATACGTCCAGATTTGAATTCTTCATTCAAAAGCCTTCTTTTGATATCTTCGTTTGTCGAAAATATCGTCTTAGTCACTACCTTAAATAAAAAGACATTTAATCAGTAACTCATGTCATTCACATCAAGGGTGCTATCCGTCCCATGCGCAATTGACTTACCACTCGTGAGCTATTCTTGAATATTTGGAGAAAGAATGAATTCAGCGAAAACAGACCTAAGAAACAATTTATCTAGGAATAACGAGGGGTGATATTACGCTAAAGCAATTGTTACGCTTGAGAAAATTATAAGGAGCTAAATGATCACACATCCAAAAATTTATGACAAACTGTTATGACAAACAATCGCATAAATACTTTTAAAAAAGTATTGAAGGGCCAACATACCAAAGGATACATTGTGCCAGAACTCACAATTGATGCAACGAGACATTTATTTACAAAAAATGTCATTATGCCAATATAAAAGTTGAAAACAAATAATTAGAAAACTATAACTCACTAAAAAGCAAGGCGCAAATCCGATAATATATATGGATCGCCTTAAAGGGCTTTCTGGGGCAGATGAGCGCTCCAGGAGTCTTGTTTACAGTTGAACACAGTCCGAGATTATAAAATCTGGCGCGAAATCAGAGAAAGTGAACGCATAAACAAGAAAAAGGAAAATTGGATTCTTACAGCTCCAGGGTAGTCGTGGGCGATGGTTTGCCATGCTTTCATTATTTAGTGCCCTCTGCATCCGAGTGGAATACAGTGAGTGGGTGGGAAACCAAATGGCTGCAGGGAAGCTCCCGTTCCTCTACGGCGGCGTCGAAGTGTTTACCGAAAAATGAAAAGATCTGAGTAGGCGGAAATGAAATAAGTCAGCCGTCTAAGCAAACACTTTATGACATTTCCTTGGAATCCAGGGGCACAACTGCTTTAAATACAATATTTTCTTTCGTGAAATGAAGGGACGAAAAACCCCTTGCTCTTCTCGTAAATTGTCGGAATGAGTCCATTAATTTATTTGAAAGCAATAACATGCATGCTCACAATGGCTATCTAAACTTTTCGTACAGGGTTCTCAAGAGAATACGTCATCCCCTCCGATAATTATCCACTCCAGCTGATTGTTATCCAAAATAAACTAAGCCTACACATTTACACTCCTTTGAGCGATTTAGTATAAGTGGATAGCATAAAACGAGGCAGGAATACTTGAGTTTCGACGAAGGTTGGATGGGTACCAGGCGCATTGGCCAAGTTTTGAAACAAGTTTCCAAAGTATTCATAGGTTATCATAATAACCAACCGATTGCGTCCCGGAATAGAATATATTTTCATGGAAATACAATTTAATGACAAATATTTTATATTTTCATCTCCACCAATGTTAGAATACACACCCAGTTCCTCTAATTACAACTCGACACCCTAAATTGCATCGGTTCGCCGATTTACATTACTTCCGGGGTCTAGCATAATGCATATTTATAGGCCATACTGTATTAACATCCTGTATTAATTATGTTTGAGTTCAAATCATTCGATTAAGTGTGCATTTCTGATAGCATCCATACGTCTCAAAGGCTAGAGCAAACAATATTACTTCATTGGAGAACAAATGGTCATGGCTTCGGAATTTAATGTTGAAGTTAAATAAAAACGTCATTTTTCATTTTAATATCATGCAATGGTTAAAAAAAGTATTAAGGCTTTCCGAATATACTGATTAGAAAAACTATTTCCAGTAAACAGTGTGATGCACTGAGGATATGTTTTGTCCATCTCGTCATTACTTTTGAATGCGTTGAAATTGTTTCAGAAAACAATACCGACATCATGATAAATGATACTGATAAGCATATGCTTGGTAATGGTGTTGAGGCTTTTACGTAGCACATTCAGAGTATGTGATCAAAACGCACTAGTTACTTCAGTTTGAGCTCAATGAATCAGCTTAACAAAGATGTTACGAATGATAAATATGCACGCTCACTGCTCAGTCATCAAATATCAACGAATTTGAAGGGTATTTTGAAAAACTATATTGCAGCATATCTACTAATTTAATTAAAAAGCTAATCAGTCTTTATTTAAAAGACTCAACTTGTGTATCATTACAAACCCAATGAAGAAAATATGATGTGACTGAAGAACTTAATTCCAATCTATTATTTTTTTCGCACGACTTTTTGTTGTCATTGTTTTTGTGTTAACATCGTTTACTACAGTAATATATTTAGATTTGGTGAGGTCAAGGTCAGCTAACGCCTGAGAACTGCAAATGTAGGATGGAGAAATGCAGGATCTACCGGGAAAAGTTCCTTGGAACTATGCTAACGCCAGTGCGCGGAACAAGCTTTCTGATATTGGTTCATCATTTCATATGAAAATAATAATTTTATATCACAAAACATCTATTTGTATGAAGTATAAATGTACTTTTAATTTAGAAAGGTATATCTAAGTGGTAATTGGTAAAAAATGGTAGACAGTGACGATGAAATATTTCTAGGGAGGAAAGGAAATCCCATTACTTCGTATTGTCAAATAATTTTTACAAGTGAAGGTATTTTTCTGTATATTGATGATTTATTTATTCAAGAAAATCGTCACTATTGTTCTTCATATTTAAAAGTGAAACTAAAATCACATCTTGCCGTCGTAGGCCTTCCAGAGGAAACGATTATTCATACGTATTAATCATAATGTGCAATGTTTGTACTAATTCCCTCCCAAATATATATATCCTCACTCGATATGTGTAAAATATGACTTGCTTTTGTAAAAAAAGGCTTCACAAAATAATACTCATGTAATATGCAACAAAAATTTTTAAAAAGCGTATTAAGTTCATGCCATACTATGGGAGTAAAACGAAATTCGTCTTCGTATAGAGAACGGTTGTGATTACTGCCCAAATATTCACGCATGGAACTGATAAGTTTTTTTTCCGAGGTCCTTTAATTCCATCTTTTAATCCAACCATCCAACTAACAACGATGGATACAAGCATCTTTTCTGACCAAGGATTTTACATTTTGAACTTTATGACTGCTCAGAATTCTTTTACATACATTGCATTTTTTTCTTCAGTAGTAGCCATTTAGAGAACGGCATAACTCATGATTTGAGAATGAGGACAACTGCTCATGAGTTCCCAAGACACTGGTTTCTGCTGCCAAAAATCGCAATAGTAGATTCTAAAGTACAATGAAATAGCAGTTAACATTACTCATTCTCCTATTATTTTTCACAGTACAAGCGCAATTTTCCATGCCTCGATTCTTTCAATTCACAGATTTATATATACAGGGTGTTTCAGGAGGAAAGTTCAAACTTATGGATGAGGTAGGGGAGGTGATTTTAAGCATTTTATATCACAGCAACATGGGGTCGCAAGTCCTTAGTTACCGAGCTTTGCCAATGCAAACATTTTTTCGGAAGTATTCTGCAATCACAATGAAAACACCTAATTTCAATGGCTAGTATCAATTGAGGAGATGTGAAACCTTTCACAGTGGTGCATAAGATATGCATTGTTCTTGTTCTGCTATCATCAACGATAACGGTATCTTATTTTCAAAATGGCCTTGCAATATTTGTCAAAATTTAATTCCTCAAAATTAAATAATGTTCAATAGCGCTCTTAATTTCAGAGATATCTAACAATGTGTAGGAATACAAATTTTAGTAAATTTATTTCTCAATTCTTTGCTCTAAAACTCACATCTCTATCTTTTTAAATACGGAAGATATTGTAACTTAACTGATGTTAATACAGCGATGCAGCAAATGTTCTTGTGGATAAGAGCTTTAATTTGCTTAGAAAACCTCGGCAACTAGTGACACTAATCAAAACTTGCCTTTGAGAAAAAGACCCGAGGAGAATATGCAACCAAAGTCTGGTTGCTGAGAGTTTCAAAGTTAACAGTCACCAAGACAAAAAAAAACTCGTCGGTGGGGTTAGCAATATGGGCGAACAGTTTTTTTGTATATTTGTTGTATTGTTTTATGAAATTGACAGGCGTTTTGCAAATCTATATCCCAATTTCAATAGACGACTTTTTGCTTTTCAAATGAAGAATATTTTTACCATCCCATGAGTGCTTTTAATTGAATGTATTACAGGGTCCTAAAAAAACTGTTTCTAATCAGGAGGAGATAATCTGCCTCATCTGCAATGATATTTGATTTTGACTTCATTATATTCAGAAAAAAATATTAATTTCTTTTGTTAAAATGTATCTCATCTTTTGGAAATAGATGTATGGGCCTAGGGCATTTTATTGCATTCTATAGATGTCTCATTCTATGGTCCTTCTAATGTTTTACTTCCGCATCCCGATACAACTGTACATGAAGAATTACAATAAAATACTTTAAATCCAGCCTCCTTATCTGCAAAAAAACGCTCCCAAAAAGTATGATAGAATGCTGACATTATACCTTAAGACGAGATGAAGGAAACATCTTTCATTTCAATGTAACTTCACAGGTAACACAAACATTTCCCTAGAGCAAAGATCTAAAATACCAGCATTGACCTTCTTCACAAATGTGCGCAAGAAATAAAAAGGGAGGCTACTTTGCTTTTCTTTTCATTAAATCTTACATTTTAATAAAAATGTGGAGAAGGAGAGAGTGAAATAATAATAGTATTTTATACGTGATGATCCATGAATGTGTGCCATGAGGGCAAAGAGGCCACAGCAAGAATTATCATATTAGCTCAGCAGTGCATGACTTCATTGAGAACGAGCCAGCTTATCATAGAGAAGACCTTGTTGAGAGGATATCGAGGAAAAGTAGGGGCCAGAAGGGGTGGATCCCGAAGAAATACGTACATAGTAAAATTAAACGAAAAACAAGTGCTGGCCTATGTTGCGTTTTACTTTTGCCCAGACGGAAATGCCGGCGAAAATTCTTAAAGCCTCCGTTCCAGAACCCTTCCTTCGACAGAGATTTAATTATACGAACAAAAATTGCATTTAAAATATTACCCACTAGAAATTCGCGAAAAATTGGAGCTAAAAGAATTCTTTTCAACAAATCGTAGAGTGCTGAATAAAATCTTCGACCTACTTTTCAGGTACTTCCCCTGCCATCAGATGCAGGCAAATTACTACCACTAAGCCTAGAGTCAAGGTTGAACGCTGCGGCACAATGGGAATCAAGAAACTTACTCTGGGGAGCATTGAAACTCTATGGCTGAGAGACGCTGAGCACTTCTTTCCCAAATACAGAGTCACACTCAAAGTTAAGGACTTCTAAAAATCTCTCTGGCTCCTTAAAATTGGGAACGGATAATGGATTACGGATGCCAACCACCGCATTTTTTGCCTTCAACCAAATTTTTAATATTCAAGGGCACAAAATCCTAGAGTTAGAACCTGAATGGCTTTGAAAATCTCTGATATCCATCTCATTTAAACGTCTGCAACTGATAATCATGGTAAAACACGAGAATATATTTGTGTCAACGTACACCGGGTAATCGCAGTATTATTCCATTCAATTTTTTTAAATTAACCAATGATAACGAGTTTAAGAATACAAATGGTGACTAAAAAGTTGAGAAAGGCTGATTGTAACCTTTAACTCACCAAAATTGCACATATTGCGCAGGAACCCGCTAACTTCAAAACACTAAATATTATAGCTTCTTGGGTTAATTATACGTTGACAATTTTTTAAAACTTTATCTGCGTTTCAAAAGAGTAGTAAAATAATTTCATGTAGTATTATTCTTTATAACATTGTATATATATATAACTGTGATCCCATTTGAACAGACGTGCTAAATGTTTGCTCGAGATTTCGGAGTGCCTGTCACTTATACTACGGGATTATTCCACTATATTTTATCTTTTGATTTTCAACAGTCTCAACGCATCCCCATCTTTAATTTCCCTTATCATTCTAAAGTCTGAGTTACCATCGTCATACCTAGTGAAAATAGCCTTTGATTATTCAGATTGAAATAAATTTGCAATTCTGCAATTAGGTTGACATGCGCGCTATCTTTCTTCAATCTCAGATTTTAGTTATCAAAATGGAAAATAGAGCTTGTTAATTGCAACACACAACCAGCAGAAGGATTACAAGTGCTAAATTGTACCTCAAATTTTCTAATTTATGTCGTAGAGAGGATTATATGTATCGGAGGGCGAGAAGGAAAAACAAAATCTGTACCGATAAGAACTGCGTTTTCGTTCCTTGAACTCCCTTGTCTTCAATAGGAGAAAAATCATTCCTAAGTTTTAGCGTTATTTAAAATTCTTACAGTGAAAAATCAATGAAAAGCTAACAGTATACTCTTGTTGGAAAAAAACCATCATTTAACGAATAACATTGATGCCTAAAATAAGTTCATGAATATGAATATTTGTTTCGCTCCCAAATACTTCCGTCCCATTTTGTGCTATCACATAGTATCATCAGTCTTCCAGAAATTTAATAGGTCGTGTTTACTGATAATTATGCTCTGGCTCGAAGACAGGAGTAAGCAAAGATTCTGTACATGATAAATCAATGTTGTCTTTTAAAGAGAAATTTTTCAAAAAAGATATAAACACATTAGAACCTGGTGTACTTCACTTGCGTATGCCAAATAACAATTTGTTCACATAATATCGAAAGTAGAAAAAACTCATATTACTGCCCAGGTCTCAAATTGCGACTCGCAATTTGTCCAATTGATAGTCATTGTGTCCCTGTGAAGGTATTCTCCCTAAGAATGGCTAATCGACCAAGGTCAGGCAAACGTTTTCAATTGATATCTTTTTCTCACAAGAGGACAGATGTATGAATTTTGATCTTGGTTAGAGTCGCCTATTTATAACGAGTTCAGGATGAGGCAATTAAATGTGCATAATCGTCTCAAATTTGACGGGCGTTGACGGAATACAAAGACTAATAGATGCAAAATGTCTCCAGCAAAAGAGGCGTTCCTAAGCATGAAATAACTAATGATAGGTAACCTGATGTAAACGCGAGGAGTTACTGAGGAGTCTCGTGCTAAACATAGCACTGCATGCAACCGAAACATTGGACGAGAAGGAATTGGAGGTGTTTCGAGATACCGGTGCTGATGAAGATAGACTGGAGGGAAGAAACACAAAAAAATAGGCTAACAAGTCAAGGTGGGACAGGGTTTTTGAAGAAATCACAAGCTGCCTAATGAGGGAGGATGGTTGCAGTAATTAAGAAGAAGGATGAGACTCATTAGGGAGGAAGTATCCTTATAAAGAATATAATGGGGAGAATTGGATGCACATTTCGTCTGAAATGGAGAGAGGATGGAGGTATGCTATGCAGTAAAAAATAATCTATGAGGGAATAATGATATCCAGAGGAGAAAATCAAGTCGAATTTATGGCCAATCGAATAAAAAATTCTCTCTGAGAATTTGGGGGACGGGTGGGGCTTTTTTAACAAATATTCAGATAAAAATGCTCCTGGAAAATGTATTCAAAATTATGATGACCACGCAATATTGACAGAAAAGTGAAAAATCATATCAGATTAAAGTTTAGTCCGCTCAAATTTTTACCTTTGTATGCCCGAACTTCTTGCAAATCAATGATAAAGAGTAAATATATATTTTGATATAGTGTATAATAGCATGATCAGTTAAATAGAACGACGAATTTACGCACATGTCATTTGCTGGAACCTAAATATTCTCATTTGCCACTAAAAAAAACCCAAAAAATATTTTCCAAAATAATACCTTTAAAAACAACATAGCCTGTTCCGATGATTTTCATCATTCTTTTAGAACGAATCGCTCTATTTCTGCAGACTGTAGTCACACACTTCGCACGGACCACAGCCAAATTGTTCAATCATTTGTAGAATATGATAACATGGATGGTGAAGTATACCTACTGAAAGTAACGGATAGCATAATACCTCATAAATATTCCAAAAGGCTTCGCTAAAGAAACGCACAGCTACGTGTGAAATAAAAACAATAGGGATACAAGGCATCTCGAGCGTATTAAACGTATTTGCCTTAAAGATTTGGTTAAAGGTTTTATTTGTATCACTACTATATCATATTTATTTAAGATGATATTCATACATAAATTATAAAACTCAAATACATCGCAAATAGTTTTAACCAATATTTTGTTAAACATCTTTAAAAATTTATAAGTATGTTACGAGGAACTGTTTTATAATACATAATTTTTATGGTGAAAATCTCTTTTTTACAAGTGATAAATATTATATGCACCATAATCAAGGCAAAATATTCGCAGAGTATATAATACACACAATGTGAATTTGCATTGTTTATTAAAAAGATGAAATAATTCGACATAAAGACTGTGTTTGCTGAAACTTAACAACTGGCAACAAAATCTAAAGATGGAAAGGCGAGATATCATGCCACTTGGATCACTATTCTTAAGATTAAAGCGATTTAAATAGGACAATAAACTCGGAGCAAAGAATGAAATATCAATGATTTCTCGTTAACTCCTCCTTGACCATACTTTGTCTTGAGGAGAAGAGCCTACTCAAGGATTCATAAGCAAGCGTACGATATTTATTCATTCAAAGGAAACGAAAAGATGTTTTAATGGTATTTCGATTCCTAAAGACATCTTGTTACGATTTCATTCATTAACATATTTCATCATTCAAACCGCTTTCTAAAAAGTCTTTTCTTTGTTTTGATTCGTATTAAAGAATTCTATTTATCATTCGAAGGAATAATTTTCATTTTCATGATGATGAAACGGTTTCTGTATCATTATCTTCTAATTTAACCTCAAAATTTAAATCATATCTTTATTTCATGGTTCTCAAAACTCATTGATTAAGCTTCAATCCTTTGACCATTCTATTAATCTAGTTTTTACTAAATGATCCAAAAAGGAGGGCAAATAAACAATAATAGGTATTCATATTCATTATAACATTAAAAAATTAAGATCCAGTTCCCATGCATTAGCCAAAATTGCCACAAGTATTGGAAGAAGTAATAGCGTGGTGGTACATCAAGGCTAAGGTTTTGCCGAGTTCTGCAGAGAAAAGCTATGTAATTAAAGTGCAAGAAAATTATTTGGTAAATGCATCTGGTTATACTTCATCAAAAGCAGTGTGGTGAGCTTTTATTTCACAATGAATTCCGGCAGAGAGGACTCCAATATTAGGTAGATTTTAGTTTGCCGTCGATATGTTCTCGAGAAAAAGGCTTGGCATCCTTGAGAGATTGTTCAGTAAAGGTGTAGCTATTTAAGTGGTCGCATCATATATGCGTTTACCTTATCGTACATGCAAATGAGTTGGTCCAAGTGGTACTCTTCAAATTTAAGATATATTAGTTCAAAATAACGGAACATCCAACTGTAATTTGGAAAATATTGGCCACAATACCATTTCGGTTGCAGTGCGTGAAGGCATTACCACGAGATTAGCTGACCTGTAAACACCAATCTGTCTTCATTTGACCGCTTTACTAAAACACTACGACGCCATTCACTATACTTGTCTTTTTAAATGAGTAATTACACCATCACGGTATTTCCTCCTTAATTAGTTATTTCAATGCATATAGTTTTATTTAGTGATTAATAAGGCGGAAAAAAGTGTTCAATTAACAGAAAAAGGACGTACGTCTTTAGGTATCCATATAAAATATCTAAGTGTATACGAAGATACACGTAATTAACCGTCACTACTCACTGATTAAACTTGTATATTACTATGGATAAAATATCCATTAAATGACGCTAAACCCCGAGCACGGGGCAGAAGAAAAATCATCCTTATAAATGACTTTCTTGGGGAAACAAAGATTAAGGACTCATTGAGAGCAATAGCTGAAGAAGTCTGTTAACACGGGGATAAAAATCTGTAACGGCCCTCATCAAACAATTTTCAGACTGAAAATGTGGCGTGACATTGTTCTATTCTCTCGCTGTTAGATATCACTGGGAGGAGGGTGGAAATGCAGAATTGTGAAATGCTCTCAGGTGGACACGCTAGCGACCCATTTTTTCCAGTCATATACTGATCCCTCTTTGAAATGATATTTCCCGAATTATATCTTATTTTACTAAAATATAACCATGCTATATATTATTCCCACTTGGGTTTCATCCTGTATGAATTGCATGAGTTGTCATTCGGCTGTCACCGGATAAATTAGTGAGTAACTTTCAAAATCCATTATACAATATAAACTCTTCACCCTCAAAGCCGATAAAAAAGTGATAGGTTTAATGATTCAGCATTTAAATGACCAAGGATTCAAACTTACGCATTTAAAGGTAGAGAGGGAGAAAAATGATTATCGGGTACATAAGAAGAAGTATGTGATAATAATCGTATAAATTGAATTTTCCATTTGATTAAATGATAATTTGGATGATTTAATAAATTTTCTCACGAATATCGGGATAAAAATTAAGAAGTTTATTTTTGAAAAAATTCCAAGAGTTTAGTGCCAATTGCATTAATATTTTCACCCCGATCGTTATTCTAAATAATTGAGAAATAAAAAATGTACTAAGGTTTGAAATTCATTGCCATATCAGGTTTTCTTACCTTTAAGAAAGAATTTATCAGTAAAGATTTCAAATATCTCTAACATATTTTAGGTATCATAAGTTTACAGAATAGAATTGAGATATTTACATAATAAGACCTTCACTTAAAAATCACGATCATTCGAATGATATTTATCACGGGGCATTGATCCCAGCGAGTTTTAAAAACACTAGGGCATTCAAGGTGAAATGTTCATGCATCACTTCAAAGTAAATCACTTAGGGGAGATAAAAAGTTATAACGAGGATTTACATGCAAAATAATGTGTGCTTATTACACTTCATCTTCTCCTACTTCCTATTACCTTAATAGCAGGGTATTTTCATAAAAAATCTAATGCTCCACTCAGTGAAAGTTATAAGTGATACAAAATTTAGAACAACAAAATATAACTTTAAGCTGCGCTAATCATCTTGTACTCGTTCACCGTTTTCGCAAAATCGTTCGGTATCGTCACATCCCCTGGATAAGAATAAAATACAAATGTAGCACTATAGATCCCAAACAAATATAGAGTGCCTCTCATAGAGCCCTAGATAATGTCCCTATCTCTTTGCAATACTTCCGCCCTCAACGACCGCTTTCCTTCCAAAAATTACCGTCTGCCATTATGCACAATGCTACACCTCCCACCCCCACGATGCATCGCCCTCAAACCCCGTCGCCGTCTAGTTCTCTCTCCCTCTCCTCTAAAAAGGTGGTGCCTGCAAGGAGGGATCTTTCCCCGAGTACAAAACGACTGTTTCCCTCTTCCCCAACCATTTAATGAAATGACTTCCGCTGCCATCCTTTTCCTCCGACGTCCGACTTGTAAGAAAAAAATAAAAAATGAGGAAAATGACGTACCCTCTTCCTTCCCCCTCCTTCCAAGCGTCCTTTTCCTCGTAACCGCCCGCACTCCTGCTTCTCAACCGCAGAGATACAGATTCCCCCAGAGCATAATAAACTCCGAGCACTACCGAAGAATTGTAAGAGCTCCCCCTTGAGGAAAAATTCGGCAAAAAAACCACGGGTGGAAGGAGTACCCACGCTTGGATACGCATGCCCTCGAGCTCGACACAAAAGTGAGGTTTTTAAGGAAAAGGAAACGTTGTTCACCCTCCTGAGGTGCACCCAAGAATTTGGGGAAAATATTGCAGGAACATCAGGAAAAAAAGCTGGATGAGAACCATGTTTAGGGTATACAAATTTGATAGTCCTCATTATTATGTGATGCTCACGGGTCCACAAGGAATATACAAGCGAATACATTCATATTTATCACGGTCCAAGTCCATATCCGAGATGGAAACGGCTAGAAAGACTGCTCTGAGGATGGGTTCACTGGGGCAATATTGCCAACGAAATAATAATATGTCTGTCGACGTCATAAAAACCGCTTGAAACTTCGAGGAAAAAGAGGGAGGAAAATTTTCAAAACGCGATGTCACATTTAAAGCTCTTAGTACCTACTTCTAATAATCAACTAGACGATGCCTTTAAAAGTCTTTTTACTCAGGAAACAATAACTTCATTAGGAATCTTATTGGAAATATAAAAACTGAAAATCACCATAATGACTATTTTGTGCTGTTGTACAGCTGTTAAAATATGTCGCATTCTGAAATAATGTCAAATATCATTCAATTATTTGGACTAATCCAAATGGCATGCATTTTCTTGAATAGTACGAATATTTAGCATGCTATGAAATTTCAGTTTTATCGATCACATGATTATTTTGTATGATCAACCAAAGGCAAAAATATTCTAAAAGCCCGAAAATCTAAAAATGATGGTTAATTTACTGTCAATATCTCCGATGTACTTCTCGACTATCAATGAAAATTAACAGGCATCTCAAGAAACTCTATCCATAAACCTCTGCTCCTGACTGTAAAAGCATCAATTATGACCAAAGCCTGATCTACAAGACATTAAATAGAATTAAAATGCGTTAAAGTAGTACCTAAAATTATCCGAACTATCAGCCCTTTAATCAATATTCAATTAAAGAAAATCGCCGGGTACACTGCAAAGGAATTATAATTTATTTTTTATTGCTTTTTCAACAAATTGCTCGATCTTTTATGTCAAGTAGGCTAATCTTGTACTCTAATGTGTTCAATGTTTTGCGAAAAATGCGTTCTTTTCCAGCAATTTGTTCCCCTGTATTTATGATGGAAAAAGAAGACGAATTGCCCCGGAGCCGATCCTTCATCTTACGTACCGCGGCTTCTTCCATCGCGGTTTAAGGCTCACCGCAAAATGCCTCGCTCTAAACGCAGCTTGGCAGTGATGACTTTGTCAAGCAAAGTATTTCGTCTCACAGAAAAGAAACACACTCGGTGTAGATTTTTATTCCAGTGTATGGCATAGCAAAAGAAACGTTTTTTTCTGAATCTGCTCCTACATATGGGAAAGTTACGAGCAACGTCAAAAGTGCTCACTTCCCTCACAGAAAAAAGTCCGTGCACTTTTAAGCTTTCTAGGTAGACTTTTATGGAGCGAATTTAAGACTGTACATGTTCTCTTACAACTAACTCGAATTTGATTAACACAAGCATCCATATCCCGGGCAATGAATAATCCACCCAGGCGGGATACGAACCGGTGACCCTCCGGTTAGCAGGTGAGGACTTGACCCCGCCGCCACCGGGGCCGACTTCACAATTTTAGAATGAAATGCAGGAAAATGAGATCGATGGAGCATATTATGTAGGTTATTATGGCTTACGAAAAAAGAAAGACGGGTGGGAATTGCTGACTGCTTTCAGAAACATTTAGAGCGCATACAAATAAATTTGTCAAATACAGATTGTCTCAAGTTTTCAGGTTCAGTAACCAATTAATTTTCAGAGGTGTCCTATTCTTCGAAGAATGAGCACACTTCGTTCCCAAATGCCAAATGTGATCTTATTTATTTAGTCCCGCATTTCATACACACGAGACTTATGTACTGAAGTCCATACGCAAAAGTACCGATTACCATGGAGTGGTGTAACTTGAGGGTGATTTCACTCATCTGATGTATGTACGTTCATGAGCCTGTTTTCAATAATTAACCAGCAGAAAATGCGATTATCCTCAAAATTTCGACCAAAGCATCTTTTGATTTCAACAAAACGCGTTCTAACTGTCTGTCATATCTATTTGTCATAATGCCGCAAATAATTTATTATACTTATTGATACTAGTTTTTTGTAAAAACTGCCAATGATGTTTAGTCTTCATTCATTACTTTTCAACATCCACAATCTTCAATCAAAAATTTATTAAAATTCGTTCTTTTATCAAAATACTTATAGCACTCTGAGGTGAATGATACTGAATCGTATTCTTTGTACCATAAATAGTGACTCAAACATCTTAGAAAGAAATTGCTGCATTCATTAATATTTATTGGAAGTAATTGATTAAATATCAATCCATAAATTATCGATGCACTTTAATGTGACCATATCTCATAATAAACATGAAAACATCAATTTCTTCTTTCTTCCCACAAGCAAAACATCCTGTATTTTCTGGTGGGCCAGCACTATCCGATATGAAGTGTCAAATTGTAGATATAAAGCTTCAAAACAGAGGCTTACAGCCAGTACTGGTACGAAACGTACGCGAGCCAAGATGTTAGAGGCCTCGAACCCACTCCATATAATCAATACTGCAAATCCTCTCACTAAATAATATTTCATAAATAAATTACAATTAGAGCCAATTGAATGATTAGGTTGAGCCCATTGAATGATGTAATTTTCATATCATGTCGTATTCTTCACAGAGTCGTAGAATCTGTGATTTTTAGCCTTGAAAAATGCGTATCCTGAACTTTAAACCTGGAGCTAGGCTATGGTGGGTCTCACGACTACAAAAAAGAAGCACGTATTTTCTCGTTTTATAAGTACAAATTTCTACGTCACTCGTACCCTTTTTTTCCACCTTCCTTTTTCTGCCATCTTTGATTTCTCCTCAACTAATTTACGATGACAATTACGTTTCTACCAATGCAATATCCGGAAAGTTCTGAACTTCATTGATCCAAATTTTTTCCTTCCCCAGATGTGCCTCACAAACTTCTTTCTAGCCTCACCTTCCATAATTATTTAACGTTAAAGCGGGGCAGCAGAGCGACATTTTACACCCTAGGAACATTGACTATGCTTGTTATGTGGGGTGTGAATCTTCAAAAAAAAACTAAAAGCTTATGCTAAATGGCTTGATCTTCATATTCTCTTTTGAATAGAATAGAGTGGAAGCAATGCCAACGGATCGAATTGAAGAATCGCAATCGTTAATATCCGGCATGTCAAAATCCGGCCGGTAAAAACATACACTGTGAGATGCAGAAGTATGCTGTCGGTAACATAGTTAAATAATACGTGTACACCTAACCACCGCCATTTTTTCTGAGGAAGGAACTGTCATACGACAGAGCTCTATGAAATTGGTTCTCATAATAAGAAAAAAAATGCATAGATAATAAATTCAGGCTTGACCTTGTGGAACCTCTCCCTATCGAAATCAAAATATTCTAATAATGGTCCAATAAAATGATTTATTCTTTACGACCCGGGTTTCGTCACATAATGACATCATTCGCCCCATAATTACGTATTCAGGTTAAGGTGTCATTATGTGATGAAACCCGGGTTGTAAAGAATAAATCTATTTAGTGGACCATTACTAGAATATTTTGATTTCCGATAATTACCGTACCACAAGAACCATAGGAACCACGCGTTTTGACTCACGGAGTTATCACCTTTTTGTAACTATAAATGATTCAGAGGTTCGAAACGCATAGTACTTGTCATTAAAATCTGTGGAAAAGTGCAAGTATTTCTCTTATCATGACAATAATTCAGTATGTAACGTTGGATTTATCAAATTAAATTGATTTTATTTAAGTGATATCCTCATCACTGCCCTTTTCCCTTTCAAATCTCTTCCTTATCTATTACATTCATGCAATGCAACGTGCCAGTCCCAAATTTATAACGACCTCTAGAGCAATCTTCATCACACTTTCTTCTCCCTCTATCACCCTCGATTTCATCAGCCAATACCTTTCATTTTCACTCCTCTTTAGAAGTCTTTCTCACCTGTTGACATTCCACTGTTTTCTAAACTTGGCCCAACTCACGCTCCTTTCATATAGGCCCATTACTCACCTATTCTATAAGGTGTCATGATTAACTCATCAACAACCCAATTCCTCTTACATTTACAACAAATTTCACTCGATATGATGTTCAAGGCGGTTCAACCTTACATTTAAGTTGTTACATACATATACATATAAATATACATTTCGTCAGGGTTGAAATTAGCCAGCATAACTGGCTAACACACCTGACCGGCAATTGGGAGATCCGGGTTCGAATCCCGGTGAAGTGAAATGATTTTTTCATGGCGAATTTCAACCCTGGTGTATATGCACCCGTGCGAGTGACTTCGTACCACATCATTTGTTAAATGCAATAATTGGAAATTTTCCACAAATGGAGTTTTGTTAAAAGTTTTTGGCATTTAGTTGCACAAGAGACACGACCAAGATGAAATAAAATGGGACTCCGAAGGCCCAGCATTTAAAGCAAGAACACAATTTTTCAGATTCGTAAACATGGAGACATTGCTATAACAATGATTTGAAGAATTTAACAGTATGTTTACAAAAATAATAATTTTATTTAGCAAAATAATTTTATTTAACAAAATACGTCTTCGATTTTTTCAAAAGTTCTTAAAGGATCTTAATCAGAAGAATGAAGAACATTCCTATCAAGTATTCCGAACTGTCTGAAGTCAATTAATCTGAATCAATCGTGGTGACAATGATTTTATGTAATCATTTGTTTATGCAATGATTGGAAAGTACACATTTCGCTAAAGCCATGCGCTGAATTTTGTTCCACTCAATTCTTCAACATTTCATTGTAAATTACATTGTCGTCAACATTTCCAGTTATCCAGGATGGAGGAAAACAGAAGTTGTTCACCGGCTTCTCCAAAATGAAATATGAAAGGGCCGTGAGGCACACTCAAATAAAAAGAGGATTCAAATGGATCTGCGCATAATAGGTGAGAAAAATTACACCTATAGAAGCTGAAATAGAAGGAAAATGTATAGTTTCATATGTGAAAACCTTATAAAGTAGGACATGGATCAGAAGAACATTCCTATCAAGTATTCCGAACTGTCTGAAGTCAATTAATCTGAATCAATCGTGGTGACAATGATTTTATGTAAACAACCAATCTTAAAGGGAAAGACTATTACCAGGTTTTACGTACCAGTACCTTTCTCAGTTGTCCACGGAGATCCTCAACACCAAAGGTGGAAAAATAATCAACAACAAGCATTATTTTTGATGAAGTCTTCACGGGTTTTCTACCAGGTTAGGCAAATGTTGGCCGACGTTTTGATGGCGGAGGTAGCCATCGAAACGTCTGCCAACATTTACCTGGCCTGGTGGAAAACCCAAGAAGATTTTATTAGTATCATACGCCGGGAAAAAACCAAGTCATAAAATATTGTGAACCACGAAATCAACGCACACAGCTACTCCATGGTTCATTCCTCAATCACCCGTGCCCGTATTACATGTCTGCTACACATTAGCTCCAGGGCTGAGTCTGCGTAGACGAGAGTGAGAAAAATGCGGATTTTTTTATATAATAAGCATATTGATGATTTTCAGTCGGGCTATTTCAATAAAAAGTAGTTGAATGTGTACACATTACAAAAAATAAGTTTCGGCCAATTCTGAGATGGAGTATTTGTAAAACGCTGATTAACAATTTTACAAACTCTAAGGTTGGAAGGAAATTGAAAGAAATTGATAAAATTCATCGAAATCAATTTGAAAGTGTATCACTTTCTTTGAAAAGGAAAATGATTTAAAATGAGGCGTATAACGTTGCTCTACAATAAATAGAAGCCAATTTACATATATAAAAGTGATTCCGGTCGCGAATGTTTAACAAAAATATGAAAAATTTAAATAAGTACAGATCACGCATAAATTTTTGTTTCAATATGCAAGACAATCATGTGTCGCTGCGTATGCTGATAGAAAGAAATACTAATTTATTTTGCAAATGTCGATGATGTGACCTTAATTTGGCATTATTACATCTTTTTGTCATCGGCTCATTTCCGTATTTCATTTCCACTAAAATGTATTATATGTTGACAAATAAAAGATTCAAATTCAACACTTCACATCAAAGACACAGCGGGAACTACAGTACTTAAAAAAATTACCAACAATCGGAGAGGTTTTTTACCCAAACACCGAGCCCATTTTTTCGATATGGCCAGCTGCGACTTTCGGCACTAATAAATTAAGAACGAGGGATATCACAGAGAAGGAACGAAGTAAGGGAAGAATCCATAGTCATAAAAAAGCAACCAACGGAGTCCGCACTCACCCTGTCCCATGGCGCTCGCTTCGCTTAACGCAGTGGTCGCCGTCGTCGCCGGGTCGTCCATGCGGGACGTGATCCTCGTGCCAGCGGCGCAGTTGTGGTGCGCGCTGGTGCAGCCGCCGTGTGCTCCGCGCCTGTGCACCAGCTCCCTCCGCAGCCCCTTCCACAATTTCGAGACAATGAGCGAGTACGCCAAGGCCATCACCACGAGCGGCACAACGAGCAGCGCCGCGTCCACGAATATGTTGAAGCCGCGCTCGGACGCCGGGCTGGGCCACTCCTCCCGGCACTTGTGCCTCCCGCCTGAGCGAAAGAGCCGACATTTGGAATGAGCGATGCACATGAGTAAATGCTAGTAGGGAAAACTGGCTGCCAGTATATTTAGCGACTGTTCAACAAATTCCATCTTACTGCAGAACAGTGAAGGCAAGATATGATAATAATAATAATAACTTTGTAATATTCCACACTGTCCACACTGTTTTGGTTTCAATGTATACTAATCATCATCAGAGGCAAAATACAGCGCACAGAGGTGGTGGCTCGATATAGATATATACAGGGTAGCACACGGGGAAGGAAGTGAGGAAGAGTTAGGAGGGGGATGGGAGGATATTAGTAGAGAGGTGGGGGTTAACAAAACGAGGACACGGGAAATGTAAAAAACAGCGTCAAGAGCTAAAAGAGAATGGGAAAGGCACAGTAAAAAGGGGCGACGATTTTTCCGGAATAAAATCATTTAAAACTCTATGATTAGATTGTTTAAACACTAAAACAATTTCAAAATTTTCTTAAAAAATCCAATCTGGCACCTGAAGTAAAGGCAATTTTCTATAGGATGAATAATTCTAATGAAACCTCGGTGTCGGTAAACTACATCATCTTCAGGAACCAAATAATAGAGATATTGTAAGAGAGAGAGAGTTTGGATTGTGTAAGAGAAGGTTGAGGAGGGAAAGGCTAATTATGGAGGTTTCGAGATGAGGGGGAGTGGGATCAGGGAAAATACATATATAAACGATCATTTGGATGAATTATGCCGAAATAGGTGGCGCTTCTGCCTCCTTTTTTCATTATTTCTAAGTAGCTCAACACTTCTCTTATATATGTTAAATTGATGGCAGTTAATTACTGATGGAAGGAACCTTTGCAATGCTTCAAGGGAAGGCGATACAATAGGCCTTCTCTGCTTCAGCGGGGATTAATTTTCCAGCAAGAAAGATCTGGTGCTTTTCCGGAGAACGACAAGGGTGAAGCTTTATCGGGTTTCACACCAGGTTAAGTGATTGCCTGCTGCCAAAGTTTCAACGAATAGCAATTTTATCATACTATGGCAATCATGCCAGGGCCTCATCTGTCATCGTTTTAAAGGGTCGTGGTCTTTGGTGATAAAACTCTCCTCACGGGTAAAGTCGGCTCTGATTGGCTAGTGTTATTCCTTCTATTCTTATTTATTTTTAAAAACTGTTTTATTAAGGGAAAAGGATTTTCTGGATATCTGACCACTCACCAGAATTGTGTAAACATTGTATTTAACGCTTGACCTGCTAAAAAAACCGTAAACTGAAGTTACATTGTTGAGTATGGAAGTCAGAGGAAATTGATGGCGTATTTCCGATTTGAAACTAGTATAAAAATATAATGGTTTTCCGGTTGAGTCGTCAAGGTAGGAATATATATATATATATATATATATATATATATATATATATATATATATATATATATATACGTTAATGGATTGGAGTCAGCCATGCGGCGATGAACACACGATGTGGATAGGATGGAGGAGATAGACACACAAAAAAAGAGACGATCACACTTACATAGCTAGCTTTCGGAACTAGTCCGTCTTCAAGGCGTATCACGGAACAAAAAAAAAAACTTTTTTTTTTTTGTTCCGTGATACGCCTTGAAGACGGACTAGTTCCGAAAGCTAGCTATGTAAGTGTGATCGTCTCTTTTTTTGTGTGTCTATCTCCTCCATCCTATCCACATCGTGTATATATATATATATATATATATATATATATATATATATATATATATATATATATATATATATATATATATATATATATATATTCGCTGGCGCATGAAACAATGATTTTAAATTTCAATATACTGCAAAATATTCATAAGCAATTTGAGAATCCATTGAGTTTAAAAATGAGTAGACGCTTTCAATTGCAGAAGAGGATTTCCTTTTCATGGATAACGCACTTTAAAATTTGAAAAACATCGAGATCAAGTCCGATTCACATTAATCGAAAATGCATTTAAGAGATATTTCATTTTTATCACGCAAATTTAGTTTTAAATCTCCTCGTGCGCTAGTACATTATTTAGTACTGATTTTCCCGTTTCATTTAATGAAAAATACTTTTTCCAATGAGAAGCAGATGCTCATTTACACAATATAAATTAAGCTTGGCAATGCTGGTGTAAAACCGTTTTTTAAACACGAGTTCGGCTCATATTCTGATTTGCCGTTTAAGCTCCAGCGTGGGTAGTTATCATAAGATTAATTACCTATGACTATAATCACATGCACTAACACAAATTTGAAATAAAGAACATTTCGTCAAAACAATTAATCAGCATTCAATACAATTCAATCCATAACTATTCAGCTTCCACAATTAACATTTGCAACACGCGCGTTTATTCTCGATATCCCATCCAATTCAACGCTATCAATAAACCACACGAATCCAAATACTTCCAGCACCAAATTTGACTTAAATCTTTGCAATTAACTTTTCCTTGTCACATTACTTCTGTTATTCAGAACGACGCGAATATTTCAACAAAAACTGACTTATTTGGAACGAACGAATCGGGTGAAAATTATATGAGGCTCGATGAAAGATTGAATTACTCGCGCATAAGGCTGTCTTCATTCAGATTTTTATTTCCACGACCTTCAAAATATCTAAGGCATTACGAAAACGTAGCTAGCAAAATTTTAATTGATAAAAATGAAGACTCAATCCCCAACAAAGCTACATTTTCAAGAACTTATGTAACCATTTTGCGGAGTAATTACTTTTCAATCGAGCCACACATTCAACAATTACTTTCTCGTGGTGACTACATACTATTATTAGAATTTAAAGCTCTCGGGTTTCAAATCAGGTGAGGGTAATTTGTGGTAACGGGAGATGATAGATTGAAAACACCAGGCGAGTACCGAATCCCGTGTGAATGTGGGAAGGTGTACATCGGCGAAACTGGCCGCACCATATAAAAACGACTAAAAGAACATGAAAGAACATCTTCCACCCCGAAAAATCAGCAGTAGCGGAATACAGCCTACAGAATGGGCACAGGGTCAATTTCGAAGGAGCCATGACCCCTCACCGCGCTCGTAGTTATTGGGACCGTATTGTGAAGGAATATGTGGAAATTAACAATCACAGAGACAGCATCAACAGAGACAGAGTTTTGCAGATAAGAAATGCAAGGGAACCAATCATGAGACTCACAACAAAAGGAGCGGGAAAAGAGGGCCAATTGAGGAAGCAAGTTGAGCCCATCCACAAGTGTATATGATAAATGAGACCCGCCGGGCCAAAACGTTCACCCTGAGGAAGATGGCACACTACGCCTTCGAAACGCCTTTATATTGGTATCACAAACTACCATCACATGGCAGGTATCCCAAGAGCTTTACATTCTAAGTATTAGCCGCGAAAGCCTGTAATCTTACACCTTAGTTTTTTCGCACACAATGTTCTGTACTCACTTTATACGCAATATTTTATTACTGAAAAGGAACTTGAGCATTTCTCAAATGAAGCAAAATTCTCTAGTTTTTATTATTTTCCTGCTCGAAACTTTCCCAGCCTCCACTATTTAGACCATTTTTTCTACGCAGCGCATGTATTTCTTAAAACTAATTGGCGTTCATTTTGAATTGATTTCATATATTCATTAACCTGTTTCGGTCTTAACATTATCAAACACGGTCTACCTTTTGATTACAAAAATAATCTTCCTTTGCATACATTTATCATATGTTACGATACTTTAATAAGCAGTTTTATTCTTGAATTTTTTTCAGAAGAAAGAAAAAATCCATCTAAAAACATCAACATGTACTTACAATCTCGTAGATAGAAAAGTTATAAATGGTGTAATTAATGGCTTAATTTGCCAACTTAATCCTCTCCACTGGGAATATGAAATATTTCCAATACAGCTATCGTCATGCACTCCCGCTTTCAATTCCTAAAACTTTCCCACATCAAGGAGATGTCACGGAAAATAAGGATTGATCGAGCCGACAGCCTATCGTCGCAAAATGATGAGGGTGCGGTTACGGTAAGGGAAGCGATTTGATAGGGACGTCGTCAGTTGGAGCAATTACCGAGATTCCCCTTGAGTGCCTTGAGCCTGGAGACGACAAGGATGGGCACACTCCAGAGCAGAGATGAGACCCAAACGGCCGCGATCATCTTGTAGGCGTGGAAGCGCGTTTGCCAACGCCGAGACCGCAGCGGCCGGCAAATGGCGAAGTATCGCTCCAACGAAATGGCCACCAATGTCCACACGCTCACCGACACAGATACAGCTGCAACAGAGAACATAAGGAATGCATAAAAAACAGGCTTATTAATGGGAATCGACTCAAAGAGTAAAAGAAATGTAACATTTGAGTATCTTTCGGAAAAAAATATCAGCATTTCTTCAAATCGACATTAATGATCATCTGAATGACATAGTCAATAGCAAATCGAAGCTCATTACATCCGATTTGCGTTTGAATTTTATCCATGTGATTTTGCAAATCTGAATACAATGTAACCTGTATTAAGTGGTACCATGGGCACATCGTATCGTGGCTGCTGTGTAAGGAGGTGACCGCTGGGTGGATGCATAACTTTTTCAGCCAGAACAAAACTATAAAATAAATGACATTGAATTTATGGATATTCTTAGGATAAATCAATTTAATAAGTTTTTTAAACGCCGCAAAACAGATAGACTACTCATATCCACAGACAATCGTTTACGGATAATGTATTTACATCTTAGCAGTTTTTGCTGCACAAAGGTCAAAACAGTATGCACATTATTTTTTTCCATGTACGCCCATTCGAAACTCCCGATCCAGTCCATCGCAGACAGATTTCAATTTCTTCGCTCTCCCTCAATTGCATTTCGTATTCCTCTCCATAATAGCCGTTTTTAATTATGTTTAATTATTTTCTTAAGCATTTTACAACTATGCTTACACTTACTGCTTCCTATGATGAAAATGCACACGGCAAAGCACGTCTACCGTAAATGAGCTTTAGAAATTCGGAGACACTATTGGCTTCGTCTATCCTGAAAAGAACAGCGCAGAACTCGCTTCCAATACTGAAAGGTAAACGACAGTTCAATTTTCTCGTGGAGAGACTTTAGACTCTTTACACGGTGGAAGAAACAAACTTTACATTTCAATGCAAAATGCTAGGATGGAACCGGGCGTTGTCGAGTAAAGGAATCTCCTTCTGCGTTTCATAGACAATTTTAGCATTAAATTCTTTCATCCAATATTTTCAAAAATTTCTTCCATGCTCTTTAACTAACATTTTAGCATTGAATTCTTTCAACCAAGATTTTTGAAGATTTCTTCCCTGTTCTTTTGCTAGCATTTTATTTCACAAATAAATGGTTGACTTTTATTCACTTGAAACTGCTAGGCTTCAATGACTTCCCTATCATCGAGGGCACTTCTCATTCTCCGATTGCGTTGCAGGATGAGTGGTTTATAAAGAAGTGACTGATAAATAAAATCACACATGGTTTTTCAGGGTGTAATTAATTTCGGTCTTTACGCTATGAAAAACACTTCCGATATTCTCGGTGAAATTCCTTTTGCACTCTGTAATATCTTCTACCCAAGTCATGGCAACTTTTATGTTGCCTTATCTCTGTCTACTGGAGTCGTTAAAATAAGAAACTCGACTGATGGCTTGATGCTCAGTGCAGAGGGCAACTAAATATGCAGAGAGGCGACGAGTTCCCGACAGGTCAATGTCCAATTTGATTTCTTGGAGAATAAAAGTTGGCGTAGATTCTCCGCATAAAAGTTATCGTGGCTCCGGGATTCTCAGAATCAGTTTCAATAGTGAACCAAAGAAATGGCAGAGGATATCCGAAGAAATCACACCAAGTTTCCAAGAAGTTTGCCTTTACAAGTCCAAAAAGCAATTTTGGTGATCCGTGCCTGAGCACCTTTCCTTCATTTTGCACACCAGAGGACACCACCCAACTTGCGGGTGGCTGTGACGAAGAACGGCGGGTGACCGGCTCTATATCAAATCACGATAGAAACTTTACAACCTTGCATATTGGAAGAACTCGTAGAGGTCAAAAATTTCTCAAAATAATTCCGGAAAATAAGAAAGGGCTCCTTAAACTGCTTCAAACTGAATTCTCGGATATGTTTCTGATAAGGAAACAAAAAACCCCGGCAGTGAACCTCGTGACTGATCTCGGAAGTAATGACTGCTAGCCTGAAATAGGGCGGGCGATGGCCTTCGATAGTGTAAGCCGCTGAAAGGAGAAAACATTAACTTTTTCTATGCGGGAATGCATTCCGTTCCTTAAAAGATCGGCCGCTTACAGAGGTGAAAGCTTAATGGAGGTGACCGCCGAGGCAGGTACCACTATATTTCACCATTAATAAATATAGTTGTTTACATTGCAGCGTTAACACGACCCACTACGCACAGCAGCAACCCTTGACAACAGTGCTTTATGTTCTTATTGAGACTATTTTACACCCGAGGGTCAGCATAACCGTCTTAACAAATCTGATGCAATCTAAATGACAGTACTCAGCTCCATTATACATAATTTTTATATCGTGTAACTATTCACAGAGGGTCCATGCTTGGTGCAACATAAGAGTAAAAAAGAACCATCTCTGGGTGGAAAGAGATTATTGTAATATTTTATGAGTCAAAGGGCATGAGAGGGAGGGAAACCCTGAAGTCCAGAAAGTAAAACTGTATGGACCATAAAAAGAGAAAGGAAGCTCTTCAGGGATATAGAAATGAATGAGGATAGTGATTTCAAAGATGGTGGCATCGTATTGGTGTAAGGTAGATTTCTTTACTTTATATACTACGCGTAATAATAGGAGTTATAATGGATAAATTATTTCAAAGCGGAACATTTATGAGTAGAAATATTACCTCAGGATATTGCATGAAACATAACTGAAAAACTTAATGTGCTCACAAAGCTGTGCAACCATGGTGGTTGGAGTATGTATGATACTCGAGGCTTTTATCGTACTTAAGAAGAAAATATAAAACTACCAGGACATCATGCAAAAACTGCGTCAATAAATGATGTTTCTATAGCAAAATCGAGAGTAGTGATTTTAACTGAGATGTGTAAATATTTTAATAGAATATATTCAAAAAGGATGCACATAAGAAGTGCGGGTTGCAGATGCAGGCATTTACAATCCCTGTTTAACATAAACAATTCATCATCACCCAATCATTACGTGGACGACATAGATGCGGAATTTCCGGTGTGCAGAGCAACTGAAATCCAATCTTATGCATGTGTCGCAGAAGTTCACCCTCGCATGCACGCTTTCATCCATGTCGCGGCGCTGGCAGAGGCTGTTTCACTCAAGGCGGAGTTGCTTCTTTTGTTTCCGTCGCTTTTCAGACGACCAAGGGGCGAGCGAAGGAAAGCAACGTCTCTTTCGCTTACTTGCACATCAAAAGCGCAACCGACCACAGGGGAAACTACACGTCACACCGTAGACTTAATCTGCAAAGCGTTCGAGAGTTAACTTCGTCGCTGCGGTTGATGCGCATTCGAAGGTTCCCTTCACTCCCTTTGATGAGCCATGCGAGAGTGGCAGAATCCTGGAGGAATGAAATCAAACTCTGGAGCTTTACACCTCTGCTCAACATAATTCAGCCATTCACTTATACTCCTGAACTTTAAACAACAATCTTCAAGCTGATGGATCCAATATTTAGGGACACTTGTGTTCCAATAAACAGCGAGTTTTTCTTGCCAGTACTTTCCACAGCGACCCCGAGTGTAAAAAAACATTTAAATTCTATTTGGAAGTGCAAAATGGATTATTTTAGGTAATGCTAAACGTTTCCTCACATACAATTGCTTGCTTATTAAAGAACGATAAAACAATTTCCTCTGGCCTTGGCCAGTATTAGAATGTGGAGGATTAAACACGACCTAATTTCCTAGGAAACACCTGTTATTCAAAAATCATAAAAGTTACACATATGGTTATGAATTAGAGATTTTAATGAAAAAAACATAACCATCTATGAAAATTGTTTTAAATCAGTTTTATGCAAACGTTTCTGAGATTTTTGCCGTTATTTGGGTGCATTTACGTCACAAAATTACGGACGCTTTTTAAAACAAAAATTTATATAAAGCGGTCATATCACTGGTTAAAGAAATACGTGCATGAAGATACCTTTAAGTATTAAGTAAGCATATGTTAATATTATTATGCGTAAATCTTGGAAAATAGCTCGTGATAACGAAAGTAAACAAGATTTTTCGACCGCGCGTCGCGTCCCCGTTCCGCAAGGCGGGGCCTGAAAATACTGACTTTATTGGGTTGTTGAAGTTGTAGCTCCTCGAATTTGCCATTTTCAAGATATGCATGTTATTTGCATGTTAATGTTGGACAAAGGTTGAGAGAGTATCTATCTTTGAAATTGTTTCCGCTATATTCTCTCAGCGTTGGACAGCGGTATTTTTACACTCACAAATCTTCCCATTATTCAAGGTAAGCAATGACTTTAGTTTTCCGTTGCCTCAAGATTTTATTCAAGTTTCTTCATCGAAGTGTTCTAACGTGTCTCGAAATATATTTTGTAAAATTTGGTCAATGCTAATTTTCCTCCCCAATTATCTGGTGTTGTACGGCCGACTGTTACTGGAAATTTATGGGAATGTGTAACTTTCGTTATATTTTCTTGAATTTTCGACCCCAACACAGATTTTCCCACATTTCTGTGCCAAAACATCATTAAATCTGGTCACAAATCATGATCACCATAAAAAGATAGTGGAGATGAAGGTGAAATCTTTAACTAATAATAACAATGTTTGATAGATTTTCTGTCACGAAGACTAAATTAAGGGCAATTTGATGACGCTCTGTAAAGCCTCCGTGAATTAATTTAGATGAACTATTTTGTTCTCTGCCTAAAAATTCGGGAAAACGTTCGTGGAATAATGAGCGATTTTTGTTACAACAAACGCATGGCTCAGGGAGTGAATCATCTTTTGCGACACCATGCGTCAGTACTTACAGAGTACATCTACCACGACTGTTGAGTACTTTCCGATAAATTCCTTTTTTAGTCATTTGATGGCATGATAATTTTTCTTAAGGCTTTGGACATCTAAATTATTCATTATTATATTAGGTTCATTGGGATGGCCGGTAAAAGGTTTTAGTGCTTCTTCTGAGAGGTACAAAAGACGAAGTGTCCAAAATGTAAAAATATCTTCCTCTGCTGCGAAGCTCGCACTGAGAACCTCCTTTAGTTTAAGAGAGGAAGGAGATATTGCGACCGCTCAACATATTACAGAGATAACGACAATCTCTTCTATAGCACGGCGAGGAGTCTTGTCTAAGCAAAGGGAAAGCCGATGATGTCCAGACAGTGATGTCACCTGAGGACACTCTGCCTCAACTGATCACCACGGAGCTGACTAATGTCACTGACGTACGCTAAAAAGCTTCATTCTAAACTACGGACACGAGCTGTATTCAAGTTTTGACAGAGTATAAAAATCAAAAAGTGCAGCATGCTCCAAAGGAATAAGCGTAACTGAGAATATATGCGAAATAAATCTTCAAGCTCTATTGAATCACACAGTGTCGTGGGTCCTTTATTATTTTATTGCCACATAATTGGAGATTGCCTGTTGTACAACTAACATTGGCCACCTGAGTTCAACAAGCTAAAGTATGCTGAAGCTAGTAAAATACATTTTGTAGCACTCCATCATTTTACTCTTCATGAGTTTATAAAAAAATCATTAATTTGGATGCCATGAGCCACGATCCTCAAAAAATCAGCACGATATTTCTCGCCGCTTTTCTCAAAAGTGATGCATTTAAAGGGAAGAAGTGGATGAAGAGAGACCCACCCGTTGGGCAACTATTGTGATTAATTTACAGCTCGCCCTTCCACATTGTGGAAGAGCCGCAGAGGCATGTTCGTGATTCGAAAGGTCCTACATGGGTTTAGTGTGAGAGACACCTCAGTTGCTGAATTGAATGTTACCGTCGCTTTCATTCGAGGTGGAAGTGCTTTTCTCTTGGGATTTCACACCTTTGGACGCCACGAACTCACCCAGCCTGAAACGTTTACTCGCCTGGCAGCAAAAGCATTAGATGCTCCATAAAAAAAGAACAGGACCATAATCGTCCAAATGCGAAGGCTCTGGAGATGGAATTGGGCGAGTGGGAGACGACGTCGTTCACTATTTTAGTGGCTCCACGGTGGGTGAAGCATGAGCGCAAATGCCTTTTACCCATTTGTATGCAAACTTCACGTCATGTACAGGTTACGGCAGTTATACCATTGATCGGTCCCTTCGTATGACCTATATGTTCACCTGTCACAACGGTAAGCCATGGAGAACAACATAGCCCTGCTGCTCGAACTGATTGCGAAGTTATGGGTAATGCGTCCAAATGATTCTAACGAAAATTAATGTAATGGGTTCAAAACGCTGCACCAATACTGCCTTACGCCAATGACCATAATGCAATAAACCTGAAATTATTGCCTCCAAAATGCTTTAATGTCTGTAAAAGTGGTGCATAGGAACCTAAAAACACTGCATAGAAAACTAAAAATTTTCCGGTCACTTAGTGCACAAGTTTCTGAAAAACAATATCACAAATAACAAATTTCTCATTGAAATACTATTTACATACTTTTTCATTAAAACGTAAAATAAACGTCAAAATTTATAAAAAGATAAAAACTGTACAAATGTTGGGTAAAACATGATTTTCCATCATATATTAAACTTCATCTTTGTTTTTTAGATCAGTTTCAAAATTTTAGACCGATATTTATTTTTCATATTTCAATTACATATTTTGTATTATTATTATTTTTTCATGTGAGTTACAAGCTTTGTTTTTGTTGATGTTACATTAGCTTTATCTGTCCGTAGATTTTCCCATGTTTTTCACACCGTCTTTTCGTGTGTTGGTGTTTTCTTGCAGTGGGCGTTATGAATATCATCTCCTCATTTCCTTACATTATTCCCACAAATCTTTCTTCACACTCATTGAATATATAACGGAAGAAGGGACTGCCTCAGTCATATTTTTACTCTAAATAAGACGCATTTATAAATTCATAATTTCACAGTCCTCACATTTTAACTTATAACCCACTTCTGTCCATATGATCATACTGATATTTAGAATTACAATATTGTTTTTCAAGCGTTACACAGTTATGAAAAGAATATATTGAATGTATCACTTGATACTATTTTTATCAGCTAATAGGATAGGTCTCATACTAAGAGTAATTTTTCTCCAGTGGTTTGGAATATATCTATTAATTCGTAATGATTTCAACAGCTTTTGGCTTTCGTAGAACAATAGGGGTGAAGCAAATTATCTACGCATTTGGCATTGTTGCCATTCCGGGTGACTATGGTTTAAATTACCTTTAGCTCTTTTTCAAAATTCAGGACCATCATGGGAATATGTAATAACCTGTTTATCATGCTTTGTAAAGCGAAAATTTTATGCGAATGTTAGTAGAAAGTATCATTTTAAATTATCGCATCAGTGAAGGTAGCTTCCCTGAAAATGTTTAAGTCGTTTTATCCAAAAAAGATTGAAACATTAAAGTTTTGAAAAATGTATATCTGTGATATGCTCATATTCCAACGTAAATCCTTATTATCATGTAAAAAATTCGAAAGCGTTTTAAAAAATTCTAATTACTGTTAAAAAAACTCGCCATAAACATCATCAGAAATATCATCCACGCATCGAAACCAGTAGACTTTGTTCGACAGAAGGATGTGTTCAGATTAAAAGAGTTCAACTTCCAAATTGTTCAAAAATATTTTTGCCAAGACGGGGATAGGGACGATCCCAGAGTGAGGCCAGACTTTTGTAAATAATTAGCCACCGTTAAACTGAAAATAATTTTGCAAAATGCACATCTCCAAATGTCCTTATGAACCACATTGTTTTAGAGTTTTTGACTAGTTCCAGGGCTAAATTAGATGCTTCCGTGGCGGGAGCGGAAGTGGATGAATTAGTAACATCAAGAAAAACTAATTTGTTATTGAGTTGAGGAGCTACACCAAATTTACTTAATGTTGCTTATCCTTGAATTTCCATCCACTGTTCGTCGTCTCCCTAACCCTTTACGTCGTTATCCTTTATACTACTTCATTTCCTCATGGCTTAGGGTATATTCATAATCGGATGGTTACATTATGTATCGTGAAATTGACATTAATTGTCGAAACCATGGTTGGCTTTCATAGAAAAGGGTGAGAAAATTACTTCCGAGTTATTTTATTCTTACCATTATGGATATAGAATACTTTCACCAAGTAAAATCTGAAAATCTTTCAAACCTAAACTAAATATTGTTTTATTAACATCACTATCCCAAATATAACACAATGGGTCCATTCACATAGGGTGAATAACGTTAACAACGGACGAGGCACAAACACCCATGTCCTGGGCAGATAATATTCTACCCAGGCGGGACTCAAACCCGCCACCCTCTGGTTAGCAGGCGAGGACTTGACCCAACCGCCACCGGGCCAGTTAAAAAAATATCTGAAACAGAGATATTTATCAAATGAAGATTGATACATTTGAAAATCTAAGAAAAGGGAGACTAAAACACCTGGCCAGAATAAAGAAAGGGCCACATCCAAAGAATGAACAGTTTTTGGGAGGAGAAGAGATTTAAGGAGAAAAAATAATGTCTCCAGAGTCCCTCAGTACGCCAAACGTGAAGATTGAAACGAAGAGTTTATATCATAACTTGACGCTACATTATACAAAACGTTCCTTACTAGACAAGTAGACGTAACATATCAAGGTAGAAGTTATTGTAACTATCTTCTTTACTATATCTCTTTGAGTATTACATGACGGTTTAAAAAGCATCCATCAACGGAAAATATAATTTTCTAAAATCGTTTTATAAATGGACGGCGAACTGTGTCGAACATTTTTTTATTATGATATGTCATGGAAGACGGCAATACAGGATGAAAAACAATTTTTCTGAGCAACAAAAACATTCGGATTCGGAGTTATTCAGAGATACAGAGATATCAGAGACACGTTTTTAAACCTTGAATTTCTTGTGAATGTCAGAGAGAACAACAGCTTACCAGCAAAGTTGGTTTTATTTTAGACTAGAGAGTTGATTAGTTAGTGGGATGAAAGTTCTTGAGCTCAGCTCTCATGCTAGCCTCCGAATTCAGTGCTAGAGTATTAACTAACCATGCTATGGAAAATCAACGGAGGCTGTTATTTAAACTTGAAGTCTCATGGAAGATAAAAGCCAATCCATGCAAAGGAGATAACATTTTTACTTCATAGAGAGAGAACATAAACTGTTTTAGTAACCTAATAACACACTTAAGTCATCATCATCATTGGTAGTCTGCTGTTTAGCAGATTCTCAGTAGCCTCTCCTCCAGATAACTCTGTCCTGTGCCTTCCTCTTCATTCCCGCGTAGCCTGTCTCCTCTTCTAAATCATCCGTCATCTTCTTTATTCTTCTTTCTCGTTTATCCTTCCACCATCCCTTTTGACACCCCTTTCATCAAACAACCTCTTCTTAATATATATCCCAGCCAGTTTTGATTCCTTGTTTCGTCTTTATCAGTCCTCGATCTTCCCCCACTCTGGTCAATACCTCTTCATATCTCACTCTGTCTGCCCAACTTACTTACCCTTAAGTATAATTACGTAATGCTAAATTGTATCTTCTCGGGAAGTTCACCAGTATAATTAATGAAGTTATACGCCGTTTCAACGGCAACCATCGATGACGTTTCATTTGGTCATTCGTTTTCAGAGGTAGTGTCGCAGAATTAATAGAACGCCAGGCTGAAAAGCTCGGTCCTAGAGTAAGGAGTGTGACTCCTGATTGTGAAATGCAATGAGAATGATGCAAAAGAGAACACAGCATAGTCGAGCATAAATTATCCAACTAAGGGAGCTCGCTATTGAATAGCTACACTACCATAAAATGGAATTTTTAATATTTAAATGAAAAACTATAAGTACTATATTTTATTGTTACAAGAACATTCTGTTATACCAATTCAAGAGCATATCACATTTGCGAAACAGCATTAAAATATGGATAACTTCAAAATATTACACCATTTACCGGGCGAATTCTTCCTACAGCTATTTTAAGAGGCAATGAAAGTCGACACATGATAAAATCTGCATAAAAAACTGAACTGCTCCATTTTTAGACACGTTGCTCTATTACTGCAATTTGCCATAGAAAACCCATGTATGATTTGTGGAGAGAGGTTTCATTCGACTAGAATGCATAAAAATTTATCTTTGCCATATGAAAGGAAAAAGTCACGTCGCGGTTATAACCCTGCCCAGCTCCCCGGTTCCATTCATCTCCGACAGAATATCTGGAACCCACAGGATCTTGCGCCGACCCATGACCACGGACGGATATCGCCTAATGCAGCTGCGGACAATCACCGTGTGGGGACCAATCGCAGAGAAGGGACGACTTGCGGCAGGTTTTTGTTTTGCCATCCAATAAATTCACTCGCTACTCGTCCTCCGAACTTCAAGAGCAGACCGCTGTCCTGTCAAGGCCCATCGCTCCGATTTATCTGCGGTCGGATAACATGTCGAGGAGAGGTCGCTGACTCCACTCCCGCTCGCCGACCATTATGCCCGTCTCCAGGGCCTCCGTATCTCTGCCGAGCACAAAACACGCTGGGGGGGTGTCTCTTTGCATCTGGGATCTCACAACGGAAAGCGCAGTTTAAAAACCATTTGACCGAGGATTTTATTCTTGCTTCCACTGTTTGGACTCTCAGCTATGAAAAGTAAGGGCGCTTTTACGTGGGATCGTAATCAGGATGGGTCAATTAAAGACGGTGTGAATGACTGTGGTCTGTCTATCTATACAAGAGTAAAAATGGAACACGCTAGGTATTCCTCTAAATAAATGATGTGTCCGTGGAAAGTGCGGACTAGAATTTTGTCGAGTCTTCCCTTTTTAAACATTTTAAAAATATTTCCTTCTATATTCCTTGATTAACAGATATTCGGTATGTTTGCTTTTCTCTTCCCATTAATCTCATATGAGTAACAGTCATTCTCTATCGACCAAAATAATAGTTTTTTGTCACAATAAATGCATCTAACAGAATACTTTTCCTATGAAAAGAATTATGGAATAGGATAACCGTAGAACCTTGAAGAAAGAAATGTAGGAAGAGTTTGTTGTCATTTATTAAATTTTACATCCTTACTGGAAATAAATCAATGAAGATTTATTCAAAATCACAGCAGAGTGAATATTTGTATTATCCTGTGTAAAAATTTACACAGGTCAGGAAAATGGCAACTAATGTAGTTGACTTTTCTCAAAAAAAGGTAGCAGCTACAAAAATACGCATCTTAGGGAAATAAAACTTCCATCTCGAAGTTAATTCATGTATTTCAAGTAATATTCAAATAAAATTTTACTTAATACTTGTCAACTATATATTTCATAAATTCTGACAAATACCTATCCTCAACATACCGAAATAAAGCAAGTAGAAATGTGTTCTCTGCAAACTAACACTAACCTAAAGGTGAACCCCAAATTCAGGTTTTCGTACTTTGACGAAACTCTAGCGTTTGAAAATAAAAAGGTTATTAACTATAAACAACAAATGTAAGGTGAGGTCAAAGGTACCGTCTATAAATAAGAATTACTGGCTTTTGCCGAACAATATTTGCCACTGTACATAAACTCGGACGACTTTGAAGAGTTAGACTTTTCTAAAACGTCAAGGAATATACATAATACTCATGCCATCGATGGGTGTTAGGGTGAATAAAGTGACGTGAGAGATCCGCGTCCAGTTGAAACTAGCTGTAAGTATTTAAATGACCTTAAAAAGTTCTCAGTTCAAATGACCTTAACAATTTCACATAGATATATAGCACCAACAAGTAGGTACTACATGAATACCGAGTATCTTTCTTTTGAAGATTCAAGGCAATCACAATGGAATACAATGGTCGTATGAAGTACAGCGTTACACACATAAGAAAAATAATAGAAAGCGATGGAAAATATTATTAATATGTTTGGGAGTGACAGAAGCATGTGCCTGCAGACAATGGAGACTGAACAGCTCCAGTTCGTCCTCACTGAAGACTCAACCAGTAAAAATTGAGAGGCGCATGAGACAAATAACGGAAGGAAGTTGTGTTTCATCACACAAAAATAATAAACATGACATATTCATTTGAATCAACCCCAATGGGACTCGGGTTTTATTGTGAAACATTCTTTCACATCAAAATAAATTCGCCTTCCCCTTCACGTCATCCAAATGTGTTCTTCCTCTTCTCATCCTTCGCTTCCTGATTTTTTTCCACATTCTCTCTTCCTCGCTCTCTTGACAGCACAGCTTACTCCCTTGTGTCGCACGGATGCACATTCCTCTCCCTTCCCATACCTCCAATCCAACGGGCCTTGTTACCTTATTGTGATAACAAAATGCCTCAATTTATAGGCATAAGAAATATCTGTCACTCGAAAAAAGGTATTTCCAATTATATGACATAGAGTTGACAACCTACGTAATGTAAAACAAAAACTTTTAAAAGCGAAGTGAACTGCAGGCGTTGAAAAAAAATCTTTATCGAAATTTATAACTTACTGAAAGATGACGAAATCTAATTCGACTTCGCAGAAAACCGACAGTGAGAAAGAAAAATAACTATGAGAAAGATTCATCTCTGGTAATATTTAGGTTCTGCGAGTATTTAATGTATTATTTTTTGCGACAGTTTCACCGTGCTCTGCTGCCGGCTTCGTTGGGCTTTTTAAACAACAATAGTCTTCTTGTTTATAACCAAGCAAATTTGGCAGTTGAACCAACTGCTGAACAAGAGGTTAAATTTAATGTATTTTTATTAATTCTAAACTCATCAACTGCCGAATTTGTTTATTTATTAAAAAGAAGACCATTGTTGTTTAAAAGGCCCGACAAAGCCGGCAGCAGAGCACGGCAAAACTGTCGCAAAAAATAATACATTAAATACTCACAGATCCCAAAGATTATCAGAGATACATCATGAGCCGCGAAAACCTACAAAATAAGTTCATGAGAAAGATTCGTTTCCATTTTATGCGTCAAACCTGTTGTTGCGGTCAAGTAGTTAGATAAGACTTTATCCAGCCAAAGAAAAGCGAAAATAACACTTCGCGAATATAACACTTCGCATCTTCGCAAGATGAAAGTGTAGGTTGTTACACGATAAAAATATTACAAAGGCACAAAAGCGGAATGACGATTTTTTGTAACTTCTCGCTCGAAAATAATGTCTCAAGAAATTGCTCCTCTGTCCTCATCAAAGTGTACCTTGATGAAAGAATGTAAAAGAAATGCTCCGGCAGTAGACATGTATGACAGATGCTACGTAGACCTTGCCATGATGAGAGACTATCTGTGAGTCCAATAAAAAAGCAGAATCATAAAAGAGGAGTGAGTGGCGTGAGAGTTATGGGAAGATTTAAAAACATCTTGGGTATAAGTGGCAGATACTAATTTCAGAGAAGAAGAACATATTAGAAGTAAGAACACGATGGCACGTATTAAGCAGCGCATAAGACGAGCAGAAGTGAAAGAGGTTTTTAAGGATAACATAACGTGGCCCAAATTATTTAAACACAGTTAACTTGAAAGACCATCCAACGATTATTTTCAACTTATTCGACTGAATCAACTCCGAAAGGAATCTGACTTCATAAGTGTGAATAAAACTATTTTTTACTTATCTTCATGTTAAAATACTTTTATCTTATTTTATATTTAACAGTAGTTCAAAGAATAACACAAAGTAGTATTTACCTCACAGCAGCGTGGAATATCATTACTTCCCACTTCAGTTTCTTTCAACACGTTGGTTCAAACCACTTGGCGGTGGTTATTCGATGAAGCCTTTTAAAACTTGTTCACATATATCCATAACTGCTTTTAAAACTAGGTACCGGATAAAGAGAACCAATATAATTCTTTGAGTGAGTGCCAGATATACAAAAATGGGTAGCACACGTAAAGGAAAACCACTCTCATGTCCAAAACAAACTAATTCAATGCACTGTTGTTTGAGCTCTACTCGCAGCGATCTACTAAGGTGTTGGAGACCAAATACGAAAGGAAAAGTTTTCCTACTCCGAGGAGGCATCAAAGAAGTAAGTAAATAAACAAAAAAAAATAATCAAGTCACGGGCAAGGTATTATCTCAATGGAATGTATTGACCTTGACAATGAATGAGGTGGTAAGAGCCCTCATTTTCAGCTTAATATGTAGCAATTGTGCTGCTCGTAGGAACGCTCATAATTAAATAAGTATTTCCAAAATATAGTTTCTTTTTGAACCGCTTTGTACGAAAGTCATTATGAAAGACAAAATAAATACGGTAAAATTCTTCCTATGTAGGGAGATGCTTGGAAACCATTTTCTAATTCACATAGTAGTTCTGCAGTAGGAAAAGGCCAGGAACAAGAATGGATAAAATATTTACGGAAAATCTGACGTTAAAAGGACGCAACGGAAGGCAGAATACCTGGGGAAAGGAAGATACAGTGATAATGGCAAAAAGAAGCATGGAGATAGGAATAAAAATAACGTGGAAATAGATATCGGTTGGGCTGATATCAAATGTAAAAGCAAATATGGAAAGTGGATGGTCTGAAATGTATTTTTTGATGTGGGCATGAGGTATCGCCATAGTAATGCAAAAACATTTGAGGCATGGCAATATTTCATGCAGTTCTATAAGGACGCTAATTCCATTCATAAGTTGAAACTAACTGAATAAAAATCACCATCATCTGTTTAAGTAAGTCATTAAGATGCTTTTAATCAGGTTAATGTTGCAAAAATATTTTTAATAGACCTACATATTTATCTATTCGTTATTTTTCCAAGCTGAACATGATCCGTTTTTTCCGCTGATCCAGAAATCACGTCCTTCAAGCAGCCTCTATCAACCCCTGTCAACATTTTTTAAAGACCGCTAGCGTTTTAATTTGAAGGTTTCAGAGAATTATCGCGCATCATCTACGTATTAATTTGCGGCAGAGAAAATTTTTCTAACCGACAAAGTCACAAACTAGGATAAGGCAATAATATTGGGCAAAATATACATAACTATATTTCATAGCGCGGCTAACTGTAATCCTACCTCGTGTGTTACTTATGGTATGATGTTGTAAAAAATTTAAACCCAAAATCAGTTTTCTTGCTTACATTCCACATCACTCCTTTTCCATCACTGAAACAGTCAGTCAACACTTATAAATCCGATCTACACCGAGTAAACGATTGCAAATCCAAATCTACAGAAAGGTCAACGAAAAAGTCTTTGGAAAGATATTTATTTGTTTGTAAGAAATACATTGAAATTACAAAGAAAAATTTCGAATTTTTAGTGTTCCATCAAAGACTGTAGTTTATATAATTCAGAGGAGACAAGCATTTGGTGAATGAATAAATAATTTAATATTAATCTGCATCCGAGAAATATAATCTTTCTGTACACGATATCCTTTTCGATACAATGCCGATGAATAGGAAATGTCAGTACGGAAAAAGAAAATTACCCTATTATCAATCATAGCCCTGAACATAGTACTAAAAACAGTATTTTGAGTCAAGATCCAATAGCAGAAGAAAGGCTAAAGGTCCAACGGCCTATATATTGATATGTGTTGGTCAATAAAGATTTTTCCTTCACTACAAATATTATTTACAACACCATAATGAAACATCCAAAAATTCAAAATTACAGCTTCATTCGAAATAAACCATAGAGATGAATGCAGTTCCGCAAGGAATCAAAATGTCCTGAAGTGGAATTTTAAATCAATTCTCAGATTTCATGAGAGCATCTCCCCTAAAAAAGTAAAAGAGAAAAATCGCTTTCTCAGCAGTCGAAGGGATGTTTTTCTTGAGGACCAAATGAAACTGTTCTCGAGCAAAATAACAGTCTTCTCCCAGCGATACATTTTGCTAATACTCCGTAAGTATAGCACAAAGAATGAGCATATTTTATAGGAAGATTTCTATAGCTGTTCATGTAGACTTGTATCTACTTACAAAAGCGTTAACAAACAACTAGCTTATGAAGAATGTCCATGCCCAGTAGGTTAGGGTCTCTCGTTATGTGCTGTAATAATTCGTATTGAACTTCCATGGAAACAGAAATAAAAATTACAACTGGAAATATATCTTCCTTCCTAGAAAGTGGAGCTAAATGTATATATGCACATTTCCACGTAATCTTGACATGGAACAAAAACTCTTGCATAGATTAGATTAAGGCATGTAGCTAACAGCAAAACAAATTACAAGTAACTACCTTGAGAATTTACCTGAGGGGTTACAAGCCAACTACCAAGAGTAAAGTTTAGCTCTGGATGGTGAGAAAATAATTTTACAGCCATCGGTATTACATTACCATCAGTTATGTCACATTAAAAAAACGCTCATCGGGATTGAACCGTAGAGCAGCAAACCTTATGCACGGAACACGCAGCGGAAAGCTCGGAACATGGATGTAATGCGGTTCTGGATGAGTCAATGAGGCAAAATTTAACGACGTCGAAAAGTGAAATTTGAAAATCACTCCCGTAATGAAACAAGAAATTAAGTTTGTAGGACAATAAAATAGTACAATATGCAGACTTAAATATGAATAACTACATTATGGCAAAGGTATGTAGATATAACTTTGCAGTAAACTACGACTTACATATTACCAATACGATACCTCTATATTTCAAAACGATAATCAAATTATGATAAATGAGTTGATAAAACAAAATTTATGTAAGGTAAAGTTAATAGAAATTTCACTGTGATACAATCCCAATTTATCTAGCTAATTCAAAGAACAAACAAACTATTGTCAGTTAGAATGGACCCCGATGGAGAAAAAAATCCGACAGTTCTCGTAATAAGATAAGGTGCTAACATTACTGTCAGTGCAAAAATTATGTAGACTCGAGCTTGGACATTGATTAAAAATGAGCCGTGGTACCCACATGAATTCAAGTTACACTAAATTTTAGCTTGTTCTATTATACGTTTAACTGTGGTTGCCGATTATTTTTACATTACACTCTCGATTTTTATTCCGGTGAAAACAAAAAATGGGCCGTTTTTTGCAGTTTTCGAACGGCAATATCGTAATGAACCTTTAATATTGTGTGGTAAAAACATATTAAAATGTATCTTTAAACGTTCATTTCTTTCTATTGTTCCATAAAAAACTTATTACAAGTTTATCAAACAACTTTTTCTTGGTTATGAAAAGTAGTAGAAGGAAGTTCTTGATCCTGTTCTGTAGCTCTTTTCAGCAGTATTTAGTGACAATTTCCATCGTAAACTCACACTGTGATATCAATTTTTAACGAGTTAATAAACAACCGAGTAAATTAGCGAGCAGCAGCCAGCGGTAAGGCGGCCGTTTTCGCGAGATTGGCGGTGACAGTTTGAGCGCTGTTGTAATTTGCCGGTTGCGGGCCGTCCATGTATTGGAATCTCTATGTGCGCATTGAAGAAATTCAGTGCATCGAAAAAAGGCCCTTATGAGTAAAAGGTGGTGGAAAATAGTTGGATACTAAAAAGGCAACAATTGCTACCAAAAATAAAAAATTCATGAAAAGAGCGTGTGCAGTGATTGTTTTCGCCCTTCAAGGCAATGCACAAAAGGAGCGTATGAGTAACGGGTTCGGCCCGCAACCCGCAAGTGGCAACAGAACTCATACTTTCACCACCCCTCAAGCGAAGAAGTTCGCCTCATCGCTAGCATGAGACCGCTAAAATACTCAGTTGTTTATTAACTCGTTAAAATCGATATCACAATGTGAGTTTACGATGGAAATTGTCATTAAATTCAGCTGAAAAGAGCTACAAAACAAGAACAAAATCTTCCTTCTACTACTTTTTATAACCAAGAAAAAGTTATTACATAAACTTGTCAACAACTTTTTATGGCACAATAGAAAGAACTGAAAGTTTAAAGATACATTTCAATATGTTTTTCCCATACAATACTACAAGTTCTTAACGATTAAACTTCAAGTTTCTTCACTATTAAATGTCAAAGAGAGCGCTCCGTTCGAAAACGGCAAAAAATGGCACATTTTTTGTTCTCACCGGAATAAAAATTCGAGAGTGTAATGTAAAAATAATCGGAAAACACAGTTAAACGTATAATAAAACAAGCTAATACTTGGTGTAATTCGCATTCATGTGAGTACCACGGCTCATTTTTAATCAGTGTCCAAACTCGAGTCTACATAATTTTTGCACTGACAGTAGAGTGGGGCTCCGAACTCCCTCGACGTCATTAATAGAGAACTGTGCTCCTTTCTTAACTTTTTATTGAACCAAAGTGATATTAGCATGACAACTTAAAAGACAAGTTCCAAGTTTCCATACTATGATTACTACGATTTTTTTTACCCGTACTATGATTTTCTTTAAACCATGAAAATGCCTTATTGAATGGTGCAATACGTAATTAATGCGAACCTAGTAAATAGAACGCGATATCTCTTTCTAAGCGTCACCTTTAAGTTGGTTACTGTCCTCTTCGCTTTGACACGGAAGAAGTTTATCACTGTTTTTTAAGCGTTTAAAAGAGTATACCATCTATCCTTAATCCACAACATAATTACTATGATCGCAAAATGATATGGTTTCCTGAAAAATGACTCCTAAAAAAAATGACAAAATTCTGCGGAAACGCCTCGCGACTTGTTTAAAACATTAATTCGACCTACATAAATTATTCCATCACGTTTAATTGTTATGTCAGTCATCGGCTCGTTCAAGTGAGGTATGTCTAAATTGTGTTTTACATCATTCTTAGTGTATAAACTTTCGAAGTAGTGTTTAAATAAGCTGGCTTTGTCGATACTTTGTCGATATGCGAACTAAAAGCAGATACCTAATGATGTCACACAGTGACGAAACCTGGGCCGTTAAAATAAAAATTTCATGTCGATGATACGAAGTGTTTCAATCTCTGATCGCTTTAAATGCCGACGAAGCAAAACTGCTGCTAGTTACGGAAACAATTTTTTTTAATTCCTTGTCCACATTTATCTCTTTAAACATTATGATGTGAAATGTGAATTATACGCCAGAATATACACTGAAGTGGGGATATATGGAGACAAATAAAAATTTACTGTGCAGAAAATGACTTGGAACCATTGCGGAAAATGGGAATACCACAATTAGTTTAAAAAGCGATAGACAATACATAGTAAGCAAAGAAATTGTTGACAATAAAGGCTATTGAGTATCAACACTTTTATGCATACATACACGCATTGGCTTAGAAATCGTATTTATATTCAATTCTTTTATTTTCGGAAAAAAATTCTTTTGCTGAATGCTTTTAATTCAGTGCAATAATCCTATTTTTACTGGATGAAAAAGAGCGCCCCCTTGTGATCACAATGTTTTGACCAGGCGGGAACCGCATTTCTGTAAATTTTTGCACAACATGGAAGTACAAACCTTTTATATACCATACTCGAGCGCCAAAAAGCATTATGACAGTTGCAACTGGTTTAGAAACATTAATATTGGCTTCGAAAATTGAGCACCTGAGCGGTACTTTTCTTTCTCCTATAAGAATGATAGCACTAATATTCCCAATAATGCTGTGGAAATTCTACTTGTAGTAACTTAAAATAAGTTACGAAACGCTGTAAAAATTGAGAATTCACTTCTTTTTTAGGATCTTTCAACTTAAAACATAACGACAGAAATGGGTACCCATTATTCGAATATTTGATCCATTACAAAGAAAATCAAAGCTTCACCAGTCTTTTCAAACTTTTGACATCATTATCGATATGACTTTCAAACGAACTATTAACAAGCAGAGATTATTCAGGCGCATGATATTCAAATTTCCCGAAGGTTATGTAGTCTACAATGGTGGTCGAAGGTTCATTCTTCCGCTTTGAGAAACACCGCACAAGATTCTTAGATTCTGAGAAGGGAGATATTTCCGAGCTTCATTCTCTGATGAGGATTCGCATTCCATCAAAGCCGTACCCCGTGACCGCTTCACCGACGACCCAATTGATTAGGTTTCCCTTTAACACGGGAGGGACGGACATAGAATTCCGAATGAGGAAAGGCCATGAGCTTACATGCGAACCCCCAGACAGTTTCCATCGATGAGAGGGGTTAGGCGAAAGGGGGGGATGGGGTCCTTGTGAAAGCAGAACAGCTGCCAACCACCCGAAGCTCCTTCCCCAACTATCCCTGAGTGGACGAGCGGTCGAATCGTTTTCCCGAGAAATTTCGGGAAATGCTTCGGTTGCCAATTGGAGTCGCAAAAAGCTGTTGACCTACCTCAGGTCAACGTTCATTGTTTTTAGCTCCAGTAGAGGCGTGACCATCAAACGCTTTGAGTGATTAGTTCATTGGAGAGGCGAAAACGACGGGGGTCATTTTTCACTAGTAAAGATGGGTGGATGTGCTCTTAAGGAAAGAGTTTTACGCATGGGTTTAGGAGAATAGTAGAGAAAAACCTTTTCCCTACATAAACCTACTGCAAGCCAAAAGCAAGGTATTCATATCTATTTAAATGGAATGAGAAACAAAATTGAATTAAAAATCCTCTCTCGGGAATACACATAAGTAGGTCTTCGTTTCCCGATCCCCTGTTTGCTGTAATGGGCGTCATCCCCCGAGGAAGCTTTATATGATTGTACAACACGCCGGAAAATTCATTGCTCAAGCTTCTTGTTTGGGCTTTGCCAACTGGTTTCACTTAATTCACTTATTTACCATCACCAGAATTTGATCCTGGGCCATGAGGATGAAGGGGCACAACCCATTGCATCAGTAGAAAAAAAATTTGAAAAATTTGAAAAGGCACAGCGAACTTTGGTTATGAAAAACAACATGAATCTTCAGAACTATAATACGGAATTCCATCACTGTTAGACAACATTTGAAGATGACCAATGTAATTACGAGACAGCCATTTCCATTGAACTAAAAGCATCGTAATTACATTCTGCGGTAGGACAAATTAAGGCATGCCAGTACTCCCCTATAATACGTGGATGTTTACATGTTTCTGCGAATAAACTAATGCCCACCGCTTACACCATTACAACCGCTTACAGCATTAACTAAAGAGTAGTAGATTTATATTTTCCGGAATTTCTTCAATTCAAAGCAGTCTTCAGGTCGGAAGCTAACTTCAAACTTTAAGCTCAAACTACATTTTCATGGAATATAGGGAGATCAATATAGTTCAAGTTTGAAATTTAGTACAGCACTCAAATGGTCAATTAAGAATGTAATCTGGGATTTTACCTTCCTTTCACATTCAACGCTTGTTTCTTAGCACAGAATTTTAATTTTAACGCATAGTAACGAGGAGCCCAACTTGTAAAAAACAAGGGTTATCAATAGGTCATTTTTCATGATGATGCCGTTATGAAGGAGTAACGTTTCTTTCATTATTAACCTAATGAAAAAGCACCCAAGCTACGGCCAGAAAATATCCTCTGCACGTTATTGCAAATGATACCTAACAGATTTCTTGCTCATTGATGCTATTTAAGTACAAACTCTCTTACAGACTATGTAACACGCAAAGATTTGTAAAACATGAGAAAGGCATGAAGTCCATTGTATTACTGGACGATTATCCACCCCTCGCCGTGTTTGTAAAGAACAAATATTTTTTTAAATCTTGATGTTTAAATCATGTTTGAGTAATAGTTTCTAAACTCCCATGGAGCCTATTTCCTTAACCAGCTTTTGGTAATCCACGTTAATTGGTTTTTCACCTCATTCAATTCGAATTACGGCAAGGACATGTACTTTAAAACACTACAAGAGATCGTACAAATTGACCGACTCAAAAATTACCCGCAGTCAAAATGCGTGCAAAAATGTATGAAACAACATAGATTTGAATGAATGCAACATGCCCGCAGTCAAAATGCGTGCAAAAATGTATGAAACAACATAGATTTGAATGAATGCAACATGCTTTGAGGATAATGTACATATCTCCATAATAAACTAAGATACGAATTCTCGCAAAAATCAATATAGTATTAAAGTGCAATAGCAGGTATTGCCTAAACTGAAGAGAAATAAGAAATACAAGTTTGTGTGATAAGGCCAAATCCTTTGTATTGCATAATATATTATCTAAATTCACATAATTTACCATGAGACTCACAAAATATGCATAAAGTACGGTCTTAAAAATGAAGGAGAAATTTTTACTCGTAACTTCTTGTTAAATTGTTCAAAATGATCGAAGAATAGTAATAATTACACCTTCAAGCCTGTTAAAAAGGAATCTTCTTTTTTGTAATAATGAGCCCCTTAAAGCACAAGTGGTGTAACTCTACTTCTTATTTTTTTAGTTAGAGTTAGGATCATGTTCAGGAAGCGGCATTCTGTCAACTGAAGAAATGGTGTAAGTCGTAACTTGCATAGCAACCGGGATAATTTATGATAACAAATAATAATAAATTGTACTGCTGATTTTTTTATAACTACTCTGGTAAAACATTAAATATCTCATAACAAGAGTAATGAGAGTTACACCACTTGTGCTTTAAGGGGCTTAAATATAAATTTTAATAGAATTTCATTCCCAAGGAAAATAATAAGTGTTAAGAATATAAATATATGCCAATACCATTTTATTACAATAGATCTCTTAACTTTTATAATTTAAAAAGTTATTAATTTTTCCTTGTGAATTCGCAGCTCATTCAGTTTTGGTCAGTGTTCCTAATGAGAGAGTGTCATGAGAATAATGTTTTCATTTCAATAAGCATTCACAAAATTTTCAGTCTAATTCTCATTTTTAAGATGAGAGAAAACTGCTACTGTACATGGGAAAGAGACGGACACTATCGCGAGAAAATCAATAATGCTCTTAGAAAAGCGATCGTAACCACCACGCCTCCTAACGGTAGGACCGCACAGTCAATAATTTCCCTTTCGTCTCTGAATTCCAGACGTCATTATACCCATTGATAGAGTAAGTTAAGTAAATACCCATGAAAATTTTAAAAAATATATCAGGAATAAAATAAAAGGATATATTCTTGCTCTTACAAATTGACTCCAGCATTTAAAACGTTTCATCTTGAAAGGACTCCACACTTCCTTCAGTTACGATAAGGGAAAGCATTCCTCAGGGACAGAAAATAAAGGAATACTTGTAAGTTGTTTGAGTTGGCGTAAAGAAAAATTAGAAAAGCTAACTAGAAAAGAAGAAATCATGAAGAAGTATGAAATAACTCACTAATCAACAAACACCACAGTAAAATATGCAATACAAGTAGCACAAGAAAATATGCGGTAAACTTTTAATGATGATTTAATTTGTGAGGTAAATTGTATAAGAGATTCATCCTAAAACGTTCTATTAGAGCAAAACCTTCCTAATTTTGGCTTTGATTAATACACGGAAAACTAATTAATACTTAGCGTGCCTTTTTGTTTTCTTCCAAAGAGGAGACTTATACATGAGGAATAAAACGTCTCTCTCAAAGTATTAGATAAACAGATTTATCCACATGGTACAGAGTTAAAACCTATAAGGTTTCATAACTAACATAACAAATCATAACTAACTTAGAGGGGCGGTGAAAATAATAGAATTCAAGTAATAACTTACGCTTAAAAATATTCCAGGTCAAATTATAAATGGTAAAAGTATACGGTAAATTATCAGTGAAGCTTGTCACCCTTTCTAATACTCTATAGCACCGCTAAAGTTCCTAAATAGTATTAATTTCCTTGCATCAAGTATCATCAGATTTGAATAGATAGGACCACAATTTTTAGTTTCGAATTGAGTTTCTTTTCTCGTAAAGCACAGCATTAGTTCCACTCCTACCTCAAGATGAGGGGATTCCATTAATAGTTTGGCAGGCATTTGCAACTGAAAGTCAAATCCATAATGACAAGTAAGGTCTTCTTGTAAATTTATTGCTTGGTGAGTATACATCTGTCACGGAGCACTTTTTATTTCATGAATTTCAGTATTTATGGTAAATAACTTTTGAATGTTACTATACGCCAATTTTTCAACAACCAAAGCTCGTGGATGTGAAGACGAAAATTTGACCCAGCGGACTGTAATCCAATTGATCCACGATCTTCATAATAAAATCAATGGCCAAGCCTGCCGAAAGCGATTGGGAGGAGTTTCCCAGCCAAAGATGATAAAACCGCTACCACATAATGGAAACCGCCAACAAAAGGTAGAGTAGGCCTATTTTACCAGCCAAACGATAGCTCATGCTCGGACATTAAAACACACCCAGGCGGTCATGTGCTCAGAAAAGAGTTAACGTCCATCAGTCGCTCGGCTGAGTTTACCACGGTAATTGGCCTTCGAAGCGACCCCCGGAAATCTTGGCTTCATGCATGACAATGAGGAGTGCGGGGCTGGGGTGAAGGGTGGAGTGGCTTTCACCAAATCAGGGCGCGTTGAGAGTGTTGAAATAGATTCATCCGGATCCCTCGACAGCTCGGTTCTCCGGGAACGGTGCGGTGCAAACAGGAAGGACACTGATGAGGCTTTACGCGGATTTGCGTGACTTATCGCAGAAGATAAATGGTCGTAATCCTTGCTAATTCCTCCGCCACCCGGAAGAACAATGCCATTTCGATTGCATTCAAATTACAGAAGGAATCAGAAGAAATTTCCGCTCATGGAAATACCTGAAGTTCTGGGAGGCATAAAATAACATCAGAGATTCTTCTTCATCCTATATGTATTCGCTGAATTCAAATTACAGAGTACTTTAACAAACACACATTCAATTTCAATAATGTAAACAATGAATTGTGAGATTCTGAATAAGGTTATTTTTGCAGAGTAGATATTTATAATGCTTCAAACGGATACTGTCTACCACAAAAATGTACCTATTGTAGTGATTATACACAACGATTATGTGTGTGCTTATAAAATTAATGCAACTTGCTTCACATCTCATTCTATATTTTCACCACAAAATATATGCGCTCAGTTAACTATTATTTTGGATACATTCATAGGAACAAAGTCCATCCGGCCTTGAACCCTTTAACTCTTTTGCACGATAATCACATGCAAGTAGCATACTGAAGTTAGGATTGGTTCATATTAGGTTAAATATTCAAATGCGCATTTCCTATGCACCCTTCTGAGTGAAAATAAGTAATTGAGAAAAAAGCTACATGTCTAAGTTTTTTCCGTTGCTACGAGATAATACGTATATTTTATGGCTTCATAAACATTCTTTACACATATGTGCGCAGTTACGTATAATTTAACACATTCCCGGCGAATAATATTAGAGTAATTCTCTCGGGCTCGCCACCGGGTAAGAAATTTATAGTCAGCCGACGTTTCTGGTTCCGACTCGTTACCCATTCTCAAGGCTACTGATGCGAGCTAGAAGAGACCGTTTAAATTTGGTGCTAGACGGGGCGGGATAGGTCGATCCCTGATTGTTGTGGTGGAGGACCGTTGACCAGCGAAGACTTAGCTCTGGCGTTCTGAATTCTTTTCAGAATTCTTTTCCAAGAGCTGATGATCATGTAATCAGTATCCCGGTTGAAATTCTTCCTCTCCAAACTTATCTCTACCTTTCGCCTTTTTGTTTAAGCGATCCCAAAATTGGCTGGATCGCCATAGAACAGTCGTGTCATCCCAAATGATCTTATGGTCCCGACTCAGGCTATGCTCAACTACTGCTGATGTTTCCAGTTGACCAAGCTGGAAATGCCTACGGTATTCCTTCAAACGAGTGGATATAGTTCACCCAGTCTCCCCCACGTAGACATCACCACATTCGCATAGGATTTTATATACCCCCGGAGTAATGAGGGCAACTGAGTCCTTTGCCCTCACAAGATGGTCTCTTAAATTGGCCATATCTCTATGGATGGTTTCGATGTTGTACCTCTTCAGAACCCTCGAAATTTTCCCGGATATGGTAGATACATAGGGCACAAAGGCCTTGGCCTTCGATTTAGTACAATCAACCGCCAAAGCCGATTTTCGTGAATTTTCACGAGACTTTTTGAAGGCCATTGAAATTTGCCGCTCTCCGTATCCATTTTGCCGGAAGGTTTCCCTAAGGTGGTCCAATTCTGCAGGAAGACTCTGCGTCGGATACTGACCTCGCACGATGTATGAGAGTGGAGAGGACAGCACTGCGTTGAAAGGGGTGATGGTGACTAAGTCCATTTAGGTACAGATCTGTATGCGTCGCCTTCCGGTAAACGTTATGGCCCAGCTTGCCATTTTCTTTTCGGTGGATAAGGACGTCGAGAAAGGCGATTCTCTTGTTTTTCTCTATCTTCATATCTCTCATAACTCTATATTAGGATGTTGGTTGTTCATATGCTTCCTACCGCATGATACCACATAACGAATCTTTGCCGA